>OY755040.1:31533926-33933926 GCA_963576565.1 Aspidapion aeneum | reverse complement strand
TGCCACTTGAGCGAGTAATAGCCTGTCTCTAACAGCTCGTGGTTTTATTCATTTTGATGCACAAAATCCGTTAATATGGTTATAAAATGTTCTCACCTCGTCGATTTTCTTCTGTTTCAGGTGCGTCATTCAGAAGTCGTGGCGCAGATGAAGAACCAGAGGACTACGCAGCGCGCATCGCATTTACAGGAAACTCGCGCGTCTTAGGACCAATATGCATAGTGGTGGGGTTCATAATGTCGGTGGCTGGTACGGTGCTTTGCTGTTTGGCGCACAGAGCGAGAAGGAGAGAGCAGACTGTCGGGTTCCATTGCCCCGTGCATGGAGACTTTTATCCATTGAGTCCTGGAAACGGGTCCAAATTAATAGGTAAGCAAAATTGATTTTTCAAATAAAAAACAAAGCCTTTCCTTCAAAATTCTTTATTGTCAAAAACCTATAACCCCGACAACCTCTATACTGCCCAGGAACACACTATTATTTGTAGCTGGGCAGCATCGTAATTATCCAAAAATAAAGTATACACAAGCATTCGAGCCAAATTACAAAAAAAAAATGCCAAGAGTTTCTGTAAAGTTTTCTTATATAAAAGGGACCTATAGCAAAAAATTTCTATTCAAAAATAAACCTTTCAAAAAATTTTTGTGACTGGTAACTACAGGGTTTATCAACGATTGTTTGGCCATTGAAAAATATGTGAACTGAAGTAAGATCGCTATTTAAATAAATGGCACTAAGAGAGATAAATAGTTTAGCGCTGTTGTCAAGTTAGCAATTCAAGAAAATGGTTTTCTTTTAGCAATCTAATGACGTTACTCTTACCGGCTGAGTAGGTCAAAGACGGCGATGCATAAAATCCTTAAAACCCCTTGATTTTAATTGCTGTAGCACCATCTCTTAGATATCATTTGAACTGTATGACTAATAATCAATACTGCGAATCCGTAAATAAGTTTACAGGTAGAGCTTTCTAACATGGCAAAAATGTTAAATAAAATTTTAAACTAGTATATAGTATATAGTAGCAACATTTTTTTCTGCAGACTGAAACCAGTAAAGGGGCAAGGAATTTAGGGCTGTCGTACATCCCTACCCCTAAAAATGTTGTCCCCTATTCTGTTTCCTGGATAGTGTATGGTGACTTTTAGCAACTTGACTTCGTGAGCCGCCGCCAGGAGATCGAACACTTGAGCGGCATTTAAGCGCGACTTTAATAAAAAAGCAAAGTTATTGTATAAAAAAAAATATTAAAAATTGAATTTTTCTCGATTTAATGTTTCCTGATTAAAGCTAAAATACCGAAATAAATATTAATGACTATTTGTTCGTCTTTTAAAAGTGGAAATCTTACTTTGATTGCTCCTGTTTAGTAATGAAAAACAACTATTAATGAATTTTGAGTCACAGCGGCAAACGCTCCTGAATATGCGCGTCTTTGGTCCCTCACTGACTTCTTGCTTTCCATAAGTCCATCCTTTTTTATACGCTTTTCATAAGGGCTAAAGGTTCGAAGTCGAGTCCAGTATAATGTATAATAAAAAATTTTTTTAGTAAAAAATGCCCTACTATTTTTGGTAGATCGATATGAAGCTAACTAACTTAATTAAATTAAGCAATGCCTGTGTAAAAGGCCGTTGTTTGTATTTTTTGCACCAATTTATCAACTAAGTGAAGTGCTTAAACCATGTAAACAAATTTTAATTAAATTTTGGCCTTAAAACCATCAAACACGTTCTATAACATAAAATTTTATTTATAAAAATCGGTCAAAAATTGGAGAAATATGATCACGTAAATATTTTTAAAGTTTTTGTTTAATATTCATAACTCAAAAACTGTTTAACTGATTTTGATAATTAATGGCTTGTTAAATTAGTCAATAAGTGTTTCATAAGTGACTTTTTAAACTCGTGTGCCATTTTAAAAAACAAAAAGGTGGGATTTTTAAAATTTTTATTAAAAGTCTGATTTTTTCGCTTCCCAACAAGTTGGTAACAAATAGATTCAGTGTAAAATATTTTGGCCCACCTTGTCGTTGGAAATACTACTACTTTAATTTACCCATTCTGTATAAAATGTCCTGTTGTACATTATTTATTGCTTCTTTGTATTTTACTGCAGTGCATAAAATTGGCACCAAAATGCGGCTTTCCAGAATAAAAGAGACAAATAATCTTTTTGCAGGAATCAGGTCATGCAAGAGTTTTAGCCAAAGTAAACAAGACATGTTTTGACTTAAAATCTAACTTTCCAAAACTACCCTCACCCTTTTTTTTAAACTAAAATGTATTTTGTTTAACTCCACACGCCATATTTTCACCCCGACCCTTTTTTTTAATTAAACCAAAATGTATTTTTTTAACTCTAGACTCAATTACCTCTTGTTTGATATCACAAAGGAGATATTTTCACATAAACTCTAATTTTTGAAATCTACCCCCCACCCTTTTATTTGGCTTGTGTTTGGTGGATTTTTTTCATAGTTAAATGGGACCATCTCGACTCAAGACCCAGCCTAGGTACTAAATTTCATTCAAATCGGGCAAGCGATTTTTGAGTTATGCGCGTTGGTCGTTACAGACAGACATCCAGACAGACAGACGGAGCGACAAAAAGTTTAGATATATAAAGAGCAACTTTTTTTCTCAAAAATAATGAGGATCACCGTAGGTCACACTACTAGAGGATAGTAGTAGTGTGAACCTCCATAAACCTAGCAAGCCCACCTCAATAAAAATCTAAAAAATGTATTCCAGAATTATGTGCTGTTTAAGTGCTAATTTCGTCCAAATTTTAAAATTTTTGTGCTTCTTTGGTTTCCACGGAAATTTAAAAAAATTATTGGCATGCTAGCTTTATATAAAGCTAGCAAGCCCATACAGAAATAATAAATATTTTTATAATATTATATGCAAAATTAAGTGCTTTTTATGTGCTCCCGTTTGCTGAAAATAAAATTCCATTTACCAAGTTTACCAATCATAGGAGCACAGAATTTTAAAAAGTGGACGAAATTAGCACACAATTCTGGAATGTATTTTATTTATTTTTATTGAGGTGGGCTTGCTAGGTTTATATAAACCTAGCCAGCCCACACATTAAAAAAAAAGCTTATAAACTTGGTAAATGATTTTTTTTTAGCAAAGGGGAGCACATAAAAAGCACTTAATTTTCACATATAAATATTATAAAAATATTTATCATTTCTGTATGGGCTTGCTAGCTTTATATAAAGCTAGCACGCCAATCATTTTTTTAAATTTCCGTGGAAACCAAAGGAGCACAAATATTTTAAAAAGTGGACGAAATTAGCACATAAAAAGCACATAATTCTGGAATACATTTTTTTAATTTTTATTGAGGTGGGCTTGTTTATGGAGGGGTAGTGTGAGCTAAAAAAGCACCTGTGTGTTACAAAATATTTATGAGTTCTTCATAGATTGTGCACATCAAGTAAGTATAAACATTTAAATAATTCGTTTTTAATACCTATATGAGATATTTGTTTAGCATATACACATACTTAATGCAGTTTATGTTATTAGTTGTTTGTTTTTTCCTTTTTATCGATCCATTAAATTATTTTTTAATGCTTTAGTCAATAACTTGTTTAAAATCTTTGTTTGGTTTATAGTTTGTTTTTTAAAAATATAGTGACCCCTTTTCACATTATTTATTTTCATATTTAGGTGCCTGTAGGCCATTAGGAAACTCAAGATAATTATTATTTAAATTTAAGTAAAATTTTATAATTAGTTTTTGGAATACTTAAAATTTTGCCAAATTTGACAGCCGTTGTATTAGCGTTTAACAACCACTACCAGGGGCCGCCCCTCTCAGAGTTTTTGAAACACGTTTGAAACTGTCACTTGTAAAAGTTAAAATATTAAATCCATTGAGTCGTATAAGGCCCTGAAAGGGCCTTAGAAGTCAATGATTAAATCCTATCTATTGTTACGAGGGCTATCTTTTATATTTTGCATATAGAAACATAGAGGGCGACAATGTCATTACTAAAACTTAGCCTCAATCTTTACCTAAACTAAATTCAAAAATACAGTGCGAATTTTTTAAGTTAACAAATCAATCGAAACATTTTCGGGTTTGGGCTATTATTTTTTACAACAAAAATGCCTTCTGTTTTCGGTAATGAAACACCACATTAGTCGACAGTTTCAAGTTGGTATGGAAAATTCAAGCGTGGACCGATTAGCCATGGCCACGAATCAAGGCCAAATGCACCAAAAACGGCTGTCACCCAGGAAAACATTGATGCTGTGCGCATGCTCATCATGGAAGATCGACATGTGACATATTGCGAATTAGAGGGAAGAAAATTAGTTTTCCGCTGGATACCGCATCTGTTAACCAAAGAACAGAAAGAAGCTAGTGTCAATTGGTATCAGAAAACTCTAGACCGCTTTGAGGCAGGAAACTCGAAAACCGTGTACAGCATTTTCAGTGGCGATGAATCGTGGATTTACTCATATAACCCCGAAAATAAACGTCAGTCGTCTGTTTGGGTGTTCCAAGATGAAGAAAAGCCAACAAAATTAAATCTGTTCTCGAAGTGTATCCAAAAAGATGGTCGCGACATTTGCCTCAAAAGCAGGTCATATAGCAACAATTCCTCTGGAAGATCAAAGAACTGTTACTGCCGATTAGTACATCACCATTTGTTTGCGGAAAGTCATCGCTGAGTCGTTTCCGAACCGAACCGAAAAACAAACCCCGACGAATCATCCTTAAACTAAGACCATGCAAGTTCGCAAAAGCACAAAATACCATTGAATTTTTAACCCAACAAAACTGCGATATGTTGGTCCATCCGCCATACAGTCCCGACGATTTCTATATTTTTCCGAATATCAAGAATGGACTGCGTGGTCAAAGATTTCAGTCGCCAGAGGAAGCAGCAGTCGACGACTTCAAGAATGCAGTTTTGGCAGTACCAACAAACGAGTGGAATTAAAGCTATGACAACTGGTTTAAGCGCATGCAAAAGTGCATTCATTTTTGTAGAGAATACTTCGAGAAACAATAAAGTCTTTAAAAGTTATCTACTATTTTATTCCAGTTGTATATGCAAAACTTAAAAGACAACCGTCGTATTAGCGTTATTTTACAAAATAAATGTTTTTAATGTTAGAAACTGGTGATATTTTATTACTTATAAAAATTTATAAAATAAATAAAAAACAATTACCACTACCACAACGAAACGGCTCCATGGCTTACGGCAGGGGTAGTGGTTAATTACCACCAGGGAATGGCATTTCACTAGTGCGCAGACGCAGTGCTTACCACTACCACAACGAAGTGTTAAATTAGCGTACTAAAAACTCCCTAATATCTAACATACAATGTGTGTCCAGAAAATCACCCTCGTTCGTCGGCATCATAAAATACAGTTTTATTTTAAATAAGAAACGCATTGTCATAATTTGATATTCAAAATGACAATTAACAGAAAATTGTCAATCACCGGTGAAGGGCGGGGACATTTTCCGTACCCAGTAGCTAGTAACTTTAAAAAATTAATATTTAATTTCTTCTTCCGTGTATGATTTTCTCCCGTTCCGAATTTTTTTTTACAAATTAATAGTAGGGGTCTCGGGGTTCCTTGAATTTCTTTGGGTCTCGACCCCTCAGATAATGGTTAGGTCCGGCTCATTGGGTTCCATAAGTCCAGTCGTAAAATATTTAATTCATACAAACAAATAAACCGGAGCTACAATTTTACATAATGGTTAATTTACAGGTTTCTTCATATATGTTGCGCCATCTGGCAAAAAATCAATATTTACCTACTCTAATATTTTAAAGATTTATTATTAATTTGTAATTTATAATGTACAAGGCCAATGATGCTTAAATGTAATAAAAAATATTAAGCAATCTACAAGCAATGGCTATAATTGCGGAAATGTCCAATCAAAACTTTATAGCAGCGTTGAAAATTACAGTGGGATTAAAACTGGTGCTTTGAAGCATGCAGGTATACCTACAGGATGTCCCAAAAAAAAGTACTTTTAGGGGTTGCTGTTTTAATTGGTTGACCTTATTCATGCCGCTATGCATTGCTACCACATTATTTCGCCCTCATGTTTATAACTTCACAATTCTACTGTCAAGTCAAAGGTCCTCGATAGAGCACCAATCATAATATTGTACCTGCTGTATTTGGCAGGGTTGTGTCATAAGAATGATGTATGCAATGACAATGTATTATTAAACGTTGTCAACACCATCTTTGCAACAGTTTGCTTGAGTATTCCTAGTGACCTTAGAAAGAATAGGCATTACATTTTTTAATTTTGTTTTGTATTTATTTGATTTTGAAAAAAGTTGATAAATGATTAACAATGAAATTAACGTTGTGTTGACTGGGTACAATACATAATAAATTAGAGTGTGTTTTTTTGATAAACTAATATAATAATACGATGGGGCGTAGGTGTAACTAATATAGAGTCTAAAGATCAAATTTCATAGAGCGAAACACACAACGATCGGTAGGTGTCGTATTGAATTTCATGTACAGGACAGAGAAATATCCCAGAAAAGGATTCTAAGGAATTTAAGAAAGGACCCGCAGCAAGAAAAGAGCTAGGAAACTCAGAGAACTTACCACACAGAAAATCCACATTGTGTTGGACCTTTGCGCATAATAAAAATCATAATAATTATATACTAAAGGGGCGTGGCATAAGGTTCAGCGCTGTAACACAGTAAACAATGTAAAAATAGTCCGTTAACGTCAGAATAACAGTCCAATCCAATCGGAAATTGCTGCTAGGTGCGGGCGGCTAAGTTAGACTTAAGGTACAGCTATCGTTTCTTGGCTTGGTTTCAGCAGGGCTACCATCAGCCAGCTTTTGTCGGAAAAGGCCAAAGGTCTGACAGTTACGGGTATCGCTTCTTCGCTTAGTTTTATCAGCAGGGCAACCATCAGCCAGCTCTCGTCAGAAAATACCTAGGTTGTCTGACACTTTCGTCACTTGCAATATAGAGTTCTGTTTCTTCTTTTGAAGTATTTGTTAACTTGATTACATTGCATTTCTTTGCTTAACTCGTTTATCTTAAATTTTTTTGGCTTGGTATACTGTTGGTTTTCGGTGTTTTACTGACTTTTTTCTTTTTTAAGATTTGGTAGGTATTAGGCATTTTCTCACAGACAGAGAGTAGAGATATATAAAAAATAAAATTGGTACTAAATGTATAAGTTAAGTTAAATCTACGGGTTTCATTCATTTTCATGCATTGATGGATTTAAATATGACAAAAAGTTTGTCAATATCTGTTTGTGTCTTAGCTTGATACGTTGGTATGACGTAACTTATTAAATACGCCATCTGGCGCTTTCCTCTGATATTTATTAAAAGCGCTTTGGTCCAAGGACGGTAAACAATTCTCTATTTACCATCCTTGGCCTAGGCCTACGCAAAATTGTATTAATCAAGCCAAGACATACGTACATAGGTCTTCATTTAACAAATATATCAGCCCGCATGCTGTAGTCATTTCTTGTATGGTACATTAGGTATCTATGCATACATATAAGTTATATTTTAATCTTGTTAGATTAGATCTTTAAAGTGAAAGCAAATTTACCTACCATATAGGAATATAATACTTGCTCGTATGTATTGTATATTTCCAAAGCTTTCTCTTGGTTGTAAGTTAGAAAAAATAATTATTAATTAAGATTTACCCCGGTGAGATTACGAAAATATTGAAAATTTAGTAAAACAAAAATAAATGCGACCACGGCCAGCGTATTTATGATTGATATTATGAGTTATGATCTCTATATATAGTCTATGGACAAATCGGCCTAAAAGGGGGTTTCGTGTGCAAGTCGTGCCAACTTTTTGCCGATAAGCCAAGTTTGTTAAGGGCAGTCCAAAGATCAGGTTTTGACTTGTTGTCATTCTGGTAAATGCGTTTTTTCTTTCTATCTTTCTTAAAAATAGTCGTAGAGGGTTGCAAAAAATGGCAAATTAATCAGTAAACACCCGCAATAAAATAACTTTCTATTATATTTTTTGAAATTTTGCTTCGTTTTTTTAGAAAAACTTAATTACTGAATTTTTACTTTTTTTTGTATAGCTAGTAAAGTTTAACCTACATTTTTAATAACACCAAAGCAAAATGTTTTAATAAAGTTTAAATAAAAGTTATAGAATGAACATTTTTCTTTAATTTGGTGTCTTATATTGATGTATATTTTATATTTGTTTCAATAAAAAACGCAGCTGAGGTGTCTAGTAAAACAGGTGATTTCTATTATTATTGTTATCGTTGTGTGCTGGACATTATCAAACAACGTTGTTATTGTTATTTTTGAAATTGAATATCAATCGACGAAAGTTTTTACAATATAGTGCAGGTGCTAGAGGTAGTTGAGTGTGCAAAATATGAGGACCGCAGTTTGACAATGAATCCTAGCTGAGAATAGGTCACAGACTAACGATTTGGATGTTGCCGGGCAAGTTTTTGGTCCAATTTTTTTTATGCCCCCTCCTTATATATTCGTTTCTAAAAATGTAACTAAGTTGACGCCCTAAAGACACAATGACATAGAAATGGATCAAAAATGTGTAAAATCTAATTTAAAAATAAAATTATATTAGTTTTTTAAATTTTAGCTGCATAATCCCCCAAAACCCCCCAGACTCCTCAAATCCTGAAATTTTTAGATTTTTTTCAAATTTTCTTAAAGTCTAAGCTTACGGAAAAATATGTACATTACTTTATTGTAGACCATAACATTTCCTTTTCAACAATGTGTACGTCAGTAGGGCACGGCACAATGACAAACTCTCCAGCGGCGTATGTTTATTGAGGTAGTGGAAATAAATTTAAAAAAGAAACATGTTTATTACAGATTTTACCCGATTTTCTTAAAAACCGAGCTCTATATCAAAAAATATAATACACACTTTGTTATAGACTTAGAGTAATAATGTTATTACTCTGAGGTTATAGACAATAAAATTGCCTTTTAAATGATGTTCAATAAGGCAATGGTAGTTTTACCTATAACAATTTAGGGGCCTCAGTTTCATCCAATTTTCTCAAAAATTAAGCTTTTGGAAAAAAAAAATATTTTGCCGTTTATTGTAGAAAATAAAATTTCCTTTTTAACAATGTATTAGTCAGTGGGGTCAGGCTAATGACAAACTCTCCAGCGGTGTCCGTTTATTAAGAAAATATAAAAAAATTAAAGAAATCACATAAGTTTTACCCGATTATCTTAAAAACCAAGCTCTCTATCAAAAATTGTGACCATTGTAGACAATTCAATTTCCCTTTAAACGTGTATAATAATGTAAGATTTATCTTCAGACTAAAACTTCACAGGCCTGTGCAACTTAAATCAATTTTTACAAATCACCAAACAAATTAATTCTGTTACAAGTTTTTTCCAATTTTCTCAGAAACTAAGCTCAACTGACAAAAATGTGTTTAATACTTTATTGTAGGAAATAAAATTTTATTTTTAACAATGTGTAAGTCAGTGGGGTTTAATTAATGACAAACCCTTCAGCGACGTCCGTATATGGGGGTCAATTAAAAAATAAAATACATTTTTCAAAGAGTATTTTTTTAGTACATGTCAAATCAAGTAATTTAAACTTTGTTATATTAAAATCGGATAAAAAACAAAAAAGATACAATTTGTTTTTAAATATGCTTTTCCACCATATTGAATCCGCCATATTTAAAAAAAGGCGCGATTATCACAATGACAATAAGTCATAACCTGATCTGCTAAATATGTTAAACAAATTTAAGTTACTTTCAAAAAGTTCTTTTGGTTTTCATTAAAAGCTTAATTTTTAAATATACCCCAAAGACCCCTATTTTTTTCAGTTATTTGGAAATAACTTAAAAACTAATTAACCCATTGGAACACATGAACCAGATTTCAATAAAGAATCAAAATAGCTATCTTTTTTATACAAACTTTTTTTTTCTAGCTCCAATAATTTTATAAATAAAATAAAAAAAATAACAAAAATTCACCTTTTTTTAAATTTTTTTGACAAATACAAAAAATACATATTTTCTGACCAATACGTTTTTAAATACATTATAAAGCAAGTATTTTAAACTTTGTTTTATGAAAATCGGATAATAAATAAAAAAGTTACAATTTTTTGAAAGATACGCCTTTCCGGCATTTTGAATCCGCCATATCTTTCAAAAAACGCATTTACCAGAATGACAACAAGTCAAAACCTGATATATGGGATGCCCTTAACAAAGCTAGCTTATCGGCAGAAAGTTGGCACGACTTGCACACGAAACTTGATTTGTCCATAGACTAATACACTGGTACAGTCGGGGACTTTTTAAATTGCCGTTTTATTTTTTTTTCTATCAAAACTAAGGTTCACAATTTTTTTGTTTTGGTTCCCACTCCTTTTTCGAATTTCAAATAGCAATTTTTTTATTTTCGAGGGCGGCAATTTAAAAAGTCCCCAACTGTACCTCTTGTAGCACCAATGTTGCACTATCCTAGAAATGGTTAAGGTTTCTTTGCCGATATGCACTGGATCACAGTGTTTTGCGGATGTGAGTACTCCATTTCTTCGCCCAGTTGTGCAGACGCCCCAACCCGGTTTTTCGCGATTTTTAATTGGCTTAGAAAAGACCACATGACCAAATTATTTATCCTAATAAATCGCTTAAAAAAAAAAGGCTGTGAAATAACTTTCGAAAGACATTAGCAACAACACGATTTGCTGGTCTAAAAAATGCCATTTATAACGTAATCTTAATGGAAATATGGAGAGCGATGCACCAAACCAGTATAAAATAATACATATAAATATTAAATATAAATAGAAATTGTTACCTTTTTAAAGAACAAGTTATTGTCGTCTATTAATACATCTTTATTTAGGCATTTTTTTTTTCTAAAAATAATAGTGTATTCGTAGGTCCATTATACATTAATTTTTAATATCAGTAATGGAGGAGCCTAAAATAGTTTATTCCAGTTTTAATAAGATAAGTATAGGTATACAAAATAGGTAGGCCTATGTTTGACGTAACAAATTTTACTCACAGAGAAATAAGGGGTGTTCTCTGTGATTGTACCCATAGTCCCTTTCTTAAATTTTAAAAACGGCGGAAAATGTTATATTCGTTTAAATAGTTTTTATGATAAAAAAATCACTTAATTCTTAACAATAGAGTGCAAAAACTGTTTTTGGCCATCCGTGAAAACTAAACAAAAAATAAAGACTTTAATCGTGGTAGCCATTTTAAAATGGCGGCAATTTAATCCCAAAGTTAAAAAGCGTAATTATTTAGACCAAGATTACTTTTTAACTCAAAAAAAATTGTTTAAACATTAAGAAAGATATTATTTTCCCCATAACCGTGACTCTCTCGCCGATACTAAGGGCGCCATTTCAAAACGCCTAATTGCACGGGTCATCGGCCACCTTTGGAACCTTAGACCGGGTATTTCTTTTATCCGGTCCTTTTGTCCCTTAGAATGGCCTACCGACTGAAGGAGTGCTTAACAAAGCCCGCCTTCACGAGATATCCGGCCTGGTTACCGGCGTGAATGAAGGTGTACAGCGTGTCCCATTTTCGATGGGATTAAATGGGAAACTCGGTTATTATTAAAGATATCGATTTTCTGATTGCACCTTACTGTGCTCTTTTTTGGAGCCCTTAAAAATGGTGCATGATCAGATTTTTGCTATACTCCGTGGTTTCGCTAATACAGGGAGTTTTTGAAAAAATTGCATTTTAATTAATTCCTTGTATCTCGCTTATTTTGCAAGATATTTTTATTCTATAAAAACCTTTCTATGGCAACTTTTTTAGAGCAAAATAATGACGTTGTCAATGTTTTAAAATATTGTTTAGTTTTTGAGATATGTATTTATCATAAAAAATTTTAATACGGACTTGCATTTTTTTTATTACAATTTTGATTGGTTTGATGCTATTATTACCTTAAAATGATAAAACTTTAATATTTTTTTGTTTAAGGGTTAAAAAAAAACTATTTAATATTTGAAAAAAAAATTATAGTCCGAACCTGGAAATTTCCAACGTAATTATAAATTAAAAATTGCAAGACACACTAGTTGAACGATTTTAAGTTTATCTGTTTTGAAATGATAATTAAAAGATTTAGAAATAAAGTAAAAAACGTTAAAAAGTTACAAAAATAATATCATACTAATTATTTGATGGTAGCACAGCAGGTCGTGAAATTTACGAAACCAAAGCGTGGAATTGAGATTGTCATTTTACTTGTTATTTTTATGAATGGCTTACAATTATTTTAAACTGGCTAAAGATCGATCATATCCAGATTTTGAAAAATGTGATGCTTGACTGCTTCATTCAAGCAACAAAATCCCAATATTTAAATGGCAGAAATATTTTTATGCAAAATGCGTTAAGAAAAATTACTCAAAAATGCCAACAATGTCTTACACATAATGGTAATCAGAAAAATTAGTTATTTTTTGTTATTTGTTTTTTTTTGTATTTTTCGTAGACTTTGATTCAAATAAATCTCTAAATTAACGTAAAACCATTTTAATCTGCTAAGTATCAAAACAGTTAAACTAAAAATTGTTTAACTAGCAATTTTTAATTTATATTTATGTTGGAAATATCCAGGTTCGGACCAATTTTTTTTAATATTAAATATTTTTTTTACCCTAAAACAAAATTTTTTTAAATTTGTATTATTTTATGATAATACTAGCATGAAACCAATCAAAATAGTAATAAAAAAATCCAGGTCCGTATTTAATTTTTTTATGATAAATATCATTTCTCAAAAACTAAACAATATTTTAAAAAGTTGACAACGTCATTATTTTCTTCTAAAAAAGTTGCCATGAAAAGGTTTTTACAGAATAAAAATATCTCGCAAAATAAGCGAGATACAAGGGATTATTAAAAATACATTTTTTTCAAAAACTCCCTGTATTAGCGAAACTACGGGGTATAGCAAAAATCTAATTACGCCATTTTTAAGGGCTCAAAAAAAGAGCACGGTAAGGTGCAATCAGAAAATCAATATCTTTAATAATAACCGAGTTTCCCATTTAATCCCATCGAAAATGGGACACGCTGTCGAGGAATCCTATAAATGTCTGGCGCACTCGATCTCGGCAACCAACGGGGATCGAACCCGCCACTGTAGCAAGCGGGATTCCTTAACTCACTTGTGTTCGATGCGCGAACGCACCGAGCCACTAAGGCTACTCAGGAAGTTATGATTTGAATAAAATTCCACCGTGACATTTAGGTTTTTTAAGAGTTTTAATTTTAGCTAAGAAATCGATTTGCTTATAAAGTATTTTAAAGAAAAACAAATTATATCGATAACAAAAGACAATGAAGCGAAATAAAATTGTGACTTTAAATCCATTCGCTATCTTAAAAAATAGTATTCTGGCATTTTTTTTCTAGTAAAAATGTAATAAGTTTGCTAACCAACGATATTTTGTTATTTTAAAATCGGTAAAATATCTAATAGGCCAGTCAATAAAAGAATTCAACATTGCAAATGCGCATGTATCTACGATTTTTTATGTTGCTAGGATCTCTGTGCTACTCCCGTGGGACATATTTTAAAAAAAACTTTTAGGAAGCATTTTTTAGGTATTAACGTTGTGTACTTTTGCAAAGCCAACCAAATTCCAAATGTTTCAAAGCATCTTTTCATCCAAAAATTGTCAAAAAAACGCATAGATAAAAATAACTTACATTTTCAGATTTTTTTTGTTACTTTCAGTATGCATATAATAAATAAAGAGGTTGGTAATGTCACAAAAGTGTAACTGCCTATGGCAAGGACTATATAAAATAAATGGATCCATAACGGATCTGGTACCTTCCTAGCTAGGCTGTTAGCACACTTCAAGTGAACTCCATGATATTTCAGCCTTGAAAGCCGTTTTTTGTAAATATCCGAAAAACGAAAGCTTCTAGAGTTTTTGGTTTTATCATAAATTATTGAAAAAAATGTGGTCTACTATATTCCGAAAACCGCATATTGATGCGATGCTCCGTTAAAAAGTTAGCATTAAAAACAAAAATTAATTGTCAAACGCATTAATGGATTTTGACCAAAATCTAATCATCTTGTAATAGTGTCAAACACTATTTTACCTGAAAATATATGAAAATCGGTTCAACGGTTTAGAAGCTATCGTGTTAAAATACACCTAAATAACACAACTTCGGCGTTATCTGAAAAAAAAATTCGTTGAAAATAATACCTTTTCTAGCTATTGCTGCGCGGGCTAGGAAGGTAAAGATTGTAAATACAGACGCGTTTGCAATGTTTGCCCATTTTTATGTCGATATTGACTGGCGTATAAAATGTTATTAACAAATAAATTATTTTTTAATGTGGGATAAAGAAATTAGCCTTTACTAAAGATGCATGAATAGTATTTGACTTTACCCAAATTTTAGTTAATTAATCTGTTGATCGTAAATATCCATATTTACCGTGAGGATTATAAATTAAAGGTACCCCATCCCAAATTTATAGTCTCGTGAGCCAATGCCGTACAAATAAATGTGATAATTATCATGCTATCCTATCTTGGGAATATTAATTATAATTCTGAAGAAAATTAATAGATAGATACAGAGTGTTTCCGTATATTTCAACCAAGGTCATTATAAGAGAGAAAAAAAGTGTAAATGGAAAAACTGTAGCCTTTAATTTCATAGACGGATCTACGGGGGGCCTGAGGACCCAGTCGCCCCAACTTTTTTAAGTTGAAAATAAGTTATCCTCGAATTTACTGTCTGTCTGTGTCTGAATCTAATTTTATCTGTCTCGTTCAACAAACTTAAAGTTTTATTTTCGGGCAGCCCCAATTTTAAGGGCCTAGCTCTGCCATTCTGTATTCAAAACCGCCAAAATGTTATCTAACAAATCAAATCGTGCTGTAATAACATTTAACAGTTGTCTCAAAATAAACTGAATCCATCATAGGTGACATTACACGGACGAAACGTAGCCACACAAACGTTTATTCACGTCTAAAGAAAAACTTTAGCAAGCTAAAACCAAATAAAAGATACTTATTTTTCAACATCAACAGTAGAGGGCTAAGCAATCATACTACCTAAGAAAACTTTCTTTGCTTTGTAAATATTTATGTAATTCCAACTTTTGTGACCTTTAGACCCCACCGGAAGACCTTTCTGTGCGGTAAACTTGGCCTTTGAAAATCTAAAACACAACCATAAATTTAAGTAAAACTAAAATAAAATAAACGGGTCCTTAACACTAACCGGACTGAACCGCGATCTTATATCAAGGGTCCTTAATATTAACCTTTTAAAGTATTTTGCTTGTCAGAAATGTCTTGCCCCTCTGAAAATCGGGTGAAATTGAAATCTTGTCGCGAGCGGTGTTGCCGGCTTGTAATTATTTACGCTAAAAAAGTTCACCCAATTAATCGCTTGTTGTTAACCACAGATAATAAAAAGAACTAGACAATGGCACTGCCCCGTTGCCCTCCCTGCAGCAGGCGCCACTGGCTATAGGCCAAAAACTTGTTTTTATAGGATGACACATTCTCATATCATCTGCTGCGAAAGATTCTGTGCAAGGCAACAGATTTCAAGACATAAAAATAGAGGGGCGAAGGCAACACGAAGCTGTAAAAATTCTTACAACAAAGCACAAAAACGGCCTCTTTCCGCTGTTCTACAACTAGCCTCACATATTCTTATGATAACGCCATCTAGCATACGAAATTAAGGCCAGGTTCGAATTATATACCTTCGGTAGCAGATCTTTGGAATTTATATTTTATTATCGTTTTTAGACAAACTTTTCAAATTTTGGTTTTCATGTTTTGACGACAGCCTTTTTCTACTCATATTCCTAATTTAAATAAGATAAATCGTTTAGACAATAATTAATGTTTTTAAAAATATTAAGCTTTTTTTGCTTCTTTAACAAAAAGCTAAAATTTTTATTAAAAAATATTTTGAACCAAATAGAAAGTTGTTATTATAATATCTAGTTTATAGGTCATGATCTATTAAGTTTGATTTTAAAAATAACTTTTGCAATAAGATTATGCACAAACAGGGGCTGTGTTGTGTGCACCTACCAAATATTATTGTACGGAAAATGTGCACGCGAATAATAATAATTTAATGATATAAAGTAAAATATAGTAAATCTGAGTTTAAGAGAATAATTATTTAGACATAGAAGTTTAAACAGTATTATTTAATATTTAGAAATTCCCTATAAAAACGAAATCGAGAATATTATATTAAGAGCTAAATGATTTTTTATAAAAATGTTTTACTCAATCAAACAAGTTTTCGTGGCTAATCGGGTAAAAAAATAAGGGTTTTTTTGTTTCTCCCTTATTTTTCCGTGGATAGCTCGAAAGCTTAACCTCACGGGGGTCCAAGATCTAATGGACACCTAATAAGTGTTGACAGTTAACTGTTTCGTCCTTATGGGACTCCTCAGAACACTGCTTGGTCAATGTGACACCCTTGGTAAATTAAGTATACGGTTTTGTCTCTCACCTTACATTTCTAGTGAGAAAACAAAATCGGGTAAAAAAAAATAAGGGTTTTAATTAATATAAAATATATAATAAAACATTTTTTTTAAACCTGATTAGCCCCGAAAACTTGTGTTTGATTTTTAATTTACGGGTACTATGTTTTACATTTTTTAATATTTGGCTTTAAACTCCGTTGACAGAAGCGATGCCGACGTCTTGATAGCAGAACAAAGGCAATTAGCGTTGATCTGATCTAGAAAGGCAATGTGTGTCGTAGGTCACGTAATGGATTCGTTCTTTCAATCGATACTTTCATCGATCGATGATATAGCAGTTTTACTCGCCTGCTGCTGTTTTAGTTTCACTCGTACTTCGGTAGATGGCGCTTCTTGTGGGGGGGGGTATATGATTTTGTGAGACAAAACCGTATACTTAATTTAGCAAGGGTGTCACATTGACCAAGCAGTATTCTGAAGAGTCCCATAAAGACGAGTTAACTGTCAACACCTATTAAGTGTCCATTAGACCTTGGCCCCCGTGAGGTTAAGCTTTCGACCTACCCACGAAAAAATACGAGAGAAACAAAAAACCCTTATTTTTCTACCCGATTAGCCATGAAAACTTGTTTGATCTTTAATTTACGGGTACTAAATTTTACGTTTTACTCAATGTTCGCGTCTACGACCGCGACAGTCTGAGTGCCAGTGTTGCCAGGTCTCACAGAAATATTGCATGAGAAATATTTTGAGAAAGCATGAGATTTCAAAAAAAGCATGAGATGGCATTCCAGGCACTTCTTACCACGCATACATGGTTCCCTTCCTACTGCATTCTACCCAATGAAACCCAGGTATAACTTTGTCCAGTCTTTTTTAAATTATTGTTTGTAATTCTTTTTCTTCTTATCAGAACTAGGTCCGGGTAGAGTCCCTGTATGTTGACATATTTGGATATATTAATATATCCAAATATGTCAACATACAGGGACTCTAGGTCCGGGCAGTGCACTTGAAAACAACTCTATATAGTAGGACGCGTACGACGTAAAGGTGTGGTACATACAGTGGCGCACCCTGGAATATGTCTTGGGAGGGGCCAAAGCCTCATGATGTCAAATTTTAAGCTATTTTTTGTGTTTTTTCTGAAATATGTCGAAAATATGTAAAAAAATCTAAGGCTTGGGGGGGGGGGGGCCGCGCCGCATGTCAGTACCGTTAATAACAAAAACCCGAAAATGGAGATATTGGGTTTTGTAAAAATTAGTGTGTTAAAAGTCCGTATAAACATAAATCGGGCCTAATTGTGTTTTAGCACGGCACACTGTGTTTTATGCTTGGGATGTCTAAATTTACAACCATCAGATTACCGGTAGGTATAGTACATAAATTATACTATAAATATTCCGATATGGCATTAACCAAACGCTGCAGAAATTTCTGTTAGTAAAAAAAAATTATCAGGGTCAAAATTTTCACACTACAATAGGGTTTAGTAGGTTAATAACGGCCACGGAGGTAATTGCGACCAAGGATAGTAGGGAAATAAGAACCGCGGAGGTAATTCTGGTCGGCTGATAACTTCCAAATAACCTACTAATGATTTTAAAGTGATTTCCGCATTTTATTCCAGCCGTTGTGGAATCATTACCGCTAAAAACACAATTGGTATTTTTTTAAAAATTATTATTGGAATTACAGCCATGTTTTACTTTTTAGCCATGCATACCGGCTGTATGAGGCCACTGAAATCTTTAAAAAACTATTTCTATTTTCACCCAATATAAGTTGTTTGGGTCAATAAAGGCCCAATTACCAAATTTTGTGATAGTCTGTGATCCTGGGACACGATATCTTAAAAACTGATTTGAACCAAATTTGGCAAACAAATTTTGCGAGACATGTTGATCATTGAACTTTTGGTGGGGGTCGGGAACCTGCAAAGAGGTAGTCAGGGGTTAAAATATTCAAAAAAATCATAATTCGAGAAACACAGCGAAACAACTTTTTCAAAGTAAGATTAAGAAATATATTTTCAACAAAATTTGTCAAAGTTCGTCAGATATAAAAAAAAAATGGTTAAATAAATCTTGCGAACCACATCAACTAGCGAACCACGGTTTTTAAATTTGGATTGGACATTTTAAAAAAAATTATACCGTCATAGTTTGCAAGTCACAACTTTTGACAAAAGCCCGAAAATCGTATATATCTCAAAAACGTATAAAGTAGTGCTAAAGAACATATTCAACGAAAATTAAGCTACCGTAACATCCAGAACACAATTTTTGTATTATTTTTAAAAGTTCAAAGTTTTTTGTTTATACTAATCTGTATTTCATTTAAACTTTTCAGTACTTTCTTCGGTAAAGAATCATAGAAATATTATCACAGTTGCAGAAACTTTATTTCGGCGAGGCAAGGCAACGCCTCACCTCGCCATAATTTGTTCTTGTGAGTCTCTGTTAAAAAGCCCGGCACCTCCACCATATCACAATTGCCTAGCCTCCATGGACTGGCTTGGGGTTGCGTAGCTCATAAATATATGCCTAGAGAAACTCACTTTTTCGGAGTAAACTTTGTAGAGTCGGGTCGAGGGTAGCTATTCCCTATTTCCGCCTCGACAGAGCACTACACGCCAACACTCTAAACGCTAGAGTGCCACCCTCAGAGAAGGTACCACTCAGTACGATTTAAAACTGGGAGAGGTTAGAGATTTAGGAGTTATTGGTTTAAATCTAGTAAACTTATAATGGTGGAACTCGAAAAAATATACTAACAAACAGCTTACTTACTTTTAAAATGCGTAATCCTAAAATGTATTGGGTCGCTTGCTAAACTCTTATTTTTGGACGGCCACTCGGGAGTCGTCTCACTTTCGAGAACTTCACCTCTCCCGAAACGGAAATCTACTCTTCCCAAAAACTGATTAACTGTCCCCTTGTTTCGATCTTGTCTTTCGAGCCCATCAAAAGTGCTGACGGTGTGACGTCACATTCATAATAATAATTATCCCAGATCCCAGCCTGAGGTAAATCTTTTTATTATCTTATTTTTCCTTGCGCTTATGCCACTAAATTCTTCTCGTTGCATAATAATTATTATTTAATCTTACCAAAATATTTGGAAACAATTATTATAAATGATCGATACAGTGCCGTCCGAATTAGCAGGCTTGCACCCGGTTTTAAGCCTTTTTAACCTCAATCCTTTAATTCGGTCAATCGCTACAATATGGTATAGAGCGTTTTCTCTATTGGGTGCCGGTAATCGCTCACTTTCCTTTACGTAAAAAGTAAGTTTAAAGCACGGCTTATCATTGTGATCCGTGTTTAAAGGGTCAAGTCCTCAATTCCACAAATAATAAAGCGCGTTTTTTATTTTGTTTGCAGTGGTTTTAAAGTTTTTACGTTTGATTTCTCATTTTTTATGAATGTTGTTGCAATAAAAAATTCATGCATTAATAAAATGAAAAGTATGTAGGTAATATTGTTGCTATCAAATGCGCTATTGTAATTCAATTTTATCGACTTTTTTATTGGAACACATAATAAAGTACACACTCACTTTACTAATTAAAAACAGTTTAATGTTTACACTAACATATTTTACGATAATCAAGACGTGGAAAAAAATCTTATAAAACACATCTTTACTTATGCATATGTCATTTATCCAATAAATTAAGACGTATCGCACATCCCCTTCGATACCGTTGTAAGTCAATATGTTATAATTTTACAGGAGAAGCCAAACAAAATTTTGTAGTTCTTTATGCAAAATTATGCAAAATATATTTTTTTAATTTGAGATTTGAACACAGGGTTTTGTTGGTAGGTAAAATAAGTTGTTATCTATCCGAATGTATAATAATAACAAAAACGAACATTTTTGAGTTACTACGGTATCGAAGGGGATGTGCGATATATAAAAATTCGGATTATGGAAAACTTTATATCTTTTCTTTGCCCGTTTTCGAACAACTTCATGGCATCTAAGCTCTAGCTTTATATAGAATAACGTACAAAACTATGAGATAAATGCCAGCCACCGTTGTTATCTGACTAGGCATAGTGGAGACCTCTTAATCCCCAAGCACAAAACAGCCAAATATGAACAGCCAGATAGATTTAGGGAGTTGGAGGGTAATAAATATAAGATAATAAAAATGTTTTTTACTAAAAAATTATATTAACAGATGAATTTTTTAATGACAACTTATAAGCGACTTAAACCTTTTTTTGTTTGGCTTTTTTTTAGATGAAATTGAATAATACATAACATCGTTTTGTTTGACCAGTGTACATTGTATTGTTATGCTTAGTATAATTAAAAATGACTAAAGTACGAATAAAGTAAAGTAAAGTCTGTTTACACTGCCAAATAAACTAGCACCTTCTACAGTTCAGCATTTCACAAAAAGCATGATGCTGACAAAAAGTTTACGTAGTTTGCCAACTAGTGGTAACAACAACCGAAAGTTTGCCCTGATTTAATATTTAATATCTTATAGTTCTAAGTACCATAACAATGATATACTTACTAAAAATATTATTTTCTTTCTTTCAGGGTTGATTCGGGAAAAAAACGGCAAATGTACATTTTGTTGGCCAAAAAGAAAGGGACAAGTAATGGCCGTGGGCCCGCAGTGTCCTCATAACAATGCCAGTCAAATTCCCAGTAACAGAAGCTCAGTAGCCAGTTCCCAGCATAGCCAATGCCCTACGCCACTACCGTTTCTAGTCAAATCTGCTGGGTAAGTCATTTTATAAGTAGGCGTGTGTAGAGACCCTGTATGTACGACATATTTTAATGAAGTTGAGACGTGACAAACTTATTAAAGTAAAATTTATTTAAGTCAAAATCAAAGGAGAGAAATATCGGTCCTATACAGAGATATGAGAACCTCTCATATCTCTCAGGTCCTATACATATATACTCCAGCCTTGTTTACAAAAAGACGCACCTTCCGTCGTTGTTAATTCATAAGCGTCGGAAAATAAACATAAATGGATCCATGACGGATCTGATAGCTTCTTAGCTATATTAGCACACTTATTTACGTGAAGCGATGATATAAAACAGTATTTTGTAAATATCTCAGAAACTAAAGCTCCTACGAACACAGATTATTGAGCAAAATGTAGTCTATTATATTCCAAAAACCGCATATTGATGCGCTTCGTTAAAGTTAGCATTAATGGATTTTGACCAAAATCTAATCAGCTTGTAAGACTGCCGAACACTATTTTACCTGAAAATTTTATGAAAATCGGTTCAGCGGTTTAGGAACTATTGTGTTATGGACAGAAATACACATACACACACAGACAGACATCACGACGATATTGCTAAGATAGGTCAAAATACACCCAAATAACACATTTTAGGCGTTATCTGAAAAAAAATGTAGAGGCAGAGCTAGATGTTTTACCCGGAATATATTGTCACAAATAAGAAGGCCCAGAGATTGGTTTTAAGTATTGTTAAGTCGCTAATTACCTACCACTAGAGTCCCTGTATGTTGACATAATAATTGGAAGCATGAATTAAAGTATTTATCGTATAACTTGAGACCAAAGAATAAAACCTATTGCTTGAGACCACAGGCATTTAAGTATCGATAAATAAGGTAAGCACAAGAAACGATTAAGTTAGGCAGAAGTATCGACAACAGGGTTTAGCAGAAGAAGCGGGTTGAGTATAATTGAATAAAGTAAGATTGATGTCTCCAAAAAATCCACAATTGCAATTCTGGTAGGTAAAACATATATTTTTCCAAGATTGAGGGACACTTTAATTTTATACCAACATGACATATTAACTTTTTAATATATTTCTGGTTAGGAAATATGTTTATTTTATGTCAAAGTCGCAAAAGTGTAACTGCGTATGGCAAGGACTATACAAGAAAAACTAAAATTAATATTCATAAATTTCTCGTATAAAATAGCATATTGCAAGTTTTTTAGTAAATTACTTTTAGTTAAATGTATTTTTGGACTATTTACACCATCACAAAAAATCTACAATCGAGGCGTCAATACTAAAAATATTAATTAAAGTTGGTTTATTGTTATTATGTTTTTATAGCACCAGAAAAAAAAGTTTGTACGTAAATCCTCAAAAGGCGGTAGGGCGTCCACGCGCACTGGTTCAGTTTAGGCTCGGTTCAGTCTTGGACACTCTCAAATAATTTCTTCTTATGTGATTACTCACGATCACTTTGGATATCGCATAGCTTAGACCACAAATCACTACATAGAAAGAGATTTTGGAATAAAATATAAATCGATTTTTTCAGATTCAGACAAAGATATAACCTATTTTAAGTACAAATAACCACCACAATATTACCACATGTTTTTAATCAAAAGTAAAATTCGTCGGAAAGCCGAGAAGAAAATAATAAAACTAGTACACGCCTGTAATAAATCTTATTCATTTATTTAAAAAAGTCAATTGCTTTCGGATCATTCTGCCAGACCGTTCTTTCAGTGCCGATGCGACGTCCTCTTTTCGAGTCTTATTTGAGCGAGTAGCAGCCGATTCGAGACCGAACGGACTAATGCGCGCAGACCTTAAGACCTCGCCCTTTTGGTCTTTTGACTATGTCCTCTCAAGATCCCTTTCAATTTATGTTTTAATTTTGTTAATAATTAATTTAGTTTTTTAACCCCGAAGCTAATGCGAAACAAAGGTGATATAAATATGTCCAATTCTGACGCCTTTGTCTGTGTGCGTGTTTACGAATGAAAAAAACATTTTATTTTCCCATAAAATCTGTCTATCTGAAACAAGTTACGTATCGCATATTTTTAAAAACAGGAATAATTTATTTAATGTGTTTTCCCTTAAATATCATTTTTGGTACAGAGCATGTTCACGACAATGAATCCTAGAAGAAAAGAATTGCCAGTTCATTATTTTTATTTTAAAAAAATCGTACGTACTTATTCATAATTTAAAAATTTTAGATGTGACAAAAAAGTATAAGAAAATATATTTAGCATAAAAAAAATTAAGAAAATCAAAATCATATAATATGTCGATTTGAATTTTTGCAAATTTGCATAACATTTTTTATATTTTCACTTGCTCTGTAGATTATCTAAAACAATAATAAACGGTTTTTTCTGGATTGAGCAATATCACACACTTTATGTATAGCTTTTGCATGGGCGCACCCAGGGGGGGCCGAACCCAAGCTTAAGATTTTTTTAGATATTGTCCACATATTTCATGACTAAAAAGATGAAATAGAATAAAATTCGACATCAACAATACCTCAGGCCCCCCCAAGACACATTTCTGGGTGCGCCACTGGCTTTTGTAGTTTTAGCACGGATCACCTAATAGGTGATCCGTGGTTTTACTGATTATGAGTGAGAAGCATAGCCAATTAATTAAATTGCCGGTTATGCGATTAAGTTATTTATCTTTAACTGTACGTGAACATGCTTTAAATTAAGAGGTCACCTGAACAAGTTTTGTCTGATTTTAAAAGAATTCAATTCGGTTTCGCAAACGAGCCTATTAGTCACAGGTGCCTACATAATAAAAACATTTGTGTAGGTGGCCATTTAGATATTCATCAAGCAATGACCTAAAATTTTTGACCGAAATTAAAAGAGGTTTTTCATTTGACTATACTCGATGCGCTATGTATGCGTGTCTGTTTTTTATGTCTGGACAGTTGGTGGTGATATTTGTTCGGAGCAATTTATACAGGGTTTAACCCTAGATCTAGCATCGGAAAAAGCCGTGTTCTTAATACAGCCATACAGACAATTTGTGTGGGTCGAATAAGAACAGATATATTCCTAATTGTAATAAAAATAATGTTCATATTCTGTTTAAAGTAATACAATACAACCCAGCAAACATTGACCTGTTGGTACTTTACTAATATTGCACTTTAACTGCTGGCAACTACTGGCATCGGCAACGATATGCATTATTTTTATTATTTTTGTATTGTCTAATTTGCATATTATTTAAAAGTACAAAAAACGCAACATTTTAGTACTTTATTTTTAATACAACAAAAAGTTATACTTTATTTTTGAAGAATGACGAGTGCAGCCAGGGTTAATGGCAAAAAAAACATTTTAAAAGTATATTTACTCAGTTGCTTTTAAAGCACTTTATTTTAGTACAAAACAATTAAATATTTTACTGTGAAAATAAAATATTCACAAAAAAACATTTTATTAATATTTTGAAGAAGGTACTCTTAAAGTACATTTAATTGATTAATAACAGTTTAAAAGTTTTCCTGCAAAATTAATATAACAGTGAAAAAACCTTTTAAAAATATTTTGAACAGTTGCTTTTAAAGCACTTTATTTTAGTACAAAAATATTAAATATTTTACTGTGAAAATAAAATTATTACAAAAAACCTGACAAGTTGATGTTTGCCGTCCCTGTCACTAGATGGCAAACACTAGTCAACATTTTACTGGTACACTAAGGAATGTCAAGCTTAAGAATGTGAATGATTTTATTTACTTTTAAATTGATGTGGAATGTTCCATAATCTTTGGAAATATCCTCATCTGACATGAAAAGGAAAATATTTAAGCTTCTTATATAATGATCAATTAATATTTCTTTTTGTAAATATGAGACGTGAGGGACATAATGTCCTTACAATATTTACAATAAAAGTAGTTTGTACTACTAAAAAAATTAATAAAATACAATGCTTTAAAAATACAGATTTTTTTTAAAAATTTATAAAAATTCAGTTTTTTTTGTATTTACTAAAACTACGAAGAAAATACATTACTTTAAAAGTACATGCTTTTCTGTACAATGAAGTTGAAAAAAATGCATTACTTTAAAGTACAGTGTTTTTTGTACTAAAATATATACTTGCTGGCCTGATTCAGGCCGTTGTTCCAAATCAATACAAATTAAATACTTTGCCGTTATGGGCAGCAGTGAAAGCCAGTACTTAAAAAGTACTTTTTTTGTATCCATGTTTGCTGGGAATAGTTTAATAAATTTTTTATTGAAAGTTGAAGATCACTCCGATATAAGTTGACAGTTTTACAGACTGTGAATCAAGCAGGACTTTTCTTCATCTTCTGTCATAATTGTAATTAATTTATTAACATTTTTTAAATAATAGAGAATTATTGGAATAAGGCCAGCCAATACGTTACGTCATTATGGCTTTAAACCCTCGAATAGTGCCAGGCCGTATTTTGACTCCTTCACATTATAAGATCAGCTGTAATCTTTCAATATACGGCCTTTGCTTACGATATGAACCGGAATAAATACTGCCTTCCTTTATTATTATTAAAAATAAACGACTTAGTTTTAAATTCGACTTTGGTATGTCAATTTTGAAGGATCAACTATCAGTTATTAATGTGAAACTGTCAAAATACTGCCTGCTTAATTTCAATAATTCTCTAATACTAAATACTTTATAATTAAAAACAGTCACAATGTTGTTAAATGTTCTGAATTTTAATAAATTAGCTTCTAATACAATCAGGGCTTGAGTTAAGTGTCCCCAATTTTTTTGCCTTATTTTCTAGTTTTTTTCGCGCAACTGGCTGAGCTATTTTTAACTTAACCTACATAATGCGAGAAATACTGCTTCCTTGGGCTTTGATGGTTTAATACTAGGAAAAAATTGCAATATAAATAACCAACTAGAAAATTTTTAAAAAGTGATTCGTAGACAAAAATTTTAGAAAAATTAAGAACTTTTCGGTAAACTTCACCGCAAATTCTTTGTATAAATATAACAGAAAAATGGCGCTGCAGGCTGAGATAAAAATAAAATACGTACTTTTTGGAAAAAAAGGCGCCGCACTACTAAAAAATTTAAAAAAAAAATCGCCGCAGGTAACTGTTTTTTTTGAAAAAAAAAACATTGCAAAAAATCTTAAATTAAAACAAAATGACTTAATGCGTTTTTCCTTTGAACAGCAGTTTTGTATCAAACCTACTCATAACCTATCAAACATTCCGTATCCAAATCTAAAACGTGTAAAAATACAAAATCAGAAAAAAAAACATTTTAAGTAAAATTGTGGTTGGCTCAGACAGGTTCCATATCTTTTGGACACTGTTCATAGCTTCGATTTTTTATACAGTATCGGCTAAAAATAGAGAAACCATCCAAAATTTTATATTATAGATCTGAGTCTGGACTGTATTACAACTCTTTAACCCCAAATCAATGTTTGAGCAACTTTTTAAAAATTTATAGTTTTCTCAAAAAATTTAGTGATTCCACACTAAAATTTCAATATATTTTAAGCTACTAATGCATATCCGTGTATGTATGTGTTTCTGTTGTTTAAAATTATGTTTCGTATTATGAAAAGGTGTATCGCACCGGTCAATAGCATGATGCATGATTTAATAGATATATAGGTCAAACTAGTTTAACTAAATTGGTTATTCTCTACTTATTTAATAATACCTAGCTTCAATGACCTAATTTTTCAACCCAGATCTAAAATCGAACAAAAAATTAAGGGTAACGGAGTAATTGCCTTCCTAGAACAATATATATGCACATTTAGTTAATAATTAAAGTGCTAGTGTTTTGCTAGTTTTGCCTTGCCCATCTTATTATTATCCCATGATTGCAGGATTCTTCGCCAAAAGTTCATCGTGCGTATTGCCAGGACCCACCATACATTTTAAGCGGCCTACTCACCAGCCAATTTGTAGGAACTCTAAATTGCCCCTGTAAATTGGCTGGCAGTAAGCCGCTTTAAAGTGAATCGGATTCGATTTTTATTTTTCTTGACTCTGATATTCTAACTTTCTTGATCTGGTGGTTATTGCAATTTCTAACCTTTTTATCATTTATCTTGAGACTTTTTCGTTTGTGATATTATGATCCGTCCGAGAAATGCTTCAAAATCGCGTGTGTGAAGCCACATCCTGAAAGTTACATTTTTTTCTGAGGCCTCTGTGGGCGTTCTTAATTTAACTCCATATAATAATAATTTATTAATACTAAAAATATAACAGTCTTTTCAACTTTAAGTCTTTGCTCTTAAATAATAATATTACAGTTTGAAAAATGTCGATCTAGTTTTTATACTTAACATTTTGATTTATCCATGCTCTCGAGGGACACATACTTATTATGAAGTAAGTTTGTCTGTTGTCTTTTGGTTTACTGCATTTGGTTTTCTTTTCATTTAGTTTCAGATCATCATACTGTTCACTTCCAATTGATGGAAACTTCGGTCTAATGCTTTGTAAGAGAGTTACTGCATTAGTGGAGAACACTTTGCTCTTATAATAACCAAGTTTCTCATCTATTCCTGCATCGGAAATGCAAATCTCTGAACAATGTAATAATGTAACTAACTAATGGCTTTTACGTAAATTAATTTCAGGATGCTTCAGTTAGATTTTAACATGACGATAAAGCCACATGATAAAAGATGAAAACCCGTAATACAGTAAAAAGCACTTCATCAAAAAATGAAACATGGTTTCCTTTGCAAAAAGGAAGTGTTCGCAATTTAGGTAATTAAAGCGGCCATCAGGCGAATCTATTTGATGAATAAAAAACCTACTACGCAGTTTTTATGGGTATTTCCTGAAAAAAAGTAAAATTTGGTGTCACATTTGAGAAAAATTATTTGACATACCTGCTGAGAGCCTTTCTAAATCAATAAGTTTTCAAAAAAATCTATGAATGTTTAAAAAGTTTTCAATTTCTTTAAAAATATATTATATAGGTATAACCATATTCGCTGCTCCGTTAGCTATCCCAAAACATATTTTTTGTGTTTCGCACAACATATTTATTACAATCAACATTGATTATAGTAGCCTCTTTTAGTAGTGCACGTGACGTTCTTCTTATAAAAAAAAGGAAAAGATTACGTGTCTTTTGCTTTTCTCATGGGTCATTTAGTTGTGTCCCAAGATTTCATGGAACTTTTAAACGCCAAATGTAATGTCAAAATAATAAATCAATAAAACTTAAAAAAATCTAGGTTATTGTACTTAACGTTGTAATCTGCATTTATAAGCGCAGTAGACTCAAAAATTATAAGAAAAGTGTTATTTTTAATAAAACCATAGTATTCTAAGGCAAAAAAAATTGTTCTCGTTAAAAAGAGCACTGCAGGTGATGCAGAGAGCGCCCTGTACTCTTAGTATTAAAATTATTAACAAAATCAAATTTCTCGTCCCAAAAAACCCCAATTTAAGACTTCGTACGAAAATTAAAGATCTACTTGGAATAAACACTTAAATGGAAAATATATATAGGTTAATATGGCTTTAGCATTAAAAACTGTGTCATTTAAAATAATTTTAACAGGGTTCCGCGGATATATATCAAGTAATATATATCCGATATAATCAATAATTTTACTTATTAAACTAAAAATGTTTTCTACCATTCTAAATATCAGAAAATTTGTCAGTACGCCCCTGTACAAAAGTATAAGCATCTGCAAAGGTGTAGTATCGATCGATTCGGCTGCCGCATAGGCATCGCGGAGCTGACTGGGAATCCCCTGTTTCACATCTGGTAGATCCCCGACGCGACGATTTCTTTTGTCTTCTATTTTCCCAGGTTCATTGATTTATTAGGAAGTAGTGATTTTTATTTAATATGCCAAAATCAAAGCATTCAGTTTGATAATGGTATATATCAGATATATATATCTGATATATATCTGATATATATCCGATATATATCATGTGATATGATATTTATATAAAAATCATGATATTTTCGAACCCTGAATTTTAATTAATTCTTCCAATCTAGGTACGGATATAAAGAGTGCCACTACCTTATTTTTTTATGCCTGTTTTACAATACTTATAAACTTGACCTTCACCCCCTTTTTTCTTCTAAAATTAGATTGTTTTCTACAAGGAACTTAGTAAAACGTTTAGAAACTCGAAAATACACCCGTTCTGGAAAATGATGTGTCATATTTTATACGTATTAATAATGCGGAATGACTGATCTTTCTGACGTGTCTACCTAAAATTGGTCTACTTTGTAATAGTGTTCTCAATAAAGTAGTCCTTAATCTAATTTTAATACAAGGAGTAATTTGGCACCTCGTTCCATTTAAAAATAGGAATTTTAAGGTTTTCACGTCTCTGACATAAGTTATTTAATTATTTCTTGTTTGTTTTAGATTTTCTTTTTAAAGCCACGTTTTATTTAAAATAAGTAGGGAAGGGAATAGTGTAGTAGAACTTTTGATATTTCATCGTGATGTATGTCTGTGTGTGTGCGTGTGCATATCTGTCCGTAATACTTCTTCGATAGCTCTTAAACCGCTCAACCGCTTTTCATAAAATTTTCAGGTAAAATAGTGTTCCGATACTGTAACGAGCTGATTAGATTTTGGTCAAAATCGTATAATGCCAATGCTCCTATTTTTTTGACAATTAAAATGTTTTAAAAATGCTAACTTTTTAATGGAGCATCGCAACAATATGCGGTTTTCGAATTTAGTAGATCATGTTTTTCTCAATAAATTGTGTTATAACTAAAAACTTCGTGGCAGCTAAATGTTTTCAAAGCTGATATATAATGGAGTTCACTTTAAGTGTGCTAATAGGCTAGGAAGGTATCAGATCCGTCATGGATCCATTTATTCAGCATTACATTTCATGGAGTAGTAGTAGTAAAATGTGTTTAAAATATTACATGATTTGGCCACCAAAAGAAGCATCTTAATTATAAAATTTTACTTTTAACAACCAATATCATACTGTTTTTTAGCATAAAATGTCTTTTAATTAATTTGATCCGACATACAATTTTTTGGGATTTTCCACGATGGCGTGATTAAAAAAACATTCGCTGCAATAATAGTCAATATGAGCATGTTTAATACCAATTAAAACAACAACTATTTTTGTTTCAACTTGTTTTATCTTACAGACTATTCTTAAATTACGTAATACTCAAACGCGTGGGGGGGGGGGGCTTTAGTGCTGCGTTAAATTCAGTGTTTTTTCAATGTGTTTTTTCTTGAAAATTCGGGTGGAGGGGTTATCGAAAATCCTGAATTTTTGGGTTACGTAATTTATGAACCTCCCTTAAGCTTTTTTTAATTAATTAATAATGCTAAAATTATTTACCTTACTTTGCAGAAGTGTCCCAGTACCACAAGTGATGATCCAACAGTCACCAGAGCAGTCGTTTGGGTCCATTCGATCTTTGACAGTTGGAAGGGAGGTTGCTAGTTTTCCCTTGTCCAGGACGCCAAGTCCTCCTCCCTCAACGTTTGAAAGGTAGGTACACCGTCGTTTTATGACAGTAATGATTATAATTTGCCTACTCTACTGTGGTAACAGAGCATGTTATTGCTATCACTTACTGCAAAAATAAAATATGATTAATTTATTAAAAACTCTCTTTGTCCCAACTTGGCGTCATGATTCAATAGTACGAAGAATAAACCTAACGTAAAAGATTAGAAAAACGTTGTGAATCTTTACTCAAGTTAGAGGTCATATCAAAAAAATCCGCAAGAAAAGAAGCACAAAATTTTTATAAAGATTGGAATGGAAAAATATCGTCTGCAGCTTAAAAAAAATCAATTTACACATAGACAAACAAACTTGATAAACAGTCCAAGAAATTTGAAACTTAAACTTTGAGTAGCACCAAAATTTCGTACTTCCATTGTCTTTATTTCAAACACGATGCTGGGTTAGCAAGTATCTGTAATCGTTTTAAAGTGTCAACTTATAATCCAATCTACAGGCTACTACTTTACACCTACAGCACATGTAGTAAGTGCATAGGCAAGAGAGACTCCTTCATCCTTTTGATAATGGTATGTCCGTGCTTGGTTGACTAAAAACTTCTTTGTTCTGTATTATTTATAAATGCAGCTTCAACAAAATTTTTCTTTAGCAAATGCGACTCCTTATGCAAAACTATAGCTTGATACCATTGAATCCTGTGATCATTTGACCAAGCATGATCCGCTAAACTAGTTTTTTTATATCCCCTAATTGGGATTTTTTTATGTATCTTGACTTTAACCTGAAGAGGGCGGTTTTGTTTATCCTACATATGATTTACCACACTCGCAAGGAATTTGGCATTATCATTTAAGATATTTTCAGGTGTTGTTTTAGTTACAAAACTTCTTAAGAGTGTTTGGCTATTCGTTTTCTGCAACACCTTCAACATATGGAATGTTAACACCCAACGGATTATTATTCTGAGAATTTTCTACTTTTGATTTGTTTTTAATTTTGGAGATCGTTGAGTTTATTAATTTCTCTAGAAGTCTGAAAGTTTGTTTTTAAAGAGTTTAAGGTCTGGAATTTTTCTTCTATGCACAATCCAATGAATAAAAATACCTACCACAAAACTTAAATGCGCAAGTGTCATCAATTTTTTAACGTTTATATAGGTATTGCTTAGACCAATACTATATCTATAATTGCCTACTTATTAAAAAAAAACTTACGGTTACTACCCTCTGCGGTTTAATTGTCTAACCACAAAATTTCTTGTAATTATAATTTCAATATAGTTTTTGATGTCGAAAATATTATGTGGGGGTTTCGTGGTTATCGATCTTTATATTTTTATGTAAAAAAATGCTTAGACGCCATTCTGTCAGCTTTTGTTCATCGTTTCGGAACGTATTTTACCAAATACAGGGTGATTAAATAAAAACTGTCATAAAAAACTCAATCATGTTTGATTTTCATGAAACAAATATGTCCACAAAAAATATTAAAAAAATAAAAGACGTGTCTATTTAAAATTGATAGGACGATACAACCTACGAATATTAAAATCGCAACATTTAACAAAAGTCAACTATTTCTAGCGTTAATGCACTTTGGCATAAGTGCTTTCAATTTGAAGTTCATCGCACTTTACAATTCGAGGCTATATTTGCAAGCAAAAATAAACGCTTTTAAAGCATTATAGAGTTAGACGTGGGTAGATGTATTTATAGAAAGAAGTATGTTATTTATTATAGAATAAAGTAGCGCGTGGCGTGGGTTGTATTTTATATTTTATCAGGGTGGTTACTCTTGAAACTGGTGATTGCCAAAAAGCTTTGTTCTCTCAATGACTAACAAAATTAAGAGGTTTAAAAGCCATACGAACAGACCAAATTTTATAATAGACTGATTGAAACAAAAACACAGCTGAAAATCCTCTAAAAGATGAAAATACTTAACCAAGTTTTAAAACTAAATACCTTTTTGTTGTTTTTTTACAACAAAATAGTTTCCAAACTAAGAGTAAAATTAAAAAACAGAGAATGATAAAAAAGTTTTCTGTGCTTTCTACGCCAATGCCCTACCAATTATTGGGCCACCGAAACCATGATAAATTTTTTAAACTTTTAATCATGGTCAGTGCCAAAGTATAGAAATGCTAGTTCACTTGACTAAGCTATTCAACTGATTTTATAATTTTTTGTTCTCACTGTTAATTTTTAGTCATCCATACCGATGTTAACTAAATTTAATAAATTATTTTTTTAATAAAACTCAAAATAAGTTATTTGGGTCAAAAATGGCCTAACTACCAACACCGCACCCGTTTAGGCATGCCTTAAAGTTAATTTTTGCCTTGGTGGAATTGGCTATAATTTTAGTTTGTTAGGGTATGTAATTTAAAAAAATGCAGGTAAAGTTAAGCTTTTCTATAGACAATTTTTGAGATCTAAACAGTCAAAGTTCGTTAAATGGTCGTTTTCGTGTATGTTCTAATAATAGTAAGTTACATCTTAACCGAAAAAAATTAATTGATCATAAAAATTACTTAGAAAAGGCCTAAAGACAAAGTCACTTATAATCTCATTCTTTTTAATTCATAAGGTAATATTCAAAAAATTAACTTTTTGATATCAGAACTACAACCGCGTTTTAAAACTAGCACATTAAATTTTGACATGCATTAATAGTTTTATACCATCTTGAAAAAAAAAATTTTTTGTTTTTTGATAGGTTCCACTTTTATAGATATTAATTTTTTAATTGCATATCTATGATTGCTTATATTTGTTTTTATAGTTTTGGTATGTGCAGCAAAAATTGGAGGTAAAATACCTTTGTTTTATTATTAGAACATACACAAAAACGACCATTTAACGAACTTTGACCGCTTATATCTCAAAAATTGTACATAGAAAAACTTAACTTTACTTACATTTTTTTTAGTTGTATAGCCTACTATAACATAACAAAAATTTGCCATAAGGCCTGTGTAAACGGGTGCGGTTTCCTTTGGTGATGATGTCTGTCTCTCTGTCTGTCTGGGACAAGATAACTTAAAAACAAATTATAACTAAACTTGGCACATAAATTTCGCATTAACCGTGGATATGGCCATTTAAATTTGGTGGTAGTGGTGGACTGCAAGGGTGTGGTAGAGGACTTCCAATATTTTAAAAAAATCATAATTCTAGAACCAAGGTATCATGCAAAATGAGGTTTTCAGAATTAGATTAAGAAAGTGAATATTCGTCAAAGTCACAGTTTTTAAGATATATTTAAAAAAAAATCATATCTGACGAACCACAGGGCTAGAAAAAATGCTATTTTCAAATTTAGAATTACATTTTCAACAAAATTGGTCATGGCGTCAGAGTTTGCCAGTCACAACTAGAGTAAACGTAGTTTTTACAAATTAATCAAAATTTTTATTTTCAACAAAAATAAAGCTACCTTAACCCCCAGAACGACTAGGTCTTATGGACTTGTACGTGCTTACTGGCGCCAATTTAAAAAAAAATAAAATCGCTTGAATGGTTTTGTTGAGTAAATAACCTGAGGTTATTTACGTTTCAATACTGTGGCACTGACCACGATTGGAAGTTTAAAAAATTTATAATCATGGTTTCGGTGGCCCAGTTGGTAGGGAATTGACTTATAAACTCAGAGGTTCAGGGTTCGAGTCCCGGCTAAAGCACATACTTTTTTCTGATTTTTCGTTCTTTAATTTCACCCCTGATTTAGAATTGTTGTTTACGGTTTCGAGTAAAACCTTGCATTATTGCGTTTTGGTATATAAAGTTTTTGTTTAGATTATATTCCGAATCCAAAATACAACTTAAAATAAGTAAATATTAAAATGCGTTTTTGTTTCTTGCAGGAACCACCACGAGATAAGCATCCCAGACGAAGAGCACTTGGTTAGTTCTCACTTCGAATCAGTACCAGTGCATCGAGAAGATCAGCGAAAATCCCTTTCAATTATGATTAATTCTGAGGAAAGAGGATGACCAGTAGATCTTTAAAGAGCTAAGCTTTTCATAGGGAAATATTTTTCATATTTGACTTTATAGGTAATTATTGACACACATTCTAATAACATTTGTTCTTCTGATCACTAAACAAAAGTGGACCAAGGAAAACTAATAATTTTTATGTTTTTAACCCTTTATTGACAACGGCGATTTTGCTGAAGAGCCCAGTATTTTAACCGTTGACATGTGATCTTTATTAACCGTAACAGATTTTCAAGAGCTAGTAACAGCTAGTAGACTAAACAGAAATTAATGTATTATTGAATTATGTAGATTGTAAACAGTGTAAATCATGAGAGAATCATGTAGTATTTAGCTACTTTGGAAATCCCCTCAACATACATTAAGTTTATCAACGCTTCGATTCAGAGTTTCAAAACTGTAGTCAGAATAAACCAGTTCTCGAAGCCCTTTTGTGTAACTTCAGGAGTTTAATCTGGTCTTTGAAGGTTCTGTTAGGATGATTGACACATGCAAATATTTTGGCATCAAATCAACGCAGATAGCTCTGGCTACGCGGATGATATGGGTGTTCATAGTAGAGACGAAAGATCTTTGATCAAAACTGTAACAATGCGAGATAAAAAGCAAAAAAACGAGGACTGAAAATAAATGAGTAGAAAACTAAATACATTAACTTCTCAAAAAACACTTTTCAGGTACTTGGTTATAGTTTCGAACAAGTGGAAAAGTTTACAAACTTGGGAGCAAACATAAATAAACCAGAGGATAATCAACGTATTTTACGCTAATCAAAAACTGCTCAAGTCAAAGATTATAATGAGATTTACACTACAATAATTAGGATGTGGGTGAATTATTTATTCATCAAAAGTAGAAGATTAGCTTGGTTGGGACATGTACAGAGAAGGGATGAGACAAGAACAACAAGAAAAATAATGAACTCGAGAACTGCAGGCAGCAGAGTAAGAGGGAGGCCACGAAAAAGGTGGATAAAGGAGGGGGATATGGAGGGCTCTATCAGGCTAAAACCCACAACGCTTGTAATGCCAGTTAAAGAAGAAGAATGTATTTGAATTAGTTTCAACTGTTCTTCTCACCATACTCACAAACTAAAATCAGAATTTTTTATTTGTATTCAAAGAAATTTTTTGAGGTGTTGTCATAAGTTAAAGCCATATTCAAATGTCTTATAGAATATTATAGAAAATTGAAATAAACAATGTAAGGACACATATTCCCATAACAAATAATAAATTTAAATTTGGGAGATGTACAGAGAATGGATGAGACGAGAACAACAAGAAAGATAAATGAACGGGAGAACTGCTGGCAGGAGAGTAAAAGAGAGGCCACGAAAAACGTGGATAGACGAGGGAGATATGGAGGGCTCTATTAGGCTAAAAACCACCAGGCTTATAATGCCACTTGAAGAAGAAGAATGTATTTGAATTAGTTTCAACTGTTCTTTTCACAATACTTACATCAGAAAAAATATTGCTATTTGACCTCAACTTTTTTTCATTTGTATTCAAAGGAATACATATATATACACATATTTAAATGTCTTATTAGAATGTTATCGAAAGTTAAAAGAAACAAAGTAAGGACATATATTCCTATAACAAATGATAAATTTAAAGAACATAAGAATTCAAAGTGGCACTTGCTTCTTCTATGCTACAATAGTGTGAAAACTAGAGCAGATGAACAGTCCCTCAAATACTTTCATCGGGACGTTCCTCTAACTTTCCAGACTATTAATAAGTAACTTGATTAGATTTTTCCCGACTTTCCAGGTTTGTCCCTGTACTCCTTAAAATATTGTTTACGAGTCATAAGATCAATTGTTTTTTTAAAATATAAGGCAAATATAAAGAATCTAACCCATAACATTAATTTCTATTAAAATATAAAGGTGCCAAGCAAGTAAGGTGCTACTCAGTGGAAGAAGGTACCTAAAAATTTCTGCAAAATCACAATATGTATAAGAGAATAGTAAGTTAAACCCAGTTATAATAAAAATATAGTATTTATTTTTGACTATTTTACGCGTCATTTAAGTAAATGTTTAGTTTAAAACGTGGCCGATCAAGGAAAACTTGGTGCAAGTGACATAATAAAAAATTTAAAAATTACAGAATTGTTTGTTAATCAGTTAAAAAGCCGGACTTTATTTGTCTAGCTCACCAAGATTTGCTCGACCGGATAAACCCTATAAAAACCTAACATTGGGTAACTCTATAAAAGGCCGATCACTTGATATCACGTTGAAAAATAAAAATATATTTAATGCTCGTAGAACTATCCCATCTCAAGAAAAAAAGACCTTAGGCTTAAGCTAATTAAAATACTATTACTATGGTTGTAAATACAATATTTAGACTATATAAGTAAGTTTGACGCTCTGTAGTTTTTAAACATAACCCGTACACATATTCTGTGGGAAAGTTTAAAATCTTTGGATAAGCAAAGTTTTATTATGGCAGAAAAATGTTGTGAAAAATATAAAGTGAACTAAACCGAACCGATATGGTCAACAGTGAACTCGTTTTCATAAAAGTTAGAACCAGGGATTATAAAAAAATGTTTTTAGGTCATTTAACTTCATGCATACATATATAAAGACCATGAAAAATAACCCAGGGAAAATGACATATCATATTGTTCAAGCGTAAATTACTAAAAATTAAACAAATAAGGAAATAAGGTCCACAATTTTCAATAAAAAGAATTTGTCACTGGTTCCGAGGAATTTATCAACATTTTGAAACAAGTTTTATTTTCACAAATTATCTATAATCATTGGTTCGCTATTTTTCCAAAAAGACCTCTCTCACAGTAAAAGAAGTTTTTTCGTAGTTTACCACAGAATCTGCGAACGTGAAAAATTCCGTGCTTGTAACCACATTTCCCGCGTTTTTAGGGAAAACACTGTTTACGGCTTGGGCTAGTAGATTCGTGTGTTTATTTCTGTACCAAAGAATAAAAATACAGAAATATTTTGCGGTAAAATTTCGGTTATGTTTAAAATGGTGGCTTTGATTCGCGGTCCCTATAGTCTATTTAAGGGACCGTGGCTTTGATGGCATTAAGAATAAAACCGTCGGCTTCTGCTATGAATCTTGTTTTTTATAAAACTGGCGTCGTCTTTGGGTTCGATAGTTATTACAGAATAGATGGTCGTAACTTGATTATTAATATTTAATGTTCAGAATTGTTGTATTACGAGATGGAATATATTAGACTGAATTAGTGTTATATTTGTCTAAAAAAGAGTATGTGTTTATTTATTAAGCAAGTAGAAATATTAAAAAATTTAGATAGATATTATTATTTTCAGCTAAACATTGAAGAAAGGCAAGGTCTGTAGATAATTAGGCAAGAGGTTTAAATTGGTTGTATAGGCTAATTGATATATGTATAGGGTGTTTCCTAAGATACTTGTTTAGAGTTTGAGCGATTAGTTACTTAGAAAACACCCTCCATAAAAATAATGTTACAATTACTTTTTTTTGCTTGAAAAAGACAGCTTTAATTTTAGATTTACATGTTTTTTAAATAATTTATTAATCTTAACAGTTGGGTTGCAATAGTAAGTAAAAATGATATTTTATATTAATTTAAAATTTAGTTAATTTAATACACAAATATTATTATTATATTGTATTTTAAAAACAATATTGTTAAAAATAAGACTGATATTGACATCCTTCATATGACAAAGCAATTCAGCGTGTTTAATTTATATACAGGGTGTCACAGACAGACCCTATAAAGTAATGGTAATTTAAGTATAAAATATTTTCTTGACCATATATTTCTTCAATTTTTAAAGTAGCTTGCGACTTCCGACAAGCCACAGAGGTAAAACTTAAATAATAAGAAAACCAGTTCTCATCAGTACTGGTTCTTACTCGTTGTTGGTGTTGAATGGGCCAGCTTTTAAGTTTTGCTTGCCCCGTTTGTCGGTGCCTAAAGGCACGCAGAGGTACGTAGTTTTGTTTATTTATACTGTTTGTTAATTACTTAAGCAAAATAGTGCCAAAAACTGCAAAGTTATATCCGCATTTTTGTGTTTTATTTTTTTTTATATTAAAAAAATATTTTTTTTTGTTTTAATTCTAAAACTGTTTTTATGTTTTATGCGTTAACGTTTATCACATTAGTAGTAAAAAGGGTTTACAAAAGTGATATGTAAGTAGTTGATAAGTAAAATATTATTAACCATTGAAAAGATATCAAAATTTATGCTCAATTACTAAACAACCAGACCAAACAATGGCATTCCAATTTTTATAATTTCAAAATTTGTTTTTTGCTCATATATTTCTTCAAAAAATATTCGTATTATAGATGTTCTAAAAAGAAATTAAATTTTGATAAAAGGGTGCATTTAACTGTTATTTTTTACTCAAAAACTGAAAACTTTTGCTCAGTCATATTTGTTTAAAAAATTTTTGTTCATAAAAGAGTTAATCCGTTTTTAATATTCAGTCACGAAAATAACAAAATGATGCACCCCTACTTAATGGTAATCTGTATATTTCTAATGTAGATACAGCCGTAGAAAATTATTGTTGTGAAAATTGTTTACATCTTTATATCGTTTGTCAAAAGTCCTAGACCCTTTAGACTTTTTTTACACCAACATAATGTTACAACAGAGTTGACATAACGGCTGAGCCGATTTCTCTTAATTAGCACATATTTTCAAGATTTTCACCTTTCAAATGTAACTTTTTTCAACTCCCAAAAACCGTTAAAATCATTGAGATTAAATAAAACCTATTAAAGGAACAGAAGTCAATGTGTAAAATACAAATCAACAGAATAAAAAAATCGTTTAAATAAATTAATTGGGCGAGGCCGTAAGACTTTTAGGACAACGTATATACAAGCTATTGTCAGACTTAATACTCATTGATTGTAATTCTTTGTAATTTTTGCTCACACATCTCAATATATAGTTTGATGTACGAATAAACGTTTGTTTTATTTATTAGGTGAAACAAATTAAGGACCCTTTCTCAAAATGCAGAGTTTTTAAAAACTTAAACACCAAGTTTTTTAATAGACCGAAAGCCAGCCTAAGCCCCCCCTCGTGGGAAACATACGTTTTTTTGTTGCTATAGGAATCTAGTTTTTATTAGGTTTTACTTGTTTGCCAATTATAACATATACCCAGGGAGGAGAGGGGAAAAGGTGGTCAGTCAAACTAAAAAGCTCATGACGAAACTTCATAGAAAATTACTTATTCTTTAAACAACTGTAACTTTCATCGAAATCGGTTCATTAGCTGCCAAGATATAAGCATTTCTTTTTAAAAAAAGAAATGCTTATATCTTGGCAGCTAATGACCTATTTTTATCAATTACATATTTTTAAATAAAAAGTAATCCTCTATTAGCTTTCGTTATGAGTTTTATACTTTGATTACTTTTGTTTCCCCCTATTCCCTCTAGGTATAGTACCGGCCATTGATAGTTGTACAGGACCAGATTTTAATACAAATTTAGGTGGTTTCTCCACTTTTCGCCGGTACTCTGTAACAACTAAAACCTGAAACTAGATTTCAATAGCAACAAAAAAAGATGTGTCGAAAATTTTCATGTACGGGCGACGTATAGCCTATGCGGGCCTTTTGTCTATAAAGATGCAATTATTGAAAATTGAACCACTAAAGTGACACTTTTTCTGAAAACATGCATAAAAATAAAATAAAATAATATTAACTCAAAAAAATGTAAGCATGCATTGCCTATTTTTTCAAATGTAAATAGAAACAATTTTTCACAATTTTTCTTTATTATTACAATTATTAAATTACATATCAATTCTAATAATGTACACATAAAAACTAATTTAAGTTCTAGTATAAAGTCAATGATTGTCACTTCCTTATAACACATGAAGTGAAAAGAATATAATATATATTTTTATAAACACTAAAAATAAAATTGGTTCTTATCTAGTTTTAAAACCTTTAATGAAACTAACTATAGAAATTCTCTAACTTTTAAACTAAATTGTTCTTAAAAAAGACCTATTATTTTTAAAACTGTTCTAGATTTTATTGTTGAATTTTTGTATTTCTTGGTATGTCAAAAAAACTATAATTTAAAATTTGAAATCCCTATGTGTGTAAGAAATAGAAAAATTTAACATAAAATTTAGAGCAATGGCTTTAAAAACAACAAAAAATAAAAAAAGGACTTTATCCTAATTTAGCAAGAAAGACTCCTGTAAAAATAAATATAAAATTATTTAAAAGTGAAAATTATAATATAAAAAGGTTTGATCAAATTTTACAGGTAGCCTGTCACACATTACCATTGCACGTACATAAAGAGTATGTAAAAAGTGCAAATTATTACACTTAACAATTAAAAAAACATAAAAAGTAAGTACCTATACGGCTTCAAAAGAAATAATCCTTACTTTGGATGTCAGCTATCACGCTTAAGATACACCTTACATTATTCTAAACATTTTGAAAGAAAATATCTTATTAAATAAATCTATGCTTACACATCGGATTGGATTAAATTACAGAGTGGACCCAAAAAAAGAAGCACCACATCTAGAGTACTTGACCGAATTCAAAAAAAGCTGTTGTTTGATGGCGGACAAGTGAAAAAGTAATTTTTTTATATTAGGCATAGTGTTCTTACAACCCAATTCAAATGATTGCAAAAAACTCGAGTGTCTTGAAACACTGTAAACAAATCGGTTTTTACCTAATTCAAAAAACTGCCAATTATAAAGTTCAGCTTAGCGCTTTTTGAGATATGATGAAAAAAACCAAAAACCTTTTTTTGATCTGATTATAACTTGTTTAATTTTTAACCGATTTTTATTATTGAAAAGCGATCTTGGTCTTGAAAACTACGATTTTTAAAACTAAGAAATATTCCGCCATTTTGAAATTAAAGATGGTTCAAATTAAAATTTTTTAGGCATCCTAAAAACATTTTTTTTAAATCAATTGATTTACAGATAGATTTAGTGCAAGTTTCTTTGGCCAAACCGGTACAAGGAAAAAAAACTCTCGATCTTTTTCATCTATAACTTTAAATAATGTCAAATGTTAGCAAAACATGTCTGCAGGATCAAAAAACATTTTTGCTAAAGAAGCAAAAAAAAATGTTCGGAACAATTGACGAATTCTTAGAAGTGGATTACTCGAGCAACACAAGTATTTTATACAGTTGCAGCTCGTATAAATTTAAAAAGGGGTTTTCAATTATCATTAATTTAGTTTTCACCAAAAAATTCGTATATCCGATTTTTGTATATTGCAGAAATATAAATTACATGTTTTTGTCCATTCTAATGCAGTACTTACACTGTTTGAAAAAAGTAAACAACGAGAACAAAACACAAAGTTTTTTTTTATATGTTAAACCTTAAACATAATTTGAAACTCTTTTAACAGCCACATGCAATTTCTTCTTTTAAGTTTTGGAGCTAATGCTGAGTTATTTGACATTTAAAACTAAACGATGAATCGAAACGACTAAGAGTTTTTTTTGCGTTACTAACTCTTCATTACTTATTTTAGTCGAAGGGAATTTTTACATAGGGAAGGGCACACCACAACACTCAATAAAATATAATTGGTCCCTCTCCCTAAGCCACTATAATCTGTTTTAAAATTGTTGTAAGTAAAAGTATTTTATATTTTTTTAGCAGTCTGTTTTAGCTTGGAATTCATGCATATTTTTGTTTTATTTACTTTTTTGTTTTGTTTGTGAATCCCAAATATTGTATTGTTTGCTTTGGTTCGGACCAAAAGTTCATCTCAAAATGTACTAACACCGAATATTGCTAGTTAGCAGTACACACCTAGAAGTTCACCAAAGATTGGTTTGCCGAACTGAAAGTTTTTTCAATCCAGGAACAAAAACCGCTTCCGCGCGATCTTAGGTCATTTAAAAAAAGGTAAGTATGTTGAATTTAAAGCGAGCGTCTGTCGCTCCCGCATAGATTTGTTTGTAATAAAACAAATATTTGGTAAACTGGTTGCTCTTATATTTAGGCGTGTTTATTTGTTTTTTCTCTTCGGGTTTTTCATTTGTCAAACCCACCAAATTTATTGTATTTATATTATTTTTTATGAATTGTCAAATCAGTAAGACTAATTTAATTTTGTAGATTGAAAACGGTATTAAAAACTTAAGCCAAAAATAGACACATTTATGGTTTATTTTTTCGCAGATCGTTGGAAATCTGAAACATTTATCTTGAAAGACGAACATTGGCAAAGGCGCAAAACTATCATATGACTCTTATTTCACATGTTTGGTTAATATTTGGGTAATAAATTTGATTTTTTGTAAAAAATTGCATGAACCTGTTAAGGTAAACTTTCTATTATAAATATAAGCAGCTATTTTTTTTTTGAACAATAAGGTACTTAAGAATCAGTCCATATGAAATCACCTCAGCCTCTCGGATTTTTACAATTTTTGGGATATTGGTTATACCACTAGATATATGTAAATGTAGCGTTACTATCTCAGAAACAAACTTAGCTTGAAAAAAAATATTTACAAAAAATACTGGGCTGGTACGCGGACTCAACTCAACAAATTAAAATTATGGCGTACAAAAGTTTTCAATATTTGGGATCAGGACGCGTGGTAAATGATGTCATCATACACTTTCAAGATTTAAGGAAAAATTAAAGATAATAGTATATTATTTGTTTTTAAACTTTTTTAAACCCATTTAAAAAAAATACATTTTTCAATATGTAAAATACTGAGATATGCCGAAAATTAAAAATCGATAAGAATTGATAAGATAAAGACAGAGGTTTTTGTTGATTTAATATAGAGTAATTCTTAAGATGTGCTAAAAAATATTAGAATAAAACCCGTATATCACTAGCAACTAAAACCTAGTGTACTTACAATATTTCTTAATTAAATTGGTGTTTTGTACCTTAAAAGATTTCTCAATATGGACAAAACCTTTTTATTTCATCCATTTTTTGCAGTTGGGCGCTCCACAACAACATAAAATTTTGTTTTGATCGTCTTCTGTGGCGAATTTATAGTCTTAAGCAAGCTGTTGTAAAAAAACTAAAATTATTACTGTTATAAAATAAACATCAAAATTTCTGAAGTCGTAAAAGTATACAGTAAAGATTTGTATGTTCAATTTTAACTAAGCGTCACTCCCGCAGAGATTTGTTTGTCATAAAAAAATATTAGGCAAACTGGTTGCGCTTGTATTTTGGCCTGCTTTGTTTATTTGTAAAACTCAGTTTTTATTATATTTCAATCAAATCAGTAAGACTAATTCAATTTTTTGTAATTTAGTAGATCTTTTCGATGTCGTGTAAAATAATTAATGGAAAACGCAAAATAATTAAATGAAGTTGGACGAGTTCGACCAATATCTATCTTGTAAACCAGATTCAAATCTCAATTGATATTTAGGTGGTAAATTTGATTTTTTTCCAAAAAGTTGCATGAATCCTGTCAAGTTAAGCTCTCGATTATGAAAATACGCAGCTATTTTTTTCTAAACATAAAGGCCTACTTCAGAGTCAGTCCATATGAAATCACCTTAACCTCTCGGATTTTTATAATTTTTGAGATATTGGTTAAATGTGGCGTTAGGATCTCAGAAACAAACAGCTTGAAAAAAAAATATTTACCAAAAATACTGGGTTGTAACGCGGACTCAACTCAACAAATTAAAATTATGGCATACAAAGGTTTTCAATATTTGGGATCAGGATACAATTGCACAAAAAACATTATTTATTTTTAAATTTCTAAAAACCAAAAAAAGTTATAAATGGATTTCTCAAAATGTGAGGTTTTGGATAGTTATCACCAATGCGTTTATACAATACCTAAGTAAAAATAAAATAAACATTTCTCATGTCATTTTTTGGTGTTGGTCTCTCATATTTACTGAGTGTTGACCAGCTACTAGAGAATTATTTGAATAAATTCAGGCTATAATAGTGCCAGACAGTACTCTGACAGTTTCACATTGAAAACTGACAGTTGATCCTTCAAAATTGACATACCAAAGTCGTATTTAGAACCAAGTCGTTTACTTTTGTAAGATCCAGAGCTGATCTTACAATGTGAAGGTGTCACTGCCTGGCACCGTTATAGCCTGGTTTTATGCCAATAATTCTGTATTAGGTGTAGTGGATTTTCATTAGAAAAAACATCATTGGTGCTATGCAAAGATATCGTCGACTAAGTAAGAAATTCCATCTTCTATTTGTCCTTACATTCCCACGACCTTTACATTTCAAACGGACACAAACCTCCTCATTTCAGTGTTGGGTTTTGTCGAAAATCAAAAATCGATTCAATTGACAAGACGAAGAAAAAGGTTTTTGTTGATTTAATATAGCGTAACTCTTAAGATTCTTGGATAAAAGATATTAGAATAAAACCCGTATATCACTAGCAACTAAAATCTAGTGTACTTAGAATGTTTCTATATTAAATTGGTGTTTCATACCTTGAGTGATTTTCTAACATGGACATAACCTCTTCAGTTCATCCATTTTCGGCAGTTGGGCGCCCCACAGCAACATGAAATTTTATTTTGATCATCTTCTATGTCGAATTTGTAGTCGTAAGCAAGCTGTTGTAAAAAAAAAACAAAAATTAGATTAGTTTTCGGAATCAAACATCAAAACCTTATCTGTGGTCGGCGTTATAAAAAAACGCAGAACGATTTTTCCAAAAATAATTCATACATCAAGCGCTGCACCTATAATACAGGAACCGACGCGCTAAACCGGTCGACCACGCTCCCACATGCATATACCGTTAGGGTCAAAGCTATACTGACCATGAAAATTCTGCTTAGGTGTTTAGATAAAAACAGAACAATAAGGGTGTACCCCGATCTTCGCAAATCGCGACGGTCCCTAAACTAAAAGCTAAAGAAGAGGGGGAACACCAGACGAGAAATCATAGGCAGGTAGAGAAGAGCTGACTAGGTATATGAGGGGAGATCCAACGAGATTGCGTTATGCGGTCTTTTCTGTTAACTCTGTGAAGCGAGAAGTAGGTAAGAATTGCGTTTATATAAACCTTGCTAATTTCTTTCTTTGGTATTATACCGGCGTCTTACTTTTTTATTTTACTAAAAGGTTCAATTATTAAAATAGTATTTTGCTAAGTATGAGGACCGTGATACTCGTTGCAAAACTACCATTTTGAAGAATTAAGAATTAACCATTTAAAAATGTAGCGACAATGAAGAGGTGGACGATGGTCCAAGAACCATGTCGAAACAAAGACAACAGCCCTTTTTGCTGCGGCTGAAGTACTCCCTCCTTACCTGATGATATTCCTCCCAGAATCATTCAAAACATTTAAAAAAGACATGGATACAAAGCCTACAAGCAAAAAAATCTCAGGAACTGTTTCCTAAGGACAATAGTTTAAGGATGGAATTTTGTGAAAAAATGATGGATTGTGCAAATCATGATGAAAATTTTACTTTGTAAAAAATCAATTTTATTTGTAGGATATGGCAGCCTAATTTAACGCGGTGTTTAAAGATAATAATAAACAATAATGGGTACATTCCTCTTCGAAAATTTCCAACTGAATCATAGACCACATCCAAACAATACAATTCATTCGACGCGGCTTATGGAAGGCGGATCATGACTCGAGGCGGATGAAGAGGGGAAGTTGTTTCTATTTTTATCTACTGCTGCTAAATTAGTTTTTCTCTTTCTAAACAGAATCTTCATGGTAAGTATAGCTTTTACTCTAACGATATACTTCCTATAATAAACGTAAGATGAGAGGAAAAAACCGTCTTATTAACTCTGCAAGAGTGTCACATTGGAAAAGCACTGTTCTGAGATGCCCCACAAGTACGAAACAATTAATTGTCCACACTTATTACTGGACCCTCATGAGGATAAGCTTTCGAGCTACCCACAGAAAAATACGAGTGAAACAAAACCTTTTTTACCCGCTTAACCAAGAAAACTTGTTTGCTAAAATTTAAGAACAATATAAATACCTCTTCGCCTCGCTGTATCCTTCTTTTTGCAAAAATGATGATTTTAAGGTCTCGGTCGATTTCGACTATTTCTGCTACGCAATTAGGGTTGCAAGAGTGGTTGATGTATCGAGCCAAACCGCCAGACAGGGTAGCATCGACCACGCGATCGTCGTCCAGTCGAAACATGTAAATTCCACGATTCTGTAACAAAATTCCTATTATCAAATTTTCGTTTCGTTAGATTAAGAAGACATTTATCCTATGAGAGTTTCGTTATTTATTATAATATTTTCGATCTTCGGGAAACACTTGTCCCTAGTTCAGTTCTTATGGGATCATCCTCTTCGTGGTTTAAAATTATAATTTTGTTGCCAAAATAATATTGTCATAAAATAGTTTAGTCTAATTATTCCACTATAAAAAAAATAATCAATATTGCTGAGTTTGCATTAATTTCATCTATAAAAGTCGATACTGGATATAGACCGGCATCACTGATACAAAGTGATCAACCCAGTACACCACGGATACAAAGTGGCCCTACTAAACATACTTAAGTAAAACCCGTAAAACGCCACTATGGTGGTTACTGGTTATGGCCCATAAGGCCAACACTCTACGGCCTATAAGGTCTATTCCTTATAGCCCCTAGGCCCATTCTCTCCAACCAGCATCTCCCTTATTACAATATTTAATTTATGGGAATAACCTATATTCTTGTCAACCTGTTTTATGTTTATAAAATACTAATTTCATTATTTGCAAAACATTTTTTTAAGATAATAAAGCAAGCTATCTATCATATTAACTTGCGACTTAGAATTGATTTCTATTTTAATTGGTTTCATATACAGTAGCGGTCCAATATTTAACAACCACCTAAAGTTATATGAAAATCTGATTCTACACTATCAAAAAACTAGTGGTGCAGTAAATTTTTTAATTAAATTTTATAGTGTCTTTTTTGTCAAGTTTGACTAACACATTCAAAAGAGCTCTAAACGTTTTATACCTCCTCAAAAATTCCATAACAATTGGACCATCGAGGCTCTGGGTACCATGGAAATGGCGTGATCCGATCGTGGTTTGTCTCCTTTGGGCGGTCGTAACATCTTTTTAGCTTCATTTAGGTTTTATGTTTTAACGGCCCTTTGTTATTTTTAAGGCGCTGTTAAGTTTTGCGCGATCGCGGCTTAGTGATTTAGTTTTTAATTAGGTTTAGTTTAACACTAATTAGCAAGTAGTCTTAGTTCGGCAAAGCTCGTAGGTTGATGCCACAGGGAGGAGAGGATCAACCCTCTTGTAAGGCGTCTTGGGAAGCGTTTTTTTTTAAATTGAGTATGCGGTGGACTGGGCCAAAACAACACGACAGTAACTGTTCAGTTATTTTAGTTTGTCGCGTGTTGACTCCATTGAAGGTAGGTACTCGTATTTTAAATGGGTCAGTTTAGAGGTAATATGTAAAAGGAATATCAGGTGTTTCAAACAAGGACACACATCGACATAGGTGTGATTTGAAATTGCTCTAGTTTTAATTTTAATATTTACAATTTGAATGTGCAAAAAACATACCTGGTTTTTTGATCCCCAATGTACCGAGTGTTGTTTATTCATTAACACTGGGTTGAAATTAAATTTCAAAAAATAAATAAAAATGAATATAAAACGTTTTGGGGTTCAAAAAATGTAACTAAGGGCGTGGAAACGAAACACCGTGTACAAATCGTAGATGGCGCTAGCACGATAAAGAACCTTGGGCTCGACAAAGAGTTTCGGGTAACATTAAAATTCTTCATTGAGAAAAGAAAATTGCCAATCGTGGGGGTGCTTGGCGAGCCGGCATGCTGGGTTTTTATGTAGTATGAATGTGAGGGGGAATAAGTTGTGCTTGTACCGGGCACCAAGTGACTTCGAGTCAGATTATCTTGGTGTCAACTAATCTGAGCTGGCAAATTGTCTGCAATAAGCAGACAGAGCCAATTAAGTAAAAACGAAAGCGAATATTGTCCATTCCAAACAAAAGAGCTATAAAAGTCTCATACCTTCTGAAAATTCCATAACAATTGGACCACCGAGGCTCTATGAATAGAACAAAGGTTAGTCTAAAATTTAAAAAAAATTATCTAGCCTATCCTGGGTCCAATTGTAATTTTTTTAGGAGGTAGAAAATTTTTGCCCATCTTTCGAATCGACATGTCAATAAACCAGCAAGTTTTAAATTAAATATTAACTTACCTTGGCTTCATACATCTTTTCCCTAGACTCGGCGAGTTCAGATCGGATAACTTCGCCGATATATTCGATCACCATTGTATGTTTTTCTAAATCCCTCGCAGCGTACAGACCCAAACCTTGAATCTTAGATCTGTAAAATAAATAAACGGATCCATGAAGGATCTGATACCTTCCAAACCCATTAGCACACTACAAGTGAACTCTACACTATATCAGCATTAAAAACTGATTTTTCTAAATACCTCAGAAACGGAAGCTCCTACGAAGTGTTTAGGAATAACATACATTATTAAGAAAAACGTGTTCTACGATATTCTAAAAACAGTATATTGATGCGATAATCCGCTAAAAAATTTAAATTTTTAAACTGTCGATAGTATTAATGGATTTTGACCAAAATCTAATGAGTTCTTTTACAGTATTGTACACTATTTTATCTGAAAATTTCATAAAAATCGGTTTAGCGGAGCTAACGTGGGCCAGACAGACATACACCTACACGGACAGAAGTCACGACGATATTGCTAAGACATGTTAAAATACACCCAAATAAAACATACGGCGTAATCTCTCGGGTCAGGAAGGTCAAAATTAATAAATTTTAGTATTGTTAATTTTATGTCAAAATTGCCAAGCAGTTTTGTGACAATGAGATATTTTAAAAAGTGTATTTACGCCATTAACAACAGGATCACAACATTCAAAGACATATTCAGGGCGGAGTAAAATTTGTATTAGAGAACTTGGCTTTACTTTTATCTCAATTCTTTTTACGGAATACCATTTTCGCGTACTTGGCTTTTTTTACATGAAATGTTTTTGTTATGATTTTATTTTCATTTACATACCTAGCTAAGTATATATTATTCCTCCATTCTTGTTTCATCTTTTTGTACTGCGAACTTTTTGAATGCACAAACTGTTTGCTGTAAGGACAAACCGCTTCTCCTATTGAACTGTTTGGTGAAGGCCCTATAGTTGGATAAAAATACGTTTTGACCTCAAAGAAATTAGAACAAAAGGTTTTATTGTAGTTCACTCAGGGCCCATCGCACCGGCTTTTTTTTCCGTTGCTTAGCCTAAAGAATACCTTATTTCGTAAAATTTCGTTTCACCGAAATTAAAGGCAGACCTTCCTTCCTTCCTTAGTGTTGTTATAATTAAGTCAGCTTTTTTCGTGACTTTACTGTTCCTTAAGAGCTGCTTAAAGATAAGATGCTGGTCACATAATGTTACCCGTCTGGCATAGCCATAGCAACTGACAATACCTTCAAATGAGCAGAGTGTTTTGAATTTTGTGTTTTTTAAGTAAATAAAAAATCTTATTACAGTATTATCGCCCAATTTTTGGGTTAACTGTTGTTCACAGCCTGGTGGGTACAGCGGTAAGGGTATAGTCTAAATTATACGCATTTGTAATGACGTCACCAGGTGAAAAAAAAACGTATGGCGACCAACTCATGTTTTTGATTGACAGTGACGGATACTCCACATAACCCATTACCTACCTATTTAAAAAATGAATTAATCATAGACACTACTTATTTTAAAAAGTTTATTGTCACCACTGTTTATAATATATTAAACAAAGATAAACAAAAATGACGTCATTACAAATGCGTATAATTTGGACTATAGGATAGAACTGACCAGTGTAAGAAACCCCTAGTAACAAGACGATTTTTCTTTCTGCCTTTACATTTTACCCTAATTTCATTATAATTTTTAATCCTTTGGCTGTACCTAGGGGTGTATGGGCCATATGGAAAATAAAAAAAATCCCGGTGGGCCGGTGCTTTTTGGGCCGGTGAATTATGGGCCGGTCTTTATAAGCCGCAACCGTATGAGCCACTGCCTTATGGAGAGGAGTCTTATGGGCAGATGCCTTCTCGGCCTGTGCCTTATGAGCAGTAGATTTTTGGGCCGGGCCTCAGAGTAATAACATATAAAGAGAAGTAGTAGCCCCGGTTTCGGCGGTCATTCATTCATTTGTTGGTAAACAATGTAGCTTTTCCGCTGATGCCGCCTCCTCTGCCTCTGTAAAATTTTATAAATAATAAGTAAGGTTCAACTTCTTACCTTACCAAAATATATAGTGCATTGAGTTGGTTAGGCTATTCAAACCGTGCGATAATTTGTCATGCGCTTATTAGCCCGCGTCGCGTCGTTTTATGCTGTATATTTCTTATTACAATCTGCGATAAAAACTCATTTAGACAACATAATTTATGAACGGCCCCTTTTCCCACAATTTTTTCAGGACGTGGCAATAGGTGTATGACATCATATTACGGATTTCGTGTTAGCAGGGCCGGGTTTCGTTTTGAGCTACTTGGACTGTAACCCCAGGTAAAAAGGGAATCTTTTTCCTATTGTAGAGGACGATTAAATTTTAAAAAATTAAATTAGTCATTGTTCCAACAGTTTTAACCGGTATTAAGGATATTCTATTTTATTATTTTAAAATGCGGCTTTTCTGTTTGGTGAGTTGAAGAAATATTAATCATTCAAACGAAAATTTTATAGGATTGTTTTAATTTTCTCTAAGTATTTAGTAGTTTTGTAGTTTTTCTGTGTGAAACCACACCTTAAGGAAAACAAGCGTCTTGGAATTAAATAAATGGATCCATGACGGATCTGATACCTTCCTAGCCCATTAGCACACTCCACGTTATATCAACCTTGAAAACAGTTTTTTGTAAATATCTCCGAAATGAAAGCTCCTTCGAACTTTTCGGTTATAACATAATTTTTTTCAAAAAACGCGCGCTACTATATTCTGAAAACCGCATATTGATGCGACGTTCCATTAAAAAGTTAGCATTTTTTAAACTTTTTAACTGTCAAAAAACTGTTATTAACATTCACGAATTTTGACGAAAATCGAATCAGCTCGTTGCAGTATCGAGTACTATTTCACCTGAAAATTTCATGTAAAGCGGTTTAGGAGCTATTGCGTTACGGACAGATATACATACATACGCACACAACACACACAGACATCACGATGATATTGCTAGGGTAGGTCAAAATACACCCAAATAACACATTTTTTTTGTCGAAAACAATACCTTCTCTAGCCGTTGCTGTGCGGGCTAGGAAGGTGAAAAGGGGGCGGGCCGACTGCACACCAAGTAGTATAAGTCGTAGCCTTTAGACTGAATTGTTTAGTTTACACTTGAAAACGGTTAGATATACTTACTTACTGAAACGTCCTGTTTAAAATAAATCAACACAAAAACATTTCATGTAAAAAAGAGCCAAGTACGCGAAAATGGCATTCCGTAAAAAGAATTGAGATAAAAGTAAGGCCAAGTTCTCCAATACAAATTTCATAATGAAAGATTTTTACTAGTTGGAAATGTTTTTCTAAACTTTGCTATTACAGCCAAACTTCTTTATGTTCAATTTAGCACTGTGTCTGAGTCATTTACAGCCGTAATAGCCAAGTTTAGAAAAACATTTCCAAACTAGTTTCTTACTTTCATTTTAAAATTTGTATTGGAGAACTTGACTTTACTTTTATCTCAATTCTATTTACGGAATGCCGCGTACTTGGTTATTTTTACATGAAATGTTTTTGTCATGATTTCACTTCTTTTTTAAAGGAATTGGATAATATTTAATTTTTAAAACAGTAAAATATGTGGAATATTGGTGGGTGTGCTTTCGGGCTGTTCGGCCGAACAGCCCGAAAGCACATCCACCATTGGACGATGGCCGCGAAAGCCTTTCACAATGTGGAATATTGTTCAAAACTTTTGCAATGCCTTACTTAAAATTATAAGGTCTTTTAGTTTTTTCCCATGGTTTTATCATAGCTGCTATCAGCCTTCCAAAGCTCAGCTCTCTAGCGATTCTGAAACTGGACAATGTTACTTTTGCATAACTTTACATGTATAGGGGAGGGAAGTAAATTTGAATTTTGGGGTGTTTTTCCTATAGTTTTATCATAGTTCCTATCAGGCTGCCAAAGCTCAGCTCTCTAGCATTTCTAAAAGTGGGTAATGTTACTTTTAAATAATTTTACATGTATAGGGGAGGGGAGTAAATTAGAATTTTGGGGCTTTTTTTTATTTTTCCAGGGGTTTGGTCATAATTTCTATCAGTCTGCCAAATTTCAGCTCTGTAGCATATCTGGAAGTACAGTAGAAGTTTGATGATCTATACATGAGTGAGTGAGTCAGTGAATGAGTGGCAATTGCGACGTTTTTTGAAATTTCGTAACTACTTTACTATTTTATAGAAGTCCATGAAACTTGGAGGGGTTGTTAACTCTATGAAGGTCTACGACTGTGCAAAGTATGAGATTCGTAGCTCTTTCCGGAGTAGAGTTTTAGATAGGTCAAATATGGGCTGAAATGTTTCAAGAAAAGATGGTACGGCAGCGCGAACTTGGCGAGGCACTGCCGTGCCCTCAGATAAAGACAATGGAAGTCCAAAGTTTTATTTCTACTCAATCATTGTCTACGAGTTTCAAACAAAAGATTATTTTAGGTCTTCAAGTCGTGAACGGTTAGCCCAGATATTCCTAAGCTCTAAGGTCGACACTGACAGTAACATGTGTTTGTATTAAATGCAGTGTTGTCTTGGCCGTCGGACTCGGTATATTGAATTTTTGGTGTTTTTTTCTGTGTGCTGAGTTTTATTTTTGTAAAAAAGAACTTAGTTGGACGTAAAAATAAACAAGAAGTGCTATGTTTCTGAAAATATTGTGAACATTTAGCCCAGTGTCGTTTTTTCGAGATGATTCCAGTGACGCAGCTATGTTGCCATCGCCGGGGATTCTGCAAATTCTAAGTTTTCAGGAATGACCGCCACGAATAGGGAAAATTTACACGGGGCCGCGGTTTACTTCTTCTCTTTATATTATTATTACTCTAAGGGCCGGGCGCGTATTTTGTCGTGGACTGGATGGGAAACCGTAAACCAGCCCTGGAAAAAATAGGCGACTGTACCATCAAGGCGACAAGGACACCCAAATTCCAAAAAATCGAGTGGCAGCATCTCGATTTTATCATCTTTCAAATATTCTTCCAAAAATTCAAGAACTTTTACTTTTGTAAATAAATTTTTAAAGGCGACTTGACACAGAAAATTGATGGAAACTATTTTGGGACGTACTGGGTGTTGTTGTTGTTTTTTCATAGTTTTCGTAGTCACCTTTTTTCGTGACTTTTCTGTTCCTTAAGAGCTGCTGAAAGATAAGATGCTGGTCACATAATGTTACCCGTCTGGCATAGCCATAACAACTGACAATACCTACAAATGAGCAGAGTGTTGAGATTAAAGTGAAGGTGTCTTTTTGTGTTTTGTAAGTAAATCAAGTAATAAACATGTTTTTTTTTTCATAAAAACTGTAAAAAAAAATCTTAAAATAAATAAAAATGATTTTGAAAAACTTTATTGCAAAAGATAAGGCTAGATTTTGGTTCTTTGGCACAATGTTTTTGTGAAAAAATATACCTATGTATCGATTACAAAAAGATTTGTAGGAAAGAAAAATAATTTATATAAAGTTCTCTCTTCTACTTTTTATTACAGTAATTTTGTCTGATTGTCGGGTTACAGCGCTAAGGGTAGGATAGGACTTACCAGTGTAAGAAAACCCTTGCATTTAAATTAAACTGCACTGCATGATGTAACAAGACAATTTTCTTTTCTGCCTTTACACTTTACCCTAATTTCACAATTTTTGGTCATTTGGTTTTACCGACGAGGACAAATTCCACAAAATCGGGTTCACCATCTCGATATCATCTTCCAAATATTCTTCCAAAAATTTAAGAACTTTCATTTTTTAAAATAAATTTTGACACAGGAAAATTGATGGCTTTTGACAAAACTATTTTGGGAAGAACTGGGTGTTGATTGGGTCATTAGGTGGTCGCATTTTAACAAAGGGGAAGAGATTTTTGCTCGGTGCAACAAATTTAAAAATAAGGCATGCTTAAAACTAAAGCAGTCCATAGTTAAGAAAGGAAATTTTAAGTCGGTGCGAGGGGCCTTTAAAATCAGAAATTTTAGAACAACTAAAGATTGGATTTCACAACCAACCAAAATAAAAAAGAGTGTGCACCAAGCGTCTGGCACTATCATTGAAAACGCTGATATAGATAACGAAGTAGAAGGCACTCGTAGGCAACCCCTTAGACAGCCAAAACAAACTCGCTATACTTTGATTTTATCGCGGCCTTGTCAAAATGGCCGAGACTATCAATTATTCTTATTTCTGTTGTGTTTTTGTTGGGAAAGAAAGAAACTTTTAGACTTTTATTACTCTAATCGAAAAAGTAATGTTTTAAGACCCTGAACCATGAAACCAGAGAACCAAAGTTAAAGCAGCAAAACCAAAATGGCCGCCGTCTCGTCCTTTTTACCTATTGACATTTCGATCTCTGGTTTAGGACTATCATGTTCTTGTCAACCGCTGTTTCATTTATGTTTTTGCCATTTTCTTAAATTATATTTGGAGCAAAATCTAACTATAAAAAAACTGCTCAGGGTCTTAAAACGTTACTCTATTAGAGTAGAGAAAGACCGAGATTTCCTTTCTTTCCAACAAAAATAACAACTGACAGTCTCTGCCATTTTGACAAGGTCGCGATAAAATCAAAGTATAGCGAGTATGGTTAGGCTATCGAAACCAATTTTCCGCTTTTTCCATGGCAATGTCAAAGGCATCAATCTTTTTATTTTGGTTGGTTGTGAAATCCAATCTCTAGTTGTTCTATTATCTCTGGAACGGGACGGTGGCCATTTTGGATTTGGCACTTTAACTTTGGTCAAATTCAATCAGTTAATGTTCTATAATCCGTGCTTAAAATACACATATGTATCTACAAAAAAAATTTGATCAGTGGAACTGTCATTTTGTAAATATATTGCTTTATAATTTTTATTTGATTTTATACTTTTACTCGTAAAACTAAGCTAACTAATAAATTGAAACGCACCTGACGCAGATGGTCCAAACGCTGGCCTGGTTGACGTAGTTCCGGTAGTTCTATGGGTATAGTGTCTTTTCCAATGTGACATTTGACGTAACCTGGGCTCGGTACGTGCGGAGCCTGAGGGATTAATCGCTAGGGGAAGTTCCAAGAGAGGATTGCGGCCATACCTTAAAAATATACAACATTATTCAAAATAGCACGTAATAAATAATCTTCAACGATATTTGTACATGCATTAACATTTAAATACTTAAGCAATATAAAAAATTAAACGCGCACTGGTATACGGTAAATTGTATTACTTACTGCCTTATGTGAAAGCTGTACCAAGCTTTATTTGTATTAAAAGGATTGAAAGGAATATTGTGAGGACATACTTAATGAAAAAACCATTGTTGTAATTTACTTACTTGAATTTATAGTCTGACAAAGTCTCTATTCCGGGTAAACTTTCCAAAACTCTGACAATAGCCGGTTCCGTAAGTCCGAACAAATCTTCGCCTGTGACGTACTTCGGGAACATCTGAAGACAGCCGTTGTCCTTCCTTATTGTTGCGATTTTCTATAAAATATAAAGATTCCTTTATTTCTCTATAAAAGACCATTTAGTTGAAAGGCTTATCGTCAAAAATGGTGTCCCGTGGGATAGTCGTGGAAGAATTTTTTTTAGTTTCGTTTCGCACAATTGTAAGTCACCAGGTGTTTGCCTGCCATTTGTGTAAGAGGGAGTCTGTGTGACATCATAAATCCAAGATGGCGAATAGATACATTAGTTTCACAGAAAAACTGTAAATATGATTTTTGTTTGTAGCAGAACGCCAATTCTTATAGTGAAAAAATTAGCTTTTTATATTAAAAACTAACAAAGATATAATTTTTTTTTAAATACAAAAATATAGTAACTTTTCTTTTACCCGAAAAAAAAATTTGAAGCCGTAGGTTTAAGACCATCTCAAATCGATTGGTTATGGATCACTCCATTTTAAGCCGCCGTGTGTTTGCCTCAAATTTGAGCGTTGTTTTCCATGTTTTTTTACCAACTTTTGCTAACAAGCTTTATATCAGGCGATAATTCAATTGTTGTTCTATTGCAAACCAATCACAACCTATACAATTTTAATGTAAAGTTAATATGGCAAAACCTAAAAGCAAGTTTGTGAAAAAAACATGGAAAAAATCGCATTCTTGGATTTATGACGTCACACACGTAACAATCTAAACAAATAAAGCTATCATATTTTTTTAAGCATATAAAAAATATTTTTAAAATTAAATTAATAACAAAAACAAACCATTACAAATTAGATATTTTTCTTCTTTTTCTATTATACAAGTTAACCCAAGTTAAAACCAATTTAGTAGTTTTTTTTAAATATTTATATATACCTATTGTTTTTTAATATTTATGTATGTAAGTTAAAAAATATCAAATTGTCTCTTAAGGATACAGACCGATAGACAGAGAAACCATGAGAACGAGTGATATACATACCTCAAGAATTGGCACCCAAACAGCTTTAGGCGAGTCAGCCTTGAACTCTTGATCCTCATCCGGAGGCTCTTGAACTACGACTTTAAACTCCGGTCGACTATTTACATCATTTATCGAGCAAATATAGCGACAGCGCTTGTTTAAAGTGCGCATGCTCCAGTAAAATCTAATGATTTTGTAACCTGCAACAACAAAAAGGAATTAAACTTGAAGAAACAGGTCCTTCTGTTACTTTTTCTGGAAATATAAAGGCCGTACATTTTGGTCCTTCGAGCCGGATAGTGAGTTTCTTTTCAGTAAGCAACGTGTTTTTGTTTGTTTGACACAGCTATGCTTTTAAAATTAACTGATGCAGGATATTGTTTTTTCAAACCGGTGGCCCATCTCGTTTTTTAGATAGTTTACCGGAGATTTTAAAATAAAATAAAGCTACGTAAGCTAAGTTAAGCATGTATATAAGTTTAAAAAAATTTACATTGAATGAAAACTCGTTTGGTAAAAGAGGCTATAAAATTATTATCAAGAAACAACAAACTCAAAAATTATTCACTTACCTATGGGATAAATATAATTTGAGGTATGGAAATTCTGCAACTGATGCGGTAAAATCTGTCCAACATTCAAGAAAATCAAGCTTCCCACCCTCAACAAATTGTTTTCATCGCTATGGTGCATTACAGCAGCCACCTGGCGGTTTTCATCCCTATTAACGTACACCCTTCGACTGACGGATAAAGTTGTCAGCTCGTTTTCTTTTTCATTCTTTTGTACATGCGTCGAGCAGTAGATGCTTTTGTCCTTGTAGAAGACGGCGTTATCCTTAACGGCGCAGTTTAGGTGGTATACGCTTGAGCATCTGAAGATCAATTAAGGTGTTATTAATGTCAAATAGACATGGCGACAGTATTTTAGAGGCTTGGAGAAACAAAACGGCTATTTGTTGTACAAACACAAATATTAATTCACCTAATTTTACAATAAAGGTCCTTTTTGTAATACTTTTAAAATGATAGCCGGAATATCATAAAAACCACGACAACTTATACCACAATCATACACGTTTTCAAATAATTCGAGAATTAAAAGTTTAAATAAGAAACAAATTAAAAAACACGATTTTTGTCATTCTCTCCCCAAAAAAACATAAAGATTGGAGGTTATATAACAGAAACTTGCAATGAGTTCGAATCGAACGTCGTTTATACTATAAAAATGCACGTTGTAAAATATCAGCCCGAGCGCCTAGAGCTCCGACTTCAACTCAAATTGTTACTTAAGGTAGATTGGTTAGGGTTTTTTTATTTATGTTAACTATCAGTCTCCAAATATCACCTTTCTGGAAGTTAGTGTGTGGGTCAAAGGCAAATATGACGTTTTTTAAAATTTAGTAAGTACTTTAATGTTTTATGAAATTTGGAGGGATTATTAGTTACGTTTGATGTAATGTAATTTGGCGGCGGACTGCCGTGTGCATACCTGTTCTTAAAACATCTAATAGTTGCCCCAAACTTCTCACAGTGTATACAGATGGACGTGAGACTCTGTTGTATGGCGTTTTCAAGATTCATCAGTGCCCCGTTGACAGTTTCATAGACACCATCAGACCACAAGGCGCAATTAAGGTGGACCCACTTGTCAACGTCGAAGTTCAGTAAACGAGCAGGACCGTCTGCGACACCATCCCCAATGCCTAAAATAGTATTTTCCAGTATTTTCCATGATTTTAAAAAATGTGATATTCACACCAACACCAACACTATTTGCCTACCTTGACAAAACATACATCTGCGGGTATCGTCAGGCATCTTTGGTGGGGTAACAGTTATACCCAATCTGTACAACATCTCCATAAGTTCCTTGTCAGTTAACTTTTTGTGTTTTTGATTTGGCTGTAAACAGCCTGGCGCCCATCTAAAGAATAAGTAAAATAAAATGAAATTGGATTTTGCAACTATAACCAACTTATAACCCAAATAGGCATACAGAGTGTCTCAGATAAAAAGAACTACATGGGTATTTCGGAAACGGTCTCTAAACAAAAGTAGAAGGAATAGAAAAAAATTACCGTGATTCAAATGGCCGTAGTCGCTTATACAAAAATACTAAATTTTAATAAATTGGTTTACAAAATGGCAGATATTTCGATTTTTAGAAAAAAAAAATTTAGTTTTTGCTCGATATTTTTAAACCCTGCCCAAGAAACATTTATGACATACGACCAATGACGACGATATAGTGGAATTTTAAGTTGCAAGTTAATTATGCGTCAAGTGACGTCGCATTTATATCAAAACCGACGTTACCAGATATACATCCGTTTGATAAACGACCTCGCGACGTCAAATAATGCAACGCAATATTCCATTAATTTTCCAAACGTTCGTTTGATCGACGTACACAAGCTCTGAGGAGCCCAACGACCAAGGGACGTCGGCGTGGGGTACGTCCGGTGAAGACCCTAACCTCAGGCCTAAACTAGCGTTTAGTTTTGGTTGGAGTATTTTCCGTTACTTTTACTTGACCTATGTCAATTCCTTTCATAAGGCCTACGCGTCACATGTACAGCGTACTGTGTCAGGACATGATCTTTTTTGATTTTGGAAACCATAATACCCCACCCTCTTCCTACAGGTGGGGTATGGGTTCAATTTCCCTTAGATTTTTTATATTAAAACAAACATTTCGTCACTTCCTGACAGTTGACAGCGCAGGGTAGTTAGCTTTGGGACTGTGAGCTTTACCTATCGTAGACGAGGAAAAGCGGACGTTAAATTCTATACCGAGATTTTGGTTAATATGATAAATATCGTCGGTAGGCCGACGCAAAATCTTGCGGGGCGAACGTCCGAAGTTATTGGGACGAAATACGTTTGCCGAACGTCGGACTTCGACTCTTTGGTTATCTTTCACAACTAAAAGACCCGGTCCTATGCATAACTATAATTTTTTGTTTATAAAATGCACCCATTTTTATCAGACTTGTTATAATAAGTGTAAAATATTTACTTATCAGGTATTATTTCAGTTACTCGGCAGGAATTCTTTTTAGCAAAAATTCTATGTATTCTAGGCAATGGAAACGAAACGCAACTTATGTGCTTGCGACTAAATTTAAATGATGGAAATCCGACGTACAATTACGTTGTTAATATAATTACGTTATTAATTGGTAAACTCTATTACCTATAAGGTCACATGCTGACGTCATAGCAACCCGAATCTGTTTTCCTCATTTGGGTGCAAATGAGGGTCATCAGGCGGTCGAAACGACGTCGACAACCCGACGTCGCGTTTACCGCAAGCAACGTATGCGTAACGTAATAGACGTCTAAATGCCGCTTGGGTGTAGATATATTTAGTTTCGATACAGCATCTTACTGAATTCGGCATAGCGTCACTTTTTTCCCATTTACACAAAATTGCTTGTCTTACCGTTTGACGTAAAACAGTGTTGCCTGTTATCACGGTTTGCAGGGTTCCTTCTGTAATGTTATCAAAAAGATTTTATTACACTCAATTACCTTTTATAAGTAACATTTTTGTGTACTTTCTGAGGCTTAGGAGGTTCCGCAGGCTTGACTGCTTGTTGTCCCAGTCCAGTTTTACTACCAAAAATAGCGGAAAAATCTGATGCATCGAAGTCCTCAATTTTGATGTCTTTCTGATCGATAGCCAACCTGTTAGCCAAGATTTGTTTAGGTGTCAAACCTTCTAGTATGCCAACTTTTGATTTTTGACCGTATTGATCTTTTTGAGAAAGATGGTCGATAATAGCTGCCGCTTTGTCTTCGGATATTGATGGCGACCTAACGAAAAGAGGGAATTTTGTAATTTAAACTAATATAATGTCAGATGTATTATCTACAGTATCAGACAAAAGTAGAACAACTTCCTAACATTGTATTTAAGGCACAATTCATACTATACGTACCGGCACCGTCATGTCACCATAACGTCACTGACACGTAAAGTACGCTAACATTGAAATAATTAGGTAGCCACACTCATGATGTAGTGTGAATAAGAATATTTTACGTGACGTTGCCGGTACGTATAGAATAAATCGCACCTAAATCGGATCCTGTACTATCAAGGAGGAGTTCTGTCTCCCCTCCTGTGGTCTTTACTGGTCGATAATCTTCTTGTCATCTTGGAATCGCTGGATGTAGAGGTATTGGGATACGCGGATGATGTAGGAGCAATCATTCGAGACATTCTAGAGAGTGAATTCTCGGGAAAGATACAAGAAGTAATAAACATGGTAACAGAATGGTGTGACAGGGAACAGATGTGTGTAAATCCCAGCAAAACAGTTATTATACCGTTCACCCGTAAAAGGAAGCCAGATTTTCTGACTTCTCCGCAGCTAAACGGTGAAACAATTCCATTTACATCAGAGGGGAAATACCTAGGGGGTCACCCTAGATAAAACCCTTACCTGGAATGCCCACTTGGAAAAGGTAACCCGCAACAAATGTATTGGCTGTATATAACAGTCATCAGACCAACGATTGCCTACGGCGCAATATTCTGGTTCGAGAAGGGACATCAAAGAACCTCAAGGGCCAAACTAACCAGCTTACACCGACGGGCCAGTCTTGCCATATATGGTGCAATGAGCTCTAGCACATCGACTGCGCTGAATGCTTACTAAACTTACCTCCGCTTCGGACGCGCGAAGAGCAACATACAGAATAAGGGCCAACCAGCAGGATGGCAGGGCAAACAAAGTGATATCAACAGCCCTAATTAGAGAACAAGAGTTGGACGCAACAATGATATCCGACCTCATGCCCAACACGGTGTACAGCAAGAAGCTATACAACATTATCCTCCCGGAGAGGGAGGACTGGTTAAAGAACAGGACCAATTTTTTCGAATAAAGATAGCTTCTGGAATACCGACGGATCCAAAATGCCATCAGGCGTTGGATCTGGAGTTGTTAGTGTCCAAGAAAAAGTCGAGATTAAAGATAGTGTCGGCCAATTCGCTACTATATTTCAGGCCGAACTCGTAGCCATTGAACTGTGTGCCCGGTGGATTACTGACCACAATTGGACCAACAGGGCAATACAAATATTCTCCGACAGTCAAGCAGTCTTAAGAGCGCTTGATTCCTATACGGTCTCATCGAGAACGTGAGGAGCTGCAGGGATTCGCTGAATGCGCTAACAATGTGTCATTAGTATGGATACCAGGGCATTCTGGGAACGAGGGAAATGAGGCCGCAGACCAAGCAGCGAACCAACCCTGGGGATATCATACAAAGCTGCTAAATAAAAAAAGTATTAAAATGGATGGAGAACTAGCTTCCAACAATACTGGATAAATATACCAGAACTGGCTCACTCTAATGAGTTAATTAAAGGATCTCGTAGAAACAGAGCCCGGAACATCATTGGACTTACCAGACAGGAGATACGTATAGTGACTGGTCTTTTTACGAGTCACTGTCGACTAAGAGTATCAATGCACAGAATGGGACTAACAGAAGAGACCGAATGTAGACTCTGTATGGAGGATGACGAAACAGTCAGACATGTACTGTGTGAATGTCCGGCTATTGCACGTTTACGTCAAAAGACTTTCGGTAAACCTCTGATTGACTGAGAAGATCTAAACAGTGTCTCATCCAAACTCATAGCCGTTCTTTTTGGAGGATTAGGCAAACAGTGGTGAGAAACCACTCAAACGTAACCCAAGTAACATTATTACCACTCAAGGTTTTACCAATTTGGTTCCTAGGTTATTTAGAGGGTGCTGTTATGGGTTTTAGGATCAATTTAGCTACATAAAGGTAATTTATATAGCCGATTACCTAAAGGGGTGTTATACAACCAAAAAGTGATTTATAAAGGGAGTATAATAAAACTGATATTCCTTCTGTTCCTTTTAGATACTTTTGGTTTTATTGATTTCTGATTTATAAAGATGGTCTTATAAAACCATTTTACCTAAAGTTTTTAAAAAGAAATAAATATAAACGTTGGTCATTTAGTTTTTTTCATTACTTTAGGTCATCACAAAAGTGTTTTATAATAGAGTTAAAAGGTTATCTTATATCCTTTTGTTTTTATAGTTACCAGTAGTTTAAAAGTAAATATGATTAGATAGGCGGCCATATAGAACCTAGTTTCCTTAAGGTTTTTAAGAGTGGTAAATATAAACTTTAGACTTTTGGTTTTTGCCATTACTTTTAGGCATTTTAAGAAGGTTTTATAGGAAGGCTTAAAGGTAAACTTAATTCTTTTGTATTTATATAGTTACCCATAGCTGTATATTAAATATTATTTAAATAGGCTGCCATATAAAACCTTGTTTCCTTCTAACAGAAGTAAGTAAATACTTTCGTCATTTATTTTTTTAGGTATTTCTTGTAAAAATAATAGATATACCTAGGTACAGATTGGTACCTACCTATTGCAAGATTGATTATTTAAAGCCCAATAATTAATAATTGTTGAGTTTCCGTCCTCCTGGGTAGGACACCCAGGCCTAGATAAGGCCTGTTTAGACGGCCAATATAAGAGGTTGCCCTCCAATCTGCAGGCACAACGAATATCTTTACACTGGCCCTCTCGATTGAGTCGAAATTGCACGATAAAAAACATTTAAAAGTGTTGAATTATACGCTTTTAATCACTTTATAAACAAATACAAAAAATTTAAGTGAGGTTATGTTGACTATGTTTACATTGTTCTTTTTTGTTGGTTTCATAAGGGCACTCAAAAATCTTTGTTGCGATACAGTAACAAATAAAACCAAGTGACCACTATAAAACCATAATGGCGTATATAAATTTATTTCAAAAATATTGTCAAGAGAAAATATTTATCTAGTCGTTTTAGCAGTGTTTTTTAACAATAATTTTACTTTAATTTTGATTTATGTAAACCAAACAGACTTTTTTAATGGTGAATAGTGTAAATGATTTTTTTTTAATTATAAGTATTTGTTATTTTGTTATCAAAAAACTATTAAAAAGCATTCTTGAGCTGGCGCGCTTGTTTTGAGAGCTTTTTAGATACGATTTTATCAGAAAAATAAATCTGGCAGGCAATTTGATCATCAACAAAACGACAAACTCGGTATATTTTTACGTGATAAAATAATTTTGGGACTCTGACATTTTTTGCAATTTTGTGACCTAAATTATTTTATATAGCCATTGTGAATCTAAAATATCGCCATAGCTTTTATAGGAAAACTTCTTTACTCTAAAGGTATTATGGTATTCAACAGAATCGCCAGGACACCAAATTACCAAATCTAGATTTATAATAGGATAGAGGACGTTTCTGAGTTGCTTTTAGAACCTGGCATAATAGCTTTAGGCTCTAAAAGGTTCTATACTGGTGGAACCGCTAGAGGGCGAAGCTGGAGTTTATTTCTTATGGTTTTATAGTGAGTTTAATACATAGGTTGCCACCACCAATTGGGGAGTCCCATTTAGGAGGTCTAAGGGGTATATAAGGGTAATGGGAACGTGCTAGCGACCAAACATTGAAACTAATGGTTTTAAGGAAAGGCGCTGGCAACCTTTTAGCTTCTGCTATAAATAAAGAAATGTTACTTGGGAAGCCACAATAGACCCACTGGTGGTCGCAGTGAAAGGGCTGCAAAGTCCACTCACATATGAATCATCATCAATCAACTATCAGGGAACAAGAGACCCATTTGAAAATCCAGTTTTCAGTTCACGTATTTCGGCGTTTTTCCTCAAAAAATTATGTAATGCGTTTTGTCAAGTTAATAAAAAAAGCTTTGGCAAGTACCATTCACAATTGGACAAACTATATTTTAACTTTATATAAAATTTTAAAATTATCAAAAATGATCAAAATTGGCAATTGATGGAAAGGGATTTTACGAGGACATAGTCAAACGGCCAAAAGAAAAAATAAGTTTGTGGGCGAATTTTCAATAGGGGATCTTAGTATCGAAAAGTACCGAAGAGTGCCCAACAAGGCCGAAACTCCCGGGTAGAAAGCGAGCTACTAATATCCCCCTATTGAAGATTCGCCCATAAATTTATTTTTTTAGCAATTTTAAAGTTCCATATCTAGATCTACTATAGTCAAATGTCGTGAAATTTTCATTTCATATAAATTTTACGTCTTTTCCCATTTATGCCTAAAATAACACAGAAAGTCTTTTTAAACGTGACAGTATCATTTTGTAGAAAAAATTACCAACACACGTGAACTAAGAAGTGGATTTGAAGTTTTCTCTCTACTTTTGGCCGAAAATATAGTAAGACATAAAGTTTACTTTTTATTTTAAATCATAGGAAGGTTATTTGAATAATCGAAAAATAACAAACATGAAAGGTAAAAAGGGAAGCCTAAAGTAAAGACAAAGACACTCTGGGAAGATCTTTAAGAAAGTCTACTTAGTTTAGTTTAATTTATTTTTAACATTGAATTATTTACAAAATACAAGAGTAACGTCAAAAATAGATTTTTTTTATCCTTAAATGTTTAAATAAAACATAGTGTGTGTAAAAACCAAATACTAATTAGAAATCACAAAAGCTTACAAAATCAAATGAAACCTGTCTTTGATTATGTAAAAATTATAGGTGAATTAGGACAAAAAATCAAGTGAGTAATATTATTTCTTCATCAAAAATTTGTTGAAATCTCTTTTGAAAGGCACAATACCTGCCATATCCCTGATTGATCTAGAAAGAATTTGGTATGCTTTAAAATGTTGAGTGTTTTAAAATTCGGCTTGCAAGAAGTTGACCGTTCTTGAGCCCTAAACTCTGCCAGCATCCGATGAGGCTGCCCAGAATAACACTTCATAGCATGCAGCAGACTGAACAGAAGCAACATAAAGGGATTTTATGCTACCAATACCCAAATTTTGTCTTAGCCGACGTATAGCTGCAGAATAACTCCTAATACTAGCGGCGGTTGACTGAATCTGAGCTTTCCAGTCCAAATTTGGATGAATAATTACACCAAGGAACTTTGTTTTTTCAGTTTCTTGAGCAGCACTTCCAATTTTTTTAAACGTAATAAAGTTGGTTTTCGCAAAATTAAGTTTTAGGTTATTAGATTCACACCAATTCTTCATTCTTCCTGCCGCCGCCGAACAGCTCGTCGACAGCTGAGACAAGGATTCGTCGTTCGTGTCTAATTGTAGAACAAAAGATTTTTCGTGTTTGATATAATAAAATCTTTAGATTTAAGCAAAAAATGTATTGCTACTTCTTAATGTATTTTATACAGCAACTTGACATTTAGCGCCTGCGCACCCTGTTAGGAGTCACTCTCAAGAATTTTCACAGAAAAAAAAGTTGGGCGTCTTAACAAAATAAATCCAGGAAAATTCGGCCTGTTACTCATAACTTAAAAAATAAACCAGTGTACTGTGGCCTATTATAGTATAATACAAAAATATACGAACCTATGCATTAGGGCAAACTGCATATAGCAAGTTGAGCTACAGAAGTATAGCTCATCTCCTTCGCTCAGCAGCTCCGAATCTTTGGCCATGAATGGTAGATCTGAGAGCTTCTTTCTGATCATGTTGCTTAGAATGACGACGTCGCAATGTTTGCAAAATTTCGCTGCCCCGTTAAGAATGGACTGGATGTCGATTGGAGCTAAAAAGGATGGGCAATAGAGTGTGATAGAATATTATAATAAGTTTCAATTAGAATAATTTGAATAAAAATTTGTATTAAAATACTATTATACAGAGTGGCGACTTTAAATGAATGAATAATAATTGGTTTTTCTAGCGGGCTAATATTGGTTTTTTTGTCAAAAAGTTTTGGTCGGAACAAAGGAAAAGTGCCTCACATTTGAACCAACTTTAATTTTTTAAAGGGGAAGGCCACACTTATAGTATCTCATTCGAAAGCTTAACAAACAAAACATTTTTTTTTATATGCGCCAATTAAAGTGTGTTTCTTCAATTTTTTACTTGTGGTACTAAGCCAGTCAATATCGACATACAAAAAGGCAATTATTGCAAACGCGCATGAATTTACAATTTTTTAATATATTCTTAGGATCCTTAAGAGTAGTACATCCCCAAGTTTGGAACCCCGAAATCCCTGTGGTACTCCACTGAAAGTCGAAACTTTTGCATTTTAGCTCACACATATACTATACTATAGTAGTGTGAGCTATGGTGATCCTAATTTTTTCGAGAAAAAAAAAGTTGCTCCGATTTCAAAAATTTTTATATATCTTTGCGTTTCAGATGATTTTGAAACTTTTTTGTTGCGCCGTCTGTCTGTCTGTATGTCTGTAACGACCAACGCGCATAACTCAAAAACCGCTTGGCCGATTTTAATGAAATTTGGTACCTAGGCTGGGTTTTGGGCCGAGATGGTCCCATTTAAAAATGAACAAAATCCACCGAACACAAACCAAATAAAAGGGTGGGGGTAGATTTCAAAAATTAGAGTTTATGGGGAAATATGGCGTGTGTGATATCAAACGAAAGGTAATTGAGTCGGGAGTTAAACAAAATATATTTTAATTTATTTTAAAAAAAGGGTGGGGGTATATTTCAAAAATTAGAGTTTAAGTGAAAATATGGCGTGTGTGATATCAAACGAAAGGTAATTGAGTCCGGAGTTTAACAAAATACATTTTAGTTTTTGTTTTTTTTAAGGGTGGGGGTAGATTTCAAAAATTTGAGTTTAAGTCAAAACATGGCTTGTGTGGTATCAAACAAAAGGTAATTTAGTCTGGAGTTGAATAAAATATATTTTAGTTTTTAGTTATATTAGCTCACACGTACACTATAACTATAGTATCTAGTGTGAGCTTAGGGGCCCATATATTGGCAGAGTATTTTTTTAGTTTCTTTTCAAAAAAACTACCTTAAGGAAGCACATTTTGTGCGCAGCCCTAGCTTCCTAGGTATATTAGTTGTGGAGATACGTGTGGTCAAATATGTGGAAATTTTTACAAAAAGTTAAATTTTGACAAAAACACCTTAGTCAGTCAGTAATTGGTCGGAACCAACACTGCCTGACCTGTTAAGAGACACAAAAATGCTAAAAAGGTAGAATATTAAAATATTTTTTTTCTCAACGGTTTAAGCTAGAGTAATGAAACTTGACATGTATATTAGCCTTCAAGTAGGAGGCGTATGGTATATCCCCTATATCTTCTCGACTATTGCACCTGTACATCTAGGTCCCACCAAATTGGTAGTTCAGATAATTACTCACAGGTCTGCCATGTAAAAAAAAATCAAAGCTGTTAATAAGGCTCCTAATAAGAGGCAAAACTTTTTGACATTTACAATAAAAATACATATACTTATACTCTGCTTATAGTTCATCGCAATTGTATCAAAAAAATGCTGTCGAACACTTTTTAATTTCAAATACTTTATTATTATTTCAAATACATAATAATTTTTATGTGCCCCGGACTATTACTGATTTAAAATAAAACAACATATTGTTTCAACTATTTTGTACAAATTTTTGACGTTGCTTTGTCAAACATTGTTTCGAGTTTGAGTGAGTTTGAGTTTGTGGTCTGTATCAAAATCTTATTTTAACCCAACTTCATAATCAGAAATCACTTTTTTTTTCTCCTAACTTCTCCTTATTAGCAGCTTCAAACAATTTTTAAATTTGTATGCCTGTAGGTAATTGTATGAATTATCAATTTAATGTAGAAGATATAAGGGATAATCTAAAAATACATTTTTCCCCATACGCCACCTAGGAGGCATATATGCAATTTTTTTGACAGCTATATATCAGTGCTAGAAGCCAGATCTGTAAATAGTTTCATTACTCCAGCTTGAGCCATTGAGAATTGAAAAAATATTTTTTTTTCTACCTTTTTAGCATTTTTGTGTCTGTTAACAGGTCCGGCAGGGTTGGTTCGCACCAATTAGTAATTGACTAAGACAGGTGTTATAAAATCTTTATCATAATCCCGACGAAAAACGCTAGGGCCTTCTACTATAGATTCCATAACTATATAGTACAATGTTTTTTTGTTTTCTGGAACATCAATGTTTTAATAAACATTTTTGCTTAAACTATAATACCTAAATCACTATTTTATCACCGTTTTAAAGCCTAGTTATAATTCTCTATAAATTCCTTTCTTCTGACTTTTCTCTAGGACGATTAGTTTAGCCAATACGTGGCTTGGAAAATAACCCTATCGGTAAAATTTCACTTTTTGTAAAAATCTTCACATACTTGACCACATGTATATCCGCAACTAATGAACCTAGGAAGCTAGGGTTGCAATTAGATGTAGAGAATCTGGTTAGTACAACTTAAAAAAATTGCAAGATTTTCGAGTCCCACAGGGATTTCAGGGTTGCAAACTTGGGTATGAACTACCCTTAAGGATGCTAGTAATGTAGAAAAGAATAGTAGATACATGCGAATTTGCAATGTTGAATGTTTTTATTGACTGGCTTCTACCATATATGAAAGCTTATGAAAAAGGAAAACAGGCAATCATTTTTTTTTTACGTGTGATGTCTGTCAAAAATATTTAACCGTTGTTTTTCGTTTTTTATAACCTTTCGAATGAGGTATTACATGTAAAAAAAATTAAAAATCATCTTTGTCTTTTTTTCTCGATATTTTGTCTTTTAAATCTTTCTTTGTCGATCTTTTGTTCTTTTGATTTTGTGTATTGGATCATTTTTCTTTCGATGTTAATTCCGCCTCCCCTGAAAAAAGTACCTCCAAATGAATCAATCGTTACCTATTTGTTTTCCATATAAACAATGCTTTTGAGTGACTCTTGTTGCTTCTCGTTGATGTATTATCTCCTTTGTCATCGGCGACTTACCTCCTTCTTTGCCATCCTTCCCCTTAGTGCGATACAATCCCAACTTGGCGGGTGGCGAAGTGGTCCTGTCGACGATTTGGTAAGTTTTCGGCGCAGGTATTTGAAGGATGTTGGCCAAATCGTTGAGAACGCCGATAATGTCTTCAGCGGCCGATGACGTCAACGTTAAAGTTACTGTGACGTTGCCGTTGTCACTTAAAGGTTCGCTTGGTTCAGGATCCGGCTTGATTTTAACTGCGTTTAGATCCTATAAAATCAAATATAACTCTGTATAAAAGCAAAACTACACTATATCCAACTAAAGATTGACCTAGCCTTGGTCAATTGATGTCTAGTTCAATTTTTGCTATGAGACCATTGTATTAAAATGGAAGATAGGGGAGGCCAAAAAAAAAAGAGATATGACAAATTTTGTCTTTGTAGGATAATTTTTGGGTTTATTGTGAATAAAAAATATTTTATTTGCTTTTTTTTAATTAAAAGTTAGAGAGGTACAGAAAATAAGAGCTGTCTGTTTGGAGCCCGGGGGTATAGTTTCCAACTTTTATTATTTCCGATTACTTTTGTTTCGTTTTTAAAAATCATGAAAAAGTAACATGTATTAAGTGTTTTCCGGATTTTTAAAGAAAATATAAGTTTAGTTCTGTAGCCATCTCTTGAATTAATTTTTAAGAAATTAACCAAATCGAAAACTATGATTATACTCACATTGCTGGTGTTAATGTTTTCTTTGTCGAAATCGTTTTGCAGTTCCTTTAAGAACAATCCAGATGGTTTCAAGCGTATCGGAATCGGTTTAACTATAGGAATAGGCGGTGAGAATCTTCCTACTGATTTTGTCATTTCTGTCTCATCCTCTTCGTCGTCCGTTATCAATTTTAAACCTAATACAAAAAATAGAAAAAAGTAATTTTTAATACGTTGTTGTTATCGTATCTTTAATACGCGTGCGAAAGCGTCGTTGATAAAAAGAGTTTAAGATGAGCTAACAACGTATGACGACGATGCGACGTAAGTTCATTAAAAATCCAAAATGCCAAATTTGTATTTATTTTGTTGTCCAATTTGAAGCATTTCCAAACCTAAAATAATAAAAATGCCAAAAAGACGTCCTGGGGAAATAACACAGTTATTTCCTTACATAAATGATGACAGCGAGTAAGACAAAAAAGTGATTTACACCAAAACAAAGTAATAATAAAAAAGGCAACTATTTTTTTTTAAATCTAGTTTTAAGGGGACCTGCCTACAACCATTTTTTAGGGGAGTCGTAAAGCCCATCTTCAAATTTAGATCGATATACTGGTTTTCGAGATATCAGCGTAGCCTTAAAACTTTGAATGACAATATTTTAGAGTTTTGAATTTTTGTGTTCGGTTCGAGTCCATTTTATAAAAAGAAGCAAAAATTATCATCCCCAATCCTACCCATATAATGCGATAAAGTCGAGCAAACAAACCTTGTATTTTTAATAACCGGCCTTTTTAAAATTTTCAGTTTTTGCTTTATATCTAGGAATAGAGACATGAGAAAGCAGCATATTAAATTGGCAAACCTTATCAAGCTATCAAATGCAAAAGAAAAATTAAAATAAGTGCATTGTTTTTTGAGTTTTTCAAAAAATCCCATCAAAATTTGACAAAAATTGGTGCTAATTTAAAAAGTTACATTTTACGAATTCGTTTTGGTATTGAAGTGCTTGATACTCGAGATTTTATTAGCTTACAAATCGTGTCAAAACCTTTTACGTCGCTTGTAAATTGCGTTTTTAAATTGTTAAAAACCTACGACTTGTCAAATGCCAAGTTTCATCAAATTGATAGCAAGAATCCACTCTTGCTATCAATTTGCTTGTTCATTAGCAGTCTATAACCAAATTTTATAACTTTGCGGTATGTTTATGTATGTTTACGTGCAGATTATATCTGTAGACACACCTGGAGCAGTTTACTTTAAAAATTTTAAACACACAACCGATAAAATAGGATTGCATAAAGATTATTTGGGCACAAAACTATTCTCCTTGTTGAAAATTATTAAAGTATTTTTAATGTCCTTTATTTTCTTAAATTCGTGGAGTGCCTTTAATTTATCTTTTTCTATTCTGCTACAAAATTCCTTTTATTAGATTCTAAGATTTCTTTAAACTGAAAGTACGTGTGGCGGCCTCCGCATAGCAAACTCTTTAAAATTATCTTAAAAAAACAGAAGAAGGCAGTCCTCGGCCACTCCCCAAATCGGCCGCCTGGCTGTTCCTCCGCTCCACCCATTACAACTAAGATCACCAGATCACGAAGTTCCTTAACTTCGTTATCTAGTGACCTTAATTACGACGGCGCTGTCATGGTGAAAAGCATGCGTCAAATGTATCTACATGACACTAACCTTGAGTTTTAAGGAATGAATCATCCCACTTTTCCTTCTCCAACTCTGGCGACGAACTAGTGCAAATGGAGTCCGGCGTATCATCTCTCGAAAACAAATCGAACTTCTTTTGTTCCTCAGTGTCAAACCTTAAAAAAAAAAGTATACTTAAATAACACTGTGCAACACAAGAAAATATCCGGGGAACTGGCACCGGGAATATAATTCACTTGAACCGGAAAACTTACTATTAAGAGTATTCAGCTAGGTTAGCTCTTGTTCCCGAGATATTCGGAACTGAAGATCGAAGAGCGGGTTATATAATAGAACTCGGTCGGGACCTTAATATGTCGTCGCTATAACCGATATGTCGTAATATCCGATATCGTTATAAGCAATATTAACAGTATATCTCCAAATCCAAGCACTTATGTAAAAATATTAATCTTTAAATTGTACATAAAAAAAATGTTCATTCCTTAACCGAATCGCAAGGTTGATACCTCATTTGGAAGATAATTGCATTCTCTTCCAAACACGTTTTTACACGTTTTGTCGTAAAAATGTTGGTTTCTGCGATAAACGAAAAAAAGCAACTGCCGCACCTCTTATTTTTCTCTATTTCTATCTTGGTTATACGAGCTTTGATAAATTCTCTCGGTCGTGGAATCAGGGACCGAACACTAACAAATCTCTGGCAAAAATTCCTGGGATATAATTTTTTCGTAAAATTTTGTCGTACAGTGTAATCAGGAGGAAACATAAAAATAACCATTTATTATCGTTTATTTTGTAATGCTAATGGTATAGTTCTGTAAAACTAATTTAGCGAAAGTTATAAGTCAAAGTTTGCGAAAAAACAAGAAAATAGCCGCCATCTTGGGTTGACGTCAGACAAGCCATCTTACTCAACGAACACGACACCACCCGATTTTCATGAGATTTTAATGTGCTGTAGGGCCATGTAAGAACCTGGTGGCCTTTCTTGTTTAGACACAGGGGCGAATCAAAGAGGCACAATAAAACATGTTGAAACGAACTATTTAGCAATAAAACGCTTAAAAATAATTTATGTTTTAGACATAGTCAAAGCTCGTAATCTAACGGAATATAAAAACAGCTACTTTGACATTTTTATTCAGCGGCGTACCTTGTTAATTTTATTTTTTGGTATAAAAAATATGTTCTTAAAGTTATAATTATCTCATTCTTTTTTGTTGGGCTTTAATATAAAAGTAGTAAAAAAAGTCATTTTTGAGTAAGACAGAGGCGGGCCCTTTTTTTATTTGTAAAATAAAAGAGTTCGGTTCATAATGGTTTATAACTTTTGAACAAAATTAACTTATTGATAATAATTGAAAACAGTGGTGTAGTAAAAAATATTTTAGTAGGTATTTGCTTTACCTCAATTAACAATTTTTCATTACCGTATTAAATCGAAGCTTTTTATTGTACTTCGATAGCTGGAGCAAGAACTCTTGGAGTGTTTGTTTATGTTACTACCATACTTCGGTTTTTAGGGTATCGAACTATTTTTAGTTCGGTTGACTAAAGTTTAGTTATCGATATAGCTGTGCCTTATTAAATCGCTCTGAATGTCTAATTAAGGTATTTGTATGGCTTAGCAATCAATTAATGAAACAAAAAACTAATATTTTATTTTGTATTACATTTATTTTTTACTATGACATTGTCTTTCATTATATTTAAAAATATGTTCGTTCTAATCACAAGGTAAACCAATATCAGTTAATTAAAATATTTTAGAAATTATTATTACCTAAAAAGCGAATATTATTAATAAATATCCCGATCCATGACGGACCTGATACCTTCCTAGCCCATTAGCATACTCCAAGTAAACTCCATGCAATATCAGCCTTGAAAATAGTTTTTATGTAAATATCTCAGAAACGAAAGCTTCTATGAAGTTTTTGGTTATAACACAAATTACTAAAAAACATAAAGTCTATTATGTTCCGCATATAAAGCGTAGATTGATGAAATGCTTCGTTAAAAAGTTAGCATATTTTCAATGTTTTAACTGTCATTAGCATTAATGGATTTTGACCAAAATAAAAATCGGTTCAGCGGTTTAGAAGGTATCGTGTTACGGACAGACATATACACACATGTTTTTGGAGATACTTAACTCTTAAAAAAATTTTTTTAGACAGACAATTTGACAAAAATTAAATAACAAGCCACAGCATTAAAAATGTCACAGCAGCTAAACTGATATTCCACTAGCTTTGAAGCATTAATTATGTCTAAAAAACAAACTATTTTTGGACGGTTTTTTACTAAATATTTAATTTTGTGTCTAAACTAGAAAAGCTTGCTTCTTCGAGATATTTCTATAACTTATTAGAGTATCGAAAAATCGGCTGGTGTCGGCGTACACTGATAGTTGGGTACGGGTTTCTCTTTGAGGCAAACACCCAGTACCGTAAAATTGTGTGGGGGGGGGGCTCGATTTTTGACCATAAGCCTCAACTATTTGTTTCACATAAAATAGGGTATGTGTTATCTTCTTCACTTTTATAATAAGTAACTTATCTAAGAAAAAAAAGCAATGCAAAGTCACCTTATAAGTGGGAATTCAGAATCATAAAATCCTCTTTGAGTCGAAGGCGTCGGTTTCTCGGGAAGAGGTTCTAGATCGCCGTAAGGAACTGTGCTGTAATAGTCTGTAAAATCGGGCAATGAACCATTCCCAAACGAGCCTGTTAGCTCTCCATTCCTAAGATCAAAGCCCTTTGTACCTAATACAAAAAAACATATTTATTAGTATCATAGAAATTACTGGCAGGTGTTTTATGTAACACGAAAAATGTTAACGTTTAAATTAAAAACAGCTTTTACTTACAATAAAATTTTATTGCAGCTCTATACTTACCAATTTTTGACATGTCACCCGACCCAAACACAGACAAGACCCCGTAATTCCAATGTAGCAAGGGCTCGGACACCACAATAGGCGGCAGATGTCTGATTTGATTTAAAACGCCGTCGATATACGTGTCGTAATCCTCTTCAAGTTTGGAGTTTTTTCTCGGTCGCTTTTGAGGTTTGTTTAGTGCTTCTTTTTGCAACAGCTGATTCATTCTGCGTTTTTGGGCGTACATTCTGCGTTTTTGCTTCTTCAGTTCCTCTTTGTCGATTGCCTTTTGTTCTTCGGACACTACCGAATCTATAATTAAAAAAATATTAAACAAAAAACGGGGCCCCTACTGCAATAAATCTGCACATTTAACTAAAAGAACGTGATTGTTTTTTTGCTGTCCTCTTCCTATTTTGACACCTGAAGTTATGTGTTGTTATCGGCCAAACCGATATTAAAAGTAAATTAATAAAGTCTTACCCAATAATTCTTCTTTGATCTCCGACTTTCCAGGCTCAGACATTTCTGAATGTTGTGAATTATCGTCTAGTAATTCTTTTTTAACTTCGCCCTGTAGACCCATAGGAAACTCCTTTTTGATCACTAACGGTGGAGTTTGCAAACTGGAGTCTTGGCTTGTGGTGGACTTGGGAGTGCAAGGCGACAGCAGATCGTCTCTACTAGACGTACGACTGGGAGGGGCGCACTTTTTTATGTCGATGTGCAACTGCTGAGTTGGGGCTGTAGTTGATGCCACTAACGGTTGCACTTGTTGTACTTGTTGAATAACAGGACTCGAAACAAACGATGTCTCCCTAATGGGTGCCCTTTGAACCACAGGTTTTGGCTGAGCCACTGGACTCTGCGGTTCGCTCTTGATTGTTGGGGGGAGCAGCGATGATAAAGTAGGAGTCGCCGGTTTCTGACTTTCAGGAGTGCTCACTGACGGAGCCACAGTTGAAATGATGCCGCCCGAATTACTAGGCGGTGGCGATTGCGTGCTGGCACATGCAGTGTTTTGTAAGAGTTTCTTTAACAACACATTTTGTGAATCATCTCTATTTACCATACTAGAAATAGACGAAAATTTACATCCAATCGCAGAGATTTCTTGTTTAATACTCAGGGCATCAACAACATCACCCGGCTCGCTTTTAACGCCATCTTCTGATTTAAGATCCCTAATATCCTTAATATCATCCAAAGACTTTGTTCTCTGCTTTGTCAACTGAGTATGCAACAAATTTGTAGTTGATGCTAGAGCTCGAAAAGGAGACGATGTAATCACAGAGCTACTTGAAATAGTTGGTGATGTAGTTGTGTTACTAGAAGCAATAGCAGCATTCGGTTGCGCTTGCACTAAAGCAGCCGTAAATCCACTTCTTGATAAACTGATAGGCGTTGCCAATAAACTTGCTGCCGTTATGGTATCTGCAGAGGATATTGTAGTAGGAGTGGCTGCAGGTTGATTTTGCAACATTGCTGTTAAACTAAGCGACTTTTTGGTATCTAGTTGGGTAGTAGATGAAATGACAGACGCCTTAGAATTTAAAATGGACTGTGCAGTAATTACTGACGTAGCCTGATGTTGATTAGATGTAGAAGAAGCTGAAGCCACTTGCTTCAAATGATCTGCCAACGTTGTTATCCCCGCCAACGATCTGCTGGATAAGAAAGTCAGGCCTGGAGCTGTCGACGTAATATTATTGGTTGACGATATTATCTGGGGGCTTGTACTTTTAATAGGGACAGGACCCGCTAGTTTCTGTTTTAGATTGGGTACTGGTACTATAACCGTGCTGATAGTTGTGACCACAGGCGACTGACGGCCAGCTTGTTGTATTACTCTCGAAGCAATTGATGATGCTGCTATCGTAGGAGAACTACTAATAATTTTCTGATTGATAGTTTTTACAACCGATTCAACATTGGACGTTTGGGATGTTGAAGTTGTATGAAATGATGATAAAAGTGAACGCAACTGTTGTGACGCGTTAGCCATATTGGTTGTTAATTCTGTAGGCTGTGACAAAGGCGACAACTGAGGCACATTCGAGCTTGCTGCTGTTGTAACATTAACAATCATTTGTTGCTGTGTCGTGGTTTTTAACTTTTCTTCGGATTGTTTGTGCGGCACAAGTGCAGTTCTTCCCTCAGGTTCCACCGGGGGTTGCATATTTTCAATCATATCTAGAACATCTTCAAATGAGTCAAAATCTCTTCTTCGATTTTCTAGAGCGCTTAAGTTATCAAGCATTTGTTCCTGAGAAGGTGTTGGCGAGGGTATTGAAATCACAACTGACTTATCTTCATCTAACATTTCACCCCCAGTTGCTACATGCATCTGTGATTGTTTTTCCTGAATTACTTGAGCTGTCATTTTTAGATCAGGCACGTGATGTAAAATAACAGGCGATGGGACGTTAACTCCTGGCCCTGTACGTTGTATCTTCTCTTTAGTTTTGATTGTCGTTATTTGCTTTTGAGGCTGAACAGCAGAAGAATCTGACTTAGTTTCTTCCATACCTAAATCTGATTTCGGTTTTCTTTCGACTGTCCTCAAAAATAACGGAGATTTGGCGTCGACAGGCGATGTACCAGCTTTATTGAATTTTTCATCTGAAGGATCCTTCTTATCTTCTTCACAATTTGAATCGGGTGATACAGAATCATCCTCAAAAATCTTTTTTGGTAAAGAGCTTTCAATGCCAGTTAAAGAAAGTGCTGATGGGTGCTTGTCAATTACTTTAATATTTGGTAACTTTCTTATATCACTTGCACTGATTACAGGTACAGTAAATTTAGTGTTTGGCAAAATAGAGGCGATGTGCGATGAATTTGCACTGACAATAGTAATTGCCGAAGATTGCTGTGCGCCTTTTTGAGCTACGTTAATAATGTTGCTTCTCAAGGGATGCTGAGTAAGAATTAAGCTTGTTATTTTTGGAGTACTTCCCGATGGCCCCGTCGAAGGTGCCAAAATAAACTGTTGCTTTGGTTGATCACTTTTGACACCCTGGAGGTTTTGTATAAGTGGAGTAGTGGTTATCAATGATATTTTTTGAGGTAGTTTTTGAGTCTGACTAATAACATTAGCCTGTCTTATAGCTGCAGTAGTTGTAGTTGTAGTAGTTATGTTGGGTTTTTGTTGTTGCAGAAATACGCCAGTAGTAGTGAATTTCTGCTGAGATTGAGCAGGTTGAAGTTTACGAGATCCTTCATCTATAAGCTGTTCGAAATCTTCTTCAGTAGAGATCTGCTCCTTTGGAGATTTTGCACGAAGCTGTGGTGTTCGTGTTGGAATAAATTCTTGTGAGCTTTCAGCCTCTTCTGGTGCTTCAGATGATTGTTCGGTGGTGACTTCCGCCTCTTCAGATTCTGTAGCTTCAACAACACTGAATTTCTTACTAAACTCGTCATCACTGGTAGTTGGTGTGTGAATCATAACAATTCTTGTATTTTCACTACTGTATTCTTCTTCTGTTTCATTATTATCTGAGTACGGAAGGCTACTAGACATATCTATGTTATCTTGAAATAATAAAAAGTCATCGGATATTTGATCAGGCTCCAGTGGACTGGACAAAACTTCTCCAACGTCATTCTGAGACAATGTTTCAGCAAGCTCAAGTTCATCTTCATTTTGCTGAGCTGCTGAACTTAAAGATACTTCGGAAGACAAAATGGTGCTATTGTCATCTTCACAATCAACCAAGTCTATATCTTGTTTCGTCAATATTTTTCGATCACTCAGAGAAGAAGGTGTAGCTGGCGATCCTGAAGAATTATCATCGGCATATTCGCTGCTGAAATCTGAACTTACTGACGATGAACTAGATTTAACAGTTAAGGATTTAAGTGTAGTTCGAACCAATGGTGAAGGTTTTCTTTTAAGAATTGACACTTTCGTAATGTGGGCTTCTCTTTTAATTGGTTGTTCTTGATTTGTTCTGTTAGGTTCACTTTGGTTATGAGTAGATATCCCTGAAGTGCTTGAAGAAGAGCTAGAGTTTGGTGGCGTTGGCACCCGCTTTTCTCCCCGACCAAAGCCCGGCCACATAGGAGCACCGCCTAATAAACCTAATTTACAGTATACCCAACCAGGAGGAGGAAGTGGTATTGGGTTGTTGGGATTCCTGGGATTGCCTCCTCCTGTAGAATTATCTCGCTGTATCGAATTCATGGAATTTTTGATATTTCCACCTCCGATATGTTCGTCAAAAGGTATTGGTGTGCTAGAATTGCTTGGATGTCCGCCACCTAAAAAGTATAACAGTTTTGGTAAACATTCAAATTTTTCTTCCTAATTCAAAAATTAAGTGTGTATTTTACACGTATCAATAGTCTCACCATGAGAATCTTGAGATTGACTGTCCATACTATAAGGTGTTCGAGGCGTACTCGGATTCTCCACACTTGTCGGTCGTTCAGGCATTGGACTGCTACTGGCACTCGGCGGTCTATGCATGGCGTGTGGCGATTGAATCATCATCGGAGAATGAGCAGGATGATACTGATGAGTCATCGGACTGCTGGGAGGTTGATTAATACTCTGGTTGAACGGACTGCGTCCCGCTGATGCCGCAGGCGAGCTAGGCATGTTTTGTCCGCTAAAATTGACCATGGGACTCTTCGGAGGCATAGGAGAGGCAGGCATGGAAGAATGGGGCGACATGATCTGTTGGCTTATCATTGGGCTTTTGACTTGCCTCGGCGATTGGGGCGGGTTGATTTGTTGTGATTGTTGTTGATTTATTCTTAAATTACAGACAATTGCATTGTTTGGTGCATTTTTATACAAGCATGTTCTAATTTACGCGACTTAAAAGTTAAAATCAATAATAGTCCACAGTAAACCGGTCTATTTTTTAAGTAATGATTACCAAGCTGAATTTTTATAATTAGCTTCATTTTGCTGAGACGCCTAACTTCTTCCTCTGCGAAGATCCTTGAAAGTGCTTGCTAACAGAGTAAGTTTTTGAATGTAAATGGCACAATATTCCTACAAATCGTATGCTTGGTTTAGTCAGACCGACGCTCAAAATTTGTCTGTCATAGTCTGCTCATTCTGTTAGGAAATACTTTCAAAAATTTTCGCCTTGAAATAGTTGCGCGTCTCGGAAAAATTAAGCTATATACGAAAATTCGGCCTGTTACCCATCACTTACAAAATAGATAGGTATACAGGGTGGGCCAAATTCGATGTTTTTTTGGGGTTTTAGGTATTTCTAGCTGAGATAGATAAAACAAGTAGTCATGTTCTTGGCTTGATTTTCAATACGTCTTTAAATATCAAAACTGTTTCTTGATAGAACTTGTAGTTTTTCAGCAACGAAGGGATTTTAAAAAGTCTGCCTTTATGATAGCAACTTTTTTATTTATGAAAATTTAATTTTAGTGTAAAATGCTTTTTTAAAGCTTTTTTTATGGAGAATCGAACTATCCAACTGTATTTTATCTATCACTTTTAATTTTTGATATATTATACAAAATTTTTGATTTTTTTATGGAATTAATTCTTTCTTTATATTCTTTGGATTTTTTATATATTTTATTTTTATTTTCTATTTATTATTTGAATTTAATGACCGGGTTTAAAAAATTTGGAAATAATTAAACTAAGTGATTAAAAAATAAATATTCAGGGTCTTTTAAACCATCCATACAGGCTGATTATTTTAAAAGGAAGCATTATGCATTATTATGAAGATGTGCTTTCTCATGAAGTTGGTTTCGAGGTCCTAACCTTACAGTGTCAAAATTTCGCTCAAGCTAGCCCATTATAATAATACGCGAAAAAATTAAAAACTTTTTTACGAAAATTTGTTCAGAAAAATGCTTGCTTCAAACTCAAAACAGATTTTTATTTGTTTTTTATTCAGTTGTGTTTAATTGAGATTTTGGTTAATTTTTGTTTTGCTTCTTGGATATAACAACGAAATTATTAAATATCTGTTTTGAGGTTCAAGCAAGCATATTTGGAAAAGAAAAAAAATTTGGATAAAAGTATCTTATTTTTTATCGTAGAGTTGAAATCCGCACATTAAATTTAAAAAATCAACTTTAAGCGGGTGGATAAAGGCTTATAGTTTAGTGTAAAACTAAGCATCGAAAACAGTTTAAAAAGTAAAAAACTAAGGAATACATACCTTGCTTGCTGCTGCATGGCAAGTTGCTGTTGTTGCTGCTTCAGCTGCTGTTGTTGCTGTATCATAAGCTGATGTTGTTGCGGAGTCAATGGTTGCGGTTGCGCTACAGCCGGTGGAGGTTGTTGTTGTTGTTGATTGACTTGTTGCTGTCTGCTAAGGTTTCTTTGCTGAATCAAGTGGGCGATTCTTTGTGAGTGTAGGATGTTTGGGTCTTGTGGGTTTTCGGAGACCTATAAAAGTTTTGCAGTAAATGCAAATGTTTAAAATACTATTTCAAACTTTTCGGCATTTTGTCGCTTTTATCAGTAAAGTAAAATTTGATTAAAGGAAAACGAGTAAAAAATAAATGGATCCATGACGGATCTGATACCTTCCTAGCTATCCTATTAGCACACTTCAAGTGAAGCCGTAATATATCAGTATTGAAAACAGTTTTCTATAAATATCTCAGAAAGTAAAGCTCCTACAAAGTTTTTAGTTATAGCATTAATGAATTTTGACCAACACACACAAACACACACACACACACACACACACACACACACACACACACACACACACAGACACACAGACACACATATCGCTAAAAGCAAAAAAACGTGATGAAATACAGTGTTCCATTTTTTTTAAAAAACCAATTTCTTATAACCCGAACATAATGACAGCTGTTAAAAACTGTCAAACGTATAAAATGGTGAATAATCCATCATTTAATAAATTTTTTGACTCATCTATCTACGGCAAATAATAACAAAGTTATGGCAACGTACGTATATAAAAAATCACAATACATTGTTAAGTTTTTAACCATCTTGCTTTTAGAGTAAATTTGTTTGGCAAGAAAACAAGTTTTTTCGCAAAAGTTTTACCTGATTTAGTTGTTGTTGCAATAATGCTTGCTGGTGAAGCTGTTTTTGCAACAGTTGCTGTGGAGTCATTTGTCCCGTAGGGGGACTGTTGAGAGGTGAAGGTGTGCCCGCTTTTGGGGGCAAATTTTGAATGGCACTTTGCTGCTGTTGTTGTTGCTGCTGCTGCTGCATTCTGATTCGTTGCTGTAGAACTGCATGATCCAGCGGTGTCCTAATAAATCTCATCTGTTGAGTTCCAGTTCGAATATCACCTACGAACAAAAATTTCTTTTATGAAGGAAAAATTCATAAAGAAGTACAACAATGCTACTAGCAGTCTACTGTTTCAAGTGCAACTACAATCCCTGATGGGTTTTAACTGATTAACCTAAGCCGTCCATTCTGTCCTATCTGGTACGATTCTTCGCTACCTTCTTATTCCCATAGTCTTGATATCTTCGACATCGTATATCCTTTTTCGTGGCCTCCCTCTTACTCTTTTTTCTGCAGGCCACGAGTTCATTATTTTTCTTCGTGTTTGTGTCTCATCCATTCTCTTCTGTACATGTACCAAGGTAATCTTCTACTTTTGATAAATCTCACGATGTTTGATCCATCTATTAGCTGTTCTAATTCATAATTCATCCGTATCCGCCAATAATTATCTCTTGTTTGCACTGGACCAATCTTATGCCTATTTTTTCCTTAAACTATTTTTAGTTGTTCTTCATTTGCTTCTGTAAGTCTCGATGATTCGCACCCATATTTCACTACTAACTACGGCCTAGTTATTGTAGTGTAGATTTCTTTTTGAGAGATCTCGTTAGAATCCTCTGACTTTATGTTTGCTTCCAAATATGTAAACTTTTCCACTTGCTTTGAGCATATCTCTTGCTGGCTTTTGAGAAAGTAATGTATTTGGATTTTAACAGTCTCCGTAGTGTGGGTTCTATATCAAACACAGTTAGAGTTCTGGAGATTTTTCGTCTCTACTATGAACACCAGTATCGTCCCAAGAAACATTTATATGACTTACAACCTAATGTGACCTGAACTGATGTAGGATTTAGTAAAATTTTGAGTTGCAAGATTGAATATGCGTTAAGCGACGTCGCATTTATATCAAAATCGACGTTATCAGATATATGTCCGTTTTTTTAACGATCTCGCGACGTCAAATTAATGCAATGCAATATTTCATTGATTTCCCAACGTCGGTTTTACGTTCGTTTGTTCGACGTACAAAAACTCTGACCATTCCAACGACTAACAGTCGTCGGCGTCGGGTAAGTCCGGTGAAGATCCTAACCTCAGGCCTAAACTAACGTTTAGTTTGGTTAAGGTATTTTCCGTTACTTTACTACTGTCATTTATAGACGCACATAGACCATAATAAATAAAATCAACACCAAAAATACCTGTATAACCCACTGGGCTTGTAACGATTCGTCTATGTTGAGGTGACGTCATACGTGGTCCTGGTGGTGGCAAAATAACTTGCGAAGGCGAAGGGGCGGGGCCTGGACTTCCTTCACCTATCACAGGAAAAAGTATATTATTGAAAACCGTTAAAGTATATTCCAGTTATCCTTATATAATTTTACAGAAATCTCTATTTTAGACCGCTTATGCTATAACAGAAAGAAGGTCAAGAATAAGGTACTTATTAAACGCACGCTTTGGCCTTCTTTTATTAACAAAAATCTAAGTATTCGCGTTTTACGAAAATATTTTATTATGTTTTGTGAAACCAACAGAAACAACTACTCCGAGGGAAAATACCCCTATCGGCATTGAATTATACTGATGGTTTGATGCTTTCGTTGGGAACTTGTTTAAACTGTTTGGTTTTCACTATCTCCAACGTCGATGACAAGGATACGAATGATCCTCGTCTGGAACACGTCCTGACAATCAGGAACAAGTGATCCATGCCAATCCACGACCGGACCGGTTTCGACCTTTAGGGCTATCCTCAGGTGAACGTAGGCGATAGCTCCGTGTAGAGCAAAGTTTTGTGAAACCAACAGAAACAACTACTCCGAGGGAAAATACCCCTACCGGCATTGAATTATACTGATGGCTTGATGCTTTCGTTGGGAACTTGTTAAAACTGTTTGGTTTTCACTATCTCCAACGTCGAGCACAAGGATACGAATGATCCCCGTCTGAAACACGTCCTGACAATCAGGAATGGAGCAGGATGTTGCTTTCGTTGGGAACTTGTTAAAACTGTTTGGTTTTCACTTTTTGTCAGGATGTGTTCCAGACGTGGATCATTTGTATCCTTGTGATCGACGTTGGAGATAGTGAAAACCAAACAGTTTTAATATTTTATTATGGTTTATTAAATTCGTCAAAACTTGCACGCTTAGAAGTCAAATAAGAATTTGCATAAAGCACGCCCAATAAGTCCCTATCAACATTGTGTTACGGATATCGCTAGAGGACAGGACAGTAGTATTAAATTAACTACAATCGATCAAGATCGACTGCGATTGACCAGTGACCAGACGCACTTCTCACTTAACGCTCTACCGCGACCCCCTTATTCACCACCTAAAATGAAAAAAAAACTTGCCTTGTGACAGTGGGGTACCAATTCTAGGACTAGGCTGCATGGGTGACATGCTGCTAGCCATGCTTCCCGGGCTTTGCAGCAAGTTGGCTACCGAGCCAGGGCCGGGAGAGTGAGATAACACGTGACCAGGACTTGCTGATACCATGTGGCCTAAATGTAAATATAAAGGGTAATTCTGCAGTATATGGTTTTATTTTTTAAAATTTTGTACTTGTTGAGAGGGTCACAAAACTTGCACAAAAACAAAAAACTTTCATTATTACATATTTTTAAAAAATCTTTAGGGTAAGTGATACTCTTTCTCTCCAAGTAAAAATATAAAGGATAGATATAGGCCAGACAACTGACATTAATTTGATAGTAATGAACTTAGATAATTGAATTGACTAGAGAAAGCTTAAATTTTGATTGAGTATAACATGTGCACAGGGGTAACGCGGTACTTGTGTTATTATTTTTCTATAATAAATACACATGGGAATTCTTGTTGCCAAACTTTCGGTAATATAATTGGACATATTCCTTTGTTAATGCGATATTAATAAAAAACTGGCAACGTCACCAGTTTGAATTGAGCCACACCGCGGACCGAGGATTTGAGTTATTTGTGTGATAAATTTATTTATGTGTCATTTTGAAAGTCATTAAAAGTTGATATAAATCTTGCTGTAAGTGTGCTTTCTTTCGTTATGACTTGTAAAAAATGGTAAAACTGGGTGTTAAGTGAGAGTGTATAATTTAAAGGATGTATAGAGCGTTCTTTTCACAAGTAAGTACGTAAACAAATGAGGGCTTTGGTCTCCCGTCAAGGGCGGTAACGACACTTTCCGCAAGCAAACTTTTACCTATGAGTACCTCAAAAAATTGAAGGTTATTTATTTTTTTAAAATGTCAAATTAGATGAAATTTAAATGTACACAAATACTAAAGTTATCTTATTGATGCTTTTCTAAGGTTTCTAAGTGGTGCACGTACGGTAAAATATTGCTTTCCGCACGCAAATGAGTGCGGAAAAGTGCACTTTACCTCACGTGAGTAGGTAAAGAATATTTACACTGTTAATTTGGCATCGTAGCATTTTAGAATTTTGCTCTTGATTCTAAGGTAATGACAGTGTTTTCAACAGAAATCTTACTCCCCAGCATGCTTATTCTCGACTGTTCGTGAGGTGATTTGAGCGTTCACCAAATCTCGAGAGGCTTATTTTTGACGGCCCATAACGCGAGGTGTCACTTTCACGGGTGAAAAAGTAAGTTCAACACTTTTTCCACAAGGAAATGAATCTACGGGAATTGTTGTGGTGTTTATAACCTTACTTTTGTCAGTTTTGTTTTGGTGAGCTTTTTCTAAAGTGTGGAGGTCATTAACATTAATTTTTTACCTATTTGTATCAAAAAATTAAAACTATCAAAACACTTCTCTCCAAAACAAAAGTGACCACCAAAATTAAGGTTAGAAACACTCCCGCAGATTCATTTCCGCGTGGAAAAAGATGGTGAACTTAAAATCAACTTCAGTTCACCGAATCCTAAAAGTGAACATTTCGCTCACCTCACCTCACGGGCAGTAAAGAATAAACGTCCAGTTCTTCTATTACAAAGCAAGACAGTTTTGTAAAATGTTCTCGTAAAAACAATCTCTTCAGCGTCAGTTTACAGTCAGATACTATAAAGTATAAAATGGTAACCCTGGATTGAACTGAATATTCATTCCCAAGGAAGAATTTACAGAATAAGCGCGTTGGTGGTGTTCATTTAACGTTTTTTTTAAACACCACATTTTTAGGTAGTTTTACAAGAAATGTTAAAATGTGTCAGGTTTAGCGCTGGTAACGTTAAGTTGGATCTAGTTTAGGCCAAATCAATTTTCAGGTTTAACTGTAACTAAAAGCAGTTCTTACCGGGACTAGCCACAATATGGCTAGGACTGTGCAAGGGCGATCCTTGATGCTGCATGAGCGGCGACTGTTGCGGCGACATCATAGGCGACTGCGACGTGCTTATGTGATGCGGCGACGCAGACGGCGGTCCGAGCGGCGAATGCAACTGCAAAGGTGATTGACCCATCGGACTCTGGCCCATTTGACCCATTGGTGATTGGCCCATTTGACCCATCGGTGATTGACCCATTTGACTCATGGGCGATTGACCCATGGATGACACAACCGGTTGCTTGGGCTGCTGCTTGTTTCGGTATTCCTTCATATAGACCAGTTGGCGTAAATACAAGATTATATAAAAATGGGAAATTCGACCGGTTATAGACATTGCTACTTGTGTGTGGTTCGATCTAGAGTGTGCAACATAATATCTATTTCTTCACTAATTAACATGAAAATAAGAAAAAGTCAGTGAAAGTCACGAATTATAAAGCAACGGATTTTATTTTTAACCGAAGCTAAAGTTGCAAATCTTAAATGGCCGCCGTCCCGTTCTTGTTTTAGTTTGACATTTAGTTGTCTGGTTTAGAAATGTCAAGTGCTTGTCAACCGCAGTTTTTGTTTATTTGTGTTGTTTTTGCCAGTTTTTTATTTAAATGTGGGATAAAATCTGTCAAAAACTGGTTCAAGTTCTTAAAACATTATTTTTTTCAGAAGTGTAAGAAGAGTCTGAGATTTCCTTTCTTTTCCAGCAAAAAAAAGGAAATCTCAGAAAAACACAATAAAAACACCAACAGACAGTCTCTGTCATTTTGACAGAAAAACACAATAAAAACACCAACAGACAGTCTCTGTCATTTTGACAAGGTGGCGATAAAATCAAAATATAGCAAGTTCAGTTAGGCTGCCTAAAGGGTTGTCAACGAGGGCCCATCTATTCTTGTCCGTATTTCAGCTTTTTAATGATAATGTCAAACGCTGGGTAGACCATGCGTTTGACGTTACCATTGAAAAAGCTGAAATACAGAATTTATTTTGGTTGGTTGTGAAATCCAATCTCTAGCTCTTCTAGAATCTCTGGTAAAAACTAGGCAAGTTTAAAAAATGCACAAAAACTGTGATTTTTAGTCACGTTTCTACCACGAGTACTGCTACATACATATATCATTTACCTGTGTATGACAAAGTAATAAAATTAATATCTAGGAGTATGTCACTGTGATATTTTTTATCATACATAGGTAAAGGATCCGTGAAATGACGTAAAAAAATGTAAATTGGAAAATAAATGTTAAAACTTTGCAAAAAAATATAATAAAAAGGCAGTTTCTTCTTAAGGTTTTCTTGTTTTTCAACCCCTCTTTATAATACTTCCAAATTTTAAGTATGGCAATAGACTTTTTAAAACAAGTAGATCTTTTTATGAAGGGGGACTTTTTGTCGAAAAATGATATTTTTAATCCATTGTACCTCTGAGGACCTCTATTCGTGGAAATACTTTATGTTAGCGTAAAAGTCTTAACCCTGTCGACATTCACCATATAACCACCCTAATTTTATTGGTAAAACTTGAGAGTAACAGATCCCGAGCCGGTGAATATCGACCATACCCAATTTCAGACTTTCAACGTAATAGATATAATTAAATATAATTTCGATTCTTTATTTATTAGCCCAGTCATATTAGGAATTCACCTGGAAAAAAATAGGTGCAAGCTGGATTTTTGCATCTAGGACACATCCCCACATATTCTCCGCCAAAATCCCCCTTGAGCTTCGCTAGATATAAGGCTCGAAACGTTCTAAAAATCAGTTTTTTGTGATTTTCTCGAAAACTGATAACTTTTTCAAAAAAAGTTAAGAGTGAAAAGATACGCAAAATCATTCGGTTTATACTATAAAATTAAGAAAAAAACCTAGCCTAACATTAAAAAAAAAAACATTAAAAAAAAAATATATATTTTTTTTCCCCACTCTGTAGGTAATTTGTTTTAAAATGTTAATACTTTATAATATTAAGGTTGATCCCCACTTGTATCAAACACTAAAATTTAGTTTTTGTTTTCTTAAAGTTAAGTTAAGTTAAACATCTTTAAGTAAAAGTTCGGAATGTAGTTAATACTAGCTCGACCACCATTGGGATTTTAAAAATTTAATTATCATACAATTAGGAACTGTACGACACAAAAAAGCGTAATATTAAAAATATTTAACTTCTGGTTAGAAACAGTGTTAAAATACGCGCAAATGCGCACACTTTTATTTTATTTAAAATTCCAGCTTAACAGATATTAAAGTAATTTTTATGAAATTTTAGAGAAAATAGTGTTTGACTAAACTTGAATAGGACAAAGGGGTTTAGATAAAATAAGTGGAAGATAAAGGCAATGAGCTCTATCATAAGGGTGGTTTTTTAAGGGTTGAAAATAATTATAAACAGAGGTACTTACATAACGTTTTAACAAATACTCGTATTAATATGTAATTTTCACTTTTTTATGTCAAGATTTTTCGCCAAGGGTGTCAAAAATGGATAAATTATTTTTTGTAGATATCTTAGAAACTAAAGCTTTCAGTATATATAAGGGGAATATATATTTGGGAAAAATCATGATACAACCACTATTAGGTAAAACTTTATGTACTCGTAATGTTTATAATTTTAAACCCTTAAAAAACCACCCTTAGGTTACATTTAATTTGTTTACACCTCTTTGTCCCATTAAACTTAAGTGGAACACTATTTTTGCTATCAATAGTAGTTTGGCTTGAGCTTCAAATTTAATAAAAGTGTGCATATTTGCGCTGTTTCTACCCAGAAGTTGAACTTTTTTATGTACGCTTTTTTTTCTCATACAGTGCTAAATTGTAAAAAAATATTTTTTTTCATGTCCCATTGGCGGTCCGGATATTATTGACCATTGGCTAAGCCTTACTTAAAGTTGTTTAACTTTTAAGAAACAAACACTAAATTTAAGTACATGGTGTTTTGTACAAGTGGGGATCAAGCTTAATGTATTAAAATTTTAAAACAAGTTAACTAGAGAGTAGGAAAAAAATAAAATTATTTTTTTTTAATGCTGGGTTAGGTCGTTTTCTTAATTTTACGTTATAAAACGAATGATTTTGCGTATTTTTTCACTCTTCACTTTTATTAAAAAAGTTATTAGTTTTCGAGAAAATCTTTGGGCCTTATATCTAGCGAAGCTCAAGGGTGATTTTGGCGGAGAATATGTGGGGAAGGGTCTGAGATGCTAAGCAATAATTATACAAAAATCCAGCTTGCACCTATTTTTTTCCAACTTTGAGCGTTTTTTCACCTAATACGACTGGGCTATATTACTTTATACCAGTTGTGTTTTTTACAACAAAGTGATATTTAACTTCATGTAATAGTCGCCAGATATACCATATTTAGAAAACCCGTGATTAATTTGGATTAACGTTTCAAGTATACAACTAAATCGAACTTTATAAAAAATAACAATTAAAAAGCGTTGTTTCATAAAATTAGTTGACCTAACCCCAAGAATGCCTTCTTGATATTTAACTCTCTGACTTTCCCTTATTACATTTTTGCACACTACCTTAAGTACAAATATGGTGCACAAACTAAACGACTAACAACAGCTAGCAGTGCCTATAAGTGACAGATACCTGTATCAACATGCCGTGTTGCCGCATTTGCTTGCGGCTGGATTCCAGCTGCTTTTGCAACGCCGCCTGCTCTGTAGAGATGCGCTGCAGTTCGGCGGCATCGACGTCGGTCAATTGACCTCCGGTCTTTTTGAGCTGCCTCTGTTTACTATTAAGCGACTACAAAAGATTTAACATATTAAGCAGTGTGCAGTATCTACTAAGGTCACTCATCGTCAAGCATCGTAAAGCTTGCTTGACGATAAGTGACCTTAGTATCTACAGATCCCATAAATTATTTGTTTTTACAATAAATAATTAATGACTGGTTAATCAACGAATACATTTTAAAAACTGTACAGGGTATCTTATTTTCGACACTCTTGCGGGGTATCTAGGTTACTGTTAAAGAAGTTGCGCTCCCGAGTAATTTTTGTAAAACTTTACATTAAAATTTGCTTAACACTCTTAGTTTTTGATAAATATTTTTGAATTTCTTAAAACGTGTATACAGTTATTTTAAAAAACAGGCCTAAAGTTTATTATTTCTATTATAAATGATGTGTCACGATTATTAAACTAAAACTATTTTCCCTAGTAAACCATTAATTGTTTTAAATTATACATCTCAAAATTTTTGTAGCTTCGAGGGGTAAACCTTAATCTATATTTTAAACACGAAGACTAAAAATTCTCAAAATTTGTATGCAAGGAAATTCAAAAGACCTTCAAAAGAAGGTATGATGCGACCCACTTTCCCTATTCGAAATATGGGGGAAAATTTACACCTCGAAGGAGGCGTGTGGGACAAAAATATCAAGTGTCCCCCTGGCAAACAAAATCGATGTGTTCGAGGGTTTTTCCAAAAACGTACAACTACGCAAAAAAGCCTTTGCTACCATAAAAAAACACCCTGTATACACTAAATTTGGAAATTTTTACTCACACTTATAATTTTTTTTAGTTGATAACAGAAATGGATATTATGAAAATGTTATAGTTTTATTTTTATGGAACGACAAAACTGAGACTTTAGTATTCTTTGAATGGCTCATAATTTAGTCAATAATCACGTACAACCCTGAACTACTCAAAAATATATAAAAATATTGAATTTTGAGTTTGTTTTTTAAACTGTATGCATATAAGTATGTACACTTTAAAAAGAGCAGGAGATTATTCCCAATAAATTAAAAAATATATCATTCAGGGTGATCCGTTCAAAAAAAACAATATTTTTGCTTTCTAACCTGCATGCATGCATATAATTATGTACACTTTAAAAAGAGCAGGAGATTATTCCCAATAAATTAAAAAATATATCATTCAGGATGATCCGTTTAAAAAACAATATTTTTGCTTTCTAATTGAAAAACCGTGTCGGTATAAAACAAAGGTGCGCTACTGGATTCTACGTAAATAGTAATCGGAATAAATTTTTCCTCCTTAGTCAAGAGAAAACTGAGATATGGGCGATGGTCAAGAGGTAAAAAAAAAATTTCGGCATGTTTTCGCAAAAAAGTAGCACACTGTTACGCCATATTTAAAAATACCATGGCCAAATCTCTCAAGTATCGAAAATGGATTACTCTGCACCGAAACCACTAACAACAAATTACCTTTCTGCTCTTTCTTAATTTCTGAACCTCAGTCTCGTAGTACTTCAGTTGTTGCGTTAGTACGTCATTTTGGTAGTTCAACCATTGTTCGTACACAATCTGCGCCTGTTTGTCCTGCTCGGTAATAATGTTTTCCGGCGGCAGAGGTGGCGGAGGTCTTAAGTTGGCCTGATCAAATAGAAATAATTTTAAAATATATCTCAATTTTTTCAGTTTCAGAAATGTTGTCTTGACTATTTGTGTTCACATCTTGTATACGGAGAATACACTCAGTAACATGCAATAAGGTATAGCTAAACATTGTCAGCTGTATTAAATAATTTTTAACTTTTTTCTTTTACCTGGAACATGGGAACTCTTGGTGTGGTATCTACAACAGGAGCTTGAGGTGTAGGTGTGGGCATTGGACGTGTTTGTTGCCACGGTTGATGAAGCAAGACCGGAGAAGGCCCTGGAAATTGAAAATCTTTTATGCTTGACTCACCATTTATAAAGTGTATAAACTACTCATTTAAAAAAAGTTTTGTTTTTCTTTTACAAAATGAAAATTTAATAAACATTTACAGCAGTATTTACTAAAGGATGCTACTAGATATACAGGGTGTTCCAAGTTAAGTGTCCACCATTGCAAACTTTGTTATTATTAAAGATAGAAAAAAATTGGCAAACTAGTAGAATTTTTGACGCTCTTTAAGATGCTTAAATAAAAAAAAATAAACATCGCGTTTTTTCAAAAAACAAAACAAATTTTAATTTAACACCCTGTATTTTATAATTTTTTTCTGATGTTAGAAATAATGAAGATATTCCAAATTCGAAATTACGCTTAGATTCCTTTCTACCAAATAAAATGTCAATACGTAATTTTGAATTTAAAATATCTTCGTTATTTTTTACTTTAGGAAAAAAAATTAAAAGACAATTTTTGTTTAGAATTAAAAGATTTATCACAAAAAATTATAAAGTGCCGGGTGTTCAACTAATTCCTTTTTAATGTATATTAAAAAACTCGAGAACTTCAAAAAGCGATGTTCTTTTTTTTTATTTGAGTATCTTAAAGAGCAGCAAAAAGTCTACTAGTTTGCCAATTTAATTTTTTTTCTATCTTTAATAATAAAAAAGTTAGCAATGGTGGACACTTAACTTGGAGCACCCTGTGTCCTGACCGGTCTACAGTGCGGTTGAAGGGTTAACTCATTTTTTGCCTTAAAAGACATATGTTTTAAATATTTTTATAATTGTTAAAAAATATCTTGCAATAAAGGCCACCCTTTTTTGTTGCTACAATGACGTTAAAAATGGCCACAGTATTTAAACCTCCAAACGTCACTAGCGGAACTAAAATAAAATAAGAGTTAAGTCAGTGTAAACCATTTGACAGCTGCCCCCTATATTTCATATGTTGATTATTTGGACAAGTCGGCGTTCACTGAACAATTTTTTAATTATTATTCGGGAGAGTGTTACTGAGACCGAATTTCATGTTGGCTTTTTATAATTTTTAAATATTGGTTCGCACTTAATACAATAATGCATCTACAGAGAGTTTTAAGATATTCTTGTCATATATATTGTTTAGCTTTGAATATTTTGGCCTATATATTTACCTTCCTAGCCCACGTAGCAATCGCTAAAGAGAAGATAATATTTTCGACAATTTTTTTTTTAAATAACGCCGAAAAGTTATTGTTTGGGTGTATTTTGACCTATCTTAGCAATATCGTCGTGATGTCTATTTGTATGTGTGTGTGTGTGTGTGTGTAATTAATATTTCTGTCTGTAACACGAAAGCTCCTAAACCGCTTAACCGATTTTCATAGAAATTTTTAGGTAAAATAGTGTTTGACACTCTTACGAGCTGACTAGATTTTGGTCAAAATCCATTAATGCTAATGACAGTTTTTTGACAATTAAAAAATTAACAAAATGCTAACTTTTTACCGGAGCAACGCATCAATATGAGGTTTTCGGAATAGAGTAGACTACATTTTGCTCAATTATTTGTATCATAACAAAAAACTTTATAGAAGCTTTAGTTTCTGAGATATTTACAAAAAACTGTTTTTTAGGGCTTCACTTGAAGTGTGCTAATAGGCTAGCTAGGAAGGTATCAGATCCATAATGAATCCAATAATTTTCTTAAACAATCACTATTTCTATAGCTTTACAATAATTTTTATGTTTTAAGATACTGGTGTTACGGATAATAAAACAATTAAGAACTGTTTGTTTCTTTTTGACCCAATTTTGTTGTCACTCTGACACTAAACGTCAATCCACCACCTTGCATAAAAAATGTTTTGTAGCAGATTCTGTTAAAATTTTATGACAGCTAGAACTACGTCAAACTTACCTTGATTTGTAGGAATGCCAACAGATGGACCAGTATTGAACACGTCGGCTTTCAGTCGCTCGAAATCGTGATCGCTAAGCAAAGCCTGCTCGGATCCGAGCTTCTGACCGCCATCCTGCATTGGATCGTGGTGCTGTTTCTCTTGTTCACGTTTCTCTTGTTCTAGCAGATCCTCCAAAAGAAGAGGCTGATCCTGGTAAATTTTTATTTTAGTTAAAACTAAGAAATACCTTAAAAATTTTCAAATGTATTTACGGATTGGTAAATGTTTTTAACTTCCTAGCCTAGATTTTTTTTCAAGATAAAGTCAAAAATGGGATATTTGGAATTTTTTTATCTAAATATAGGTCTGTCCGGATGAAGAGGATATCTTCTTAATTGCTGAACTGAGTTTCGTAAAAGTTTAACGAAAAATCGTGTTTGATCTTTCAATAGGCTAAAAGTAACCTTTTAGAAATTCAACGTTGTTAGAACATTAACAAAAATGGTAATAATCCACAGTATACCGGTCTACAAGAGCTAAGACCACAGTAGGAAAATAGATCGCACCAAAAGATAAAAAGAGAGAAAATTGTATATCAGAAGAAATAAAGAAGCTGATGGAAAAAAGGGAGAACCTATAGAAAGAAGAAAAAAAAACATCGATGGAATACACAGAAATAAATAAAACTATAAGAAAAATGAACTAAAGAAATAAACTTTGAGAAAGTTATAGTATATAATAGAAATATGAAATGTCTAAGGCCGACTCTAGGTAGATATGAAATAATTAAAATAAAGGATATGAGCGGCATATAAACTAACCTTAAAGAGAATATAAATATCATACAACTATGCACAACTATTAATTATACCAAACAAAAAGGGAATCATCGCGAGAAACCATGAACAAACTCCAAACAAAAATAAAGCACATAAACTCAAAGCTACAACCTGAAATAAGCAAAGCGGAAATGAAAAATAACAATTCACTTGGAAAAGACAGACTAACGGCAAAAAAGAAATGAAAGAAATATGGTAAAGCTATAGTTAATACCCTCCATATTCTCCTGAATAAAATACTAAAAGAAAAAATAATTGCAAAGAACTGGAAGGAATCCATAACCATTATTCTACACAAGAAAGTCGATAAAGCAGACCTAAAAATTATCGACCTATAACACTCTTTAATAAAATTTATAAGCTTTTCACGAAAATATTAACTGATAGACTAACAACAAAATTTGACGGATATCAATCAAAAGAACAAGCAGGCTTCAAAAAATTTTCAGTACAGTTGACCAGCTATAACCCATGAAAATCCTAATAGAACGAGCCAACGAATACAACACTCCACTCCATATTGCGTTTATAGATTCTAGGAACCAAGCCAATCCACCAATATCCTCTAAACTATTTAACCAGGCCCTAGAAGATGTTTTGAAAAACTTAGATTGGGAAGAAATAGGCATCTAAGTAAACAGACAATACTTGATAAGATATGACGCCTTAATAACAGATAAGAAAGAAGGACTGATAAAAATGCTGGAAGAACTGGATACAGCAGCTAAAAATGTAGGCTTGAGTATGAACTACACCAAAACTAAAATCATAACAAACACAGATGAAGATATCAAATCAGAATAAACCAAGAAAAAATGGAACAAGTAGAGGAATATATATACCTGGGACAAATAACTAAAGTAAAAAAATAAAACCAAACAGCTGAAATCAACAGACGAGTAAAATTGACTTGGGCAGCATTTGGTAAATTAAGCTACATATCAAAAAATAAAAAACCGAACCAATGTATCCTTACTCACATACCTATGGATCCCAGATCTGGACACACACAAAATCAAACATGGATAAGGTAACAAAAGCCCAGAGATCAATGGAAAGACAAATTTTACATGTGAAGAAATAAAACAAAAGGAAGGGATGTCAAAGTAGAAGTAGCAAAATTAAATGGAAGTTTTCCGGTCATAATATCAGACAGAAAGACGATCAATGGAACAAATGTATTGTAAACCGGAGACCTTCGGAAAATAAAAGTAGAGGAAGACCTCAAATGAGATGGGCGGACGATTTGAAAAAACATGCAGGAACTAGATGGATGAACTCGGCGACAGACAGAGAAGAGTTAAAGATATTGGGGGAGGCTTATTTCCCACGATGTATCGAAGAAGGCTAAATAGATAGATAGACACTGCTGAGTAACAGGTTAAATTTTCTTTCATATCTTTATATTGCCGAGACGTCCAAATTTTTCCTCTGCCAAAATACTTGAAAGTAACTCCTAACAAAGTGCGCGAGCGCAGAAATCTTTTGAACTAAGCTGACTAAGCATGCAATTTTCGGAACAATGTTGCCATTTACTTCTACATTTTTAAGCCACAAAAAAGAATTACCGGTTACTAATTCTTTAGTGTTACTTTTTTTATCTCATAAATTACGAGATAAAAAAAGTAACAGTAAATTAGTAACCGGTATTTTTTTTCTGTAGCTTAAAAATGTGTTAATTTGTAAACGGCAGCATTGTCCCCAAAATTGCATGGATAATTTTTGCAGGGGAAGAAATTGGTCGTCTCGGCAAAAAAAAAGCTACGTACATAATTCAGCCTGTTACTCATCACTTAAAAAATAGAGCGATGCACTGTGGACTATATAACTTTTAAAGAGAGCGACACGAATTCGTCGTATAAATATAACGAGGGTAGAGCCTTAGTTCCTGAGATATCTAAGAAAAATGTGGCATGAGCATAAAAACCGTATGCACCGCATCTTACGTAGGTAATTAAAATATGTAGGTCTTGTTAGGGGAGATCGATAAAAACCAACCTCTCCCACTTACGAGGCTCGATTTTCAATTGAAGCATAAAGGTAAAAACCGCTTTTTAAAAAGTCTGGATGAAAATTTCATTTTGGTTTAAATTGCTTTTTACCCAACTGCAGCACGGCGAAAGGGTAATGTTTTTCGCTTAGGATATGTATGTATGTATGTAAATATGTATGTTTGTGTCGCGCTAGAGGCTAAACGGCTGAACAGATTTTGACGAAAAAAGTGTCGTTGAATTGCTACTGATCCCGAAGGTGCTATAGGCTATATTTTTTTAAACAGGAGTGAATATGGCGGTCTGTATTTTGTTACATGATGTCTTTAAGGCATACAAATTAACCAAATGTCCTCTAATTTGATGTAATAACTTTGTAGTCCTCCTTGCTCCCAACAATCTCCCATCCTGTCAGTTCAGTCTTGCAAAACCATATTCTTTCTGCACACGATTTATGAATGAGAACCGAACCCCCCTCCTTATTAGTAATAGTTGTAGCTATAACTTTCACAAATATAGAGCGATTTCAAAAATTCTTTCTGCAAATGCTTTAGGATTTTTTTCAACATTATTTTACTAGTTCCCTTCTCACTTGCTCCTCCCCCACCTTCACTCAATGGAAGGTAACACTGTTCGCATCTGTAGGAAATCTACACTTACTTTCCGGGTAACGCTAAACGAATGGTAAATGCATAGTGCTTTCTATAAGGCTGAATAAGAATTAAACCCAAATAATACCCATTGCTAAATCTACTTGTAACTACTAGTCGCAGTTGGGTACAAAATTACCCAATAACCTGATTCATAAAAAGTAAATAATTTGTAAGTGCGCTTTGGGCATCAAAACTAAAAGTTGAAGCATGTCGTACATTATGGGTATACGTATCAATTTTGTACCCAACTGAGACTAGTAGGTACAAGTAGATTTAGCAGTTGGGTGTTTTTTTATTTAATTTTTTTTTATAGATTTTTACCTTCCTAGCCGGCGCAGCAATGGCTAAAGAAGGTAATATTTTCGAGGAATTTTTTTTTTTAGATAACGCCGAAAATGTGTTGTTTAGGTGTATTTGGACCTATTTTAGCAATATCGATGTGTGTGTATTTTGCGTGTCTGTCCGTAACACGATAACTCCTAAACCGCTGAACCGATTTTCGTAAAATTTTAAAGTAAAATAGTGTTCGATAGTGTAATGAGCTGGTTAGATTTGGATCATGCTAAGTTTTTTGACAGCTAAAAATTAAAAATATGTTAACTTTTTAACGAAGCATCGCATCAATATGCGGTTTTCAGAATATAGTAGAACATATTTTCTCAATAATTTGAAGAAACTTCATAGGAGCTTTCGATTCTGAGATATTTACAATAAACTGTTTTCAAGGCTGATATAGCAGGGAGTTTACTTAGAGTTGCTAGGAAGGTATCAGATACATTTATTTTTCAAAATAATCTAACTGTTCAATTGTTTTTTATGTGTCACTTTTAGTTTTTGAGATATCTCATAACATCAAATTGTTATATCTTTAGGGAATGACCCGTTTATTTCTATATATTCTTTATATATTTTTATATCGTTTTTTTATGTTATTATATCCATTTGTTAACTGGGTTTATTATAAGTTTAAAATGACTAATTAGAAAATTAATTAAAAATAAAACAGTAAAAAAATTAAAAAATATAATATTGACTGTCATTTTAAAGGAATCATAATTGCAAAAATCTTATTAAAAAAAGGTATTTCCAAAAGATAAATACCAACGTTAGACAAAATCCCAAAAACTAAAAAAAACAGATAAAATTCAATTTGACAGCGGGATTCTTAAACAAAAAACATAAAAAAGCAATTTAGACCAAAATGAAATTTTCATGAATAAAAGTTATAGGCCCCCTCCGAAAATGCAGACTTTTGGAAAACCACCCTAAGCCTTAAAAACGGCTTGATAGAACAAGATGCGGTCTTCCCCTTAAATCATCTCATTTTTTTCGTTCTCTCCTAGAAATGCCTGAAACTCCAAAAACAGTCGAAATTAGGACACGTCTTCGTTTGTAAAATTTAAAATAATGATTTTAACCGCATATATCTCGAAAACTAATAGGTTAATTTAAAAAATTCAGCGGATAGTTTTATTCTGGAAATTAAAATAGGGAGTACAATTCGTAAGTGTTTGACGTCACCATTTTACGTGATTCAAATGTAAATATGTCAAAAACAAATTTTAAAACTATGTTATGGTTAAGCCCTACATCTGAGATTCAAGCGATATGCTGCGTTTAATGATAGAAGCAACACATGGTACAGATAGACATAAGACTTGCCCGAACATTTTACGAAAGGGAACCACCTCCCCAATTCTGGCAGAGGGTGGTCCCCCCCCCCTTAAACGTGCTTTTTAATAGGTTTTTGCTAATAAGACGAAAACAGTCAACTTTTACAAAAATCTTCTGGAGATCATTATTTAAGCGGATCCAATTTGCTTTTCAACGATGTACCTTAATACCTTCTGACGGCAGCGGTGCACGTTCCAGTAGCGTACGAAAAAGGGGGAACATTTTTAACATAGTTTATTTATCCTTAACACTATTTTTTTTTCAAAAAAATATTTTTGTTTAAAAGCCCTTTAACCCGCCTTGAAATAAAAATAAATGTGTTTTATTAATTTTTGAAACTCAGTAAATAATAATGAGAGTAAATAATTATTTTTGGTAATAATAACTTAAAACTGACTTTTTCTAGTTGAGTGGGGGGGCATCACCCTCAAAAGTGCTCTCTTACATTATTTTCCCAATTATTTGAAAACTTTTATAGGCATTTAAATAAATGAGAGGTGTGGAAAAAACTATATTTTTTTTAATTTTCTTAAATGTTACTTTCCCACATGTCTGGTTTTACAACTTATTTTTAAAGCTGAAGAAATTTCCTTTCCAACGATGTATATCGTTCCCCCCTCAACGCAGCAGTAGATCTTGCATAGGCGCCCCAAAAATTTGATATACACTTGAATCGTCATTTAAGACAACCATGTTGGAACATTACTTAAACAACAATACTTACTTAAATGTGTGGGAGATGGTGACAAAACCAAATATAAAATAAATTGGTAAAAAAATTTTTTAAGTCACAAGCTTTTATAAAATGCACTAAAAATTTAAAAATAATTTTCTAACATTCTAATATTATCATAATAAAAGCGATGGCCGACTGATGGAAATTTTGACGATGTTAGCACGATAAGAGATCCGTATCAATTAAATATCACTATTTGCAAGAATCAATCTAGCAGAAAAATGCAGAAGTACCAAACCCACCCAACCCGACCTAAGATACCTCAGCATTTCTCTGACATAGGTATGGCAATGGCATAACATTGCGGCACATCAAACATATCTTTGATGACCTGCTATGTTGAATATTCCTTAAGTGTTTAGATCACAACTTTAGATTAACTTATGCTTTGATTTGCGGCCATCGCTTTTATTATTATGATAATATTAGAATGTTAGAAAATTATTTTTAAATTTTTAGTGCATTTTATAAAAGCTTGTGACTTAAAAAAAATTTTACCAATTTATTTTCTACTTTTTGGTCCCAGCTATCTACTCTATTAAATGAAAATATTTGTTCAATAACAGAACAGAAGAGTTTATTCTAGATTATAATGAAATCGCTGATCGTGAGTTGTTTGGAAACTCATTTTTCTATTAGGGGTAGGAGAGGGTGGGGGCAGAGGTAGAAATATATTTTTTGTTTGGGCTGTATTGCCATCGGACCTTTATGCATATACCAAATTTTATAAAGTCATTTGAAGTGAAGTGTGTCAAAAACGCATTTTTTATGGAAGGGGGTGGGGGGTAGGGGTGGGAGGACATTTTTTCATTATTGTTGTATTGTCATCGGACCACTATATGTATACCAAATTTCATCCAAATCGGATAATGGGAAGTGTGTCAAAAACTCATTTTTCTATGAAAGGGGGTAGGGGTAGGGTTGGGAGGATATTTTTTCTTTTTGTTGTATTATCATCGGACCACTATGTGTATACCAAATTTCATCCAAATCGGATAACGGGATGTGTATCAAAAACAAAATTTTCTATGGAAGGGGGTGGGGGTAGGGGTGGGAGGATATTTTTTTCTTTTTGTTATATTATCATCGGACCACTATGTGTATACCAAATTTTATCCAAATCGGATAACGGGAAGTGTGTCAAAAACACATTTTTCTATAGAAGGGGTGGGGGTAGGGGTGGGAGGATATTTTTTTTTTAATGTTGTATTGTCATGGGACCACTATGTGTGTACCAAATTTCATCCAAATCGGACAATGGGAAGTGTGTCAAAAACGCTTCACAAGATTTGATAGTTAGTTAGTCAGACAGAACATCTGAAGTTAAATAAAAGCTTGTAATAAAAAGAAGATTTTGACATTTATGTATGGTTTTTGTCAGGCCTTTTTTACCATAATTTAGAAAATCTAAATAAGTCGCTTGTAAACTTTAAATTATTAATGACAACAAATCGATTTATTATAATAAAAAATAGGAAAAATATAAATAAAAAATTTTTAGGCTTTTAAAATTTTAAACTTAAGGATCAATTGTACATAGGTATAGATAAATAAACAAATAATAATTAAAAAAAAATACACATACTGCGCTCAATGAGAGAAGCAACACACTTGGTATGGATATACAGTATACTCCCCAAAAATATAACAAGGGGGATCCACCCGCCTACTGTTGGCGGGGGGTGGCCCCCTCCTTAAATATATATATTTTTAAATTTTGTTTATTAAACGGGAAAAATGTTAATTTTTTTAAGAATCTTCTAGAAACCATTTTTGGAGCAGACAAAATTTTCTTTATACCAATGTTTTTGGCCCCCTGTGGAAGCAGGGGTGCACGTTCCATAGAAAAGAAGGGGGTACATTTGGATTCGTACGCCTATGGAACGTGCGCCGCTGCTTCCAGGGGGCCACAAACATTGCTGGATAGAAAATTTTATCTGCTCCAAAAATCATATGTAGAAGATTTCTAAAAAAGTTGGTACTTTTCGAATTATTAATAAAATATGTCGAAAAAAACATTTAGGGGGGGAACCACACCAAGAGTGGGCGGATGGTTCCCCCTCGTTATATTTTCGGGGGAGTATACTGTATATTCATACCAAGTGTGTTGCTTCTTTCATTAAACCCAGTGTGTGTATTAGTACTGTTCCAACACGATTGTCTTAAATGAAGATTCAAGAGTATACCAAATTTGACCATTTTTGGTGCGTCTATGCTAGATCTACCGCTGCCTTGTGAAGGGAGTGATATACATCGTTGGAGTGGAAATCTCTTCACCTTTAAAAATAAGTTTTAAAACCAGATATGTATAGACAATAAAATTGCCTATAAAAGATGCGCCACTGATGTAAGGGGGCGTGTTATACATCGTTAGAGAGGACTTTTGGTCAGCCTCAATAACTATTACTTAGTTGTTTTTGGCCAAGTTAAAAGTTTGCAGATAATTAGAAAAATATTGTCTCTCTTGAGGGGGGGCGAGAGGGGGGATGCCCCGTCCCCCCAATTTAAATGAATTCAACTGGAGAAATTAAGTTTTAAGTTAATACTAATCAAAAACATTTTTTTACTTACCTTGAGTAAAGTTACAAAAAATAATGTTCATAATTTTTGTTTGATTTGAGGATTTCTACAAACACATTTATTTTTATTTCAAGGCGGCTACTTTAAAAAGTTACGTCTAAATTATTAAATGTTTAACTGTATATAATAGGTTTTTAAAAAATATATTTTTTTTTAAGTGTTAAGGATAGAAAATTCCACAAGCAAAATTTAAAAAAACATAATTTAAACATTTTCCCCTTTGTTTGGTAGGCCTATGGAACGTGCACCACTGCCTTTAGAGGGTACTTATGTAAATGGTTAAAAAGAAAATTTTATACGCTTGCAAAATATTTTTAAAAAAGTTGACCGTTTATTAGCAAAAAACCGTGAAAAAGCACGTTGAAGGGGGGGACAACCCCCCTGCCAGGGCTGGGGGGGGGGGGTGGTTCCCTTTCGTAAAATGTTCGAGCGAGTCTTATGTCTATCCATATCAAGTGTGTTGCTTCTATCATTAAACGCAGTATCGGACCCGGTAGGGCCTGAACTATTAGGACTGTAAAGGAAATGAAAAACCTTTTGAACAAGTTGTCACTGACCTCCTTTTTCTATTGAATTTATGACACTACCGCTTAAAACCCCTAAAAATAATGATCTAAACCGGTTTTAAGTTTTAAAGTGAAAGAAACCAAATTTCTACGCAAACGCAAAAGCAAAAATAAAACACTTAATACCAAAACTAAACAAAAAGGAAACTAAAAAATTAACACAAATATGAAGGATTTCTTTAAGGAAGTCATGCGAAAAACAAAAAACTACTACAACAAAAAATACAAGAATTGAGAATGAGGGGTTTTCCTTAAATTTAATACCGTTTTTGCTTTAAAAGATGTTCCAAAATAATTAAACTCTACTGTCTTATTATTAATATGTCTATATCTAACAACCTAAAGCCTGTGATGGTATAAGTGATGTTACTTACTTGATCTACATTTTTTTTATTTACAAATGTCATAATCTGGTAGACACCAGCGGCCATTTCCTCCACCGTGATATTACAAAGAAATTGAAAATATGATGTTATTGTGCACAAAGGTAAGCTCTAACAATCGTTATTTGTACTTCGAACCGTTAAGTCTCTTACTTTGTATGTTTTTGTCGCTAAACCGAGACTACCATAAACTGCAACTTGGCAGCTGATCAATTTAAATAAATGTTCACATTTGATCATCCCAATTTACGCCCTTGCCGATACATTCCAATATCATCTAAACGCCTAGATAATCAAATTTGGTCAAGATGTAAGAGTTATTATTATTAGAACACACAAAAACGACCATTTAACGAACTTTGATTGTTTATATCTCAAAAACTGTACATAGAAAAAGTAAACTTTACTTAAATTTTTTTAGTTACATATCCTACTATAACATACTAAAACTATAGCCAATTCCACCCAGCCAAAAATTTCCCAAAAGGCCTGTGTAAACGGGTGCGGTGTTCTTTATGACTTCTAATAACTAAAATTTTATAAAGTTCTACAAAAATATTTCAAGAGAAAGATTTTATTACTCTAACTCATCAAGCTTCTGGTTTAAATTCTTGATGTCAGTATTAAGCTGAGTGAAATTTTCAGAGAGATTTTTGAGGCTCCTGCCTTAAAATTTTATGAGACCTGGACAATAATGACGTAATAACGGCGATGGTAAGGGGAAAGTAGCTCTGATCGAGTGTCTTCCGGCGTTTTTTTGTGTCATAGTATGTGGATAAGCATGGTGCAACATTTCAAACTGGTAACCGAAAGTGAAGTAACTTAATTTTGATATTGCCGTTTAAAATTTAAAATGAAACAAGGTGACTAAAGAAAAAATACTTTCTTTTGAGTCGGCTGAACAGTTTTATGACGTTGACGGCCCGTGAGGTGAAGTGAGCGAAATTTTTACTTTTACGAGTGAACTTAAGTTCACTGGTGATCTTCAGTTCACCATCTTTTTTTTACCTCACTTTTTGGTGTCAGTTTTGTTTTGGCGAGAAGTGTTTTAATAGTGTTGATGGTAGATTAAACTTTTTCACTAAAAATAGTAATGAATGAATTATGTTTTGTGGGCTTTGGGCAGTTCAAGAAAAACAACCATTGATTTTATGGCGACGCGACGTGTCGTGTTTAGGGCTAACACTTTTTGAAGCCTCAAATCACAGTTGAGTCTTCGACAGCAAAGCCAGTGGGTATTGGTTTATTAACAACAGCATTTATGAAAGTTAAAATATTTATTTTTGAAAAAAACATAATTTGTACCAAATTAATGTTATTGAAAAAAACACTATCAATCGGTTAAAACCACCACAACGATTTCCGTGGACTCATTCCCCCGAGAAAGTGACACTCCATCTTAAGGCCGAGATTATCGAACAGCTAGAGATAGGATTTCATAACCAACCAAAATAAAAAAAAATGGGTGCATTGAAAAAGCTGCAAATTTGGTTGAAATAGAAGGGCACTTATAGGCAGCATAACCAAACTTACTATACTTTAATTTTATCGCGAGCTTCTCAAAATGACGAAGACTGTCAGTTGTTATTTTTGTTAAAAAAGAAAGAAATTTTCGGACTTTTCTTACTCTAATGGAAAAAGTAATGTTTTAAGACCCTGAACAGTTTTTAACAGTTGGATTTTATCCCAAATTTAATTTAAAAAAAACTGACAAAAACAAAAACAGCGGCTGGCAAGCAGCTGATATTTCTAAACCAGAGAACTAAATGTCAAAATAAAACTGAATACTTTGATTTTATCGCGACCTTGTCAAAATGGCGAAGACTGTCAGTTGTTATTTTTGTTAAAAACTAAAGAAATTAACAGTTTAACATGGGGGTGTCCGATCTATTTCTGTGGTTAGTAATCTGTGATGCGATGGCCGCTGATGTCGCCAGACACTTCCTAAGCTACCCGCATCGTCTCACCTCAAGCAAGAGCGGCCCAGCTCTCCTGTTCAGATGCAAGTGGTGGGGCGCAGACGGAGGAGACATATGGTGGTGAAAAATCGGCGAAGGTGCCGGGGCAAAGCAGCCCAACGGCGGCGCATGTGCTACGACAGGTGCCATTTGCGGGGGAAGAGGAGGTACATGATGCGGGTGCATATTGTGGTGGTGCAAGACGACGCCGCCTCCTGCGACGTGTCCCCCCACCATCGCAGCAGGATGATGCACGTGATACGCGGCCACACCACCGCCACCTATAGGCCCCATTCTCAATCCCATCTACCGCACACAGAGAAAAAGCATGCAAAAAGTACGATTATCAAAAAACAACATACCACAGCCAGCAGTTATTAGTTATTGTTAATCAAATTAAGATCTACACGTTCATGTCCGGAAAATATTAATATATTTACAACAAAATTAATTTAGAAAATAAATATGTACCAGCAAATTAAAAGGATTTAATTCCTACGTCAATTTGTTAATCACTATCTGCGTAGGTATCGTAAAACGAATGTGCAGACGCGATAGAACTGAGGCATCGTACAGAGGTCGTAATGTTACTGCCCTCGTACGGTGTCACAGCTTCGGTATCGCTTATGAACCTTCGCAATATGATACCACTTGTGTCCCTTTATATAAATACTTTTTTCCACATGACCTCTTTGTTCTTTAGATACAGGGTGTCCCATTAAGGATGGCAGCCGGATTTTTTTCCGACATTTTTTTTATAACAAAATGGGTCTTGCAAATTTACCTAAAATATCTTTGTTTCTGTAGTTCCCCGTTAAGGGGCAGTAATTACATCTTTCGACTAGAAAAATTGCATTTTTGGACATTAACATATAAAAATTATCTGCATAATTTGGACCCCTCGCATTTCACTTCCCTACCGGAAGAAAATAAAAATGTAACTTTTTATAAAAAAAAACTAATTACGGCTACGTGGTAACTAAATCTGTTCTAACAATTTATTTGACTTATAAAGAGAAGCCTAGAAAATGCAGCTCTGTTTGACTTTTTGGCCAAATTTATATTTTTTCAAAAGAGGAAATTTTAAAAAAATACCTAACCTAAAAACTTAAATTTTTAAAAAAATTTAGATACAAACTCATCAGTATTTTTACCTGAAGTCGTTAAGCGCTATTAATTTAAAATATAATTGAAATCCGTCAACATTTGACTAAGTTTTTAAGATAATTAAAAATAACGTTTAACGGTGCCTTATTTTATATTAGTTTTATATCACACCTGTTATAATTTTTCACAATTTATGTTTAAATTAACTTTTAGTTTTTAAGAAACAAAACAACAAAAGTAAGGAAACGTCAAACTATAATATTAAGATACAGTGGTGTATAAGTAAAATTCAATTAAGCAAAGTAGGGTCACGTTTAAGTTGTTTTTTCTAAATATCTTTTAAACAGAGCTAAATCTTAAAATGCGAGTTTCAGCAACTTGATATATTCTTACTTAACAACTTTAAATAAAAATATAAATTGTTTGTATCTAGATTTTTTAAAGAAATTTAAGTTCTTATGTTTGGTACTTTTTTAAGATTACTTCTTTGGAAAAGACACAAATATGGACAAAAGGTCAGTAAATTGCATTTTTTAGGCTTTTGTTAATAGGTTGAAGAAATAATAAGAACACATTTAGTGACCACGTAGGAGTAGTTAATTTTTCATGGCTTTAAGGTGGGAGAGTGTCACAGACGTACATGTGGGGGTACAAATGATTTTTTCAGGGAATATGAATAGGGCACAATGTTTGTATGTTAATCATAGTGTTTTGTCCAAAAATAAAATTATTCTAGTTGATAGATTAATTACTGCCCCCTAGAGGCGAGCTACAGAAACAGGTGAGTTCGCAAGAGCCAATTTAGCCGTAACAATTTTTGTCCCGAAGTCGTAGGGATAGTAGTTTCTGAGATAAATCCGGCGGCCATCCTTAATGAGAAACCCTGTATATTTATTTTATTTCATTTAATTACTATTAAAATTGCGAACTTTTTGATTTTTCACAACTTTTTCAATAATATTCAAAAATATCCACATGATCTCCTGTTGTGACTGTAATTTAATACATGGTTGCCAAAATAATGAGAGTGCCCTAAAATTGTATGAAAATCCGATCCTGCTCCAACTATGAAAATAATAGTGGTACATTCGAAAACTTTATTCTATTTCTCAGTTCACGAGTTACGACGATTTTTCTCATAAAATTTTCAGTGAGGAAAAAACCAAACAAAAAAAAATATTTTCTTTAGCCAAAAAACCATTCGAAAGAGTGGTCAAAGTTATATACTTCCTAAACATTTCATAAAGATTTAAAAAAAATGAGAAAAATGATCATTAAGTAGTGAATTGATATGTCTTGATTATGCTTTGTTCAATGGATATGTCGCTTTTTTTTAAATGTGACAAAAAGACACATTTTATGAGAAAAATTGACAAGTGAAGTGAAAAATATTTTGAGTTTTCAATTTTTTTTCATAGTTGGAGCATAATCAGATTTTTATACAATTTTAGGACAATTATTATTTTGGTCAAGCCTTAAATGGAACTTCTTAAATTATACCTTCTGGTTTATTTGTTTTAGATGAAAGCGAGTTTTATTTTTACAAAGAACCCCTCAATTTAATAATTTCATGCGCTTAAAAACTCTACTACCATATTTATAAAGTTAAAAATACTTATATTCATTTGTACTGTCAAAATCGGTTTTAATAAATAAGGTAGTCACAAAAAACAGGACCCTAAAAATGTAAAGCCGTTAAAAAAAATCAACATAATGATACGGATTCTTTCAAAATTCCTCACCAAAATTAATAACTTAGAGTATGTATACAATGCGGATGCGCAAACAGACCCCCCTCCATTATACCTTCTTCTCAGATATTGTACCAAAAATCAAGTTTTCCTATAAAGAATATAAAATCATCATTAGAGTCAGTGTCTTTTTAAAGTAAAGAAGAATAGAACTTCTTGAAAATAGCTTGGATGGGATAGCAAATCAAAACGCTTTTCGAAAAAGTACCCTTTTTATTTAATATTTTAAAGTTTACTATCGCCTGTTGACTGGAATGTAATTTGTTTTAACCCAAAGTCAATTTTTTAATTAGGATAGAACGATCTATGCACGTCCGCAGTTTTTTATAATTAATATGGGAATATGAATTTTTATGACTACCCTACCAAGTTTACAGCTCTTGAATTTACCAAAAAATACATCAAAAAACGTCATAAATCTCTCTTACTACGATATGCTTACCTGTTGGGGCGTTGCGTTTCCAGGATAGGGCGGGGGCGGCCCCGGGTAAGGGGGAGGAGGAGGTGGAGGAGCAGCCATTCTAGGACGCATAACTTGGGCGCCCTGCATACTACCTTGCTGCTGTTGCTGTTGATTGAGGAGCATGCGCGGGTTCTGCTGACCAAGACGCATTTGCAGTTTTTGATTTTGCACTAAAAGAAGGATTTAAAATTCAAATAAAAATAAACAAACACAAAAAACTGTTTTCAAGGCTGATATATTATCATGGCTTCACTTGAAGTGTGCTAATAGGTTAGTTAGGAAGGTATCAGATCCGTCGTGAATCCATTTATATTTTATCAATTTGTGAAAAATACGTTACTCTAGCTGCTATCACTGGCAAAGTTTGACCCTGTAATAAATTTTGTTGAAAATTTAATTTTCAATCCACACGCGTTTCGCTAGCTGCGGTTGCGGTTCGTAAACTATTATGTTTTTAACATTATTTACATCTTAAAAACCGTGCCTCTGACGAACTTTGACGCTATGATGTGGATGGGTCTTGAATTATTTTTTAAAAATATTAGAACCCCCCTACTACCACCCAGCAGACCACCCTCCATTAAATGGCCTTATTCATGGATACCGCAAAATATTTGTGCCAAATTTGGTTAAAATAGGTTTGCCAGTTTTTGTGTCCCAGAGAGACAGACAAACCGACGATCGGACAGACATACAAACATTATAACAAAATGTGGTAGGCGTTTTTGGACTTGTTGGATATCTTTGTATCTTTGTAGCACGCACCTCTTCGAGGGTTAAACTTTACCACAACATATTATAATTGGCGAAACTCGGCCGAGTGATATATTCTTTTGAAAGTCTCTTAAATGTCTTTACAACTGTTTAAAAATTTAGAAAATCTAATGATTAGTTTGTGTGCATTTTGTGTCCTATTATAGAATCAGGTAGGTATTCGTGGGTAGAGGACAGACCAAAAAGAAACTAAGGTACCTTTGGATTTAATTAATCCTTTTTCAAGCCCTAAAAACAATGAACAGGTTCTATATTTTTACATGGAAAAGAAATGTAACAAAATCTAATAACATTTTTTTGTCTTGAATTTTTTTTTATGTTTATATGTTCAACCTAGGATTATTCTTTATTATCAATCTATAGTCCAAAGTAAACTTACTCAGATCGAAATGTTTCTTGGGTCCATAGGTTATACCCTGGAGAGTTAATACAGCTCACAACAGGTCGAAGATGAAGGCCATTTTTATGGGTTTTGCGTAAGCAGTATAATTTAGGTGGTACTGAATTGTGACGTTTCAACTGTTTTTCTTCTGTAGTAATGATACTTTCAGCTCTTAGGTATGATATAATTTTATTGGCCTGGGTTTCAAATCTTGTGGTGGGGTCCCGGTTAGTTAACTAACCGGGACCCCACCACAACAACATTTAGCTAAATGTTTACACAGCACACTTAGTCCTTTAGCATCTACCTTTCAGTTTAATATAAAAGATTCTTTTCAATTTGCTGACATAATTAAAGACCATAAAGTTCCCCCTGACCACATTTTAATCTCCCTAGATGTTGTCAGTTTATTTACAAATATACCTAAGCAGTTAGTTAGGGATATTGTTAACAAACACTTTAAATTTATTTCCAGTTATACTAATATGACAAAATCTACTTTGTTAGATATCATTAGCTACTGTTTTGATACAAGTTATTTTCTGTATGACCAACAAATATATCTCCAAAAGGACGGATCTGCTATGGGCAATCCGGCATCTCCCATATTAGCGAATATTGTTATGGATCATCTCAGTAATGAAGTTCTTAAAAAATTACCATTTCCTGTTCCTTTTGTATACGTGTATGTGGATGATACAATTTTAGCATGCCCAAAGGATGGTTTAGATGTTTTGTTACAGACCTTTAATAGCCACCACCCATCCCTTCAATTTACTATTGAACTTGAATGTGACAAAAAAATCTGTTTTCTGGACATGGAGGTACATCGTAGACCCGATGGTACAATTGTCACAAATTGGTACAATAAACCCACAAGTTCAGGCAGACTTTTAAATTTCACTTCTAATCACCCTATGTCCAACAAAGTAGGTATTATTTATGGTTTGTTACATAGAGCGATACATCTGAGCCATCCTGATTTTCATACAGAAAATATCCTGCGAGTTAAAAAAATTCTGAAAGACAACAACTATCCCGAAAATTTTATTAACAGGAATATTTCTAGATTTAAAAACAAAAACAAAAATCAACCAAAAAAGCAAAATAAATTTTTTAAATTTCCCTATATTGATGGCCTGTCACAAAAAATAAACTCTTGCTTTAAGGATCTTGATATAACAATGGCATTTTATAACACCAAAACCACCAAGTCGTTATTTACGGCACTAAAAGACCAGATTCCTTTTGACAAGAGAAGCTCTTTAGTTTACAGTATCCCTTGTGAATGTGAGAAATTTTACATTGGTGAGACAATGCAATACTTGTCTAAAAGAATACAACAGCATAAATATGACTGTAGAAATGACAGACAATATTATGACGATAAAACTGCACTCTCAAAACATCACTTTGAGACAGGCCATCGATTTCAGTTTGAAGAAGTCAAAATTCTAGACATGGAAACTCAATCCTATAAAAGAAAATTAAGTGAGATGATTCAAATCAATATCCATGACGCAGTTAACATCAAGACGGATGCTGATGGATTAAGTGGAATTTATAGGAATATATTGAACAAGTACAGGAATCAAGCTTTAAACACCTAGTTCCTAAATTGTTTCTACTTACTATTGCTTATGTTGTAATATAGTGTTGACCTACTGTGATATATATGTTTAGTTTGTTAAATATTAAGTAATGTCCTTTTATAATTTAAAATTAATGTAGTTTAAAAAATTTTTGTTTTTTTAGCAAAAGGATTTTATGAATGATAGTTTTAATCTTACGTGTTTATTGGTACCATAAGTGTAGTATTTTGTTTATTTTTATTTTTATGTTTTGTTAGATTCGACAGGTTAAAGATCATTGACGTTTAGATGGTAGTAAATTTTAACCTCATATTTTTATATTTTAAGTCGAAGTTTGTTTTGTTTACAATAAACCTCGCGCGCGAAATACCTTTATTAAAAATCTATATACAATGTGTATTATAAATAATATATCATGTTCAAAAGCAAAAAAAGTGTACCATCACCTGTGAAACTTGTTTTAAAAATTAGCGAAAAGCCCAAACAAAATCAAGAAAAAATGGATAATGCCGAATTATTTCAGGATAGCCATGCTAGAACACAAAATGAAGAAGTTTTATATAGCGAATGGAAAAAATCCCAAAACGAAAAAAATTCACTTAGTGTACAAGTGGATTATCTCCGAAGTCAACTGGAAAGTTTGCAAAGAAAATTTGCAGATTTAGAGACAAAAGTCACTAAAAAAGAAGAGTCTGACATGGACTACATTACTGATCAGGACGATCTGGCAAGAGAAACTGAGTGGATCAGACAAAAAGGAAAAGGTTGGAAAAAACGTCGAATGGATACTTCACTCTCACCACCACAACAAAGCTCGGGCACTGGAGAGCCCTCCAATAAAACACAAAATGAAGAACCCCCAACTAAGGTTAAAAAAGCTCCATTACCTCCACCGATTATGGTAAATGGCGTAAACAATTTTAATGATATTTATGAAAAGTTAAATATCATACAAGGAGTTAAAATAAAAGTTTTAAATAACGAAAATATTAAAATAAATGTACAAGACGCAGACAGCTATCGGCTGGTTACTAAAATGCTTAATGAAATAAAGCATCAATGGCACTCATACGAAAACAAACAAATAAGGCCAATTAGAGTAATAGCGAATAGGCTACACTTCTCATGTGACCCACAAAAAATTGTAGCTGATCTACAAAAAAAAGGTTTTAAGGCACTGGAGGCCAGCAACAAACTTAAATGGAGAACAAGACAACCTCTTAACATGTTTATGCTCACATTTAGCCACGATGAAGATATCAACAAAATTTTTGAAATTTCCAGTATCCTTGGGATTGAAGTGGAAATAAAAGCACTAAAAACCTCAAAGTTAGTCCCTCAATGCAAAAGATGCCAATCTTATGGACACACGCAAAAATATTGCGCTAAAGAACCACGTTGCGTAAAATGCACGGGGAAACATCTTACTGTAGAATGCCCCAAACCAAAAGAATCTGAGCCAAAATGCATCCACTGTGGAGGCAATCATCCTGCTAACTACAGAGGATGCCTTGTTGCTAAGGAAATACAAAAATTGAAAAATAAACCTAAGAAACCGAATCTCATACCAAACGTGAGTACAAATAGACAAAACCAACAGACAAGAAACACAGTCACACAAAACTCTGTGACAAGGACATACAGCCAAGTAGCAGCAACAGCTACTATACCTGATATTAATATCAGTAGTCAAAATACTATGGAACAAACACTACAATTAATTTTGGAGAAATTGAACAAACTTGATGAGCGATTAACTAAACTAGAAAGTAGCAATAACCGAGCTACCAATATGCCTCAAAATGGTCAGTAATCTTAGAATCCTAGCTTGGAATGCCAATGGTCTCTTGCAACATCAGCAAGACTTGCAAGTTATTCTAGACATAGAAAAAATTGACGTCTGTCTTGTGTCAGAAACGCATTTCACTAACCAGTCTCACATTAAATTTAAAGGTTATAAAGTGTATCATACAACTCACCCTAGCAATACTGCACATGGGGGAAGTGCTGTAATAATTAAAGAAAATATATCACACTATGAGGAGATGGGATATAAAACCATGGAGATTCAAGCTACATTAGTAAGTGTAAAAACCAAAACATATACATTAGTCATAAGTGCTGTCTATATACCACCAAGGCACTTACTAAAGAAAAATCAATATCTTAATTTTCTCAGAAAATTAGGAAACCGTTTTATAATTGGAGGTGACTTTAATGCAAAAAATACCTACTGGGGACCTAGACTGACGAATTCTAAAGGAAAAGAACTTTTGCAAGCTATTAGTGAATATCAATGTGAGCCGATATCAACTTGTAAGCCCACATACTATCCAACAGATCCAGGAAAAATTCCAGATCTAATTGATTTTTTTATAGTAAAAAATATATCTTTAAGTTTTGTAGATATAGAAGAAAGTTTTGATTTACACTCAGATCATTCACCTATTATTCTAACTCTTAGTAAAAACATAATAAAGAAAGAAGCAAATATCTCACTAGTTAATAAACTGACTGACTGGATTAGTTTTAAACAAAGTCTGTCAGAAAAAATAAACCTATCAGTACCATTGCAAACGCCAGAACAAATCGATAAAGAAGTTGATTATTTTGTTACAAATATTCAACAAGCAGCTTGGGAAAACAGTCCAAAACCAAAGAGAATTTTTAAGGGAAAAAACTATCCAAAGGAAATTAGAGACCTTATATTGGAAAAAAGGAAACTAAGAAGAAAGTGGCAACAAAGCCGTGATCCTGGGGACAAAACAAATCTCAACAACATGACGCAGCGCATTAGGCGAGAAATTCTAGTAATAAAAAATGAATCTATTAACCATTTTCTTAATGAACTTACAGATGATAAAAATACCGACTATTCCCTTTGGAAAGAAACCAAAGATTTTAAAAGACCAATTATCAACTAACTAACAACCAGTGGGCAAGGAGTAACGAAGAAAAAGCAGATATTTTTGCAAGTCATTTAGAAAAAACATTTCAGCCCCACGAAGCACCAGATGAACACTTTCATTTAAATGAACCCCATCAAATCGAGGACCATATTAAGCTTACATCACCAAAAGAAATATTAACAGAAATCAAAAATATTAATTCGAAAAAAGCCCCAGGGTATGATCTTATTAACGGGGTAGTCATAAAACAACTCCCCAGAAAAGCTATCGTAAAACTATGCAACCTAATTAATGCGTCTTTTAGGCTTAGGTATGTACCTAAACTGTGGAAAGTTGCAGAAGTTATCATGATTCCAAAACCGGGAAAACCACTCCATGACGTGTCATCTTACAGGCCAATATCTTTGTTGCCAATTATATCCAAGCTCTATGAAAAATTATTGCTTAAAAGAATAAAACCCATCATAGAAAGACAAGAAATTATTCCATCTCATCAATTTGGTTTTCGAAACAAGCATTCCACAATAGACCAAGTACACAGAATTACTAATATAATAGAAAAAGCACTAGAAGAGGGAAAAGTTTGTTCTGCAGTTTTTCTAGATGTAGCACAAGCATTTGACAAAGTGTGGCATATTAATTTAATTTAATTTTAAACTAAAAAGGTTTCTGCCAAAACAATATTCGGATATTTTGGAATCATACATATCTGATAGACATTTTAGAGTAAAACAGGAAGACTCATACTCAAATTTAAGAGAAATTCAAGCAGGCGTGCCCCAGGGTAGCGTACTAGGCCCTATCTATCTATACTTATTATTCACTTGTGATATCCCAAAGCCAGAAAATTGTCACTTAGCAACATTTGCCGATGATACTGGTTTATTGACGGTAGAAAAATCTATTGAAAAATGCATAGAAAAACTTCAGGATGCAGTCACCCAAATTCACAGTTGGACCACAAAGTGGCGAATAAAATTAACCAAATCAATTCATGTTGATTTTACAAACAAAAATATAAATCACATACAAATAACAATTAACAACATTCCAGTACCATATTCGAATCAGGAAAAATATCTAGGTATGACACTTGATGCCAAATTGCGCTGGAAAGCACATGTTAAGAAAAAAAAAGAAGAACTTGAGATAAGGTATAGAAAAATGAACTGGCTAATTGGAAGGAAGTCCAATTTAACAATTCATAATAAGTTACTGCTTTATAGACAAATACTGAAACCAGTATGGACATATGGTATTCAACTATGGGGTTGTGCTAAAGAGAGTAACATTCTAGTTGTACAGAGATTTTAAAATAAAGTATTAAGAAACATTGTGAATGCACCTTGGTACGTTCGAAATAGTGACCTTCATCGAGATCTAAAAATCGAAACTGTAGCAGAGACTATAAAAAAGTACGCAAAAAGCCATGAAGATAGACTCCATCGGCATGTGAATGTGGAAGCAATTCAGCTTCTAGACAATACTATGCTAGTTCGACGACTAAAAAGAGTGAAGCCGTTTGAGCTAGTAAACTAAGTGAATTACACATAAAACAAAATAATGCTATACTATGCTATACAGACTAAACAAAGCGGGGAGAACTGTTGAGTGAACCCTAAGTTTAAATCTGACTTTTCTAGTAAATTAAGTTAAAACAAAATTGCTAATTAGTCTTACTGACTAGATTGTAATAAGAAAAACACAGTGTGTATGACAAATAAAAAATAAAAAAAATATTTTTATAATAATAACAATTCATTTGTTTATAAAATTTTAAAGTAAAATGTTCTTCGATCAACACTCACCCCTGTTCGCTGTACTTATGGACCCAAGAAACATTTCTATCTGAGTAAGTTTACTTTGGACTATAGATTGATAATAGAGAATAATCCTAGGTTGAACATATAAACATAAAAAAAAAAATCAAGACAAAAAAATGTTATTAGATTTTGTTACATTTCTTTTCCATGTAAAAATATAGAACCTGTTCATTGTTTTTAGGGCTTGAAAAAGGATTAATTAAATCCGAAACGTTGCCAAAGGTACCTTAGTTTCTTTTTGGTCTGTCCTCTACCCACGAATACCTACCTAATGATTAGTTTTTGAGATATTCAAGTCCAAAGTTACCATAAGGTCATTTTTTTGAAAACCATATAGAGTCGTAGCTCGTATATCAAGGTTTTTTTTTTAGTATTTTTGTAGTACTTGATTTACTAAACTCAAAAATGTATTTGAAATATTTTAAAGTTGATTCTGTATTTTTGTACAGGGGATCAGAAATTTGGATTTCTGCTTTTTTCATCAAAAACATTGATTTTACTACTTTTTGTTTTATAGTTATCTAATTACAATACTAGTATTATAATTTTTCTGTTAAGTTTCAAAAGGTTCTGAGGAGTCCCATAAGGACGAAACAGTTAACTGTCAACACTTATTAGGTGTCCATTCGATCTTGGACCCCCGTGAGGTTAAGCTTTCAAGCTACCCACGGAAAAATATGAGAGAAACAAAAACTCTTTTTACCCGATTTGCCACGAAACTTGTTTGATTTTTAAATTCACATGTACTAAATTTCACGTTTGTTAGAACTAACGATTTCTAAAATATTTTTAAGTGTCCAAGTTTTCCTTGGATATGGATGGCATATATATTTTAATATTAGCGAAATTTTCAGTAAAATCTGTTTATTTTTCCAGATTTTTGGGACACCCTATATATCATATGAACATAGCTATAGCTTAATATGCTATCGTTCAGGTTAACTACTAGAGATGGTGAAATGCGATAAGTTTTCGATTTAATGGCATTTTAATACTACTATGTAAATTATTCCTCTAATATAATCGGTGAAATCCTATATGAGTACAAACCTGCATAACTGTGTTGTGAGCAAAGTCTCAAAAATATGTTTTTTGTGACAAATAAAGGAAGTTTTGCACATCTATCTGATAATATTTTTTTGAAAAAAAGTCCATTTTGAAATAGGCCTTTTATGCAAAACTTCCTGTATTTGCGCGACCCTGTACAAAAATCAAAAGCAACTGAAGATATTTTTCGAACTAGGTTCAACAGCGGATAAATTGAGGAACCGACTATTGTAGAAAAAGTAAGTAAGAAGCATTTTTTTTCCGCAGAAAAAAAAATAAAAAACAGATTTTTCTCATAATTTTGCTAATATTACAATAAATATGTCACATCTAAGAAATACTCTGCCAATATATGAGCCCCTAAGCTCACACTAGGTTTCTACTATAGTTATAGCGTACGTGTGAGCTGATATAACTAAAAACTAAAATAAATTTTATTCAACCCCAGACAAAATTACCTTTCGTTTGATACCACACAAGCCATGTTTTGACTTAAACTCAAATTTTTGAAATCTACCCCCACCCTTAAAAAAACAAACACTAAAATATATTTTGTTTAACTCCGGACTCAATTACCTTTCGTTTGATATCACACACGCCATATTTTTACGTTAACTGTAACTTTTGAAATCTACCCCCATCCTTAAAAAAAACTAAAATATATTTTGTTTAACTCCAAACTCAATTACCTTTCGTTTGATATCACACACGCCAAATTTTCACATAAACTCTAATTTTTAAAATCTACCCCCACCCTTTTATTTGGCTTGTGTTCGGTGGATTTTGTTCATTTTTAAATGGGACCATCTCGACCCAAGACCCAGCCTAGGTACCAAATTTCATTGAAATCGGGTACGCGGTTTTTGAGTTATGCGCGTTGGTCGTTACAGACATACAGACATACAGACAGACAGACAGACAGACAGACGGCGCAACAAAAAAGTTTCAAAATCATCTGAAACGCAAAGATATATAAAAAATTTTGAAATCGGAGCAACTTTTTTTTTCTCGAAAAAATTAGGATTACCATAGCTCACACTACTATAGTATAGTATATGTGTGAGCTAAAACTTTTACACTTAAAAATATTTTACAAATCCTTAGTTCTGAACCTTTACAAGTTATCAAGAAAATAATAAAACTTGTATTATAATAAGATAACTATAAAAAAATTAGTCAAATCAATGTTTTTGATAAAAAAAAAGCTAAAATCAAAATTCATGATCCCTGTATAAAAATACAGAATCAACTTAAAAATATTTTTGACTTTAGGGAATCAACCACTAGAGAACTACCAAAAATAAAAAAAATCGCGATATACAAGCAACGACTCTGTTTGGTTTTCAAAAGAATTACCCCAAAAAAAAAAGGTTTTTTTTGTGACAATTTCTGAAAAAATTTCTAAAAAATCCAGAAACACGTCGATATTTTATCGAAGGAATATACACTTTTATTTTTAATTTTGTATTTTCGTATTTAATTTTTATTTTAGCGGTCAGTTGAAATTGGAAATTTGGAGGCAAATATCTCAAAAACGAATCGAGTCTTCGAAATTAAAATTTTTACTCGAATGTAAAGATATTGAGGAGACCTTCAAAACAAGGTATCACTCATCCAAATATACAAAATATAGGGTATAGTTTACTTTTCGATGTGGATGTGATTTGAAGTGCCCCTTTCGCAAACAAATTCAACGTGTCTGAAGATTTTTCCAAATTTAATGAAAAAACACCTTTGTAAGGTTTTAGTCGAAACACACTGTATATTTACACTATAATATTATTATTGTTATAAAATTAATATTATAGGGTTTTACGAGGGTTGTAACTAATTACTTACAATGCAACAGCAATCTCTGTTGATAATTTGCAGGAATCTGCAACTGAACACTGTTGTTGGGCATAACAACGCCGACAATGCCATCTGACGTGGTCAATTTGGCTCCGGGTGGCATTGGTCGTCCTTGAGCGGCGGCTTGTTGAACCTAAATTAAAAATATGTTTTAAAATTAAATAGTTTATTTCCACTAAGATTACAGTTAATACAGGCAGGGCTATCAAAACGGACGATCCTCCACTTTGTTGACGTCACATCCGGGGCTGATTTTTTTTTGATGACCACGTTACGACACAGCTGATTGTCTAAAATATTGAAGTTGGACTGACGGTTCATGAATATTGGCTTTTTTTTTAAATAAAGCCGGTTTTAAGATTGTTTTTACTATATACTTTTAGAACATTTTTTTTTAAAATCAAAGCAGTATCTTAATTTTTCAGAGCCGCTTCATTAGCTCACACAAAAATTAAGTTTAAAGCAGAAGCGAATGTGACAATCACAGATTACAAAGTCATTACAAAGTCAAATACATGTCAAATATAACAGTTGGCATGTCGTACATGGCGGGTAATTTGAATTCAAAATAAGGAATGCTAAATCTTGAAGATTTTAAACTTTTAATCATGTTGCTTCCTTACAAAACTTTGGTGGAATATCGGGATGGTGTCTGAGAATATTTCACTGAAATTTCGCGGAAATCTGTAGTGCCATTTTAAAAATATCATAAAAAAACACCCGACCTCCCAAAAGACCCTATGTAAAATTCAGCCCCCGGAAAACAGCTGATTTTTTCAGGGTCGTGGCCTCTATTTTTGTGTTGGCCTTGATACAGGTTACAGAAAAGAACTAGTTATAGCTATAGGTAAAAAGTGGCCCTGATTTTTTCAGTGGGCGACAAATTCGAACCTACTATCCGTTTGTAAATACAGATTTACCGGAAGTAGGGGCGAAGTTTGGGCATCAATGAAGTAGGCAAAGTTGATCATCAATACAAGGCCGTGGTTCGTTAAGCCGGTGGTTTGTGTTCAAAGCGTAGATGGCGCTAGCACGATAAAGACCCGTCCGACAAAGGGCATCAGGCAAAATTAAATCCTCCTTAAGAAAAGAAAATTGCCTACCGGGGGGTGTTTAGTAGGCCGGCCTGCTAGGTCTTCATGTGATATAAATGAATTGTAATTGTCCCCTACAGATACCAGATATGGAAACTAGTATGCTTGTGGCCGGATTAATGATATGAAATGAACAAACAAAAATAAAAAGTAAAAATAAAATAATCAATTTAGGTAAACTGTCTTTTATAATCATGTATAAAAAATTTGTGACAAACAAATAATTCACCGAAACAAGCCTTTTTATATAAAAAAAAATTGTAATTATTCTTTTTTAAGTCAATATCTGCAGATATGTATAAATTCCTAAGGAATTACAAAAATTCATTTTTTTCGAAAGTTTTTTTGACAAAATATTATATACATGCTGCTCCAAATTAAGTCTCCACCACCTTTTCTACATGTATTGTTGGTTTTGAGCTGACTGCGGAAAAATACAAAAGAGACAAAACCTGTTTACCCAATCAGGCACAAAAATTTTAAATTTACAAATACTAAAATTTACATTTATTAATTAGACTTTTTTAAATTAATTTGGACAGCCAATGAAAAGTTATCTTAAAAGCTTTACATTTGGTAGCTCTGTTATCTATAAGTATATCTTTCTCACCCACAAAATAATAAGTTTCATGTCTCTCTTTCCACAGGGATAAAATTGGTTACCATGGATCATGGAACACCTTTTTTCAAAGCCTAAAAACAGTATGAAGAAGTTAAAATATGATGTTCTTTCATTAATACTTGGACTTGCCACTGTCAATAACAAAAATAAAAATATTTCAGAGGAAACCTAAAACTTTCTATAAAAATGATGATCAAGAAATAACAAAACAGTTTGGGAACTAAGCAAGGTATTTTGTTACGTAAAGCAATGTGTCCGCCTACCTGATGTATCATTTGCTGATGAATATTCTGTGTCTGCTGAATGACAGCTGGATGAGTTAACTGCTGCGGCTGCTGTTGAGAATGTTGCGGTTGCTGCTGCAACAAACCACTTTGTTGCTGTTGCAAAACACCCTGTTGCTGCTGTTGCAAAACACCCTGTTGCTGCTGTTGCATAACATTCTGTTGTTGCTGTAAAACACCTTGTTGTTGCTGTTGTAAAACACCCTGTTGTTGCTGTTGTAAAACACTCTGCTGTTGCTGTTGCATAACACCCTGTTGTTGCTGCAATACTCCTTGTGAATGTAAACCAGCTTGCTGAAGCACTGTTTGTTGCTGATGCTGTTGCAGACCCGGCCCTTGTTGCAGCACATTCTGTTGCTGCAAGGTACTTTGTTGTTGTTGTTGTTGTTGCAGTAGTCCTTGCAATCCTCCTGTTTGTTGCTGCTGTTGGATAACTTGTTGATGCATCTGCCCTTGTTGCATTTGCGCTTGTTTTTGAAGTTGAAGTTGTTGTTGCAATTGAGATTGTTGCTGTTGCAATCGGGAATGTTGCTGCTGAAGCTCGGGAATTGAAAACTGCTGCGTAACCTGTTGTTGACTTGATACGACTAAGTTTTGCGATTGGTCTTGAGTTTCTGTTGCCTCCTCTTGGTTCTAGAAAAAAGACAGACAATAACCGTAAAGAATACTTAACTTCTGACATAACTGCAAAGGTTAATCTTACTAAACCTTACCTGGGACTGATTTTCTTCCAACATAGTTTGTTTAGGTTGACTGTCTTGACAAACTGTAGCGGTCTGTTGTGAACTTAACGAATCTACAGTAGACGTCACTGCAGTCGTAGCTGAAGATACTGTCAATGTTTCATCTTTTGTGGAGCCGGATGCCGTCGAAGTAGTTGAAGTTTCAGTAGTGGATGTAGTAGTGTTTGAGGCTTCCTAAAGAACAGTAAGGTACTAGACAAAAACTCTCAACAAAGAAGGTAATTCACCTACATCTGAAAAACACACCCACAGCTGCCGACAACGGCTTCGGTTAGTCAATCGTGGGATACAAACTGGGTTTATCAAAAAACTTACCTGTTTCTGCCTTTCAGCCTCTTTCTTTTTCTGTTTAACATCCTCCTCTAGTTCTAAATCAAGAATATTTGTCTTTTCTCCAGCCAGAGCTTCTAGTTCAGGATCAGCATATTCCAAAATATTAAAGTCTGCTCCCATTTCGGCTAGAAGTTCGTCATCGTCATCGCCCAAGCCACCTAGGATGTCGCTTACGCCTTGAAGTTCAGCCATTGTACCTGAAGAAAAAGGTTGGTATAGCGCTAAAACCGTGTGTATAAAATTTTTATAATAAATAACAACATAAATGTTCAACGTTAAATGAGATAATATTCCGCTCTGTGTTTGCGGCGTAACTCCAGCAATAACAAAAAAAGACAGGTCGGCTTTTTGATTGGACGTTGTTATTAGAAATTGCTATGTGATACAAACGATTTTCAGTACTAAAACATAAGACTTTCAAGTTTTTGATTATATTAGTAATGGAAAAAAATGGCTTACCTGTTTCCTGCTCAAGTTTTTCCAATTCAGCGGTCACATTATCAGGAATCTCGTCGTTCGCGCCTCCTTGTGACACGTTACTGGTCCCAGATGTTGCAGGGGTACTGGTTGTGCTCGTTACGGTTTGGCCAGCCATACTGGACGCAATTGACCTTTGTAGGTTTGCAGCGGCCACTAGTTGTGGTTGTTGGCCTACACTGACAGCTTGGCCTAAGGCTATAGTTAAAGTAAATAAAATTTCGTTTTGTTTTTGTAGCTCCCTTAGTACCTAACATTTTAGAGCTGATTATGTGTATCCACTCGTTAGCCCTTAGTATTATAGGCATCAGGGTCAACAAATATTTTCTGGAATCTTTTCTTAGCCTTAGCCCATTACCGGGAATTCCTTTATAGCTTAAAATCCATATTAACTTGACGTCCGTTGTCTCGACCAGTTCTGAACTGCCTTGATGCATTTGTGAACTAGCCCAGATCTGGGAGCGTCGATATACAGTACTTTCAGTGCAATTGGACAATCTAAGCAGAGGTATATAGGGTCGTATTCCTTCCTTGTACGCTACTACTACGCTTGGAAAATCATTGCCTGCGCCTTATGATGTCGGTGTCCTGCAAGATATTCCCCAAAGAGTGGAGGTCATCGTGTTTTCAGCACCAGTGAATTCCTCTGTTTGAGGTTTGCAATAAGAACCTTCCCATATTCATCCTCTTTGATCTAACGGTAGTTTATTTATCCCCCGAAAATAGTACAGACGAAAAAAAAGGGACGGACATATGGCGGGGTTGTCATTAAAGTTCAAAAGTAGTGGTACCAGAAACCAATTTTCTTTTTGTTTGTGATGAAAACCATTGCTTTTTTCGTAACCAATTTCCATACATTGTTAATACTTTTTCAACTCCGAGTAACGGTAAAAAAAATTGAATTCATTGCTTTACGGAAATCTCCTTTCGTTATTTTTGATTCGAAGCTTATTGCAAGAGAGGTGCTATATTGATTCGAGGAATCCTGTTTTTCTGAGATTGTCAAACTTAAGAGCATTGAATTTAATTACGTAAGTTCAAAAAAATACCGTACCTGCATTGGCTCTATTTTGTTGCAACTGTGCTTGTCGTTGTTGTAGCAATTGTTCGTATTGTTCCACAGTAGCTGGTCTAAGCGTGCTCTGACCAAATCGAATGGCTTGTCCAGAAATTTGACCTTGTTGTAAACCAGGTAGGCTGCCCAGCCTCTGTTAAAAATTAAAAAGTTAAAATATAATACAGTAAATTACCTAAATATGAGTACATTTATTAAAGTACAGTGTAGGAAACATAAAAAAAATTGAATGCAAAAGATCAAAACGCTAAAATATCAAAATCATATATTTCACGTCAAATAGACACAAATAGGAAGTAGGCATTTATATTATAATCTTATCAAACAATTTCAGTATTTACCTGTTGTTGCTGCAAAATAAGTCTCATGCGAGGATCCAGACTTTGCAGCCTTGCATCAATTTGTTGCAATCTAACGTTCACGCTAGGCCTTACATTGACTGGCACAGGCAGTCTTGGTCTTGCAATACTAGGTGGCAGTGGTTGTCTAGAACAAAATTTAGCTTTAGCACAATGGATCATTTACGCACAAGCACCATTATTATAACTTAACGTTTTCTAGATTTGGTTAATTGATAAGGATAACTATTAATCGAAAATTTCTGGTTTTTAAGATACAATTAACATTTTAGATTTTAATGTCACGACTTTTTCCATTAATGCCCTATAATGGTGGAATCACAAGAATGCGAAGCCATAGTAAATCATTGCAGTTCTATAGATATTAAATTTTTGTTCTTTAACGTTCCAGCTGCTAGAGGTACAATCTAAAGTTTATTCCCAACCGTTCGTTGTTGAGTTTTATCAAAAGGTTTCGCGACCCAATAGGGCCTCTTGTTAAGAGGTTTCAGTGTTTATTCTATGGTTTTACAAAATAAATGTGTTCGTAGCCTGCTACTTGTATAAATAAAGAAATTTTACTTTGGTTATTAAGGGACTCTGACAACTGTCCAATCCAGATGCCAATAAAAGATTCCATTTTAGGCTTTATATGCAAATCATCACAATTTTTAGCATACCTAAATGTATTGTCGCCGCTTCCCTGTACCCCACCGGGACTAAGATTGACATTGTCTTGACTTTCCTGTCCCTCTGGCGGCCACACTCTTTGACCCACTTTACCGGGAACCAGATCCAAATTCTTAAACTGTTGGCGTTGAAGCAGTTCTCTCAGTTGACGGGCTATTTCTGGTTGTTCCGGTCGTGTTTGCTAGAAAAGTGTAATAAAACAAAGTTAAGTATGATGATCAAAATAAAAGTAATAAAAATTAGCCTTTTACGAAAACTAACTTGCACTTAAATTTAAGCGTGACAATTCTAAATAATTCGTAAATAAACCGCCCCCTCCAAACTTTTAAACGGAATGAGATATCGACTTTGGCCTTTGGCGTCATTCGTGACATAAACCTAAAGTCAAAAATTTGACAAAACCTCAAAATTTCTAAAGGGTAGAATAAGCTTTTAATACCTCGTTCAAAAGGTATTTTCATTATCTAATCATATTTGTTTTAATTTTTTTAATCGGTAGATTATGGGCATTTTCATGGCTCTGATACGGTTGTCAGAAGGTCCAATTTTTGGTAAATTTTTAAGAAAAAAAATATTTTATAAAGAAAACTGAAAAAGAAAACTTGTTTTTACCTATCTATTTTATTAAAAAACCTTTTTACCCGAAGTCAATATCTCATTCCATTCAAAAATCACAGGGCGGAAGGGGTTTATTTACGAACACCCTGTAAAGTAGAACCAAAATTTCAGACCATTGTCTTGGACGGAAGTCTGACATTTTGTTTCTACTGGATCATTGTCTACGCGTTTCAAACAAAGAACCCTGTATATTGTTACCAAAAAGCTCATTTGCCATCGGAATTTACGTATTAATTGGATTTTAACCTAAGAGGCATTTCCCAGTTTGCGATATTATTTTGTACTTTGTACTTTATTCCAAATATTTGAGAGTGGAAAAGAAATGCAAAGAAATAAACAAAAGCTCCCCAAAATGTCCATTGTACGCAAAGATTCGAAAACAGATTTAACAAGCAACCAAAATAAAAATAGACGGTACGCGTTTGACATAACATTACCATTAAAAAAGCTAAAATACTGACAAGAAAAGATGTGCTTGTAGGCAACCCGTCATCCATCCCAACCAAACTCGCTATACTTTGATTTTATCGCGGCCCTGTGAAAATGGCGGAAACTTTCAGTTGTTCTTATTTTTGTTGTTTATGTTGGAACAGAAAGAAAATCTCGGACTTTTCCTACTCTAACGGAAAAAGTAATGTTTTAAAACCCTAAATCAGTTTTTGACAGTTGATTTATTTAATTAAAAAAACTGACAAAAACACAAATAAACAAAAACAGCGGTTGACAAGCACTTGATATTTCTAAACCAGATAACGAAATGTCAAGCTAAAAAACACATCTGGGTGGCGGCCATTTTGGATTTGCCACTTTAACTTTGGTGAAATTCAATTCGTTTATGTTTAATAATCCGTGCTTGAATAAATATAATTTTTAATATCCAGTTTTGACAAAGCTCAATGTTTATTATGTGACTTTTTAGGACTCCCTCCCGCCTTACCTGCAAAGATGGTCTAGCCTGTCCTCCACCAAACTGTGGACTCGGAGTTCCGGGCTGTTGTGCAAACGGATCTCCACCGCTCGTTAATCTCGGCGCGAACTGTACCACCTTAGCGGCACTGCCGACTTGGGAAAAATCTCCACCTGTATTAGAACCCAAATCAGGCGTTGGTGGAGCAGACAAAGATTGAATTTGTGAAAAATCGTGTGAAGGAGATTGCGAGCTTGGGGTATGCATTTTTGGAGATTGTCCGGGCAAGAAAGAAGGCGATTTCATACCTAAAACAAAAATAAAACTTTAGCTTTGCTACCCAACGAATGGCGAAATCTTAAATCGTTTTTACTTATTGGCTCTGTCCGCCTATTGCAGATAATTTGCCAACTCAATTCGGTCGACACCAAGATAATCTGACTCAAAGTCACTTGGTGCCCGCGACAATCACAACTCATTCACTCTCTCATACATACTGCATGAAGACCTAACGAGCCGATCCGCCATGAACCCCCACGGTAGCCACCTACGCTCTTAACACGGGACTATCCGCCTAACGTGACTTCCGAACCACGGCCTTGTATTGATCATCAACTTTGCCTACTTCGTTGATACACAAACTTAGCTTAAGACAGACGTCACCCCTACCTATGGTGAATCTGTATTTACAAACGGATAGTGGGTTCGAGTTTGTACTGGCAGGCATGGGAATCGAACCCACCGCCCTCTGATTGTAAAGTAGATGCGCGCCCACTAAACCATCAAGGCCAGTTTAAATCAAGTCAACACCGTTTAAAAGCAGTTACCTATGAACTGCCGTGATCCCGGAGACGGTGAAGCGGCTGGGCTCAGGTCTGAAGGCGTTGTTGCCACATGTAACGGACTGGACTGGTTCGATCCGGGCATAAAAGGCAAGTTCGGATCCGATACTGTGCGTTGAACTCTTGCGATTGCTAGAGACAAATAAAAAGTATGTAACGACCCAAGGACGATTTTAAATTTTAATTAGTTTTTTAACAGCCTAAATACAGGGTTGTTTTTAAAGGTAACAGAAGTTTTTTCCGTTATTTGTCGTATGCTTTTTGGACAACTCTCGATTTGATTTGCTTTTTGGCTATCTTAAAATTTTGGTCTTCGACGGATAAATTTTACCACTTTTGAATAGGCAAAGTGATACCTTATTTTGAAGGTCTTTTAAATTTCTTTACAACTGTGTAAAAATTTAAGAAATCCATTAATTCCTTTCTGAGATATTTGCCTCCAAATTTCGAAATTTAACGATTTTTTTATTTTTTTCTCAAAAATAGCAGAAAAACACGAATGTTAAGGACGTGCATTATACAATTGACTACCCAGAATAAATAAATAAGTCATTGAGTTATATAAGGCCCTGAAAGGGACAACCATAATATAACTTCCGAATCACTTTGATTGACGCTTATACATTTCAAAAAATATTAACACTTATCGGGTGTGCTTAGGCCAGAGATTATACAACAGCTAGAGATTGGATTTCACAACCAACCAAAATAAAAAAGGTACACCATGTGTTTGACATTATCATTAAAAAAGCTGAAAATTTTAATAAAATAGAAGGGCACTAGTAGATTCGTTTCTGTTCTGGTAGGTTACCAAAAAGTCTTATACTTTGGTTTTATCGCGGCCTTATCAAAATGGCGGAGACTGTCAGTTTTTGTTATTTTTGTTGTTCTTTTGTTCAAAAAGAAAGAAATTCTCGGACTTTTCTACTCTAATCATAAAAGTAATATTTTAAGATACTGAACAAGTTAAATTTTATCCCAAATTATAAATAATAATAATTACAAAACTGGCAAAAACATAAATAAACAAAAACAACGGTTGACAAGCAGTTGACATTTCTAAACCAGAGAACGAAATGTCGCATGAAATTTTCCACTTTATCTTTGGTTGGAGACCCTGTATGTATGACATATTTTAAAGTCAAATTTATTTAAGTCAAAACGAAGGAGGGAAATATCGTCCCTCTATACTCTAGCCTTGTAAACTCATAAGCGTCAGAAAATAAAAATAAACGATTTTTGACCAACATTTACAGGGGGTGATGAACAAACGTGTGTGTTTAGATGTTGAATGATGATTGATGTCACTCATCGCTGACAACATAAATTATTTTAGTGAAACGTTAATGAACTTGGCAAGAAAATAACATAACCAAGAAATGTGAGTTTGAGTGACTTTAATGGGTTTGTCATGTCTCTATTTCTTTAAAATATGTCATACATGCAGGGTCTCTATCTTTGGTCAAATCCAATCCGTTATTATTCAATCATATGTTACTTAGGGTAGGTTCGGTAAAGTAAGATTAGGTTCAGCTAAACCTATGGTGTGATATTACCTACTAGAAAGTCGGGTGAAACATACCTTGCACACGTTGCTCCTGGATAACGTTTTGTTGCTGTTGCGCCTGTTGCTGCCTCATTGCTTGCAACTGTTTCCATTGCCTCTCTTGCTCGGCCTCCCGGATAGTTTTTTGTTGATGAGTGACTTTTTCCTGATCCTTATTAAAAAAATGTATTAGAGATCAATCATAGTAAACAAAAACTGAAAAAATCACCAAACATTTTGATTTTAATTTATCTAAAGATGTTCAAATATAAACGTACAGCAGTCGTCATTGAAATAGAACAATTTCAAATTCAATCTATTATCAACAGGCTCCATTTTAGTTTTCATTTTTAAACATTTATAATATTTTCTATATTTTGATATTTATTCAACTTAAATCCCTAGGTGGGGTTTAAAAATATACCAGAAAACCCTGAACATTGTACATATTACTGAGATTTTTGTCACTTTAATCTGTTAGTTTTTCTAATTTCTTCATTTAGTTCAAATGTTTGATGAATTTTAAAAACCAAAGTTTTAAATTCCCTAAATACCTTTACAAATAAATAAAAAACAAACAAAATTAGGCTTTTAATCTGAATTTATATACAACAAATATACAAATAACATGCTTTGGATTTTAACTATTAACACACCAACAAAAGCCATATAAATTACGACAATCTTAACTGGTATGGCAGAACAACGAATTCAACACAAAAAAATAGAAAGCCATACGCATAACCAGCACCCAAAAATATCACAGCAAAAGAATAACAACAGACTAAGAAAAATACTAAATGAATATTGAAACAAAAAACGCAATTTTATTGCTAAAACTTTTTTCTTTAATTTACTTCCACCTTACCGATTTTGAAGATGTTCGGTCAATTTATTCGGTTTATTTACTGGATCAAATCAAATCCTAGTGTAATTAGTTCTTGACTTGTTTCTTTATGTAATTTTTTTTGAATTTGGGACTATTAATCCGATAAGGTAGTCTGCCGAATTTCCTAATTTTTTTATTGATTTAATATTGATATATTTGGTGTCATTTCGGCACAAAAAACAGTAAGAAATATTCGTTTGTATTTTTTGTTTCAATAGTTTGTAAAATTAATAGAGTTAAAATATCCCCCAGCAGCATTAGTCTAACTCTAAGAGAGTTTAGCTCTGGTCGGATATAAAATAAGGAAAGGAACAACGGGAAAAAAGGATTAAAAAAATTAATAAAAATCAAATCATGCTTAAATCATGTCGGAAATCATGAACCACATTGTAAAAAAGTAAACTTTTTCAAAAATCTACAAAAATAAAAAATGATGCAATGCACATCTTTTACGATACTAAATAAAATATTTACTTAAAAAAAACAAAAGTGCGAAAATTTAAAAAATAAGGCCAAACGCAACGCGAAAAAAAACTGTATTTATTTAAATTTAAAAAAATCAACGATCCACACAACACATTTATGCGCATTACTACCACACAAGGTTTAAAAAAATAGTTTATCACAAAAGCTGATTTTTATGGAAAAAGTTTAAGACTGTATCGTTTTCTAACAATCGAACATGTGGCGTTGCCATTGAATATTTTTACCAATGCCTTAGTTATTTTGAAGGTTGCGTTTCCATGAGCAACTAATGGAATTTTTTCGATTTGTGTCACACTAAGTTTTAGAAGCACTGTGCGCACAGCTACAGAACTGTGACTGAAACGTCTGGCTTCTATAATAGTTGTAGTTGTTTAACGGTAATCTGTTCAATTAACCACCAGTAGCTATTGGTAAATTAAAGCACAAGCCCGTGTCATGTACTATGGACTAAAATTGAATTATTCCAGGTGATAGACATAGGATGGATGCAACCTAACTCAATCCAACCTAGCCAATGGACTTCTACTGTGAGACAGATTGCCTAACAGTGTGGCAAGGTGTAAGAGTTTTACGAACACAGTAGACCTTTATTTGAATAAATAGAATAGAAAACGCGGCAGAAATACATTTGAAACTTTCTTTATTAATTTCCGTGGCACACTATTAAGATTATGGCCATTTGACAAAAAATGTCACCAGTGCTTTTTAAAAATTTGTATTATGGGATATACTGCCACATTTTTCTAACAAAAAAGCCTCAGAAATAGCTAAAGGTTGGAGAAATAAATAAACGGATCCACGATGGATGCGCTCCTAGCCCCGTACCACACTTCAAATGAACTACACGCTATATCAGCCTTGAAAACAGTTTTTGTAAATATCTCATATCTCAGAACAAAAGCTCTTTCGAAGTTTTTAGTAATAGACCCGCATATTGATGCCATGCTCCGTTAAAACGTTTTTGACCAAAATCTAATCTTTACAGTACTGTACACTATTTTACCTGAAAATTTCACGAAAATCGGTTCAGCGGTTTATAGTCCAGTCATTATAGAATTTTAGCTTGTAGGTGGTGTAGTCGCGATTTTGACATATGTTGTCAAAATTGAGTTTTCGACCGAGTCCCACACACTATCTTGGATTTAGTGTGCACGGAAAGGGTTTCTTTTTAATTATTTGTTTCCTGTACATTTTAGAAAAATACAATTGTAGACAATAAAATTTCCTACAAAAGCGCTTTAATAAAAAAATTTGTCAGACGTATGGTTTTCGAGTTATGAGGCTAAACATGTAGCTGTCATTTTGGATTTTGACCAATTTCTTTTAGTGGCCTTTAACTTAGAAACTGCTTGTTCTTGATAAAATATCTAATAACATAAAATAAAGACTAATTAATAGCCTATGAAATGAGATATCACTGAGTTGTTTGTGTAGTACCTTTGCAACCCTGAAGTGTTAGCAGTACACCCATTTCCTATGTATTTCCATAGTATATGCAAAATAAACCGCAAATATTAAGTTTTATGTAATTTTCTCAAAAGGTAAGCATTTTAAAGAAAATGTTTAATCAACTTTATTGTAGAAAATTACATTTTCTTTCTAACGATGTATCACCTATGTAGGTCAAGCCCACGGTTAGCACTTAATTGGCATCCCTAAATTTGGGTTGCCTTTTATTCAGTTTATTCAGTTTTTTAATAAAAAATGTTAAAAAAACTTTTTAGAGTTAACAAAATGTCCATTTAGACATTGTATCACAAATTGGTGTTGAACCTATTATTGACCCTCATCGGCAGTACTCATATTGAGGTTACTTTTTTTCAATAGCTTACTATTTTTTCCATTTCTTTTATTCAATTTAAAACTAAGCTTTCGAAAATATCCTGTTTTACTTTATATTCTGGAAAACAAAATTATTTTTAAAACGATATGTTTCTAGTGGGTTTTTGTTAATGGGGAACACTCAAGGAACAACGCATGTTTTTTCAATTCAATTTTTGGACGCCCCTGGTGTATTAAAGGTTACCTAAATGATATTACTATACACACAGTTTGAAAGCAAATGTAATTATCTATAATACAGAGTAAAACGTTTCTCTCGATAAAGCTTGATTTAAAAAAAAATGGTAAAGCACATGATAAATAACATATATTTTTTTGTAATAAAAAAAAATGACCAAACAAGCGAATATTCCTCGAGTCTTTTACGTTAACAAACACCCACTAGAGACATGTTATTTTAAAGATTATTTTATTTTCAACAATATAGGGTAAAACAAGCTTTTTTGGAAAGCTTAGTTTTTAAAAAAATTGAGTAAAATAAATAATAAATACAAAATAAAAAAAATTGTAATTAAACAATAATTGCTTTAACACCACTATGTGATACACAGCCTAAAAGAACATTTTGTTTTCTCTAAAAAAATTATTTTAACATTTTTTCCTAAAATGCTTAGTGTTTTTTAAAACTGAATAAAACCTAAAAAACACATGGTTTTTCTCGTAATGTTAAAAATTAACACCAATTTAGAGATGACAATTAATTCCTAACCGTAGGCTTAACCCAGTTAAGTGACACATCGTTAAAAATATAATTTAATTTTCTACAATAAGGTTGATTATTTTCTGTAAAATGCTTACCCTTTGAGAAATTTACATAAAACTTAATAATTTCGGTTTATTTTGCATATAGATACTATAAAAACACATAGAAAACGGGTACCCTGCTAACACTTCAGGGTTCGTATCTTAGCAAGGGTTCACCAGACAACTCAGTTATGCCATTAGGTTAATAGCTATAGTGACCATGAAGATTCTGCTTAGAAAGAGAAAAACTAATTTAGCAGGTGTTTAGATAAAAATGGAAACATAAGGGTGTACCCCAATCTCAGTAAAATGACGGTCCGTGAACTAAAAGTTAAAGAACAGGGGGAACACAAGAGAAGAAATCATAGGCAGCTAGACAACAGCTGACTAGGCATATTAGGGGAGATACAACGAGGTCACGTTACGGGATCGAGATGTATTTTCTTTTAAATTTGCGACACGAGAAGGAGGAAGAATTGCGTTTTTATAAACCTTGCTAATTTCCTTCTTGCGCATTATACCGGCTTTAAAATTTACTATCGAAGAAAAGGTTCAAATACGTTACGTTTGTTAAAATGGTATTTTGCAGGAAACTCCGCTCGGAATGTAATAAATTTGAACAAGTTTCGTAAATAGTCGGGCAAAAAGGAGTTTTTGTTTTTCTCATATATTTTTCCGTGGGTAGCTAAGCTTAACCTCACGGGGGTCCAAGATCTAATGGAGCAGTGTGATGAGGAGTCCCATAAGGACGAAACAGTTAACTGTCAACACTTATTAGGTGTCCATTAGATCTTGGACCCCCGTGAGGTTAAGCTTAGCTACCCACGGAAAAATATATGAGAAAAACAAAAACTCCTTTTTGCCCGACTAGCCACGAAACTTGTTAAATTTTTAAATTCACGGGTACGAAATTCCACGTTTGTTGTAATAAATTTGTTTCTGGTTAAGTATGAGGATCGTGATATTCCTTGCAAAACTACCATTTTGAATTTGATTAACCATTTTGATAAATTTGGGTGCGTTAAGCTCTGCAGAAAATGTAGCGACAATGAAGAGGTCGATGAGGGTCCAAGACCCATGTCGGAACTAAAGGCTGTTTGTGCTGCGGCTGAAGTACTCCCTCCTTTTTCAAGTTCAGCCATTGCTAAAGAGATACCTGATGATATTCCTACCAGAACCATTCAAAACATTTTAAGAAGACATGGATACAAAGCCTAAAAGTGAAAAAATCTCAGCAACAAACTGTTTGACGATGAAGTAGTCTACAAAACACCTACAGAACAAGACGATTTGAGAGCACAGCTTTAAAGAATTGAGTCATACCTTAGACTATCAGTTAGTAAGAAGTGTAGGGTCAAGTAACATTATTACTTTTGGGTATCTTTAAAATATAGAAAAACTTCGAGGACAAACCTTGTGTGGTAAGGTAATATAGCCAACGTCACTGAACGTTGTCGTTGCGTCAATTTAGCACAAGTTCAAGGTCGGATTTGTTTGGTTGCAAATATTTTTAATTTCAATTTCAACTAATTATTATTGCGAATGTATGTACAAAAAATTCAAAATTAGACGCAAGACAACACGACCAATGACGTAGTGCCAAGACTGCGCAGTGACAGTTCTCCTCACCATAACAACAGGTGGTTGTGTGGCGGGGGGCGGTTCATAGTTTTCCTGACACAGTGATGGGAGCGTGCGCATGATCTCCGAAGGGGTTAGTACTCTAATCTGCTGATCGGCCGTGGTGGTCGCACTACTGGCGCTATTGTTACTGGTTTGTTGTTGTGGTGGTGGTTGTTGGTTGTGGTGGTGATGATGATGGTGGGCTATAAGGAGCGAACGGGGAGGTTGGCTGCCCTGGGGAGGCTGGTAGTTAGGGTTCACCGTCACATTGGGCGCGGGCCCTACGCGGTCGCCCGGACCGGCTAATGTACCTTGTAGTATAGCAAGAATAATTGGTTAATATAGCGTCTCTCACAGTTATTTTATTAACTTTTCTAGGTATACGAATTATTTATTTTAATTTTAAAAAGCGAAGGAAAATTGTGAGTTTTAAAGATGACAAAGAACATTTCTAATAGCGCGTGGGTACCGGTGATTTTTTAAATTATAATATGCTATGAGAGGTGGGCTAAACAAACATTTTTTCTTATGGCCACATGTTGCTGCAGCTCATGGTTTTTTCATAAACAATGTTCTTTTCAAAATATATTATTAATAATCTACAGATTTAATGTATTTATTAAACGAAATGTCTACAGAGAACAATGGTTATTCTAATTAATAATAACAGCGCTTTTCGTGCAAAAATCTTGAAGCAAAAAAGTTGGTCTTAGTGTCACATAAAAAGCTCAATAGTTTTTGAAAAGCACTCTTCATTGGGGTTGCAATAATCACTGCGTCTGCGCACTAGCTAAATGCCTTTCCGTGGTGGTATTCAACCACTATCACAAGCTAGGAATCCCTTTCGTTGTGGTTTTGGTTATTGATATTGTTTAATTTAATAGATTTTTGCGGGTCTCTTATTAAAAATGATAACAATATTACCAGTTTCCAACATAGACTACATTTATTTTGTAAAATATGACTAAAACTTGTTTTTTAGGTATAAAAATATTTCCTTGTCAAGTGACAGTTTTAAATATGTTCCAAAAACTCTCAAGAAGATCGGTGGTAGTCGTTTTCTAATACTGCCACAACGGCTATAAATACGAGTTGAATAATGTATGTATGCCATGTAAAAAAATGTTTGTTTAGGACCCCTCTATAATATTATGTAAATAGAAAAAAATACGGTAAATGAGACTTCTTCAGGGATATACAAAGTTGTTTTGCAGTTGTACTATAACATTTCGAAGAATTCCAAACCAATTATAATTAAATTATATAAAAATAATAATGAAGCAAAATATTGAGAAACGCTCATATTACTGTTTAATTGAGAAACTATTTAGAGCAGTCAATTATTAAGCCCCTAAGCTCAAATGATTAAAGTTCTTATAAAATTATTATGCTAAATGTTTCTTGAACATTTTCTCTCCATTTTATTCCGACTAGCCAAAAATTACGGAGTTGTATTTTCTAAAAAAAATCAGATTTAATTACCAATCATTTGATAACACACAAACCTAATTCCTGGCTTTTGTGTGGGTAATTTAAAATTAATCATTAATTTTGGCTTTTGACTCCGAAGATTCATATAGTTAGTTATAGTATAATGCATACAGCCATTTAATTTTAGTAGAAAAGGACTGCTCTAAATGGTTTCGTGCAAAATCCGAAATATTCTCACTATACTACCTTTGATGGTGAACAACTGATGTGTCGGTGGGGATTTCGGCGAAGGAGCCGGGGAAACAGACACAGAGCTAATATTGACGGAACAGGTAGAGGTGGTAATGGTGGAAGCGTTATTATTGGTTAGTAGTGAGGAGGGCCCCACACTCGGCGGCCTTGAGGACGCAGGCGTAGGTTGTGGTTGGGTGCACACCTCGATTGGTGCCTGGTGGGTGCTGGTCTGGGTGGTGTCAACGCCGGTAACCATGGAAACAACTCCAGCTGTTGGCGGTTGGGCGCACACTTGCACTGACTGATTGTTACTAGCACTACTAAGTATGAGGCCAGGTGCGGGTACGGTTGGGGTAGTACTTGGTTTGACAGGTGATGATTGTACTGCGGTGGCGGACGACGGACTTTGAGCGGACTGATCCTGCTTGCTGGTCTGTGACTAAATTGGGGGGAGGGTAATCACAATAGGTAACGTAAAGTCATACTGAGAAAGTTTGCAATTATTTGTACTTTTAAATAACCGCAGCGTCTCTGTACAGTAGTTTTCGACATAATATAGGATGCGAATCTACCTAAAATATGTTTGTTTTTGTGGTTCCCCGCTATTATGTTATAAAGCATTAAAAAGATTAGAAGAATTACATCATTCATACTCTTTAAAGAACATTTACAAGCACTTAAGGTAGAAGAGGGGAAATATCACTTTTTATTTCAAAGTTAATTACTCTTATATAGTAACTAACTCTACCTTTATTCCTAACAGTGATTATTAAAAAAGCCAGAACAATTTATTTTTGAGTTTATAAATAAATTTGACTTATATCTTAACATGTCAGTCTATATTGGTTACAATTTTTTAAGGAATATGGTTTTGGTGTCATTTGTATGTTATTTATAACCTCAACTTAAAATACTATTTTTCTCCTAGCAAGAAGCCACAAAAACCAAAATATTTTAAGTAAATTCGTAAAACCTTTTGCTATAAAAGTTTTTTCTTAAAATGGGGGTATTATTTAATGGTATATTGCAAACGTTTCTCAGGTACACGTAAAGAGGGTATAAAATAAACCAAAAGCATGACATGCTCAGAGAAACTGGTTGTGGAAAACATAATATTCTCTAGCGATTATAACACTTTCGATGTTAGTGACAATCAGCTAACCTTTTCAAAAGCGCATGTCAAAATGAACATGCGATAAAAAAAATTGTTAAGAATGCAACGAAAAATTCAACCCAAATGCACGAATAAACTTAAAATAAATCGCAAGTAACTAGGTTAAAAAATATTAAATAAGTTCCCATACTAAACAGCATTTGACTTATTTACGTTGCAACGAATGTGTTTTCCGAGTAGTGCTAGGAACGAAGATGTGGTGTAAAACTAACTAATTTTACTTCTTAAATGTTAAAATCAAGTTTGGTAATGTTTAGAATGGTTCGTTGCACTCTAATAAATTATTAATTTTGATCCTAAATTTTCTGAACCCTATATAATAAAAGCGTTGCACCCAGCTTTTCAGCCACGTAATTAAAACATTTTAAGTAAAAATTAAAACACTTACAGAGTGACCCAATCATATCTATGAAATACTCTGCAGTGTCTTAATTATTACTTACTGACGTTTAATAATATTTCATAAGCTTTTATTTTTAAATTCCCAGACACGGTGATAAAAAACATAAAAAGACACAAACAATCCATCCACATACCTGTTGGGACTTTTTCATACGCAACTGACTCCTGTTGTCCCTAGCTTGTTGCAAGAATGGAGCCTTCTGCTCTTGACTTAAGGTTCTCCATTTTTTAATAATTTGCTTATATCTATTCAAAAGTATTATTATATTAAACATACATATAATTATTCATACGAAAAAAATTACAGTAGTATAAAAATTTCAGCCTGCACCAACTATCACTAGTGGTGATGAAAACTTTAATTCATGTGTTTCAACGATCTTTTTCATGAAATGTTATAGTGCCTTTATATTTTATATGTGTTTACAAAAAACATCTCAAAAAAAGTTGAATGATATCATTCAAGAAACTCTCGAAACCCGATGTTTTGGTTTGGAGCGATATCTACAAAGTATACTTTTTGGTTAAAAATAATGAGAAAAGTGATTTTATTTTTTTTTTGCAACAGCAAACATAAAGTACAAAAATATTACACTTGTTTTAATGTACTAAGAGTGACGGGGTGAGCGCTCTGAAGAATTTACATAAAAATTATCAACAAAATCAAATTGTCCATCCCAGAAAACCCCCAATTATGAAATGGTATGCACAAATATTGGTATCTACAGTATCGGCCAAAGGCAGAGCAACCAACTCACTAAAATAGTAAATAAATCTGATCCTGTAGTATTAAAGAACAAGTAGTGATTTGAAAATTTCAATTTAGTTCTCAGTTTACGTATTTCGGCGATTTTCTCTCTTTTTCTCTCACGTTTAAGAGATTTTTCTGTGAAATTTTAGACAAAAAGGACATTTGAAATAAACGTAAAAATTTTGTCAGTCCTTAAAATTTCATGGAGGACAGTCTACAAATAATTTTTTAAATGAGCAATAATTATGAATATTGGCACAAATCTTGAAATATTAATGTTTATTTTTGGCAATTTTAAAAGTTTATATCTAGTCAATTCTCTGTTCAAATGTTGGGAAATTTTTAGGACATACATAACTTTAATGTCTCTTCCGTATGAAACTTGCAATTTTTTCCTAAAATTACACCAAATGATTTTATGGGGAAATGCACCACTTGTTCTTTGCTAGTTGGTACATACGCCAGTCAATATCGACATTTAAAAAAGGCAAACATTACAAACGCGCATGTAGTTACATTTTTTTTATATATTGTTAGAATCCTTGAAAGTAATTCATCCCCAAGTTTGCGATCCCGAAATCCCTTTGCTACTCCCGTGGGTGGTACTCGAATATCTTGCAATTTTTGTAGCTTTTTTAAAAAAACTACCTTACAGAAGCATTTTTTTGGGTATTCACGTTTCGTACTTTCTGAGCGCAACCCTAGCTTCCTGGAGAATTAGTTGCGGAGATACGTATGGCCAAATATGTGAATATTTTTACAAAAAGTGATTTTTTACCGATAGGCTCATTTTTCAAGGCACGTACCGACTAAACTAATCGTCCCGGAGAAAAGTGATAAGGAAGGAATTTATAAAGAATTGTATTGGTTTTAACGATACTAAATGCCCCTGGTATTATAGTTTGGACCAAAAAAGATAGTAAAACATAGATAAAGATTTTATAAAAGTAATTAAACTTGTTTAAAAATTGCTTTCCATCGAAAATGGTTTTCATTTAAGGAACAAACTCTATATCATATTCGTAAAAGCTATACTGTTAATATGAAACCCGTTTAAATAGAGACAAATAAATTTATTTGATGTTAAGATAAGAGAAGTATAAGTCCTCCTTGCAACCGCCGTTCGATTCATGCTACTCTGTGAGTGGTCTGTGCTTTTACTATCCCAGATATTTTTGTGATGAAACGTCACCTACCGGGTGGGCCAAAACAAACTGGATAATTTGTTTTTCAATATTTTTTGAAAAAAAAAAAATATTTTTGTTTTAACCATTGTTTTGAATATTATACGATTGTTTTGCTAATCATGTCTGCATTTATTTCCTTATAAATTCATTACTACTGAACCGATTTTGATGAAATAAAAAATATAGTGAGAATAGATTGTTCTTTAAAGTTTATAATCGAAGAATTGATTGCTTTTTAAAGATCATGGTCAAAATTTATTAACATCTTAAAATTAAGGATGGTGGACAGAATTATAATTGATTCTTCAAAATGGCGTGTTTAGTCTTATTTTCGTAATTTTCTTTTTTTAATTATAGAATATCACTATTTTTCCCCTGCACAACAAGGTATAAATTAGTAAAATCGGTTCGGTGGTTCTCAAAAAAATCTATTTTTGTTTTAGCCATTGTTTTACAGATTATACGATTGCATTGCCAATCCTGTCTACATTCATTTCTTTATAAACTTATTATTACTGAACCGATCGTAGTGAAATAAAAAAAATCTTGGTGAGAATAGATTGTTCTTTGAAGTTTATAATCGAAATTTGCCGCCATCTTAGAAGTTAGGATGTCGGTAATAATCATACTTTACCCTTCCAAGAGGCACGTTTATTATTATTTTCAAAGAATGTTTTAGTTTTTCTGCACCTCGTTGTGTGGGGGAAAAGTAGTGCTTTTCAATAAATTTAAAAAAAACTAAAACATTTGCGGAAAAGAATTAACACGCCATTTTAAAAATCAAGTATGATTCTGTCCGCCATCTTAAATTTTAAGATGGCGATAAACTTTGATCATGATCTTTAAAAATTCTCTTTAAATTCTCACCAGGATGTTTTTTATTTTATTAAAATCTGCTTAATTAGTTTTCTTTTTCCAAGCAGGCTTCCCCTTATCTAAACACCTGCTTAAATAGTTTTCTTTTTCCAAGCAGGCTTCCCTATTACCAGTAAAGCTTTCACTTAGTACTTGTATACTAACCTATCAGACCAATTGGGGTGCTCAGTTTTCCACTCTGGATGATTAACGTTGGCATATAAAACGGCAGAAATAGTAGCTTGGTGACCAAGTCCTTCGTCCGCCTGAGGAAAATAACCACAATTTATTTAAAGACACAGCCAAATAAATACACGTATAAACAGTAATTTACTGATCCACACTGATTACGTTACTGTAGAAATGTTAGGGAGAAAAAGGGACAACTTAATATAAAAAACCAAACAAAACCCCTCAACAAAGCACTTTAAGAACTTTGTTAATCTTATTTCTTTATAATAATATAATTTTCAATCCAAATCCTATTTTGTGTTATTTTTATTACTTTTAAAGTTTGATTTATTAAGTAGAACGTTCTATCATAACAAAAACATTTCATGTTAAAAAAAGCCAAGTACGCGAAAATGGTATTCCACGAAAAGAATTAAGATCAGTATAGCCCAGTTTTTCAATACACATTTCAAAACGAAAGGTTCTCACTCATTTGGAAATGTTTATTAAACTTTGCCATTACAGCCAAACTTGTTTATGTTCTTGTAGCACTGTACAAGAGTCAATTATACAGCCGTAATAGCCAAGTTTAAATAATTATTTTCAAGTGATTTTTAAAATATGTATTAAAAACCTTGGTTATACTTTTATCTTAATTCTTTTTACGGAATACCATTTTCCTACACTTGGCTTTTTTTTACATAAAATGTTTTTATTATGATTTTACAAACTTTTTGGGAAAATATTGAGCTTTAAAGTAGTAGTAATAAAGTTTAAAACTGACTTTCACAATGCCCATGCCTGACCGCTTTTAAGTTTTTACCTTTTTTTATTTTCCTATTAAAATTAATCTATTTCTATTTTTATTAATTTGCTCATTTGTAATATTGGTAATTTTGTGTATCATTACAATTCTATCCCTGGTGGGTTTGCGAATTTATTGAATGTATAATTTGTTACAGGAAGTATTTTTGTATTGTTACATACATCTATTTTTATATTAACGAATTGGAAAAAAATTTGTGTGTCTAATTAGTATTCTGCTTATATCCATTTTGTACAAATTAAATCTTATAATCAAAAGTGAAAGAAAAAGGGGTAATTTTTTTGTTTTTAGGGTAGAGGGAAAGGGGCTCTTACTAGCTGTGAGAGAGGGTAGGGGTAAATTTTATGCACTCGTTGGATTTTTAGTAATATTGTTAATGCCTGATTTACTAAAAAGACGTGCTTTTACAATAAAACGTGTCTATAATTGTTGTCCATCTGTCGAATCCCAGCTCTGTAGCTTTTTGGAAGTGGGCAATATTAATTTTACATAACTTTACATGTATAGGGGAGGGAAGTGAATTAAATTTTTGTTTTTTTTTTAAATTTGTTTGGTAAACCCTTGTTTTCTTTGAACATTCCATAGCGTTGAGCGGTCGGTAGCGTATTTCAATAGGACCGCTTTGCTCAACAGGACAGCGCCGGCCGGCGTCATGATTAGACAATGACATGAAAATAATTTGTCTAAGCGGATTCAATAAAACCGGTCAAATTTAAATACTCTGGTTGGATAAAATTAGTCAAAACGCGACGGTCGAAGGACTGTTTGCTCCCCGCGACGGAGGGTTTAAAGAAAACAAGACTTAACAGTGATCTTTTTCTCATGGAGAAGAAGTTTGTTTGTTGAAACCCAACATTCACCACCTTTGGGTAAACCAACGCTCACCTTCATCTTTTCCGACGATCGCTGATTATAAGTTGATGTCACGTTAACGCTGGTGCTGTCAATTTCAGGCACAGGATCCCCCAAACCCACCCACGGACTGGGTGGCGGTTCAGAGAACGCTGGACTAAACTGTGGACTGCTAGAGAAATAGAAACGAATTAAAAATCCACTGTCAATCATGATGTCGCTCAAACATAAAAAACACCATGGTATTTTAAATATATACCATAAGGACATCTGAATCCAATGCTAGGAAGCAAATCTCTCTACCTAATATATTTGTTATCTTTATCTGTCCAAAAGATTGGTAAATTCGTTTCATTAAGCAAACTGATTATTATTATCAGGTTACTTTTGCCTCTCTTTTTAATTAAATGTAATAGTACGGATGCAGGCTAATCTCAAATAAATAACCGTAGCTGTAATTTGTGACGCAAGAGCGTGGTTATGTAAAATTTCATATTTTAAAGCTATGAACTAGAAAAGACATATCTTTCTAGATAAAGAAAAAATCGCTTTCCATAAAAAGGCGACAAACTATTCTTAATAATCGAAACACCCATTTAATCCCCAGATTTTTTTTACAGGACTATGGGTTAGAGGGAGGACGCAAATTTAGCCGTGCTATAAGAAAGAGATATTTCACTACCAGGCTGGCAACTTTACGAAAGATCCTTAGCAAATCTCAATGGAGTTTAAATACAGGGAAAAAACAGGCCAATTTTGGTAAGTTTTTAATTGTGAACAGATTTTTTAAAAACTTATATACTTATATTTTGTTTGAATCATAGTGAATTTATAGAAAAGCTTTTGTTACCGTTTTTTTTGCGTTTTATAGAGTACCTGTCGTTTCAACAAAAAAAAATTATTAGAAGATATGTTTTTTTTTTAAACAGAAAGAACAAAAATATAAGTGATTGATAGTTTCGTTAAAAGTGCACTATGATTTCAAAAACATAAAATTACTTTTATAAAAATCACCATCGAAAAAGTAGTGAAATTTTAAATTGTTACGTTTTTTATGTTTAAGCCATCATCTAGTATTTGGTATGAGTTTCTCAACTTTGGGAGTCTAATTATATATATTAAAGTTCCGAGAAAGAACTGGTAACTTATTGAAATGTATGGTTCTTAGCAAAGATGGTAGTTGATGACAGATACAAGTGACAAAATCAGAAATGTTTGATTTGTCGCCGCCATTTTGAAAAATGGTGTCTGAAACACCTCGTCCAGAATATATGGTATTGTCTAACCATATTCTACTGACCCTGTTATTGATGGTACATCTACACTAGAGACCCTGTAGGTATGACATTCTTTAAAGTTAAAATATGTCATACATACAGAGTCTCTAATCTACACTAGTCTTGATTATTTCTTAAAATTTGTTCTATGTGCAAATTCGCCACACCTGATAATTGGTAGAAAAAAAGAACATAAATATATAGTAAATAACACGAATATAACATAAACTGCTTACTTGCTATATTCAGAATGATACGGCGACGGAGATGGAAAACCACCAGGCGAATTAAGGTTACTATGTCCGACTCCGACACCCGGCAATACTGTCGGCCGTGTAGGTGGGCCCGTTTGCAAAGCAGTTTGCAAACTTAAGTGCGGAATTGTCATGGGTGAAGGTTGCTGCAGTGCGGCAAACATAGATGGCGTGGCAGACTGCTGCTGCTGTTGTGGTTGTACTTGTTGGTGCATCTGGAACATATTAGGCTCCTGGTGCGGTAGTTGAGGTTCAGGGGTTGGTTCATCAGTTAGGACGCCCTATAAAAATTAGAAAGCTTGATGAAGAAATTGAGCAGCAAACTTGACAACAAAACAACTTTAAAATGTTGAAAAAGGCAGAAAATTAAACAGAAAATTAAAAAGAGAATTTCGAAATTATTAAACTCCAAATTAACTTATATGTTCGCTAAAGATACTGTGATGATCCTAACGTGCAGAAGTAGCAAAAGTTTTAAATTATGTGAAGTAAATATCTGTTTCATCTGTTGATTTTGCATGGTTTTTTAGTTTTTACTTTAACTGATTTTAGTAGAGGTCACTGTAAGTTTGTGTATTTTAATTTATTTATTTATGGAACTATTTAAATTTTCTATGTAGGAGTGTATGCTATGATATTTTTAACTAATTACTTGTAATTACTTTGTTACTAACTACGTATTTCAAATTTTTATGAATTGTTTGTTTGTGTACTTTTTGTTTTTTGTCAATTTTTCTTCTGTAAACTAATAAACCTTTTCTTGTTTATCTTACAGACCGCACTAAAAAGTAATTTTGTTTAAAATCAAATCGCATCGTGTGTAAAAAATTAATTTACGAAACAAGCACGATTTTTTTTCGTTATAGTTTAAAAGCAATGTTCTGAGCTTAATCTTAATTAAATATTATTATTTGTAATATAATAATTGAAAGCCTTTATTTAAAAATTGAAAATTCACCACAAATATTTTAGGACTATAGATTTTATTGTGATTATTAGAGTATACTTTTACCTTAAAGATGTCTTCCACATCTTTGCTGTTAATATTAGGTATGGATTCCAGGTTGAAATGGGAATTCAAGATGTCACTTAGTTCATCTTTGGCATCTTTCGAGTTACTTGAGCTCCCTAAAGTGTCGCCCAGCTCGGAATCGTCTGCAAAATAGAAATATACATAAACACAATCAAGTAACTATCCGCAGAGAATAGGGTTACACCATAACCTACCATTTTAAAAATATCGTAGTACATTAAACCAAGTACGCAAAAAGCCATGAAGATAGACTCCATCGGCATGTGAATGTGGAAGCAATTCAGCTTCTAGACAATACTATGCTAGTTCGAAGACTAAAAAGAGTGAAGCCGTTTGAGCTAGTAAACTAAGTGAATTACACATAAAACAAAATAATGCTATAAACACAACACAATTGTGAGTTACAGACTAAACAAAGCGGGGAGAACTGTTGAGTGAACCCTAAGTTTAAATCTGACTTTTCTAGTAAATTAAGTTAAAACAAAATTGCTAATTAGTCTTACTGACTAGATTGTAATAAAAAAAACACAGTATGTTTGACAAATAAAAAAAATAATAAAAAAAAGTACATTAAACCACCTATTCTATTTGTCAAGAAAAGCAAACTCCACAACATTATTTTTTTCAATTTAATTTAATATTTTAATTAGATCGGAGGGTAAATTCCTAAATTTCCAACCAGACTGTCACTTAAAAATAGAATATGTGGCTTTAATTTATTTGAATTCACAACGTTTTGATTAACAGCTTTAACAAGAAATATAGCTTTAAAACAAGTTTTAGCTTTAAAACAAAACGGGAAAACAAATAAAAATAGAGTATGGTGAAGTTAATATATCGGTAACAACTAGAGGAGCACTTGGTGAAATCTTATGTAAACTTAAAAAATACTCAATCAAGAATCTTTAACCGTGTTTGGTAATTTTAACATCAAATAGAGTTGTCTAAAGTAAAAATTCTGTATAAGGAGTCACACTGGAAAGAACAAATGCTTGAACTAAGCAGAATTCTTGAGTGAACAAGTAATAGGAACCTACTTTTGCACGCACTTCATTAGCTAACTTGATGCTTTATTAACGTTAAACGACAATTTTACCTTTTGCAAACACAATTACTATTTGCGTTATTTTTGTTATCTTTTATTTATCTGTCAAAAGCCTGTTTTGTGTTCTGTAGGAAAAATTAATTAAAAAGTTTCGAAAACAACTAGGGAAAAGCTGAAAAACCAATACCATTGAAAAAACCACCAGGAAAATATAGGATTAGATCTGTGAACTGTGTATTTCTTCTGTTTTTTTTTCACGCCTCACATAAAATTGATGAATTTTGGTTAGTTGGTAAACACTCTTGCCAATAAACACATATCTACCAGTTTTTATAAATAATAATTTTCAATAATTGCCACAAAATTAAATCTGCCGATTATCCCCCATTGGTAGCTTTTGAAATAATTGTCTGGTACCAAAAATATTTTATTTAGATTACGTTTTCTCATATTACGCTATATGCGCGGGAACAGTCTCTAAATAAAGGAACTCAAATCTGTGTTATATCGCCACAAGTAAGGTCAAACATTGTACTTTACTAAGGGATAAAGTTCAAACCTGGTAACTATGCATGCCTAAAATAAAGAATAATGTGAAAAATGAAACATGCAAAAGGTCCCTAGTGAATAAACTTGTTAATTAAGTTTATCTTAATAGTGGCCCACACAAGAGTGGAATTAGCAAAAAACTTAAACATGCCAAATATGTTTACTTATTCGCAAGCTAGTAAACAAGATGGCCATATTCGTTTGCGTTTGTGCAGCCTATTTTGTCAGCAAAAATCACTTTTTCTAGCAAAGCAATACAAGTTGAACACGGCCTCTGCACGGTAAATTTGCAAAATGAGGAAAAAGTGTGGACGGTAAACGCAAATATTTGGCTTATTTGACTCTTTAATGTTGATTAAAAGCATTTGCCGTATTTGAACAAAAAAAAAACACCTTCTCTACACATCGCTGTTTTAGGGTAAATAAAGCAAGTATACGAATACACTAAGCGAAGTAGAAGTAAAGTACCGCTATAATAAATTTTGCGTTTTCTGATACTCAAAGAAAGTTACTTGTATTTAAAATAAAATAGTTTTTTAAAGGATTAAAAATTCCAACAAATAAAATGCTAGTTTAATCTACAAAAAACCAACGAAAATAGATAATATAAGTTTTACATACCTCCAAGGGCTTCCAACTCCGTGTTTTTAGTTAACGAATCTTCATCTTCGTTAATAATACTATTGACCAAGTCAGTATCCAACAGATCGCCGGGAAGATTCAACATATCTTTCAGGTCTTCCGAGGTGTCTTCGTCTTCTTCTTTCGGTATTAACATTGGCTTTTCGTCATCTTTCATTGGAGTTAAGGAATCCGCTTCTTTATTGGCGTTTTCAACGGCCATAAGTTCATCCTATCAAACAAAACTTTAATTAAGGCATACCCTTCGAAAAAATAAGGACTTTGAAAAGCAAAAGCATCTTAGTTTACTTGACTATAATTTCGCGCAACTGGAAAAGTTTACTTGGGAGCAAACATAAACAAAGAAAACTCTATTACAGAGGATTGGAAAAAGCTACTCCTGGTATCCAATGCAACAGTCTTCCAGGCGGCGGTTTACGCTATACTGGCGGTAACATGGGAGGAAGAAATTAGGAACGAAACAGGAAAGCGCCTCTGTATCTGTTCAGACAGTCAAGCTGCGCTGCAAGTACTGTGCAAACCAGTGCAGTTCAGTTGGCCGGAGTAAGAGAGGCGGAGCTCGTATGGGTCCCAGGCCACATGGGAGTCCCAGGAAATGAGAAAGCTGACGAACTTGCCAGGAATGGATCCCTGCAGAAATGCGTCGGGCTGGAGCCTTTCCTGGGGCTCACAAGATGGCAAATGAAGTCAGTCCTAACAGAGTGGACCCAGAAAGAGATACAAACGGAATGGGCCAATACAGGAAACGCCAGACAGGCGAAGGAGTATGTGACAGGATACAGCAAGTCCCGTAGGGACAGGCTGCTCCGTAGAGAAGAGGTGGGTTCGGTAGTGGGAGTCCTAACCGGACACTGCGTCTTACAAGTGCACTTGGCGAAGATGAGAGTGAAGGAGGACGCGACGTGCGAGCGATGTTGGGCCCAGGACATGACCTCGGCGCATTTCCTCTTATGCAAAGCATACAGGGAGGCAAGAAGAGGGGTATTCGAAGAGGAAGCCTTTGAGACGGAGGACCTTCTGAATCTGAGGTGGCTTGATATTCTGGCCTTTGTACAGAAGACGGGCAGATTCCTTAACGAAGGAAGGAAGCAGTAGGGGGGATGCCCGGGAGTTGGCGAAAAGGGCGCTTCATATGCCCAGTCGCCAGACCTAGAGACTACCCCACACTACTACTACTACTATTACAGAGGAAATAAACCACAAAATAATCAACGGAAACAAAGTGTTTTACGCTCATCAAAAACTGATCAAGGAGTATAACAGGATCTCTCAAACAAAAAATCTACACTACAATAAATAGGCCGGTAGTGACATATGAGTGCGACTCATTAACACTGACAAAAGCGAATGAAGAACAACTAGAAATAGTAGAAAGAAAAAAACTTCGTAAAATCTTTTGACCAGTTCAAAGAAAAGATCGTAAAATTACATCAAGGATCTGGGAATAAGATAGTGACGAAGAATCGTATCAGAGAAGGTAGAACAAAAAACTCTGGTTGATCAGGCTAAAACCCACCAGGGCACCGTGGGCTCAAGAAGATCATTTTTGGCCAAAAACGGTTAAGCTAAGAACATACTGAAACTCCTAAACACCTTTCCTAAATTAGAGTAGATAGACTAGAAGGCCTTAACAAAAAATTATGATTTGATTGATGCAACTTTCAGTAATTTTTGAGAAGCGTCATTTTTCCTTTGCGAGGAACTCGTTAAAAGTACGGTATTTGCATGGCGATTTGAACCAGATTCACAGCCATTTGGTGGTGTATAAAATTCTCGTGAAATGGGTCTTGTAGGGGAAATTTTGATGTGTAGACAGGTCAGACGATCGTTTATGTTTGGCATGTCTGAAATTCTATAAAAATATAGATTTTCCGTCATGAACCGTTTTCTTGAAATTTTTGTTTTCTTAATGAGCATATCTTCCAAAAATAATGCTTTCAAATTTGGTCCCGCAAGTTCCCTATATGAAAGATATTAATGATTTTAAAACGAGGGTTATATTAATCATATACAACAAAGCATGTCAGTCTTAACCAAAGTGCTTGCCTATTATTTTTCAAGCACTTTACACTAACTAAAACAATAATAATATTAAAAAATACAAATATGTAGTGTAAAAAATTTAAAAAGTTAAGACGATCGTTTATGTTTGGCATGTCTGAAATTCTATAAAAATATAGATTTTCCGTCATGGACCGTTTCCTTGAAAGTTTTGTTTTCTTAATGAGCATATCTTCCAAAAATAATGCTTTCAAATTTGGTCCCGCAAGTTCCCTATATGAAAGATATTAATGATTTTAAAACGAGGGTTATATTAATGATATACAACAAAGCATGTCAGTCTTAACCAAAGTGCTTGCCTATTATTTTTGAAGCACTTTACACTAACTAAAACAATAATAATATTAAAAAATACCAATATGTAGTGTAAAAAATTTAAAAAGTTAAAATGTTCATTGTGATACGTAATTTTAAAGAAAATTTAATACTGATTTAAAAAATCAAATAAAAAGAGGGTCATTCAACTTTGACAGGTGGATTATTTATGAATAAAAATAAATAAACAAACTATTAAGGTATATTTACGCAAAGGACATCCTTTCCAAACGATCTTTGTTATGCGCTCTACGGTGAGAGGAATTTAACCTTAGGCAACCCCAAGTACCAAGTTTGACACAAATCGGTTCATAAATAAGATAGTCTGTAGGATAGAAATTTTAGATCCGCCATGCTAGTTTTTTTTTGTTTTAAAAATCATAATTGGCGATTTTAAACACCGCAGAGTTTCAAATTTGAAATATATATCGGTACATAGATGAAAAAAAAAAAGTTCCAATTTTGATATGTATCGGTTCATAAATTTTGATATGTGTCGGTTCATAAATAGAGCCCACTTGGATCCGCTATGAACTCTTTTTTTAAGTTAAGTCCATAATTATAATCAGACCATAGACTCGCCAAAATTCCAAATTTAAAATATACTGATAAATATATGGGAAAGTCCTCCATTTTGAAACAGCCAAGTTTGAGTCAAAAATTATATTTAGCGACGATTAGCATCACAAAGTTCCAAATTTCATACTTATCGGCTCATAAATGGGAAACTGGCATTTTGAATTCATAATTTCTATTTTCTTGCTAATAAAATGGCTTTGAAATTATTTAAAGTATATTTTGCTTATTTCAAAACAAAATATTGTCACAAAACCTTTTTTTTCTACTTTTGGCCAAAAATCAGGTTTAAGACGCACTGTGCAAGGGTTGGAATGCCACTTGAAGAAGAAGAAATCTAAAAGTGTCATTTAATGCATTTTTTGTAATAAATAAGTCGTTTTATTAACATCTTACCGCTGAAAGTCTGATGGCATGCTCGTCTTTCTTTTCGTCGTCGCTACTGGCGCCATCTACGTCCGTTTTCAAATCCGTCAAATCCATAAGTTCTCTACCGAAAAAGGCCTCTTGCAAATATGATGGAAAAGTTTCTGATAGCTTACTTTTTGGCTTCCGTCTGAAGGGTTTTCGTTTTGGTTTATCGCCGGGTTCGCCAGTTGGCGTTAAAGGAGGCGGTACAGGGAATTCGGTACCTTTAACAAAAAGGTTAAAAATAATTTCCTTTTTAAACAAAGTATATAACGCAGCACATTTGACTCCATCTCGGGCGGTTCGGTTCGAATTCCACCTAGCTGCATGAATGTTTGTAATTGTTTAAAACGTTTATTTTACCAATTTAACAAAAACTTTGGCTACTGGAACTTTACATTCTTAAAATAAAGACCTTACCTGTAGTTTTATATCAATTAACACATTGGTCAACGAATTTGTGTATTTTCTGTCAAGATCAGTCTCTCTTTTTTACTACGTGCCTAAATATGTTTTATAATTAAATATGCTTTATAACTGTCAAATCTTTAATTCTGTTAAAAATTTCGACTGTTCTTGGCACAGGGTATTGATGTTCTTAAAGTCTTTAGTTAACAGTAGCCTTATAATCAGGGCTAAGTCGATCGTTACAGCTGCTCTTTATCAATTTTGTCTGATTCTAGATAAACTTCCCCTTGCAGACCATATGGCGAGCTTAAGATAACTCTCAAGCACCAGACAATAACGAAGCGCGACCGAGTTCAACTTGTGATTTTCTACTGAATTTTAATTAGCACCCTGTAATAGTTTAAATTATTAAGACGAATATTATAGAAAAATTTCGGCTTCAATGCTCCTTCACTGTGCTCAGATCGCTCGTTGTTAAAGTAATGACGTCAACAATTTTGGCAACCCCACCTGATCAAAGCTAAACGCTATGAACGCTTAAATTCTATTTTTAGCGACCTAACATCAAAAAAGGTGTTACTGTATATTTTGTTCCCAAATCAGTAAGTTTTATTTAAAGGAACCCTAAAGGAATTTTCCAGTAAAAGCCTAAAACACTATATGTTACCTGTGGGAGTGGTCTGTCCACTAAACATGTCAACATCCTCAGGGTCTTGTCCACCTTTGAACCCTCTCATCCTGACCAGAAAACCCCCAATTCCCAGTTTCTGCAAATTTCTTTGACGTTTCCGTCTTAAAACGGTCATGCCATTCTCTAAGCTAACAACAGCAAAACCATCAGGCGGAGCTCCGTCTTCTTTTGTCCAAATCATTCCTTCTTTGTATAGTTCTTGTTGTTCTTCAATTTTAAAGTCGACCATTTCGATTTTGGTGTCTTCTAGGGAATTGTCGGCTTAAAAAGAAAATATTAGTCATTAGCTTAGCAAATCCTAACCCAAGTTACATATCGTCAAATTTCTAGAAGGGCGTAAGCGATCTTTATTTTACAGGTGACACAAAAAACGTTTAAAGCAATAGTTTGAAATTTTCTCTATTTTATAAAAGACTGTAGACAAGTAGGGAACTTTTTTAAAAATTAAAAAAAAAACTTAGTCTTGCGAAATGGTAAATGCCATTATGAAAAAAAACGGAATTTTGAAATTGCTATAGACTTATCTCTTTTAAATAGGTTTTTTTTTCATTTGTAACTGTAAACGGTTAGACAGCTCTTATAAAATCCTCATAAGTCTTAAATGTCCGATTTTATATTATAATTATATCGACATATTTTTTACGCCAATACTTTCATATGAAAGGCATACAAGAGGTTTTACCAACTTATTCTATAAAATTAAACCTAACAGTTTTATAAGATGGTTTGATGCTCCTCAGGATTTAGTTACTACATTATAAAACGTTTATTCAAATTGTGCAAGGAATAAAAATGGTAATAATAAATATCTGGCGGCTGCTATCTAGTTAAATCTAATAGTTGGTTTATAAAAATATAAAAAAAGTAAAAATCGATCCTTTCCACAATCCTCCTACAATTAAAGAATCGGTTAGTAACCATCCTAATGCGGCCTCCATATATTCTGAGCTCAATTTGACCAAAGCTGACTCACGATCGAAGAAATATGATATATTGGACAAATAGTGAGTTTGAAATCAGGACTTAAAAGTGCGTACAAATTGTAACAACTCACCAGAGCTGCCTCCAGCGACGACCGATTCGATCGTAGCCATAATTCCAGCTTCTTTGTCCATAACGGGTGGCATTATAATTGGGACCATAGGCAACTTCTTACGTTTTTTTCTAACACCAATATTTTCCAAATTTAGAGACCTGAAAATATATACATATGTATTTTTTGTAATACTGGGACTTTCTATCCAATCAGGATCAATCACCAAGTTCCACAAAGTTTAAGCAAGGTTAAAGCATTTTAACATTCAAGTACCTAGACAGGATTCGAATCCGGACTGCCCGGGTGTGAAGCCAATGTTGCTACCGTTACGGACAACTAAATAAGATTATTAGGGTAAAAAAGCATCTCTTTTTATTTGCCCGTATCAGTATCAGTATCGAACTGCGCATGTGCAGGATCGTTGCGGGACTTCCAATACCCCACGTGGAATGGATAGCTGCGGCACCCGAAGGGTGTCGCTGGTCCTAACGCATCAAAAACAATATCTGTGTTCTCTGGTTTTCGAAGGTCAAGTTCTGCCGTCTAATACGAAAAGGTTGTAACTGCATTTTACGCAAAATTGAGAAATTCCCCTTTAGTAAGAATTCTGGAGTTGCGATTAAATGTAACACTGTCATTTTGACAGTTACAATAAATCTATATGGCTTTTCAGTTTTCAGGAGATAAATTAATCAACTAGAAGTCCAAAATGCCAATAACCCAATTTTAAATTTTGACAGTTACATCCATATCGCTTTAAACGGCAGAGTTGTTTGCCAGGCTTGGACACGTAACGTGCTTTTTAACATTGTTTACCTATTAACGTAATTACGGATAATGATAAGTGTGCAAAAGTGTTGTGGCGCTTTTTTACCCTATTAAAACATTAACAAAACTTTTTTAGAAAACTGTCAATTGTCGGAAAACAAGTTGCGTTAAATAGAAACAAATCTTCTGGCGTGTTGATAGTACAGGGTTTCCTAAATTCGAGGTTTTTGAAACGTTATTTCTAAGAGACGGCATATTGGTATAGCAAGCCGTTTCTACGATACGATAAGGGGATCAATAACTTTTTATGCATCTTACATATTGGTTAGATTTGCTTTTTTACAGTTTTTTTTAGGACATCAACTGTCAAACTAAAGGTGATATTTTTTTATTGAATGGTCCTCTCTTGATATTCTTATAAAACTAAACACACAATTTCACTTGTTGTTTAAAACTAAACATGTTCAATAACATGCTAAAATTTAAGGTGGTAATTTTTGAGTTCATTTTGGGATACAGGGGGTAAGATTTTCAAAAAAGTCGTATATTTTTTTAATATCTATGATACTGCTCTAGACATATTTGTCAAATTTGGTACACACTTTCTATTCATCAAGAAGCATTTTTTTATAACAAATGTTACTAATAAAACTGTACGTCAAACGGAAAGAAATCAAGAGATGGACATTTGCTCAACAAAAAATGAGAATTTCAAAAATATCTTATGACATATGATATATTAAACCAGTCAAAAAAGGGACAAAAATTAATAATTCTACCAATAAGTTCAACAAATATTATGAGTCAAACCAGAGAATTCAATCCAGATATTGTAACGGATGAGAAATGTGGTCAAATTGTTGAACGAATAGTTAGTTAGATGACGGATATGTCATAAAGCAACAATTCGATCCCGTTATCTCAGATTTTAAAGAACATAAACAAATAACAGGTTTTCGTCACCAAAAGAACAATTCACAACCACAATCAACAAGAAAAATCGTCATACAAAGTCCAGTTCTAGACGTAATACTTTTCATTCTGCTACATCACCCAGATTCAAGGGATTCATTTCAGACTCACGGACAGACTAATATGGATCGATTGCAAAGTATATCAAGTTACAGTCATTCAGCTACATTCCCTAGATACAAAGGCAAGGCCGACATATTATATTTGAATGAACCCCGTTGTTCCTATAATCATAAGTCATTTGAACGAATTTAAAATCCTGTTCAAAGATTGAACCTGTCGGAAAAAAATTGTTTTACTTGCCCTTTTAAGTTGTTGTTTTGATGTTCAATTTTGTCATGTTAGTTTTCGGTTTTTAGTTGTCAATAAACTAAACAAATATACATATTATAAAATAATTGTATTTCTTTTAATATTATTATGAATTCACAAACATAATATTGAATTTACGAATTTTTTTAATGTGTAATCTAACATTTTTATATTAAAGAATTTTTTGCGTATTTTGGACGTTAGTTTTACATAACTTAGCATGTTTAGGGGAGCACAGTAAATTAAAATTTTGGGGTTTTTTGATTTATCAAATCTCAGCTCTCCTACGTATTTGGAAGTGGGCAATGTTAGTTTTACATAACTTTACATGTATAGGGTAGGAGAGTAAATTACAATTTTGGAGTTTTTTCACAATTAATATCAGTCTGCCAAATTTGAGCCTTCTAGCAGTTCTGGAATTTTGATGATCTATACATGAGTGAGTAAGTAAGTGTGTGACAAATTGGATGTTTTTCAAACTACTCTACTGCGCTCATTTCAAAATAGAGTAATAGATAAGAAAAGCTGGTACAACAGTGTGCGCAAACTGCCGTGCCCCCAGCCCAGAACTTTGGAAAATCTTTAACACCCTGCATATGTTCATAAAAATATTTTTCACAAAATGGACTCAAGAACTACCTTAAGTATTAGCTTGGAGACTGTATATTTACCTTATCATGGAATTTCCAGTATCACTCAAACATACGCCGTCCAAAAAGTAGTTAGCCAAAGACTTGATTTCTGGGCTCCGAGTAGGGGTGGGAGGTTTTGGCAGGGGAGGTGGTACCAAATGAGGTGGAGGAACGTCTCTGGGTCGACATAAAATGCAATTATAGCCGTCTTCTGCGCATTTTTCTGCTTCCTAAATAACCGAAAAAAATTGAAAAAAGACACTCCATTAAAAAAAATTCAAACAAAAAAAAATTTACCATATTTTTATTTACAATTTTGTCGCATACTGCCTACAATAAAATAACAATATATTTTTTAAAGAGGTTAGTTTTTGTAAAATTTGGATAAGCCAATAACAAAAAATTAACTTAAGTTTCTGAGGAAATTGTACAGAATAACAAAAGTTTCAAAAATATAAAATATTAGCGAAACTTTATGTTATGTATCTTGGCTAAAATTATTTGTTTTGTATCGGTTTTTCCCTCCGCGCGTTTTTCTTCAATGATGAGTAATTTCTGAATAAAAAGTCAATTCACATTTTGTTATTGTCCTTTTGACCATGTTCTTCTACAACTAAAACTTAGGTATAGTCTAAATTATACGCATTTGTAATGACGTCACCAGTTGAGAAAAAAACGTATGGCGTAGATATTTTTATATCTACTATCGTTGTTGGGCTCAATTTTGTTGCATCTGTGGCTCGCTGTATCACATTATCAAATTGAAGTGCGATTCCATTTCGGACTTGTTCCCTTTCCAGTTGAAAGTTGAAAAAAAGCCAATATATTTAAAATTATCAGCTGCGATTGTTCATTATACCTATTATATTTGTTTCTCAGCATTTTACAAATTTTTTAAATAATTTCCGACAAGTTGACAAACTCATGTTTTTAATTGAAAGTGACGGATACTTCACATAAGAAATTACCTACCTATTTAAAAAGTGAATTAATTAATCATAGACCCTACTTTCTTTTAAAAGTTATCATATACTAAACAAAGATAAACAAAAATGACGTCATTACAAATGCGTATAATTTGGACTCATGCTCAATGTGACTAACATCAAATATATCAAATAAATAAGACTAGTCTCTTTATGACATTTTGTTCTCAATAAAAATTTAAAATGCTACAATTCTAGTTTACCTGTTCAGTTTTGATGAAATCGCAAGCACCGTGCAGCCATCTCTCGCATTGGCAACACTGTATAATCAGGTCACCTTCTCCGTACGGATCCCCGCAGCTCGGACATATGGTGTGCGACGCGCAAGGGCCACACTCCGTGCAGCCATTCATCCAGGTGCAGTTAAAGCCTGGGTCATTAGTACCACATGTTCGACAGCAAGCGCACCACTGTAAAAACAAAAAATAATAATTTTAAAATCGTTTATAGAATAGAATGGCGATTTAAACAATCTTAGACACGCAACATCAAAGAAAATCACCAAGCAACAAAAGTCACTCAAATCATTTTTAGTATGGGAAAAAAATTTCAAACATCGGGTCGAATCACATTTCAAGAGCACACTTAGAAAAACTTTTTAGAACCGTGCTTGTATGTCTGTGCAGTTGCCTATCTATCTTATAATCTAGATAGCTGTCCTATTTTCTATCATTCCCATTATTATTTTAACAGGTGTTTCCATTTTATGACCTACGCAAAAATGTGCATAAAATTCCAAACTCAGAAAAGTAACTACAACATGGCATCATTGTAGCCAAATCAGCCAAAACACTGCTTTTAAGCTATTGATTTTTACCATTAACGTTAATACGTTGGGTGTATTTTGATCTATCCTAGCAATATCTTCGTGACGTCTGTTTGTGTCTGAGTGTGTGTGTATATTATTTCTGTCCGTAACACGATAGCTCCTAAACCGCTAAACCGATTTTCATAAAATTTTCAGGTAAAATAGTGTTCGACACTCTTACGGGCTTATTAGATTTTGGTCAAAATCGATTAATGCTAATGACAGTTTTTTGACAATTAAAAACTTTAAAAAATGCTAACCTTCTAACGGAGCATCATATCAATAGACGGTTTACGGAATATAGGAGCTCAATAATTTGTGTCATAACTAAAAACTTCTTAAGAGCTTTAGTTTTCTAGATATTTACAAAAAAATTGTTTTCAAGGTTAATATATTAATTCACTTGAAGTGTGCTGATAGGCTAGCTAGGAAGGTATCAGATCCATTTATTTTATTCACAGTGTGCCTGAATGAAGTATAGGTTACATAAAAATGGTTCTAAACACTAATTGCACATTTTAAATATGGACTCTTTCTTGACTTCAGAGCTATATTCATATACATCCTAGCTGATCCTCTTCTCAAAACTTTATAAATTTTTTTGTTCTAGTCACGTGTGACCTAATATGTGCGCTCAGTTTGACTGCGGGGCTTTGTTAAACACCCATAGTAGTATAAAAAAGTTTGGTCACGTGGTCGAACTCATGGTCGTTTGGCCGCCATCTTTGAAAATGGCTGCCAAATTAATAGATTTTTTGTTTAAGCGTATCTCCCTACCCTGTGGTCCAATTCAAATTTTTTAAAGCTTGTTTTACTCCTTTTTTAAGGGCAAACAAATAAAACACTTACCTTACACTTCCAGTTTCCGTGAGGCACGTAGTCTAAAGGTGGATCCATACAGTACGTATGGTAAGACACGTCACAGTCATCACAGAGAATTAGACGGCCCTCGTCGTTTCTTTGGCCGCACCCTTCACAAATGGTGCAATCCAAACATCTTAAAATTAAAAACAGAAATAGTAAGTTAAAGTTTTATGTATAACAAGGCCTAAATAAAGTTGCTTATTTTATGATTTTTCAACCAAATTTTCAAAATTTTAATATTTTTTATGATAAGAGGACGTAGATATAAAAAAATAACCAGAGGTTGTTTTTTTTAAATAAAACACAATTGGTATCTGCAGGTTGGCATTACATAATTATTGTCAAAATTTAAAGTTGTCACTTTGCTTCTACAGAAAATCAATATTAATAGGTCAAATTGTATTCTAGAAAAAGATCATATTTTTGACAAAGTTGTATTATGTTAAAAGAATAATCAGTAAATAAATAGATAGTAAGTGTTCTTCTTATTGAGCTGTCAATGAAAAAATTAAAAACAAGCTAAATATACAAAGGGGAGAGCGCCAAAAGCAGTTCAACCCGTAGGCTGTGCGATGAATGCCACTGCCTAAATGTTATGAATAGGGTCACTGTAGAGACCCTGTATGTATGACATATTTTAAGGAAATAGAGACGCGACAAACTTATCAAAGTCAAATTTATTTAAGTCAAAATCAAAGGAAGGAAATATCGGTCCCCTACACTTGTTTTGAGAGAGACGCACCTTCTGTCCTTGTTAATTCATAAGCGTCGGAAAATAAAAATAAACGATTTGTGACAAAAATTTACAGGGGGTGACAGACAAACGTATCTGTTTATATGTTGCATAATGATTTATGTCACTTGCCGCTGACAACATAAATTATTTTAGTGAAACGACAACGAACTTGGCAAGAAAATAACATAACCAAAACATATTACATTTTTTGTCGCATCTCTATCTCTTTAAAATAAGTCATAAATACAGGGTCTCTAGGTTACTGCATCCTGGAAGCCTGGCGAAAGAAGACGTTAGTTTCCGGGATGCAGTGACCCTAGTCATGAATTATTTTAACTTGAATTGTACGGTCCCATTTATTTTTGTATATGTTTTTTAGTTTGTTTAGTTTGTTTACGTTTGCAATTGAACCTAAATCCTATCTCAGAGTGAAATAAAAAAAGTCTATTTTCGTTTCATCAATCTTACCTCCAACCCTTTTGCAAAACAACCTTCGTCACTTTAACGCTGATGCAATAAGGATGATAACACTGTCCACACTGCACGCAGGCTATCAACATACCCTCGTGGTCAGTACCTAAAGCTCCGCACATGACGCAAATGTCTTGAGTTAACACGAATTTGTCCTAAAAATAATACCAAATAAAAACCAAATACTATAAGGTAACCCACTCGCTGCAACTAGACAGTCGCTTTTGAAAAGCTGTGGGCTTAACCTTTCAGCGATATTAGAACGTTTTAGCCTAGAAAAAACTGATGGAGGCAGGTTTTCAGAACTGAAACAGTGAATAGTGGAGTACAACTAACCTAAATGTCAATTTTAACATGCTTGAGGTAGGGGACAGGGCCGTCAACTAAATTTGTGGGACAAACATTTTTACTTTCCTAGCCCGCGTAGCAATGGCTAAAGAAGGTATTATTTTCGACAAAGAATTGTTTTTTCAGATAACCCCAAAAATGTGTTTATTTGACCCATCTTAGCAATATCGTCGTGATGTGTGTTTGTGTGTATATTATTTCTGTCCGTAACACGATAGCTCCTAAACCGCTGAACCGATTTTCATAAAATTTTCAGATCAAATAGTGTTCGACACTCTAACGAGCTGATTAGATTTTGGTAAAAATCCATTAATGCTAATGACAGTTTTTTGTCAATTAAAAAATGCTAACTTTTTTAATAATAATTTTTTTTATACCGAAAAACTTCGTAAAAGCTTTAGTTTCTGAGATATTTACAAAAAAACCTATTTTTTTAAGGCTGGGATATCACGACTTCACTTGAAGTGTGGTAATAGGCTAGCTAGGAAGGTATTAGATCCGTCATGGATCCATTTATTTCATATTTGACATCAAAAATCTTTAGGCTTATGTAAAAATTAATTGTTATTACTTAATGATTTTTTACAGCCACTTAGTTCAAATTTAGTGCCTGTGCACTCTGATAGGAATTACTTTTAAGAATTTTTTCAAAGCTCTTCTGTTACTCATCATTTGAAAAATAGACCGGTCTACCGTGGACTATGACCAACAATGACGTTTAAATACCGAATACTAAGGTCAGTCTCACCTTAGCAGAACATAGTACCAATCGATTCTCCACCCCAGGTTCCTCTCCATCACTTTTTCCGTCTGAAGCCGTAGGTCTTTGCAGTCCCACACCGGGAGCACCGAACATACCCCTTATTTTCGCTTTTCCACCCCGTTTGCGGCCGAAATCTGCCAGTCGTTGACGTTTCATGAAGTTGGTTTTGCCTGGAGCACCTGGAAAATACGTTTTGCTTATATACCTGTTTTACACAGACAACTAATACATGGATTTCTTCACGGTCCAAAGGTTTAAGCTAAAAATTAGTAGTACATAAACTGTCAACTTTCTTCTGAAATAAATTCATAGAAAAATCCACGGAAATTTTGAGCTGTCATTACATTATGAAGAAATCCATGAGTTAATCCATTAAGAAATTCATGGAATAATCCATAAAGAAATTCATGAATTTTTCCATGAAGGAATCCATGGATTAATCCATAAAGAAATCCATGGATTAATCCATAAAGAAATCCATGGATTAATCCATAAAGAAATCCATGGATTAATCCATAAAGAAATCCATGGATTAATCCATAAAGAAATCCATGGATTAATCCATAAAGAAATCCATGGATTAATCCATAAAGAAATCCATGGATTAATCCATAAAGAAATCCATTGATTAATTCATGAAGAAATTCATGGATTAATCCAAAGAAATCCCTGGATTAATCCATGAAGAAATTCATGGATTAATCCATGAAAAAATCTATGTATTAATTCATTAAAAAAATTAATTGATTAATCCATGAAAAAATCCATGGATTTAGGATTTCTGAATTAATCAAAAACTCAATATTTTTTACCATATTTGTTGTTTCCCATTTTTGTAAAAAACACACATTTTTTTAACCAACTGTATAAAGGTTATGTCAATTCTTATAAAACTATGCCAACCTTTACAATAAAAGCCCAGGAAATTAAATAATGAATAAAATAATGCAAGGTTTGACTCATAACCATAAACAATAGTTACAAACTAAAAAACTAAAGAACGAAAAATTATCAAAAAAAGTTTCCTATGCTCAGCCGGGACCCAATTAGTCTACCAAACACTAGAGCGAGGACAGAGTATTTTCTTTAAATATATATTCGGTCTTTAATTTCACCCCTAGTTTGGAATTGTTGTTTATGGTATGGCATTTTGGTATTTAAAAATATATTATTGACAATCGCCCATTGCGATTAGAAATTTTAACACACAAAGGTGATCTCATGCTTTCAGACCTTGGTTCTTACTAAATACCTAAGAGCATAAATACAGGGAATACCAATGCATTTTTACACGCGATGCTTGAAGTCAGGACTCCTTTTAATTATTAATGTTTCTTTTTCGGGTGGACAGGATTTCCGTAACTGGTGGTTTTGCACTCCGTTACGTTACTTCATTATTTTTGAAGATAAGTGTCAAAAATTTAAGGTTGTCTTTTCTAAAAACCAGTTGATCGTTGATCCGAGTGAAAATTTATTAAATTGTGAATTAAATTCATAGTTTTTCTAAAATTAATTGTGCAGATTTATTGTGGACACCATGAAGAGTGTTTAATGGCATCTATAAACCGCTCTTAACTTTATTAACAAATTATAAAGAAAAATACAAGTACTTACCTATGAAATCCCCTACTTCTCTCGGACATTTTTCCGCACATGTTTTACGTGAATTATTTCCCATTTTTTACAAAAGTAATCACAACTTTGGCGTTGGCGCACAAAGCCAAAAAACTTTTTTATAATTTTTCGTTCTTTGATTTCGCCTCTAGTTTGGAATTGTTTATTTTTAATCCAAATATTTCATAAGAAAGAAGTTTTGCTAACTTATTTTACAAAACTAAAGCTTACAGTTTCATAGAAGAAATTATTTAGAAAACTTTTCAGTTTTTGATTCTAATGGTTTTATTAGGTTTTAATTCAGAATTTATAACACACTTATCCAAATTGAGCAAGGGTTTTATAAAAATAATAATCACGACTATTATAAGAAGGTAAATCTAATTGTTTATACAAATTTAATGACTTCGTTATATAAAAAACACATTAGAGTTATAAAATCTTTGTAAGAAAAAGTCAAAATTATTGTGAGGAACAACCTATTGGGTACTGTCCCAAAACGTCAAAAAGTTGTCATGAAAAATTATATTTACCTTTGCCTTTTCCTAAACTGCCCTTAGGTCTCCCAGATATCCCTGTCGGAAAACCAAGTCGTTTCTTGGCTATTTTGCTAGCAAAAGGCTTGCCTCGGCCCAGGCCAATATTTCTGGTATCATCCATAAAATCAAACTCCGACATGTCGTCGTAAAGAGAGTCCTGCGATCCCGATAGGTCGCCAGAATCTTCAAAGCCTAAGAAAAAAAAAGTGATCTATAAGGTAAGAAAGCGTCACACTTGCAATTACATTTGAATGTGCTTTTTTCTGTTAACTGTGCACTAAGTTATAATTTGTTCGAAATAAATATAATAGTCCTCTTAATATAATCTTTTACATATGAAATTAAAAAATATCCCAGGTTATGGACGCCTCTGGAGTGTTACCCTCGGTCTGCACTGCAGTGAGTAATACATAGTTTAAATTAAAATATTATTGTTAAAAAAGCTGCACTGTATCTTTTTTTCCAAAACCATTCGTTTCTAAGACAATTGGTAAAGCTGACAAATTTGAGTGTTATTTTTATAAATGTGCAAGAAATCATTAATCATAACAAAAACATTTCATGTAAAAAAAAGCCAAGTACGCGAAAGTGGTATTCCGTAAAAAGAATTGAGATAAAAGTAAAGCCAAGTTCTCCAATACAAATTTCAAAATGAATTCTTACTAGTTTGGAAATGTTTTTTTAAGCTTTGCTATTTCAGCCAAACTTCTTTACATTCAATTTAGCACTGTGCCTAAGAGTCATTTGCAACCGTAATAGCCAAGTTTAGAAAAACATTTCCAAACTAGTAAGAACCATTCATTTTGAAATTTGTATTGGAGAACTTGGCTTTACTTTTATCTCAATTCTTTTTACGGAATACCACTTTCGCGTACTTGGCTTTTTTTTACATGAAATGTTTTTGTTATGATTTCACTGCTTTTTTAAAGGATTTGGATAATGTTTAAGTATTAAAGTAGTAAAATATGTTCAAAACTTTTGCAATGCCTTATTAAAAATGTTGAGGTATTTTTATATTTTCCTATGGTTTTATCATAGTTCCTATCAGCCTTCTAAAGCTCAGCTCTCTAGTGTTCCTGGAAGTAGGCAATGTTAATTTTACGTAACTTTACATTTATAGGGGAGGAAAATAAATTAAAATTTCGGTGTTTTTAAATTTTTTCCTATAGTTTTATAATAGTTCCTATTAGTCTTACAAAGCTCAGCTCTCTAGCGTTTCTGGAAGTGGACAATGCTAATTCGCATAACTTTACATTTATAGGGGAGGGAAGTTAATTAAACTTTGGGGTTTTTGAATTAATTTATTTTTTAATAGTTTTATCATAGTTCCTATCGGCCAATCCAAAGCTCAGCTCTCGAGCGTTTCTGGAAGTGGGTAATGTTACTTTTACACAATTTTACATTTATAGGGGAGGGAAGTAAATTAGAATTTTGGGGTGTTTTAATTTTTTTCTATAGTTTTATCATAGTTACTATCGGCCTTCCAAAGCTCAGCTCTCTAGCGTGTCCGAAAGTGGGCAATGTTACTTTTACATTACTTTACATATATAGGGGAGAAAAGTAAATTATAATTTTGGGGTTTTTAAATTTTTTTCTATAGTTTTATCATAGTTCCTATCAGTCTGCCATTTCTCGAAGTGAGCAATGTTACTTTCACATAACTTTACATGTATAGGGGAGGGGAGTAAATTAGAATTTTGGAGTTTTCCAGGGGTTTGGTCACAATTTCTATCAGTCTGCCAAATTTCAGCTTTGTAACATGGCTTGAAATACAGTAGAATTTTGATGATCTATACATCAGTGAGTGAGTGAGTGGCAATTTCGACGTTTTTTGAAATTTCGTAACTACTTTACTACTTTATGGAATGGAGGGGTTGTTAACTCCATGAAGATCTACGACTGTGCAAAGTTTAAGATTCGTAGCTCATTCCGAAGTAGAGTTTTAGATAGGTCAAATATCGGCTGAAATATTTCAAGAAAAGATGGTATGGTGCCCTCAGATAAATGAAAATGATATATTTATATAAATTTAAATGTTGACAGTTGCAATATGTAAATTATTCATTTATTGACTAATCATGAAGATTTTCTAAAGCAATTTTTTATCTGAAAAATACTTACTTGATCGCTTAGCCATAATTTGCCTAGCCATGTATTGCGTTTGTTGCTGCTGAATGGAGTTTTTGCTACAATTCAGGCACACGTACTCGTAGTCTGGATTGGAATCTTTTTTCTGGTGGTACGTTGTTAAATCGGCGTCGGGGTCGCAAGTTCCGTGAACAAATCTGTCAATTAAAAAGGTCACAAGTATTATTTACATGACAAAAATTACACAGCGTTTTATAGCAGTATAACAATCCTCTATGTTTGAAAATTGTAGACAATGATTGAGTAGAACCAAATTTCGGACTTCTATTGTCTTTATTTAATTTAAACTCGACGTTTCGGTTAGTTAGTACTCTAACTTACTTATACTACTTGGTCTGCAGTCAGGTGTGACGACCCGCCCCGTTTTCTAATCCTAAGACGTTTGTTTTCCATTATATGGCCGTGCTTAGTCGACTGAAAACGTCTTTGGTCTGCATGATAAATGCAGCTTCAATAAACCTTCATTTTCACCAATGCGACTTCTTATGCAAACATTTTGCTTCACACTATTAAATCTTGTGATCATTTGACCACGCATGATCCGCTAAACCGGATTTTTTCAATATCCCCTAATTGAGTACTTTTTTTATGTTCCTCTACTCTAACCTGAAGAGGGCGTTTCGATTCACCTATATATGATTTACCACACTCCCACAGGATTTGATAAATGCATTCCTTATTATTTGAGGGATTTTCTGCCTTTGATTTAGTTACAAAACTCCTTATCGTATTTTCAGATGAAAATACTGTTTTAGTATCTAGTGTTTAGCTATGCACACCAAGTAGAATAAGTAGTAGCCTTTAGACAGGATTGTTTAGTTTACACTTGAAAACGGTAAGAGATACTAACTAGCCGAAACATCATGTTTAAATTAAATAAAGCCAATGGAAGTCCGAAATTTTCTTTCTAAACAGTCCTCTTTTTGGTGGGTGTGCTTTCGGGCTGTTCGGCCGTCGTCGTTGGAAATTCGTTCTCGACGTTTCGCCTCTCGAGTGGATGGCATCTTCAGGAGATGTTGACTGTTTGTCGGCTTCTCGAAGACTGGTGGTTAGTCTGTCGCGGGCGCAGGTTATATACGCTATGGTGGGCGGCGCGTATATCAGAGCTGGTCGGTGATTGGTCACATTCCCTTGATTCAGTTTTGTTATTGTGAGCGAGCCGTTTAGTGTTTTTAAGAACCGGTACCCATGTTCTGTTAATTTTAAGAGTTTCTTCAGATCTGTTGAAGTTCTGCTGGTGTTTATGAATTTCGATTGCTTCTCTATAGTCTTGGATAGTATGAAGAGGAGGCGCAGAGAACTTGTGTGTCTTCGAATTTATTTGGTGGTCTTCATTGTTTAGTGTGTGGTCTGCAACTGCGGATTTTTCCGTATGTCCGAGTCGACAGTTGGCTGTGTGTTCTTTGATTCTTGTGTTTACGGACCGTTTGGTTGTTCCGATGTAGACACTTCCACAGGTACAGGGAATGCGGTATACCCCCGAAGAACTTAGTGGGTTCCTTATATCCTTCGCAGATCTGAGGTGGTTCTCGATCTTCTTAGATGGCTTGAAGATCGTTTTTATGTTGTGTTTTCCCAGAATACGTCCGATCCTATCTCTCACTCTAGGGATGTAGGGCAGAAAGGCTCTTGAAGTAACTTCGCGGCTGCTCAGTCCACCGCTACTGTTACTTCTAGTGCTCGGCTTTGGTCGTATACATTTATCTATGTCGCTTTGAGTGTATCCATTTGCTACGAGGGCGTTTTTAAGATGGTTTAATTCTTTGTCTAGATGTTCTGGTTCGCAGATTCTTTTCGCCCTCTCTACCAATGTTCTTATTACCCCTTTTCGTTGGCACGGGTGGTGGTTAGATATGTTGTTTAGGTAGCGGTCTGTGTGAGTAGGTTTCTTGTATACGGTATGTCCTAGTCGTCCCTCTTTCCTCGTTACTAGTACGTCAAGGAATGCTAATTCTCTGTTGTTCTCTGTTTCCATTGTAATTTGTATACTGGGGTGCATGCTGTTAATGTGGTTGAGAAATTCATTACGGCTGTCTCTACCATAAGGCCAAACGACAAAACGTCGAGAACGAATTTCCAACGACGACGGCCGAACAGCCCGAAAGCACACCTACCATTGGACGATGGCCGCGAAAGCCTTTCACAGTCCTCTTTTTAATTTTTACTCCACTCAATTAATCTAATGAAAATGAATGATTTTTTGGCGTTTCTTCGTTCAATGCTCTCTGTTAGATTCTCGCATTTAAAGGAAGAGACAACTTATAACCAAACGGCCCATTTATTACTTATTACTTTGTGTACCCTCGCTTATGTTTTCTTCCATGTTTTCACTTATTTTTATCCTGTTTATGAAAATTGTAAAAAAACATTAACAGAGAATGTAAGGTTACCGGCATAACAATACCTTTGGTAAGTTGATATTTTAGAACGTAAAGTTTGCAATATTAGCTTAAACGTACAATATTTAATGCAACGAGCAAAAGCTTCGCTTAAAAAATAACGGAAGTTTACGTATCGAACCGTTTGTTTAAAAATGGTGCAAGTCCCTGTAAAGGTGTTTAACGCGTTCACTGGGACGCAGAAAATATGTGTCTAGTCGGCAGTGCGTTAGGGGTCGTATTTGTCCCGTACCTGATTGGGCTGACGTGCGTTTCGGGGCTAATTTGGGCCGTGCATTTTTGCTGAAAATGAATTGTACTCTGTCTTCCAATTCCGTAGCTATAAATAACTCCACAAAATCCCAACAAATAGAAGAACAGCAGCAATCGCAATATGCGACAATAAGTAAGTAAAATGCTGTACGGGACATATTGGCCCCGTAACGCAGTGAATGTGTCAAATTGGTCAAGTTATAAATACATTTTTACTGCACTATATTCTAACCTTTTTGACCTATACTACATCACAATTTTTGACCGATTTAAGGTTAGCATATTGCATAAATATGTCAAAACAAATCAAATGGGGTTATAGAGTGGTTATTTAAAATTTTAAAGAGCGCGGTACACCGAATTACTTGTAAGATTGGTAAAAATGTCAATAACTCATCTGCAATCATCAAGGTATTCATTTTTTTTAAATATTACAGAATATACAGGGTGTCAAATGTCATATTTGACTGATATAGTTTAAAAAGAACTCAAGACGGTCCTTTTCAAACCCTTTTTATTCCAAGTTTTTAAACATATTACTGTGCGAAAAAATTTAATAGAAAAATTATATCCGGGGACTTTTCGCCAGAAATTTGTTAGTGTTCAGTCTCTGATTCCACGACCGACAGCATTTATCAAAGTTAGCTCGTATAATAACATTTTTACGACAAAACATGTGACATGTTTGGAAGAGAATTAAATTATATTTCAAATAAGGTATTTACCTTGCAATTCGGTTAAGAAATGAAGATGCCTTTTATGTACAATTTAAAGAATAATATTATAATAAGTAGTTGGATTTGAAGATATACGCAAAATAATTGTTTATCCACATATATTTTGTTTCTTGACCAAACTGCATCGCACGATACTTTGTTTTGACGAAAATTTTATTGGCTAAAATAAGCTCTCTACAATTTTTTTTGTGAGAAAAGCTTACCTTACTAGTTATACAGGAAAAAAGGGTAGGCCGCTCTTGGCTCTACAGTTCTGAATATTTCGGAAACAAGACCTAGCCTAGCTAAATCCTGTTGGTAGTATTTTTGGGAGTCAACTGAATTATATCCCCGTGTCAGTTCCCCGGATATTTATTGTGTTTTTTTTTTATGCTGGGACTTCTTTCATCTATACTAGGATCAATCGCCCAGTTTTTGCCAAAGTTTTTGCGTCGAAAATAGCTTTTTAGACATAACAATACAACCATGCGTTAAGTGGGACTCGAACACGCGCAACGCCGTGATCGAGGCAGTTCCATCGAATATAAGCTGCCATCATACCAGCACTATATCCGAAGCAGGACCACTACACAAGCGGACACGAACTCACACGGATATTTTTTGTGTTGCACGGTGTTACTACCAAAAAAGTTTTTAGGGGTGTAAGTTTATAAGGGATCGCACTGTAACTCTATCATATAATCTATATAAGGACACTCATCGTAAAGGCAAGCTTGCTTGACGATGAGTGACCTTAAATCTATAAACTTACTTCCTACAACTGGTGCACTGTACCATCTCTCTGTGGGCATGAGATCGGTACGCTCGATGACATATCGGACAGCAACAGCCTTTGTTCCGTTGTTGATAGCACGAATCGCAAACGGTGTAGTGTAAGTGCCAGCGGGATGATAATCCCGCGCCTGGTGTTCTCGAGCCACAGTCACCACAAACTCGGCAACACTGCAACATAAAAGTTACACTATATAGTGAGAAAAAAATCACTAGCCCTTTCCGAATTAAATATTAAAAAAACTGCATACATACGGAGCGTCTAAAAACATTGGTTTGGACAAATAGTACCATGATAATTAACAGAACAATTACTTCCTACCAGTCAAATTTCATTAAAATAAAGTAAATCACTTTACAGTTATGTAGCTACAACACACACAAATTAAAGAAATAGGTAATTTATTTCGTCTGAGAAAAGCAAAAAGCTTCCGTTTAAAATAAATAACCACATTCAAGCTAATAATCTCTCTAGTAAGTAGTGTTTGTACAATATAAAAGCATTAATTTGATTAAATTCATGATTTTGGAAAATAATTCAACATACCTTTTAAGCTTTGTTGCGTTATATATTTTCTCAAGTGCTTCAAAATAATTCAAATCTTACTATAAATTTCTAAAAAACTAAATAAAGTAACGGTACTTATAATATTGTTTTAAAAAAATAAATGCGTTGGTTTTATTTTAGGAAACAAATTTTATCATAAAAAGTATTAAGATATCCAGAATAATAAAAATGATGTAAAAATATCTAATCTAAGCGCCAGATATTTTAAATAAAAATAAAAATTGTTGTGAATTGTGAAAAGTGAATTAATAGTTTTCCACACATGATTTGCATTATTTAAATAGAACCTTAAGTTGGGCAATGCTAGTGTGTGACTTAACATGTATGCTATGTTTTCTACCCTTTTTGGTTATCATTATCTTAAGTGTACTAACTAATAAACGATTACAAGCTTTTAGGCTGCTTTGAAAAAAAAAATCGACATATAAAGGGTGATTTAAATTGTAAAAACCGGATTTTAATATCAAGTCGTTTTTAAGCCACAGAGCATTTTTGAAAAGTCTACATTTTGCAGTAAGATGCGTATAGAAGTTTTAACACACAAAGGTAAGCCCATGCTTGAAAAAGTTGATACACGTCTAATTTGGGTGTACACCTTCTCAGTGGGAACCAAAAATTTAAAAAGATCAGTTGAATAGCTTGGTTGAGTTCAATACCCAGAGAACTAATGTTCCTGTATTAAGGGCACGAACAGTAGGCAGATGTTTATAAAAATGTATACATACAGTACCGGCCAAAAGTGGTGAAACTACCTAAAATTGTATATAAATTTGGTCCTGTACCACTACCAAAGAACCGTGTTTCGGCGATTTTTGATACAAAATCATTTAGTGCCTTTTTGTCACGTTTAAACAAATACCCAGAGAACTAATGTTCCTGAATTTAGGGCACATACAGTAGATAGATGTTTCCAAAAATGTATACATACAGTACCGGCCAAAAGTGGTAATACTACCTCATCATATATAAATTTGGTCCTGTACCTATCAAAGAACAAATGATACATTTAAAAACTTCAGTCCAGTTCTTAGTGCACGTATCGGCACTTTTCGATACAATAGTGCGTTTTTGGCACGTTTAAAAAACAAGCTAAAAATAAAAACTTTTTTCTTTGTAATTTTACGCAATAATGGCAAGTACACTCGTGCTCATAAAAATTCCGTACACGAAAAATTGAATTGATAATTTTTAGTGTAATTTACTGAAAATCCAGCTAAGATGTCTTGGCATTTTTAATTTTTTTTGTGACACAAATTGTCCAAGTCAATTTTTTAAATGTCATTTGGTAATAAAACTATAAACAAAGCTAACAACAAAATATAAGTCAACTTTTTTCTGATTTTTCGTTCTTTTATTTTCGCCCTTCCTTAGTTTGCCATCAATATTATGTATGTTACATTGGACCATCTTAACATCTTTTCTGAGGGACGACCCAGAGGTCAACGTTATCGCGTCTTCTAGGTAACGCGGTCCCACTTAATCACGGATTATTGAATATTAGCGGATTAGATTTGACAAAGTTAACACCCCAAAATCTAAAATGACCGTTGTCTTGTCTTTTTTAACGATTGACATTTCGTTCTCTGGTTTAGAAATGTCAAGTTCTTGTCAATTGCTATTTTGGTTTATTTGCGGTTTTGCCAGATTTTTAATTAAAACGTTACTCTTTCTATTACGGTAGATAAAGTCGGAGATTTGTTTTTTTTTCCAATAAAAATAAAGTTCAGCTCATTATTTTTTTTGTAGTTTTTTCTTGGGTATATATATATATTTTTGAGGCAAATTTTTACAATATTTTTTCGATAGCCTCTGCTAGTTGTTATGGGAAACAGCTGATTACTGTCAAAAAGTTAATCTCAAAAATTATTAAATGAACTATCACAACTGAGAGTCTTTGCCATTTTGACACGGCCGCGATAAAATCAAAGTATAGCGAGTTAGGCTAGATGGTCTAAACCAATTTTCCGCCTTTTCAATGGTAATGTCAAAGGCATGGTGTACCCACTCTTTTCATTTTGGTTCCTTGTGAAATCCAATCTCTAATTGTTCTATAATCTGTGCACTTAACGCCGTGCTTTATTTTTTGTTCAGAAATCCCCCAGGTATGTCTAAGACATATTTCGTTCAAGAGAAAAATGCTAAGAACTCTAATGTTGAACAAAAATAAAGAAATATGTGGTGATGACATACCCTGCATTTCCATCCATATTTCGGTATCGAAGTGACAATTGGTCTTTGGCAGCTGGCATGGTAAACCTTATCACAGTGTTCGCACGTCATTATTTTCGTCTCGTCGCCTATCACTCGGCAAGTTTGACATATTCGGCATTTTCTACATTGCCAACCTGCCCTTACACCTAAAAGAGATACTCTTATTAATAACTGGGTGCATAAGCTCAAATAATTAATAGCTACGCCCAATATGGTGGATAAGTAATATTTTTTCTAGTTTCTTCATCAAGTAACGCTATTTACAGTTGCCAGTTCAACGTATTAGTATGAAATTATAGGAGGTAAATAATAAAACTATTTAGGCGGGATTTTTAAATTATATCTCCCTTCGTTTTGGGAGGTCCAAATCGGTGTGAACATCAAGTAAGTATAACCCATAGACGAATATGATTAGTTTACTGTGGTATAACCCATAGACCAATGACAGAGATAGACCAGACACTTACACGGTGGGAGTTTTATTACTCAATTGGCGCAGTATACCGGGGTGCCGTGCAAAAACCAGCGCCTCTCCAACTTTGTGCTCCGTACTAAACATTTACAGGGGGATTTGAAACAATATAACGCTTGCGCAGTTTGTCTCTAAGCTACAGGGTGGCCTTTCAAATTATTGTATACCGGATGCTCATAGCCATCAATTCAATCGTTCTCCGATCAAGCTACATCTTATAATATAGTGTTTTGAATAGTTTTTATCAAATTAAATTTTAACACCAAAAGACCAATTCTACTCGTCAATTAAATACATAGTGTTAAATTTAAACTCTGCGCGCTGATAAGAATGAGTTATTTTGTGTCAACGCTGAATTTACCTAAAAACACTCTGGTATAACATGGGTATAACCTAACCGGGGTCAATTGATCGCAAACGTATCCTAACCGGAGCGTGCCTGGGCAGGTTGGGATCCGTATGCGATCATTTGACAGTTAGGGTAACACCCATTTCGACCTCCCAAAAAGAGGAAAATGGAGCTATAATTAAAAAAAAAATAAGAAAAAAATTAAATTATTTCCAAAAATTATAGAAGTGAAGTCATGTCATTACGTATATTTATAGTGAAATCGCCCTCCACCAGTAGATGACTGAACCATTTCTACACTTTACGGTTTGTACATTTTACATTTTGATAAATTACTTTTTGATGACTTCAGTTTTCTATGTTTTATTTTTTGTTCGATTACATTTTCTTTGCTCTGTCATTTCTATTAAATATATTTTGCTTTTCTATAAATTATGCGCGCCCGAAATGAGCCACTAAGAAGCCTATATGAAGTGTTATAACACGTGTTTATTTTGAAGTAAAATGTTTTATAAGGAAGATATTCAAAAGGTCTGCCAACCTTTGTTACCAAATTAAAGCTTACAGTTTTATGAGACAGCGACTTATTTTAAAACTTTTTAATTCCTGATTCTAACGGTTTTGCAAAGCATATCATTTATGGATTGGTTAAATCGGAGTTTATTTTGCTGATTAATTTTTCACATACCTGGAAACTGCGCCAAACCAACACAAGTCCCATGATAGTGTGCACCACAGCCAGAACAGTACATAAGATTTGCAATGTCACCCATTTGTCTGCAAGTATAACATGCGGAATCTAAAAAGAAAACGTAACCTGACTTTTAAAACGCAAGGCAAATATGTAAAACAACCTAATCTAGTACAAACTTTACTTGGAAAGAAACTATTAAGTTCTTTTGATATACGGTCAAATTTTGTTATTTACTTACTTTCAGCCAAAAGCATGGCATTTCCAATATGATTGGAACAAAAAACTGTAAGCGAGGCGAGCTCTTGAAAGGCCCCCGATGCAGTGGCGCACGGAAAATGAAAGATCTTGGTGCACCCCTCTTCTTTGCACCCCAAACTGGCTCCATAGTGATTGCAGAATGAACACTTCTTCGAAGAACTTTCCACTACTACAGGGCCAACGTTTTCTAATGCAAAGTTGCCTAAAAAGTTATTATCCAGCTTAACCAAAAAAAGAAATTATTTAAAACTAAAAAATTTTATGGCGACATTTCAATTGGCGTAGCGTATTCATAAGCGGTTTGGCAGTATTTGGTCAAATATTTGGTGTACAAACATGCCAAATATGTTTGCTTATTTTTAAACTAGTAAACAAGATGGCTATATTCGTTTCCGTTTGTGCAGTCCATTACGTTAACGAAAATCATTTTAACTTTCTATCAAAGCAATACACGTTGAACACACGGATTATACAACATTGACGGATTGGATTTGACCAAAGTAAAAGCGGCAAATTAAAAATGACCGCCGTCCTGGCCTTTTTAACCAATGACATTTTGTTCTCTGATTTTTTCGATTTCGATTGTTAGAGTTTTGGCACTGTCCTTGTGGATAATTTTGCCAGCGCTATTTGGTGAACCCCAAGTTTGTCTGGCTCGAAGCCACTTGTATCTCTAGGTTTTGGTCTGGCTTTGTTGCGTTATCCCTTCTCTTTGGGGTTCTTTTTTCCTTCTGTAGGATATTTGTTTCTTCTCTAAAGTTCAGACTGTTTCTTTGGATTTTCTTCTTCTTTTAAGTGTTATCCCTTCTTCTTTCTGTTCTTTCTTCTCTTTTCTTTCCTCGTGGCGTTTTGTAACTTTTCTTCTTTATTCTTATTGTGTGTATCTATCTTTTTTTTTAAACATTCGCCCCATCCCTTTCATTCCTACACTAAACAAGCATGTTCAAAAGATAATTTATAGGTAAGTCTTTCTTGTTTCTGTTCTTTCTTCTCTTTTCTTTCCTCGTGGCGTTTTGTAACTTTTCTTCTATATTCTTATTGTGTGTATCTATATTTTTTTTAACATTCGCCCTATCCTTTTCATTCCTACACTAGACAAACATGTTTAAAAGATAATTTATAGGTACGTGACTAGATATAGACATATATATATTTTTTATATATAAATATATTTTTTTCCTTTTTTGTAAAAGGAAATAGACATCGTTTTTCTTGTACTTTTGTGTTTGAACTACCATTTCATCGTAGAATTTGGTTGTTTGTTGAAATTTCTCTAACAACTTTTTATTCTGTTATACATAAATATTTATGTATATAATAAAATTTCGATTTCATTTTTCAGCTACCGTTGTAGGATTTTTTTCTTTCTTTCTTTCTTTTTCCTTGGTGATCAACAGCAAACAAAAAGAAAGATTTTCTATTTTTTCCCTTTACGAAAACTACCCCATGTGTTCTCTGGTTTAGAAATGTCAACTGCTTGTCAACTGCTGTTTTTGTTTGTTTGTTTTTTTCCAGTTTGCCCTGATGGTTCAGAGGAGCGGATAGTTCAAAACTTGCATTCCGTTTGCTATTGGTCGAAATAGTCAGCTGACTTTTTGATGTTGAAGGAGCGGCTAAAGTTCCTAAAGAAAATTAACGTTGCCGTTTAAGATTATTATTATATTATATTAAGAGATGGTGTCACCAGTCAAGAATTTAACAAACATTATGTTTACAGGTTTCGGCGTAAAATACGTATATATACTAGTTGTAAGTGATTAAAAAATGTAGTGATTTGTGCAGTACATACCTGTGCAGAATTTACCTAAATGTATGCATATACCGATGAGTTTTTTTTAAATTGTTTTTTAAAAACATATTACATCTTTTTAAATTAGCTTCCCTGTCCTGTTTTTCCTGTCGAAATCGGTGTTAACCTAACCCTGATAAATTATGCGACAGCGTATCCTAACCTGTCCAGACACGTCCAGGTTAGGATACGTTTCCCATCAATTGACCAAGGTTAGGTTTTGTTTCAGTTTTTGTTTTCAAAATATATGGCATATATCAGCTGACTATGTCAACCAATAGCAAATGGAATGCAAGTTGTGAACTATCCGCTCCTATGGTTCAGTGGACGCGCGTTCGCTTTTCGATCAGAGGGTAATGGGTTCGATTCCCATGCCTGCCTCGATAAACTCGAACCTATTTTCCGTTTGTGAATACGGCGGTAGGGGTGACGCCTGTCTTGGGCGCAGTTTGGGCTTCAACGAAGTAGGCAAAGTTGATGAAAAAATACAAGGCCGTGGTTCGGAAGTCACGTTAAGCGGATGGTCCCGTGTTAAGAGCGTAGATGGCGCTAGCACGATGAAGATCCCTGTGCCCGACAAAGGGTATCAGGCAACATTAAATCCTCCATGAGAAAAGAAAATTGCCTACCGGGGGGTGCTTCGCAGGCCGGCCTGCTGAGTTGTCATGTGGTATGGAATGAATTGTGATTGTCCTACAAAAAATACCAAACTTGGGTGGACGTCTTAGGCGAGACGCGATCTTATTGAAACTAGAATGAAAGTGAAAGTGAGTGCCAGTTTTTATTAATTAAATTCTGGATGAAATCTAACTGTTAAAAACTTTTCAAGGTCCTAAAACATTACTTTATACATGAGAATAGAAGTCCGAGAATTTATTTATTTTTCAATAAACACACAACTGACAGTCTCCGTCATTTTGACAACGCCGTGATAAAATCAAAGTATAAGTAGGTTTGGTTAGACCGCCTATCAGTGCCCAACTATTTTTTTTACCACGTGTTCAATGGTAATGTCAAACACATGGTGTAACAACTCTTTCTATTTTGGTTGGTTGATCACGGCCACTGCACGTTACATTTGCTTGATGTGGAATAAAAAACAGACCAGTCGACGGAAATGCGTGTTTGCTCTTAGCGCTATTTGTCGACATAAAGGTGAAGTAATGTTAAAAATATGATTAAGATTTTTATATACATATGATATGACAGAAAATAAGTTAAAACTAATCAAGCAAGGCAAAAAATATAAGTAACACGAAATGTGGACAAGCGAGGAGACCACTATGATTGCCAATTTTTGTCGCGAAGAAATTTAGAAAATACTCTGCCAATATATAGGCCCCTAAGCTCACACTAACTACTATAGTTATAGTGTATGTATAAGCTAATATAACTAAAAACTGAAATATATTTTATTCAACTCCAGACTAAATTAACTTTTGTTTGATACCACACAAGCCATGTTTTGACTTAAACTCAAATTTTTGAAATCTACCCCCACCCTTTAAAAAAAAACAAAAAATAAAATGTATTTTGTTAAACTTCGGACTCAATTAACTTTCGTTTGATATCACACACACCATATTTTCACCTAAACTCTAATTTTTAAAATATACCCCCACCCTTTTTTTAAATAAATTAAAATGTATTTTGTTTAACTGCAGACTCAATTACCTTTCGTTTGATATCACACACGCCATATTTTCACATAAACTCTAATTTTTGAAATCTACCCCCACCCTTTTATTTGGTTTGTGTTCGGTGGATTTTGTTCATTTTTAAATGGGACCATCTCGACCCAAGACCCAGCCTAGGTACCAAATTTCATTAAAATCGGCCAAGCGGTTTTTGAGTTATGCGCGTTGGTCGTTACAGACAGACATACAGACAGACAGACAGACAGGCAGACGGCGCAACAAAAAAGTTTCAAAATCATCTGAAACGCAAAGATATATAAAAGTTTTTGAAATCGGAGTAACTTTTTTTTTCTCGAAAAAATTAGGATCACCATAGCTCACTACTATAGTATAGTATATGTGTGAGCTAGTACTATAGTATAGTATATGTGTGAGCTAAAAAATGTCGCAATAATTTACTTACTAGTTTTGTTGACTCCGCTCGACCACATCGCGCAATTCCTGTGAATAAAGAACTGGTTGTTTTGCTCGAACAACATGGCAACGCTGGGCTCATCGAGGTAACCGATGATGCTGAGTTCATCGATGTGTTCGTTAGGAAGCGGTTGTTGGCGCAGTCGCGTCCAGTTCTTGGTTCTCCTGTTTAAAAACAATAAAATGCACTTGAATAAATTGCTAACATAGCACACTTCTTTAAAAACCTGCATGTCGATTTCGAAAAGGTAAAAGATACAATTTTGGTTAAACAAGAAAAAAGTTGCGCCATTACGAGTCCAATCAGATGCTGTATCGATTTTAAATAAGTCTACAAGGGTTTCAAAATATCGAGCAAAAGCTTTAAATTGTGTTTTTAAAAAATTTAAATATAGTCCCATCTAGTCAGAAATTATAGCCAACTTTGTTATTTCTTTTGTCTGCCATATTGGATTTATACGTAATTAAATACACGTTAAAAAGAGCTTTCCAACGGATTAAGCCTATCTTTGCATGAAGTAAAAAGTCGAAGTAGTTTATTTTCGCCTGCTATTGTTCTGGTTTCTCTCGATCTCGGTAGATGGCACTTCTTGCGAGAGTTTTCTTACTATTTACATAGGATTAGAGACAAAACCGTCTAATTACTTAACGCCACAGTACGTGGTTAGTAATCTGTGACTAACGCAAGAGTGTCACATTGATCAAGCAGTGTTCTGAGGAGTCCCATAAAGACGAACTTGTTAACTGTCAACACTCATTAGGTGTCCATTAGATCTTGGACCCCCGTGAGGTTAAGCTTCCAAGCTACCCACGGAAAAATGTGAAAGAAACAAAAACTCCTTTTTATCCGATTAGCCACGAAACTTTGATTTTTAAATTCACAAATCCAAAAATTCTCAAAACAAAATAAACAACAAAAAAATAATGCAAAACTCTGAGGACAAAACAAAAACAACTTGGAAAGTGATAAAGAAAAAAGAACAAAATCAAAGACTTACTGTTTAATAATTTGAAATTTAAAGACTAAAAACAATTTCTAAATAATGTAAACGATTTTTTCTTAAACCTCCGTCCTAACGTAAATATTAATAGTTTTAGCAAACCAATATTACTTCCCTAGTCAAGGAAAGTGGTTGTTCTTGTTATAATAACTATATACCAAAATAAAAATGCGTAAATTAAGATGAATTATAAAACGGCGTGTGCAAATTTTGGAACGGGGGTTTTTATGCGTGCAAGAAATTCTAATTGTTTTAATTTTGAATTGCATTTCTAACTCCTTTAACGAAGAGGAAATATTGATTAAAATACAAAAAATTATTTTAGTGATCTCTTTAGTAAAATGTCAAAATTTGGTTCAAACCGGGTGAAAAGTACTCGTTCTGTTACAACTTAACCCTTAGATATACCCTAAAAACTAGAAAAGTCTAAAAATTTATAATATTTCCAAAAGAGGATCAGCTAGCTAGGATTTATATAAATATGGTTTTGAAGTCAGGAAAGAGTCCATATTCAAAAAGTGCGATTAGTTTTTGGAACCATTTTCATGTAATCTATACCTCATTCAAGCACACTGTTTTACGTAAATACCTATTACATTTCAGCGTAGGTCCGGCATACATAAATAGTTCTAATACTAGTCTCTAATATTACAATATTAGGAGGGGTTATCAAAACGGACGGGCTACGATCTTCCATTTCGACCATTATAGCCTCAATTTGTTTTATTTTTTACGTCGGTTTTAGACAAAACATAAAAAAAAATATTGTTTTTATGGGGTAATATTGTTTTAAAATTTTTAACACAGGTAGTTTTGGATTTTAAATTAATAAATAATAATTAATATCATAGTACAATGTGACAGTCAATCTAAAGCGGCGCATGGTAGGAAATTTGCATCGAAAATAAGAAATGCTATGGTAGAAAATTTAAATCCAAAATAAGGAATGCTAAATCTTAAATATTTCGACCTTTTAGTCTTCCATTATTATAAAAGTTTGCTGATTTATCGTCAGAGAATCTGGAACAGCAGAGATTGGATTTCACAACTAACCAAAATAAAAAAAAGTGGGTACACCATGCAACAAGAGTAGATGGTCACTCAAAGGCAACCTGTTAAGCAGCCCAACCAAACTTACTATACTTCGGTTTATCGTGGTCTTTGATCAAATCCATACATCTGTACTGTAAAAGGGCCTCTAAAAATGACTGCTACAAGCGTGCCGGCATGTTGGATTTCAAATAAACCCCAACGTATGGTTTGTATAAATTAAGGTTACTGATAATGGGTGCCACGCTCTCAGCGCCATCTTTTTTCTAAGCTTAAAAGCACCTATTTTCAGTTACCTTAGGATAAAAACTTAATTTGCTTCAAAAAATGCCAAGTACGCGGCCACGTCAACTCAAAATAATGTCTTCCAAAAGTTCCAAAATCCAAAAAATTTTCTTAAATTTAAATTTAACTGAAAAATATTCCTAATTTTGACAATTTCAAATTAACGCAATGACAAATTGCCAACGTCATTTATAAGCACTTCCTTTCAAATTTTATTAAAAGCGTCTACTTTTTTAATCCAAGCCATATGTTCAATGCTCTTTTAAAAATTTCGCGAAAAAACCTCAATCCTCCCAAAACATTCCATGTAAATCCGAAACCCAAAAAAATCAGGTAATTTTTTCAGGATCGTGGCCTGTATTGTTTGCTGGCCTTGTATTATGTAATTCTATTTACCTTATTGTAACAGGGCCCCTAGGACTTTTATCTTCCGAATCCTTCTCCTGAATTTGAGGTGGCGTTTGACTGTTCTCATTTTTCTGCGGATTAAAACCCTCTGGATAATTCAATCTGAGCATTTCTCCCTGTCCTAACTGACTTCGCTCACCTAAGAAAAGCAATTAGTAAATAAAAATGGATTTTGAACAGTAAATTAACAGACGATGCTTGAAAAGGTCCCAAGTAATTACTAAGTCTTAAGAATCTAAAAAGTTTTAAGTATTTAGTAAGGTTTAAGAATTTCATAAGGTTCAAGTATTTATTAAGTTATATTTTTTACCTAAATTGCAGAATGCACAACTTTTTCCCGGCCAATTTTCAGGAGCGTAGGGCAAGTCATCGGCGACAGATGGCGGCCTCTCTCTTTCTCTTTCGGGAAACAGAAAGCCTCCGGTTTCGGGATCTAAAAGACCCATGCTGTCATCTGCTGAAGAACTACCAAAAATAAAAAAAGGCTATTAAACACACACAAGAACTACACCCTACTAGTAGGGAAGGCCGTGAAGATTTTGTGTACTTATTTTCAAACATCGATAGAATTGTTCATTGACCAATTCTAAGAAAAATTTGATATATGAGTTGGGGGGGTTTTATGATGGGATTTAAATATTCTGGCTAATCTCTAATATACTGGCAAGTATTTCTGACAGGTGAAAAACGATATGAAATGAGTGCCCTTATTTTCTTAGTTCTGAAAGTTTGAGAAGATAGGTTGTATTATAACAAAAGCATAAAATACCTTTATTGTCGATTTACAGAGTGTTAAAATTAATTTATTTTTTTCATTTTACCTTAAGCTACAGGGTGTGTGCCAAATAATAATTAGAATCTAAAATAAAAAAAAAATTCAGCGGGAATGCTCTTTTTCCCTTTCCTCTGAGCATGGTCATTAATAGATTCTAAGACACAGAATAAATTCCCTGTTTTATTCAAAAAAGTTTCGGTATCTTGAAGTTGTTTTGTATCTGCGGCCGTTAACTAGCAAAAAATTATCTATATTTTAGACTGGATCTTACAGCTTTCCTGGTGAGGCTTTCATGATTGTAAATAACAGCCAGAATAATTTTCTCAATGACATTTTGTATAGTCTACCATGTGAAAAAAAAATTCAAAACTTAGAATATAAGTTTTTCCAATTTTAAAGACGCCGCTAAGTGCATTTTCAAACTTTGTAAATCAGCCAGAGATATTTTTAGCTACAATGTATTATAACATCAGGATATACGTCCAGTTTCAAGAATAAGAAAATAAGGGCAACACCAATTTTTGGTTTCGAAGAAAATAAGTCGACTCATATCATTTACTGACCTTTTGAACCCATCGGTAAATCATCACCAGAATGAAAAATTGTTAATTATTATCATTAACAGAACATACTTATTCATATACACAGACTAAGAAAATAAGTTCCAAAAAATATTCACGGCCTCCCCTACTATACTAGTTTTTTTTAAATTACTCACAGTTTAATCATTATTTATAAAAACGAAAAAAGTAGAAGAGATAACTAAGCAAAATAATCCCAATACAATTTACAAAAACGTTGCACAGCCAGCCATACCAAAATAGTAAACCAGGTCACTTTAGTGTATGAATTCTTGAAATGAGTGAGTGTGAGAATTAGCATCTCCCCACATCAGGGTTTGTTTTTCACCAGATTTTGCGTACTCCTTCTCACCCATTTAAGAATTCATACACTGGTGGAAAACACATGAAAATCATTATAAAGGGAGCGCGCACTTGTCCAAGTCCAAGAATGTTATAGACATTCCTATCATATGTAGGGTGTTCCTAAATTTATTGTACAAACGAAGGATTGACTTGAATCACCGATACACGGTTTACAATTTATAAGACAATAATATCTTCGCATCTGGATTATTGTGGATCTTTTATCCATTTTATAAATAAAGGTCAAATAGAATCATTGCAGAAAATACAAAACAGAGCAATGAGAGCCATTTTGCTATGCAAAAATAGAACCCCAGTAAAATCAATGTTGGAAAACCTAAATTTTCCTAATGTTTCCCAAAGAGCGGCATTTAATGTGTTAAAATTTGTATATAATTTAAAATCTGGATCACTTCCAGAATATTTGAGGGAGGATATTACATATGTCCATGAAATACATAACATGAACACACGAGCTAGATCAATGCAAAACTTTTATATTAATTACTCTAATGCTGCAAAGAAAACCATTCTTACAGAGGGGCTTCAATTATTTAATTCTTTGCCTAGGGAAGCAAAAGAGGCAACGACTATAGAATCTTTCAAAAGACAATGCATTAACTTTGTTAAGACTCAGATAGCATAGTGCCTGCATGTAGCATACTTTATACCTATTATTTAAATACCATAATTAATAAGGACTTTAAGATGCAACTAGTGTTTGCTTCAAAAAAAAAGTATTATTACTAACACTTAGTTTTCTTGACTTATATTATGAAAAACCTAATTTAATTTTTACTGTGCTGTTTGTAAAAAAAAATATATATATTGAACAGATTTATTTATAATATGTAGGTAGGTGTCTGAATATTTTTTGTGGTCTAAACGTTTTTTTTTAAACTTATTTTATTTTCTTTTTTGCTTTACTTTTACTAATATACTGCAGGCGCGGCTCGCCCATTGAAGCAGGTGAAGCAATGTGACGCAGAATTTTACCTTTATTATTGTGTTTTTTTGTACAATATAGGGTTAAGTTAAAATTTAAACAAAAACTACTTTTTTTAATGCTCAAAATAAAAGTTTTTGGTTGTAGCACCCAATTTTTTTGGCTGTCTTGGCTATTTTTTCTTTATGTCATTGTTTGCTTCATCTTCGCAAGATGGCTGAAAGCCGCTACTGATATACTGTAGTTATCATTACCATTATGATTAGTGTGATTGAGAACATTTTATTTTGTACTCGAGAGCTTTTTTGCTAATAAAGATTTTATATATACACAGGGTGTTAAATTTGTTTACGGAACCAAACCGTTGATGGATTATAAACATTTAAAAAAACTTTATGGTATCTTTGGTAATTTGTATGAAGAAAAAAAAAACTATTTTTTGTAACAGCGAATCGTTTTTTATTTATTTACTCGATAACCGACCAAGGTACGACAAAAGTACAAGTACTACTTATGGATTGCTGTTCTCCACTGATAACGTAAAAGACACAGAAACGTACGTCTGTGGATGCTACCTGCTGTAGGTTAGAAAACTAACCAGAAGCAAATCCCTTTACTTTCTCTCTCTCTCTGTCTACTACATGAGAGTCAAGCATACAAAACTTGGGTGCTGGGACGAATTTCTTTGGTTTTTATTTCAAACACATTGCAACTTTTTTTACCTCTTTCTTTTTAAATTACGGTTGGCAAATAGGTCAGTTTTTCCCCCAGAAATACCAATTTGAGAGACCCTGACAGCCCCAAACTTGTTATTGTAGTAAATTTATAAAGGGAAAAATTGATGTAATTATTTTATTCTTTATTATGATGTCTTTCATCATTTGCAGGAAAAAATTAGATGATCAAAAGAAGCAATAATTCAACTGTTTTTTCCATAAAATTATTAAACACCAAGAAATAAACGAACTAAATTAATAAAAATAGCCTTGTGTACATTAAAAATAAATAATATTCACGAAACAAAACACAAAGACTTACTTTCCAAACTAATGGAATAATTGCAAACATATTTAAATGTATAAAAATTTTGCTTAATATAAAGACACACTTCCCATTATTTAAAAAAAACTTACTTTAAAAACGAAAAATCAAAATCCATTCTCTCTGGTATTCTAACACTTCTGGAGCCTCTTGCGCCCCTGTTGGAAAAACCGACTGACTTCGCCCTTCGAACTCTAGGCGCCCCATTACCTCCTCCTCGTCTTTGCACAGGAGCACCTAAGAAATTAATTTTTAAGTGGTAATGTAGTATTTTTTTTTAATTATATTTTGAAAATCAAAATCTTGCAACTTGGCCTAAACATGTACTAAAATAAATTCAGATATCTCGAGAACTACTTAAACCAGTGTAGCGACATCTGTGGGCACGGCAGTGCCTCGCCAAGTTCGCGCGCCGTAACCATCTTTTCTTGAAACATTTCAGCCGATATTTGACGTACCTAAAACTCTACTTCGGAATGAGCTACGAATCTCAAACTTTGCGCAGTCGTAGATCTCCATGGAGTTAACAACCCCTCCAAGTTTCATGGAATTCCATAAAGTAGTTACGAAATTTCATAAAACGTCGAAATTGCCACTCACTCACTCATGTATAGATCATCAATATTCTACTGTACTTCCAGACATGCTACAAAGCTGAAATTTGGCACACTGATAGAAATTATGACCAAACCCCTGGAAAAAATCAAAAAACCCAAAAATTTTAATTTACTCCCCTCCCCTATACATTTAAAGTTATGTAAATGTAGCATCACCCACTTCCAGAAATGCTAGAGAGTTGAGCTTTGGCAGACTGATAGGAACTATGATAAAACTATAGGAAAAAATCAAAAAACCACAAAATTTTAATTTACTCCCCTCCCCTATACATTTAAAGTTATGTAAAAGTAGCATTGCCCACTTCCAGAAATGCTAGAGAGTTAAGCTTTGGTAGACTGATAGGAACTATGATAAAACCATAGGAAAAAATTAAAACACCCCAAAATTGTAATTTACTTCCCTCCCCTATAAATGTAAAGTTAAGTAAAAGTAACATTGCCTACTTCCAGACATGCTAGAGAGCTGAGCTTTGGAAGACCGATAGTAACTATGATGAAGTTATAGAAAAAAATTAAAACACTCTAAAATTCTAATTTACTTCCTTCCCCTATAAATGTAAAATTATGTAAAAGTAACACTGCCCACTTTCAGAAACGCTAGAGAGCTGAACTTTTTAAGACTGAAAGACAATATGATAAAACTATATGAAAAAATTAAAAAACACCAACATTTTAAGTTACTTCTCTCTCCTATAAATGTAAATTTGTATAAAACTAACAGTGCCCACTTCAAGAAACGCTAGGGAGCTGAACATTGGAATGCAGATAGAAATTATGATAAAACCATGGGAAAAAATTTAAAAAGTCCAATATTTTCATTTACTCTCCTCCCCTATAAATGTAAAGATATGTAAAAGTAATATTACCCACTTCCAGAAACGCTAGATAGCTGAGCATTGGAAGACTGATAGGAACTATGATAAAACTATAGGACAAAATTTAAAAACACGACAATTTTAATTTATTTTCCTCCTTTATACATGTAAGGTTATGTAAAAGTAACATTGTGCACTTTCAGAACCGCTAGAGAGCTGAGCTTTGGAAGGCTGATAGCAACTACGATAAAACCATGGAAAAAAATTAAAAAACCTCAAAAATTTAAGTAAGGCATTGCAAAAGTTTTGAACAATATTTCGCATATTTTACTACATTAAAAATTAAGTATTATCCAATTCCTTTAAAAAAGAAGTGAAATCATAACAAAAACATTTCATGTAAAAAAAAGCCAAGTATGCGAAAATGGCATTCCGTAAAAAGAATTGAGATAAAGTTCTCCAATACAAATTTCAAAATGAAAGGTTCTTACTAGTTTGGCAATATTTTTCTAAACTTGGCTATTACAGCTGTAAATGACTCTTAGGCACAGTGCTAAATCGAACATAAAGAAGTTTGGCTGTAATAGCAAAGTTTAAAAAAACATTTCCAAACTAGTAAGAACCTTTCATTTTGAAATTTGTATTGGAGAACTTGGCTTTACTTTTATCTCAATTCTTTTTACAGAATGCCATTTTCGCGTACTTGGCTTTTTTTTACATGAAATATTTTTGTTATGATATAGTTTGTTTAAAAGGCCTTAAAAATATGATTCAAATAAACTAACACAAGATGTCATTTTTGTAAAAAACTAATTCAAAATTAAAAAAGTTTTTTTCGGTAAAAAAAGGTATTTTAAAGACATTTTGAACAAGCTATGTATATATCGTCACCCTGGTGTAAGTAGTTCTCGAGATAACTAAAATTATTTTACTACATATTTGAGTCAGATTGCCAGTTTTTCATTTTTAAATTAAATAAAAAAAACTACTAATCAGTAATCAGAAAATTTTTACATTTGAATTTCTTTACCCTCTTGACCAATAGAATGAATGTACCAATTATCAATAAAATCGGAAAGAAGGACTACTTTTTTTTTATTGATTTGAAAATTTGCAGATGTCTTGGAACTTTTTTAACCCCAGATGCGGCTTCAGCCTCGAAAATTTCATAAAGATCTCGACTTTTTTACTTCAGTGTGTCGGCAAAAATATCTTAACTTTACGCGACGAAATAAACACTAAGGTGACACTTACCAGGTTCTCTCTTGGGTCGACCTCGCCCCCTTTTAACATTTAAAGGTTTCCCTGAAAAATTGAAAGGGGGTAAAAAGTCTTCAGTGTTGTTCTGAGGAGACGAAGCAGTTGATGTTGCTGTTGAACCTAAGAGATAATTATTTGACAGTTATCCACATTAGATTACAGTGATAACACAATTATTTTGTTAGACCTCATAAAAACAAATGAAAATAAACGACTCCTTCTCTAGTTTTTTACAAAGGATATTGAACTTTAGATCTGATATTTATAACTTTTTGTTTTGGTTTAAATCCCTCAAAAACTTGGACGTGCGTTCGTTCTACAATCAGAGGGTGGTGGGTTCGAATCCCATAGGCAGGGTCCCTGTATGTTGACATGTTTGGAAAATATGTCAACATAACAAACAAACAGGGACTCTAACCTGAGGTAGGGGCAACGTCTGTCTTAGGCCGAGTAGGCAAAGGCCGTTGTTCGGAAGTCACGTTAAGCCAGTGGTCCCGTGTTAAGAGCATAGGTGGCGCTAGCACGATAAAGACCATTGTGTTCAACAAAGAGCATCAGGCAAATTAAATCCTACTGGGCACAAAGTGATTTGAAGTCAGATTATCTTGGTGTCCACCGAATTGAGCTGGCAAATTGTCTGCAATAAGCTGACAGAACCAATAAGTGAAAACGAGACACTTTTTTTTAAAGTTCAATTATTATAGTAAAAGGTTTACTAGTGATTCAAAACTTTACAAAAATGTTAAATATAAATCCAGGTCCGTATTTAACATAGTTTATTTACTGGTGGTAAATCGTATCCCGCTCGAACGACCAAAAATATGACGCCCTAAAAATTGATGACATTGTCTACCGCGTGGCCAGCCTTCTCTAGGGGTAGGACTTTTGTATGGGCCACAAGGATTGCATGGGAAAGCAGAAAAAGCGTGAAACGTTGCCGGTTTAGCGAAAATATCAGTTATATAAGCCGCTACTCAATTCGGGAAACGTCAGTTTTATGTAAATGCCTTAATTAAATGGGGTGATACACAACCAGAATAATACATTAAATTTCTGCTTGTTCCTAAAAGTAAATAATTCACTTACATTTATAAACAAGCAGTATTTTAAAGTGTTATCGCAATTTCAATAAAATCGCCTGAAATTTAGACAATTTGCATGCCTTAAAGCCTACATCATGTGACAAAATGACGTCTGAAGACTGCCATGTTGATTCCTGTTTAAAAAAATATAGTCTATAGCACCTTCGGGATCAGTAGCAAATTAACGACACCTTTTTTGTCGAAATCGGTTCAGCCGTTTAGCTTCTAGTGTGACACCTTCCTTTTGCCGTGATGCAGTTGGTTAAAAAGTTTAAAACCGGAAAAATACGCCGCAGGTAGCAAAAATCTTTTCAAGTTAAACAGACAACTTAGGAATTCTTTATCTTTCCAAAAGAATGATGCACTTTTTGTTTTAAATACAAAAAGAACATTTTTAAACAAAAATCGATACAACAAGTAAAGTTATGCTGAGATACTGATAGTTTTAAGATAAAATTGTTCAAATAATAATAATAACCCTTTCTTTTTAACCAAAATCTAATTTCACCAATAGACTTTTGTATCATATTGGGTTAAAATCGTTTGAGGTGTTGATTTATCGTGTATTCAAACACACAATTTACTTTATTCGCCGATTTCGGTGTTTTAGGACCTAAAACTCACGTTTAATAAAAGTAACAAATTAAACACTACCTACGAGATTTGTAGGTAACGGACTACTTGCGCCTTTCGACGGGAATTGGGCGTATCGCGGTCTCTTATTAATACATGCTATACCCTATCTCTGTTTTTTATCCTCTTATGGAAATTAAGCCCCCTAGATGTGTATTTGTTCACGCGATAGATATCTCTTATATTATTGGAGTTTTTCATTAAAACGGTTGGCTCTGCGGAAACGCGCGGGTTTTTTAATTTAAACAGTAGCACTCATGAAAGTCTCAGCGGTAGGAGCTGTCGCCTTTTGGAACTTGTACAAATTTATTATTTCGAGAAAATGAAAAAAACGTCCTTGAAATTGCAAACGAAGAAATCGCGGCTCCAAAAAAGGAATACCGATAGAAGTTTCATATTATTCTACAAAGATTTGAGAAAATTTAATTATAAGTCTTTCAACTATACGAAAATGTCAACATCATTTTTTGATGAATAACTGAACAAAATTAGAACGAAAATATCTGGAATAACTAAAAACATGCACGCATGTATATGCCCTAAAGAAAAGCTTTTAGTTTTCAATATCAAAATTAATTTTTTTAAATATAAAATAGATACTCTTGAATATTACTAAGCCCTGCGGCGAACTTTTGGTTCGTGCATTGTTCTCCTTAATGCTAAGGGATTTAAAATATTGTCGACACTTTAAATTTTAAATCTAATAGAAAATCATTCCATACCTGGTCCAGATGACAAATGAAGCTGAAAAGGAGAACTGGATAGCTCTTCTCGAGGTTCTTCTGGCACATCAGGGATAGAGTCAGGAATGTCATCCTCGTCAACATCGTCCAGGTCAAACGAGTCGGGATCGTCCAGATCCATCAGCTCATCTGGATCCAGCGCCGATCCCACCTCATCCATAGTCTAGCTGTTTTAGACTGAAAAAAAATATTCCATATCTAAACCAAAAGGCTTTTATTTTAATGTTAAAGAATGTTGACAATGCTACTAGTTTGCTAATTTGAACTATTAGTCCAGTCATTATAGAATAGAATTGCAAAATTATTTGGTTCCTGTACATTTTAGAAAAAAAAGTTTTAAACAAAAGTTGAAAACAACAAAATTTTCAAAAAAGTGTTATAAGGATACACATTTTGCCGCCATTTTGGATTTAGACCAAATATTTTTTGAGTGGCCTTTAACTTAGAAATGATGTATCACTTATGTAGATAAAGCCCACGGTTGGCCCTTAATTGGCATCCCTAAATTGGGGTTATCGTTTCAGATCACAAAAAAAAATCATGTTTTTAAGGGTTTCTTCAGTTTTTAAAAAAATATATATTTTAGGGAAAAATGTTAGAACACCTTTTTTAGGGAAAACAAAATATTCTTTTAGGCAGTGTATTATAAAATGGTGATGAACCTTTTAATGACACTCCAGAGGCGCACACATATTAAGGTTATTTTTCTTTATTTGTTTTACTCAATGTTCTTAAAAACTAAGCTTTTGAAGATATCTCATTTTACTTTATATTGTTGAAAATAAAATTATTTTTAATTTGATATATTTCTAGCTGGTTTTTGTTAACAGGGAATTCTCAAATAACCATATGCATGTTTGGTGATTTTTTTTCAATTCAATTTTTGGATGTCTTTGGTGTATTAACAGTTACCTAAATGTTATTACCCATTATTTGAAAGAAACTTTAATTGTCTATAATATAGTCAAACATTTCTCCAGGTAAAGCTTGGTTTTTATAAAAATTGGGTAAAATATACAATAACAATATATTTTTTTGTAATTAAAAAAAATAATGACACATGTGAATGTTCCTTGAGTGATCCCTGAGCTTAACTTTTATTGGAAAGAGTAGTTTTTAAGAAAATTTAATAAAACAAATAAAAATAACAAAATTGTAAAAAAAAAATCTTAATATGGGGATGCCCCTGGTGTGTCAATTATAGATTTAAAACCATTTTGTGTTATCTGAAAAAGGTGTTTTAACATTTTTTCCTAAAATGCTTAGTTATTTTGAAAAGTGAAAAAATCTAAAAAAAGACATTATTTTTTTCTGTGAATTTAAAAATTAACTCCATATTAGGGTGGCCAATTAAGTGCTAATGGTGGGTTTGGTTCACACTTAAGTGATACATTGTTGAATTCTCTACAATAAGGTTAATTACACATTTCCTATAAAATGCTTACATTTTGAGAAATTTACATAAAACTTAATAATTTCGGTTTATTTTGCATATACTATGAAAATACACATGTAATGTTATGAAGTTTTTTGGGTTGCCTATATGTGTACAAGTTGTGTAATCATTGGTATTACCCAAACAACTTAATTATATCTCATTTTATAGGCTATTAATTAGTCTTTACTTTAAGTTATTACAGATTTCCTCAAATATAAGCAGTTTCTAAGTTAACCTTAACCCCTCTTATGAATGGTTTCATGCAGTTTTGCCTAAAACTACACAGAATTTTTTTTGAAGTTATTTATTGATGTTACTGTGCTAATGCACACATATTTCAAAATTACAAAATTAAGAAATTACATGTCATAAACAATTTAAGAATAAACTGTAAAAATATTGTAAATTTAGTTCCTGTGAAAATAATGTCCACTAATAACAATAATTCATAATTTTATCTTCAATAATGTTTAAAAACCATTTTAAAAAAAATAAAAAATATATAAATAAATCTAGTCAAAATTAAGTCAATAAATACAAAATAATTTATGTCCTTGCATAAAAATTTAAAATAAAATTAAGAAAATTTACATAAGCTTTAACCTCTGATTTTTTAAAAATGTGACAAAAAAGAACAAAAACATTTTACAACAAAAATTTTTGTAGCTTATGAACTGAGAAATAAATTAAAGTTCTTCTTAAGGATTTAAAGCTAGTGGACCCACCATTTTTTATAATTTTCTTAAAAACTAAATGCACAAAACTTTCTGAACACAAATTTAGCATATGGATGATTCTACAAAAATGGTGCTGTGGAGTGGGAATGCATATTTTTTAAACACAGACTGCAAATCAAGCATAGTTTTAGTTATAAGATTTAAAACTAAATGTTTTCTTTATGGAGCATTTGAATTTAATGTATAAAAAAAATTGCAAGTTTCTAATTATTTTTTATTACAAAGCAAATACCTCATTCCTCTGGTGTAGTCCCAAACCAAATATTAAAAACTCAAATTAAAAAAAATATCCTAATAAATAATATATAAACAAGTCTTAACTATTTATCAAAAAATTGATAAAAATTAAGTTTGCATTCCTATTTTTGAAAATCCGAATTTACATCTTCTCCTGAAAATTTTACAATTTTAAATGTGCTCCATTTTGAATAACACAATATTTGTGAATACCAGCGGATAATTTCTAGAGAAAGAGACAGCCCTGGATATCTAATTTACTTGTGAGGGTGACAAGTTGTGACAAGATAATGTCAACTTTAGTTTGGTTTAAGTAATAGATCTTTTTATTTTCGGCAGAAAATAAGTTTTTTTCAGAGAAATCAAAAAGGAACACTTCAATTATCATGCCTCTGGTAAGTAAATATTTGACTGATATAAATGGTATAATTTTTTTGTTGATTGTTTTAAAATTATAAGTATAGGTACTTTGTTTATATAAAACTTAAGTTGAGTAGTCTAAATAGATTTTGATTTAAATTGGAAAACCATTAAAAAACTCATTCCTCTGGCACTCATTCCTCTGGAATTTTTATGCAATAATTCCTAAAATTCAGGAAAATAAATGTTTCTTAGCTTACACCTAATTAGTTACATAAATTTAAAAAAATCAATTATTTACTGTGCTGTACTGTTATTTAAAGGCAATGACCAAAAATGATATCCATATAGCCTACTTTTGGTAGAATCATCCATATAAAAAGCATATAATTCTGAAACTATTAAAATGTTTATTTTCTAAAGTGGGCCTGCTATGTTTATGAAGCCTTATCCCTCAATGTTTGTTTTAATTTAGGACATCAAACTTAAAATTAGAATTATTCTAAAGATTGTTTTGGACAAAATTTATCAATATTGAGAGCTGAGTGAGACTGTCTTTAAAAGTGCTTTAACAAAAAAATTACCTAGGTAATAAAATAAAGTTTATATGTTTTGATTGTCTCTCTCTCTCTAAAATTAATCTTTATCTCACAAAATATTTCCCTCTTGCTCCCACAATAATAGAAGTAAATATTTTTAGTCACACATTATTAGTTTAAGGGTCCATCTCACCGACTTTTTTTTCATTACTTAGGTTAAAGTGTTTCTTAATATAATCATAATATGACGTAATAAGGAACACTTAAGGCTAAGTAATGAAAAAAAAAGTCTGTGCCATGGGCTATAAATCTACCACTTTGGTTCGGAGGCTATTAGAAGCATTATTGGAGTGTTTAAAACAAATAAGAACACTGCAATAATAATAATGTTTGCACATATATTATAAGCAATAAGACTCTTGAAGTGTCCTACTCCTAAAATTTTTTATACACAGCTAAAAAATTGAGACAACTGGCAAGGCACTGAGCAGTGCTAAACAAAATCAACAGATATTGAGATTTTGGTCTTGGAAGCCAAAATGTTAATGACATCATCCTGTTGTTGTTTTGAACACAAGAACAATCTTTGTTATAATCTATAATCTTTGACAAGAACGAGTCCCAGACTTTCAGTAATTGTGGGGCTGCTGTATTATAGCATATAGGAAAACAAACATTTAAGGTGAGGTGGGGAATGCCAGTATTAAACAAGTATCCTGAATTTTCTAATTTGAACCTTTTAAAAGAAATTAGAAAAATCATTTCTGCCAATCTTAGAAAATGACAGCCGCCATGTCAACAAAAGTAGGGTTTGTTTGCATCCATGAAAAGCAGAAAATTGCACCAAAACAAGTTGCCAAAACATAAATAATCCAAAAGAAAACACGCATAAATGATGATATTTAACTTACTTTCACTCATTTTCAATAAATTCAAAAGAAAAACTTTTAAAACTATAAAAAAAACTAAAAATTTTTAGAAAAATAGAAAATCCACAGAGTTTGACATTTGCCCGACAGCACAGAACACCAACCCGACAGTGTTGCCATACTTGGTGTTCTGTGCTGTGTGCCAGACAACAGCACAGTTTTCGCTGGGGACGAGTCCCACTCAAGGGACGTTTATTCTTGACTGCCCGTAAGGTGAGGTGAGCCAAAACATTATTTTTTTCTCTATGCAAAACACGGGTGGACTTTGAATACTTTGACCACCTTTTTGCAGGGGAAATGAATCCACCGGTGTGAGCGCTCACCTCACCTCACGTCACGGACAGTCAAGAATAAACGACGTTAAATAGGACGTTTAATCTTGTCAGCATGTGAGGTGAGGTGACCAAAAGTTTATTTTCAAGGGAGGACTTTGAATACATAATAAATAACATTGTCATCTTTTTGCACGGGAAATGAATCCACAGGGTTGAGCGATCACCTCAGATCACGTCACGGGTCGTCAAGAATAAACGTCACTTGTTATTCTTGACGTTATTCTTGAATTTTTGGGAGGAGAATTTGAGTAATCCTCATTGTAAAAAGGTGAATGCTCTATTCTCGAAAGAACGGTCCTGTGAATTCAAATTACCTCTTACCCGGGAGAAAACGAGTTCCCGGGAAAGTTTCTAACCTCACTTTTTTGTTTTGTGATTTGTTTTTTTTTGCGAAAGTAAAAATAGAGTTTTTAGGTAAAGCCCTATTTAGATATATGTATGTATATGCATTGAAACTAAATTGCTACACTGCGGTGCATAGGTTAAAAGCAATATCTCCACTTTCAGACCAATTGAGTGAGGGTGTTTAATTTAATGTGTACCTATATAACATATTATATTACATCTTATAAGTGAGAAAAGCCGCGTGTTTATTAATTTGAAACTACAGAGAAACGTTTATCTGAGCGTAAAGGCGGAAAAAAAACTCCATTTGGCCTGAAATAACTGACAGAAATAAGTGTGAGTTATGTTTATGTAGACATATAGGCGCACCAAGGGGAGGGTCTCGAGCCAGGGCTCCCTAAAGCTAATTTTTTTTTAGATAATTAAGGACTTAATAGGGACCAATTGCATTAAAGTCAGGCACAAATTGTGCCGGGCACTATATTGACAGTTTCGCATTATAATTCTTTCAAAATAAGGTCATTGTGTATTATAAGAGCCGGAATTAATAGTGACGCCACTATTAATGAAAAATAAACGACTGGATTTCTAAATTCGACTTTGGTATGTCAATTTTGAAAGATCAGCTGTCAGTTTTTAATGGGAAACTGTCAACATAGTGCCCGGCACAATTTGTGCCTGGCTTTAATTGCAATAATCCCTTTTGCAATAAAGCCAGGCACTAATTGTGCACTATTCGACAGTTTCTCATTATAAGAACAACTGTCTTCTTTCAAAATTAGGCCTTTGTGTATTATAAGAGCCGGAATTAATAGTGCCGCCATTATTAATGGAAAAGAAACTACTGCATATATAAATTTGACTTTGGTATGTCAATTTTGAAAGTTTTCAATGGAAAACTGTTAGAATAGTCCCCGGCACTATTACTGCCTGGTTTTAGTTGCGGTAAGTCCGTAATTTTAAAAATACTTCCTGCATGACTTCAAAAATAAAATGGCATAAAACGCGCTTTGGTTAGTTGCGAACATGTTGCGAGATACTCGGCAACGTTGTGCACTGGAGTTGCACGGCGTGATTCCAAACCTTGCAATCACAAACTGCTTCGAGCGTTCAAGACTCCGAGATTTTTAATCCCGGGAGAAAAAGTGGGTTTGATTTCCCGGGAACGTTCCCGGGATCACTCCCTTCACAAACTTTGAAGAATACGGTTCCTGAACTGACCTCGTGCACTGAGCCGGACTGACCGGCAAAACGACAACGTCGCTGTGCTCAGCTGTTTTCCTTACGTTATATGTTATGTTATGAATTATGATTGTTGATTGTTGTAGCCGCATCTAAACAAAAATTACTTTTTTTCCCAATATAATCTCGATATTAGTTAAAAATGAGTTTGTAACTTACCTAAAATGTCTCAGTTTTCACTAACCGGTTTCCTGTTTGGCAATATAGATGAGGCGGGACGTCTGGAGAGTGATGTCTTTGACTCTGAATCACAGAGCCAGTTGGGCACCTTGGGAAGGCTGGCATTTGGAGACTTTCTGGAAGAGATAATCGGTAAAAGCATATTTCCTACTAATTTTAAGTTTACTCAAAAGTTGACTACTTCCTAACCAAGTAGGACAGCTAGATAAAAATGTAAACTTATTTATGAAGGGTGATCTCTCAAGTGATCTACTGCCCACAGGTTGTGCAATTTTTTTTACAGGACTACAGTACACTGCAGGACCTATAATTTATTTTTAAGTCCTGTGGGATGGTGTACAAATATTTTGTTCAGCTAAGAAATTTTTTCATTATGACTTTTTTCAAGTTTCCCTTTTTGAGTTCTAGAAAAAATTAGTATTATAGTAAATACACAGTCTCTGACTGAGGGGGAAGTTACAGGATTTTTTTGTTTAATCAGATTTCACAAATCTTGATGATTTCACAAATCTTGATGATTTCACATTCTCAAAGATTTCAAAAATTTCTCAAAATTTTCACAAACATTTCACAGGGCGCCACCAGATTTCACCTGCTTTCTCCTCTTTGGGTCTGATAAAAGGCATTTGATTGTGTAAACCATAATTTGCTTCTGAAAAAGATGGATGTGTACAGTTTTAGAGGAACATTACGAAAATTCTTTAAATACTATTTAACAAACAGACAACAGAAAATTAAAAATGGTACAGGGGTTTCTTCGACATGTAATTTAAATACAGGTGTACCTAAGGGATCAGTTCTGGGGCCGATTTTCTTTTTGTTGTACATTAATGACAATTTATGACTTAAGTTTGGTTGACATTAAGGACATTTTCACCTTCATCATAAAGATGAAACAATTCCTAGAGGTATAGTGCAACAAGATATTGAAAAAATAAAGAATTGGTGTGACTCAAACTTTCTATGTTTTAATATTAATTTAAATTAAAAGTTCTGTCTTTTAAATTTTCATTTGACAATTTAAATATAGCAGATCAAGCCATAACAGATAGTGAAAATACATGTTTATTGATAAAAACTAAAGTTCTTGTCTCACATACCAATCTTAATAAAAAAATCTCTACAAGGGGCTGCACCATACAAAAAACTTTTTCTGAACTTGGTAATAGTATGGCTAAAACAACTTACTACACCTTAATCGAATCTCATCTATGATATGGAATTGCATTTTGGGGTAACTGTAGTCAATATTTATTTAGATCTGTTTTTACCATACAAAAAAGATGTATTAGATACTTATGGCCTGAGTGGAAGAGCACACTTTTTAATAATCTTTTTTATTAAAAAGAGTGAACTCTGACCATTGTTACATTTACATTTATTACTAAGTACTGTAACTTTTCTGTATTGAATGTGACAATAAAAGCATTAATTATTATTATTATTATTAAAACTCAGAGATCACTGTAGACCTTTATTTAAGAAAGAATAACTATTAATGATGACCTCTCTTTTTATACAGTCTCTTATTTATAAAAAATATAAAAACTACTCCATGAGCACACATATCAGACAAGAAATCACAACAATATCCATTGCCTATTCCTAAGTATACATTGACACAAAATTCTTTAATATATTGTAGTTTAAAAATATACAATTAGCTTCCTGATAACATCAAAGAAATGGATTCCTATAGAACATTTCGAGAAGCAGTTAAGGATATATTGGCAGAGAGAGTATATTACAGTCTAAATGAATTTTTTGATGATTAGTTTTAAAACTTGGGAGATACTATACTTCTAAAATGCTTTACGTTTTTTGTGTTTGCTTCTGTTGTCTTTATTATTATTTATATGTACCTGCTTAAATTGTAAATTAAACATCTCACTGTGTTTTTGTTTTTTTTGAAGTGTAAACTTCTTTAGGCGCGTTTAGCAGTTTTTGTGGATAGTGAATTGAACTGAGCCGTCAGGCTCGGCTATGTAACGTTCATTCGAGTGAAATGGGCTCTAGTCGACTAACTGTGAGAAACAATATGATGATGCAGATGAATGCCAGTACACAGAATAGTTCGGTTCGGTCCACTTTGCAGAATATGTTATGGGCCAGTATTATTAATTTCGCCTTGTTGAAGTTTACACTTCTGCTGTGTGGTCTTTACCACTCACAATAATTTTTCTCACATTTAAATTTTAAATTAATGTTTTTGTTGTTTGTTATTTTAACCTGCTTATTTCCATTTTTCTGAAGTTTATTACTGCCATTTTTTTACTTTTTAATGAAATATGTTAATACTTAATAAATTATTATTCTTGTAACATGGTTTTATGTTTTAAACTTTTTGTTATTGGTTATTGTTTAAATATCTTTATTACTTTTTATCTTATTTTAAGCATTTTATATTTGTTTTGGCTTTAAAAAAAATGTTTTGAATTTTTGTAAGTTTAATGTTTGTTACAGCTTTGGGTTTATTAATATTTATTTATTTATGGCCAAAGCTCCATGTATTATTTTTTGATTAATCCCTGTTCTTTTTTATTCATCTAATTAATATTATATTTTTTTATTATTTATTTATTTTTTACACTTTCTTTAGTTTTTTCGCTTTTTGCCTACTGTGTTGTTTTTATTTTAGTTGTTTAGTTATTATGACGCTTGGTAATTTAGCTTATCACTTTTTTAGGTTTTGATTTTGATTTATATACATACTGACATTGATCAAATACCAAAAATGAACGTCCATGTGTCTACATTGATATATAAAAAACCCAGCTTGCAAAAAGTGGTAGTCACGATTTTGACATATGTTCACATTGGCGTTCTAAAAGAAAATTGAAGTTTTCGCCCTTGGGGGGGGGGGGCGATTCCCCCCGCCGTCTTGGATTTAGTGTGCACAAAAACGTTTTTTTTTTAAATTACTTGGTCCCTGTACATTTTAGAAAATAAAGTTTTAAACAAAAGTTGAAGACAATAAAATTTCTTACAAAAACGCTATTATACATTTTTTTGTCAGACGAATGGTTTTCAAGTTATGACGCTAAACATTTCGCCGCCTTTTTGGATTTTAAACAATTTTTTTATTTAGTGGCCTTTAACTTATAAATTGCTTATTTTTGGGAAAATCTGTTATAACATAAAATAAAGACCAACTAATATTCATAAAGTGGCCTATGGATGCCAATTAAGTGCTAACTGTGGACTTGGCCCACTTAGGTGATACATCGTTTAAAAGAAAATTTAATTTTCTACAATAAAGTTGATTACATACTTTCTGTAAAATGCTTACCATTTGAGAAAATTATATAAAACTAAATAATTTCGGTTTATTTTGCATGTACTATAGAAATACATAGGAAACGGGTGTACTGCTAACACTTCAGGGTTCGTATCTCAGCAAGGGTACTACCCAGAGGAACTTAATGATATATTATTTTATAGGCTATTAGTTGGTCTTTATTTTACGTTATTACAGATTTTCTCAAAAATAAGCAGTTTCGAAGTTAAAGGCCCCTAAAAAAAAATTGGTCAAAATCCAAAATGGAGGCGAAATGTTTAGCGTCATAACTCAAAAGCAATTCGTCTGCCAAAAAAAACGTGCAAAAGCGTTTTTGTAGGAAATTTTAACATTTTCAACTTTTGTTTAAAACTTTATTTTCTTAAACGTACAGTGACCAAGTAATTTAAAAAAAAAAACCCTGTTTGTGCACACTAAATCCAAGATGGTGGGGGTGTAGGGGGGGGGTTCGGTTCGGTTCATTCGGTTCGGTTCGAAAATGGTACAGCATTTTAAAGAAAATTTCATTGTCTACACCTATGGAACTCAATTTTTGATAAAGGGCTGTGACAAACAAGTGTTTTTTTTATTTTTTTTTATATTTTCTCAATAGACGGTAAGTTTGGTTTCAGTCCGACCGCATTGACTTATACATTGTTAAAAAGGGAATTTCTTTGTCTATAGTAAAGTTTAAATAATTTTTATACCAAAAAGTTTATTTTTTGAGAAAATTGGATAAAACTTTTGGTATTTTTCAAAATTGATTTAATTTACGGACGCCCCTAAATTGTTATAAATAAAACTAATCTTGCCTTCTTATACATCATTTAAAAGTAAATTTCATTGTCTATAATCGACTATAAAATACAATTTTTGAAGTTTTTAAGAAAATCGGGTAAAACGTGGGTAAAACATGTATTAAACATTTTTATTTAAAATTATTTTTTAAATTGTTTTACATTACCTCAATAAACTGACGGCGCTGGAGAGTTTGTCATTGGTCGTGACTGATTTATACATCGTCAAAAACGAAAGTTTATTGTCTATAATATAGGCATTATACATCAATTACATCTTTTCCTTAAGAAGCTGGGTTTTTGAAAAAATTTCAAGAAAACCTTAAAATCTTAGCTTTTGGGGGGTCTTTTGGGCTTGTGGCTTGTGGCTTTAGGGCGTCAACTTAGTTAAATTTTCAGACACCGCTATAAGATAATAATGGATAAAAAAAATTGGACCAACTTCTGACTGGGCGACATCCAGATCTTTAATCTGTGAACTATTGTCAGCTAGAATCCATGGTCAAGTGATCCGTGGCGAAACTGCGGTCCTCATATTTTGCATACTACTCAACTACCTCCAGCGCATGTACTAAATTACGACATTTTTTCACAGTCAATTAAGGGAAAACTGTTTTTTTAGTAAATTCATAGTTCCATGATCCAATGATAGGCTTGTTCTATATGGTTGGAAAGTGTTTGTATGCAATATTTATTGACGTATAAATCCAATACGGCGGTGAAAAGAAAAAAGTTGGCTGTAGTTACTAAAATCTAAAAGATCTAGAATAAATGTAATAACGCCATGAGATGGCCGTTGCTTTTTTACAAAACTTCCAAATTTTATAAAATTTGTTTACAAGATGGCAAAGATATCTCCGAGGATATTTCAATTTTTCGAAAAACACAATTTTTAGTTTATGCTCGATATTTTGTAAACCACTCTAGAAATTTTTAATTTAAACAAAAATCTCAAACTCAGAAAGGTGATGCCTAATTGTTTTCTTCTTTACACTTATATTGAACATGTCTATTTTTATACACAGACCCTGATACAGGCACAATATCACGCACAATTTAGAACTTTTTTTCTGAATATTTATTTATTTATTAAAGGTGAAGGTGAAGAATCGAGGGATGACAATTCAGATGAAGAGGCCTCATCAAGCCAGGATAGTGGCATTAGATCACAAGAAGATTCACAAGATTTTGATGTAAAGTCACCATCAGCTGAAGATTTTTCTAATATCAATGAATTTGCTGAAGATGAAAGTAAAGGTATGTTCTTAAACTAACAGAGTAGAAACTTTATTACCAATAAGCTTCATAGAAACATTGTGAATTGTCCTTTACATTATTTGATCTCACCCATAAGGATCATGTTTTATTGGCATATAGTGTGGAGTTACTGGTTTACACACAGATATTGGACAAATTATAATTACTATAATTTTTGAGTACTCTATTCAATGTTAGTGACCTGACCAGGATACCATGGTATGAGTACCTTGGTACAGTTGTTCCATTTGAAAATGATACTAGGTAGCGCACCATTAATACTTTAAGCAAAACTCGGTAACATTGTTTAGTAAATTCAGCTGAAGCCAATTAGAAAATAAATCTGCAATTAAAATATTAATATTTTTAAAAGTAGGCCAGCAAAACACAAAAATAATCTTTTTTTTTCCAATATGGTATAAAACAATTAACTCATGCCAAAATACAATGTGCTAGTTTTAAAATTCGGTAGTAGTGCTAATATAAAAAAGTTGAATTTTGACTACCCCTCTGATATTACATAATGAATTGCAAAGAATAATATTATAAGTGACTTTGTCTTAAGGCCTTTACTAAGTAATTTTTATGATCAATTATTTTTTTTCGGTCAAGATGTAAGAGTTATTATTATTAGAACATACACAAAAACAACCATTTAACGAATTTTGAGCGTTTATATCTTAAAAACTGTACATAGAAAAAGTTAAATTCATGTGCATCTAAAAATAATTTGTTTCCTTTGTAGACCTTAGCGATGACTATGACGCTGACGACGAAGCACACAAAAACGATAAAGAACTTATGCCGCCTCCTTCCTTACGGCCCAACATGTCAATGGAAGCTCCGCCTTCCAGACGTAGACTTGACACTCCCTTGGCTGCGATGTTGCCGTCAAAATATGAAGATGTTGATGTGACCGAGCTGTTTCCCGATTTTAGACATGGGAAGGTTCTAAGGTAAGTTTTGTTTTTTTGGTTTTAAATTCTGAACACCTGAAATAAAATGATATAATTTCTACTAAAAAAGGTATAGTTATGAGTATAATAGTTAAATATCTTTGATTTGGCCGATTTTCGAGGTTTCTGTGTGTTGTTGATGGTGTCAAATAAATTACGAGCGATCTGTTCAAAAAGGAATTACCGTTTTTGCAATTAAATAAATTGTTGAAACAAAAATTTTATTTTGAGTTTTCTTATCCTTTTTTTTCTCGTTTTTGTTAGGTTTTCACGATTATTTGGTCCCGGGAAGCCCAGTAGTTTACCGAATATTTGGAAAAATGTTCGGAAAAAACGGAAAAAGAGAAAACAAAGAGAAGCAGGTAAGTGAGTCTTATAGTACGTATTTTTAGCAAGTATTCATGTTACATCTAGTATATAATGTATTTTTTTATAAAATTACTTACTAATATCGGTCGGTCTTATGAATGGGTTGTATATTGTCTAACCAAACAAAAAATTGGAATTTCGTATTAAAACTCAATACCAAATTTTCTCGGATATTATGAAACTTAGCTAAGATAAAACCAAATAAAACTAACAAAAACCCACTGATGTGTAGGCCTACATGCTAGACTTATAAATAGCCCCATGTTTTAGTCATTAATCTTACACCTTAAAAACTAAAAAAGTTTATTTATTTTTATGCACCATGTATATTATTTTTAGGCCATGAGTCTGATTCTTCAGATGACGACAAACCAAAGAGTCGAGGCTGGTATTTCGACTACGCGACTAACGTTCCCCAGGAACAAATCGCTAGTGATGACGAGGAAAAGTTTTTAAAGCCTTTAGGTAAGATTAATTAGTCTTCTTTTTGTTTAGTTCATAAATTATTACCCAGGAAACAACATATAGCTAGGAGGGGGATAAAGGTGCCCTACGTATAACTGTATTTAAGAAATAGAGTCGCGACAAATCCATTAGTCACTCAAACTCACATTTTTTGGTTATGTTATTTTCTCGTCAATTTCATTGGCGTTTTACGAAAATAAACATATAAACACACGTTTGCCTGTCACCCCCAGTATATGTTTTGTCAAAAATCATTTATTTTTATTTTCCGACGTTGATGAATTGACAAGGACTAAATAGTAGGGTATAGAGGACAGTTATTTCCCAAGGTATTTAAACTGTTACACAGGTTATCTACAGAATTTAAAGGTCATTGAACCTGACTGAAAACTACGTCACCGGGTTGACTTAAACCATTTGTTTTATAGAAACCCGATGACGCAGCTACAGTCGTCCAGTTAATTTCACATGACTGGTCAAATACTGTAGGCAACCTCTGTAAAAGTATATACCTTGGATATATCCCCGCTTTGATTTTGACTGATTTTGACTTAGATACGTTTGACTTTAATAAGTTTGTCTTGTCTCTATTTCCGTAAAATATGTCATAAATACAGGGTCTCTAGATTAATCTATGTTGACCACGAAAAATGTGACTTTGGACACCTATATCCCCCTTCTATCAATCCTAAGTCTTTCAGCCAATTGGAAGAGGTTGATGAAATTGATTAATGCAAGTTTAAATTTTTTGTTGATAAATTGTAAAATCTTTATGGTTTGAACTAAATTGATGACTGTGAAGCCAAACAACATGGTTTTTTAGCAACGCGAATAGGCGCCGGAAGAGGGTTAACATTGGACAAAAATTGTTTAGATAAAAGCAATTTTAGAAATGGTTTTCATTAAATACAAAAAAATATCGATAAAAAAATCACTTTTTTAACCATTTTAAAATAAAAAATTACTTTTAGACTGTTATTGCAACCCCGGTGCGCCTATATATGTTAACGTTGCATAGTTTTTTCTACAGGGTGTGCCAATTCAATTCTTTATTTAAAAAATAACCAGTGCGTTCGACAACGTATACGAAACGTGCAGCCAATGAAAACGCAGGTAGCGGAAGCGTTGCTGACTGGCCATCCTTTTTATGTACTTTTTATTTTTATATCACTTGGACTCGCGATTTCTATATGAAAGAATTTCAATGGGATAGTATATTATCTTTTGGACTATGTCAGAAGTGTCAGATGTCATTCCTTATGTCAAATTTTGATAGCAACTTTCTTAACTAAAAGGGTACCCTATATACTTTCTGTGAGAACGAAAGACGTGATTTTAAAAACATGTAGTTTGCCAATATCTAATTAAGCCGTTTTTGAGTTATTTAAGTTACTAATTTACATTGCAGTATACGAAACCCTGGGCCAAGTTGATTATCATTAGTGCACTTTAACAGTAATGGAAAACATATAACTCAGAAACGGCCTCTCCAAATGTCAACAACCTATATATTTTTGGAATCCGGCCCAATATGTATTTACACATTTAACTTAAGAAAACTGCTATCAAAATTTGACGTAAGCAAGGACATTTGACACTTTTGACAAATTCCAAAATAAAATAGTTTAAAAATAATTATGTATTTACAATTTTTTTTTCAGCTACATTAACCTCTGATAAAGGCCACGCAAATATAACCCTGTACATCTTTATTCTATTTTTCCACACATAAAGCACGCCGATTTTGACCTCCTGTTTAACGTGATCTTACTTTTAGAAGCGGAAAAAGAATCCAACAAATCGGATACGGAGAAAAAGGACGACAATGGGCCAAAGGCGGCCGATTGGCGATTCGGACCTGCGCAGATTTGGTACGACATGCTCGGCGTGCCAGAGAACGGCGACGGATTCAATTACGGTAAGTTAGTTAGTTAGCTTTTGAACGTGAACGATTTTGTGAGTTATAAATGTTATGTATGAAAATTTGCGATTGTAATTATGTACTTACCACGTTTTCGTAAGGCCTGATCCACAGTTTCACTTCTTGCAGCTCACTTCTATTTTCCTCTTTCTCTAATAGAAAAAGATGGAGAGATAAATTATATCTTTATCTCTTTCTATTACAGAAAGAGGGAAATAGAATTGAGCGGCAAGAAGTAAAACTGCGGATCAGGCCTAAAGCGATTTGAACACGTTTTTAACGTCATTGAATTTTTTGACATTAGCCTGACGTTTATTAATTTTACTAAATTGGTTAGTTGGAACCAGCTGTTCAATTTTAGGGCTATTTTTTCTAATTCATTTTATTTTTGTCTCGGTTTTGTTAACATTTGTATTTAAAAAAATGGTATTTCTAAAAGCAAATGCACTTTTTGCGACTATTTTAGGGTTACAACATGGTTACAACCCATAGAAGCTGATCCGGTCTTTTGTGTAATTTATTTGTTTGATTGGTTTTTATGTAACTTAATGTGCCTACTTTTTTATTATCTACCTCTACTACAAATTTTCCTTTGACAAGGATTTTCATTATTAATACATGGTTCTTTTGTCGCTTTGTAATTTTACATTGTTTATATACATTTTTAACTACTTAAAACTTACACCTAAAAAAACATGCGGCAAAGGATAAAGTTCGCACACTGTATTTACGATGCGGCGATCTTTTACTTAAGTGATTGTTTTTATCTATTTTATCTTAATAGCAAATCTACCTAATGTTGGATTTTGGATATTTGTTCCTACGTTTTTTACATGTGGTCAAGTAATCTTCAATACCATTGCAATTAATAAAAATTATTATTTGGAAGTGATATGTTCATACATAAACGATTATGATAACTGATAATATACTAAGTACTTTTTTAACAAAGGTGTGTTTGGTGATAACTATAAACTTAATTTGTAGTGCTGTATGTATTCCATATTTATTTAGTTTAAGCAAGGCTTTGTCTATGTGTACTTGATATATTTTTGACAATGAAGCTACTTTTGAATTGAATTGAGTTGAATTTTTAAGAGGTATTTAGTGGGCTTGGCCCACGAAAAATATATTTGATAAGAATTTCAATTTGTATTTCCATGATGAATTTAAAAATTAATCGTATTGAAAAGTTATTTATTTTTACAGTACCAGCATAATTACATGGTATACCCATGCATTCTTACACGCGATGCTTGAAGCCAGGACCCCCTTTAGTTCTTAATGTTCCTTTTTCGAGTACACAGGATTTCGGTTACTACGCATGCGTCAGGTTTGGTGGTTTTGGAACATACTCCGTTACTTCACTATATTTATTCATATTTTGATTCATTCATATTTGAATTCACACACTCACATTCATACACATATAAACCCCCATGGTAGGCAATTTTCTTTTCTCATGGAGGATTTCATTTTGCCTGATTCTCTTTATCGTGCTAGCGCCATCTACGCTCTTAACACGGGACCACCGACTTAACGTGACTTCCGAACCACGGTCTTGTATTCATCATCAACTTTGCCTACTTCGTTGATGCTTAAACTTCGCCCAAGACAGGCTTTACCCCTACTTCCGGTAAATCTGTATTCACAAACGGAGAGTAGGTTCGAGTTTGTAGTGGCAGGCATGGGATTCGAACCACACACCCTCTGATTGGCAATCGGACACTTCGCCCACTGAATCAATCAGGGCCACTACTTCACTACATTATTTCACAATTGTCAAAAATTTAAGGCTATGTCTTTTTTTGCATAAACTAGTTGATCGTGGCGCTGATTGGTTCTGTAGGCGTGTGTTTGCTTCGATAGTGGTGGGTTCGAATCCCATGCCTACCACTGCAAACTCGAACTTAATATCCGTTTGTGAATAGAGTTACCGAAAATAGCCTGTCTTAAGCGAAGTTTGGGCATCAACGTAATTGGCAAAGTTGATTATCAATACAAGGCCGTGTTTCGGAAGTCACAATAAGCCGGTGGTTCAGAGCGTAGATAACGCTACCACGATAAAGACGTCTGTGCCCGACAAAGGGTATCGCAAAATTAAATCCTACTTGTGAAAAGATAATTGCCTACCGGGGGGTGCTTAGCAGGCCGGCCTGCTGGGCCTCATGTGGCATGAATGAATTGTGATTGTCTCTTACAGATATCAGATATTGAAAAATGTGGCAGGATTTCCTCAGTAGCATAGGCTAGAGACCCTGTATGTATGACATATTTTAAAGATAATTAGTAAAAATATGTCATACGTACAATCAAATGAAATATAACTAGTTGATCGGGTGAAAATTTATCAAATTGCGGATTAAATTGTTATGCAACAACCGTTTAAGCCACAATTGGGACATGTGGGATAGATCACTGTTTCAAATTTCTTATAGCGGTAATAACGATTTGTGGCTTAGTAATACTAATCATAGATGGCGCATTTCTTTGGTTGTGGGGTAAATCATTTTTGCGTATCGTTCTATAACTAATTTTGAACGTTTTTCAACAAAGAATATAATTTTTCAGAGGCTGTGGCTTAAACGGTTGTTGCATAGCACCGTCCATTTATTGTGGACAACATGAAGAGTGTTTAATCACAGCCTATTTAACAACTAGGTAGGCTGTGGTTTAATGGCTTCTATAAACCACTCTTAACTTTATTACCAAGTTATAACCAAAAATACAAGTACTTACCTCATGGAGTGACACTTCCTTACTTTTTCTGGACCTTTTCCCACACATGTTTTACGTGAATTATTTCCCATTTTTCGTAGAAAAATACAGAATATTACACGACAAACGCAAAACACCGCAAAATGTAAATAAACAGCAAACATGGTGTCAACCTACACAACAGCTATGTGTCTAGGTCCCAAAATTCAAGCATGCGCACTGGTAAATTTGCCATTGTTTCCAAAGCAAGCTATGCTTGCTTTACTTTTTGATTTTTTGAACCAGTGTTTATTTATGCTCTAAGGTATTTGATGAAAACATAGTAAGTTTTTATTTTGTAGGATTTAAGGGCAAGCCAAAGCAAGAACCTATCTATAAAGAGGAACATAAAGAAAATGGTATTAAAGGAGAGCTTGAACCGTATCCAGCCGACGCGTTCCTCATGGTCACCCAACTTCATTGGGAAGATGACGTCGTTTGGGATGGGAACGATATCAAACACAAAGTTTTGCAAAAGCTGAACAGTAAATCGAATGCTGCGGGTTGGGTGAGTATAATGAATTATAAATTAATCAAAATCCATGCGTATAATATATTCACTCAAATATTTATTACATATTTTTTGAATGAATAATAATAATAAAAACAATAAATCGATTAAAAAAATATATAAATAAAAAAATAATTAAGTTAAAAAAACTAAAATTAAATACAAAGAAAATTCAATTTAAAATTAAATAATAAATAAACTGTAATAAGAAAAAATGCAACTTTATGTCATATCTCAAAAAGTAAAAGTGACAGTTGAAATTTAATTTGGTGGGTGAATTCCTCGCGACAAAGTCTATAAAATTGCAATTTACTCTAAATCAAAATTTCTACTAATAACGAAGTTATAGACCCCCTTCCAAAATACAGACTTTTAAAAAAGCCCCCGTAGCTCAGGGACGAAACGATATTTCAAAATGCGGTTTTCACTATAAGTCTTCTCTTGAAATTTGAGCCTCGCAATGCGTGGTCAGTTTTTCTCTGTCTCCCTTAGAAGTAGCTTAAACCCCCTAAAAGTGTCCAATTTGGGACACCCTGTACCTGTCTGCTTAGTTTAACAAGGCCTTTTAGGAAGAAACATTTAAATGTCAAATAAAATTAAGGGGATAATATTTTTAGAATGCTGACGAAAATTATACTTAAATATTTCTTGTTTTTTTGTAGGTACCCAGCAGTGGTAACCGAACAGCACAGGCGTTTAGTCAGCCAGGCAAAGCGGGTACGAACGTGAAGTTGCCTCCGAACACGGGTCCCGCAACACCCGGTACCAAGCAGCCGAAATTCGCTGCCACCGCGGCATTGTTGAACAAGGTCAAAGTAGAGCAGGAGGACGACACATGGTACTCCATTTTCCCTGTTGAAAATGAGGACTTGGTGTATGGTATGTTTACAAATGGAATAACTGCTGGAGCTTTCACAGCTCAGAACTTTATCTGGTGGACGAGACACATCTCTACGTCCCGGCCGATTTGTATCGAGCGCCTGTTATACCCAAAGATTTAGAGTTAGAGATTGGATTTCACAACCAACCAAAATACAAAGACTGGGTACACCATGCGTTTGACATTACCAGTGAAAACATGGTTAAAATAGTGGGTCACTGGTAGGCAGCCCAACCAAACTCACTATACTGTGATTTTATTGCAGTCTTGTCAAAATGGCGGAGACTGTCAGTTTTGGTTAGTTTTGTTGTGTGTTTGTTGGAAAATAAAAAAATCTCGGGCTTTTCTTGCCCTAATGGAAAAGTAATGTTTAGGACCCCTGAACCAGTTTTTCAGTTAGATTTTATTCCAAATTTAATTAAAAATGCTGGAAAAAACACAAATAAACAAATGTTGACAAGAATTTGACATTTTTAAATCAGAGAACGAAATGTCAAACTAAACCAGTAATGGGACGGACGGCGGCCATTTTCGATTTGCCGCTTTTACTTTGCTCAAATCCAATCCGTCATTGTTCTATAGTATTTCATTTTATTAAGTAATACACTACCCTATGTGGTAAAGATTAGGTATCATTTACATGTTTAGGTTTTATTACAGTGGCGCACTAAAAACATTTTGAGGGGGTGAAAAATATCTGAGAAGCAGGCTTTCTATATGCATTTTGTCAATTTTTTGAAATTTTGGTAAATAAAAAAATACTCTGCCAATATATGGGCCCCTAAGCTCACACTAGGTACTATAGTTATAGTGTACGTGTGAGCTAATATAACTAAAAACTGAAATATATTTTATTCAACTCCACACTAAATTACCTTTTGTTTGATACCACACAAGCCATGTTTTGACTTAAAACTAAAAACTGAAATATATTTTATTCAACTCCACACTAAATTACCTTTTGTTTGATACCACACAAGCCATGTTTTGACTCAAATTTTTTAAATCCACCCCCACCCTTAAAAAAAACAAAAACTAAAATGTATTTTGTTGAACTCCGGACTTAATTACCTTTCGTTTGATATAACACACGCCATATTTTCACTTAAACTCTAATTTTTGAAATATACCCCCACCCTTTTTTTAAAATAAACAAATTTCATTGAAATCGGCCAAGCGGTTTTTGAGTTATGCGCGTTGGTCGTTACAGACAGACGGCGCAACAAAAAAGTTTCAAAATCATCTGAAACGCAAAGATATATAAAACATGTTGAAATCGGAGCAACTTTTTTATCTCGAAAAAATTAGGATTACCACACTGCTATTGTATAGTATAGTGAGCTAAAACTGCTATGCGTTTGACAAAAAATTAACCGAAAAGTTCATATACCTAAAATATGGATAAAAAATCATTCAAGGATTATACCTATATACGTCTTCTATGGCATAATATTGTTGCTCTATGTATGTAGTTTGCGATGGCATCTTTGGTTAAAAATGTTAAAAAATTGACAAAATGCATATAGAAAGTCTGCTCCTCATCTATTTTAAAGTAGTTCGCCATTTTGTAATTTTTTACAAAAATGACTCCTGACAGAAAACATAAAGTCTGAGGTTTTCTTTTTCAACAGCGCAACAAAAATTTAATTTCGGACTATTTTTAAGGAATTTAAACTCACTTAAAGTTTTGGTGTTTTTTAAGAAAAAAATCAAACTTTGTTTATTTTTGTTTTATGGGAGAAAACTATAAGTTTTATAACAAAGTTTATAGAACATTTTTTGCTAGGAAATATATCTTCTATTTAATTTCTTTTTAATTTTTAATAAATTAAAATTTTTATATTTACCGAAAAAATAGTGACATTTATTTGACAGATTTTGCTGAGCTACATTGTACCCGGGTCTAAGCTAGAGATGCATTTCTATTAATAAGCATTGGCAAAAAGAAAAATCTTTCACTAGGTAGTATAAATAAAGGAATTCTTGAAGACTCAAAAATACTTGTGACCGTCTATTCTCCAAAATATTCCTGTGTACGACGTCTCGAAAATCGAACCCAGAATAGGCCTTTATACTTGTTTTTATGTATCTCGGCTATAAATACCTAAAAAATCTCGAATTTGGCCCCTCCTGTACACTGATTTTAAGAGTAAGACATATTTCGGATATTAACTAAATCTTTTTTTCTTAGGTCGATGGGAAGACGACGTTATATGGGACGTGGACGACATGGTCAATATTCCCAAGCCTTCGATTTTGACATTGGACCCAAACGACGAAAACATCATTCTCGGCATACCCGAAGACATCGACCCATCGAAGCAAGTCGCCGGTCAACCAACGCCTGTCAAAGTCAAAATACCTCACCCTCACGTTAAGAAGTCGAAAATTTTGTTGGGAAAAGCAGGCAAGTATTTTTGACCAATATTTTTACGCTTGAAGTAACTGCAAGTATTTATCAGTTTGGAAACGTTGTTAAAAAGATATTGAATTTCAACCTAATTTAGAAAGGTTAATGTTGAGTACCTGGACTGTCAGCTAGACTTCGCCCTTTGAAAAGTGCTTTTAGCTCACACATATACTATACTATAGTAGTGTGAGCTATAGTGATCCTAATTTTTTCGAGAAAAAAAAAAGTTGCCCCGATTTCAAAATTTTTTATATATCTTTGCGTTTCAGATGATTTTGAAACTTTTTTGTTGCGCCGTCTGTCTGTCTGTCTGTATGTCTGTAACGACCAACGCGCATAACTCAAAAACCGCTTGGCCGATTTTAATGAAATTTGGTACCTAGGCTGGGTCTTGGGTCGAGATGGTCCCATTTAAAAATGAACAAAATCCACCGAACAGAAACCAAATAAAAGGGTGGGGTAGATTTCAAAAATTAGAGTTTATGTGAAAATATGGCGTGTGTGATATCAAACGAAAGGTAATTGAGTCTGCAGTTAAACAAAATACATTTTAATTTATTTAAAAAAAAGGGTGGGGGTATATTTTAAAAATTAGAGTTTAAGTGAAAATATGGCGTGTGTGATATCAAACGAAAGGTAATTGAGTCCGGAGTTTAACAAAATACATTTTAGTTTTTTGTTTTTTTTAAGGGTGGGGGTAGATTTCAAAAAATTGAGTTTAAGTCAAAACATGGCTTGTGTGGTATCAAACAAAAGGTAATTTAGTCTGGAGTTAAATAAAATATATTTCAGTTTTTAGTTATATTAGCTCACACGTACACTATAACTATAGTACCTAGTGTGAGCTTAGGGGCCCATATATTGGCAGAGTATTTTTATTAGTAAATGTTTAATTTTCATGTAATTTTTTTTTCAATAAAGACAATATTTTTCTTTTTTAGGTGTCATAAATGTTCTACAAGAGGATACACCACCCCCTCCACCCAAATCGCCTGATAGGGATCCTTTTAACATTTCTAATGATATTTACTATCAGATGAGGTCGTCTGAGACTACAATGCGTCTTAAGGTGGGCGGAGCCAATTTGATTCAACATTCTACGCCTATTGTGGAATTAAGGTAAAAAAATGCAGCATTTTTACTAAGCATACTTACCAACGTCTTCGACAATGTCGTAATATTGTGTATAAGGTATGAGTCCTACTTTAATAGAGCATTCTACGCCTCTTTAGGATAACAAAAATTTATAACGTCTGTACATTTAAGAGCTGTTAAGGACTTTATTATAGAATACGTAGAGAATTAACAAAAATTTGATCAATTTATTCCTTGTCGGGTTAAACACTGTACTCTAATAATAAAGATAGTTGTAATGTCAGCTCATTTTTTTTTGAATTAAGGCATAATATAGCTTTCCATACTAGAAGCACAGATTGCATTTTGGGAGAAGTTAACATTCACGGATTGGATGTGACCAAAGTCAAACATTACTTCTCCATTACAGTAGCAAAATTCCGAGATTTTCTTTCTTTTCCAACAAAAGCACAAGAAAAATGAGCAATACTGGCAGTCTCCGCCATTTTGAAAGAAGGCCGCAATAAAATGAAAGTCAAGCGAGTTTGGTTTGGCTGTCTACCAGTGACCAACTATTTTAATGTAATAAACGCATACTGTACCCACTATTTCGTATTTTGGTTTGTTGTGAAATCCAATCTCGCTGTTCTGGACTCTCTAACTAGAAGCACTTGATCCATTTGACTGATGACTGTCAAATATATCGAGGGCTTTTGATACATACTACCCACGTGATACTGATTAAATTGCTCAATATTAGCTATTAACACAAAAACCTGCTACGCGACAAAGTTAGGTAGACATCTAACAGATCATTCATTCATATTGGCCCTAGTCACAATTCAATTTTAGTTCTTTATACGGAAATTAATAACCACTGTTTTTATGAAACTGTTCATAAAATGCTTTTGCTTTGTCTTTTGATTAGTCCTAGTTGGAAATTCTTAACATTTAACACTAAAATTACGACGAGCCTACAAGGAGTTCATGAAAATCAGGTGTTGTTTGACAAAAACCATCAACATAACCTTAAATAAAACTTCTAAATTTGTTTTTATTTAATTTTATTAGGAGAAAGTTTTCCCTTATGGTTTGGATAAAAATTAAATTGCAAAAGTGAGTTTAAATGTCCTTTAAAAGATTTTGGTGGTTTGATGACATTACTAGCCAAAATTTTGTTCAGTAAGTGACGTCAAAAATTAATAAAAAAATTAAGAGCGTATGAATAGCAGATTTTCTTTTTAAGACAATCAGTCAATACTGGTCAAAAGAGCAATGGCAATGATGGATCTGATACCTTCCTAGCCCATTAGCACACACCAAGCGAACTCCACGCTATATCAGCCTTAAAACCAGTTTTTGTAAATATCTCAAAAACAGTTAGCATATTTTCAATTTTTAAACTGTTAGAAAACTGTCATTAGCATAAATGAATTTTGACCAAAATCTTTACAGTTTGTACACTATTTTACCTGAAAATTTCATAAAAGTCGGTTCAGCGGGTAAGAAGCTATCGTGTTGGGGACAGACGTCACGATGATATTGCTAAGGTAGGTTAAAATACGCCCAAATAACACATTTTCAGCGTTATCTGAAAAAAAATCGCCAAAAACCATAGCCATTTCTGCGCGGGCTAGGAAGGTAAAACTTAATACCAGAACGAGTATCAGCAACACCTTATACTTTTACCACTTTTTTGCAGGAGATGTCGCTACATGCCGCTACCAACATTTTGGTTGCCATTATTATTAGCGGAACATGGCCAGAATCTTTTTGGTTAAGTGATATTAATGATTAATGATTTTTTTTGTAGAGTACCTTTTGTACAAACCCACATGGGTCCCATGAGACTTCGAAATTTCCACAGACCTCCTATGAAAAGGTTCTCACACGGTATCTTGGCGAATCCTGGTCCACACGCGGCTCTCCCGCTAGTTAAGCACATCAAAAAGAAATCTAAACAAAGGGAACAGGAAAGGATTGCTTCTGGAGGAGGCGATGTGTTCTTTATGAGAACTCCTGACGATTTGTCCGGGAGAGATGGTGATCTTATTTTGGTTGAATTTTGCGAGGAGCATCCTCCGCTTATGAATCAGGTGAGTTACCTAACCTTACTTTTTTTTAAATCCAAATATAAGTTAAATATATTTTTGGAATGGACAGTACTTAATGTTTGGCCGGTCAAAGAAGTGATAAGCCAGTTCTACATTACATATTTCTAGCACATAGAACACTAATTTATTTGTGGTATAAAAATCTGGGGGCACGACATTACCCCGCCAAGTTTGCGCAAACTGCTGTACCCCTTTTCTTGAAACATTTCAGCCCATATTTGACCTATCTAAAACTCTACTTCTGAATAAGCTACGATACTCAAACTTTGCACAGTCGAAGATCTTTATAGTCTTAACTCCAAGTTTCATGGCCTTCCATAAAGTAGTAAAGTATTTTAGAAATTTTAAAAATCGTCGAAATTGCTACGCACTTACTCATGTATAGATCATCAAAATTCTACTGTACCCAGACAGCTACAAAGCCAAAATTTGGCAGACTATATTAGTAATTAGTAGTTTTTTTACATGAAATGTTTTAGTTATGATAAATATTAGCTCACACATATACTATACTATAGTAGTGTGAGCTATGGTGATCCTAATTTTTTCGAGAAAAAAAAAAGTTGCTTCGATTTGAAAATTTTTTATATTTCTTTGCGTTTCAGATGATTTTAAAACTTTTTTGTTGCGCCGTCTGTCTGTATGTCTGTCTGTATGTGTCTGTCTGTATGTCTGTATGTCTGTCTGTCTGTATGTCTGTCTGTATGTCTGTCTGTATGTCTGTCTGTCTGTATGTCTGTCTGTATGTCTGTCTGTATGTCTGTCTGTATGTCTGTCTGTATGTCTGTCTGTATGTCTGTCTGTATGTCTGTCTGTATGTCTGTCTGTATGTCTGTCTGTATGTCTGTCTGTCTGTATGTCTGTCTGTATGTCTGTCTGTATGTCTGTCTGTCTGTATGTCTGTCTGTCTGTATGTCTGTCTGTATGTCTGTCTGTATGTCTGTCTGTATGTCTGTCTGTATGTCTGTCTGTATGTCTGTCTGTATGTCTGTCTGTATGTCTGTCTGTATGTCTGTCTGTATGTCTGTCTGTATGTCTGTCTGTATGTCTGTCTGTATGTCTGTCTGTATGTCTGTCTGTATGTCTGTCTGTATGTCTGTCTGTATGTCTGTCTGTATGTCTGTCTGTATGTCTGTCTGTATGTCTGTCTGTATGTCTGTCTGTATGTCTATCTGTATGTCTGTCTGTATGTCTGTCTGTCTGTATGTCTGTATGTCTGTCTGTATGTCTGTCTGTATGTCTGTCTGTCTGTATGTCTGTCTGTATGTATGTCTGTCTGTATGTCTGTCTGTATGTCTGTCTGTATGTCTGTCTGTATGTCTGTCTGTATGTCTGTCTGTATGTCTGTCTGTATGTCTGTCTGTATGTCTGTCTGTATGTCTGTCTGTATGTCTGTCTGTATGTCTGTCTGTATGTCTGTCTGTATGTCTGTCTGTATGTCTGTCTGTATGTCTGTCTGTATGTCTGTCTGTATGTCTGTCTGTATGTCTGTCTGTATGTCTGTCTGTATGTCTGTCTGTATGTCTGTCTGTATGTCTGTCTGTATGTCTGTCTGTATGTCTGTCTGTATGTCTGTCTGTATGTCTGTCTGTATGTCTGTCTGTATGTCTGTCTGTATGTCTGTCTGTATGTCTGTCTGTATGTCTGTCTGTATGTCTGTCTGTATGTCTGTCTGTATGTCTGTCTGTATGTCTGTCTGTATGTCTGTCTGTATGTCTGTCTGTATGTCTGTCTGTATGTCTGTCTGTATGTCTGTCTGTATGTCTGTCTGTATGTCTGTCTGTATGTCTGTCTGTATGTCTGTCTGTATGTCTGTCTGTATGTCTGTCTGTATGTCTGTCTGTATGTCTGTCTGTATGTCTGTCTGTATGTCTGTCTGTATGTCTGTCTGTATGTCTGTCTGTATGTCTGTCTGTATGTCTGTCTGTATGTCTGTCTGTATGTCTGTCTGTCTGTCTGTCTGTCTGTCTGTATGTCTGTCTGTATGTCTGTATGTCTGTATGTCTGTCTGTCTGTATGTCTGTCTGTATGTCTGTCTGTATGTCTGTCTGTATGTCTGTCTGTATGTCTGTCTGTATGTCTGTCTGTATGTCTGTCTGTATGTCTGTCTGTATGTCTGTCTGTATGTCTGTCTGTATGTCTGTCTGTATGTCTGTCTGTATGTCTGTCTGTATGTCTGTCTGTATGTCTGTCTGTATGTCTGTCTGTATGTCTGTCTGTATGTCTGTCTGTATGTCTGTCTGTCTGTATGTCTGTCTGTATGTCTGTCTGTCTGTATGTCTGTCTGTATGTCTGTCTGTATGTCTGTATGTCTGTCTGTATGTCTGTCTGTATGTCTGTCTGTATGTCTGTCTGTATGTCTGTCTGTATGTCTGTCTGTATGTCTGTCTGTATGTCTGTCTGTATGTCTGTCTGTATGTCTGTCTGTATGTCTGTCTGTATGTCTGTCTGTATGTCTGTCTGTATGTCTGTCTGTATGTCTGTCTGTATGTCTGTCTGTATGTCTGTCTGTATGTCTGTCTGTATGTCTGTCTGTATGTCTGTATGTCTGTCTGTATGTCTGTCTGTATGTCTGTCTGTATGTCTGTCTGTATGTCTGTCTGTATGTCTGTCTGTATGTCTGTCTGTATGTCTGTCTGTATGTCTGTCTGTATGTCTGTCTGTATGTCTGTCTGTATGTCTGTCTGTATGTCTGTCTGTATGTCTGTCTGTATGTCTGTCTGTATGTCTGTCTGTATGTCTGTCTGTATGTCTGTCTGTATGTCTGTCTGTATGTCTGTCTGTATGTCTGTCTGTATGTCTGTCTGTATGTCTGTCTGTATGTCTGTCTGTATGTCTGTCTGTATGTCTGTCTGTCTGTATGTCTGTCTGTATGCCTGTCTGTATGCCTGTCTGTATGTCTGTCTGTATGTCTGTCTGTATGTCTGTCTGTATGTCTGTCTGTATGTCTGTCTGTATGTCTGTCTGTGTGTCTGTCTGTATGTCTGTCTGTATGTCTGTCTGTATGTCTGTCTGTATGTCTGTCTGTATGTCTGTCTGTATGTCTGTCTGTATGTCTGTCTGTATGTATGTCTGTCTGTATGTCTGTCTGTATGTCTGTCTGTATGTCTGTATGTCTGTCTGTATGTCTGTCTGCATGTCTGTCTGCATGTCTGTCTGTATGTCTGTCTGTATGTCTGTCTGTATGTCTGTCTGTACGTCTGTCTGTACGTCTGTCTGTAGGTCTGTATGTCTGTCTGTCTGTCTGTCTGTCTGTCTGTATGTCTGTCTGTATGTCTGTCTGTATGTCTGTCTGTATGTCTGTCTGTCTGTATGTCTGTCTGTATGTCTGTCTGTATGTCTGTCTGTATGTCTGTCTGTATGTCTGTCTGTATGTCTGTCTGTATGTCTGTCTGTATGTCTGTCTGTATGTCTGTCTGTATGTCTGTCTGTATGTCTGTCTGTATGTCTGTCTGTATGTCTGTCTGTATGTCTGTCTGTATGTCTGTCTGTATGTCTGTCTGTATGTCTGTCTGTATGTCTGTCTGTCTGTATGTCTGTCTGTATGTCTGTCTGTATGTCTGTCTGTATGTCTGTCTGTATGTCTGTCTGTATGTCTGTCTGTATGTCTGTCTGTATGTCTGTCTGTATGTCTGTCTGTATGTCTGTCTGTATGTCTATCTGTATGTCTGTCTGTATGTCTGTCTGTATGTCTGTCTGTATGTCTGTCTGTATGTCTGTCTGTATGTCTGTCTGTATGTATGTCTGTCTGTATGTCTGTCTGTATGTCTGTCTGTATGTCTGTCTGTATGTCTGTCTGTATGTCTGTCTGTATGTATGTCTGTCTGTATGTCTGTCTGTATGTCTGTCTGTATGTCTGTCTGTATGTCTGTCTGTATGTCTGTCTGTATGTCTGTCTGTCTGTCTGTATGTCTGTCTGTATGTCTGTCTGTATGTCTGTCTGTATGTCTGTCTGTATGTCTGTCTGTATGTCTGTCTGTATGTCTGTCTGTATGTCTGTCTGTATGTCTGTCTGTATGTCTGTCTGTATGTCTGTCTGTATGTCTGTCTGTATGTCTGTCTGTATGTCTGTCTGTATGTCTGTCTGTATGTCTGTCTGTATGTCTGTCTGTATGTCTGTCTGTATGTCTGTCTGTATGTCTGTCTGTATGTCTGTCTGTATGTCTGTCTGTATGTCTGTCTGTATGTCTGTCTGTCTGTATGTCTGTCTGTATGTCTGTCTGTATGTATGTCTGTATGTATGTCTGTATGTCTGTATGTCTGTCTGTATGTCTGTCTGTATGTCTGTCTGTATGTCTGTCTGTATGTCTGTCTGTATGTCTGTCTGTATGTCTGTCTGTATGTCTGTCTGTATGTCTGTCTGTATGTCTGTCTGTATGTCTGTCTGTATGTCTGTCTGTATGTCTGTCTGTATGTCTGTCTGTATGTCTGTCTGTATGTCTGTCTGTATGTCTGTCTGTATGTCTGTCTGTATGTCTGTCTGTATGTCTGTCTGTATGTCTGTCTGTATGTCTGTCTGTATGTCTGTCTGTATGTCTGTCTGTATGTCTGTCTGTATGTCTGTCTGTATGTCTGTCTGTATGTCTGTCTGTATGTCTGTCTGTATGTCTGTCTGTATGTCTGTCTGTATGTCTGTCTGTATGTCTGTCTGTATGTCTGTCTGTATGTCTGTCTGTATGTCTGTCTGTATGTCTGTCTGTATGTCTGTCTGTATGTCTGTCTGTATGTCTGTCTGTATGTCTGTCTGTATGTCTGTCTGTCTGTATGTCTGTCTGTATGTCTGTCTGTATGTCTGTCTGTATGTCTGTCTGTATGTCTGTCTGTATGTCTGTCTGTATGTCTGTCTGTATGTCTGTCTGTATGTCTGTCTGTATGTCTGTCTGTATGTCTGTCTGTATGTCTGTCTGTATGTCTGTCTGTATGTCTGTCTGTATGTCTGTCTGTATGTCTGTCTGTATGTCTGTCTGTATGTCTGTCTGTATGTCTGTCTGTATGTCTGTCTGTATGTCTGTCTGTATGTCTGTCTGTATGTCTGTCTGTATGTCTGTCTGTATGTCTGTCTGTATGTCTGTCTGTATGTCTGTCTGTATGTCTGTCTGTATGTCTGTCTGTATGTCTGTCTGTATGTCTGTCTGTATGTCTGTCTGTATGTCTGTCTGTATGTCTGTCTGTATGTCTGTCTGTATGTCTGTCTGTATGTCTGTCTGTATGTCTGTCTGTATGTCTGTCTGTCTGTATGTCTGTCTGTATGTCTGTCTGTATGTCTGTCTGTCTGTATGTCTGTCTGTCTGTATGTCTGTCTGTATGTCTGTCTGTATGTCTGTCTGTATGTCTGTCTCTATGTCTGTCTGTATGTCTGTCTGTCTGTATGTCTGTCTGTATGTCTGTCTGTATGTCTGTCTGTATGTCTGTCTGTATGTCTGTCTGTCTGTATGTCTGTCTGTATGTCTGTCTGTATGTCTGTCTGTATGTCTGTCTGTATGTCTGTCTGTATGTCTGTCTGTATGTCTGTCTGTATGTCTGTCTGTCTGTATGTCTGTCTGTATGTCTGTCTGTATGTCTGTCTGTATGTCTGTCTGTATGTCTGTCTGTATGTCTGTCTGTATGTCTGTCTGTATGTCTGTCTGTATGTCTGTCTGTCTGTATGTCTGTCTGTATGTCTGTCTGTATGTCTGTCTGTATGTCTGTCTGTATGTCTGTCTGTATGTCTGTCTGTATGTCTGTCTGTATGTCTGTCTGTATGTCTGTCTGTCTGTATGTCTGTCTGTATGTCTGTCTGTATGTCTGTCTGTATGTCTGTCTGTATGTCTGTCTGTATGTCTGTCTGTATGTCTGTATGTCTGTATGTCTGTCTGTATGTCTGTCTGTATGTCTGTCTGTATGTCTGTCTGTATGTCTGTCTGTATGTCTGTCTGTATGTCTGTCTGTATGTCTGTCTGTATGTCTGTCTGTATGTCTGTCTGTATGTCTGTCTGTATGTCTGTCTGTATGTCTGTCTGTATGTCTGTCTGTATGTCTGTCTGTATGTCTGTCTGTATGTCTGTCTGTATGTCTGTCTGTATGTCTGTCTGTCTGTATGTCTGTCTGTATGTCTGTCTGTATGTCTGTCTGTATGTCTGTATGTCTGTCTGTCTGTATGTCTGTATGTCTGTCTGTATGTCTGTCTGTATGTCTGTCTGTATGTCTGTCTGTATGTCTGTCTGTATGTCTGTCTGTATGTCTGTCTGTATGTCTGTCTGTATGTCTGTCTGTATGTCTGTCTGTATGTCTGTCTGTATGTCTGTCTGTATGTCTGTCTGTATGTCTGTCTGTATGTCTGTCTGTATGTCTGTCTGTATGTCTGTCTGTATGTCTGTCTGTATGCCTGTCTGTATGCCTGTCTGTATGTCTGTCTGTATGTCTGTCTGTATGTCTGTCTGTATGTCTGTCTGTCTGTATGTCTGTCTGTATGTCTGTCTGTATGTCTGTCTGTATGTCTGTCTGTATGTCTGTCTGTATGTCTGTCTGTATGTCTGTCTGTATGTCTGTCTGTATGTCTGTCTGTATGTCTGTCTGTATGTCTGTCTGTATGTCTGTCTGTATGTCTGTCTGTATGTCTGTCTGTATGTCTGTCTGTATGTCTGTCTGTATGTCTGTCTGTATGTCTGTCTGTATGTCTGTCTGTATGTCTGTCTGTATGTCTGTCTGTATGTCTGTCTGTATGTCTGTCTGTATGTCTGTCTGTATGTCTGTCTGTATGTCTGTCTGTATGTCTGTCTGTATGTCTGTCTGTATGTCTGTCTGTATGTCTGTCTGTATGTCTGTCTGTATGTCTGTCTGTATGTCTGTCTGTATGTCTGTCTGTATGTCTGTCTGTATGTCTGTCTGTATGTCTGTCTGTATGTCTGTCTGTATGTCTGTCTGTATGTCTGTCTGTATGTCTGTCTGTATGTCTGTCTGTATGTCTGTCTGTATGTCTGTCTGTATGTCTGTCTGTATGTCTGTCTGTATGTCTGTATGTCTGTCTGTATGTCTGTCTGTATGTCTGTCTGTATGTCTGTCTGTATGTCTGTCTGTATGTCTGTCTGTATGTCTGTCTGTCTGTATGTCTGTCTGTATGTCTGTCTGTATGTCTGTCTGTATGTCTGTCTGTATGTCTGTCTGTATGTCTGTCTGTATGTCTGTCTGTATGTCTGTCTGTATGTCTGTCTGTATGTCTGTCTGTATGTCTGTCTGTATGTCTGTCTGTATGTCTGTCTGTATGTCTGTCTGTATGTCTGTATGTCTGTCTGTATGTCTGTCTGTATGTCTGTCTGTATGTCTGTCTGTATGTCTGTCTGTATGTCTGTCTGTATGTCTGTCTGTATGTCTGTCTGTATGTCTGTCTGTATGTCTGTCTGTATGTCTGTCTGTATGTCTGTCTGTATGTCTGTCTGTATGTCTGTCTGTATGTCTGTCTGTATGTCTGTCTGTATGTCTGTCTGTATGTCTGTCTGTATGTCTGTCTGTATGTCTGTCTGTATGTCTGTCTGTATGTCTGTCTGTATGTCGGTATGTCTGTCTGTATGTCTGTCTGTATGTCTGTCTGTATGTCTGTCTGTATGTCTGTCTGTATGTCTGTCTGTATGTCTGTCTGTATGTCTGTCTGTATGTCTGTCTGTATGTCTGTCTGTATGTCTGTCTGTATGTCTGTCTGTATGTCTGTCTGTATGTCTGTCTGTATATCTGTCTGTATGTCTGTCTGTATGTCTGTCTGTATGTCTGTCTGTATGTCTGTCTGTATGTCTGTCTGTATGTCTGTCTGTATGTCTGTCTGTATGTCTGTCTGTATGTCTGTCTGTATGTCTGTCTGTATGTCTGTCTGTATGTCTGTCTGTATGTCTGTCTGTATGTCTGTCTGTATGTCTGTCTGTATGTCTGTCTGTATGTCTGTCTGTATGTCTGTCTGTATGTCTGTCTGTATGTCTGTCTGTATGTCTGTCTGTCTGTATGTCTGTCTGTATGTCTGTCTGTCTGTCTGTCTGTATGTCTGTCTGTATGTCTGTCTGTATGTCTGTCTGTATGTCTGTCTGTATGTCTGTCTGTATGTCTGTCTGTATGTCTGTCTGTATGTCTGTCTGTATGTCTGTCTGTATGTCTGTCTGTATGTCTGTCTGTATGTCTGTCTGTATGTCTGTCTGTATGTCTGTCTGTATGTCTGTCTGTCTGTATGTCTGTCTGTATGTCTGTCTGTATGTCTGTCTGTATGTCTGTCTGTATGTCTGTCTGTATGTCTGTCTGTATGTCTGTCTGTATGTCTGTCTGTATGTCTGTCTGTATGTCTGTCTGTATGTCTGTCTGTATGTCTGTCTGTATGTCTGTCTGTATGTCTGTCTGTATGTCTGTCTGTATGTCTGTCTGTATGTCTGTATGTCTGTCTGTATGTCTGTCTGTATGTCTGTCTGTATGTCTGTCTGTATGTCTGTCTGTATGTATGTCTGTCTGTATGTCTGTCTGTATGTCTGTCTGTATGTCTGTCTGTATGTCTGTCTGTATGTCTGTCTGTATGTCTGTCTGTATGTCTGTCTGTATGTCTGTCTGTATGTCTGTCTGTATGTCTGTCTGTATGTCTGTCTGTATGTCTGTCTGTATGTCTGTCTGTATGTCTGTCTTTATGTCTGTCTGTATGTCTGTCTGTATGTCTGTCGGTATGTCTGTCTGTCTGTATGTCTGTCTGTATGTCTGTCTGTATGTCTGTCTGTATGTCTGTCTGTCTGTATGTCTGTCTGTATGTCTGTCTGTATGTCTGTCTGTCTGTATGTCTGTCTGTATGTCTGTCTGTATGTCTGTCTGTATGTCTGTCTGTATGTCTGTCTGTATGTCTGTCTGTATGTCTGTCTGTCTGTCTGTATGTCTGTCTGTATGTCTGTATATCTGTCTGTATATCTGTCTGTATGTCTGTCTGTATGTCTGTCTGTCTGTATGTCTGTCTGTCTGTATGTCTGTCTGTCTGTATGTCTGTCTGTAACGACCAACGCGCAGAACTCAAAAACCGCGTGGCCGATTTTAATGAAATTTGGTACCTAGGCTGGGTCTTGGGTGTTAAAAATGAACAAAATCCACCGAACACAAACCAAATAAAAGGGTAAAGGTAGATTTAAAAAATTAGAGTGTATGTGAAAATATGGCGTGTGTGATATTAAACGAAAGGTAATTGAGTCTGGAGTTAAACAAAATACATTTTAAAAAAAGGGTGGGGGTATATTTCAAAAATTAGAGTTTAAGTGAAAATATCGCATGTGTGATATCAAACGAAAGGTAATTGAGTCCGGAGTTTAACAAAATACATTATAGTTTTTGTTTTTTTAAGGGTGGGGGTAGATTTCAAAAATTTGAGTTTAAGTCAAAACATGGCTCGTGTGGTATCAAACAAAAGGTAATTTGTCTGGAGTTGAATAAAATATATTTCAGTTTTTAGTTATTTTAGCTCACTCGTACACTATAACTATAGTTCCTAGTGTGACCTTAGGAGCCCATATATTGGCAGAGTATTTTTTTTACCTAACTTTTCAGGTTGGGATGTGTTCAAAAATCAAGAACTACTACAAGAGAAAACCGGAAAAAGACAGTGGTCCTCCATCATACAGATACGGTGAAACGGCTTACGCGCACACTTCCCCGTTTTTGGGAATTCTATTACCGGGCGAGTCTCTGCAAGCCGTCGAAAACAACATGTACAGAGCACCAATCTATAATCACCAAATTCCCCAGACTGATTTTTTGGTTATACGCACCCGTCAGCAGTATTATATTCGAGAAGTCGATTCCTTGTTTGTCGCTGGTCAGCAATGTCCACTATATGAGGTAAGCCAATTGCACCCTTTTGGATTATAAGTCTGTGATTACAGCCCTAGTCCGAGATTTTATTTCGTTCCCAACAAAAAACAAATAAACAACAGTTTTCACCATTTTGACAAGGCCAGGATAAAATCAAAGTATATAACAAGTTTGGGTAGGTTGCCTAACGGGTTTTCAATGGTAATTTCAAACCAAATACGTTAGAGGATAAATATGGCGCATACCCATTTAATTCTTAATGTTCCTTTTCGGGTGTACAGGATTTCGGTTACTTCACATGCGTTAGTTTTGGAACATACTCCGATACGTCACTACATTATTTGACAATTGTCAAAAGTTTAGGGTTCTATTATTTTTTTCTAAAAACTAGTTGTTTGGGTGAAAATTTATCAAATTGTTGACTGTAGTTTTTCTAAAACTAATTTTGCAGATTTATTGTGGACACCATGAAGAGTGTTTAGTGGTATTTACAAATCACTCTTAACTTTATTAACAAATTATGAAGAAAAATTCAAGTAGTTACCTAGGGAATGGCACTCCCTTACTTCTCCTGGACATTTTTCCACAAACCGCACATGTTTTATGTGAATTATTTCCCATTTTTCACAGAAAAAAACTAAATTTTACACGACAAACGCAAAACACCGCAAAATGTAAATAAACAACAAAGATTGCCTCCACCCACACGGCAGCTGTGTGTCTACATGACAAGACACACGCATGCGCACTTGAAAATTCGCGTCAATTTGCCATTGTTTCCAAAGCCAGCTATTAGGGCTTCACTTTTCGATTCTTTGTGACATGTATTTATGCTATAACGTATCTGTGTCAAACGGTGTGGTGTACACACTCTTTTTTATTTTGGTATGCTTTGAAATCCAATTTCTAGTTCTAGAATTTTTCAAGTCGATTTTAGGCCAAATTGATTAAGTTAAAATAATTGCATTATTATTTATTTGTTCAAATGGCGGAGGTCGCTTCAAACGCTACTAAAACGTATTAAATAAGCATAGCTATATAAGCAAAGGCCACACAAAAATTGCTACTTCTTTAACACACTGTATCTTAAGCCGGGTCCAGACCAAGCAGACAAAACAGAAACACTCATGTTTCAAAACAAAGCTGCGATAAATCCAAAACATTCTTTCTCTTGTTTCTGTTTTGTTCCAAAATTCCGAGACTTTGGCTTGTTCCGTCTCTTGTTAGTATAGATCAAAGAGTCTCTGTTTTGTCTATATTTTTGGCAACAACTTGTTAACACATTGTGGACGGCGATACGCGAAGTGCATTGTTTACGCGAAACTATAAAAAAATTAAGAAATCTGGGGCTGGTAAACATTGTCATTCCAAATGGTTTGGATATGTATATATAACGGATTTGAACTACTCAGCTCCACATGATGAATCAAAAATCACATCAACACGGGCTACTACTACTACACAAACTTTTGTTTTTTATGTGTCTGTATTTGTTTTATTGTCTACGTGGTCTGGAGCTGGCTTTAAAGGTTAAGACGTTTGGGACATATTAGATTGTAGATTACGTTCAAGTGGTTATTTTCCTTTTTCCTAAGCGCAAGACCGTAAAAAGAAGTTCTTTGTTCATGATCTATGTACCTTACACCTATGCCTACAAAACATTTTTTGGTATGGTATATTTTAAAAAACTGCAGATATTTAATTTAGGCTTCCAGTTGCGACACCATACCAAGCATGTTGCATGGCGCGTCAGGGACTTCCTAGCCCCTTTTAATACCCCTAATGATTTTTGAGGAGACATCTTCAGTCAGATGGCTAACCAACCAAACCATGAGCCGCTGTCCAGGTGTGCCACGTGAAGGCTATTTCCATCTCGAATGGGCTATAAACCATCCCTTTAGGACATGGCAATATGCACTAATGACAGCGGGTTCAACAACGTAATCATCACTCGTTTACATACAAAGTTTTTTTCTTAAAATGGACTCAACAATTACCTTCTTAACTATTATCATATTTCAATAATACCCTGTATAGTTTTTAATACACTGCTTCGTCATCGAGTGGCTTAAACAGAAATACAACATTTTTATCGTGGTTTAGGTTCCTGGACCAAACTCAAAGAGAGCAAACAACTTCGTAAGGGATTTCCTACAAGTGTTTATCTACAGGCTATTCTGGAAAAGCAGAGATAATCCCAAGAGGATCAAAATGGACGATATAAAGAAGGCGTTTCCCTCGCATTCTGAAAGCAGTATTAGAAAGAGATTAAAATTGTGCGCTGATTTTAAGAGAACTGGTATGGACTCCAACTGGTAAGACTTACTCGATTTTATGTTATTGTTTAAAAAAATCCTTGTCAATCTTGTTTATAAGTTAATTAGGTCCGGTGAAAACAAAAAAACTAAATTTTATTCCTTTTAATCGCAACTTTTGAAGCAAATCAATAACTGTTGAGTTTAGGTATGTTACATGGTAATCAAACATTCGTGAAAAAATGAATTGTTGCCAACAATTGTCATCAGCTCGTGGAGTCGATGCCTGTTCAATTCAATTTCTGGATTTCTATGAGATCGCGTCTCTTCTGAGGCAGCCTCCCAGCTTTTCTTGGGTTGAAGTTCTATTAATGTCTGGTTTGAGCTTCTTCTTTTAACGGATTCTTCAAAATCTGATATCCTTGCCTTTCTTGATGTAGCTTCTATTTAAAAAAAAAGATGAAAAATAAAGTTTATTTTGAAAAAAAGGTTAGACACACTTCTCGCTCTGAGGCTACCAGAGCATTAACACACCAATGAATGGATTTATATCATAATCTCAAATGTTTTTTTTTTTAATTTTTAGTCTTTGTCAAAGAATGTGGTGCTTATTAGAATTACAATTAGAATAACATACTTAAGATATTTTTGCATCATAATGTGAGGATTCTTAATCTCATCGTTAAAGTAAAGTAAGTAGTACTTTATTGTCTCTGTCCGCTTATTGCAGAATTTGCCAGCTCAAATCAGTAGACACCAAGATAATCTGATCCGAGAGACAACCTCAAATATCACTAATCTTTTTAAGGAATTATGATAATTTGATAATAATTCATTCAGTAATTTTGTTTTCTGGAGGTCCATGGTCTTGTGGCGAAAAGTGCTTTAACTTATGTAGTTTTTAAAAGTTTTTTGTTACGAAAATAAGACCAAACCCTTGTTTATTTTGTTTTTATATAGCCCTGTCGGCAGAGCTTCTAAAAATTGGAATCTCGGCCTTTAATATTAGGTTTCGGTTAGATAGCCCGACGGCGACGTCAGTCGGCGTGGATGATGCACAGAATGAAAAAAGGGAGCTAGATATTTTACTTTTTGGTTTGTGGCAAATGTCTTAGTACATGTAGGTAGAGTTCTCTAATGAATCCGGTTTTTCTCATTTTTGTTAACCTTATTTCTGATCAGGGTATAATCATGTCTTCCATCGACTGATGGCATCGATCGCAATAATCAGACGGATTTGAGATTGCTTTAGGAACTTGTACAATCTGACGATTTAAGAAAATGGCTAGAACTTTGCTTAATTAAACTATACTGGGTAACATTTTAATTTTAACAAAGTATAAAAGGCATGAAAGACACCGGTGTTTCGGAAAAAGGCATCCATCCATCAGAGTGGCTTGCCTGACTACAGCAAAACAAACTGATTACAAGATACAAGGTAAATCAAAAAAGAATGAAAAAATACGTGAAACCTATTTATTCACTCGACGAGTGAAACGACAACGAACCTCTTTTTGTCTTACCTTATATCTTGTATAGTTGAGGATGTATATAAGTGGCACCGCGTCAAGGCTATGGTAAACCAAATTTTGAGGCAAAATCTAAGTAAAAATTGTTTCACTTTGTACAGCAGTGTGCCGCTTTATATGTGTATGATAAAACACCGAGACCTTTTAAAATAAAAATAAAATAGGTACTTACCTAATAAATAAAGATCCGAAACATTAAAGAAAATCCAAAATTATATTAGAATGTGCGCAACTTGTTTTATAAAAAGCTTGGTCGTAATTTGTTTGATATTAAAACAGTCAACGAATAGAAAACGTCAAAGCCCGGCTAAATCAATATGTTCGTAACAACCAGATAAGAGTATATATGTTCCTTTCTAATGAAATCGTTTAGAAGAAGACATAAATAAAAAGCAAGTTAAATAGTAAGCTAATGACTAATTAGTGCAGTGCCTCGTTTTGGAAATCAATATCAATAAAAAAATTACAGGAAGTGCGGGCCACTGTATGTACCCTTCTACTCCCTTCCCCCCATCACAGTTTTGTATCGCTCTTTGAATGAATAAATGTTTCACGTATTTTTTCATTCTTTTTATTTACATTTTAATTTTATTTTTTATTTTCAGGTGGGTAATAAAACCAGAGTTTCGTTTACCGACCGAAGAAGAAATCCGAGCGATGGTATCGCCGGAACAGTGCTGCGCCTATTTCAGCATGGTGGCTGCCGAGCAAAGACTAAAAGATGCGGGCTACGGCGAGAAATTCATTCTGACGTCTGTTGAGGATGACGACGAAGAGATGCAGTTGAAGATGGACGACGAAGTTAAGGTGGCGCCTTGGAATACCACTAGAGCCTACATACAGGCGATGAAGGGGAAATGTTTGCTTCAGTTGACAGGTGAGAAGTGAAATCCATCCCTTTCAGTGGCGTCTAGTGCTAATCAATCAAATTAGGGTGGGCAAAAATTGACGTTCTATTACCATACATGCTTATCGCACACACATACTACACTACTAGTTAAAAATTTCCGAAAAAACTTTTATAAACTCTCAAATTTAAAAATAAAATAAGCTAAGACAAACCATCGAAGCCCTTTCAAAAATCTAACAAAAGTATTATGGCTATTATGAAATCGAGATAATTCTACCCAAATATTGAAAAAGGCCGTAACTAGCAAAAAAACAAAAATGCCTTTTTGGAACTAATTAATCTTAAACTATTTTATATTTTGAGCGCAAATTTAACCTAAAAACGCAGTAATTTCCTTTATTTGTTGCAAATATTCGAGAAAACAATTACGGCTTTGTGGAAATACTAAACCTTTGCTAGTTAAAGTCGATTTTCCAGAAATTTGCTAAACTGCAGATTCCACCTTTCTCCATAGTTGGCAGAACTTCTTTTAACCAAGCCAACGCACACGCATACGTGGCACATGACCAACACGACAGACGAACAAACCACGCGATACCTCCGTGTTCTGTTTCTCTCATTCTTACAGCGCAAGCGGCCTGCAGAATACAACGTTTTTTGAGAAGCTTGCTAGAAAAGCGACTTCAGTATCGGCCAGAAGTAGAGCAACTTTCTCAAATTTTATATAAATCTGATCCTGTGCCAACTATCAAAGAACAAGTAGTGCATTTGAAACGTTTAATCCAGTTCTCAGTCCACGTGTTTCGGCGATTTTCCCCGCAAAATGTGCCTATTAGTCATGTTTAAAAAAAGTTTGTTTCTGTATAAGTTTAGGCAAAAATGGCAAGTACCGTGCGAAAGAGACGTAAAAATTATAAAGTCCTGAAAATTTCACACCAATTGGACAAAGGGTTAGTCTACATATATATTTTTCAAATTAGCAAAAATTTTCAATATTGGCAAAAATATTGAAATATTGGGGATTTTTGACAATTTAAAAAATTCATATTTAAACTATCCTTTGTTCACTTGTTGTAAAATATTTGGGACATATATAACTTTTAGAATTTTTTTTTAATGCTGCTGGACATTTTTGCCTAAAATTACACAGAAAATCTTTTTTTTTGCTTTTTTTTATACGTGACAAAGAGATAGTTGGTTTAAGATCAGATGCATATACTAGTTTAGGGAGTTGCTCTACTTTTCGCCAATGCTATATGTTGTTCAGAATCGGACCCTTATAATAAAATCTTAGATTTAATGTGGCCAAAGTAACACGGTAAACCTTAGACCGAAGCCTTCTTACCAAACTTAAAAAGGAAATAAAATTTGTCTGACTAATAGTTTCCGAGTTACGAAGCCGAACGTTTCGCCATTGTTTTGGAATTCGAACAACCTTTTTTTGAGTTGCCTTTAATATTTTATTTCCATTTTCATTTAAGTTCCATCTCCTGTTCGATGCTATAAATAATCATAATAATTCGATTCTTGTTGCCTGCTGCTCCAAACAGTTGGTCATGTTGTATTGGTCTCTTTAATTTTTAAGCGAGGTAGTTATTTTCTTGCCTTCTTTGGCCAATCAGACCATCCTTTAGTAGCTTGTACGGAAGCATTACGTGACGAAGCATTGCGTGACCAAAGAATTCCAGTTTTTTCTTTTTCAGTCAAAATTATTTTAGCTCACACATATACTATACTATAGTAGTGTGAGCTATGGTGATCCTAATTTTTTCGAGAAAAAAAAAGTTGCTCCGATTTCAAAATTTTTTATATATCTTTGCGTTTCAGATGATTTTGAAACATTTTTGTTGCGCCGTCTGTCTGTCTGTCTGTCTGTCTGTCTGTCTGTCTGTCTGTGTGTCTGTATGTCTGTCTGTAACGACCAACGCGCATAACTCAAAAACCGCTTGCCCGATTTTAATGAAATTTGGTACCCAGGCTGGGTTTTGGGTCGAGATGGTCCCATTTAAAAATTAACAAAATCCACCGAACACAAGCCAAATAAAAGGGTGGGGGTAGATTTCAAAAATTAGAGTTTATGAAAAAATATGGCGTGTGTGATATCAAACGAAAGGTAATTGAGTCTGGAGTTAAACAAAATACATTTCAGTTTATTTAAAAAAAAGGGGGGGAGGGGGGGGGGGGTAAATTTCAAAAATTAGTGTTTAAGTGGAAATATGGCGTGTGTGATATCAAACGAAAGGTAATTGAGTCTGGAGTTAAACAAAATACATTTTAGTTTATTTAAAAAAAGGGGGGGGTAAATTTCAAAAATTAGTGTTTAGGTGTAAATATGGCGTGTGTGATATCAAACGAAAGGTAATTGAGTCTGGAGTTAAACAAAATACATTTTAGTTTAAAAAAAAGGGTGGGGGAAGATTTGAAAAATTAGAGTATAAGTCAAAACATGGCTTGTGTGGTATCAAACGAAAGGTAATTGTGTCTGGAGTTCAATAAAACATACTTCAGTTTTTAGTTATATTAGCTTTCACGTAGATACACTATAACTATAGTATCCAGTGTGAGCTTAGGTGCTCATAGATTGGCAGAGTATTTTCTATCTTCTTATAAACTCTAGTCATAGATAGTCAAGATTGGTTTAGGTATTGTATTGTATATTCAATAGGAATGCTTAACGGGCTGTGTTAGCCTTATATGCCTTATATTAAAAGACCTATTATTTAGAGCCTTTTCAAGTCTAGCTTTTTTTAGGACCTGCCGACCCCACCGGTTGCGACGAAGGATTCAGCTACGTCAGAGTGCCCAACAAACCGACCCAAAGTAAAGAAGAACAAGAATCGCAGCCCAAAAGAACCGTGACTGGAACGGACGCCGATTTGCGAAGACTTTCACTTAATAACGCTAAAGCATTGTTACGAAAATTTGGCGTTCCCGAAGAAGAAATCAAAAAGTTATCTCGATGGGAAGTTATTGATGTAGTAAGAACGCTGTCAACTGAGAAAGCCAAAGCTGGCGAAGAAGGAATGGACAAATTCTCAAGAGGAAACCGATTTTCCATAGCTGAACATCAAGAAAGATACAAAGAAGAGTGTCAAAGAATTTTCAACTTGCAAAATCGTGTATTAGCAAGTGCCGAGGTACTGAGTACAGACGAAGGAGAAAGTTCCGAGGAGGAGAGCGACGAAGATATTGAAGAGATGGGTAAAAATATAGAAAATTTACTTGCAAACAAAAAAACCAGCTCGCAATTAACAATGGAAAAAGAAGAGCAGGAACGGCAAGAGCTAAGAAAAATGATCATGGAAGGGGAGAAGAAAGAGTCAAAAGATAAGAAAAAGGATGAAGAAGATATGCAGGACTCTTCCAGCTTCTCGTCTCAACAAGGTCGGGTCCTGAAAATAATTCGAACTTTTCGAAATCCCGAAGGCAAAGAGTTTACTCGTACAGAATTTGTAAGAAAACCCGCTGTCATTGACGCATATGTAAAAATTAGAACAACAAAAGACGAATCTTTTATACGCCAGTTTGCCACTTTAGACGAAGCGCAAAAAGAAGAAATGAAACGCGAAAAAAGAAGAATTCAAGAACAGTTAAGAAGAATCAAACGTAACCAAGAAAAAGAAAAATTAAATGCTCACAAAGAAACACACTTTAGCTCTTCTATGTTAAACCTTGAGGAGAAACTTCCAAATCCAAAACAAATTGAACCACCTACAAGTACGATCCCTGTAATACCCCCCAAGCCACTACCATTGAGTCCTTCGAAATTGTCCAAACGAAAGCAAAAACAACAAACCTTAAGCTTAAAACTTAAATGTGGCGCTTGTGGTCAGGTTGGACATATGCGCACGAACAAAGCTTGTCCTCTTTATCAAGCCACCATGGCTGGCGAGCCAGGCCTTAGGACACCTACATCGGGAATAGTTTTGAATATAATGCCTGAAGAACACGAGCAAGAGTTTGAACAACAATTGACGCCCGAGGAAGAAGATTTACTAAATATTGATGGTACCAAAGTAAAACTATCATCGAAACTCTTAAAACAAGCAGAGCAGGAAATGAAACAAAAGAAATCTTCAATGCCTAAAATTCCTAAAGAGGCACGGCAGAAGAAACGAAAGCCAGATATTCATTGTGATTATTTAAAACGACATAACAAGCCAGCCAATCGACGCAGAACTGATCCATTAGTAGTGTTGTCAACGATTTTAGAAAATATTTTAAATGAAATGAGAGATTTGCCAGACGTTCAACCGTTTTTGTTTCCGGTCAATCAAAAGTTGGTAATAGATTACTATAGGATTATTCAAAGACCTATGGATCTTCAATCAATTAGAGAAAATATACGCCAAAAAAAGTATCAGAGTCGTGAGGAGTTTCTTGCAGATGTAAATCAAATAATGGAAAATTCATCCCTATACAATGGTCCAAAAAGTTCTTTAACCATCGCAGCCACTAGATTGCTCGATAAATGCGTAGAAAGGTTAAGGGAGAAGGAAGACAGATTAATGCGCCTTGAGAAAGCTATTAATCCTCTACTCGACAACGATCAAGTGGCATTTACATACCTTTTAGAAAATATTTTAAACACCAAAGTCAAGGCATTGCCGGAGTCTTGGCCATTCCAAAAACCAGTTAATAGAAAAAATGTCAAAGACTATTACAACATTATTAAAAAACCTATGGACCTTGAGACAATATCCAAAAATGTCCTAAGTCATCATTATCACAATCGACAAGATTTTCTGGCAGACGTCGAGCAGATTTTAGAAAACTGTATTTTGTACAACGGACATGATTCTCCATTTACTGAGAAAGCAAAAATATTGGTAAACTCCTGCAGGCTTGCTTTGGAAGAATTTGATGAACATCTTAGTCAACTTGAAAGCAAACTTGCACTTGCAGACGAAAAATCTAGACAAGACGATGAAAATTGGAGTTTAGACGGAGACTTTCTTCCTATGGATTCAGACAGAATGAATTCGCCTCTAAATATGCAAATCAAACAGCAACTTGATGACGACTTTGATTTCATTGACGTAGAAGGAGACAATACTCCCTTTGAAGGTCCGAGTACCTCTAAAAAAGCAAAGAAAAAAATTAAAATGGAAGAAGTTGCTACTCTGGAACAGGATCTTCAATTTTCAAGTGAGGAAGAAATGGATGAAGTACCATTGGATGATTTTGAACCAGACGAACAAAAAACTATTCTTCTTGATATTCCTATTGAAAATGTCGAAGATAGCAGTCAACAAGCTGCAGAGGCCATGGTTCAGTTGGGCACTATGAGTTATGAACAGCAAAGTTTTATCCAAGAACAAAGTTTCACCCAGGAACAAAGTTTTACCCAGGAATCTCTGATATTTAAAGAAGAGGAAAGTATGGATGTGGATCCCAACTATGATCCGTCAGACTTTTTGATGCATGGATTAAACCCAGTACAAAAAGTTGAAGAATTTGAAAATCATATGCCGGTAAAAGAAAACAAAATACACGATGATTTAGCTGTCAGCGAAAGTGAAGATGAAGGAGAAGGGTTTAATATTGAGCAGGCTCAACCTGACCAATTGCCAGATGATGATGATGGTGTTTGGTTTTAATTTTTAAGTTATTTAAGACTGTTTCGCCTATGTTTATAGTGAGTCTTGTTTTGTGGTCTCTAAAATGAGTGACGGCGAATGGGAAGTGTTAGTATATTGTTTGTATTTGGTCTCTTATTTTTAAGTTTATAGAGTAGATTGACTACTAAATTGTAAATTAACTATATTTTGGTTGTTTTTAAACGGAAAATTTTTAATAATATAACTGTATGTAATAGTATTGAAACTTTTTTTTCAATCACTGTCATCAGTCATTAACCAAAAGTACGCCAAGTACTGGACGGCGCTGCTTGGTTGTCAAGCGAGGTCAGGTTATGCTGTGTCAGGAAAAGTTTCCCTTTTTTCCAGTACTGGCACTATTTCTTTAATGGTGCTATTTTAAAACAGCACTTTTTTGTAACGCACTATTTTAAATCAACGGTATTTTAAATTAGCGCTATTAATTTTACCTTACTGGCGCTATTTTGTTACTGGTACTATTTCAAAACAAGGCTAATATTAGAGCGCTTTATTTTATTACTCGCTTTATTAAAAGCTCAAACAATAGAGCTATTTTAAACAGTGCCTTCTTAAACGGCGCTATTTTATGACACCGGTTCTGTTACAAAATAGCGCATTTTAAAATAGTGCTGGTTGGGTTGTATTAGAGACCCTGTATGTATGACATATTTTTACTAAAATTTAATAATTAAAATATGTCATACATACAGGGTCTCTAGGTTGTATCAGGTCAAATTAGTTTAGGCCAAGTTAGGTTGTATCAGGACAGGTTTCCTTTTTTTCTTAATACAGGCGTTAACTTGTTAATTGTGCTATTTTAAAACAGGACTATTTTGCAACGCGCTATTTGATACAGCATGGCGCTATTTCAATACAACCCTATTTTAAATTAAAGCTATTATAATTTTGATACTGGCGCTATTTTGTTTTGTGCTATTTCTTTACTGCTACTATTTTAAAACAAGGCTATTTAGCAGACTGGTATATTTTATTACTTGCCATTTTGAAGCAATGCTCAAACAACAGCGCTATTTTAAACAACGCTTATTTAAACGGCGCTATATTAGGCCAGTAGCGCTTGAACCAGCCCTGGGCAGTGACTGTCAAAATTTTCAATTTTTTAAACTTTTTTGGTTATAATAACTTGCAGTAAAAATATAACAATAGTTAGAGATAAAAATGATTTTGAACAATATGCTGTCAAATTGTTTCAGAAAATATTTTTTTTAAGTAGGCGAAAATTAAAATCCCTTATTTTTATCAATTTTTGATAATTTTGGCAGTGAGTATCCCTTAATTAGCAGATTAATTGAGCTATGCAATGCAGCTATTATTTTTTTTTACATTTAGTCATTACTGAGACCCACATTACTGTAGCTATGTAGCTAATCTTAACAATATTTACCTCAGAACTTTATTGCTTAGCAAAATTTTGATTACAAGACGATACTTAGTATCGTATCTTTCACAATTTTTGAGAAAAAAATCCGTTTTTATAACCAAAGCATCGAATTTTTGCAAAGTTCTAACTTCTAGCTGGCTTGGACAGCTACTTCTGCTGAGTGATATATCAAAAAAAGCGCAATTAAAGGTACTATGACAAAGTATTTTTGATGTTTTTTTGCTGAGATGCGTCATTTCGCTGAAAAATCGTCTTATTATTGCTACTCTAAAATCGCAGAATGGCAAGATGAATCGAACCCGAACCCCCAAATTATACCGATAAGTTGACTGGCCCATGGACTATATTTTATGTTTATATCCTATAATTTCATACTAACACGTAGAACTGACAACAGTCTTTGAGTAAGGCGAATGCTCATTAGCGAACCTCGTGCTTCGATCAACGAGCGCGATCTATTCGCTAATGTGGACGCTAGTACGATTCAAAAAGACCGCGTTGTTCGAGGCTCCCAGCGCGATATCGAAACCTTAAATTAAAACAAAGTACCCACTTAATTTGAGACATAAATACACATCTCTTTACAGTTCTTGAAAAAAAATTGCTAAAGCTATTTAAAATAGTTTACTTGTAAGAAAATAGTAAGCTTTCGGTTCATTGTCAATCTTAATTTTTTTCTTCAATTTCGAGTATCCCAAAAATTAATCTATTAGTTTTTGAAATAATATCAATGAAGGAATGAAAGAAAACTCTTTTAAACATGGTATCACTTGACCCACTTTCCCTATCTAAAGTCAAGGGGTCAAAGCTACCCCAACTAGGGGTCGATAGATATAAATATTTTAAGAAAATAATAACATCCAAGGATTTTTTCAAAAATTAACTTTAAATACTCAATGGCATCCCGTATACGTTTTGTGTGAGCCACCCTGTATATTATTTTAAATTAAAAGTTTTACCTCTTTATAAAATTTATAGAGAGGCCTTGATAATGATGATGATAAAGGAAATGATGACACGTAGATTTTATCGCTCTACTTTTTTTGTAGAAAGAGTTTTTTTTTCTGGGTAACAAATTTTGTAGTATAAAATGAAAAATAAATATATTTTATTTACCTCACTATACTGATAACGGTAATTACCACTTATAATTGGACAAGCTTACTTATGCATGTATTAACGCTAAAAACTGCACATAACAGATGTGGCTTGACTCTGGCGATGTGATCTCTGTATTGAGAGATATTGAAGGAATATGAACAATTTTTGCGCGCTCGCTTCAGTTGCCTCTAGCGGTAGATATTTAGGAAGTACAAACTGATAACGGTAATAACGCTCTACCAGGGTAAGCGTTTTAAATGTTATTTTATAACAAAAAATTAAGAATATTTGTTTTTAACAAACACCGATACTTTATAATATATATACAGGGTGTTCCAAAAGTCCGAGTCCACCCAAATATCTTCTGAACCAATTTGACAGTGATCGATAACATTAAAAGACCTGTTTTATGAAGGAGTGGCACACTCACCACTTCATAAAACAGGTCTCTTGATACTATCGATCACTGCCAATTATGGAATTATCTTTAATAGTTCAGAAGATTTTTGGGTGGACTCGCGCTATTTTGTACCAGCGCTATTTTGTACCAGCGCTATTTTCTATTTTCTACCAGCGCTATTTTGTACCGACGCTATTTTATTCCGCGCTTATTTGTCGCAGCGCTGTTTTGTCGCAGCGCTGTTTTGTCGCAGCGCTGTTTTGTCGCAGCGCTGTTTTGTCGCAGCGCTGTTTTGTCCCTCTGTCGCGGGCTAGTTTTAACATGTTATTTTTTTTGAACCTTCCTTTTTAAAATGATGCCACATTTAGCTGCTAATTTTTTGCCCATTAGGCCGGAATTAATTTTTAAATATTATTTTTTTTTCCAAAAAAAAAGTATAGATATTTAACATATAAGGTACAGCGGATCTTAGTGAAAATTTAGGGGGGTAATAGTGCACAAAAAAATTATTTGTTAATCAATAACAAAAAGTGTATCTTTTTTGTTTTAGGGGGGGTAATTATTACCACGTTACCCCCCCTCAAATCCGCGGTTGTACTAAATACAAAAGCTACAATTCGTCAAAGGATAAAAATACTCTTTTATAACGAGGTTTAAACGTTAATTTTAAACTTTTAGGCTGAGCTTTCTTTAAATTTATTAATATAACTAAATTATTTCTTGTTCTGTTTGGTATAATATATAAATCTGATAATTTAAAACGAACGAAAATAGTTTCAATATCAGATTCATTGCATTGAAAGCTTCTGTCAAGTCGTTTTAAAAATGGCGAAAGTCAATAGAAGCAGATGTTTTATGTCGTATTCTGTATAGTTTTTTTGGGGGGGTATTTTTCAGGGGGACGATGAGTTATTGGGGAGGGGGCAAACTTGGCCTTTCCGTTTTTGTAGGTTCAACAACATAATATAATATTTTGTGAACATTGCCGTCGTACATAGTATTGTAGGAAATATTTTGTTTCGACCACTTATACCTCGACTAACAGCTCGGGGTTACTTTTTTTTGTTTTGGATCATTAAGTGATTCATTTTAAACATTCCTGGCTACAAAAGAATACATCCATTGCACTGTGAGACTTTATCGCATCTTTTGTGCTTTCTGCCCCACTGTGCGACGCACAGTGATTTCAATAAAGGAAGCTATATAGGTGGACAAAATTTGACAATTTGCATAAGAAAAACAACCCTTTGTATGTCACAATTTTGAATATTGATTTTGACAAGTAACGTATTATTCTGTTATAATCACAGTATAAGTAATCTGTGGTTATACTATTTTAAAAAATGCATTTTATTTTTTTTACTAAAGTTTTGCATTTTAAAATGTCCCCAAGCTTCTAGTTATTAAAATATGCCTACTTTTTCAATAAAACATAAAAATATATTTTTCATCACAAAAACAATCAAATTGTCCAGTCAAAAATTTTTGTCCACCTAGCTTTTTATTTCATCATTGTGCGACGTCCACAGTAAACAGACCGCAGGTCCGTGTACTGTGGCGACGTCCACGATTGAACTGCGAATCCTTGTGTTCGTCGCGATCTGTGGTCGCGAGGGCCGCCGGCACAGAAGTAACTCTTCTGAGCCGCCGGCTTTGGCTCGTCGTGAATGGCTTGTTGCGGTCTAGGACAACTGGGCGCCGCCAACTGGGCGCCGGGCCAACTGGGCGCCGGGCCAACTCGGCGCCGGACAAAATTTTTTTTTTGATAAAATGTGTAGATGAAAAATAAAATATATTATTTATATAAAAACATCTTTAAAAAATCCTTTACGCAATATTTTTTACAAGCTTTTATTTAGCTTCAGATGTTCTGTCTAACTAACTATCTATCAAATCTTGTGAAGCGTTTTTGACACACGTAGTGGTCCCATGACAATACAACATTAAGAAAAAAATATCCTCCCACCCTACCCCCACCCCTTCTATAGAAAAATGTGTTTTTGACACACTTCCCGTTATCCGATTTGGATAAAATTTGGTATACACATAGTGGTCCGATGATAATACAACAATAAAAAAAAATATCCTCCCACCCCTACCCCCACCCCCTTCTATAGAAAAATTTGTTTTTGACACACATCCCGTAATCCGATTTGGATGAAATTTGGTATACATATAGTGATCCGATGACAATACAATATTTAAAAAAAATATCCTCCCACCCTACCCCCACCCCTTCCATAGAAAATGCGTTTTTGACACCCTTCCCATTATCCGATTTGGATAAAATTTGGTATACATATAGTGATCCAAAGACAATACAATATTAAGAAAAAAATATCCTCCCGCCTCTACCCCCACCCCCTTTCATAGAAAAATGAGTTTTTGACACCCTTCCCATTATCCGGTTTGGATGAAATTTGGTATTCACATAGTGGTCCGATGACAATACAACATTAAAAAAAAATATCCTCCCACCCTACCCCCACCCCTTCCATAGAAAATGCGTTTTTGACACCCTTCCCATTATCCGATTTGGATGAAATTTGGTATACATATAGTGGTCCGATGACAATACAACATTAAAAAAATATCCTCCCACCCTACCCCCACCCCTTCCATAGAAAATGCGTTTTTGACACCCTTCCCATTATCCGATTTGGATGAAATTTGGTATACATATAGTGGTCCGATGACAATACAACATTGAAAAAAAAATCCTACCACTCCTACCCCCACCCTCATCTATGGAAAAATGCGTTTTTGACACACTTCACTTCAAATGACTTTTATAAAATTTGGTATATGCATAAAGGCCCGATGGCAATACAGCCCAAACAAAAAAAATATTTCTAACTCTACCCCCACCCTCTCCTTCCCCCAATAGAAAAATGAGTTTCCAAATAACTCACGATCAGCGATTTCATTATAATCTAGAATAAACTCTATTTATTTACTTCTGCATTTTTCTGCTAGATTGATTCTTGCAAATAGTTGTGTTAATTGATACGGATATCTTATCGTAATAACATCGTCAAAATTATATATATTTTTTTTAATGTTGTATTGTCATCGGACCACTATGTGAATACCAAATTTCATCCAAATCGGATAATGGAAAGTGTGTCAAAAACATTTTTCTATGAAAGGGGGTGGGGGTAGAGGTGGGAGGATATTTTTTTATTAATATTGTATTGTCATCGGATCACTATATGTATACCAAATTTAATCCAAATCGGATTATGGGAAGTGTGTCAAAAACACATTTTTCTATAGATGAGGGTGGAGGTAGGAGGGGTAGGATTTTTTTTTATTGTTGTATTGTCATCGGACCACTATGTGAATACCAAATTTCATCCAAATCGGATAATGGGAAGGGTGTCAAAAACACATTTTCTATGGAAGGGGTGGTGGTAGAGGTGGGAGGATATTTTTTTTAAATGTTGTATTGTCATCTGACCACTATGTGAATACCAAATTTCATCCAAATCGGATAATGGGAAGTGTGTCAAAAACATTTTTCTATGGAAGGGGGTGGGGGTAGGGGTGGGAGGATATTTTTTTCTTAATGTTGTATTGTCATGGGACCACTACGTGTGTACCAAATTTCATCCAAATCGGATAATGGGAAGTGTGTCTAAAACTCATTTTTCTATGAAAGGGGGTGGGGGTAGAGGTGGGAGGATATTTTTTTCTTATAATGTATTGTCATTGGATCACTATATGTATACCAAATTTGATCCAAATCGGATAATGGGAAGCGTATCAAAAACTCATTTTTCTATGAAAGGGGGTGGGGATAGGGGTGGGAGGACATTTTTTTCTTAATATTGTATTGTCATCGGATCACTATATGTATACCAAATTTCATCCAAATCGGAAAATGGGAAGTGTGTCAAAAACTCATTTTTTTATGAAAGGGGGTGGGGGTAGAGGTGGGAGGATATTTTTTTAATAATATTGTATTGTCATCGGATCACTATATGTATACCAAATTTCATCCAAATCGGATTATGGGAAGTGTGTCAAAAACGCATTTTTCTATAGATGAGGGTGGGGGTAGGAGTGGTAGGATTTTTTTTTATTGTTGTATTGTCATCGGATCACTATGTGAATACCAAATTTCATCCAAATCGGATAATGGGAAGGGTGTCAAAAACGCATTTTCTATGGAAGGGGTGGTGGTAGAGGTGGGATGATATTTTTTTTTAATGTTGTATTGTCATCTGACCACTATGTGAATACCAAATTTCATCCAAATCGGATAATGGGAAGTGTGTCAAAAACATTTTTCTATGGAAGGGGGTGGGGGTAGGGGTGGGAGGATATTTTTTTCTTAATGTTGTATTGTCATGGGACCACTACGTGTGTCTAAAACGCTTCACAAGATTTGATAGATAGTTAGTTAGACAGAACATCTGAAGCTAAATAAAAGCTTGTAAAAAATATTGCGTAAAGGATTTTTTAAAGATGTTTTTATATAAATAATATATTTTATTTTTCATCTACACATTTTATCAAAAAAAAAAAATTTTAGTCCGGCGCCGAGTTGGCCGGCGCCCAGTTGGCGGCGCCGAGTTGGCCCGGCGCCGAGTTGGCCCGGCGCCGAGTTGGCCCGGCGCCCAGTTGGCGGCGCCGAGTTGGCGGCGCCCAGTTGGCGGCGCCGAGTTGGCGGCGCCCAGTTGTCCCATTCCGGCTTGTTGCTTGCTTGCGATCATGCCTCCTTTTTTACATAGAGAAAATAATAAACTTTTTTACGTCCACACTAGAGAATACATATACGTTCGTTGTTCGAGGCTCGGCACAGAACACCAAGAGCAGAGAATTTTCCCTTCCCGGTACAGATATATTTAACACGTACGTGAACGAACCCGTTCGAGTCAGCTGTTTCGTGTCATTAACCTGTCAATGTTCGTGTATTGTTTTGTTTTTTGGTATTTTTACTTTTCCAGAGAAAGCAAATTCCAGAAAATTTCCGTTTCCAAGCACCAAAAAAAACGGTGGTAAGTCGTCTCAGTTAAGTTAAACCCATTAGGAAATTGTCCTATAGGTTAACCGTCAGATTTATAATTTGTTATTTTTCATTTTGTGTAATTACAAAACTCAGAGGTGCCTAAACATGTTAGAAAAGAGCAAAAAAAGTGTTAATTGAAAAAACTCACTGTCTTCTCCACAAACATAAAAATTGATTTGAACCATTGAAATTTGATGAGTTTAATATACCTAGTCCTTGTTGGTACTCATCCTGCTGTTACTTTGACAAGAAAAAAGTGATAGATGAAGTACAACTATTAATTTAAGAACAGACAAAGTATGAACAAAGCTATAAATAGTCACTAATCTATTCTTGGGTTCCTATTGCAACCTTTTCTGTTTTTGTTCATATTAATTGCCATGACATCCTTCATTTGGGTTTAAGAGCAAAACCCTCATGTTGGATTTCACAATATGTGTTTATTTTAAATCCTCTAGCCTGCCTATTAAGGCTTCAAATTACATTGCAGTACATGAAATATTTCTAAGAGCAGCCTGGGGATCCTACAAATGTATGAGCTTGGTAATTTCTTTTATAAAATTACATGTTATCGATTGGAAGAAATAATCAGCTAAATAAATAATTTTGCTTAGGCCTGTAGACAGGGCATTTTTGTGTTCCATTTTGGCGATTAACATGTTAAAGTTGCAGTGATAGAAATTTTGGTGCCTACAGTTTAAGTTGGTTTTATGGCCTTTCATACTCATTTTTATTAGTTTGCTATAAAATTATTTTTACTTGTCCACTTTGTTTTTTCTATTTACATTTAGGAGATTTTTCTACCTTAAAAAATAAAGGATATTCCAAAAATTGTCTATTTTTTTACTTGGTAAAATGCTCAATAATTGATACTCTAGAATGCTTTTCTCTCAGCTTTTCTGCAAAAAAGTCCTCTATAAGCCTTAAATTGTATTAAAGGTGACAATTAGCATATGCAACCTATTTTTCTAATAGTTGCCTAAGAAAAAAATGAGGGAAATTTAGTTTTGAAACCATACCATAACTTTTTTGTTATTGAAGATGTAGTTATTTTTACACAGGGCAATATGAAAAGGACTAAAAAATATTGTTTTTGCATTTCTATCTTAATTTTACGTTAAATTACCTAAAATAATGTACATATCATTTTTTGGATAAATAAAAAATAGATTTTCCAATTATCGATACTCTTATACCCAGGGCTGTGCCCAGGAAAATTGATATCTTATTTGCTTAAATTACTTGACTATTGTCAGTTATTAAGAACAAGACTGTTTAAGTAAACTGCTTAAAAAAAGTAAGCCATCCTTTTTTTTTGGACATTTTTAAAGTAAATTTATTTGTAAATGAAACGGTCAATTCCCATACAATTTTCAATGTGATATAGGGCCAATTATCCTCTTTTAATGATTGGTTTCCTTGTTGTCCTCTCTTGACAGATAGGCACAGGGTGGCTACAATGCAAGTGTAACAAAAGTGTGAAAGTTTGCACAGCTATAATAATAAAATAATTTTTCATAAATTCTCCTTTTTATGAACAATCCTGAGTTTCACCTTCTGTAGGTGATCTGATATCAACTCTAGGTAAGTGCAAAATACATTTTATTGAAGCTTGAACATTTATGCACAGTTTTTTTTATTTTTGTTAAAATGTCACCATTGCCATCAAGATGATTTTTTGTAAAAATGCCAGTTATTTCGCAAAGTCCATGGATTCAAACCAATTTTCTCACTTCACTACAGATGATTTTGCTGCTGCCTTAGTAAAAATCGTAGAGCAGAGCTTATGCCATGTGTGCCATCTGATTTAGGTTGTAATATCTTACAAACAACAGTTTTAGGAGTTGAAAAAAGTAAAATGTGAAATGCGTTGGAACCAGAAAGGTTATGCTTTGGTTGTGCTTGGTGTCTTGAGCATTTTAATGCATCATACGCAAAACTAGATTAAAAAATAAAAAAGTTACTACTGACTAAAAATTTTCTCCAACTCTTAAAACTTTCGTTTGTGAGATATTACAACCTCAATGAGATGGCACCATGGCATAAGTTCTGCTCTACGATTTCTACTGAGGCAGCAGCAAAATCACCTGTAGTGAGTGAGAAAATTCGTTTAAATCCATGAATTTTGCGAAATAACTGGGATTTTTTCAAAAAATTATCCTGACGCCAATGGTGACAATGAAAAAATCGTTTCGGAATAAACGTTCAGGCTTCATTAAAACGTATTTTGTACTTACGTAGAGTAGAGAGGCGCACAGAGAGATGCGTCAATGAAAATAGTGCAAATAGATTTGGGAACTGAATGCAAAAGAAGCAATAGCAAGTGAAAGATTAAGAGAAAAGTTACCAAGCTCTTCTGATGTCAAATTCTTTAAATGTTGCAGTCTCAGTTAGTCAATGCCACCTGCAGAACCAGGTCTGAAGAAAGAAATTGCTCGTTTAATTTAAGCTTCTGAGATAAATATATTTATGTCATTGATTGGGCTTTTTAGTTCTTGTGTTTCTACAAATATGTCTGTTGCGGATGGTGTTTATGTACAAATTAGGGTCAGCTGACCATTTCTCGCCCCCTCCCTAGTTTGGATATCACAGATGTCTTTATTAAAAACGAAATATCAAATAATTTTAAAATAGCATATACAGTCGAACCTCTATAACTCGAACTTCAAGGGACAGTTCAGACAAATCAGTTCGAGTTATGGAGAGTTCGACTTATAGAAATTCGAGATAAAGAGGTTAAAATTCATATAAAAAGTGCAGGGACCACTTAAAAGGTTCAAGTTATAGAGAGGTTCGAGTTAGAGAGGTTCGACTGTATATTAACAATATATAATAAGAAGTTAATTATTCATAAAAATTTATAAAAATTTATAAAAATCACATACCTTTTTGAATCAACACTGCAGAATACCTACATATGTGCTAAAACTTTGTACTGATACTTTTGCTGAGTCAAGCTACTCATAGCAAGTTGGAATCCATAATAGGTTATGATTGTGCATAGAAAAGATATAAAAAGCAAACTCATTTTTTTTCTAAATTTTTGTTTTTAGGGACTTTTAAGTTTTAACTTGAAGTTTCTTATAGGTTTGATTACTGGGTTAATTAGCGTAGATATGATACAGCTAATAAAATGAGGCTTCAAAATCTTTCCTTAAGCATTTCCAGAAAATACTAAAAAATATAATTATTGGGAAAATATATTGTACATTTTGTTTATCATAACTGAATCATTTAAATAAAAATATTTATTGCTCCAAAAAAAAATCTTAAATAAATTTATTTCCAAGGTTACTAGCATTTTCTGAAACTTGCATTTTATTCGGAAAAGAATTTACCGTATTTCTACTTTCAGAATGATCAAAAATATTAAAACCGACCTGAGATATTAGGGGCAAACTCGTGGGGCTAATACGGTATGGCTGAATGAAGCTAATATGATACCTTATAAGTACTGGAGAAAGAGAATTGATATTGCAGTCCATAGTGAAAACTAATGTTACTTTTTTTTCATAAAATATTAGGTCATGTATAGAGGGGTCAAGGGTAGTTCTCATGCAGCTCAAAGATTTTTCATTTTATAAGTTTTTTTGTTGGTCTTCAGATGTAAAATCCGTTTTTGGGTTGTAACATCCTTTTTTACAGCATGTTTTGATCTCCTTAACAATTACCTACTGGTAATATTTTTTTGAGATTTAGTCGCATAGCTGTTAAGATGTAAACTTTATAATTTTGTCAAATAATTTTAGCACAAATTGACTCTAAACGAGTAGTTTATTTCGTAAAAACCATTACCTTATGTCAGCAGTACTAGGATATTTGATAAGAGACTTTTTCGTATACATACTTATAAATCCTGTATAGGATGTTAATAAAACAGAGCCAATTTAATTAAGTATGAACAAGGATACATAAAAATTGCATACATGACAAAAACATTGTTTTTTGTGACAACGTGGAAAATGTGTTATTTGGGTGTATTTGAACATATCTTATCAATATCGACGTGACGTGTGTTTTTGTGTGTGTATGTCTGTCCATAACACGATAGCTCCTAAACCGCTGAACCAATTTTCATTAAATTTTCAGGTAAAATAATGTTTGACGCTCTAACGAGCTAATTACATTTGGGTCAAAATCCATTATGCTAATGACAGTTTTTTGACAGTTAAAAAATTGAAAATAGGCTAGCTTTTTAACGGAGCATCGCATCAATATGATGTTTTCGGAATATAGGAGTAGAACGTATTTTTCTCAATATTTTGTGTTATAACCAAAAACTTCATCTGAGATATTTACAAAAAACTGTTTTCAAGGTTGATATAGCATGGAGTGTGCTAATGGGCTAGGAACGTATCAGATCCGTCATGGATTCATTTGGTATGAATTAAAATCACTATTGGTATCTGTTTGTTAAAAAAAATAAGAATAAAGTTTTATGCTCTAATGTTTAGTTTACTCATTAAGTAAGCAGTTTTTTACATTATCAATAACTCTATTGGTAGATAGTGTTATAAGGATATATTAAATGAAAAATAAAACCAAATTAAGAACCCCTACTTTTTAGTTTTTTTTTAACAAAGGGCTTTGTTGGATCATTTAAAGTTGCAATGCAAAATTTTACTTTTGTTAGGTAGTGTCAAGGGCCTAGGACAAGGATACTCCGCCTTTTGTTCAATTTACAGTTCGTAAATTGAACCAAAAATGTGGAAATGCCACAAGTGCCAAAAACCTGTTTATTTTGGTAAGTACAAAACCAAGAAATTCTCTTTTATTCAATATTGGGGCTCCCTGGTGGTCCAGAAAGGAGATTTGTCTGGAATTTAACGGTGTCAGGCGTGGACTGTAATTTTAAGGGAATAAGGTCATAGGCTAAGCTGGTACAAGGGATTCTGAAATGGTCTAGTTTACCTTCTAGGTTAGTGTAGCAATAAACAAATGTATGTAAGGTAAAAATAATGCATTTTCACTTACCATTTTTATACAGGAAGCGGAACTCATGGGAGGACACGCTGTTTAACCGTATTCTTTGCACCCACATTCATGTGGTAGGAGAGTCGCTAACACGCGTGTATTATCGTTCGAAGGCGAAACGGTTCTCTGTGTTGCGGCAGCAGGTATCGCTGCTGCGTTCATTCTCCCACATGGCGCCCAGTGGCGTCGTTAATCCATAGGCGTAGGAGAAAAGGGAATAAGTAGGAGGGAATGAGATTACGAAGGTCCATATTAAAGGAACTAGGAACCTTAGTAATTCAAAATGCATTTTATGTAAAGTAAATTGATTATAGCAAATTGTAATATTTGCCTTTAAAACCGCGGGAGTTTCAAATGCAAATAACCCAGTAATTTTAAGTACTTAATTAGTTAATTAATACTAAATAAACAAAAAATAGAAAATGCTCTAGTGAATCACCAAATAGCCTAATTCGAACCAATTTGGTAAATTATAGTAAAAAGAACATATTTACAAAAAGGAAGGCGGGACGAACCATTTCCCACCCCCCTGAGAATGCCCAGGGGCATTTCAGAGAGTTTAATTTGTAGGCAGGGCGCATAGTTTTACCAAAGGCCGTTTGTAGGTACCTTTAGTAGTCTTTACAATAGCAACCCGTGGAATATTATCAGAACCTTTAATAAGGTCTTCAATGCGGCCTAGGGGCCAATCCAATGGAGTGGAATTTTCATCTTTGATCAGTACCATAGTACCAATATCAATGGAAGCAAGAGGTTGGTGCCATTTGGCTCGCTGTTGCAAAGTGTGCAAATATTCGCGATGCCAGCGAATCCAAAAATCGCGGTGCATTCTTTGCAACAGTTGCCACCTGGACAGCCTGTTTAACGCAATATCGCAGTAGTTTGGATCGGGTATTGTACCTGGAGGCCTCAAATTTAAAAAATTATTAGGAGTCAAGACCGCCAGATCAGTAGGATCGGTGCTTAAGGCACATAAAGGACGTGAGTTCATTATGGCTTCAACTTGGGTTAAAACCGTATTTAATTCCTCATAGGTGAGTATTTGATTTCCAACTACCCTGTGAAGATGAGTCTTTAAAGATTTAATGTTTGATTCCCAAATGCCTCCCATGTGGGGAGCAGCAGGTGGGTTAAAAGACCAAACTATACCTTCCCCCTTCACGCAATCAGAAAAAATTTGTCGCAAGTATTTTTCAGAGGCCACGAAGTTGGTCCCGCAGTCTGAAGAGATCTTTGAGCATAGTCCTCTTCTAGCTATGAAGCGGCGCAGAGCAGCCAGAAAGGCTTCTGATGTCATATCAGAGACTAACTCTAAATGCACGGCTTTAACAGCGCAACAGATAAATAAACAGACATATGCTTTCATGGTTTTTGCACCTCTGGTCCGACCAAGAGTAATCGTGAACGGACCACAAAAATCTATACCTACATTTTCGAACACCTTTGCTTCGGAAATTCTAAATTTCGGTAGGTTACCCATAGGGGGTTGAAGAGAGTTAGGTTTAGTTTTCCAGCAAGTATGGCAAGAACTTAAAACTTTTCTCACTACCTTTTTAGCAGACAATACCCAGAAGTTTTGCATTAGTAAAAAAGTTGTGGTCTGTATACCACAATGAAGATTGCTGCGATGCAAATCTAAAATCAGTAATTCAGTGAATTTTGCACTAGAAGGCAAAAGAATTGGAAATTTTTTATCGTATGATAAATTTGAATGGCATAAACGGCCTCCAACACGAAGCAAATCGTAGCTTTCATTATGCAAAAATGGACATAATTTTTGAAAAGCTTTTGGAAGCTGTTTCTTATCTTTTAGTAATTCAATTTCTTTTTGGAAAGAAAAAGATTGTACGCATTTCGAAATAAAAAGTAAGCTTTTGTAGTAATCCTGATTTGTAAGGTAATCAGTAGCAAAATTGTATGAGGGATTTTTAAACTTTTGTAACCCTCGCAAAAAGTAAGCAACTATTCTCTTAATTTTAAAAAGAGAACTGTATTTTTCAAACAAGTTGTTTACATAATATTCAACTGTTTGTTCGCAAGTAAAAACGTTAAAAATATTTTTTCGCTGTTCTTCCAAAACTGCATTCCCATCGTAAGTAACTGTCATAAAATCCCAAGTATTTGTAGGTTGGTTTAGAAAAGAAGGCCCTTCTAACCAAAAATAAAATCTTTGTAAATCAGAGGGATACATTTCCCTAGTACCGCAGTCAGCAGGATTTTGTTCAGTAGGAACATAATGCCAAAACTCAGGGCTAATTCTTCCTTGTATATAGGCAGTTCTATTCGAAACAAATGTTTTACATTTGTGAGGAGATCCCTGAATCCAAGATAAGGTCACTGTGCTATCAGTAAAAGCAAGAATTTTATCAAATTTAATTTTTTCCGAGAACGTTTCTAGTAAAAAATCCATTAATTTAGCCAACAAAACAGCTCCTAAAAGCTCTAGTCTTGGTAAAGTTAGTTTACGACGCAACGGTGCGACTCTAGATTTACTACAAACAAAAAAAACTTTAATGTTTCCATCAGAATAAAAAATTCGAATATAAGCGACAGCACAATAGGCCCGTTCTGAACTATCGCAAAATCCTACTAGCTGGATTTGACTAGCATTAGGCAAAATTATTTGACGAGGAATTTTAACAGAATGCAAAAACTTTAATTCATTTTTAAATTTTTCCCATTTAAAAACAATTTCCGGACTGACAGGGTCGTCCCAGTTTAAGTCTTCTGCCCAGCAGTATTGAACAATTAATTTTAAAATTAAAACTATTGGCGCCAAAAAAGACAGAGGGTCGTAAATGCGGGCCAAATTACTTAAAATTGTTCTTTTAGTGCATGTTTGGAGAGAACAGTCGAAAGTATAAAAAAATTCATCAGTATGAGGGTTCCAATTTAAACCGAGAATTTTCAAAGTTGAATTTTCAGCATCTAAATCGAGAGAAAGAGCCTTCATCGAAATGTGTGACTCAGGACGATCGGATAGTAACTCGGGACAATTGCTCGCCCATTTACGCAATTCGAATCCACCTCGGCTAAGTAGCTCGATTAATTGATTTTTCATCTCAGTGGCCTTAAAAAAGTCATCACTTCCCGAAATCACATCATCGACAAAAACTGCCTCCTCAATGATTTTTGAGGCAAGAGGAAGGTCCTCATGCTCTCTAGCAAGTTGCAGCAAAGTTCTGATAGCCAAAAAGGGGCTACAAGAGACCCCGAATAAAACTCTATTTATTTCGAAGTCTTGAATAGGCTGGTTAGGATCAAACCTCCAAACTATTCTTTGAAAATTAGTTTGACTAGGGTCAACTAAAATCATCCTGTACATTTGACGGATGTCGCAACAAAAGCAAAATTTATGCAAACGATAAAGTAATAAAATTTTTTGTAAGTCCCTTTGTAAAGGGGGCCCAGTATAAACAGCGTTGTTGAGCGAGATTTTGCCAGGGGCGTGCATGCTCGCATCAAAAACCACCCTCAGGGGGGTGCTAGTAGAATCTTTTTTAAACACCGCATGGTGTGCAATATAAAAATGATTTGAAATTTCGGTCGGCAAAGGTGCAGAAACCGGTTGCATATGATTATTATCTAAATAATCTTGTAAAACAGAGCTGTAGGCAGCATAAAAATCAGGGTTTTGTAGCAATTTCTTCTCAAGGGAGAAAAAACGACGTACGGCAATGGATCGAGTGTCGCCAAAATCTGGAGCAGTAACTTTAAATGGTAAAGATACAATATATCTCCCCTCCTCATTTTTTGAGGTAGTTTTCAAAAAATAATTTTCGCAAAACTCATCTTCGGGGTCAATGGCCTTGACATTAGGTATGTCATCTATTTGCCAAAATCGTTGTAGATTTTTATCTAAATTGACAAAAGAATCGTTCATTGACGTAGTAAAAAATGTTTTAATTTGATTTGTAGTTGAAGGTGAAAGTGAAAGATTGCCCATTATTCCCCACCCAAAAATAGTATTAATGCAGACGGGGTTGTTGGGTCCCGTAGACAAACGACCATCTAGCAAAATGTAAGGGTACACATCGCCGCCCAACAATAAATCAATTTTATCGCTTTTATTAAAGCCTGGGTCAGCTAGTGCTAAGTTGGCGAGAAAAGGAAAACTTTTAATCGAAAATGAGGAATGAGGTAAATCACTACAAATTTTATCGAGTATTATCGCATCAAAATTAAAAACAAAATTATTATCACGCAAAGAGGATATATTGCAATTAATTCCAGATTTTGCCGAAGTTGTCATTCGATCTAAGCTTTGTAGAGTCATGGCGATATTAAATTTAGGAAGGCCCAAACTATCAGCACATGACTTAGATATAAATGAAGATTGAGCACCAGAGTCACAGATGGCGCGCACTGTGTGCCAATTTTGAAAAACATCCTGTATTTGTATTAAAGCGGTACAGAGAAGTACTTCGCGATCATTTAAAGACATACCAGTAACAATGGTGTTAGTGGTTCTATTAAATTCGGTAGCCACGGGGCTCCTCGGGGGTTGCACTGCAGAAGTAGAGGGGCTACTCGCAGAACTAGGTGTAGAATTAATAGGAAAAAAATGTAAGAGACTGTGATGAAATTGGCCACAATGTAAACATCTTTTTTCTGATTTGCATTGCTGGGGTAAATTATGCTTTGAGGCCAAACAGTTGACACACGCTTTATGTTGTTTAACAATCTCAAAACGTTGCTGGGGAGTTTTCGCCAAAAAATGAGGACATCTGTATATTATATGATCGCCACTTTTACAGAGAAAACAAAATTTTTGAGGGTTTGGAGTATTATTTAAGCCACTTTGGCCATTTGGAGACTGGGAGGCATTTTTGGAGGCTCTCTGAGTATTAGCAAACAAAGCAGATCGATTTTGAAACTTTGCTTGATTTTTCGGACTTGAAGTTGACAAATCTTTATTTTTTAAGTAATCTTGAGTTTGTTGTATTTGTTCCAACGCAATGCAATGGCTAGAAACAAAAGCACGAATTTTATCATAAGAGGGGATCTCATTGGAGCAATAATTTTGCTCAAATGCCTTGCGCGTGGTTGGGTCCAACCTATCCAAGAGCATTTGTGCCATAATATAATCCCAAAACTCCGTTTTAAAACCCATGACTTTTAAAGCACTTAAGTTTTTCGAAAAACAATCAAGCAAATTCCTCAAATTCGTAGCATTCTCTTTAGTAAGAGGAGAGAAGCCTTCAATTGCCTTCCAGTGAAGGTAAGCTTGTAATCGTTTATTTGTATACCTATCCACCAAGGTGTGGTAGGCATTTAAATAATTTTCAGCAAGGATAGGAATGTCAGAAATGACATCCAGGGCAGGGCCCTTTAAATTAGAAAAAAGCAAATTGAATTTTTCAAAGTTTCCCAGCGACCTATTATTGTGCACGGTAGCATTAAAGGCTTGCAAAAAGGTTGGAAACTCCTTAAATTCCCCTTGAAAAAGAGGTATTTTTATCCTAGGCAGTAAACCATGCTGGTCTGTGGAGGCACAGGGACTGCCCATGGGATTTATCGTACTGCTCAAAAGCCCTCCATCTTCAAAGGGTAGTTCGAAAAGTTCGTAAAATATAGTGGAAATCTCGTCACAGCGTTTGCAAAAGTCCATAGCCACTTTGTTTTCTACTACTAAGCGATCCTCATCAGAGGCTACCAACGTCAACAAAGTATTATGGTGCTTTTCAAAATCTTTTTTGATTTTTGACAATGTCCGAAATTTGACTTTAAAGCCGCTGTGATAGGCAGGGTCATTTTTTGCGAGGGTCGCGGATTCAATGATCAAATTTAGCTGTGAAATCGCACTATAGCGCAAGGCTTTAGCCTTTAAAATTTTATCCGAACTAGACATGATTTAAAAAAAAAATCCAAAAAATAATTGACAAAAATTAGGTAAACTGAAAAAAAAATCAAAATTTGGACACCCTGTATAAATATTAATGTCCTACGTTTAATTACAATAATCAAACTATAAGCGCACAAAAGTAAAGAAAATACCCGATGCAAACTAATGATAACAAAAAAACTTGTGTATAAGTTTTTTTATCTTCGCCTCGCGAATTCAAATAAGTAGGTACCTACTATGTACTAAATTTAAAAATAAATACCTACAAATCAAAAGCATTTAATTTGGTAAAACTATTTATCTGCCTTTACACGAAAACAAATTCTCAAGTTAAGAATTAAATTTCCTTCAAAATTTATTATGCACGCAAAAAATGGATACAATCATAGCCATTTGCAGACAGATATTATAATAGTAAATTAGAAATAGATATATTCATAGCAATTTTTACGCAAAAACGAATATAGTAAAGCATCCGCAATCGGATATAGTCATAGCAATTTGCAATAAGCAAAAATGAATATGGCAATTTGGAGATTTTTTTTCGAGCAAATTGGATATAATTATAGCAATCCACAAATGTGAAGGCACAACGGCTAAAATAATAGCACTTTGCAGACACTATTTTAAACTATTTCCAGTGACAAACAAAAAAACACCCAAATTCCATACGGTTTTTTTTTTTACAAAAAAGAAACGAAAAAACTTGATTTATTCGAAACAAAAAAAAGCATAGTAGTTTACAGATTTTATCTGTGTTTGGTTTTTCGCATGAAAAGGCTAAATTTATTGGTAAAAATATTTAATTTTTACACAAAAAAAATCGCAAAATGTATTTTAGAAACCTAGGGGTTTTCTAAAGTAGGCATGTAAGAAAAACAAGGGTTTTTCTTGCATTTGTTTTTACACAAAAAAAAATCGCAAAATGTATTTTAGAAACCTAGGGGTTTTCTAAAGTAGGCATGTAAGAAAAACAAGGGTTTTTCTTGCATTTGAAACCAGTAAAAAAGGCATTTAGGAAAAACAAGGGTTTTTCTTGCATTTGAAACCAGTAAAAAAAAACTAACCTAAAAAGGCAAAAAAACGATTCCAGAAATCCGGGTCGCTAAGGATCAAAAATGGGGCTCCCTGTTGGTCCAGAAAGGAGATTTGTCTGGAATTTAACGGTGTCAGGCGTGGACTGTAATTTTAAGGGAATAAGGTCATAGGCTAAGCTGGTACAAGGGATTCTGAAATGGTCTAGTTTACCTTCTAGGTTAGTGTAGCAATAAACAAATGTATGTAAGGTAAAAATAATGCATTTTCACTTACCATTTTTATACAGGAAGCGGAACTCATGGGAGGACACGCTGTTTAACCGTATTCTTTGCACCCACATTCATGTGGTAGGAGAGTCGCTAACACGCGTGTATTATCGTTCGAAGGCGAAACGGTTCTCTGTGTTGCGGCAGCAGGTATCGCTGCTGCGTTCATTCTCCCACATGGCGCCCAGTGGCGTCGTTAATCCATAGGCGTAGGAGAAAAGGGAATAAGTAGGAGGGAATGAGATTACGAAGGTCCATATTAAAGGAACTAGGAACCTTAGTAATTCAAAATGCATTTTATGTAAAGTAAATTGATTATAGCAAATTGTAATATTTGCCTTTAAAACCGCGGGAGTTTCAAATGCAAATAACCCAGTAATTTTAAGTACTTAATTAGTTAATTAATACTAAATAAACAAAAAATAGAAAATGCTCTAGTGAATCACCAAATAGCCTAATTCGAACCAATTTGGTAAATTATAGTAAAAAGAACATATTTACAAAAAGGAAGGCGGGACGAACCAAATATACAGTACAGGCCAAAAGTAGAGTAACGATTTTTTTTTAATATAAATCTGATCCTGTACCAACTCTTAAAGAACTTCAATCCATGTTTTAGTTCACGTGTATTTTATGTTCTATGTTTATCACGTTTAAAAAAAAGCAAAAAAACAGTTTGTTTTTTAAAAGTGACACAAAGGCATCGCCTAAACACGTGAAGTAAGTTTCAGATCAAGATTGAAGTTTTTAAATCCACCACTCGTTCTTTGATAGTTGGTGCAGGATTAAAATTATAGAGTTTTTGGTTGTTTCTCTAGTTTTGGCCGGTAGGTACAGAGCGACTTAAATTATCAAGCCTGATCCTACTTTGAATGGCAATCGTTTCAATGGCTGACAGATCTAAAATTTCAACTATTTTGAAAGCAAAAAAAAATTGTGTGTGCTAACACCACACGGCAGAAGTGTAAACTTCAACAAGGCGAAATTAATAATACTGGCCTTCATCTACATCATCATATCGCTCGCTGAATGTTCCTCTCACAGTTAGTCGACTCGAGCCGACGTCACCCGAATGAGCGTTACATAGCCGAGCCTGACAGCTCAGTTCAATTTACTACCCACAAAAACTGCTAAACGCGCCTAAAGAAGTTTACACTTCAAAAAATATAGGCTGACAAGAAAATAATGGAAATGTCAGCCTCCACAGTGTTGTATTTCAAAGAAGGATCAGGCTTGTTTATTTGAGGGGGCTGTTACCTAAGTGTTGATAGAATAGTTGATAGTTATTCAGTTCAAAATTGCTTTTCTTTTAGTACGAAATTCAAATATCCTCTAAATACAAAATCTACCATTTTCCAACACTGCTTTTATTCGGTTTTTTAAGTCTTTTATTTAAAATACTGAAAAATTTACTGGTTTGTAGTTCAGCACAATTTGTCAAATAAATGTTTTTTTGCTTAATTTAAAAATTGCTTTTTTTTATTATAAAAATAAATAAGAGAACATTCATTTTTCAGCTAAAATTGTTGTATAAACTTTTTATAACACTTATAGTTTTCTTCCAATAAACAAAAATAAGCTAAGTTTGATGTTTAAAAACACCATGCACCAGTATTTAAAAACCAGTATTTAAAAAGATCTTAAAACTGAGCACTATAGAAATAATCCATGATCGATAAAAAAACTAATTTACAAAAATTTTCAAAGCTAAATAATAAATAAATAACTTAAAACTTTATCTGTAGATGCATTACCGTATTAAATACGTATCAGTATTTAAATATTGTAAAAAGGGCAAGATATATTAGAATCTGTTTTCAGTAACATATCCACCAAAATAATTGAAAATCGGTTTAATCATCGCTAACTTGTCTAAATAATTAACATGTAAAATATAGCTTACACTGACTTACACCGATTTGGAGGTTTAAATATGGCTACCATTTTTAAACCAAAATAATATATTTTTTAATTTATTTTTAAGTTTTTTGCGGACGTAATGACATTATAAAAACGAAAAAAGGTGACCTATATTGTAAGGTATTTATGAACAATTATATAAATATTAAAAACTATTATATTCTAGGCAAAAAAAAATTGTTAAACTTTTAACCAAAATCTAGAGTTTTAAAGACTTTAGTACTTTAGCATTTTAGACCCTTTAGTAAATACTGATTGTAAATTCTTTCTTTAAAAAAAAGTACATTTTTAGACTATGAGTAAACTTACTTCACTTATTTTAAATAGAGACCCAAAAGACTTGAATTAAATAAGTTAAACACTTTGACACTAGCTAATAGTCGTACAATCTTAATACTTAAAAATCCCCACTTCAAAATAATATAACTTTATGAAAAGCAAGCCAATTAAAACAAAAGGGGTATTTAAATATACCTTTTCTATGAACTAAAGTTGCAAATTTCTTAAAATAGAGAGTATGAGCGTGACGGTAAACTGTAAATAATACCTATTTTGTTTTTAGCTGAAAGAAAACATTCTCTAGGATATAACTGGCATCCCGAATGTCTTAGGTGTGAAGAATGTGGTAAAAGGCTTAATCCTGGACAACATGCAGAGCATAAAGGTATTACAACTATCACCTATCCAGGGCGTTAGATAATTAAATTAATGGATGGATGGATCTGTATACGGTTCTAAGATAAAATGTTTATACGAGTATTTATAGTTTATTTCCTAACAGATGCGGAAAGTGTCACTATTTCGCAAGAGATTGCATTGAAATCCGCTATGCGTCGCACATTGTGTCCTTTTTTTTGATCTAGGGGGATACAGACATATATTTTTTTGTCGTTTATAGGTTAGAAACAGCTTTATTATTTTAAGTAATTTTTAGAGGTATAGTACAGCAATCTTTATATACTTTGTTTGCGCCATGGCTAACTTTATTACCTAACCCCATTGCTTTTTGTTATTAAGTAAAACTAAATATTAATTCTTCGTACAGGGTGTTTCATCTTTCAAATCTGCACTGTTGCTTAATTATGATTTAAATAAAGAAAACATTATTATTCAAAAAATAAACTTAGTTACCTAAAGCTATTGCTTTTTGTTATTTATATAAAAATAAATATTAATTCTTCATACAGGGTGTTGCATTAAATCTGAACCATTGCTAGCTTATAATTTAAAGAAAACATATTATTATTAAAAAAATAAACATTGTTGCCTAAACCTATTACTTTTAGTTCTTAAGTAAAAATAAATCATAATTCTTTATACAGTGTGTTTCATTAATTTTGCACCATTGCTAAGTTTTCTGTTATTGGATTTACTAGATTGGTTAAATTAGCAAACTAGTAGTATTCTTCGATTCTAAGACGATTAAAATAGAAAACAAACTAAAACGTGGTATTTATTTATTTTTTGACCGAAAACAACGATTTCGTTGTAAAATTTGTATGTGTGTTTGTTTGTCTGTCTGTGACAAAATTAGGGTTAGGGGGGAAGTAACTTTGATCGAGTGTATATCAACGTTTTTTTATGTACAGCGTGTCCCATTTTCGATGGGATTAAATGGGAAACTCGGCTATTTTTAAAAATATCGATTTTCTGATTGCACCTTACCGTACTGTTTTTTTGAGTCCTTAAAAATGGTGTAATCAGATTTTTGCTATACCCCGTAGTTTCGCTAATACAGGTAGTTTCTGAAAAAATTGCATTTTTAATAATCTCTTATATCTCGCTCATTTTGGAAGATATTTTTATTCTGTAAAAGTCTTTTTAAGAAGAAAATAATGACGTTGTCAATTTTTTAAAATATTGTTTAGTTTTTGAAATATGGTATTTATCATAAAAAAATCAAATACGGACCTGGATTTTTTTTTATTACTATTTTTATTGGTTTTATGCTATTATTATTACAAAATATTAATAAAATAATATTTTTTTGTTTTAAGGTTAAAAAAAATATATTTAATATTTAAAAAAAAAAACTGGAAATTTCCAACATAAATATAAATTAAAAATTGCTAGTTGAACGATTTGTAGTTTAACTGTCTTGATACTTGGCAAATTAAAATGGTTTTACGTTAATTTAAAGATTTGTTTGAACCAAATTCTACGACAAATACAAAAAAAAAATAACGAATTACTAAATATAACAACTAATTTTTCTTTAATGATTTTGGAGTATTTATTCTTAACGCATTTTGCATAAAAATATTTCTGCCGTTTAAATATTGGGATTTTGATGCTTACCACATTTTTCAAAAATTGGTATGGTCGATTTCTAGCCATTTTAGAATAATTGAGAGTGAGACGTTCACAAAAATGACAAGTAAAATGATTATATCAATTCCACGCTTTTGATTTTTAATGTTGAAGTAAATTTCATGAGTTGCTGTGCAGCCATCAAATAATTAATATGATATTATTTAAGTTTTTAACGTTTGTTACTTTATTTATAAATCTTTTAATTGACGTTTCAAAACATATAAACTAAAAATCGTTCAGCTAGTGTGTCTTGCAATTTTTAATTTATATTTCCCTTTTAAATTTTCAGGTTCAGACTAAATTTTTTAAAAAAAATTAAATATTATTTTTTTTAACCCTAAATCAAAAAAATATTAATGTTTTATCATTTTAAGATAATAATAGTATAAAACTAATCAAAATGGTGATTAAAAAAATCCAGGTCCGTATTTATTTTTTTTATGATAAATACCATATCTCAAAAACTAAACAATATTTTAAACAATTGACAACGTCGTTATTTTGCTCTAAAAAGGTTTTTACAGAATGAAAATATCTTGCAAAATAAGCAGATACAAGGAATTATTAAAAATGCAATTTTTTCAAAAACTCTCTGTATTAGCGAAACCGGGGTATAGCAAAAATCTGATTACATAACTTTTAAGGGCTCAAAAAAAGAGCACGGTAAGGTGCAATCAGAAAATCGATATCTTCAATAACAACCGAGTTTCCCATTTAATCCCATCGAAAATGGGACACGCTGTACAAGCATGGTGCAAAAATTCAAACTTAACCTAAGTAATTAACACATGGCTTCAATGTGCGTCGTTAGGCCAGCAATCAAGTGCGGAAAAGAAACTTTCCGTAAGATTTAGGAACTGTTTTTTCCTCGAGCGCGCGTAATACATAAAAAACAAAAGTTACAAAAAAACGTTTATTAAATTCATAGGTTTTATATGCCTAAACATTAATACCACAACACGAAACTTATGATTCGACACTTTATTTGCCAGATCCTTGCCATGCGGATAAAGCATTAAAACCATTGACAATGCCTTGACTTGGACGGTTCTTGACAACTATTTGAAAGTTGGGTTGTTAAGGACACCGAAACAAATTAATATTAAGGTATCGATTCTTAGATTTCTTGTAACGTGCCGAAAAGTTGCACTTTAAAAACTAAAATGCCTGCGGAAAAGTGATCACAACCGAATTACTAAGTCTATGTTTTTAGGTGTTCCTTACTGTCATGTGCCCTGTTATGGAGCCCTCTTTGGTCCACAGCTTTTTGGCCACGGTACCAGAGTAGAATCTCACAAAAGTTTTGGACAACCAAACAAAGAATCTCCCAAGTTTGGGACCAAAGCGATTTTGCCAAGGTCCACTTTGGAGTCTAAAATAAAGGCAAGTATTTAATTTATCTAAATCTAACAACAAAATACTTAAATACAGTAAGAATATAAACTATAGGGCCAATCCAGAAAACCGTTTGCTTATAACAAAGAAAAGCTATATAAAAAATATATACGCGAGAAAAAAGGAGAGCCAATGAGTGCGCCCAGAAAGTACAGGAGGGGGGAAGTCGGAGTCCACCAAACATTTTCATTTGAATAAAACGACGTACTCCATTCATATTTGCGGCAGTATGATTAACCAGAGCTCTCTATTCTGCCCTGTCTGATACGATTCTTCTCCACTTTCTTATTCCCATATTCTTGATGTCATCTTCGACATCGTCTATCCACCTCTTGCGTGGTTTTCAGTTAATTATTTTTCTTAGCGTTGTTATCTCATTCACTCTCTGTACATGTCCCAACCAAACTAATCTTCTACTGTTGACTGTTAACTGTCATAATTTATCCGTAATTATTTTTTTTTGAAAATCTCGTTAGAATCTTTGACTTGAGCAGTTTTTGATAAGCTTAAAAGGCTTTGTTTCCATTGATCATTCTTTAGTTTATTTCCTTTGTACTAGAATTTTCTTTGTTTATGTTTACTCCCAACTTTTACACTTGCTCAAAATATATAACCAAGTACCTGAAAATTATGAGCATATCTCTCGTTGATTTTTGAGAAGTTAATGTATTTGGTTTTTGACTCATTTATTTTCAGTTCTTTTTAGCTTTTACATCAAGCACTGTTAAAGTTTCGGTCAAATATCTTTCGTCTTTACTATAAATACCGATATCATTCGCGGAGCCAGCTATCTGCGTTATTTTGGAACAGAAGCTTCAACGACCAGATTAAACTGTAATGAAGATAAGGCATCAAGAATCAAGAATTTATTTGACTACGGTTTGTAAATAACAATTGTAGCAAGTAAAAATTTTTACAATAGAAAACATATCTGAATACATAAAAAAATTCTTAAACTAAACTAAATACACTAAAAAAGTTTAAAATTTTCTAACATCCACAAAAACAATAAACTTTTTGGACAAGATAGAGGAGCCACCGGCGACCTTTACCATATTGAGGGGCAGATGGCGCTGAAATAAATTCGTCTGGTACGCAATATTCACAGAGAACTACTATGAGCATGAGCCTCGGAACTCGCACATGCAACTAAATCGAACTGGCATATTGCGTACCAGACGAATTTATTTCAGCGCAATCTGCCCCTCAATATGGTAAAGCTCGCCGGTGGCTCCTCTATATGGGTTAATTACTCAATGCTAAAACGGAAACAAAATTTAAATTTTAAAAATTTATGGCGTCATGTGTATTACTACAAAATAGTTTGTATTCCTCAACAGAATAAAATGCCTCAACCACTAACAATAACTTTATTTAAGTTTTAAATTTCTTAAAATCTAGATTTTTTATATTTAAAGGTAACACTGATGAGTCCTGCTGACCTTGTACAATAGTCGTTAGAATTTTTACGAAAATTATTCTTGTGTTGTGTATTAGCTCACACATATACTATACTATAGTAGTGTGAGCTATAGTGATCCTAATTTTTTCGAAAAAAAAAGTTGCTCTGATTTCAAAATTTTTTATATATCTTTGCGTTTCAGATGATTTTGAAACTTTTTTGTTGTGGTGTCTGTCTGTCTGTCTGTCTGTAACGACCAACGCGCATAACTCAAAAACTGCTTGCCCGATTTCAATGAAATTTGGTACCTACGCTGGGTCTTGGGTCGAGATGGTCCCATTAAAAAACGAACAAAATCCAATGAACACAAGCCAAATAAAAGGGTGGGGGTAGACTTCAAAAATTAGAAATTATGTGAAAATATGGCGTGTGTGATATCAAACGAAAGGTAATTGAGTCTGGAGTTAAACAAAATAGATTTTAGTTTTTGTTTTTTTTAAGGGTGGGGGTGTATTTCAAAAACTTGAGTTTAAGTCAAAACATGGCTTGTGTCGTATCAAACGAAAGGTAATTTAGTCTGGAGTTGAATAAAATATATTTCAGTTTTTAGTTATATTAGCTCACACGTACACCATAACTGTAGTACCTAGTGTGAGCTTAGGGGCCCATATATTGGCAGAGTATTTCAATTAGTTGACCCAAAATATATAAAGACGGTCTGGTTAACAATTTTAACCCCTTAAAAAATGGCCTGCAGTGGTCTCTCTAACCAGCGTGAATCATTGTTTTGACTGCTTTTTTTTCCCATACAAAATATGTGAATTAAAAAGTGCATGCATTCTTGCCTTACTCTAAAAGTTACACAAAATTGACCTGAGAACGGGTTATTTATTCTGACTACAGCTTTGGAACCCTGAATAGAATAGTTGATAAGCTTAATGTATTTTTAAGGGACTATAACATATAACACACAAATATTTGATCTGAGGTGGTAGACTGTTGGGGCGGAATCCACATTGGTACTCTCCTATAGCCAGCTCAGAATACTCTAATAGTCTGTTGTATAAAGCTACTGGCAATACCTTATAAACTTTTTTTTAGTAAATTGGCTGTATAATACCCAGGGCTCTCAACACCTTCATATTTTATGAAAATGTTCATATTTTTTTCAGACTTCATAAAACTTCATATTTTTAGAAAAACCTTCATATTTTTCATATTTTCCCCGATGAAGAAACTTCAATCATAAAATAAGTGTGGAAATTTTCAATATTTTTCCCAGTCTTAAATTTTGAGTTCCTTTTAGTTTATTATTAGTTTGTTGCCCCTGAGAAAGTCTAAATAAAGTAGGGATTTTTTGCCTTTTGTTTTATTATTCTTATGTTTGTTGTATTTTTTATGTTAATTAGTTGTCTTGGTCATCCGTGGTTAGTTCTGAAAAAGTCTAATTGAGCATGGCTTTTTCATGAATTTTATTCTTTTACTCTGTAATGTTGAGTTTCTTTAAATGTTTGAGCTCGGAATAGGTATTTAAAGTATACCAAGTATATCATCGAGTATACATAAGTTTTCTGTGTTACTAGATGTACAGAATGTTTTGGTATATTTCCACAAAGGTCTACTGCACTTATTTCAAGAGATAGAAAATAGGGTACCTATTTCCAAGAAATGTAGAATAGGTCCCAAACCGCTAGAAATTTTAGATGCTTGTATTTTAACAGTGGCTTTACCAAATGGCAGTTTATCATATAGTTTTGAGTTCAGAAAGAAAATATCTATTTTTTTAAAGTTACATTAACATATTAATTTGTAGGATGTTCCGTAAGAGATTTACAATATTTGTGTTTTTTTATAACTTTTTTTGATGGTATTAGATAAAGCCTACAACTTTTTCATTTATAATTTTTTTCTATTTCTTTGAATAATTGTAGACCTTGGTTTAAACGGAAACACCTTAAACCTTGTAAAACATACTTTAAAAAATGTGCCTTGTTTATGTTTAGCCATACCCCATCCAGGCCTAATTTAACTTGAAAATGTTTGTTAATACTTTTCTGAATAAATAAAATTAAGAAATATATATGTTTGCTTAGTAATGAGTTTTCCTAAAAAAAAGTTGGGTTTGACATAACAAGCCATTTGGTAAAGGACCCAAAAAAAAATTAATTTTTTATTCATATTTCCTTCATATTTTGTTTTCTTAATTTCATATTTTTCATAATTTTATTAAAAAAGTTCATATTTTTCATATTATTTTGCTGTTTCATATTATCTGTTGAGAGCCCTGCAGGGTCCATTCCTCAGGCGTTTTCTCTTGCCTCTAGATTTTTGTTACTAGGTCATGTATACATCTCCATGAATTTTCACCGTTTTTAATTAGCTCAGCTGGTATGTTGTCAATTCCAGGAGCTTTGGAATTTTTCAGACATTTAACTGTAGTAACAACCTCTTCGCAATTTATCGGTTCACCATTTAGTTCTGCTGTGTAGTACACTATCGTTGCTGCTCGTTGTCAGTAAATCTTTGAAATATTCCCTATATCAATATCACTTTCAGTTAAAACTTTACCCGGCGGAAACCTCGACATTGTTCTCTTGAAACCACTGTCATGATATTTGGGGTGTGTGGACAGGGCAGTTGTCTTGCTCTGGTATTCAAAATCATCTGACTTGAGGAGGCATTACGTCTCTCATGATGGTAATCTTCCGGCTTCGTTTCCCGAAATATATTTTTCTTGATAGCGCGTTCTTGGTAGCCGATAAACTAAAATTTGTTTTTGATCACTGTCTGATATATAAACAATATCTTTTCATTTGTGAACACCACACGTTGCCAATAATCTTCATTTTCCAGTGAATAAGTTAAACCAAAAATTAGGCGGGCTTGTTTTTTTCTGCATTTAAAATATATATTTTTTTTGCTACCAGACGGCTAACGCCTTATTGGCCTTCGACTCGTTGTAAGTGAACCAGGAAAATTAGAGGCAATTCTTGCTTCACAGGCGTTGGAAAATGAAAATCTTCTTGGAATGTGCTGATTTTGGTCAAGCCAGTACCTTGCTTTCGCCGAACATTTCCCTCTTCTTCATATGTTTTCTTTTGATTCGCACAATCGTCGACGTGTTTCGTCGATACTGAACGGCTACTCGACGCACCAACCAACCGGCATCTAATTTGGCCAAAGTTTAAGCTTTATCAAATTCGGAAATTTGTGGAGTTATTTTGGAAAACTTGGACACACAACAAGAAATAATATAATCTTTGATTAATAAGGGTACTGAAATGTAAAGCCTAAATTTGCTACGTTAAATCAGCGTATGTGTACATTGCTCTATTTGCTCTGGTATCCCTCTGAAGACTGCGCCGAATTAGTGGGGCATCAATTCGGTTAGTTTAGTATGGCGTCTTATTGCAAAGATTGACAGTATAAAAGACTTTGCTTTAACTGCTAGAATAAGGACATTAGGTCTAATTCAAACAAAGCAAGTTAGTAAAAGCTAGTAAAAACTGGCAACATTGCACAATATATATATTTTTTTATCCACACAAAATCTATATAGCATTTCTGTTTGGTTTGTGAGGATCCTAGCTCCCCACTTAAATAAAAAACATGTATAATATCATTGGCAGTGGCAGATTTTCTTGTTTTGTAAATTTCTTTTTTCTTCCCTTTCTTGGGACTTTAAATATCCTATACCTTTAAAAACACCATGCCCGCCATGTTTTATGATATTTTTTCTTATTTTGGCCTCTTACACTATTCATTAAAATATGTTGACTGATAGAATATACCTTATATTACTGTTGGTTGTTTTAGGTCTACAATCAGTTTTTCGAAGGCAAAAGCGGTGAGATTCGCTGTCGCGAAGTAAACGGTCGCTACATTTTGGAAGGTCCACTGAGAATATACTGGGGCATCCAGGGTTTGATTCATCTAAAAGAAAATGATGATCAGCGTACAGTGGTCACAGTTAGGTAGGCATACAATTAGGGTTTTGACATTTGTGTGTTTCCGCGGAGTAATTTAATTTTTTGTTCTTTTTTTCTACAATTTTTGAAACACAAATATTGAAACCAAATGACAATAATGCTTAAATTGCATGTTTTTCGACAGGTTACGTGACTTTTAGTAACTCGGTTTTAGTAACTCGGAAATAACCTCAATTTTTTAGGTTTAAGTTAAATTCCTTGGAATATCTGCGTCCAACGATTTCTTACCTGTCTAACTGTTTTTGTAAGTGGTTTTTTAGAAAAATATAAATATTTGTCTTACAAATGAACTACTTATCCCTTTACTACAAAAACAGCAATATCAACGTTTGAGTTGCTTTTCTGTAATCGTTATTAACTTCTATCTCTTTAAAACATAGACTTAGAACACCTTTCGAAAATACTAATGACTTTGATGCATGAAAGAAAAAAACTATTTTTACTTGAGGAATACTTTTTGACTGAGGACTACTTTTTGACAGAAAAAGAAATTCATGTCGATGGTCTAGTGCTGAGCTCTACGACGACACAGACGATGACGTACGAAGCATATCACGTGACACCAGTCTTAACAGCCTTAACGACATATCATTATCTACCTCGACCTGTTCCAGTGAAATCACGTTAGATGGGAATGACGTCAGGTCTGATATAGGTAAATAAGATTTTTTTTTAAATCAAGAACCTAATAGTTTTTAAACCATAGAAGATATCCTAGAACAGTTTAAGACATTTGATAAAACATTCTAACCAAAAATAGTGGCCGAACTTTATTTATCGAGGTATTCATTAATAACACGAAAGCTTCTATCCTACTACAAAGTCACTAATTTGCTAAAAATTTAAATTAATGACAACTTTTAAATTGTTTATAATTTTAGGTACGGACAGCGGCACTGATTCCCTTCTGACAGACAACAGTTCTAGCAGCAGCAGTCACTCTTCTCCACACAATGTGCCAAAATCGGTAACACTACCTACTAAACTGGATGTCAAAAATATGGAATGGGATGAATTGGATGATTTACTGCAGGTATACCAGAGAACTAAAAAAAAGAATTTTTTCAATGAACATTTTTTTATTTTTAACCCTCTTAGATCGCTAATTAAATCCCCTCAAACATGACATTTTTGCCAATATTTTAAACAATATTTTTTATGATTTTTTAAAATAGTTCTTATGATAACCAAAAGGATTATTTGCAATAAGGCTAGTCCTTTTGTTTTATCTCCCCTTAATTCTGGTAACAAACGCACGTTTATTCGTAATTCAGTTTAAAATCACAGGTTACCTAAATTAACTGATAATGAGTGCCAGGAATAAACTAATCATTAGTTACCTTAAGGTAAACAAGATCGGTCACCACCGTCTATAATTAAGATGGTGGATCGGTGTTTAACCTGTCAATCCTTTTTCAAGTGCTATTTGGAATAGTTTTTTGAGAAAATTTTGTCCCAAAATGATTTTATGTAGTAAAAAATTTATGTACAGCGGATGTGCTTTACTGGCATGCCTTGATCAATCAACTGGGGTGCCCTGCCGACAAAGTTTCTACATAGGAAGATTTTTAATGCAACCGTAGAGCTACAAACCATGAACAAACCATAAATTATTAATTTAATTTGAAAAAAAATGTTATTATCTACAATGTCTTTTGATCTGGAGTTAAGCTAAGCTTCGCAATTTGTTTTGGGCAAAAAATATTATATTTTTTGTAAATTGAAGTTTTAGATATTAATACCCAAGATAAAGACTTAATAAAAATCAAATTAATGTTACTTGTAGCTTCCACAAGAAACTTCAGCTCGACATATATTAATGTAGGTATTAACTTATTTCTATCTTATCGGTCGGATTAAAAATCTTCCAATATAGAAACTTTGGCGGCAGAGCACCCCAGTTGACTGATGAATGCATACCAGTAAAGCATATACGCTGTACAAAAAATTTCACCCCATAAAATCATTTTGGGACAGAAATTTTTCTCAAAAACCTATACCAAATAGCAATTAAATTAATAAAACAATAAGCGATAATCTTTTAAAGTCAGAAATTTCAAAACGATTGACAGTTTAAACACCGATCCACCACTTTTATTATAAGTGACCGATCATGTTAAGCTTAAGGTAACATAATTAGTTTTGCAGCACCCATTCACAGTTGCCTTATGTAACCTGTGACTGTAAACTGAATTAAGAATACACTTGCGTTTTGTCACTAGAATTACGAGTTGATTAAATAAAAGGACTAGCCTTATTGCAAATACTTTACTTATTTCTTTGTTATAATAATAGGCATTTATATTTTTTTTACAGTTAAATAAAACACATTATTTTATTATTTATAATCATTATAATATAATAAAACAGATGTTTGTACGAGCTCACACTTTTGATGGTCGACACATGGATCTTTTAAAAAGTGTAAAGAAGTTCCCAGCTGATTTAACTGCAAAGGCTTCGGGAATTTTAACAAAAACATTACTGAGGACAAAAATCATATACTTTCTCAGTGAATTTAAAAAAATCTTTTATACAAGAACATATAACCTAAAAAGAGCTATATTGAGGCTATTACTAATTACTAAGTTTAAAATGTTGCAATAGAACTTAAACAGCAGTTCCTCTGCGGTTCAAATCGAATCACTAGCATTATTTTATTAGGCTTTAATCATATTTCTATGTAAACCTATTTTAATGATTTGTTTTTACTTTTACACTTTGTTTTAGGTCGAAAGGAAGCATGACGAAAATGATAAAATGTATCAAACTATGCCTTCTCCGTTACCATCTCAATTAAGTTTGAATACCGATTCTAGTCCAAGCAATTCCTCAAAAGATAGGTAAAGTTTCTTTTTATATAACCTAAGGTTCAGAGTGCAAGTGACACCGCGTCATTAAAGCAGCTGTGGCGGGAGGGCAATAGAGGGATGCACACAGTGGCGTGCACTCTGAAAATTTAAATTAAATCCTTTTTAGAATTTTTCTGGGCTAGAGAAGTGATAAAATATATTTTTTAAATATTTTGATACTAAAGCGTGATGATACTTTAGAACTGGAAAATCCAGCTACTTTTCAATTTTCTCAATAATTATAATTTGACTGATTCGCAATGAAGATTTTTGTTTAATATTTTACTTGCTTTTTACTTATGTCTTCTTGTAAACGATTCCATTATTGAATAACTAAATAACTTCATAAAGTAACCCACATATAACACAAATAAAAGCTATAGGACATTGTGTCTGCAACAAAGAAATAAAAGAGGAAAATGTTTTCTTGTGCATTTAATTGCAGTGTCGATTTACTTGACTTTTCTGCCTCCCTACTACTCCGTCCTTTCTTGTCTGTCCCTACATTTTGCACAGCTGTTTGTACATCCCCCTTCGATTCACACACATTGCTGTTAATATGACTCGGGTATCTTTTTATCGCATATATTTTCTACATAGCTTTTTTTTTGTTCCAAGCAAACAGTTTTTCGGGTAGGCCCGCTTGCTATTATTCTGATTCATTGACTTCTAATAAGACCCTTTCAGGGCCTGATATAACATAATGTTATTCTCTATTCTATTTAGCCTTCTTCGATCCATCTTTAGATATAGGACTCCCCCGACTCTTCTCTGTCTGTCGCCGTGTTCATCCATCTAGTTCCCGCATGTTTCTTTAAATCTCATTTGGGATTTTCCCCTACTTCTTTTATTTTACCAAGGTCTTCAGCTTACAATACATTTGTTCCATTGCTCGTCTTTTTGTCTGATATTATACAATACCAGCAAATTTCCATTTTAATTTTTCTACTTCTCCTCTGACATCCCTTACTTTTGTTTTATTTCATATCCATTCATTCCATTTTCTATCTATTAGCTTTACATGTAACATTTTTCGTTCCATTGAAGGCTTTTGTTAGCTTATCCATGTTTGATTTTGTGTGTCCAGGTCTGAAATCCATAGGTAAGTACAGGAAGGATACATTGGTTATGTAGCTTAATTTACCGAATGCTGCACAGGCCAACTCGTCTCTTGATTTCAGCTGTTTGGTTTTCTTTTTTTAGTTTAATAATAATTTGTTCCTTTATTTGTTCTATTTTTTCTTGGTTTATTCGGATCGTGATGTTATTGTCTCCATCTGTGTTTGTTATGATTTTAGTTTTAGTTAGTTCATACTCAAGCCTATATTTTTAGCTGCTGTATCCAGTTCTTCCAACATTTTTGTCAGTTTTTCTTTTTTATCTGTTATTAAGGCGATATCATCAACATATCTTAGGTGGTTCAAGTATTGTCCGCTTACTTTGATGCATATTTCTTCGCAATCTAAGTTTTTAAAAACATCTTCTAGGGCCTGGTTACAGTTTGGGGGATATTGTGTCATTCTCTTTGGCACTTCTTATGCGGATTGGCTTGGTTCCTTTGTGGTTTTTTATTGATTTTGTTGCTTCGCTCTATGTATATATATTGGCTATTAAGTCTGTATATCTGATTTATTCGGCTATTAATTAAAGATGCTTTTATTGCCCAGCGCTCAATGCTATCGCAAGCTTTTTTCAAGTCTATAAACACAATATATAGTGGAATTTTGTATTCGTTGGCTCGCTCTATTTTCATGGTTAATAGGTGGTCAACTGTACTGAAACGTTTTCTGAATCCTTCTTTTTCTTTTGATTGATATCCGTCAAATTTTGTTAATAGTGTATCTGTTAATATTTTCGTGAAACGCTTACAAATTACGTTGAGGAGTGTTATAGATCGAGTGCTTTTTAGGTCTGTTTTATCTCCTTTCTTGTGCAGATTAATGGTTAATTTTTCCAGTTGTTTAGGATTATTTTTTCTTTTAGTATTTTATTCAGGAGAATATGGAGGATTAACTACAGCTTTACCACCGTACTTGAGCAATTCTGCTGTTACTCCTTTTCCAGATGATTTGTTATTTTTAATTTTCTTTAATGCTCTCTTTATTGCCGCTTTGCTTATTTCTGGTTGTAAATCTGAGTTAATGTTCTTTATTTTTATTTGGAGTTTCTTCACTCGCGATGGTTCCCTTTTTGTTTGGTATAATTCTGTATAGAATAGTTGTATGATATTTATAATATCCTCTTTAACGTTAGTTTCTATTCCGTTCATATCCTTTATTTTAATTATTTCATGTCTAACTAGAGTCGGCCTTAGACATTTCAGATTTCTGTTATTTTCTATAACCCTCCAAACTTTTATTTCTTGGTTCTTTTATTTTGTTTTATCTTTTTTCTTATAGTTTTATTTATTTCTGTGTATTCTATTCATGTTCTTTTTCCTTCTTTCTCCAGGTTCCGCCTTTTTTCTATCAGTTTCTTTATTTCTTCTGATATACAATTTTCTCTCTTTTTATTTTTTTGTGCGACATATTTTCCTACTTTGGTCATAGCTCTTGTCAGCATACCATTTATTTCATTTTCTCATCTTAAGTTTTGGGGTAGCTTTTCCTTTAGCCTTTCTTTGTATATAGCTTTATTTTGTGTAAGTTTATTCATATCAAGTTGTTCATTGTTATTATTAATTTTTCTTTTCATTTTATTTCTGCTCATCCTGTAATCACTGCCTGTTGTAAAGCTGTTTAGGAGTTTTACATCTCTAACCATGTTTTTCTTAGTAGTCAGTATGTAATCAATTTCGTTTTTTGTTTTTCCATTAGGTCTGAGCCATGTCCATTTTCATTGCGGTTTCTTTCTATAAAACGAATTCATTGTATAAAGATGTCTTTCCTCTAGATAATTAAATCATTCAATGTTATTATTTTATACATATAATAAGTTTACATATACAAAAACAATTAAAGTGTAGATTAATTTTTTAAATTTTATAAGCTAAAATTGGATTATTATTAAAAAACGGCAATACTGCTTTTAAAAATACGAACGAAATATTAGCGTTAAAATTATTTAAAAACTTTAGTATTTATAACTGTTATTGATTGCTATTTGTTTATTTATTATTCCCTTATTTATTTTGTAGCCCTACGATAGGTGCGGGCGAAAGTAGCACCAACGACCTTGATCACACCTTGATCCAGGAGTCTGCTGATTCGACTACCTTAAAAGCGCCTCTGACCAATGGCGCTATCAGTAGTGTAAGCGAGGACAAGATACCGCTTTTAAACCATTCTGTCAGCAAAGACGACAGTTGGGTGCTGAATAGTAGCTCTTTAAATAGGTGAGTTTCTAGATTAAGTATTTGTCATATTTAAGAATGTTGCCGGATAACCTGCAGTCAGAAATTCTAGAACAGCTTGAAATTGGATTTAACAAACAACCAAAAGAAAAAAGTAAGTACACCATGCGTTTCATATTTCCATTGAAGAAGCTGACATACGGACGTAGGCAACCCGTTAGGCAACCCAACCCAATATACTTTGATTTTTTGGCGGACACTCAGTTTTTGTTATTTTTGGTGTCAATTGTAAGATATTTGCTACTGGGCGAGGTACACGGCCGAACACTTGGCGAACAGTCGTGGTCGGATCGGACGTCTATTTTAGGTAGAATTGTCTATAGGATTGTTTCTAGGATACGTTCGTTGACGTTAACCGCACTTGATGAGAGACCGAAATGTCCTGCAATGCGCATGTGCGCAGACGAAATGTTCACCGCGATATGACTACGCGAGTTAGGCGACCAGCAATACATCACAATTCCCTCCACACTTAACTCTAAACTACCCTTAAATTGTTTTTGAGTGACATACACAAACATACAATTTTAACAATTTGTATTGCACTTAATCAATCTCCAAAGTGTAGTCTTTGAACCGACTTGGCAATTTGCTTCGATTTCTACGTGAGCTTCTTTTCATTATTGCCTCTTCAGTCTTGATGTCACTTTTCGGGTTGTCTGTCAGACCAGGATTTGGAAACCCATAAAATCACTTCACACGCTCTCATTGTCATCTGTGAACTCTATAGTTTCACTATTTAAGTCCTCATGGCTACACTGAGCTCATCAAGATTTTGTAATCTTGTTTCCTGGCCTAGTGAAGACATGGAAGGAATGTCAGGATCTTTTAAAACTTCTGTATTGTTGCCTACCTCTATGACACTTCTAGGTTCTTTTCCTGACATTTCACTACTCTGAGGGTCTTCTAGCCTTCCTATGCATGTCTTTGTCATGACTATTTTCTCTGACGTTTTTATCTTCAGTTGCAGAGACAGAGCTGGTAATGTTTTTAAGCAAGGCATGCATGATTTTATCAATCTTTCAATTTCGCCATCTAAACCTGGCCACCATAAGTATGAGCGATTAATTCAAGCATCTCGCCTCTCAGGGATCTCGGAATCACCACTCTATGACTCCACATGACACAGCCACATTCTTCATGAAGTTCCTCTTTAGGTCTGAAAAATGGTATCATTTCTTCTGACACCCTCTTGGTCCATCTACCCCTTTTGCAATAGTCTAAGATCTTGCTTAAAATCTTATATTTCTGTGTCTCTTCTTGCACTTTTGCATTGTCTATGGCCATTCATTTCTAGTTGAAGCAAAATTTATGTACTCTTGAGCCTTCCTAACTGACACTATGGGGGTAGCCCATTCTGAAGCTAAAACTGACTCCAAAATGCCGTCCTAACCATGGCATTCATTTGATCTTCTACCTGCTTCTTATATGCCAGAGGTAGTGGTCTATGCCTACAAAAAACTGGCCTGGTCCCTTCTTTTACTCTTCACAGTACCCTATTTGTAAGTACCCAGTCTGGAAGTAAACACATCAGAATATTTTTTTATGAGCCTATCCTTCTCATCTTCCAAGCTATGCTAAAATCTAGCCCGATGTTAAATTGTCTTTAAAAAATCTCTACCCAATAAACAAGGTTCTGATGTATTAACTACATAATACTTGATGTTTTTGGCAAAGTTCACTGGTTTAATCACTATCCCAGAATATCCCCTCAACAATAAACTGTTCTCGGACAGGTCGTAATTTGAAAAAAAAACTGTTTAAAAATTTCTAAACTAATTGTGTTTACAGTCGCCCCAGTGTCTACCTGCATTAACATATTTTTATTGCCTAAAATCACATTTATTTAAAACAACGCGTCACTACAATTATTCGACAAACTAAACACATCATGTTTGACCCGAATTTTCTGTCGCGCACTTTATTTTTGCCAAAACCGTCGGCCATACTGTTTCCCATATGACTGCCGTCAAACGGGCGCGTTTTTTTATTCGCACCACCACCGGTTGCACTGCGCGTATTCGATGTCCACAACACCGGTTGAGCCGCACTTTGTTCGTGCAAGTTTTCGCGCTGCACCGCGAGTTTTACCAAGTTATCAAGGGGGTTATTTGTCGAGTCTTTTGCGGACGTTTCACAAATCCGGTCAAAAACAGGTCCTCTACACATACCTGACACAAATTTTTCACGTAAACAAAAATTTAAACTTGTTTCGAACGAACATTCTATTTTTTTTTTTTTGTTTTTTCACGGTTAAGCGCACTCGCAAGGAGGTCCCTATCACGCTCGAGAAGCGGCCAGTGCGCGGAAATGTTGGTGTGTGTTGGTTTTGAAACGGTTCAGGTTGTAACCTGCAGGGAAAACTGTCGCAGGGAGTTTATTCCACAGCGATGCTGTTCTCCAGAGATATGAATTCTGATATAATGAGGTTCTTGGTGCCTCTATTTTGACAGTAAATTGATGGTTACAGTCTGTTTGACGTGTTCGCCTAGTAGGTGCTACTCCCGGGGGGATCATACGTGCCAACTCTTCAGAGCATTTTCCGTGATAATACCTGTAGAAGAGAGATAGATCGCCCACAGTTCTTCGATGTTCGAGACTATCCAAACTACGGGTAAGTGCGGGGTCATTGATCAGCTTGATAGCTCGTTTTTGCACGGTGTTCAAAAGCATTAAGGTATGTTTGGGTGCCGCACTCCATATATGTGAGCAGTACTCCATAGTTGGTCGAATCTGGGCTTTGTAGAGTGTCAGCAGTTGGCTTGGTGTATACAGATGTCTTGTACGAAATAGCACCCCAAGCTTTTGGGACGCCCTTTTAGCTATATCTACCACGTGACTGTGCCAAGACATGTTGGTCTCTGCAGTGACTCCTAAGATGTTCAACTGGCTCTGCAATGTGACAGCACTTCCAGATAGCATGATGTTTGGCTCACCGGTGCTGGTCTTTTTTGAAAACAGGGCTGCTTGGGTTTTCTGCGCGTTGAACTGTACAAGGTTTTTGTTGCCCCAGTCCTCTATTATCTCCAGGTCGTTATTTATCTGCGATATTTGAGTTTGTCTAAGATGATGGAATTCACGTGCGGATAGACACTGAGTGGGTGGTATGACTGAGGAGACTACATTGCCATCATCTGCAAAGCAATAAAGTGGATTTACTGTTTTATCTATGAGGTCATTTATGTAAATCAGAAAAAGTGTTGGCGAAAGAATTGCTCCCTGTGGCACACCAGCATTTATTTGGTAAGAGTTGGAGTTCCGGCCATCCAGTGCAACATAAATGGATCTATCCTTAAGGTAACTTTCAAACCAAGTGCAAAGTTTCGGCGACAATCCCATTGCTTGAAGCTTGTTGAACAGATTTTCATGCCAGACTTTATCGAATGCTTTTGATATATCTAAGGCAATTGTTCTTGTTTCGCCCCGTAACTCAATCGCTTTTTGCCATAAATGAGTGACGTATGTAAGTAAATCGCCAGTTGACCTATATTTTCGAAATCCGTATTGCTTGTCGTTGATAAGTTTGTACTTTTCCAAGTACTTGGTTAGGTGATTGTTCACAACTCTTTCCATTACTTTTGATATCACCGGAAGTAGAGCAATTGGTCTATAGTTTAACGGATCTGTCTTTTTTCCTTTCTTTGGAATAGGTTGTACTGCGGCAGACTTCCATGATGATGGATATACTCCTTGCCTGTAAGATAAATTGAATAATTTAGCGAAAGTTGGGGTGAGTTCGTTAGCACAATTTTTGAGTACTATCGCGGGAATGCCATCTGGACCCATTGCTTTGTTTGTATCCAACTTTTTAAGGGATTTTCGTATTTCTCTGTGACAAAAGGGTACCTCTGGCATACTGTGGGAAACCCTTTCAATGAACGGTGGAGTTTTTCCATTTGGCACTGTTAGGTTTGAGTTGGAGGAAAAGATTTTGGCCAGCATATTGGCTTTTTCCTCTGATGTTGTGGCTGAGTGAGTATTTTTATCTGTAAGTGGTGGTATGGATGACTTGGTGAAGTTTGATCCAACGACTTTTGCATGAGACCAAAAGGACCTAGAACTACTTGGACAATTCAGCAACCTGTTTTTTATTCTTTTATTGTATGTTTCTTTGGCGGCGTCAATAGTAATTTTGCAACTATTTCTGGCTTCTATAAATTCTGTGTGATTTTGAGCGGTTTGTTGTCGTTTCCAAAGGTTATATGCTCTGTGTTTTTTCTGTACAGCCGTTTGACACTGGCTGTTGAACCAAGGTTTTGCATTAGCTCTGCTTTTTATTGTATGTGGGATATATGCATCCATTCCAGATAAGATTACTTTTGTTATTTCATTACAGCAAATAGTGGGATCAGCTGTTTTAAAGCAAACTTCTTGCCATGGAAAATCCAGGTAAAACGGTTTAAGGTCATTCCATTTTGCCGATTTATAGTGCCACATTTTACGAGGAAGTGATTGTTGGCTTGGCGGTATGAACATTTCGCACTTTGTTCTTATAAGTTTATGATCGGATGAACCAAGTGGGGAATCTACTTGAATTGTGTACAAGTCAGGATTTGTAGTTAGGAACAAGTCTAAAAGCGCTGCAAATTCACCCCTTTCTGAGATACGGGTAGGTTCATCGACAAGCTGCGTTAGACCACAACTTATGGCAAAAGCTTCTGCTTCCCTGCCTTCATTATCTGTTTTGTTGTGGTGTTTTAGCCAGGGTATATTGTGGACGTTGAAATCGCCTAAAAAAACAATTTCCGCATGTGGATAGTTAGACTGTATATTATCACAGTTTTCGGATAATGTCGCAAAAAAGTTTTGATACTCGGAGTTACTTGGCGGTCGGTAGAGGCAGCAAATGAACTTGGTCGATGACTTTGAGGTGAATTTCAGCCATATGATATCGAGGTTCGCTGGTTCTAGCTTCTCCTCTCGATGACATGAAAGGTCATTTTTAATGTACACACAGATCCCAAAATTATGTCGAAATCGGTGGTGTAGGTCATAGCCGGGATAAAGATAGTTCACAATAGGTGTTGCAGAACTGATTTTAGTTTCAGTGAGAACAAGGATGTCAGGTCTTTGTTCTTCAAGATGTTGGTGAACTGAATTCATGTTGGTACTTAATCCTCTTATATTGCTAAAATCAATTCTGAGTTGAGTGCGTATCATTCTTGCGCCCCTTTCCCTTCATTTTGTGTTGCCGCCCAAAATTTTGATCTTTCCCACCAGTCCGATAAAACCGGAGCAAATTGAGTTTTCATCATTTTTGAAAGTTCGTCAAATTTCATTTCTTTCGGCAATTTAGGATGACAGAGATCGCGAAGAAGCTTATATGTGTCCGCTCCCACCAAAGCTATGAGCGATCCTACTTTTTTCCTCATCTTTTACGTCGTTTGCCACAAAAAATAAGTCCAACCTTTCCGCATACATCGTCCAGCACTCGTTGGAGGGATTAAATTCCGGGATAGAGCCTATTAACGCCATTGCCTATCTATCCTTTCCCGAACCGATCAGTAAAAAAACTTGCCTGCCGATTTGCAGTTTGCCAAAAACCGGGCGCTCTGATTAAATTCCGGGATAGAGCCTATTAACGTCACTGCCTGTCTATCCTTTCCCTAACCGATCAGTAAAAGAACTTGCCTGCCGATTTGCAATTTGCCAAAAACCGGGCGCTCCAAACAAAACAATACAACATAACCCTACTCTCTATGTCCTTCAAGGTTAGGTATGATTTTCCCGCGTGCTTCACTCACGAAAATGCTATTTTCTCGCGAAAAACCGCCTCGTCGCCAGTGTAAAATACTTACTACTGGGCGAGGTACACGGCCGAACACTTGACGAAAAGTCGTGGTCGGATCGGACGTCTATTTTAGGTAGAATTGTCTATTTTATAGAATCCTTTCTAGGACACATTCGTTGACGTTAACCGCACTTGATGAGAGACCGAAATGTCCTGCAATGCGCATGTGCGCAGACGAAATGTTCACCGCGATATGACTACGCGAGTTAGGCGACCAGCAATACATCACATCAATAAAGAAATTCTCGGACATTCCCTACTCCAATAAAAAAAAAAGTATTTAACAAGTTTAATTTAATAAATTGGCAAAATCACACTTAAACAAAAACAGCGTTTGACCAGCACATTAAACCAGAGAACGAATTGTCAAAGTGAAAGAAGAACCGACGGCGGTTATTTTGGTTAAATCAAATCAAATCCGTTGATGTTTTATAATCCGTCGCTGAAGTAGGGTAAGTGGGAATCTATGTATGTCAAATATGATAGATGCAATATATTATTATTCTTTCTTTTGCATTTGTTCAAACAAGTCTTTTGTCATTGAATAAACATAAATCATAACCAAAACATTTCATGTAAAAAAAGCCAAGTACGCGAATATGATATTCCGTAAACAGAATTGAGATAAAAGTAAAGCCAAGTTCTCCAATACAAATTTCAAAATGAAAGGTTCTTACTAGTTTGGAGATGTTTTTTTAAACTTTGCTCTAAAAAGTTATAATATAAAGTGAAAGTGACAGATCACTATCTTCATTAATAAACGAGAGGACACGCCGTAGTCCCATCTTAAATCTATTTATTTATTTTCAGATCTATGTCTGGCCCCGACTGTCTAAGACATTTACGCGACACCCATTCTCCAGAATTCGACAGAGTCAGCATAACCAGCACTGAAATGTCAACTAGCATAACGTCAGACACTCAAGACAATCACGAAGAAGAGGTGGTCCTCAGACGTAAATTGAAGACCGGATCTACCGCGATTAAAAGAAGACCTGGCAAGAGACTTTCTAGGAGTAAGGTAGGTCGTATGATCTCTATACTAAACTGGATAGGTCCTTTTTTTCTAAATCTACTTATTGATTAAATTCTGTGAACTTCGATAGTTTAAATTTATTTCGAAACCATTATAGACATCTGAGCGCGAAGGGCCAAATAGACGAATGGTCGCAACCCAAGTAACATTATTACCACTCAAGGTTTTATTAATTTGGTTCCAAGGTAATTTAGAGGGTGCTGTTATGGCTTTTAGGATCAATTTGGCTACAAAAAGGTAATTTATATTGCCAATTACCTAAAGAGGTGTTATACAACCAAAAAGTGTTCTTCTGTTCCTTTTAGATACTTTTGGTTTTATTGATTTCTGATTTATAAAGATGGTCTTATAAAACCCTTTTACCTAAAGTTTTTAAAAATAAATAAATAAAAACTTTGGTCTTTTAGTTTTTTTCATTACTTTAGGTCATAACAAAAGTGTTTTATAATAGAGCTAAAAGGTTACCTTATATCCTATTGTTTTTGTAGTTACCAGTAGTTTAATAGTAAATATGATTATATAGGCGGCCATATAGAACCTAGTTTCCTTAAGGTTTTTAAGAGTGGTAAATATAAACTTTAAACTTTTGGTTTTTGCCATTACTTTTAGGTATTTTAAACAGGTTTTATTGGAAGGCTTAAAGGTAAACTTAATTCTTTTGTATTTTTGGTTACCCATAGCTGCATATTAAATATTATTTAAATAGGCGGTCATATAAAACTTTGTTTCCTTAAGGGTTCTAACAGAAGTAAATAAATACTTTCGTATTTTAGTTTTTACTAGTACTAGTACAGATTGGTACCTACCTATTGCAAGATTGATTATTTATTATCCTCCTGGGTAGGGCACCCAAGCCTAGATAAGGCCTGTTTAAACGGCCAATATAAGAGGTTTCCCTCCAACCTGCAGGCACAACGGATATCATTGCACTGGCCCTCCTGATTGTGTGCAAATTGCACGATAAAAAACATTTAATTTTAACACAACAGTTTAAAAAACAAATACAAAAAATTTAAGTGAGGTTATGTTCACTATGTTTACCTTCTCTTTTTTATTGGTTTCATAAGCGCACTCAAAAATCCTTGTTGCGATAGAGTAACAAATAAAACCAAGTGACCACTATAAAACGATAATGGCGTATATAGAATTATTTTAAAAATATTGTCAACAGAAAATATTTATCTAGTCGTTTTAGCAGTGTTTTTTAACAATAATTTTACTTTAATTTTGATTTATGTAAACCAAACAGACTTTTTTAATGGTGAATAGTGTAAATTATTTTTTTTTCTTTTAAATATTTGTTATTTAGTTATCAAAAAACTATTAAAAAGCATTTGTGAGCTCGCGCGCTTGTTTTGAGAGCTTTTCAGATACGATTTTATCAGAAAAATAAGTCTGGCAGGCAATTTGATGATCCACAAAACGACAAACTCCTCATATATAGGTATATTTTTATGTGATACAATAATTTTGGGACTCTGACATTTTTGGCAATTTTATGACCTAAATTTATTTATATAGCCATTGTGAATCTAAAATATCGCTAAAGCTTTTATAGGAAAAATTCTTTACTCTAAAGGTATTATGGTATTCAACAGAATTGCCAGGATACCAAATTACCAAATCTAGTTTTATAACAGGATAGAGGACGTTTCTGAGTTGCTTTTAGAACCTGGCATAATAGATTTATGCTCTAAAAGGTTCTATACTGGTGGAACCCCTAGAGGGCAAAGCTAGCGTTTATTTCTTATGGTTTTATAATGAGTTTAATACATAGATTGCCACCACCAATTGGGGAGTCCCATTTAGGAGGTCTAAGGGGTATATAAGCGTAATAGGAACGTGCTAGCGACCAAACATTGAAACTAATGGTTTTAAGGAAAGGCGCTGGCAACCTTTTAGCTTCTGCTATAAATAAAGAAATGTTACTTGGGACGGACCAAGACGGCTTTACCCGAAGGGGAGAAAACTAGAGATATCCCAAAAAAAATTACCCCAAAGTTAAATTTGCCCCGTCTGGGAAAACAAACGTCTATCCGAGTCGAACCGAACTAAAACAAAGGAAAAAAAATCGGCAACACGCTAGAAGCTTACCTTCTTTCATTCGGCAGCAGTTCCACAATTTCACTCGCGGCCTGTTCTTGTGGCTGGAATTTTGGTCTTAAACCACGTGTGACTTCTTTCAGTTTCTTGTCGGAAGTGAGTTTCTTCATTCCCCTGTCAAACATAGGGTGGCGCTTCAAACTCCCAGCGTGTGTAAAACGCGCATGATTTTGATGATGATCAAAAAGAAATTAACTTCCAACATAGAGAGAAATTATCACCTGATCGGAATTTTTCCCAAACAAGGACTTTCTTTTTTGAAGGTTTTTGCTGAAAGCCCAAAAATATCAAAACAAACTTTAAGGTTAGGTTTTTCCCAAAATTCAAAATAAAACAAAAACAAAAATAACTGGCAGCATTAAACACATTATAAAAAAAATAGGGTCGTTGCTCCTATATTATGGATTTTTTTCTTTGTTTGTTGCTTTGTTTAACTTACTAATGGTGTATCGTACATTACCCTAGGTTAAACGAAGATGTTCAATCAATGGTCATTTCTATGATCGTGAAACCAGTTTCTTCACACCTCCCCACGGCAGTCAGATGAGCGTGTGGGTCACCAGTCTAGTCAACACACCCGAAGTGATCAAGCTGATTTTGGAAAAGTACAAGGTGGAAAGCGACGCCAACAATTTTGCTTTGTTTATTATTAGGGATAACGGAGGTAAGAAAGTTTTAGTCTCTAAAGTTAAATGTTTTACCAACCTAAATGACATGAAAACTGCTTTTTCCGACTTTTTTCGGAAGTTCTTACTTTCCTGCCACATACGTCTTAAATATATCTGTACTGCTAAAGCGTATTAAAACCATTAGTGGAAAATGATTGCTACAAGCGTTGACTTAAGTCTTCGTTTACTAAGGATACGGAAATAGTTTTCCCTTCCATTTGTGGGCAGGGTTCTAAAACAGCTTTAAAGTATATGATTAAATACATATAAATTCTACAATTTTTAAGGTATCTATACCTTAGGCAGGTTGCCATATGTTTTTAAAAATTAGTCAGACAAGTCTTTTAAAATTGTTTTTACCATGTTGACGCGCAAGTATTAGAATAAAATAATTGTTTTACCTTAATGCAATAGCAAAATGTTCCAACTTATTTCTAATTTTCTCGCAAACTGTTACATCTATAACTGTGACCCGTCTTGAAAACTTCTGATTATGAAATACGAAATATCTTGTTAGAAATTTCAAAACATAAATATATGGGGAGGAGAACAGTACAGTTACCGTTTAGTTATTTCTTAGACAATCAATAGATTCCCTTTACTTTTACTAAAATGTTTTAATTTTTTTTTAAAGTTTTTTTTTTGTTCTAAAATTTAAAATCTATTTTAACATTTAAAATTTGGCATTTGATGAAAACCTATTTTTTTGTTTCCTGTAGAGCAACGACGACTAAGGGAAGACGAATACCCTCTGTTAGCACGAGTTTTATTAGGACCCCATGAAGACGTTGCCAAGTTGTTTCTGATGGACAGCCACAACACTCACGAGGTTAGCAGCGAAGTCGCACAGTTTCTTAATTTATCTTTGGTCGAGTGCAGGGCCATCTTGTGTCAATACGATACGCAGGAAGACAGGGAAATAGCGAGGATAAAGGAAAAGTAAGTATACACAAATATAATGTGGGCCAAAAAAAAATAATTTTTTGCCGAATATTTTGTTCGATTTTTGTGATTTTGATCTCTATCGAAAGCTAAGGACTGAGCCAATAGGACTTTTTTGTCAAAATTTATTTCTATAAAATCCAAGATAGCGCATGATTTTAAAATTAAGCCATTTTCTAGACCACTTTAGTTGATTTTAAACATTGGCTAAAAAGCCACGTCTCTGCCGTGCACAAGAGGTATGATCTAAAAAAATTGGTTAAGAAATAATAAAGTTATACCTAACGAGTTTGTGGATTTATCAAAGACTATTTAATATCTACGGTAATGGTCTTAACAAAAAGCTTGAGCCCTGTACTACATATGCTGTAGTTGCTAACTTGACTATTTTTAACCCACTTGCCAAAAGTTTGTGTACGCCAATGACATAATTTTAAAAATTGAAAAGAAAGCTACATCTTTGACATGTAGAAGGACATATCACTTGTAAAAATTTTGCAAGAATCAACGTAATTCAACTATACTTTTCTTTCTTGGGATAAAACCATTTTTCAGTTGATACCTTTTTGTGCACGGCAAAGACGTGGCTTTTTGTTCAATGTTTAAAATCGAACACAGTGGCGCCCAAAAAATTTGGCGAGCGGTCTAAAAAATTGCTTAATTGTAAAACCTTGCGCCATCTTAGATGTTATAGAAAAGTCAACTTTGACAAAAAAATCGTATAGTTTCAGATCAAAATCACAAAAATCCAACAGGGTAAAAAAACTACAGCCGAAAAAAAAAATATACCAAACAATGGTTTTTTTGGTCCAGCTTATATTTTATCTAGCATCTGCTTAATTAATAAATACGCCATATTTTGTGATGGCCATTTTAAGCTTCCGGCGTTTTACACATCGAAAATCAATTATAAAACTTCACCTTGTGAAGAAACAATCTTTTGACTTGGGGAGCTCTGTGTATGAAATATAATGAGCGTGTAACGGTTTTGAAATAACACTTTTATGGGAAAAGTATTTAATATTTGTTGATAAGACTTTTAGCTCACACTTCTACTATACTATAGTAGTGTGAGCTATAGTGATCCTAATTTTTTCGAGAAAAAAAAAGTTGCTCCCATTTCAAAAATTTTCATATATCTTTGCGTTTCAGATGATTTTGAAATTATTTTGTTGTGTTGTCTGTCTGTCTGTCTGTATGTCTGTAACGACCAATGGGCATAACTCAAAAACCGCTAGCCCGATTTTAATGAAATTTGGTACCTATTCTGGGTTTTTGCTCGAGATGGTCCCATTTAAAAATGAACAAAATCCACCAAACACAAGCCAAATAAAAGGGTGGGGGTGGATTTCAAAAATTAAGTTTATGTAAAAATATGGCGTGTGGGATATCAAACGAAAGGTAATTGAGTCTGGAGTTAAACAAAATACATTTTAGTTTATTTAACAAAAAAATGGTGGGGGTAAATTAAAAAAAATTGAGTTTATGTGAAAATATGGCGTGTGATATCAAACGAAGGTAATTGAGTCTGGAATTAAACAAAATACATTTTAGTTTTTTTTTAAGGTCCGGGTAGATTTCAAAAATTAGAGTTTAAGTCAAAACATGGCTTGCTTGTGTGGTATCAAACGATAGGTAATTGAGTCTAGAGTTGAATAAAACATATTTCAGTTTTTAGTTATATTAGCTCACACGTACACTATAACTATAGTACCTTGTGTGAGCTTTAAGACAATTAGTAAAGAAAATAATTCACTCTGCCTAGATTACCTAATTTTTAGTGATTTTTTGATACATTATTTTGTCTAGAACCGTTTCACTTATCGCAATGGGGTATTAAATGAGCGGTGCATTTAGCTCTTCTTAAAAGTGCAAAAAAGATTTTTTTAAAATTTGCAAAACTCGTCCCAAAAAAATGTTATTTCAAAAACCTTACAATTAGATTTTTGCCATACAGGCCACAACCCTGAAACAAGCAACTGTTATCGTGAGATGATTTTTTACATTGGGTCTTATGGTAGGATAGAGGTTTATTTATGATATTTTTAAAATGGCACTACAGATTTTCGCGAAATTTCAGTGAAATATTCCCGGACACTATCCCGATATTTCACCAAACTTTTATAAGCTTAATTTAAGACTGCTTATTTTAAATTCAAATTTCCCGCCAACTGTTAGATTTGCCATGGACTTAACTTTGTCATTTGTTGATTTCTTTGTATTGTAAGACTTTTTCGATTTTGTAATGATTTTTTACAATAAAGTTCATTTAAGATCCAAAAAAACAGTTTTAATCTTTTTTAAACAAAATGGCACCACAAAAGATAGTTTTTTGATGTTTTAATTTGTGTGAGCCGATTACTTTCCACGAAGAAACGAACACATTCGCTTCTGCTTTAAATTTAATTTTTGTGTAAGCTAATAAAGCGGCTCTGAAAAATAAAGGATTACTATACATTAAAAAAAAAATCGTTTTACAAAAATATAGTAAAAACAATCTCAAAACCGGCTTTATTTAAAAAAATCAAATAATCATGAATTGTCATTTCAACTTAAATATCTTAAAGACAATCAGCTGTGGCGTGACGTGGCCATCAAAAAGAAATTCAGCCTACGCTGTGACGCCAACCAAGCTTTAGATCGTGGCCCGTCCGGTTTGATAGCCCTGTTCCGATATAACTCTGCACCACAGACTTAAAAGCTTCAGAAAATATTATATACTTTATATTTAATACTTTTCCATAAGCAGAGCTCTCTCTTAAATTTTACCAGAGCCCGGTTTTGGACGTAAAGTGTTCCTAAAGTGGGATCTAGAAGTAGGATCTGCATAAGCTAAACAGAAATGCTCTATAGACTTTGTTCGGGTGAAAAAAACAATGTCCTTTCTCAAGTCACTTTTTTTGACCTTAATTTCTTTTGACATTTCGTTGCCAATCCAAATTCCGCATCTGTAAAAAATGTTTTTTTTTTAAGAAAATCTTTTTGCTTTAGACGGCACATGGTTTTCATAATGTTGTAAAGAAAAATAATAAAAAAGCATTTTTATCTGAACCAAAAACGTGTAAAAATAAAAAATATTTTTTTTTTAAATTGTGTTTCCAACATCCTCTACTTATTATGTAACGGCAACCCCGGCCTATTAATTACATATTTGTCAAAAAGCGAAACTCGTTGAAATGTCTTTTCGTCATGAAATCTCAGAAATCACTGACCAATTTTTATGCATTTTTTTAACGGAATTTTGGTAGGAGACATTATCTGAAATGGACATTCATTAAATTATGTAACACCCCAAGCGGGGGGGACGGTTAGGTTCGGTTCAGAAAGTGTAAAAAAATGTTACAGGGGGGGAGGTGGGTGGGGTTTACAACTTTGTTACGGAACATTACTGAGCCAACAAGAAAAATAAAATGAGATACTATGTTATTATGATACTAATCGAAATTTTACCGCGCGCACACACGTATATACCGCAAATTAACTGAGTACCGCAAATTGACTGGGCAGCGCAAGCATTAATAGCTTTAGGAATTTATCAGTTTTTTAAAGCGCCTAGTAGTAGTAGTAGTAGTAGTAGTAGTAGTAGTAGTGGTGGGGAGACCATTTTTTTTTTTTTGGTCTGGCGACTAGGCACACGGCGCGCCCTTTTCGCAAACCCCGATTTGTCCGTACATCATATATCTGATGCACGTGCCCCTTAGGATGCAAGTTTTCTTTCTCTAAGAGGTCTTAATTTTGCCTAACACCTCTTTGTCGGGGGCAGGGATCTTTATACTGCGTAGCAAGTATACACAGTGGACCCACGCTTTTACACCCTTCCGAAAGGTGGTCCTGCTACATGTTAGACTTGCATCTATCTAACATGGCTATCGTCCCACCAGAACTTGGTTATAGACGATAGACTTCTTTCCTTTTCAGCGCAACAGTCGTGGTCGTCGTGGGTTGACTGTAGGAGATTTATGCTGGCGCCGTCCTGGTTCCGACTATATAGCACTTATAGCAGGCTCCTGGGTTATTATCCCTAGTTCCTCGGTTGGCTGCGTGTCGTCGGCTCCTGGACTACACCTGCGTATATTCTCGATGTTCAATGTCGACCTATATTTTTTGCGTGCATCGTATCGCATACTTATTCGATGACGGCTGTTGTTTTTGCATCGTTCGAGACGCGAGCCTGGTACCTTCTGCATGTGAAGCCGACGACCATACCACGGCACTACCCTGCCGCCTTTTAAAGCGCCTAGATACGTTTACCACAACAACAAAAATTGGCGCAAAGCTGTTATTGCGTAGTACTTTGCTGCGATGTAAATGACGCTATAAAAGCATTTGTGGATCTTCTTTTGCGCGGTTCCAATGTTTTGAGCGGTAAAAAATGCGCGCTTTATGATTTCGCTGTAACTGTATTTTGCGCGATTAATGGTGGGCGCTATTAATACTTGCGCTGTAAAAATGATGCAAAATTGTTGCAAACCACAATCCTTAATTCATAAAAATTTACATAGTATAGGTTGAAGGGGGGGTTGTTAAAGTATTACGTAATTTTAGGGTGGGTTGCTAAATTGAGACAGTGTTACAATGGGGAAGGATGATTAAAAAATTCGCACGAAAGGAGTTACGTAATTTATGGATGCCCCCAAAGGAAATTGATTTAAATCGATCACAGATTAAATCCTCTTTTTAAAAAAGGGTTAAAAATTTAAACCAATTAGAACTTTCAAACCACAAAAGATAACAAAATGCTATAAAACCCAGTAATATGATTTCTTTCCAACATAGTTTGTAAAAATCAAAAATGTTGCCAGAGGTATAATTTTTTACGTATTTTTAAGAAAACGGACAACTCAATTTTAAATAAATGGATCCATGACGGATCTGATACCTTCCTAGCTAGCCTATTAGCACACTTCACGTGAAGCTATGATAATTAGCCTTGAAAACAGTTTTTTGTAAATATCTCGAAAACTAAAGCTTCTATGAAGAACGCAAATTCTTGAGCAAAATGTAATTAAAAATTTAATTTAATTTAATTTATTTAATTTTTAAAATTAATTAAATTTAAAAATTAATTTAAAAAATTATTAAAAAAAAAAAATTATTGTCAGAAAATTGTCATTATTTTGACCAGAATCTAATCAGCTCGTTAGACTATCAAACACTATTTTACCTGAAAGTTTTATGAAAATCGGATCAGCGGTTTAGGAGCTATCGTGTTACGGACAGAAAAAAATACTCTGGCAATATATGGGCCCCTAAGCTCACACTAGGTACTATAGTTCTAGGGTACGTGTGAGCTAATAAAATTAAAAACTGAAATGTATTTTAATCAGCTCCAGACTAAATTACCTTTTGTTTGATACCACACAAGCCATGTTTTAAATTAAACAAAAATTTTTGAAATCTACCCCCACCCTCAAAAAAAACAAAAACTAAAATGTATTTTGTTTAACTCCAGACGCATTTGCCTTTTGTTTGATAACTCACACGCCATATTTTCACGTAAACTTTAATTTTTGAAATCTACCCCCACCCTTTTATTTCTTGTGTTCAGTGGATTTCGTTCATTTTTAAATGGGACCATCTCGACCTAAGACCCAGCCTAGGTACCAAATTTCATTAAAATCGGGCAAGCGGTTTTTGAGTTATGCGCGTTGGTCGTTACAGACAGACAGACAGACGGCGCGACAAAAGAGTTTTAAAATCATCTGAAACGCAAAGATATATAAAAATTTTTGAAATCGGAACAACTTTTTTTTTCTAGAAAAAATTAGGATCAGCATAGCTCACACTACTATAGTATAGTATAGGTGTGAGCTAATACACACACACAGACAGACGTTACGACGATATTGCTAGAATAGCAAAATACACCCAAACAACACATTTTCAACGTTATCTCAAAAAAAAATTTTTCGTCGAAAACAATACCTTCTCTAGCCAGAAGAAGGTAAAAGTGCAACATGATGAACTTTTACAAACTCGTAATTTTTGTTGGGAAAGTATTAGGTCCGTCCGTAAGGTTGTTTTTAATTTTTGTAGGTATGACGAATTGAAAAGGAGAATGGACAACCAAATCAAAATACGGACGGTATCATAGAAATTTGACGTTAGGTACTTTCAGATGACATTATTTCGTCTACACGGGGATGATTTTCCAAATCAAAATAAGGACAGTATCCTAGAAATTAGAAGTTTTTCAGATAGTTACAAAAAACATCACATTTTTGTAAATGTGTTCAACGCAACTCGTATTAAAAAAGTTAAAGGCAAATATCAGGTAAGGTAAACAAATACAAGTTGACCCAGTGAAAACGTATCAGAGGCCATTTCGAGTATTTAAAGAGAGGTTTAATACTGTACGTTTTTAATTTATGCCGATTTGTTTTGCTTAAAATCGTTTCTCTGACTTTAAGTACTTGAAATGGTCTCTAATACGTTTTTGCTGAGCCATCCTGTATAATCTTAGATATGTTCATTTATCGAACTAAAAAGTGGCACTTTATTTGTTAATGGTGAAATGTAGATTGTTTGTCTTTAGGTGCTTAAATAATTTATTATTATTTATGTGTGACTCTCAATGTCAAAAGAATATTAACTAAAGTCTAAATCTTAACTTATAGTCCACAGTACACCGGTCTATGTTTAAAATGATGATTAACAGGTTGAATTTTTGTACATGGCTTTATTTTGCCGAGACGCTTAACTTTATCCTGTGCAGAAATTCTTGAAAGTGACTACACAGAAAAACAAAGAGCCGGATACTAATTCTTTACTGTTCCTTTTTTCAACTCAAATTACAAGAAGACAAAAGTAACAGTAAAGAATTAGTAACCGGCAATTTTTAAATTAACTTAAAGAATGTGTATGTAAGTAAATGGCAAAAGCGAAGGTTTGGTTTAGTCAGTCCGAAGCTTGAAAGATTTGTGCGCCCACGGACTCTGTTATCAATCTTTTTCAAGAATTTTTGTAGAGCAAAAAGTTGGGCGTTTCGTCAAAACATAGCTATTTAGCAAATTTTTTTAGTCATCACTTAAAAAAGAGACCGGTGTACTGTGGACTATTAATTGGATAGTGTAAAAATATATAATTTTGGCCTAGTATTAGGCTTTATTCTCAAAAAAAGTTTAAAAAATAGAAAATTAACAAATTAATAATATATAGGAAGACTGATTTTAAAATATACAATTTATTTTATCATGGTACTAGAACTTACTAGAATTAATAGGTATTAGTGTCTAGTCCATTTTTTTGGATATTTTTTCTTGACAAATATTTGACAGATCCTAATGTTTAAAAACACAAACGTTAAACGTGTCAAATTGCTACCCAAAAAAATCTAACAAATTAGGAATTTCAAAAACTTATTAAACAAGGTTCTAATACAATTAGGTGCCAGAAAAATGCATTTATTACTGATACATGTTACTAAAAATTACTATTATTTATATAGGGTGTCTCAATTCAATTCTTTATTTGTAAAATCACGAGGGCGTGAGAGAACGTATATGGAGGTATATGATCTAAGTGTACAACAAGGCAGAGAAATCAAACGACGTGCATCCAATAAAAACGCAGGTACTTTTGAATTGTATAGTTTATCTTTCCCAATCGCAACTTCAAGGTTAACGAATTTTAATGGGACCGAAAGTATGTAGTAAAACACTCAAATTCTGGAGGGAACCAACCGAACCGGCCCTAAGGGTCGGTTTATCAATAGAGGGTTAGCCCTGACCCGTAAGTTATCTTTGATTGCTGTCTTTTTTTGGCATGTGATAAACCGGCCCTAAAGGTCATACATTTTACCATGGGCTTACCTTCTTCGTATCCCATCTAGTTATTTGTGTAGTTTGTGAAAAATTTTGATTTTGTTGTTAAAATTTGAAGTATTTTAAAACATAAAATAATAAGAAATTACACAGATAAAGAGAGAGGTTTACATGTAAGACTAGATTATGCTAGACAGAGAGGGTAATATGAGTTGCTCACTTGTTGGGAAACATATCAGTCAAAAGTACCGAGGGCCTCTAGTCACATGTAAGCAACTAAGCAAGTATAGTCGTCTCACTAGTTTATGTCACATAAAAACTGCGATAAGAAGTGGCACGCGCTACCGAAATTATAATAATAGAGCTTATCGACAGGTACTACCTGCACCCTTTTTGATACGGCAAATTTGAATGGAGAGACTATACAGGTGCGTTGATTTGATACGGTTAATTTCGACTGAATTCAGGTGAAGGACACCTTTTCTGAATCTTTGATTTGTGATTGGATATTAGACCAGATACTTTTTGGAAGGAAAATATTTTGTAAAAGCATGATTATTGAAAATAAAAAAAATTTTATCGCATCAAATAGGAAAATAAAATTAGACTCGTTTCAAGTTATTGAGGTGAAATAAGGTAGGCTTTTAGGGGTGGAAAATGGTTTTCACGGTTTTTAGCGAAACTGCTATCAATCGAAAGTTATAGGTAATAAAAAGTAAACAACTTTTGCAAAAATATTTATTTTACATAGCCTAAAATTTTACAAGAAAAACAGAAAAAAGTTTTTTTTATTTTTCATTTCATCCTAATAGCTCGAAACGATTATATTTATTTTCTTCCTTTTTTGCGTTTTTAAAAGGTATCTGCACCGGATTATATTGTAAATAACAAAAACTACATGAATTCAGTGTCAAATGTACCGTTGCGACCTGCGCATTTTTTGACCTAGCGCGACATCGATTATGTCTCTAATATATCTTTGTTTAAATTTATTTGAAATTGAAGTGAATATTTGGTATTATTATTAGACTTTATAGATATTTTTAAATTTTATAATTTCATTTATGTATTTTGCTTATTAGTTTACTAATAACAGTTTAAATTTATATCTATCTGTTTTAAATTTTTTATTTGGGACAATTTTTAATAAAATTTTAACATAAATGTGTTTTGTTTTGTTTTTTTAAGTAAAAAATCCTGACAATCAATTACCCGACCATTGTCTTATGTTTAGATTTGTTAAAAGCTTTTGATAGCGTAGTCCATGAAATATTATGCCAAAAACTTAATAACTATGGCATAAGGAAAAAGAACTAATGTTACTTAAATCATTTTTAAGCAATAGAAGTCAATATGTTGTTGAGAAATATCGGGGTGAAGTGGTTAAGTTTTCACCAAAGTCGATTCAAAAGGAAGTACCTCAGGGATCAGTTTTAAGCCTACTGATGTTTATAATTTACACAAATGACATAATTTTGCGATGATGTCACTGTTGTTATGCAACAGGATACACCTAAATTATGTAGTATTCGAGCAAGTCAATCAATAGACTCATTAAGTAATTATTTTAAAGAAAATAGTTTCCAACTAAATACTAATAAAACGCAAATAATTAATTTTAGAAACAACAAAGCGGAAATTAAAATTGATGATGTTAGGTTGATAAATCTTTATTCGAATTATGTTCTAGGAATATAGATCTTAACTGAAAAACACATGTCGAAACTTTATCAAAAAGCATGTCATGTCATATCAAAACTAATTCGAGATAATATCGCTCGCGTCCTCCCCTACCAGAATTCCATGCTTATATTCAATCAAGGGTCAGATATGGAATTATTTTTTAACTACAGTAACGTTAAGTAAGTTGAGACGATTATGACTAAACTTTGTTTTAACAATTTTAGCTAAATAATAATTTAGCTTTAGGACTACTTGTTATTTTCTTGTGATGTTGACTTAATAACAATTACAAGTTATTCAAATACTTATACTTAGGTAAAACAAAAATGCTATAAAACTGTGATTTACAATAATGATTATTGACTTTAATTTTAACAATGTAGGATCCACACCCAATTTGGTAATAAGGATTAAATAAAGATTTTACTTATTTATGATGCGTAAGACATACCATAATATGTCTATGTATTTTTCGACGCTGAGTCCGAATCTGGGGTTAAAAAAAATCCCTGGACGTCTGGAATTTTCCTCAGTGGGTCAATTCAAATGAAATCAACGAAAAAAAAAAGATTTCCAAACTTAATGATTTTTGCTACATTCATTCTACCGGTCAAGGAAATAAAGAACCCCAAATTTTTTTAAAAAGTTCTAATCCCTGGACGTCTGAAATTTTCCTCAGTGGGTCAATTCAAATGAAATCAACGAAAAAAAAAAGATTTCCGATCTTAATGATTTTTGCTACATTCATTCTACCTGTCAAGGAGATAAAGGACCCCAAATTTTTTTTTTAAGTTTTAATCCCTGGACGTCTGGAATTTTCCTCAGTCAATTTAAATGAAATCAACGAAAAAAAAAGATTTCTAATCTTAATGATTTCTGCTACATTCATTCTACCGGTCAAGGAGATAAAGAACCCCAAATTTTAAAAAAAGTTCTAATTAGTAGTTTTTGTGAAATTAATTTTTCTAAATCAGCTTATTTCGCTTAAATATAAAGATTTGCTTGAAATATCGTAAAATACGTTTCAAACGATGTTCCACATAATATCATTTTTACAAAAAACAAATTAAAATTTTGATTTTGTAAAAATACGAATCGATAGATTTTTAAAATTTTAAACGGTTATAAAGACACTTAACAAAACAAGGTATCACTCGACCCACTTTCTTTATTCGAAATATAGGGGTAAAGTTTACCCCTAGAAGAGCGTTCGTGCTACAAAAATTTTAAGATCACCCACTCGCAAACAAAATCGATCTCTTCCACCTTTACATTTTGAAGGTCTCTGGAATATCTTTAAAACCGTGTAAAAATTTTGTTTATCGATTAGTTTTTGAGATATTTGCCTTCAAAGTTTTAAATTTAACATTAGCTATTAAAATAAAAATAATTAAATCAGCATTTTATATCTATTATTTTTTTATTTTATTATTAGCTCACACATATACTATGGTGATCCTAATTTTTTCGAGAAAAAAAAAGTTGCTCCGATTTCAAAATTTTTTATATATCTTTGCGTTTCAGATGATTTTGAAACTTTTTTGTTGCGCCGTCTGTCTGTCTGTCTGTCTGTCTGTCTCTATGTCTGTCTCTCTGTCTGTCCGTATGTCTGTCTGTAACGACCAACGCGCATAACTCAAAAACCGCTTGCCCGATTTCAATGAAATTTGGTACCTAGGCTGGGTCTTGGGTCGAGATGGTCCCATTTAAAAATGAACAAAATCCACCGAACACAAGCCAAATAAAAGGGTGGGGGTAGATTTTAAAAATTAGAGTTTATGTGAAAATATGGCGTGTGTGATATCAAACGAAAGGTAACTGAGTTTGGAGTTAAACAAAATATATTTAAGTTTTTTTTAAGGGTTCATTGTGTCTGTCTGTTTGTATGTCTGTCTGTAACGACCAACCTGTCTGTAACGACCAACGCGCATAACTCAAAAACCGCTTGCCCGATTTCAATGAAATTTGGTACCTAGGCTGGGTCTTGGGTCGAGATGGTCCCATTTAAAAATGAACAAAATCCACCGAACACAAGCCAAATAAAAGGGTGGGGGTAGATTTCAAAAATTACAGTTTACGTAAAAATATGGCGTGTGTGATATCAAACGAAAGGTAATTGAGTCCGGAGTTAAACAAAATATATTTTAGTTTTTGTTTTTTTAAGGGTGGGGGTAGATTTCAAAAATTTGAGTTTAAGTCAAAACATGGCTTGTGTGGTATCAAACGAAAGGTAATTTAGTCTGGGGTTGAATAAAAATTGTTTTAGTTTTTAGTTATATCAGCTCACGCGTACGCTATAACTATAGTAGATACCTAGTGTGAGCTTAGGGGCCCATATATTGGCAGAGTATTTTTATACGGTTGTAATGATACTCCAGAGGCGTTCAAATCAAGATATCATTAGGCCCATTTTCCTTATTCAGAATTTAAAGGTGAAGTTTACCCCTCGAAAGAAGTGCGTGGTAAAAATTTCAAGGTAACCAAAGAGTGCCCCCCTTGCAAACAAAATCGACGTACCCGAGGGTTTTTTTCCAATTCCATCAAGAAATACTTGAAATGGCCTGTGGTACGTTTTCGCCGGGCCACCCTCTATATATTTTCAAAAAAAATTGGGTAACCATTTTTATATTATTTAAAAATTATAACAACCCCGTTCACTGACTTTTGAATTTAAAAATACATTTCAGTCCTCGTAAGTATTGATTCTCATAAAATCGAGAAAAAGTCGTCCGTCAATTATTTGGCAGCGCCCTTTTAAATAATATTTATTTTAATTTAGATGTTTTTTGTGTCCAGTGTTAAGGTCAACAGAGCGAAAATGAGGCTTACGGTTCGCGGGATAACTTTACCTTGGCCTAATATAAACAGAAAATTACTGACGGTAAGCGAACACTAAAGTAAATCACAGCTGAGTTATTCCACGAATATATCAATCAATTAATAATTATGAAAAATGTTACACTTGTATTCCGAAAATGAATAAGAAACAGTGAACTTTTTTTGCAAAAATATACGATAAACTTTGTATTTTTAACCTTTATATAGTCCTTTTTAATGTTGTTAATTTCTGTGGTTAATTCTTCATTGTTACTACAAATATTTACGGCTCCTAAATACAAACTTCTTATAACTCCTGGTTTTGTAGCAACAGAATGATTAGACTTAAAAGTTAGTTACTGTCCCATGTGTGTAGATTTCCTATATACAGTGGTTTGTATGTTTCTGTCTAATCGTTTAAAAAAGAACATCGAAAAAAGGTAAGGCAGAATCTTTTTCAATTTCCATGGTGCATTTGACTGTTGGTCGAATACCGTTAAGATGGTTTGAAAAATTCGGTAGTTCGTCATCATTTTCCGGCCATATAATAAATGTGTCATCCATGTATCGTAGCCATAGTTTTGGTTTGACTCTTTTTGTATTGATCGCTAGGTCCTCGAACCACTCCATGTAGATGTTTGCGAAAGAGACGAACCCATTGGAAGTCCATCATTTTGCGCGTCAAACTTATCTTTCACTTGAAAGTAATAGTTACGGAGATAGAGCTCCAACAAATCCACCTCCACCGATAGCGTTGTTCTCTCGTGAAGTCTATCATCAGTTTGTAATCTGTTTTTAATGATACTGAGTGACTCATTTATTGGCACGTTGGTGAAAAGACTTTCTACATCAAAATTTGCAAATCTATCGTCGGGATCTGAGTCGATCCTTTTTAATATCTCGACAAAGTGTTCCGAGTTTTTGAGAAGTTTTTTTGTTTCATATGAATAATCCTACACTTACCACTTTTAAACTGTAGTGGCAACATCGGCCTATGCCCGTTTCTTTTTTGTTATTTTATTTGCTGTCTGTCTAAACTGGAACATACCTAGGGTCACTGCATCCTGGAATCCTAGACGCCAGGCTTCCAGGATGCAGTGACCCTAGAACATACCGCCTCCTCTTATGCAAAGCCTAATAACCCTGTATTATAAAAACTTTTTACATAAAGTCAATATCAATCTTTGTTGAAAAGTTAGAAAAGGGGACCTATTTATGTCCGTACCATAATGTTTTTTTTAAATGTTTTTGAATAAAAACTTTCCTGCCATCAACAAAAGAAAACATCCACTTCCTGCAATTATTTGCCGTTTTCTGTTATAAAGATCAGTGTCCGACGCCGGGCGTCGACGCGCCTGTTTCCGAAATCGTAGACGCTAAATAATCAGCGTCGACAATAGACGCTTTTTATTTCAAAAAAATTTTAACCCTTTACATATCAAAGCCAAGTGAAACTTCTTACAATTTACTAAAAAATATATAGGTTACACAATTTAAAGATTTGTTATAGTAGTTTAATGTTGTGTATTAATGACTTTTTAATGGTTTTTGTGGATTTTAATTAAAACAAGATTGTTTTTATAAAAGAAACCTTGGTTCGCGTGATTCAAAAATATCTGAAAATCTATTATGCAAATTTTGTTCAAATAATAAATCGTTCTAAAAATACAAAGTGCACTTACGACGTTTTACACCGATTTTCATTTCATTTTCATTACAGTTAGAGTTTTGAATGCTTATCTAAAAGGTAAGTTTGTTGGCTACAAAAATGTTTTTTGTTGTGGCATCTTTCCAAAAATTATATTTTTATTGCTTCTTAATTAAAATATATTTAAATTTATTTTTAAATAAGTTGCTTTGTTTTTGTTGTAATTGAATGAACCGCACAACAAGGTCGATTGTCTATCTGTACTTAAATGCAATATATCCAATACAGGATGCGTTAAAAATAATTTTCGGGTTGACGTTTAAAAACAAAAAACAAATAATTTAAAAAAAATTTTGGATGATTCTTGTGTCATTTTCCTTATATTTTTTTACAAAAACAGTGTAGCAGTCTTTGTGTTTATTTTTATTTAGGTTTTTAGGTGTCTGAATATTATACAGGGTGAGTGATAAGTAGGTGAAAAATAAAGAGGGTGATTTTAAGAAAAAAATTGAACATAGGTCCGCAAACACTTAAGTACGGAGCTACAGGGCGTAAAAATTTTCCCTGGCTCTAATTTTTTTTAATCCCCCTTTTTATGAATTTTTTTTATCTCTGATATTTTTTGTATTTGCTAATTTTTTAAAATAGGTATTTATTTATTAAATCGTTTTTTAGTTTTTTGCAGATAAGAATAAACTATAGGAAACCATGTATTTTTAAATTCACCAGTAGCGCACAACAGAGTTTAAAAAAGAACACCTATTATAGCTTAATCTGTTTGTCACACTTGAGTTACTTATGCCAAAAACTGCAGGAGTTATTTTGAATAACTCTAAAATTCAACACTAGTCCATAACGACGCATAAGTTGACCTGTGTCCATATATACTTTTATGCTGGGTTTATACAGAAACAGCATAACATAAGATATAGTATGACATGACTTTTATGCACGCAATTTGGAACTTTCAGCTTTCTTCCGTCATTTGTAATTTTATGATTCTGTTGTTTTGAAAATATGAATGATGCTGAATTGATTAAACAGGAGCAAGGCGTCCCCGCTCTGTACAATAAAAAAGACAATGGTTCTTTATCCATCTAAAATAAATAAATAACACCGCCCATAAAACCAAGCAAAGGGCAATTCAGATGTATTAGGGCTGAGCTCCAATTAGTTGCAACAATAATGAACAGCTTACCTTTTTTGGATAATTAGTTTTTTTTAAACAAAAAATAACATCAAAACCATCCAAACACATAAAAAAAAGTAGGGTTATGGTGAAAAATCCTAAATTGAAGTCGCGGTCATGCGTCTGAAGTGATTTCACGAAAGACCTGTCAAAAAGATAAAAGTTGGGCATTTTTTTTATATGTCATGTCATGTTATATCATGTTTTTTTAATATAAATGTATAAACACGAATAGGGTTTGTGATAAGCTTAACTCTGTTATGTTATGCTATGTAAATAAACCCAGCTTTAGTCTCAAAATAAGCCAAGGTCCAAATTTTTAACACATCTTGTAGTTTATCAACTGCTTTAATACTTTTTTTTATTTTCTTTTATGTTGTTTTTAGCGTTTAGGAAAGATGTTGAACGGAAAAATAAGGGGAAATATTGCATGAAACACAGAATAATTATATAATTATCGTTTTTTTGGGCGATTTTTTTCCTATTTTGGATAACATTCTATTTTGTTAATTTACTGTCTGAATTAATGAAAAACAATTTTATTAATTATGAATGTTGTTTAGATCTATATTTAGCGTCCAATCATTTGAGTTTGATGGCCTAAATTCACACATAAAATTAAAACAAACATAATCCTGTTGAAATTTTTCGGCGATTATTGCAAAATTTAAGAGTAAGATTAATAAATTATTATTTATTTTCTAAAAAAAAGTATTATGATGGTATTCTAACAAATATTTAGCTAATACGTGTTTTTTTGTATATATTTAATCCAACATGACTACCATGTTGGAGTTATTTCTGGGTGGTTCGGTTCAACAAAATAATTAAATCAAGAGTCCAGGGCAAAAATAATAATTAAAAAACAGCATAGGAAATTAAAGAAAATCTAGTGCAGTCAATAGATTGATTGATTGATTGAAAATTCTTTATTTCAAAGATAGTTCCATAACAAAACAACAGATATTACGAAACACAAAGGGAAATAGTGTCAAACATAAACATTAACGTTTCATAGATAAAAAGACCGTACACTGTCATAATGAGGTTTTTTCATTTGTGTCATCTGCAAATTCGATTATATGTTAATTCTTATTATGAATAATTGTAGATAAATCATTAATAAATATCAGAAAGAGCAAAGGTGACGCTATGCTGCCTTATGGTAAACCTACGTTACTTTTATTTCAGATTTAAAATTTTGACCATTTTTGATAATTTCAGTTCTTTGTTTATGGTGCGCTAAAAATGATTCTAACCGAAGGTGGATAATGATTTTTTACGGTTTTCAACAAAACCAGATCTATCGAAAAAGTTAATTACAAAAGTTAGAGGTCATAGAAGGTTCTACAATAATTTTTTTACATAACTTAATATTTTATATGGAACGTTGGTTCACGCTTGGCTTGCCCTATTTTTTTGGCAGCAAAATCTGTTTCCTAATGGGATCATCCCTCATTGCATTTTCAAGTAGTGGATTTGTATTCTAAGTGAGAAAATATTGGATGTCGCTTTTCCACGAGCATTTTTATGTACAGGGTTATTGGATAATTTGCGTGGGCTTTTTCAGGGGTGAATGTAGGTGATAGAAAAAACTTCAAATACAAAAGTTTTTTCCATATTATTTTTTGGGCTATGCCAGAAGAAAGAAATTTTGCCAACAACTTTCTTAAGTTAAGGGGAACACCCTGTATATTTTCTGTCAGAAAGAAAGACATAATTTTGCTGATTTTAAAAACATGTGGTTTGTTAATATCTAGTTAAGCTGTTTTTGAGTTATTTAAGTTACAAATTTACATTGAGGTATGCGGAACCCTGGGCCAAGTGAATTATCTACAACAACCTACATATTTTTGAAATCAGGGCAAACATATCTTTAGTTTTGACAAATACTATACAGGGTGTTCCCTTTAACTTAAGAAAGTTGTTGCTAAAATTTGACATAAGGCATGCCATCTGACACTCCTGATATCGACGAGAAAACAAAAATATGGAAAAAATTATGCATCTTTTGTATTTAAAGTTTTTTTCTATAAATATAACGGATAAGCCTGTACATTAGATCGCATCAGTAACGTTTCCTTGTGGCATTCCAATATCTGTTTAAGAAAAGTACAGAAGTTGTTTTGCTTTAGAAGTGATAAGGACTTAATGCTTTTTATAATGTGCTATTATAAAGTTATATTTTGTCCATACTTCCTTAGTAGATCAGTTATTATAACTGTTTTATGAAAAAAAAATTTAAGTGTAAGATTTTTTTGTTTTTTTAGGTAGGTATTTTTTGAAATAAAAGGAACTGCCATTTAATAATTTTGAAATAAATTTTTTGTCAAAGTCCCTTCTAATGGTTTTAAAACATTTTTTATAATGAAGAAAACAGCATTTTCATTATCTTTACTAATTTTCTATTTTGTACGTTTCTAGAAAACTAAGCAATACATCCCTGATCAGCCATGAATTTGATGTTTAGAAAAAATTTTCGGGATCAAAAAGCTGGCGTTGCATCAGGAAAAGGTATTAAAGGAACATCGGGGAGACATACAGTTAAAAGGTAATAGGTTTTTGCGTTATTAGACCGGAAATGTAAACTTAACAGGTCGACCCAGGAAATATAGGTACAGGGTGTTTCCATAATATTTCAACCAATGTCTACTGCGCTAAATATAAGTGGTAGAAAATACGTTATAAAACAAAAGTTGTAGTGTTTATTCTAAAGCACCAAGAAATGTTATCTAACAAAACAGATGAATGTCGTAAGATTATAAAAAAAACACTAACATGGTAAAGTAAATCTCTTACGGAACACCCTATATATTAAACTTAAAATTAATAGATTTTTTTTTCTGAATCCAAAAATATATAAAATATGTTGAAATTTGTTCAGCCGTTTAAAAAGTCTATTTTTAAAACCTGAATAAACAATAAGGACTTTGTCATCAGTTGTTTATTTATGCCAAGTACTATTTTGTTAATAGACTTTTAAAATGTAAATATTTCAACAACGGCTGGATCAAATGAAAAAAAAAGATCCATTTACAAAATGGCAAATTGTTTATTTAGGTTATTAAAATGCAAATATGTCAAAAAAGGCTGGACCTAATTTCAATATATTCTATATTTTGAAAACAAATAACGGAGTCATATTGTTTAAAAAAATTTAAATACAGGGTGTTTTATTTAAAAAAGAAACAGTATGAGTATGAGTGTATGACATCTGTCATTTTTGACATGAGACTTAAAATCCTTTAACTTTACTATTTTAGACGTTACTGTCAGATCAATATTCATTAAGTAAAAAAGGGTCAATCACCCGGTACGTGACATATGTCAAATTTTTTGACATTTAAAAAAAAATTGTTTTATTGTTTTTTTAACGAGATTCTTGTTTTGTCCGGTTTTTTCGTTAACCTCCGAAAAAAAAACAAAATGCTTTTTCTGTATTTTTTACGCCGCTCTCTTTAAAAAATTATTGAATTGTATTTTTCTGGTATACATTATATTTTTAAACTAGCTCAGAGTAATAATTTTTACCTTCCTGGCCCGCGTGGCTAGAGAAGGTATTATTTTCGACGAAAAATTTTTTTTTAGATAACGCCAAAATTGTCCTATTTGTATGTATTTTGACCTATCCTAGCAATATCTGTGGGTCTGTGTATTATTTCTGGCCGTAACACGATAGCTCCTAAACCGCTGAACCGATTTTCATAAAATTTTCAGGTCAAGTAGTGTTCGGCACTCTTACGAGCTGATTAGATTTTGGTCAAAATCCATTAAGGCTAATGACAGTTTTTTGACAATTAAAACGTTTTAATGGAGCGTCGTATCAATACATTGTTTTCGGAATATAGTCTGCAGACTATATTTTGCTCAATAATTCGCAAAAACTTCGTAGGAGCTTTAGTTTCTGAGATATTTACATAAAACTGTTTTCAAGGCTAATATATTATCATGGCTTCACTTGAAGTGTGATAATAGGCTAGCTAGGAAGGTGTCAGATCCGTCAGGGATCCATTTATTTAGTAATAAAATTTACCAAACCAAAAAAATACTGTTGTTTTTGTATTTTGAACGCCACTATCTTGGACTATATTAGACGTATGTCATTTACTATGGAATTTTTAAATCAGCGGCCCCTATATTTAGTATAAATTGATATACTACACGGCAACACTAGTTCTGACAAACAATACTGAAAAAATAACTTTTTTTTCTAAACGCCGGCCGCCATCTTGAATGTTAAATGTCAAATTATTACTCTTGAAAACATCCAGGATTTTTATTGTAAAAATTAAAGTTTGTCTATAGGTTATGAAGGTCCATTGTTCCATAAGAGATTTACCATGTTTGTATTTTTTTATAACTTATAAGCGATATTCAATTATTTTGGTAAACCCTACAACTGTCGCATAAGAGCGGTAGACCTTGGTTGATATATACGAAATTACTCTGTACAGGGTGACCTGCAGGTGAGACCTGTAAACCTGGGAAGGCTTGTAAAGTCAGCTTCCGGTCTTGTATCGTATGTATTTTTTCTTAAACCAATATAAAACACCAAAAACACACTGACCATGTAACATAAAAAAAAATCTACAAACGTGCGGAAACTATCACTTTTTTGCACGCATTTTAGTTTTAAAACGACTTTTCCGCACTCATTTTCTGCACACAAAAAGAGTGAAGCCGTTTGAGCTAGTAAACTAAGTGAATTACACATAAAACAAAATAATGCTATAAACACAACACAATTGTGAGTTACAGACTAAACAAAGCGGGGAGAACTGTTGAGTGAACCCTAAGTTTAAATCTGACTTTTCTAGTAAATTAAGTTAAAACAAAATTGCTAATTAGTCTTACTGACTAGATTGTAATAAAAAAAACACAGTGTGTTTGACAAAAAAAAAAAAAAAAAAAAAAAAAAAAAATTTTCTGCACACTTCAAAACCTAAGAATTGGTACCCTAATATTATTTTTTTTTGTGTGTCCTTAACAATCCAATTTTCAAAGAGTTGCCAAAAACTGCCCATTTTCAAGGTTTTAATGCTTTATCCGCATTGCAAAGATCTGTCAAATAAAATGGCCAGGAATAAGTGATTGTTTAGGTATACAAAACCTATGAACTTAAAAAACATTTTCTCATAAGTTTAGCTTTTTTTATGTTTTCCGCATGCTTGAAGAAAAACTAGTGTTCCTAACTCTTGTGGAAACTTTCTTTTCCGCTCTTAATTGTTGCCGATCTCCGCTACGCGTGCGGAAAGTGCCACTTCTCCGCATGCATTTTAGTTTTGAAATAAACATACTCCGTGCGGAAAAGTACTTTTTTTCCACTGAATGCGGAAGAGTACTTTTTTGCACTACGTTTGCGTACGCTTCGAAAAACCTAAGTATAGTTTTTGCAAAGTCACCTGAAATGCTCCTAATACGGGGTTCTATCGATTTCATGAAATTTTGCTTCAATCTGCCCTTCAAAAGTTATCCAAACTCATATAAAATCTTCCTGGTATAATTTCAACCCTACCGACAGAGAAAAGGCGCGACTCTTTGCGGGCCGACGACAAAGTATTTGTTTTCTGACCGGCCCAGCACAGGTGGCTAGACGGCATTTGATTGGCAGATTTTTGTGAGATGCGCTTTTAATTGCTTTCAGGTGTTCTTTGCGGGATTCCTTTAGTCGGCAGTATGCAGAGTTATAGGAATAGAAAGTTTTATTCTCTATTTTTATTTCTTTAGTTTACGCCATAATTAAATGAAATAATTTTCATGAGTATATCTACCGCCGCCCATGTCACTTTCTTTAAAGGATATGCCGATGGTCGACTTTAACCTTTGTTCAACTGACTGCAAAAACTATACCTTAATATTTACTTTGTTTTGATGTCCTTAACAACCCACCTTTCAAATAGTTGACAAGAACCGCTCATGTCAAGGCACTGTCAAGGTTTTAATGATTTTTCCGCATGGCAACGATCTGGCAATAAAGGTTCATAAGTTTCATAATGTGATGTGGATATTTAGGCATAAAAAACCATGAATTTAATTAACGAAAAAATGGTAGTCCTAACTCTTGCGGCAAATTTATTTTCCGCATTTAATTGCTGGCTGAACTCCGCTATGCGTCGGTCGGCCAACTGCAATCGTTCGCTGAAAAGTGACACTTTCCGCGCTTGTTAGACAATATCCTATTTTAAACCGACAAAACACCAAAATAATGTAAAAAGCTAGGATTTTTATAACTTTCAGAAAAGCAATACTTTACGTTATAAATATTTGGCTATTTTCCAAGTTGGGGTTAATTTTTAATATTTTTGCTTTACATAATTTAAAAACTGTCAACCAAACTTGACTGAAAGAGGAATAATTAAAATGGATTAATTAAAAATAGATTTTCCCTTTTGAGGCCGAAAAGGTTTGCGAAAGGATCTGCGTCTAAAGGGACACTGTTTGAATCTAAAATTGTATTGAAAGTGATTGTTTTCCGGTCGGTTAAAAAAACATTTTTGTTTTGTACTGGGGCTTGCCATCTATAGCTAGCTAGGATGAATCGCCCAGTTTTCAGCCAAACTATTTAAGGAGTTATGTATATCTTAAATGTATAGGGCGTTTCAAATTCGATGTTTTTGAGTGGTTTCAAGGATTGCTGAAAAGTAAAAATCACGTCTTGATAAACCCTAGTATCACCGGACGTCCCAGGGACGTACTTTTTAGGTCCCAACGTCCCCCTATCTAAAAAGCACGTTTTTTAAACGTTCTAAATGAATCGTTTTTAAAACGTCCCGAAAAGTACGTTTTTAAAACGTCCCGAACTTTGAGGGTCCCTCATATTTCTCTTGCCAGCATCATCATCATTATCTACATAGGCTGATCAGAAAAACATAAATTTAAAACTTTTCTACCATACTCAGATTGGAGTGGAGTCAAGTTTTAAGAGAGCCCAATATGAAAGGGCCCAATACGTAGACTTTGTCTAGGGCCGCTGTAACGTTTTTGAAACGTCCCTGAAACCTTTTTAGAACGTCCCTGAGCCGTTTTTAAAACGTCCCTGAAACATTTTTAGAACGTCCCTGAGCCGTTTTTAAAACGTCCCTGAAACGTTTCTTAAACGTCCCTGAAAAGTTTTTTAAACGTCCCTGAAACGTTTTTTAAACATCCCTTAAACGTTTTTTAAACGTCCCCTGAAACGTTTGTTGAGCGTCCCCTAAACCGTTCTTTAGACGTCCTTGAAACGTTTTCTGTACGTCCTCGAAGCACTTTGGAACATTTCCTAACGTCACTGAGACGTTTACTAACCAAATTTTGCAGAAGGTACAAAAATTTTTATTTGACAAACGTTCGAAAAACCTTTTTAAAACGTCCTGTGGGGAAGTTTTAAAAACGTAAAAAAGACCCAAAAAAACGTTTCGGGGACCTCTATCGGACCCAGAGGGATCTAGGCGTATGTTTTTAAAACGTTCCCTAACTTTAAAAATGTTCCCTAGCTTTAAAAACGTTTTTAAAACACGTTACACAGTTAAAATGCGAAAATGCTTCTCTTGACATATTTTTTTCTATATTTCCTAGAAATTCTGCCCACGTTTATATTTAATGATTATTTTAGATGCACAAGGGACCAAGGCTACACACCCATAGAAGAACACCATTACAGAACCCATTTGTTTTTTTCACCTCCGAGGTCGACAGGAGGAGGCGATGAGGACGATGGTAAGAGAATTATATATTTTATACGGGTTGCGCCAAAAAACAGCTTGCTTTTTGATCAAGGTGAAATGTTAGCAAAGGAAAGGGATCAGCTCACTCACAGCTCAGGAATTTTAGTAGTTATGGCATGAATCTTGGAGCATAGCTTGTTGCTGTTAGGTTAACTTAAATTGTCCAAACTATTCGCAAGAAGTGACTTACAGAAACCGGTAATTTATGAGAAGATCATCATGTTTTATTATAAAGTAAAATTTTTACACATTTGTAATGATGTCATTCAAATGGCTAAAAACTTATCGTCTGTGCTATTTAACCGAAAAAAAAATATTAAAGGATATTTACACCTCTGCTTTCCAGCATAAATCCGCCTTAACAGTGAATAGGAACCAATTTTATTTTGTCACTGCCAGTGGAAACAAAGTAAAACAATAATGGTCATTACAAAATATGTGTATATATATTATGTATATTATAAGTAACTCATCCAGTTCTACTTACTTTTATCGATAATTTGCGCACGGCCACCATCGGCTTTGCGTCGCGGGGGGAAGGGAGGTTCCTTTTTGAAACAGGGCATTGTACAAACCAAGCCTTTATACAAACCAAGCAGTAAAAACGCTTTTTTTTGTGTTTTAAAAACAGACATTCCAACATTATTTACAGTTCTTAAAAACAACTTTTTTTGTTAAAACTGAGTTCCAAATAAACATTGTTCCAAAGCACACACCCGAGAAACTCTCTTTATAAATGAACAAGTTTTTTTGCTACGAAGTTTGAGAATACCGCGTTAAAAAAATATAAACTATTATAAAATAGCTTCGGTAAATATTACCAATTGTGCTATTATCTGTTAGGGTATTAGGGCTAAAATTAGAATAACAAATAGACCTGGCTCCCTGAGTGAACTTAGTAATATCACAAGTCCCTAAATACTTTTAAATTTTATGTAGGCAAACCTAGTTTTACCCCATGTCATTTCATAAACGATGCTAAAAAATTGGAAAAGTTTGGATTATTGTCTTTGTTTTTACAACAGTCAAGGCCACTAGAATTAATATCTAACATCATTAAAAGTTAATCTAAACCCTTAGTTTGATATCTGTAATAAAGTTATATTTATATCTTTTCTAGTAAAGTGCTCTCAATTTCTACTTTTATTGGTATTAAGAGGCCTTAGAAACCGATACTGAGACTTTCGGGGAAAGCTATGCAGAAAGTATTTTAATAGGCAACTATTGATCGGAAGCTAAAAAATTTAACCGCCTATATCTCTTTTTAATAAATATTAGTATTGATCGAAAGGCTAGTTAGTCCATTTTGTTTTAAAGGGGGATCACTTTTAATTTGATTGTAATAAAGATCAAAAACATTCCTTTACAAAAGATGATACCTACATTTTAGAATTATTCATTTTTAAAATGATTTTAAATGCAACATATATTATTACTATCAGAATCTGAAAAATGAATGGCTAGGGAAGGTACAATTTTTGAAGAAACAATTTTTTTTTGAGATAACGCCGAAAATGTGTTATTTGAGCGTATGTTGACCTATCTTAGGAATATCGCCATGACATCTGTCCGTGTGTGTGTGTATGTTTGTCTGTAACACGAAAGCTGGTAAATACAATACTGTATAATAGCAGGTAATTAGATTTTGGTCAAAATCCATTAATGCTACCCTAGTAACACAGGTACGTTTTAAAAACGCTTTTAAAACGTCCATTTCGGACCTAGGGGACGTTTTAAAAACGTACGCCTAGGCCCCTCTGCGTCTGGTAGAGATCCCTACATTTTTGTGGGTCTTTTTTACGTTTTTAAAACGTCCTCACAGAACGATTTTAAAACGTTTTAAATACGTTTTTCGGACGTTTGTCAAGTTTTATTTTTTATACCTTCTACAAAACGTTTTAGTAATGTTCGGAAACGTTCCAAAGCGTTTTTAGGACCTACAAAAAACGTTTTAGGGACGTCTTAAAAATGTTTTAGGGGACGTTTTAAAAACGTTTCAGGGGAGGTTTAACAATCGTTCAGGAAACGTTTAAAAAACGTCGTTCAGGGGGCGCTTAGAAAACGTTTCAAGGAACGCATAAAAAACGTTTCAGGGGACGCTCAAAAAACGTTTCAGGGGACGTTTAAAAAACGTTTCAGGCACGTTTTAGACACGTTTAGGCTCTTACGTATTGGGCCCTTTCATATTGGGCCCTCTTAAAACTTAAAACTGAAGTTTATGTTTTTCTAATCCGCCTATGTAGATAATGATTATGATGCTGGTAAGAAAAATGTGAGGGACCTTAAAAGTACATTTTAAAAACGTACTTTTCAGGTTGTTTTAAAAACTTACTTTTCGGGTTGTTTTAAAAACGTACTTTTTGGGACGTTTTAAAACCGTACTTTTTAGGTAAGCCAAAGTTGGGCCCTAACAGATCTAAAAAGTACATTTTAAAAACGTCCTGTCTGGCGCGTTTTTAAAACGTCTTTTTGGGACGTTTTAAGAACGTATTTTTCAGGTACTCAAAAGTTCGGGCCCTAAGGTACATAAAAAGTATGTTTTAAAAACGTACTTTTTAAGTACCGAAACGTTAGGGCCCTGAGACCTAATAAATATTTTTTTAAAACGTCCAGATTTGCATGTTTTTAAAACGTCAGTTTTGGGACGCTTTAAAAAATGTACTTTTTAGGTACGGGAATATTGTGGACCTAAAGAGACGTAAAAAGTATGTCTTAAAACCGTCCAAAGTGGACGTTTTTTATACGTTTCATTTTTTCAAAATGTACTTTTTAGGTATGGGGACGTTTGGACCTAAAGGAACCTAAAAAGTACGTCCCTGGGACGTCCGGTGTTACTAGGGTAATGACAGTTTAAAAATTAAGAATATGCTAACTTCTTAACGGAGCATCGCATTAATATGCGTTTTCGGAATATAGTAGTAAACGTCTTTGTCAATTTATGTTATTACTAAAAACTTAGGATCTTCCGTTTTTGAAATATTTACAAAAACTTTTTTCAAGGCTGATATAGCGTGGAGTAAACTTAAAGTGTGCTAATGGGCTGGGAAGGTATCAGATCCATCATGGATCCATTTATTTTCCTTTTTTCTTTGTCACTAAACTAAGTCTATGGACTTAGTACATAGCCCCTTTAGTGAATAGTTCTGTGATTGTGTCAAAAGCATACGTTTTACACATAAAGTATACTTTTACGCATGCAAGCAACTTTAACTTAATTTTTGTATCGCGATGCTCTTAAGGGTAGTAAAACTAAAGTGATATTATTTTTGCCGAGGTTCGTGAAATAGATACTCGTAATTAGTTTCCTTCTAGCTTTTGCATTGACAAATGATCGGTAAGCATAGTATTTAGCAGCATGGCTTTAGTTTAGGTTTCTAATTATCTAGGCACCAGGTAGATTCCACAGGGTGTAGGACCTACACTTTGATATTATTATTTTTTAAATCTACCTTACCTTCCCAACAAGTTTAAATAAAAGGGACATTTCAGAAGAGAAAAAGAATCTTTAGGTTTTAGGGATTTGTCACTTTTTATTGCTTTTTAAATATTATTTTATTGGGATTTTTTTTTACTTGTTCATATTTTTTACGTTTTTATAATTAACATATTGCTTTACCCACACTTTACCTAAATATTTGAGTTTTGTTTGTGATTTTTTTATGACGAAAAAGTTTAAAATGGAAAAATAGTGTCTACACCTAATGATACGAATGCGAATTGTGATCCCTGCTATCCTTATGATGCAAACTTTTTGGCACTTTTACCCCTAGGAGTTTAATATACAGGGTGTTTCCTAATTGAATGTCAATATTTATGGGGTGATTTTTGGGCCCATTTTAAGAAAAAACTTCATATGAACATATGTCCTAAACGTCTTACCTTTTGAGATACAGGGTGGTAAAGTTTTCAAAAATAAATCATTTAATATTAATATCTACAATACCAAGTGAAGTGTACTGTTTAAATCTGTATTCAATTATGAGCAAATTTGATCTCTTGAATTTTTTTAGTCCGACGAACGGGTTTCATCTAAAAAAATAAAATCTACGTGTCTCTGCATGATAATATTGTCATATTAACGATATTGTTATGATCATGCAGAAAAACGGTTTTTATTTTTTTAAGCGAAATCCGTGCATCTGATTAAAAAAAAACAAGTGATCAACTTTGATTAGAAATGATTGGGGATTTCAAAAATAATTTTTATTTCAGGAAAAATCAGTGGCGTGCCATCAATGTCTGCCAAAATAGGCAGGTCAATTTACGTATAAACGCCACTGATGGAAATTTTAAAAAAATGATACATTAAAAAATGCCTTTTGATTCATAGTAGTAGTAGTATGACAAATTTTATTAAAATATCTGTGGTATTGAAGATATTAATAATAAATGATTTATTTTTGAAAACTTTACCACCCTGTATCTCAAAAGGTTCATATGTTCATATGAAGTTTTTTTCTTAAAATGGACCCAAAAATCACTCTCATAAATATTGACATTCAATTCAACACCCTGTATACTGTTGTTAGAATTTACAAATTATATAGTAAATTACCCGATTTTTGTTAGATTTATTGTAAAAGTTGTAGGACAATTTTAACGTTTAACTAACAAAGCAAGTGCCCCAGGAGAAAACTACTAAATCGAATTATCGAGTGGAAATTCTTTTAGCTCTTTAAAAGTTATCCAAGAGAAAAGCGTGCGCGTTAAACTTATAACCTCGTCTTTTGTCATAATTACTTTTAAAAAGCTTTCATACTCATGCGACCCTCTTAAATATTTTATAAAAAGTGGTTTTCCCTATTAGAGTTTCCTATATAAGAAAAATGTCAATTAGGATAAAAAGGGGTTTTTATTTTTATGGCATATGGCAAATTGTATCTCAAAATATACAGGTAGATATGTATAGACAAATTGCATCTCAGGTCGAAAACATACTTAGTAAAATAAAATTGAATGTTTTGTCACAGTGTTGAGGGACATCCGCCCTAATTTGTGTATTTAGGTAAAATTACGACCATAATCTGCGTATTTGGGTAGGCACGGTAAGGTTTGGTTAGGCTTGGTTTGTTTTGGTTAGGTTAGGTTTGGTTGGTTTCTGATTAGATCGTTGGTTAGAGCAATATCAAATTACTAACTTTTCGTAGTATCATCACCCATTTTAGTAAATTAATACACACTAGCATATAGGGGGAGGTAAGTATGCCAACAAGCAGGTTACCAGAATGTCATCAGTTATCAGTTATGTTTTTATCAGTAAATTAAAAAGTATAAAAACCCAGCAAAATGGAAGTAACCCTTTTTACCAGTGAAGAGGGAAAATCCTTGTTAGTGATTAACAGCTATACTTTTAGCTTTCAAAAATATTAGCCGAAGATACAGTGAAACTTGGCAACTTTTCTTTAATTTGAATAATTGGCCATCGAAAACATTTATTTTCTATTTGTGATACAATTTACTTTAACCTTTTTTGGTTCAGGTAACGATACTTTTTTAGGATGCAATTTGCTTTAGGCCATTTTTATCAGTTTAGGATTTTTCGCCTTAAATTAAGCGGATTTTTAACCGGGAAACACGTAAATTTGTTTTTTACCTTCCTAGTCCACACAGCAATGGCTAGAGAAGGTATTTTTTTTGACGAAAACATTTTTTTTTTCAGATAACTTACCCTAGCAGTATCGTCGTGATGTCTATCTGTGTGTGTGTAACTCTGTCCTTAACACGATAGCTCCTAAACCGCCACACCGATTTTCATGAAATTTTTAGTAACGAGCTGATTAGATTTTGGTCGAAATTCATCAACGCTAAAGACAGTTTTTTGACAGTTAAAAAGTTTTAAAAATGTTTACTTCTTAACGGAGCGTCGCATTTTTTTTTTAAATTTGTGTTTTAACCAAAAATTTGGTAGGAGGTTTCGTTTCGTAGATATTCACAAAAAACTGTTTTTAAGGTGATATAGCATTGAGTTTACTTGAAGTGTGCTAATGGGTTAGGAAAGTATCAGATCCGTCATGGATCCATTTATTAATTTAATTAACAAATGGGTGTTTATTTTTTTTGGCATGTAGTATATTGTATAAAAACTAGTTTTCCCTATTGTAGCTAGGGGTTACGTAGCACCTCATATAAGAAAAATGTCAAATTGGATGGAAGGGGTTGATGGTTCGTAAGTTTGTTTTATTTGGACCCTTCATCCTCCCGAATAATTTTGATTTGTTCGTGTTCCCGCCCAAAAAGAAACGGTGTGTTTTGACCACAGTTTTACAGTCAAGATTCATGTTCATTATTAGAATAATAAAATAGCTGCAAATAAACATTTTCAATGCATTTTAAAGCCAAGACATTTAACTAAAATAATAGACCTCTTAATCGTTTTAAAATGAGATCTGGTCTTTTTTGAAAAATTTATTAAATTAAGCACTGGTCGATGTAGTCGATGTGCGGCCTTTTTAAAATGATTTAAACGGTCTAATATTTTGGCTAGACTGGTCGGTGTTGCCGGTGTTTGGTTAGAGGTTAATGTTCTTTATATAGTTGATTGGCTTGGTTTTTATTTTTTTGTTTTAATTTTGATAATCTTAAGCTTGTTAAGTAAGGTTTTATTTTTTAGGATCCTTTGGCAGCTTTTCAGGTAAATGGCTTACAAAAATATTTTTAAAGCACATCTTTTTGTGATTTGCACATTTTAATTTTGTGCTTATAACTTGTTTTCAAAACAATAATTTTCAATAAAATTTTGAGTTTGGGTTTTTTTTCTAGTGACTGAGAGCGCCTTCTACAATCAACAACCCACATAGCACAATCACGTGTTTAACAAGTAAAAAACGCGTGAGAAAAAAAACGTTAATTTTAAAAGATGCTAGAAAAAAACGTTGCTAAAAACGGCCTTATAATAACGTCATTATCAAATCAAAACAGCAATGTTTTTACGTTATTTTCAAGTGAATTCTAAGTAGATTTTAATTTATCAACGTCAAAATCATATTAGGTTCACGCCTTTTCTACACGAATTTTAAAACGCGATTTGCATGACTTTTCTACCAAATATTTTTAAGATTTTACTAGAAGCAGTGCCAGCTATTGGCGACATTTTTCACTTTGACGAAATCTATCCGGGAGTGCTTTGGTCTCTAAACTGCAAAAACCAGTTAATGAACTGATCCCTGATCCTTCACGATCACGACACATCAGTTATTAACCTGACAGGTACATTAATATTGTGTAAAAGTGTTTACTATTCAAACATCTTGTTTAGCTAAAACATAATGTATGTATAGAGATTTTATCTTGCCTTAAGCACCATCTTTTAAAATTGTCTTGATGTGCTGTAGTCTTAAACTAGTGAATTTTTAGAAGTTCTTTTCGCGTCACTTTTAAGTTAAAAAAAAGTTATAAAAAACGTGCCAAAAAAAGACGCAGAAAGTTATTACTTTTAACAAGTCTTTATCTAGAGGGCTTTTAGAACAGGCTTTCGCGCCATTGATTTGATTAAAAACATATAGAGAAAAAACATGACAAAATAATACGCAAAAAGTTAGTTAGGTTTGAGCAGTCTTAATCTAGTGGCATTTTAGAACATGTTGTGGAGGACTTTTCAAGTGTGAATTTGGCACATAAAAATAACGAGGGTAAAAAAGACGTTACATACACAGCACCACAAACTTCAGCAAAAATTACATGTTTATAGCTTCATTCCTCCTTGTTTTTAAGTTATCTTTAAGCATGTAGATTTAACAAAACAAATATTGCATGTTATGAGGTTGTTTTTTAGTAAAAAATAACTTTATTATTTTTGTTCACGTTAATTTAACGTTAATGTGATTTTTGTGCTATGTGGGATAAAAATTATCGAAATTAAAAAAATATCTTGGGCACCCTATTCTCACCAAATTCACAAAAAGCATGTCACCTGTTAATTGTACTTTATCAAAATAATAAAAATAGTTTTTTCCTACGTCCACATTGAAAATATAGTTAAATTTCACCCGTGTGCAGAAATTGTTCCACACATGTGTGGAAAAGTATTTTTCCGCACATGTATGAAAAAGTGTACGATGACGTTAACTGTCACCATACTTTTCTGCACATGTGCAAAAAGCAGTTTATTTGATTTGTGCAAAATTAAAGACCAATTTTTACAAAAATTAGTATAGTTTAACAGTCTTTGTAAGAAAAATAGCGTATACAACTCGATAGAAAGTAACTTTCTTTCTAACACTCGCGTGTTGTTTCACTCGGCTAGTGACTCGTTCGCAACGTTCACGCTCATGTGAAATTTGTCACTTTCTTCTCATGTTATGTAATATACTGTTTTTGGAAAGGTCAAATTTTTTAAAAAATGATTGCATTCTTCAAAATTTGTCTAATGTTCTTGTGGCTTTGTTTATACTTTCTTTAAAGATAAATCATAAAATTTAAATTTCAGATACTTTTTAAAAGATCATACGACTAAATTCTAAATGTAAAAAAACAAAATACCTAAAAAATAAATAAAATAATATCTTGTTTCATGTTAATTAGTCACCTCCAACCAAACAAGTTTTTGGTGAAGTGCCTTGTGCCAGTGACATAAACAAACCAATGTAGTACAGTCCAATGAAGTCTGCTTTAAGCTGTAACAAGGGCATATTTGCACTCGTATTTATTTATTTATTCAAGATTGAACCTGCGTAAAAATACTAATGCTCATAAATCACGTATTAAAGTTAGTTAATTTTATGTAATGCCAGTTGGCCTCCATCATCTATTTTTTTACCTTCCTAGCCCGCGTAGCAATGGTCTAGCCATATTGCGTGTATTATTTGTGTCCGTAACACAATAACTTTTAAACCGCTGAACTAATTTTCATAAAATTTTTAGGTAAAATAGTACTCGAGACTTTAACGAGCTTTAGATTTTGGTCAAAATCGATTAATGCTAAGAGTTTTTTGACAATTCAAATTTTTTTAAAATGCTAACTTTTTAACCGAGCATCGCGTCTTATCGATATGCAGTTTTCGGAATAAAGTAAACTACATTTTGCTCAATAATTTGCGTTAAAACCAAAAACTTCATAAGAGCTTTAGATATTTACAAAAAACTGTTTACAAGACTGATATATCATGGCTTTACTTGAAGTGTGCTAATAGGCTAGCTAGGAAGGTATCAGATCCGTCATGGATCCATTTATTTTTATTTTAACATTATAGACAAAGTGAATTTTGAGTAAAAATTTACCTCCGTTTAATTCACCTCCATTGTAGGGAAACGAAAGTAATGAACCAAATTAAAAAAGAAGTTTTGAGTCTTTTAGGAGTGCCACTAACATATAAAAGTAAAATCATTCCACGGATTTTTCTACTAATATCTTGTTCTAAGGTTGGTTTCAAAATTTGCCCAGTTTTGTGTGAATTTCATGAGAATAACCCATATATCTTAGGTTATTTTTAACTTTTAAACAAGTTTAACCCAAATCTCAAAAATGTTGGTATTGCAGAATTTCGCTGTGGACTAGTAGCTAGAGGACACCCTGTATATGTAAATAAAATGAACAAAGGCTTCTTTAGGTTGAAAGAAATCCGAAATTTACAGCTTCATTCGCTGACGTTTCCCTTTGGCTTGCCAGCCAAGCCGTCAAACAGTTGAAGAATTGCCAAAAAACCATTTCGTCTAAAATAGCCATTTTACTTAAAGCTGAATCATTCCTTTTCGGCTTGTATTAAAATAACTTAAGCGTGCAATAATTTAAAATAGAAACTTAATATCATATACTTATTTGAATCAAAATTCGTTCAAGATTTAAAATACTCTGCCAATATATGGGCCCCTAAGCTCACACTAGGTACTATAGTTATAGTGTACGTGTGAGCTAATATAACTAAAAACTGAAATATATTTTATTTAACTCCAGACTAAATTACCTTTTGTTTGATACCACACAAGCCATGTTTTGACTTAAACTCAAATTTTTGAAATCTACCCCCACCCTTAAAAAAACAAAAAACTAAAATGTATTTTATTAAACTCCGGACTCAATTACCTTTCGTTTGATATCACACACGCCATATTTTCACTTAAACTCTAATTTTTAAAATATACCCCCACCCTTTTTTTTTAAATAAGTTAAAATGTATTTTGTTTAACTGCAAACTCAATTACCTTTCGTTTGATATCACACACGCCATATTTTCACATAAACTCTAATTTTTGAAATCTACCCCCACCCTTTTATTTGGTTTCTGTTCGGTGGATTTTGTTCATTTTTAAATGGGACCATCTCGACCCAAGACCCAGCCTAGGTACCAAATTTCATTAAAATCGGCCAAGCGGTTTTTGAGTTATGCGCGTTGGTCGTTACAGACATACAGACAGACAGACAGACAGACAGACATACAGACAGACCGACAGACAGACAGACAGACGGCGCAACAAAAAAGTTTCAAAATCATCTGAAACGCAAAGATATATAAAAATTTTTGAAATCGGAGCAACTTTTTTTTTCTCGAAAAAATTAGGATCACCATAGCTCACACTACTATAGTATAGTATATGTGTGAGCTAGCTACTATAGTATATGTGTGAGCTAAAAATTTTTTCTTTAGTTATAGGTTTTACTTACACAAATTGTAAATATGTTTATTTTTGCATCTAAAAATTGCTTTCAAAATGTATCTACCCACTCTATGATAGAAATCTAAATAAACCTCGTTGTTTCCCATAATTAATTTTTGGCAAATGTAATGAGAGCACGAAAAAATAACGACCTGGCTCAAAGGCATTTAACTCCGAAAATATCTTTCGTCAATGCGGCATGCATGACATGGTATTCGCTCATAGTTTTGGCTATGGTTACGGCACTAGCACTGATCTTAACACTCAAAATATTTTAAAATATATCGCTTCTTTTGTTTGTTTGCTTAAATGCTTATATCCGAAGGCACGGTAGTGCCCGGCCAAGTTCGCGCCGTAAACTGACTGTACCATCATTTCTTGAAACATTTAGAAATGAGCTACGAAACTCAAACTTTGCACAGTTCTAGATCTTCATAGAGTTAATAACCCCTCCAAGTTTCATAAAGTAGTAAAGTAGTTACGAAATTTCAAAAAACGTCGAAATTGCCACTCACTCACTCACTCATGTATGGATCATCAAAAGTCTACTGTACTTCCAGACATGTATGTATGTATTCGAAAGTGGTGGCAGGCCCTACTGGACCTCCATGCACTGCGACCACAAATGGATCTATTGTGCCCACGTACCTACATACTGAGTTTGACTAAAGTGGCATATTTTTTTTTCCACCCAGTATGTACTGTACTGAAAAAACTCTGCAGATTACAACAATAAATGATTTAGGCTTAACACTTTGGCTCAAAGATATACCACTAAGGCCTCTGCATTATTAGCCATTCCAGACATACTATAAACATGAAATTTGGCAGACTGATACAAATTATGACCAAACCCTTGGAAAAAATCAAAAAACCAACCCCAAAATTTTAATTTGGTTCCCTCCCTTATACATGTAAAATTATGTAAAAGTAACATTGCCCACTTCCAGAAATGCTAGAGAGTTGAACTTTGGAAGAACTGCGATAAAACTATAGAAACAAATTAAAAAGACCCCAATATTTTAATTAACTTCCCTCCCCTATAAATGTAAATTTATGTAAAAGTAGAATTGCCCACTTCCAGAAACGCTAGAGAGCTGAGCAATGAAATACTGATAGGAACTATGATAAAACTATAGGATAAAATTAAAAAACACCAAAATTTTAATTTACTGCTCTCCCCCATGAATGTAAAGTTATGGAAAAGTAACATTGTTCACTTCCAGGAACGCTAGAGAGCTAAGCTTCGAAAGACTGATAGGAACTATGATAAATCTATAGGAAAAAAATAAAAAACCTCAAAATTTTAATAAGGCACAGTGCTAAATTGAACATAAAGAAGTTTGGCTGTAATGGCAAAGTTTAAAAAATTATTTCCAAAATGAAATTTTTTTTCAGGATTGATGCCTTTATTTTTTTGTTGGCCCAACTGAACAAATTTATTTATGAGAAATAAAAGGATGTTAAGATCAGTGATCAGAGCGCTTAATATTTTTAGAAAATAATTTCGTGTTTGTTGACGATGTCATCATAGTTTGCTGCGATGTCGCATACAGAATCCTCAAATCCACTTAACGCGATTGGTTGGTGCCCCGATATCGCGAAGTCGGCCGCGATTTTATTTTATTGTTGTAAGACAGTTTTGTTTTTTTCCGTTTGTCCTTTGTGTTTTCCCGTTTTTACACAGTTGGCCAGGTATAACGATTTTGTCCCCACCACTGGTGGTTATTGTTTTTGCTTGAGTTCGCTTTGTTTGCGTGTTTTGCGTTATTAGGTCTGTGCCAAAAAAATAAGATGGATTGATTTTGACCGCCTTAGTTTGCTATTATTATTACGATGCAATGTAAATTAATTAACACGTTCAGTAAATAAATGCTTTTTGATTATTTTTACACTAAACCATCAAAATTTTGAGTACAAAATTAACATGTGATGTAATATTTAAAGTATGAATTTAACTTGTTTTTATAATGATGCCAAAATGGATTTATAGCAAAAATTGGCATCTAATCTAGTTTTTTTATCTTTGACAAATTAAATTGGCCAACGGAAATCAAAATTTATTTTGAAAATAAAATAAATCAAAGCTATGGTCTTTAAAAAGGTACTAAATGTTTAAATTAAAGAAAAATCCATTAACCTATGGGTAGTTTGTGTTTCAGTTAATATTTTAAAAATAAATAAAATATATTTGAAAAAGGGACATCAAAACAAAAAATATCATATATTTACACAAATGATTTTTTGTCCTTTTTTTATCACATCTTTAACAGAAAATAAATGTGAAATTTTCTGAGGTCGCGTGAAAATCAAGATATTTATGAAAAACCTCTATTTTTAAATAAGTTTAACACTCTCTCTTGAAAAATCTAGCATTTGCGTACCCATGTTAATATTAACTTTCTGTCTTAAACAATCGTCTTTATTGTACTTAAAAAGACAAGATTCTAACAAAATCCATTTCTACCGGACCATAACTTTTAAACCACGTAGTGCTAGATAAAATTTTAATTTTTTTTTGGTTTAGTGTTTGTCAAATTAAATAGTTTTTTTGTGGAATAAATGATTTTTCAAAAAATATTTCCGCAAAATTTGTTGGTTTTAATAATAAACTTACTATCCAGATATTTCTGACGAACAACTGGTACTACATATATAGTATATTTTTAAAGACTATTTTGACTAGATTGACTTTACTAGAGACAGATAAAGTGTTGAAAGTGAACCGGGTTTCAACAAACAGTTTAAGTTTAGCTTTTTGACAACAAAACAAATATATACAGATTTTCAATCAATTTTTATTAGAGCCTTCCAGAAAAAATGTATTCAAAATTGCCCAATAGGCAACAAAGAAATTTTGGGAATCAAAATAGTGATTACTGTATCATTTTCAGAACCGCGTTGTGGCCCTATGACAGGCGCCCCCGGTGATCCACCTGCGCCTTCTGTCACTATATCGCCAGCCATGACCGACTTTGATCTACCTCAGCCACTGATCACGCGCACACCATCCGTCAGTATGAAACAGCTCGCACAAGGCTACCAACAACCTGGTATTAGTAACATTAATGCTAGAAATGCTTCGGGACGACAGGTGCGTATTAGCAGGTTTGCTTAAGGTAACCTGTATGTAACGGTATTATCAATAGGGTCCCTAACTGATAAGTGAAGAGAACCGAACCAGAGATTTTAGAACAACTAGAAATTGTGTTTGTTTTTAGTGAAAAAGAATTAAAATCTCGAATTTTCCCTAGTCTAATGGAAAAAGTAATATTTTGAGACCCTAAACAGTTTTTATTTTGTCCCAAATTTAATTGAAAAACTGGCAAAAACAGTTTTACAAAAACTGACAAACAAAAACAATGATGAAGTAGTAGTGGACAAGCACTTGCCTTTTCTAAACCAAAGACGGATTATTGAATATTAAGCATGGATTTCTAACCTTTTAAACGGATTGGATTTGACCGAAGTTTGCAAATCCAAAATGGCCGCCGCACGGCAAATGGCCTGGCTTGTAAACGGCTGTTTTTGTTTATTTGTGTTTTTGTCAGTTCTCTTAAAACATTACTTTTCCATTAAAGTAGGGAAAGTTCGAGAATTTCTTTCTATTTCAACAAAAATAATATTGATCTGCCTAACGGGTTGCCTACGAATACCCTTCTAATTCAGCCAATTTTCAGCTTTTTCAATGGTAATATCAAACCACTCTAGTTGTTATATAATCTCTGGAGCCAATCCGTTTATAATTCGTACTTTAAACGGGGTTCTCAATTATCTTAGCTTAATCAGTTATTCAATAATCATATATTCTGATAAAAGTGTGTTTATTAACTGTTCATTATTACTAAATCAGTCAAACTACTGCAGCTAAACTGACAAGAGAGAAAGAGATTACCTCTGGTCCTATGTCCCTCTTTTTTTGCAAAATGCAAATCATTGGCAGAGTATTTATTATATTTTTTTAAATTCTAGGTCAGCTTTACAAATGGAAACCCAGAACTAGCTCGCACTCTGTCAGGACTTGATAAAGATTGTTTTATAATACCTGTTCACAGTCTTGATAGGTTTTTACCAGCTGGTGTACCAATGCCAGTAAGTACTTTTTTAAATCTAAATATTTCATCCAAAATATTTTTATTATCTTTGTGTCAGTGGCAGATGCAAATCTGCTTGGTAAATAAGGAAATTTATTTTTAACTTTAACTCATCTTTAAGCAGAAATTTACTGGGCATTTTATATGTCTGTCTCTTTATTTTGATAAGGAATAAATAGGAGAAATACAAAATTAACACTAAATTTGTGTTTAAAAGATAAGTAAATGAGGCATAAGTGTATATGAGCATAACAGTTGCTATCATCGCATAAAAAAAAGTTAAACAGATTTTTAAACTGCGCACTCTCTTTTCTACTTGTACAGGAAATTATCTTCCTCTCAGTCAGTAGCTTGTCGGGAGTGTGTAATTAAGAGAAAGATAATAAGTTTAGATATTTGATTCGTGTTTGTTTTTTTTAGCCGCTAGTTGGTGGTTTAGTGCTCAACAGTTTTGATAGTTCTAAGTTTGCGACACAGTGTTTGCTAACATAAAAAATTGTCAGTCATAACTAAGTCCTGTATCTTGGTAGTTTAATTTACTAATGTCAACTGACTTGTTTTAAGGCTGAATGCAGAATTAATACAAGCAACTAAATACAGCATTTTGAAGTTGATGAAAGGCCCTCAAGATATTTTATGTTGTTTTACACCAGACAACAGTCAGGTCGTCTAACACTTGTATTTAGTTATCTATATTTTTATTGTGCTTGGCCCTTAGTGCTGAGGTTCTTTAAAATTCCGGAGTTCTTTCGGTCCTAAAGTGGTACACAATACGTTTTGTGGTAATACTTGGTCTATGTTTACAAACAAAGTCAGCCATTATATAATATTTATTTATATATTTCTCTGAGTGATGCACAGTTTTTATTTTTATTCTAGAAGACTGTTTCAAACGAAACCTCGGATAAAACTGAAGGTGCGAACCTGAATGTTATGGAAGTAAGTATTATAAGTACGAAAAAACGAAAACTACACTTTTTAACACATCTTATACTGTATTAATTGTAAATAACTACCATTGCTTTCTTTAATTGTTTTTTGACAAAACCTATTTTTGTAAAAACCAAACTGCATATTTCTAACAAAATTTTTAAAAATACATTAATTTAACAACTTCAAACTCTCAAGCATAACTCGATATTTCATTGCGCAAACCAGACCCCAGGTAGCAAGGTCACGTTTTTTAAACGTCAAAAACAGGTCAATTTTAATGACCATTGACGTCTCTAACCTGACGTGTAAATGACCTTTAAATGACGTTCAAAAGACACACCCAAAGTGACGTCATTTTTAGACGTTTTAAAGGCGTCAGCAATATGACGTATTTGGGACCAAATCAGAACATCAGACACACACCCAGACACAAACCTATTTATGACTTTTTTTAAACTCGTCTGAATATATGAAATATTCCCTGCAGTTGAGAACACTAAAGGAAACTTAGATACAGAAGGTGACTCTTCTGTGACTTAGACCTGAAAGCGCAGGAGGGAACAGGTACAGCGGTGTTACACGTGAGGTAAAGATCAAAATAGACCTATACCTAGACTTACACATCTCCACCTTCAAGCGAAAGAAGCCTCGAAGTCTTGATTTAATATTTAATTTATTTTACATACGTACCCCCATTCCGTATAAATCCGGTCAAGTACTGACTATGTAAGTATGAGTGTATGTCCCTTGGACAAAGTGTGCAGTGTGGGTAGTGACCAATATATGAAGTTTTTCAGACGTCAAAAACTACACTACGAAAAGACGTCAATTAACTGACGCCTTAAAGACAACATTTTTTGGTAGATGACCTGCTGGTCATCCAAATGACCACTTTTTGACGAAAAAAAGACGTCATTTGATGACCCCTTGCTACCTGGGACACGTACTCACAGTACCTACATAAGGCAACGTTGCTTTAAAAGTAGCTTTAAAATAGTATTGCTATAATTTTTAGGTACCTGATCCAAAACTATGTGTCTTATGTCATTTAATGAGTCCGCTGGAACCGATAGATCCAGTGTTAGAGTCTCCACTTATCCAACCTTTATTTAAGCAACGCGTTACGGCAGGAGAGTTGGTCCATGAAGTGGCTTTGGCAAAAACTGCCGTGACTGGAATGTTGCTAGCTAATATGGAAAAAAATGGTAATGTTTACACTTCTATTGTTTTTTTAAACGGAATAACATTTAAATGTTTAACTAAAAATAAAACACAGCATTGAAAACTGTGATTGAGGCTAGATGCAGAAAATTTTCTCTGATAACTATCTCCTCTAAACTTAAAAGTTTCGTAGCTAATCGGGTAAAGAAACGTCTGTTATAGTAGCTAACTTATGTTATGCTTGATTTGTAAGTTAATTGTAATGTTTTGGATTTAATTGATACTTTAAATTTCTTTGTTACATCGTTTCTGTTTTCTGTTGTCCTCAGGTGTGTATTAATTTAATTGTGCCTACGATGTTCCAAAGTAACTCTTCGAATTTTAAATTATTTTACAACATGTCACCTAATACGCATAACAGTCCCGTGTACCTGCACTATTACACCTTACACCAACAACAGCTCATACCAGGTACTTTAAGCAGTGACACCACCACACCTGATACACCCACACACGACAACCCCTACCTCTATACCTAACACCTCAACAACTGACACCTCTACGCCTGACACACCTAAAGTCGACACCATGCACCTGACAACCCCACACCTGACATCTCACACCTGACACCCCATAGCTGACATCCCCCACACCTGATACCATATTGCTTATCCCCACACCTAACACTATCAACCCTACCCCTGACACCATTAACCACACACCTGACATCATCAATCTAACACCTGACAACCAGCCCCACACCTGATACCCTCAACCCCGCACGTGACATCATCAATCTAACACCTGATAACCAGCCCCACTCCTGATATCCTCAACCCCGCATCTGATATAATCAAATGCACACCTAACATCATCAACACCATTATCAACCTTAAACATATATTATTGCCAACATTTTTATTGTTACAAATTTAAGTTATTTAAATTTTATAATTGAAATTTATTTAGGTTTAGTGTAGTATTAGGTTGATTTATCTTAAGGTTGTATTCTTAGTCTAGGTTTTAGTTGCGTTATCTGTGACTTGCGGTCCAAATAATACGAGAACTTTCCGGACGTCGAAGACTGCCGGAAAGTTCGAGGGAGATGGACGATCCTCATATATAAGGCCGGACGTCGTGCATCAGTCAGTCAGTCACAGATAACATACTGTAGTGGTCGTGAGATATTAGTGGTGAATTATTAGTAAGTTGGAGTGCGTGTTTTTGTACATAATTTGTGGAAATAAATTGACGTATCGTTTTCAACAATTGCGAGTTTTTAATTTGTCGTTGTGAACCCGTAACAATTGGTGTCAGAAGTGAGATTAAAAGAAATAAATAGTGCAAAGACTATCCTTACACAGTACCACCGGCTAGGACAATTAAAAAGAAGAACAGTAAGTGATTTTGCCAGAATATTCGGAACTGAATAGTGCAAAGACTACCCTTACATATTACCACCGGATAGGACAATTGGACAGAAAAACAGTAAGTGATTTTTCCAGAATATTCGAAGAAGTTCGATATTGTTTTATTCAAAAACTAAAAGAGATATTTAAGAACCGACTTCGACATTAACTTTACAGTCCAAAAATTGATAATTAGAGAGATTTTCTAGAATATTCTATAACATTCTACGACGTTCTATTCAAAAACTAGAAGAGATATACAAATACCGACTTCGACATTAGATTAGTAATTTTAAAAGTAAGAATCAGAAATAATTTCTAGAACATTCCATCACTTTCTACGACGCTCTATTCGAAAACCAGAAGAAATATCCAAAAAGAGACTTCTACATTTGCCTAGTAGCAGAAAGAGTAGCATTTACCAGTATATTCCAGAACATTCCATTAGGTTCTATTTAAAAATTGGAAGAGACATTGAAAAACCGACTTCGACATTCGCTTTATAGACTTCGACATTCGCTTTGTAGATAAAATAGACGTTTTAAGTGATTTATCACGAAGTTGATGCTTACTAGACAAAGATCGGCCAAGATGGAAGATTTAACTAAAATGATGCAGGCTCTACAGGCAGGCTCTAAAACCAGAACGATATGAAACACACCATGGACGACATGAAACACACCATGGACGACATGAAACACACTATTGAACAAAACCAGAACGATATGAGACAGACATTAGATGGCATGCAAGAAAACTTCGATCAGATAAAGAGCAACTCCGAACAGCTGAGAGAAGAGTTCAAAGCAGCAACTGAAGATCTTAAGGAAGAAATAACTCAAAGAATGCAGAATGTAGAAGAAAAGGTACAAAACCGATTGCAGAATGTAGAAGAAACGGTACAAAACAAATTGCAGAATGTTGAAGAAAAAGTGGAGACCAAGCTACAGAATGTAAGAGAAGAAGTTTTTCAAACAGTGGAAGAAAAGCTCCAGGATGTGTCAAAACAGCTTATACAGCTCCAAAAAGAACACAACAAAATGAAAACTCAGGGATGTGTTGTGAATTCCAACCAAAACATTAAGCCTCCAAATTTCGATGGTACGTCTTCCTGGTCTACTTATAAACAACAGTTTGAAGCTGCCGCTGCTGCAAATGGTTGGGATGATGAGGAAAAAGCTAGAGCATTGTTAGTAGCTCTACGAGAACCTGCTCTGGGACTTTTACGGTTCATTCCAGTCGAGCAAAAACAGAATTATAACGCTCTAGTGGCAGCGTTAGAAAGAAGGTATGGAGACGAACACTTGCGAAATTTACATTGGTCAAAATTAAATATTCGTCAACAAAGGCCAGGAGAATCATTACAAGAGTATGAAGCAGATATCAGGAGGCTGATGTATTTAGCTTACCCAGAAATGCCAGAAAATTACAGAGATCCCTTCACGGTAGATCGCTTTATTAACGGATTACGAGACACGGTCTTAGCAAAATTACTTCGTCGAGAACGCTTCCATAATAGCAGTGAAGTCTTGATTCGAGCCCTTGAAATCGAATCATCAAATAATATGTCCAGGCCAAAAGTAAGAGCTGTTTCAATTCAGGAGGGAGAAGAAATGAGCAATGGACATGAGGTCAACTCAAAAACGCTAAACCAAATGTTTCAATCACTGATAGAGAAGATTGACTCTTTGAAAGAAGCAGACGATCCCCTCCAAATGTAAAGTGTTTCAGATGCGGACGTACAGGGCATATACAACGCGATTGTCGCGTCCAAATAAGGTCTCGCTCGCCATCTAGCGGGACAGAGTACCGAAGAAGAGATCAGGAAAACTAAAACTAGTCAACGCAGAGGGGCGGGTGTTGGCTAAAGGGAATGTAGCCCCCAAAATTTATTCAATTAAGAGCTTAAAACATACTGCTGACAGTCTTAACATCGACGGACTTATAAATGGAAGACAAGTTAACATAACAGTAGACACTGGTGCTGCCATATCATTGCTTAAGTTCAAAATTGCAACGAGATATAAAATTCGACCAACAGAAAAGAAAATAACACTTAAGACTGTGACTGGAGAATCCGCAGACGTGTTGGGGCAGGCAGACATAGACCTACAGCTGGGAAGATTAAAGATTCGCCACACTGTATTGGTTGCCGAAATAGAAGATGAATTTATTTTGGGAATGGACTTGATAAGTAAACATGGATTTGCGTTTGATAATAAACTTAATACCCTAAGATTTGGGAACGAAGAGTTCATTTTGTCAAATAGTCACATCAATAAAGAACCAATTAAGGTGGTGGCAGTATGCACAACAAGACTAGTCGGTAACAGTGAGACCATAATTTTTGGGAGGCTGGAAAGTAAAACATCAAGCTGCGTCGGACTCATAAGCCAACAAAACACACCCAACACCTACCTCGTTGCAAAATCACTAGTTAAAACCAATAAAGACATCCCGATTAGAGTCGCCAATATTTTCCCAAATAGTGTCAAAATTAATAAGGGGGAGGTGGTAGCATTATTTGAACCAGTACAGAAAGTAACAAGATGTGAAGAGCCAACTTCCGAGGATACAAGCAAGTTACCAATTGAGGTACTTCAGCAATTTGAGTCAACTTGGCAACATCTCACTCCAGAAGAATTTAGTAAAGCGAGAGAGTTTATAGAAGAACAAAGTAATATCTTCGAAACTAGGAGTAGTTCGGGACGCACAAACCTTATTCAACATGCTATCAACACTGGCGATGCCCAACCGATCAGACAACCCCCAAGAAGACTACCAATGGCCAAGCAAGAAGAAGTTCACAATCTCATTAATAAAATGCTCAGCGACGGTGTTATTGAAGAGTCATCAAGTCCTTGGTCATCTCCTGTGGTGTTGGTCACTAAAAAGGATGGAAGTACTAGATTTTGTGTCGACTACAGGAAACTTAACGATGTGACCAAGAAAGATAGTTACCCACTGCCAAGAATAGACGACACATTAACAACGTTGGCAGGATCATATTGGTTTTCTACTCTTGACCTGAAAAGTGGGTATTGGCAAGTAGGAATCTTTGAAAGAGATAAAGAAAATACTGCATTCTCTGCTGGAAGTGGACTTTATCAGTTTAATGTGATGCCATTTGGCCTGTGCAATGCCCCAGCTACATTTGAAAGACTAATGGAAGTCGTTCTACGAGGCCTTACTTGGAAAACCTGCCTAGTCTATTTGGATGATGTCATAGTAATGAGGAAATCATTTCAAGATCATCTAGATAATTTACGAGAAGTATTCTCAAGAATCAGGAACGCAAATCTTAAATTGAACTCAAAGAAATGTTTTCTGTTCCAAGAAAAAGTTGAGTTCCTGGGTCACGTCGTTTCCCGAGAAGGCATCCATACCGACGAAAAGAAGTTACAAGCAATAAAAGAATGGCCTCAACCTCGTGACAAACATGAATTGAGAAGCTTTTTGGGTCTGTGTACATACTACAGACGATTTGTAGAAGGATTCGCCAAAATAGCGTCTCCATTACATAGACTTACAGAAGATAAAGCTTCTTACAAATGGAATACCGAATGTGACCAAGCATTTAGAAGACTAAAAGCAGCATTATGTTCTAGTCCGATTCTTGCATATCCCATTCCAAAAGGAAAATTCATATTAGATACTGATGCGAGCAACGATGGCATAGGAGCAGTACTCTCCCAAGTACAAGATGGAGAAGAACGGGTCATCGAATTTTTCAGCAAGAAGCTATCCAAACCAGAGAAAAATTATTGTGTTACTAGAAAGGAGCTCCTAGCCATAGTTAAATCCGTAGATCACTTTCACAAATATCTCTACGGACAAGAGTTTCTGATTAGAACGGATCATGCTGCGTTACAGTGGCTCATGAAAATGAAACAACCTGAGGGGCAAGTCGCGAGATGGATAGAAAAGCTACAACAATACCATTATCAAATTAAGCACCGAGCGGGAAGGGTGCATAATAATGCAGATGCATTGTCCAGAAGACCTTGCCCTGAGGATTGTAAACATTGCAGGAAAATTGACCAGAAAGAAGGAATTACCTACGTGCGCCAGATAAAGTTAGAACCAGATGAAGAATGGATGTCGGCTTCGATTAGAACCACACAACTTAACGACAAAGATGTAGGACCTATCTTGCGATTGAAAGAAGAGAACAAGCCACGACCATCATGGCAAGATATCGCAAACCAAGGGGTGATATTCAAATCACTGTGGGCACAATGGGATTCACTGATAGTAGAGGAAAACATCCTTAAACGTGCCTGGGAAAGTGCCGATGGCCTTACTGTGGTTAATCAAGTAGGTTCCTAGGAGCATGGTAGACAATATAATGGCCGAATGCCATGGTGGAAAATCAGGCGCGCACCTAGGCATAAATAAAACCATGGACAAAATTCGAAACCGATTTTATTTTGTCAATTACTTTCAAGATGTAAAAAACTGGTGCCTCCGATGTTCGACTTGTGCAGCCAGCCAAGGTCCCAAAACAAGGTCCAGAGGTCAAATGAAACAATATAACGTAGGTCTACCATTCGAACGCATTGCTATTGATGTGGCCGGACCATTTCCAGAAACTAAAAAGGGCAACAAATACATCCTTGTTGTCATGGATTACTTTAGCAAATGGCCAGAAGTTTTTGCTTTGCCTAACCAAGAGGCCACTACAGTTGCGGAAGTTCTGGTAAATGATGTTTTCAGCCGATTTGGCATTCCTTTGGAACTACATTCAGATCAAGGAAGAAACTTTGAATCGAAGCTCTTCCAGAATCTCTGTGACCTTTTAGGGATACATAAAACACGGACTACGGCTTTACACCCGCAGTCAGATGGCATGGTTGAAAGATTTAATAAAACAATAGAAGAACATCTGTGCAAAGTTGTTGATGAGCACCAAACAGATTGGGACCAATATATTCCATTGTTTTTGATGGCCTATAGAACCGCCATTCACAATACGACAGGAGCTACTCCATCTAGTATCCTGTTTGGTAGAGAACTGCGTTTACCATGTGATATCATGTTTGGTTCACCTGAAGAAGAACACTTAGAGGTTAATGACTATGTCGAACGTTTAAGGCAAAAGCTGCACGATATCCATGAAGTGGTTAGAGAGCGAATAGAAATAGCCAGTGACCGCATGAAAGCGAGATATGACCTGAAAGCAAACTCTTCAGGGTTCAAAGAGAATGATCAAGTCTGGCTATACAATCCTCAACGCAGGAAAGGAAGATCACCTAAGTTGACACCACCATGGGAAGGGCCTTATAAAGTTGTTAAGAGAATTAATGATGTAGTCTACCGAATCCAGAGAAGCCCGAAGTCCAAGATGAAAGTTGTTCATCTAGACAGACTAAAACCTTACCTGGGAAATGTTGATCGGGACGATCAAACCTGAAGAGGAGGATAGTGTTACAAATTTAAGTTATTTAAATTTTATAATTGGAATTTATTTAGGTTTAGTGTAGTATTAGGTTGATTTATCTTAAGGTTGTATTCTTAGTCTAGGTTTTAGTTGCGTTATCTGTGACTTGCGGTCCAAATAATACGAGAACTTTCCGGACGTCGAAGGCTGCCGGAAAGTTCGAGGGAGATGGACGATCCTCATATATAAGGCCGGACGTCGTGCATCAGTCAGTCAGTCACAGATAACATACTGTAGTGGTCGTGAGATATTAGTGGTGAATTATTAGTAAGTTGGAGTGCGTGTTTTTGTACATAATTTGTGGAAATAAATTGACGTATCGTTTTCAACAATTGCGAGTTTTTAATTTGTCGTTGTGAACCCGTAACATTATATTACTTTAGTGGTGCCTATTTTCTGGGTAAACTGATTCCGGCCTGCGCGCTTTAATATTAATTTAAACCGTTATCCAAAGTAACTGTTCGAATTTTAAATTATTTTACAAAATATCACCAAACAGAGACCCTGCCTATTACACCAACAACACCCCGTAGGTACCTGTAATTGCCTCCAATTGAAACTTAACACACCTGACACACATTTACATGCCCCCTACACCTGACAACCCCACTCATGCCTTCCCATAACTAACCGGCCCTGACACCTAAAACCCCACAACTGAGACTCCCCACACCTGACACCATATTGACATACCATCCTGACACCGTATTGACCAATACCATCCTGACACCAACACTTCATATCATTACCCCCATACCTAACACTATCAACCCCGCATCTGAAACCATCAACCCCACACCTTACATCATCAGCCCAAGACCTGATAACCAACCCCACTCCTGATGCCCTTAACCCCACATCTAACACCATCAACCCCACACCTTACACAATCCCCCACACTTAACGTTATCAACCCAGCACCTGACCTAAATAACCTCACACCTGACATAAATAAACTCACACCTGACTCATGATCCTCACACCTGACACATCATCAACCCTAAATCTGAGACTATTAACCCACACCTGATACCATCAACCCCACACATGAAACCAATAACCCCTGACTCATTCATCCCACACCTAACACCACATCATATTGAGGAATAATTTTGCTTATGTTTTTCTATATTTAGTTCTACCTAGTTGTGATGACTGTAGCGCCCTTTACTATCTTTTTGCAATAGTACGTTGTAATTTTAAAATTTGTTTTTAGGTGAATTTCCTTTTATAACTTACTATGTAATTAATACGTCCCAAACAAATCCTGTGATGTTCTACAATAATTTACGAACTGCCAGCTTAACTAAGTTTGACCCGAGAGCTACAAGATATACAGCCGCACATACGCTTGATTTATACAGTGAAGTAGCTTCGATATGCAGGTAAGCAGCTTCTGACTTTTTCGCATATCGCAACTTTAAAATTTAAGTCTCCTACCATTAAATGGGCTCTGGAACGAAATAGCGATGTACAAAATAGCGACTATTAAAATAGCGGTATCGAAATAGCGACAATCAAAATAGCGATGTAATGAAAAGGCGACTATCAAAATAGCGATGTAACAAAATAGCGATTGTAACGAAATAGCGATGTAACAAAATAGCGACTATCAAAATAGAGATGTAACAAAATAGCGATGTAACAAAATAGCGACTATCAAAACAGCGATGTAACAAAATAGCGACTATCAAAATAGCGATAGTTCGGTTCCGTTTTGGCATATAGCTCGACTAAAGGGTTTCTTTCTAAGAATTTTTTTCAAAAAAAAAACTTTCCTGACTTCTTTCCCAGGATCCTAAAGGGTGTGAATCCGAACCGAACCGAACCGACCCAAACTGAACCGAACCAGCATATTTTTTCAAAAAAAACTCTCCAGACGTCTTTTCCGGAATCCTAGAGAGTATGAATCCGAACCGAACCGAATTCGGTTCAGATCGGTTCGGTTCGGATTCACACCCTCTAGGATCCTGGAAAAGAATCAGGAAAGTTTTTTTTTTGAAAAAATAAGCTGGTATAGTCAAAATACCGCAGGATATAATAGGGCATTTCGGTTCGTTTCGGTTTGGTTTAATTCGATTCGGTTTGGTTTGATTCGGTATTTTGATACATCGCCATTTTCATACATCGCTATTTTGATGCATCGCTATTTTGATACATCGCTATTTTGATACATCGCAATTTTGATACATCACTATTTTGTTTGTCGCTATTTTGATATATCGCTATTTTGATTGTCGCTATTTTGATACATCGCTATTTTGATATGTCGCCGTTTTGTTACAAACGCTATTTATACTACCCACACTGCACACTTTGTCCAAGGGACATACACTCATACTTACATAGATGGTGCCCCAGTCAGTACTTAACCGGATTTATACGAAATGTGGGGTTACGTATGTAAAATAAATTAAATATTAAATCAAGACAAACTTCGAGGCTTCTTTTGCTTCAAGGTGGAGATGTGTAGGTCTACGTTTAGGTCTATTTTGATCTGTCCCTCACAGAACACCTCTGTACCTGTTCCAGTACTTCCAGGTCTAAGTCACAGAAGAGTCGCCTTCTATATCTAAGTTTCCTTCAGTGTTCTCAACTGCAGGGAATATTCATATATTCAGGCGAGTGGCGAGTTTAAAAAAAGTCATAAATAGGTCTGTGTGTGTGTGTGTCCGATGTTCTGATTTGGTCCCAAATACGTCACATTGCTGACGTCTTTAAAACGTCTGAAAATGACGTCATTTTGGGTGTGTCTTTTGAACGTCATTTAAAGGTTATTTACACGTCAGGTTAGAGACGTCAATGGTCATTAAAATGACCTGTTTTTGACGTTTAAAAAACGTAACCTTGCTACCTGGTTTTCATTACTGTCGCTATTTCATTACTCGCTATTTTGTACTTCGCTATTTTGTACATCGCTATTTCGTTCCAGAGCCCATTAAATGATGGAGTGACACTACCTGACACTAGAAACCAAACATTACATAATCAAAACAAATCACACCCGTTAAGATTTTTAGTATATTGCCTAAGATGCTTTTAGGCTGGCCTTGACTGGCTGCCCCAGCGGAGAAGTATAGAAAAATAACTTTACCCACTATCAACATAAAATTTATTATTTTAGACCCCCGATTCACGAGATAGGAGTTCCCCTAACGAAAAGTCATTCTACAAGGACTGGTTACTTGGTCTCAGTATTTAAAGTTTTTGAAGGGGATGATAGAGAAAAGTTTGAAAGAAATTGGTTGTATTGGACAGGTATGTAACATCAAAACTGATTTTTATATTTCCTAAAAAAGCCACACTGTAAAAGTATTCCAAAACTAGAAGACTGTAGGTTGATAATTCAATCAACACACAAAAAAGTCTAATTTTTAAATGAGGAGCAGGCTTTCTATATGCATTTTGTCCAGTTTTTGTAATTTTACTAAATAAAAAAAAACTGCTATGCGTTTGACAAGAAATTAACCGAAAAGTTGATATATCGAAAATATGGATAAAAAATCATTCCAGGATTATACCTATTACACGTCTTCTGTGGCATAATATTGTTGCTCTATGTATGTAGTTTGCGATGGCATATTTGGTTAAAAATGAGAAAAAATGGATGAAATGCATATAGAAAGTCTGCTCCTCAAATGTCCTAGCCCGTGCAGCAATGGCTAAAGGATGAAAAGAAAAATGAGATAACGCCGAAAATGTGTTATTTTGGTGTATTTGGATCTTAGCAATTCTCGTAGTGACGTCTGTCCGTGTGTGTGTCTATACCGCGCTGGACCAATTTTCATTAAAAATAGTGTGCTGCTGTAATGAGGTGATTAGATTTTGGTCAAAATTCATTAACTTTTTTAATTTTTTTTTAAATGCTAACTTTTTAAAGTACCTGTTCTGTTTCTGTGCGTTTATTATACTCTGTTACCCTTCTCTGGTACGTGACTAAACAAAGGGAAAGGTTCCTTTGAACCCTCTCGAAAGCTGGCCGTCCCTATATACTTTTGAAATCAGGTAGTTTTTAGGCAGTTAGGCTTTAGCCCCTATCTCGTAAACATCGTGTATTATAATCGCTGTAAATTGAGTTTATTACTACGTAAATATAAAACCTATGGAAACTTAAAATACAGTCCTTTTATTACGTGCAAACGGCACATTTTTTTTGGTCCTAACGAGCGAATATTATTTAAAACTCGGGCGATTTATACACGATAACAAGGGCAAATACAAAAATAAACCGTAAGATCGAAAACGAACATTCAAACAGCAACAAAAATATAAACAGAAAACAGTGAAATAAATCAGCAAACATAACAAATTAACCGAACATTTAGTGAAGTCATACGAAAGCTTAATCAAATATCAGTGAAACATCAGCAAACTCATCAGAAAACACATTAATCGAATATCAGTGAAAATATCGAACAAGCATAGTGAGCACATAAAAATTATACGAAAAATCGGGCAAAGATCATCAAAAATATACAGAGTCAAACAAATATTATGAAAGAACATACAGTGCAAGAAAAAATCAAACAAAAGCAAACGAGAACATTAGAAGCATTGACAAGGATTAGTGAAGTTATTAATTTGTGATTTATACAAATTGCAAATCTATCAAAGTGACTTATATAAAAATCGAAAAATCGTAAAAAGACATCGTTTACGGCGGAAAATCGAGAGTGCCAAATTACAGCAGTGCGATTTCGATGCGTAATTAAATGTACAGTAAAGTAGACTAAAACTTGGTGACTAGACAGTTTCATACAGCACATTGGTTTATGGTTAAATGGATGGACATTTATTTGTTGCAGCACTATTGTCAGCTAAGTCATAGTCTTAAGTTTCCATTTTCCAACTTTTGCTTCATCTGCGTTAATAAATTTTGATTTTTTTTAATAAGTATATTTTATTTGATCAAAATGCCTAATAAAAAAACAAAAGCAAAATCACCCGCAAAAAAACAGACCTTACAGTATGCCCCAGAAGACGTTGTTGATGAACCCGATATTGATGAGTTATTATTGCGTAGACGGCAACTTACAAGCCAATTTGATCGATTCGAGAAAGTACTCGCGGATGCAGATGAAACAAAGGTCACAGAATTAAAAATTCGTAGCTTAAAATTGTCAACGGTTTTCTCAGAATTCGAAAATATACAATCGACTATTGAAGCTATAGATGAAGAATACATACCTGACAGGGAAACGAGAGAAAATCAATATTTCTCATTAGTAGCACGTGCCGAAAATTTCATAGCACAATATACAAAACCAAGTACTGAAGCAAACAAAAATAGCGCGTCGAACTCATCATCATGTGAACATACATGTAAAAATTCATGCAATCACGATTCATTCCCCGATTTAGGTTTAGATCTACAAGGGTTACCGATTCCAAAGTTTGATGGCAAATACGAAAGTTGGACTTCTTGGTTTGAGATGTTTACTAGCATGGTAGATGAAAATCCCAAATATCCAACTATAAAAAAGTTTTTCTATTTACGATCTGCTCTTCAAGGCGAAGCCAAGGAGATTCTTAGCGCATTATCAACTACTGAAAATAATTATAGAACAGCACTACAGTTGCTAAAAGAACGATTTGAAAATAAGCGGATTCTAATACATAATCATATAAAAAACATAGTTGAGTATCCAAGCTTATCCAAAGAGTCATGCGCATACTTACGAAAATTTATTGACACGATCACCCAAAATTATCGCGCCTTACAAAACTTAGAAGAACCTGTAGATTTTTGGGACACTATTTTAATTTACTTATTGTCAAATAAATTAGATAGCCACACAAGGAAAGAGTGGGAGGTTTTTAATAAATCTGAACGTCCAAAATACGAGAATTTCATGCAATTTTTGAAAAACAAATGTCAGATACTCGAAACACTTGAATGTAAATTGTACTCTGAAAAAAATACTTTTAAGTACGATCAAAAAGCTCAAAACAAACCCTATTTTTCAAACACATATAAAAAATCAACACTTGCACACGTCACAACGGAAAACGAAAATTCAAACTATATTCAAACAGAAGCAGACAGTCAGTATCAGTCAGACATCGAACAAACAGCGAACATATCACAAACAGACCCAAACATTTCACAAGCATTTTCGAACATACCACAAACATTCTCGAACATACCACAAACATTTCCGAACACACCTCAAAGGTTTTTGAACAACCCGCAAGTATTTTCAAAAAATCCTCAAACATTAAATCAACAGCAAACATTCGAACAGACATCTTCAATCATGCAACCTGCGAACATTCAAACATACGCAAACACTCAAAACAATTCAAACTTAATTAATCACCAAAGAACTCATCAAAATCAATCGAACAATTTTCAAAATCATCCAAACAATCAAATTTTTTTAAGTTGTACATATTGTAAGTCAAACAATCATTATACCTACCGATGCATGAAACTTTTATCATTTTCTTGTCAAGATCGAATCAAGGCTCTAAAAAATTCTGGAATTTGTACTAATTGTTTGAAAATTGGTCATATTCTAGAACAATGTCAAGGAAGAGGTTGCAAAGTGTGTAATCAAAGACATAACAGTATCCTACATGACTTTACTAACCATAATCGTGCTGAACACAGTCCGATACCTAATTCCACCGCACATGTTCTTGCAAATCAAGAATATTCTACTGACGGTTATAGCATTTCTCCGCAGAACACTCAAACTCACTGTAGCACTGAAATTGCATGTTCTTCACAAAAATTTGAAACTCAGCAAACTTTACTAGCAACAGCTGAAATTTTGATATTAGACCGGAAGAAAAACCCTATAAAATGTAGAGCGTTGTTAGACTCAGCAAGCATGAGTAACTATTGCTCATCCGAGTTGTTTAACAGACTAGACATCAAACCAACTTCTTTAAACATGATTATATCTGGAATAAATAATCAATCCAGCAAAATTGACACAAAATTTGATACCGAAATAATGTCCACAGATCACACCTTTTCTGAAAATTTAACGTTCTTGATAATAGATCAGGTAACTTCAAATTTGCCTCAAATTTCTTTTAATCCCAATTGTTTAAATTTACCGTCAAATATTAAACTAGCTGATCCGCAATTTTATGACAGCCAAAAGGTAGATTTATTATTGGGTGTAGAGATATTTTACAAGCTTTTTAACGCAGAGCAAATAATATTGGGCAAGCATTTACCTATTTTGCAAAATACTAAATTCGGATTTATTTTAGCAGGCCCTTTGCAACAAATTTTTTTATTAAAAGCTCAACAACAACGTTCTAACAGCTGTCTATCTATCAGTTCATTACACGAAAAAGTCGAGAAATTTTGGCAAATTGAAAACATCGAAATTTCTTCAAACAAACTGACGGCGCAAGAACTCGAATGTGAAAAACATTTTAGAGAAAATACCACTCAAGACGAAAACGGGAAATACATAGTCAGATTGCTATTCAAAGAAAATGTAGATCAACTTGGAGAATCATTTTCTATCGCGGAAAAATGCCTGTATTCTACCGAGAAACGATTAAACAAGGACACACACCTACGCTCAGAATATCATAATTTTTTAAAAGAATACGCCGAGCTAGGTCATATGACGCGAATTAATCATGAACTTGACGAACCCAATCAAAAATGCTTTTATCTCCCCCATCACCCGGTTTGCAAGGATTCAAGTGAAACGACAAAGGTCCGTGTAGTTTTTAATGGAAGTAGTTTATCCAGCTCAAAACTAAGTCTTAACGATGTCCTTAAAACTGGTCCTAAAGTTCAAAATGATCTTTTTGAAATTGTTTTACGAATGCGTACACATGCAATAGTTTTGATTGCCGATGTTGAGAAAATGTATCGTATGATTTGGGTGGACAAACAAGATAGAAAATTTCAAAGAATTTTATGGCGTTTCGATCCTAGTCAAGAAATCCAGCATTTTGAATTGAACACTGTTGTTTACGGTTTAACTCCTAGTTCATTTTTAGCCACTCGCGTATTAAATGAAATAGGCCAGAAGTGTCAAAGTAATTTTCCGGATATTTCAGAAATCATAATGAATGATTTTTATATGGATGATCTTATTACTGGTTGTAAAGACGTTCAATCAGCTCTAAAACTAAAAAATCACATTTCAGAAATCTTAAAAAAATCTGGCTTAAATTTAAGAAAATGGATGTCAAATAGTCCCGGCGTTTTAAGTCATATTTCTGACAATGAATCTTTCCAGATCAAGAGTGAAAACGAGATTAAAACCTTAGGAATTTTTTGGGATCATAATCAGGATTTACTAAGTTATATTTTTCGTTTAAAAATAAATCGTTTTCAAATTACAAAACGCACCGTTATAGCAGGAGTTGCTCAGCTTTTTGATCCGCTTGGGCTAATTAACCCCATCATAGTAACGGCAAAGTTGCTTCTTCAAAACATCTGGAAACTTGGCTGTGACTGGGATGACCCCTTACCAAATGTTTTGGCAAAATCGTGGTTAGATTTCATTGATCAAATAGAACTTCTTAGTAGCATAAAAATACCAAGATTTGTTTTGCATTCCATCGAATATTTCAATGTCAATTTACACGGGTTCTGTGACAGTTCTCAGGTCGCATATGGTGCTAGCATTTTTATAACTTTTAATGACAACCAAGGTGTTATTTATTCCAATCTGTTGTGCGCGAAAAGTCGCATCGCACCTTTGAAACCAACCTTAACAATTCCTAAATTAGAGCTCTCGAGTGCCCATCTCTTAGCTCAATTGATGACGAAAGTCAAGCTTGCTTTACGTTTACCTATTAAAAACACAATTTTTTGGACTGACTCGACCATCGTCCTAGCTTGGCTTCAAAAAGATCCTAGCCATTGGAAGGTGTTTGTTTCAAATCGGGTTGCCGAAATTCAAAAACTTACTGAAAACTCTGAGTGGCGGCATGTACCAACACATGAGAACCCTTCAGATATTTTGAGCCGAGGTTCAGATCCCCAATCTTTGCAAAATAATTCACTTTGGTGGATTGGGCCAAATTTTTTACTCAAAGACCCAGAATTCTGGCCTGAAAACGTCATTGCGGATATGGAATCTGTACCTGAAGTAAGAAAGGAAAATATCATCCTCACTTATGTTTCCACAAATCAAAGTAGTTTTCTATTTGAAAAATATTCCTCGTATTGGAAGTTGATCCGAATGACAGCATATTTATTAAGATTTGCTGAAAATTGTCGTGCGAAAAAACAAAAACTTAATAAAATTACTGGTCCTTTAACTTTAAAAGAATTAAATAACGCTGAAAATAGACTATGTTTTTTAGTTCAACAAGAATCTTTTTTAAGGGAATATATATCTCTTAAAAACGAGCGTCTAATTCCGAGTGACAGCAAACTGAAAAGATTGAGTCCTATGTTAGATCATAAAAATTTGATCCGAATGGATACTAGGCTAAAATACTCCAAATTACCTCAAGATACTATCAAGCCTATCATTCTACCTAGTAAACACTCTTTTGTAAAATTATTGATCGAACACAATCATAAAAAGTTCTTACATGCTGGTCCTCAATTTGTTTTATCACAAATTCGCTTGAAATTTTGGATAGTGAATGGTAGAAATTTTGTACGGCATACAATACATAAATGCATTCCTTGTTTCCGAGCTAATCCTTCAACTGTTAATCAGCTTATGGCTCCGCTACCCAAGCCTAGAGTGACACCTTCTCGTCCTTTTGCTCATTGTGGTATAGATTTTGCAGGACCATACTTAATTAAAGATGGAAAAACTAGGTCTCGAACTTACATAAAAGCGTACCTCGCTATTTTTGTATGTTTCAGTACCCGGGCTGTTCACGTAGAATTAGTGACCGAATTAACATCCAATGCATTTCTAAATGCTTTTAAAAGGTTTGTATCCCGAAGAGGATTATGTTTTGATATCTATAGCGATAATGCTACTAATTTTACGGGAAGTAATCGCGAAATTCAAAGGTTTTACTTTATTATTGAAAATTGCGCCAAACAGGCACATGCGAGCTACTTTCTGGAAAATCGTATAACTTGGCATTTCATACCAAGTCGATCACCTCATCACGGCGGATTATGGGAATCAGCTGTGCGGTCTTTTAAGTTTCATTTAAAGAGGATGTGCGACATTAAGCTTGATTTTGAAACATTTTACACATTATTGACGCAAATTGAAGCCATCCTTAATTCCCGGCCAATCCTGCCTCTTACCTCAGACCCACAAGACTTACAGTGTTTAACTCCCGGACACTTCTTGGTGGGAAGTAACTTGTTATCTGTGCCGCAACAAGATGTATCTGAAATTCCTTTAAACAGACTGAAGCATTTTGAACAAATGACAAAAGTTATCCAATGTTTTTGGAAAGTTTGGAGCAAAGACTATTTGCAATCGTTACAGCAAAGGTCAAAATGGTTTAAAAAGTCTCCAAACTTACAAGTTGGCACACTGTGTATTGTGCAGGAAGACAATGAGCCACCGATGTCATGGCCACTTGGTCGTATAGTAGCTGTTCACCCTGGCGCTGACAATCTTGTGAGAGTCTGCTCTGTACGCATGAAAAATGGTATTTTCAAGAGAGCAATAACACGATTATGTCCTTTACCAATTGAAGAAGATGTTTGTGTCCTCCCAGTGAAGATAAAAAACTCCTAAATATATTTGTTTTTATCTTAAGTTATTATTTTTTATAATATGTATCTAAGGTAGCTACGCAGATTATTTTCAACTTTTTACACAGATTTGTGCAGTTTTTTTTAAATTCTAGAATCTTAAGTTTAACTGGTACTTATTTAACTTATTTTGTTTTTAGTAAGTGACATAGTTATCTTAACATGTACTTATTAGTGGCTTTAGTAATAAGATTTTATTCAAATTATTTTAGATTTATACTTTGCACTATTCCATGTTTCTTAAAATTTATTAAGTGATTTAAATTAGATTTTTAATTTTTTATTCATTATTTGAAATATGGGATATTTCAACGGCGGCGGCATGTTCTGTTTCTGTGCGTTTATTATACTCTGTTACCCTTCTCTGGTACGTGACTAAACAAAGGGAAAGGTTCCTTTGAACCCTCCCGAAAGCTGGCCGTCCCTATATACTTTTGAAATCAGGTAGTTTTTAGGCAGTTAGGCTTTAGCCCCTATCTCGTAAACATCGTGTATTATAATCGCTGTAAATTGAGTTTATTACTACGTAAATATAAAACCTATGGAAACTTAAAATACAGTCCTTTTATTACGTGCAAACGGCACAGTACCTTTGCATCAATATGTGGATTACGAAAAAGAGTAGAACACATTTTCCGCAATAATTGGAACCGAATCTAAGCAAGAACTTTGGATAAGGTTTCGCTTCTGAGATTTTTACAAAAAACTGTTTTCAAGGCGTGGAGCTCACTTAAACTGTCCTAATGGGCTAGGAAGGTATTATATCCGCCATGCATCAACTTATTTTATTTTAGGGGCCAGAATGATTTACAGATATCTACCTCAGAAGGCAGGCCTACGAAAAATATCTCTGCACAAGTCACTGAGTCCGAAAGGTGATAAAATGTACATATTATTATGCGAATGTTCGAATATCCTCAACGATATCACTGCATTTGCTTTGCTTTTGCCCGCTTTAAGAGCAAGACTGACAGGGTATACGGGGATCTTTAAGCCAATACAGACTTTTTAAAAAAGGATGTTATACTAAGAATTCTTTTTTTTAAAAGCCAGGAAATTGGTCAAGAAATCCTATGCGTTTTCTTGTCCGATTTGGTTTTGATCCAAGTGTTAACGTCCAACGTCATTATTTTGTTGAAATCAAACAGTTGTCTTCCTCCACTATTTTTTAAAAACTGTATTTGTTTTAAACAAATCGTCCTGACATGTTTCATTTACTAACATCTTTAGGGGACATTACTTAAAACTAAACTAGCAGAACATTGTAAAAAGTTGTCCCCTAAAGATGTCAGTTACTACTCACGAAACATGTCGAGATCATTTAAGACAAAAAAATAGTGGAGGAAGACAATCTATCTATCTATTTATCTATCTAGCCTTCTTCGATCCATCTTTGGACATAGTTCCTGCATGTCTTCTCAAATCGTCCGCTCATCTCATTTGGGGTCTTCCCCTCTTTTATTTTCCCAAGGTCTCCTGGTTACAATACACTTATTCCATCGATCGTCTTTCTAATATTATGACCGGCAAATCCGCATTTTAATTTAGCTACTTCTCTTACATCCCTTACTTTTGTTTTATTTCTTATCCATTCATTCCTTTTTCTATCTGTTAGCTTTACATGTAACATTTGTCTTTCCATTGATCTTTGGGCTTTTATTACCTTATCCATGTTTAATGTTGTCCAGGTCTGGAATCCAGGTAAGTACAGGAAGGATACATTGGTTATACACTTTCGTTTTGAGGTACTGAGGATATTTTTTAATATGTTTACCCAATGCTGCCCAGGCCAATCTGACTCGTCTCTTGATTTCAGCCGTTTGGTTTTCCTTTTTTAGTTTAATAATTTATATTTTATGCCTCTACTTGTTCTATTTTCTCTTGGTTTATTCTGATCGTGATATCCTCATCTGGGTTTGTTATGGCAGTGCAGTTCATATCAAGCCTATATTTTTAGCTGCTTTATCCAATGCCTCCAGCATTTTTATCACTTCTTCTTTCTTGTCATTAAGGCAATATCATCAGCATATCTTAGGTGGTTTAAGTATTGTCCGTTTACTTTGATGCCTATTTCTTCACAATCTAAGTTTTTAAAAACATCTTCTAGGGCCTGGTTAAATAGTGGAGAAAGACAATAACCTCTTTAATTTCAATTCCATGACTCCACTATTTCCTAAGTCATTATTTTGTAATATTATTGTATTAACGACATATACGATTATTCTCTCATAAATGTGGGCCTGAAGAGGACCAAATTTTTGACACATAATAAGACAGAAAAAATGACAGAAGATATTCGATCAGAGTAACTTCTCGCACAAACTACAGAATGATAAATAATGAGGTCAACTTTTAAAACTGGGATTAAAACTAAATCACAGGAGAAAACGCAACCCCTTTAATGTAATAGTTGCCCCAATGAGTTTGAGACCAGCCGAATTCTAGTTTCTCCGAGACAGGAAGTAATTAATTAGCATGTTAATTATTTTTATTAGGTAAAATTATTTTTTACATAAAATAATTTTTTAAATCAAAATAAGTTCTAATACTAAAAAATAATAAAAAAAAAACTATTGTTGTTGACTTTTTTGAGTATCTTATTAATACCTTATTCTGCTTCTGATAGATCATTAACAGGCATATACAGGGTCTAAAAAAAACATAAAAATTTTTTTTAAGTTCTTTCTTTTAACATTTTTACCATTTAAAATCTTACAATGATTCGCTTAGGGTAAAAAAAAACACTTTATAACTTCAGTTTTAAATTTTTGAGGACTACTTGGGGCAGCTATATTCTGGTTTCATAAATTATATACCTTGTATATTTATTACGTGACGCTTTTTTACCTCACATTTGGGACCAAATTTTAGAAAAAGCAGCGTTATTGTTTTTTTCCAGCTTTCTGGTAACTGATTTGTAGAGATGGTCTCATGCACTGTAAAGCCTGTCACATTTTATTTGTAACTAAATAGAAAGTTTGGTTATTATTAGAGATAGCCTGAGGTTGTGCTCTTTTTTGAGCTCTAAAAAAATTCCGTGTAAACTCCGGTATGGCAAAAACCAAATAAGAGCATTTTTTAAAGGCTAAAAAAATACACTCAGTTATAAAAAATGGGACACGCTGTACCCCTTTTCTATATAACGAGGAACAAACTTGTTAAAAATTTTAAAAATATGTTGTTTTATATAAACAAATTGGAAAGGGAAACATTCTATGAAAAATATTTTTTTGTACTTAAAATTAAGTAGTATTAAGTATACTAATCAACTTTAATTTTTAATAAGAACAAACCATACGTTGAAAAAATATACCTTTTCTACTCTTTGTTTGACACTCGTAGACAATGATTGTGTAGAAATAAAATTTCGGACTTCCATTGTCTTTATTTATTTTAAAACACCAGTTTTATTTTTATACACAGTGTTTTAAAATAAATAAAGACAATGGAAGTCCGAAATTTTATTTCTATACCTTTCCTAATTCCGTGTATTTGAATGAACAAATTAAAACTAAAAAAACACTATTTAAACTTGCGTTTGATTTTGGTTAACTTCAGTTTAAAAAAAATGTACCTCTAGTAGCTCTTCAAGTTTAAAAATACATATGTGATTTTGTTAGTAAATATAATAAAGATTGAGAAATATACAATCTTTAGTCCACGACATAATAGCCGCGTTGCTAGTGATTTGTCGTACGACAAAAACTTTTTGGAGGCAATAATATATGTATATTAGATCCACATCAAGAGTTTATTTAAATAGATATTAAAATGTGGTGCAAAAAGTTCACACATATATATTTTATTAAGACTTTTTAGTAAATTGTCAAATTTTCACATGAGGTTCTTTATTTTAAACTAATTTGTGTATTTGACAGTTTACAATACTCACTTTTTTTTCTGATTTTTAAAATATACAATATGTTTATGCTGTGATAAATATTTTCTAAGACATGACACAGTACATATTCCCCCAGTAATATTATATTATACAAACTTGCCTATAGTTATTTTGTTTCTTAATGATTTTGTGTGTCTCAGCTGACGTAAACTCATAAGAATAAATTCATTATATCCCAAAATATGCTTATAATATATATACAGTATCGGTCAAAACTAGAGCATCTCCCTAAAATTGTCTAAAGTTTGATTTACGGTAACTGACCCTTAGAACGAAAATTAACAAGTTAGTTTTTACACAATTCTATGATTTTATGACCGGTGGCCACCCTGATAATGTATGATATAATTTCTATTTATTTTACTGCATTTTATAGAATTGTACTTTGTGTATTATGTAAAAACCAACTTGTTCACTACTCTGGCTTAAAAAACCGTTCCGAATTATTGTGTCTGTTAACAGGTCAGGCAGTATTGGTTCCCACCAATTAGTAATTGAGTAAGACAGGTGTTATAAAATCTTTATCAAAAAGTCGACGAAAGGCGCTATGACCTCCTACTATAGATTCCAGAATCATTTAGTACAATGTTTTTTTTTTGTTTTCTGGATCATCCATGATTTACTATTTTTTTAGTTTTTGCTCAAACTCTAATACCTAGAGAGACGGTTTTAGTACCGCGTTAAACGAGGCGTTAAAGCCAATATATATATAAATTCCTTCCTTATCACTTTTCTCTAAAACGATTGGGTTAGCCGCTACGTGGCTTGGCAAATGAATCTACCGATAAAATTTCACTTTTTGTAAAAATCTTCACATATTTGACCACACGTATCTTCGTAACCAATAAACGTAGGAAGCTACGGTTGCGTTCAGATTGTAGAGAATTTGGTTGGCTTTATAATAATAAAGAACCTAAATATAAAAATATGCTTCCTTAAAAGTGGTTTTTTTGAAAAAACTGAAAACATTGCAAGATTTTTGATTCTTACAGGAATAGCAAAAGGATTTCAGGGTTGCAAACTTGGAGCTGAACTACTCTAAAGATCCTAACAATATATAAAAAAAAATGTAAATATATGCGTGCTTGCAATGTTTGCCTTTTATTATGTCGATTTTCACTGGCGTATAGGATATAAATTTTTAAAATGAGCAAAAATCAATATTAGCAAAAATCTTGAGATATTTTTAAGCAATTTTAACGTATCCTTTGTCCAATTATTGTGAAATTTTCAAGACATATAACTTTAACGTCTCTGTCGAATGGTACTTGCCAGTTTTGTCTAAAATTTTTTGTAAACGTGACAAAAGGCATTATTTTGTGGAGAAAATTGTCAAAACAAGAGAATTGAGACCCGGATTGAAATTTTCAAATTCAATTTTAGGGAGTTGCTCTACTTTTAGTCGATACTGTATTTTTAAAATCTGAAAGAAATTAGGAATCAAAAATGTAATAAAACGCAGGGTGTCTTAAATAAGGAACCTAAGCCCCTCAAAACTTTTTGAATGTTTTCCTAAAAAACCATCTTGTTTATAAAAAAATATGAGACTTTTGTATTGATTGTATTTTAATATCTATTCAAGTAAACTATCTGGGTGGGTGTAAAAATATACGAAAAGTTTTTATATTTGCGTGACCTTTTACAGGGGTTAATATGTGATGTAAAAGGCCATGCAAATATAAAACATGACCCTTTCCATATATTTTTAATCGATGGAGACCTTTGAAAAAATATTTTTATGTTGCTTATATTATAATGAGCTGTGTTTTTGTTAATGTCAAATTAGCCTTGATTTTAAAGATAATAAAATTTATTATTAAATAAATTTGAGGCAATAAGCAATGTTGTACATTTTTATGCACAACTTATGTATATGTTTTTAATTTTAACGATGTGGATACAAAAGTTTATATTGTATCTGTTGTTACGTTATCTTTGAATGTATAATTTTTTTATAAAAATATAAAGAAATTTAAAACCGATTTAATAAAGGTTTTTTTTACATTTGAAAGTTTTTTTTTGTGTGGTTCGGAGAGGAAGTCATGTTATAAATTAGTTAAATTTTAATATATTTACTCTAGTCAGTTAGAGGCGGCCACGCATCTTACGGGTGTTAAAACGTTCATAATGAAAGACCCTGTACAGGGTGTTTCCGTATATTTAATCTAAGGTTATTAGTATTATATAAGTTATTATTATAAGAAAAACGTGTGAGAATGCAAAAGTTGTAGGGTTTATTCTAAACTACGAGGAAATGTTACCTAATAAAACAAATGAATATCGCAAAGTTATAAAAAAATACAAAAATCATAAATCTCTTAAGGAACACCCTATATATTAAATTCAAAATAAGTTTTTCTTTTTTGCTGAATTTAAAAATATATGATATGTTGACATTAGGTCCAGCCGCTGTTGAAATATATGCATTTTCAAAATCTATTTTTATGTTAACAAAATAGTACTTGACATAAAAAAAACAGATGACAACGTCCCAATTGTGTATTCACGTTTTTAAAATTATATAAAGTTAGCAAAACACCTATAGAAACAATGGATTTATCTAAAAAAATTTAGTTCACAATTAATTATCCGTAAATTAGTTGTGAAAACAAAAAATTTGCCGTGCCCGTTTTTTTAAAAAAAATATGGTGTTTTGCTAAATTTATACAAAGTTAGCAGAACACCTATAGAATAAATAGATTTATCAAAAAAAATTTTAGTTCACAATTTGCCGATAATTATCCGAAAATTTGTTGTGAAAACAAAAAATTTGCCGTGTCCGTTTTTTCCAAAAAAATATGGTGTTTTGCTAACTTTATTATATATTTAATATAATAATCACATTAGAGATGGAGCCGCCCGTTTTAAAAAATTCTATATTACCCGACTATTCCATAAATGCTGACTTTACTCAAATATTGTTGAAGTAAATTTGACTGCTCTCTCATTTTTCATGGGTTACTACAATGTGTGCACTTTGTAGATAGCTAAACACAGCAGCTGTAACGTAATTTTTTTTAAAAATACTAGAGATCGACATTGTTAATTGTATTTAGGAAAAAATAACACACAGCTATCGTGTTTCGATAAACTTAGTGTAAACTCGTTTTTAGTAAACCTATAATTATATTATGTTAATCAGGGGACATACATACATATGTATGGTCCATTCAGTTTATGTTGGAACCTCTTTTCTGAGTTCTTCTTCTATACTCGTTTTGGGTGTTCTTGGCTACCAGGGCCATGACGAACAACGCCCGACACGATTCTAACAGGCAAGGGCACACAAACAAGAATCCAATATGAAAGAAATAGAGGCAACTTTTAAAAAAGGTTTTTAAATTAAAATGAGTGAACCATTAGATATACAGACCTACCCAAAAAAAGGCAACTCAAGAATAAAAAACAATGCTGAACCGTAACCTTGACAAGTGGATTTATTGGAGCTGTAAAGATTGTCAAAAATATTGGATCAAAAATGATTATTAATTACATTTTGATTTAGATTCAGTGCTTTCACTTACATAAATCTCGACCGCCATCCCCGCTAGTACAGGGTGTCCCAAATTGGGCATTTTTAAGGGGTTTAAGGTACTTCTAGGGGAGACAGAGAAAAACTGACCACGCATTGCGAGGCTCAAATTTCAAGAGACTTATAGTGAAAACCGCATTTTGAAATATCGTCTCGTCTTTGAGCTACGGGGGCTTTTTGAAATGTCTGCATTTTGGAAGGGGGTCGATAACTTCGTTATTAATGGAAATTTTGATTTAGAGTAAATTGCAATTTTATAGACTTTGTCACGAGGAATTCACCCGCTAAATTAAATTTTAACTGTCACTTTTAGTTTTTGAGATATGACATAAAGTTGCATTTTTTCTTATGGAATGGCCTATATTTTAATTAATTTTCGAATTCGTCATTGAATTCTTTTTAAAATGATGTATCATATGTCATAGTTTGATTGAGCACTTTAGGAGATATTCAGCTTTTTCACTTATTTCTAGTGCGCTATGATTTCCTGCTGAGGAAGGTCAAGGCACTCCAGTATTTTTATTATTTTTTATACGACTGTCTTGTAAAAGGGGGTTTTGCGCACGGAGAACACGATCTGAAAATGGCATTTTGCGCACGCTGTGTGCAAAACGTTTTGCACACGCTTAGCTTATGTCATTTTTGCGCACGCCTATGTCATTTCTGCATACGGGTCTCCCGTCATTGTGATTTTTGTTGTTGTCACCCATCAATATAAGTTGGCTTAGTTCCGTAGCAACCGTCACTGCTCGTATGTTTTGTTGATTAGATACGTCAAAAAATTGTTGAATTTTTAAAGTTTTGTTGTAAAAATGTCGGAAATAAAAACAAGTTAAATTAAAATTCGATTTTTCCTTCTTTATTAGCAGTCGTATAAAAAATATTGTAAAAAACTCGTTTGAAAACCTCTTTGCACACTCCCTCGACTTGTAGACCGAGCCTTCGGCTCATAGGTCTATTAAACTGTCTCGATCGTGTGCAAAGAGTCGTTTTCAAACCTGGTTGTTTAAATAACTATTACACAGTCAAAAATATAGTAAGCCTGGTTTGGAAAAATTATAATTCAGCTGACGGCCCTCAAAGCCTAGTTATAAAAAGTAAGAAAAATGATATTTCAAAATAAAATTAAAACGCTTTTGTGCAAAATAATTTCTTATAAAAGCGTAATGTCAAATTATTTAAACAATTGAAAACAATGACAAAACGCCAAGGCGCAAGGCCAGCTTGATTTGCATAGTATAAGACAACAAAACTATAGGAGCATTGAAGTAAGATTTGACCGCAAGGCTTTCACGTCAATGGCGCATGACGTCATTCAACGCACACTAGACAAAAATAAAAAACTTTAATTATCTCCGAAACCGCACAATCAAACTATGACATATGATACATCATTTTGAAAAAAATTCAATGACGAATTCGAAAATTAATTAAAATATAGGCCATTCCATAAGAAAAAATGCAACTTTACGTCATATCTCAAAAACTCAAAGTGACAGTTAAAATTTTATTTAACGGGTGAATTCCTCGTTACAAAGTCTATAAAACTGCAATTTACTCTAAATCAAAATTTCCATTAATAACGAAGTTATAGACCCCCTTCCAAAATGCAGACTTTTCAAAAAGCCCCCGTAGCTCAAAGACAAGACAATATTTCAAAATGCGGTTTTCACTATAAGTCTTCTCTTGAAATTTGAGCCTCGCAATGCGTGGTCAGTTTTTCTCTGTCTCCCTTAGAAGTACCTTAAACCCTCTAAAAGTGCCCAAATTGGGACACCCTGTACATATAGAGGGGGATTCCAATGAAAACGGGAATTCGTCGTGCTTTTTGATAAAACGCTGGATCACGTCGATTTTGTAGAGATGAACAAGTTTTGGTCGCTTATTGTCCATTTGAAGAAAACGTTTTCGAACAATTTTTTGCTCAAAGAAAACGTTTTCGAACAACTTTTTGTCCAAAGAAAATGTTTTCGAACAATTTTCCATTCGAAGAAAATGATTTTCGAAGTGAATGCTTTCGAACAATAATAATAAGATATTTATATGAAATGTACTATTAATTTATAAGTAATTAAAGCCGAACCTTACTAAAACTCTATTTGGGCATTTTTTGTCTTTTGATAAAATCGGGATAAAAAGGCACTAAAAAAAACCACAAAATCTAAAAACACTCACAAAATTGAAAAAAAACTTGGAAAATAAACTAACCAGTGCGCAAAATAGCGTATAAACATCCTGAAAAAAGTTTCATTTTATCCCTTGATATATTATTAATAAACTTTTAACATTAATATTTTTAAAAAAATGATTTTTAACAATAAATATACAGGGCTTTCAACAGATAAACAGAAAAATAATATTAAAAATATGAAATTTTTTAATAAAAACCTGAAAAATATGAACGTAAAAAGAAATAAAGGTTTTTTTTTTGGTCCACTACTACTACTACTAAGCCAAACCCAACTTTTTTGTTTGGGAAAATACATTTACTAAGCAAAACTATATATATTTTTTATTTTATTAATAAAGAAGTTGAATTAGGCGTCAATGCGGTATGGCCAAACAAAAACAAGGCACATTTTTTAAAAGTACATTTAGGTACGTCTAGTAATAGAAAATAGTACAACAAAGTTTACTTTTTCCATGTTTTTTAGCCCACTGTGATATCAAATACTTGTTACCGTCTTTTCTAGTTAACCACTCATCTTGAAACTTTGACATTGTTTTGACTATTCTTCTCTGAAATTTAATTTAAGTCTGATGGAAAAAATAATAAACTTATTAAAAAAAATACAAGACTGAAGAGGTAATTTTAAATTTGTGTTTGCATTAACAGTCACTGGAGCAAACTATAGAGAGTTATGGGAAAAAGGCACGGATAAGACCAGGTCCCAATAAGGCCAAGTCTAATTTAGACAGATTTACATTGTAAGATGCTTCAATTATGACTTGCCAATTGTTTTAAGGCTCGAACTAAATACGGCCTGATTTATTTATCCTTAATTAGGCCAGAACCTATTTATTTTGGGCTTTAAAACAGCTGATGTTATAATTAAACCATCTTACAATGCAAAACAAAATAAGGCCTGGCCTTATTGCTGCCTGGTCTTATGCGTGCCTTATACCAATAACTCTCTTTTAGCCCCTCAGTTCATCTTCATTGGGGAAAATATGAAAAATATATGTATATAAAGTTAGCAGAACAACTTTGGAAATTGAAAAAAATTATATGCTCATAATTTCCCGTTATTTATCCGTAAATTAGTTGTAAAAACAAAAAATTTGCCGTGTCCGTTTTTTTTTAAATATGGTGTTTTGCTAACTTTATATAAAGTTAGCAGAACACCTATAGAAACAATGGATTTATCTAAAAAAAATTTAGTTCACAATTTGCCGTTAATTATCCGTAAATTAGTTGTAAAAACAAAAAATTTGCCGTGCGTTTTTTTTTAAATATGGTGTTTTGCTAACTTTATATAAAGTTAGCAGAACACCTATAGAAATAATAGATTTATATAAAAAAAATTTGGTGCACAATTTGCCGTTAATTATCCGCGAATAAGTGGTGAAAACAAAAAATTTGCCGTGCCCGTTTTTTTTTAACTATGGTGTTTTTATATAAAGTTAGCGGAACACCTATAGAAACAACGGATTTATCTAAAAAAAATTTAGTTCACAATTTGCCGTTAATTATTCGTAAATTAGTTGTAAAAACAAAAAATTTGCCGTGCGTTTTTTTTTTAAATATGGTGTTTTGCTAACTTTATAAAAAGTTAGCAGAATACCTATAGAAATAATGGATTTTTCTAAAAAAAATTTAGTGCACAATTTGCCGTTAATTATCCGTAAATTAGTTGTGAAAACAAAAAATTTGCCGTACTCGTTTTTTTTAAAGAAAATATGGTGTTTTGCTAACTTTATATAAAGATAGCAGAACATCTATAGAAACAATAGATTTATCAAAAAAAAAAAATATTATAATAATTTCACAACTAATTTACGGATAATTAACAGCAAATTGTGAACTAAAATTTAATAAATCCATTGTTTCTATAGGTGTTCTATAAAGTTAGCAAAACACCATATTTAAAAAAAAAACGAGCATGGCAAACTTTTTGTTTTTACAACTAATTTACGGATAATTAACGGCAAATTGTGAACTAATTTTTTTTTAGATAAATCTATTGTTTCTATAGGTGTTCTGCTAACTTACTGTGAAGTTCGCATGTACCATTTTTCAAGAAAAAACGAGCACGGCAAATTTTTGTTTTCACAACTAATTTACGGATAATTAACGGCAAATTGTGCACTAAACTTTTTTTAGATAAATCCATTATTTCTATAGGTGTTCTGCTAAATTTATATACAGTACAAATATTTAAGGGCAAATTGTGAACTTAAATTTTTTTAGATAAATCCATTGTTTCTATAGGTGTTCTGCTAAATGTAAATAAAGTTAGCAAAACACTATATTTTAAAAAAAACGGGCACGGCAAATTTTTTGTTTTCACAACTAATTTACGTATAATTAACGCCAAATTATGAGCAAATAATTTTTTTCAATTTCCAAAGTTGTTCTGCTAACTTTATATAAATGCTTAAGAGGACGGGATGATCGCAAATCATTATGACATTTCCAAAATTTTTACTATTATGTGAATTATTTTTATTCATGACTGAATATAAACAAAAATATTATTTACAAATAAGTATTTTTTACAATAATTAAAATGTTTTACTATCTACGTACAACATAACATAAGTCTACGATCAGTCAACAACTTTTTTCATTTTCTTATTTTAAAGTGCACCTTAAACTAACAAAATGAAAAGCTGGTTTATATTACAATTTTTGGAGCAGGATTAAAAGCTTAATAATACATTAATAAATATTATAAATCTTGGTGTATTACAAAATATTGTTTCTATTTATTTGTGTTTTAAGAATTTTTGTAAGTCTCGTTCACAGAGTGATTTGAAAGAAACCCGCACCCAACTATAGGTATCCGCCGATACTAACCGATTTTTTTGAAATTTTGATATGCTGTAGGGGTCATGCAAGTGCATCATAAAAACGTAGGTTGGAATTTAGTGGGCTCCCTAGTTTAGAAACAGGGGCGTGTAAAAGAAGCACAAAAATTATATTTAATTTAAAAAAGGTTGTTTTTATGATGCACTTGCATGAACCTACAACATATCAAAATTCCGGAAAAATCGGTTGGTTCACGGCGCACACCTATAGGGTGCGGGTTTTTAAAAATGTTATCTGATCAAAAAGGCCATTTTTTACACCTCTAAGTTCACTTATCTTGGGGACACACTGTATGGTAGATCTTGAAATAAAAAATAAAATAAAAAGGGGTTTGATAGTTAAATTATTAAAGCAACGCTAAAATAAAATATTGGTGTGATGAGCGATATTGCAATAATCACGAACATAAAAAAACGTAGACCAAAATGTCTACATAGTATTTTTTAAATATATTATTTACATTAAATATATAACTTACCTCCTTATTTAAAAGTATTGTGAGGGTATATAAAAATGCAGTTTTTACAAAATTTTACGGATCCTTATAAAACTTTAAATCTGTCAAGCACATTATACTTATCACAGTTCACAAAAACTTTTTGTGATATTCCGTAAAATTTTGCGTTTTGTTATATTGACTTTTTCTAATGAATTATTTTTTTTATAAAAATAGCAGAGCATTAGAGAACAAAGAAACAGGTATGATTGTAAAAAGATTGAATTTATGGAAAAATATTGCATGTCCCAAGTCACTTGATGGTGACACTAATTTGTTGCCATATTGCGAAAACCGATTTTGATGTAATTTTCTGGAAAATTTGTTATTTTTTTATTTAACTTTGCAGTGGGGTAGTTCTTTAAGGTTGAGAAATAACCAAATATTTCAACTTCTGAACGGAGTGACCGACGCGACGTATCAAATATGTAGTTTTCGGATTTTTCTTAATAAATTGTCAGAACAAAAGATTTGGCTAGAGCTTTAGTTTCAGAAATATGGAAAAAAATTGTTGTATTAGTTTTGTAAGGTCCTGAGGCCTTTATTTTTAAAACAGCACAAAAACATGTTTGCAATGCTCGAGGTAATTGGCAGGCATTATCTCAACAGTAGAATTTAACTTACCATACTAAAGTTAATATAAAAAAAAACGTTGAAATACTTTTTACACGTTATTCCTTTGTTCTAACGTTTCTCAAATATGACAAATATAAAAATCAAATACTTAGTGTTAATACCTAAAATAAAAAGGTTTTTAAAATACAATTTTTGAACAATATTATACATAAAATACATTGATATTTTAAAAGTTTTCTCTAAGGAACGAATAGTAATTTACATTTAATTGTCATTTACTCTTCTTTTCTGCATTAAAATCTATCACAGTCCTGCACAGCAAAAAAAAATAATAATAAAAGTTAAAAACTCAATATAAAACATACAAAAACTAGTGTTAAATAAGACCTGAAGGGTAATTAAAATTTAACAATTATTTTACATTGTTAAAAATTGAACGTTAATTTACTATTTATTTAAAAATTGCACATAATTGGAAACTGGAAATTTTAAAATAACAATTATACAGATCGGATTCTGTAAAAAAATTGTTTCATGTTGCGTAAAATCAATTCCAAAATAAAAGAAATACCTCCCATAAGTCTTGTCTACTACAGAGATAAAATACTAAATACAGAAATAAAAATTGGGAAACAAAAAAAATTTAAAACATAAAGAACGGAATGTCCACGCGTGAGCTTAAGATACAAAAGAAAATTAAAATAAAACCCTACGACTAATAAAAATAAAAGCGAACTTCGCAATTTTTTAATTGCTTTGATTTTAAATGTGTATATTTGTTAAAGATTTATTTTGACAAAAAATATTCACAAAAAGGACCTTTAAAATCTGAAACCAATGAATTCGCCCACATGAATTGGTTATTGATTTTTGCGTGCCTGTTGTTTTGTTTTTATAAAAAACTTAAAACCAGAAGTACGTGCGAAGGCCTTCTTATCCCTGGCAATCAGTGTAAAAATTACCGGAAATATTCGTCAATATGTATATACTTGGAAATACCTGGCAAAAGTACTAATATCTGTATAAAATTTTAATAATTCTATCTGTCAAAATAAATTAAAATAAATAAGGTTACTCAAGTAGTTCCAAGATGGCCGCCATCGGAGGCATAACAACCTACACCGTCGAACGTAGAACAAAAAACTATAAATTTTATAAATTAAATTAAAAACAAAACAATTAAGGATGCAAATGTAAACAAAGTATATGTGGCAGACAGTTCGGCTGCCCGAAATTAAAACAAAGTAACTGACATTTTTGGAAAAATCGAGTTTTTTTTAAAAGTTACATAATCGTAATCTTACGCACATTTTAGTATAAACATTTTCTAAATCGGTTAAGAAATACCGAAGTTATTATATGATTTAGACCACGTTATCCCATTTACTCCTATGCTTTTTAAAAACTTTATATTGATTTTTCTCGGTTTTGATAAATCTGCAGTTACTTTGTTTTAATGTCGGGCAGCCGAGTTGGCGGCTTGTTTTCTCCGAGGGTAGCTTTTTTCTTAACCTAAAATTCAGTTGCATGGCCTTATGCCAGAAAAATTATTTGGACTTGAAGTAGGACAGCTAATTAATAAAAAGTATATTTACAATAAATGTCTTTTGAGCTTTATTTGACAGAGGTGCTGTCAAACGTAGGAAAAGTTTCTTGTTTTTGAACACTTTTTGTTAAAACTCCGTAGGTTGGTTAAAAACACGGTGAATTTTCCCGAGGTGGACAATCAAACTATCGTCGTCCCAAAAATATTAAAAAAGAACTTCAGAAACTGTGATTGGTATTTAAAGATTCTAAAGGTGAGTATTCTTTGTCAAAGTAAATTATTTAACAGGAAATAAACTGGTTAAAAATGTACGGGTAAAACTTAAAAATTCAAATAAAAACGTCTCTTATTTCTTTCTAAACGACAAATCCGACGAGATATGTTTCTCTAGAGAGTCACAGTGGGCCAATTCTTCACCGTTAGACCGAAAACAAGAAGAACTATAGCCCATATTGCTATCAATACTGTCAAAAAATTCACTTTTAGTGTGCCAGAGAAATGTGTTGGCCGTTCGATAATTGGGGTTTTCGGAATCAGTCGCTGTTTGGGTCAGCGAAGAAGATTTGTCCACCAGGGAATCCATGTATTCCGGGGTGGAATCCAAATAATCCGGCGTGTGAATACTGTTGCCACTAGATGAAGAGCGAGTCCATGGAGATGGAAATTTTTCTAGAGCCCATGCCGAAGTTATATCCTAAAAATTAAGATATTATCATGCGTGGGTACATGCATTATGCATACGTGTATACATTATTATAATGAGCAGAGATTCAAGAACAATAATTGGATTTCACAACTAAATAAAATAAAATAAGTGGGTACACTATGCATATTTGAGATTACCAGTGAAAAAGCTGATATAAAAACGGTAGTACAAGTGCACTCGTAGGCACTTTGGTCAAATCCAATTTGTTAATGTTCTATAATCCGTGATTACGGCTGACTTATTCAGAAGTACTGTTTTAGGAAATAGCTTTTTAACAGATCAAACTTTGTCACGGTATTTTCGTTCAGTATTATTTGACAGCTCTGATAGTACAGCAAATAGTGCGCTAAGTAGGCTGACTATGTAGACCAAGTTTCTCTAAGGGTAAATCCTTGTGACAACTTTAGTAAGTCAGCTAAATAGTTTGTTGACGCTGTATTGGGCTGTATGAACAAAAATAGTGTTTTTGGGTCAGTTAAAATAACACCAAATTTGACAGTTTTCATCGTTATTCTCAATAAGGATAAAGGTTAAAGGTAAAGGTTAGAGATAAAGGTTAAAGATATAAAGGGGAAATAAAGTGGGATTTTGGAACATGAAAAATAGGCATAACAGAAATGTCAAGTTGTAAGTTTCACATTAAACTCAATTTTTTTATTTATTTCTTTTTATAATATGTATTTATGGCTTTTTACAAAAAAACTCGACAAAATACTACTCTAATACCTTCCATGCCATTAGCACACGAAAACAGTTTTTTCTAAATATCTCAGAAACGAAAGCTCGTATGAAGTTTTTGGTTATTACACAAATCGTTGAGAAAAAGGTACTATATTCCAAAAACCGTATATTCCAAAAACCGTATGCGATGCTTCGTTAAACAGGCACACGTCACGCCTAGCTGCGCAGGCTAGGAAGGTAAAAAACAATACAAAACTAACCTTAACCTTATTAAAATAATAGAAAAAAAATGGTTGGTAGGAAAATACATTTATAACGTACTTTCGTATGTACCGGACGTCGTTATTGTAAACCATAAAAAACTGTCAAACAAATGACCCAAAATGTCAAAAATACCATGGTAGTTTGAAAGTTTGAGTATTTTGTCTGTCAAAAATGCCTTCTTAAAAAAGCACCTTCAATGAATCACCCCTTATTATTATTAAATTGAGGGTTAATGCAAGATATTTTTAAGCCCACATCAATTACGAGGTCTGGCCTTTAAATATCTAGACTGATGTCATAACGATTTTTATTCATCAATAAATAAATTGAAAACCTTATCTCCTTTAATAATATCCCGTTGATTATCCGTTCACCGGTCTATATCAATTTTCCATTGCTAAAAGCACGAATGGAAGCATGCCCTGTAAGCTGGTTGAAAAACTCGCTTTCGCTTTTACCGAAGGTACACATTCAAATATTACAGTATGTACAACTGGTTAAGGAAAATGAATACGGTGTCACATGATTGCCATTGGGTTACTCATGTAAACAAGCTCCAAAGTCATGTGACAGAGTAGTCATTTTTTTTCGAACCAGTTGTACAGTGCGACCATTTATACCTGCACACACATCTGCAGCGCTTGTTTTTAGCTTTAGAATTTTTAAACACTATACCAATAATAAAATTGCCTAAAGATCTTGTAGACCCAAAAAAAAATTCCTAATTTCCATCCATTACTTTTTGAGATATTACGTCTCAAAATAAGTTGATTTAGTGAGCTTAACACATAATACAGGGTTCGGAAATGTGAAAATTTATTTGTTAAAAATTATTCCGTCGAGATGCTATCCTTCCACGTGCACCGTGTTCTCCAAACGTTCTGTGAAATTACCAAACACGCGGACACAAAGCTTTTGTGATATTTGAAGGAATTTCAGTGTACACCTCTGATTTAAGGAACTGATGAAATTTGAGCCATTTCACAAGAATCTGTGCTTGCCAATTTGAGAGAACGTTTGGAGGATACGGTGCACGTGGGAGAGCTTCTTGACGGCATAATTTTTCACAAATAAATGTCCACATTTTCTAGTAAATTTTATAAATAAAAACACAATAAAGCTGAATGAGTTACAATATTTTTAAATAGTAAAAACCCTTTAAAACACCGTGTTTTACATCTCGTTTTTTCTCAATTGAAAACATTTTGACTAATAAAAAACGTTTTGATATTGACGTTGAATTGAATTTAAGAAAATCAAGGACAAGAAGGACATGAAAAATACTTGAATAATTTTTTTACAATTTTCTTTGAGCAAGAAGATTTTTTATTGTTTTTTTTTAAATTTTAACACTAAAAATAAGCGCTTCGGATGGGTGTGCAGGTATAAATGATTGCACACAAAAGTCGTTAGTATCAACAGTATACCGGAATAAATGATTGCACACAAAAGTCGTTAGTATCAACAGTATACCGGATTATTTTTTAATAAAATGAGTAAGAGGCTAAATTTTAGTAAGTAGCATAATTGTGCAGAGATGCCCAAGTTTTTCAATTGCAAGAAATCTTGAACGTGATTCCTAACAGAGTGCGTAGTGTAACATGCGATTTGTAAGCGACAGAAAAAAATTGCTGGTTACTAATTGTTTACTGTTCCTTTTTACATCTTGTTATTTTGACATGTTTGGGCGGAGGGCAGGGCCACCAAAGCATCTAGTCTGCTGGACAAACGTTTTTTTCTATTTTTAGCCAGACCTCGTATTATAAAAATAGCGTATGCATTAAGACAGAATGGGATAGCGCTACGCAAATGCAGTAGCTATAAAATGAAGAGGACGACCATACCGAACTCTAGCGTTAATAAGACGTTCAACTATGTACTAGGACTGTTCCAAGAGTATCCTATATTTTATCATTAGCAACTACGTTTGAGTTTCCTGCTTTATCTTAGGAATGGTTGCTGATAAGTCGTAAGCCCATTGTCTTCAGTGAACAGAACGTTTTCTGCTCTTGACCAAATTTTGAAAAATGTTAGGATTCAAAATCATCGGTTACAATTCAACAAAAATGCAAGTTTTTGAAATACCAAATTCACGTTTTACGCATGACCTTAAAAGTCAGTAGATTTCATTAGATTTCACCACGTACACTCGGATGTCGCAAATAAATTTTTTTTGGAGACAAATTTAAGCTCAATTGGCAACACTGCATATCGTGATTGAAAGTTGTTGACAGTGGTAAAGTAGAAACAAAATTTTGGACTTGCATTGTCCTTATTTTTTTTAAACACTTTGTTTAAAATAAATAAAGACTTGCATTGTCCCTATTTATTTTAACACTTTGTTTAAAATAAATAGACAATGCAAGTACGAAATTGTTTTTCTAAACTGACCAATGCATGTTATAGCATAATTTGACTGTATAAGGCCCCTACGCATACGGCATTTAATAAAAATAAGCCTATAGGTAAAGGACGACTTACAGTGAAATAAAAGATATTTAGGTAAAACACGCGTTATGTTTAAAATCTAAATCCAGTCTACTTTTGAAGTAGACCTTGTACAATGACGGTTTTTAAATATAGAGACCGTAAAATTAAAATTATTATCATCGGTCATCTATATTTTGACATTAGTTTAAAGGACAGAGTTTTTTTTACATATTTTTACATAGACTATTGGTCGTTTAGCGAGATTTTTTTATGTGTACAAGGTTAAAATATTTTTTCGACTTATAAACTAAATTTTCCCAATTGAAAAGAAAATAAAGTTAAAGTAAGTAATAAAAGTATGAAATATCGAATCGACAAAAATACTGATTTTTTAAATGTGCTAAAGAACTATGTTAAGCAAGCATCTATTTTCTACGTGCCAACTAACTACTGAGAACTAGAGACCCTGTACAAGGTCTTTACTAAAAACTACTAAAGCGTAGAGACCCTGCATGTATGACATATTTTTAGAGACCCTGCAAGTATGATATATTTTTACAAAAGAGAGACGCGACAAACCCATCAAAGTCAATGAAATTAACATTTTTTGGTTATGTTATTTTCTTGCCAAGTTCATTGGCGTTTGACTAAAATAATTTAAATTGTCAGCGGTGAGTGACATCAATCATCATGAAACAAATAAACACGTTTGTCCGCACCCCCTGTATGAGTTTTGTTAACAAACATTTATTTTATTTTCCGACGCTTATGAAATGACAAGGACAGAAGGTGCGTCTCTCTCTCTAAACATCGCTAGAGTATAGAGGACCGATATTTTCATCCTTGCATTTTGACTTAAATAAATTTGACTTTGAAGAGTTTGTCGCGTCTCTTTCTTTAAAATATTCATACATACAGGATACAGGGTATCTACTAAAGCGAAGCTACATTTAACTGTATGACCTCTAGATTTAACTAATTTTACGGTTCGTACCTACTTTTCTCCAGGCCGTTGATTGATTGGTTTTTAGATATCTGTAGTTTATACACAAAAAAATGTTTATAAATAAAATTTAGAAAATACCGGTTTATAAGTAAAATTTGGCTCGGCATTAGTAAATTTTTGAAAATGAATCCAAGAATTACCTGTATACTGTAGGATAAATTTTTAAATTGTTGTACTTAAATTGCAAAACATCTAATTTTTTGGGATATCTTCTTCTTTTAGAAATAATATGATATGAATATGAACCGAACCGAACCCTTGCTTTATTCCAGTCCCTGATAAAATGTAAAAAAAGTCAAATATCTAAAAACCAAATAGCAGAGAAAGATTGATCGATAACCCTTTAAAGTGCTATTCTACTAACTCAAAAACTACTAACCATCACATAACATAAGCGTACACCAGCCACAAAATACTACTGCAAGCTTATATTCAAAAGCAGCAAATTAAAATAAAAAATTAAAGCCTCACTTACTCCACTATTTAGAGTTCAAGTCAAATCATAACGGCCATAACGGAGAACAGAACAAAACGTAAATTAAACTGTCCGAGTCCATCTAAACGTCTCGCCTGACGAGGAAGAAGTTCCATATGGAAGAACCTGTTTTCGAGCGTACCTTTTCGTCCTTTTGTTGGTGGCTGCTCCATCTACCGGCCGTGGTACTACTACTATTACTTTTCTTCTGAACTGCTGGCGACTTACTACTACTGTTGTTGTGTTGACTAGTCTGCACACTGTCGCTGCTGCGTAACTTGGAGCTGAGCGAGTCTCGAGCAGAGACTAGTGAACTCTGGCGGGATTTCGACAGACTAGTCTTGGTGAGCGAGCCGTGGCCGTCTGAGCTCCGGTGTCGACCTGTAGAGTGTGCTGAGTGCGAGCGGTGCGGTGAATCGCCGCTACGACTACGCGGCGGTGCTGGGCTGTGTTTCCCTGTGGGTGCACGGTTTAGTGGTAAAACATATGAAATGAAAGCTAGTCTCTTGCACCAAGTAGTGCAAAAAGAAAATAAATAAAAATGTAAATTTTGCAATTAAAAACTAAACAAAGCCTCGAAATAAAAAACGTTTTAAAGTTTGGCCTAATTAGTTGATACATAATTTGTTTTCCGATGCTCTTTTTTTACTAGAACAAGAATTTTTTTTGGGATTAGCCTTTAATAGATACGGAGCAGTTTTAGTTTGGGGTTCTCTTGGCCATGAAGCTACCTTGTCAAATAAACTTCGTTTCCGTTTATAGTCTGAACGATGATTCAAAATCGACCCTAATCTAAAAGTAAGGCATATAGACATTTTAATTGATGATTTTGGTAGCAAAAGAACTTTCATAAAAAAATTTGTTTGACGCCATTCTTGCATCTTTGATAATTTTGAGATTATTAAGATGGTGGTCGATAAAGGGTAAAAATGTAAAAAAAAAAATCAAATAAAAAATCAGATTTTAACATAGCAAAAGTCCTAAACATTTGTTCCTTTACTGGTCTTTTACCCCACAAGTTAGACAATGAAATAATTAAAACAAAAACATAAAGCGAGATATTTGTTAGCTACCCGCATAGTAGCTATGTATCCTACCCGTTATTTAACATATATTTAATGTTCTTAAAAACTAAGCTCGTTTAAAAAAATATAATTTATTTTAATTAATAAAATTTTTATCAAACTACACATAATTCAATTTAGTCATTATTGGGTAACATTCCAGTGTTGCCCGTAAAATATTAATAAAGGAAATATACTTGAAAAAACTAGATGAAGGTGGTTGCTATGTTGCCAATGTCCCAGGAAATAACAATACCTATTCTGCCGTGCTTACTTAAAAAGCAGTATATATCCAATTGCGAATCAATAAGAGTCCCAGTGTTTAGGGCATAAAAAGCACCATTAACGTAATTTTTTAAGCTTAAAAGTGATAAACAAACTCGGACTGTGATCATTTATCGTTTCCATCAGAAACGAAAGTTTTTAGTTATAACGCAAATGATTGAGAAAAATGTGTTACTACTATATTCCGAAAACCGCATATTGGTGCAATGTTCCGTAAAAAAATCTCATTAAAATTGATCCAGCGGTTCCGGAGCTATCGTGGGCCGCACATACAGATACACATACAATCACACACACACACACACACAAACACACACGCACACAAACATACACATACACACACACACAAACACACACACACAAACACACACACAGGACACAGACACACACACACACACACAGACACAGACACAGACACAGACACAGACACAGACACACACACACACACACACACACACACACACACACACACACACACACACACACACACACACACACACACGCACACACACACACACACAGACGTCACGACGAGACTACTAAGATAGGTCGAAGTACACCCAAATACCACATGTTCAGCGTTATCTTAATTTTTTTTCCATCGAAACCAATACCTTCTCTAGCCATTGCTGCGTGGGCTAGAAAGGAAAAAAGGTTCAATACAGTGTTTTGTAGCCATTTATTTGCATAATCACAGCTCAATCCCGGCAGACATTGGATATTTTGCTTTTTAAGCTAGCACGGCATTCCCGATTGCGCCTAGTCTCAGTTTTATGTTTGCAGAATCATATTTTGCGTAATATGTACCTTTAGCCTGTCGTCATTATGATTATTTCAAAATGCTCAAGGGTGTCAAGCGCCAAGCCAAATTTGCCACAGGTTTAACTGATTAACCTTTCGACAAAAAAAAGGAAAAACTGAGTTTTATGGGAAAAATCGCTAATTCTACTATTATTTGATTTAAAAATGTTTGAATAATGTTCCCCACCTAGTTCTACCAAAAACAAACAACTCTGGTCCAAGCGAAACACAAAACAAACATGTGTGAATTCCCTCAAAAATACTTAGATTTTATTTTAATCTATTCGGTCAGCATCAAACTTATTTTAAAACAAATGTAAATAAGAAAGTCAAAAACAAAACAGAGGTATTTTCAAAATATTACAATTAAACAAAAATATACTAGAAATTGTTTGTCCCCCCCAAACACTTAAATACCTTTATTCCGTTTTCGTATATATCGCACCAAAGCTTTAAAAAACCCAGTGAGCCGAACGCCAGTTAAGCGCCATCTACATAAAAATAGAGTTCACGATGCAGACCGAACTTATTAAAATAAAATATCTAAAAACTCTACAAACTTTTTTAGCTTCTTACCGTTTGGTGGTTTAGGTGCACTATAACTTTTCAGTGGTATTTTGCTAGGCCTTCGTTTAGTAGAGCCGGTACTAGATTTGTTGCTTTCGGCAGTCATATCGTGGGCCGACTCGGTGCTGCTTGTGTGATCGAGATTCATCGGAAACGGGCTCATCGCTTTCATACTGGCGTGACTACAGAAAAACAAATATATTTATTTTTCACATACATTACATAGTTAAATAAAAATGTACACCAAAAGGTCCTCTAGAATGTGGCCCTGATTGGTTCAGAGGGTGGTGGGTTCCAATCCCATGCCTGCCACTACAAACCCGAACCTATCCGTGTGTAAATACAGATTCACCCGAGGTAGGGCGAAGTTTGGGCATCAACGAAGTGGGCAAAGTTGATGATCAATACAAGACCGTGGTTCGGAAGTCAAATTGCCTACCGTTGGGGTGTTTGACGAGCCAGCCCGTTGTGTCTTTAAGTAGTATTAATGTGAGACTCAATGAGTTGTGATTGTCCCCCCGGGCACCAAGTGACTTCGAGTCAGACTATCTTGGTGTCCACCGAATTGAGCTGGCAAATTGTCTGCAATAAGCGGACAGAGCCAATAACTAAAAACGAAAAACGGAGGCCCTCTAGAAATGACTGCAATAATCAGGCAACCATGTTCGATTTAAATGTGGACTAAAACGCATGTCTCAGCTCAATATTTATTAGAAAGTATGTCTTAGCTTCCAGTTTTATTGTGACGTCACCTTTAGATACATTACCGTGGTGACGTAGCCTTTATTTTATTAAAAGCTTCTACTATTTAAAAGTGACGTCAACCAACTTGGAGTTAGGCATGTTATATAATCCGTGGGTTATTCTGAGTTGACGCGGCAGCGACCTCTTACACCGTTATCTTTAATTTATATGATATTGACATTTGTAGGTTACCTAAATTAAAATTGTTTTTCCAATATATATTTTTGTTTCTTTAAAATAACTAATTGGCGCCTCCAAAAATCTGTTTTTCCCGACGACAACTGACCGTTTTTATCAAATACCATTTTCGATTAATGATCAAAAAGATTGGACTGTTCGAATTAAGCGTCGCGTCGCTCCCGCTGAGGTTTCTTTGTTCGATTAGGCAAAAACATAAGCCTACTTTTTTTATTGTGTTTTGGGATGTTTTTTCTGTTTTCATTGTACTGCAACAAAATTAAAACAAAACCTATAAAAAAGCCCAAAATAATTGCGTTTGAAGAGTTTCTTTGGCTTAGGTCAAGTTCTGAAGACGAAAAAAAATATTTATGATTTTTTGTTGTTGAATCAAGAAATGAAGGTATTTGCTCCGCACAAACACAAATATTAAAATTCGTTGTTTTGATTGTTTAAAAATGTTTGCAAAAATAAAAATAAAAATTTTGAGGGCTTATGGTCAAATTGCGTTTGATTGGGGATCGACTTAGGAGCGCCCCATTTAGGATTTGGATCAATCAAGAATCAGTTTGCAGTTGCTTCCACAGAGATCAGCTCCAGTAAGGATCAACACAGCTTTCTACCGCACAGAAATCGGTAAAAGTTAACCACAACTTTAACGAAACTGACATTTACAGCGACCAAAACTACCATATATATATCATCTCATATACACATTTTTTAAAAGCAGAGCTTACGTTATTTCAGCTCTGGATGGAGTACGATATCCCGACGAAACATCTAGATTTGGTGTGATGTCAGGCGGGACGCTTTTGTTAAGGTTAGGCTTGTGGAGATCTTCCAGCAGTCTTACTCTCGCTTTGGTACCTTCTAGTTCAATTGTTTTATCCTCCAACTGAAAATAAAAGATACTTGGTTGTATTTAACTAATAGTGAATTCCGTCCAGAGAGAAGTTTATCCTAGAAAAAGAAAAATCAGTAACTTGCCAGTGGCTCTTTAGAAAAAAATAATAATTTGCCTTGAAAAACTAATTTTTTTGACAAAAAAAAACCAGTGCGACGTTTCGATTGTTCTTCTACCATCTATTTAAATATTTGATATTATTAAACGATTCTTTTTTTAATATAATTTGCTAAAAAGAGCTTTTTAAATTTTGTGAAGCAAATTGTATTTTTTTTAAAGCCACTGACAAGTTAGTAATTTTTCTTATTCTAGGAAAAACGCAGTAGTTTCTTAAATAAAAAATGTCCTTAATAGTGCCGTAATACCCAGATAAATTTTTGTTTGTACCATTCATTAATTTCTTTATTTTAGGTTTTAAAAATATAATTGTGTCCTGAGATTCTTGTGAGACTAGCCTAATTAGTTAGCAGCTATCGGAGGAAAATTGAAGGGAAAGACAGCTCAGCAAAATGGTGAAACCTGGCAGAAAACTAGTCAAAAAGAAAGACAATTGTCGAAATAAGGAAAAACTTCATAATATATTAATAGAATTCAGATAATGTATTTTAATGGAAAGTAAATTAATTGATAAGCATCACAAGACTTTGCAGCCTGGGTTCCGTTTATATGTGATTATTATAACTTAAATGCATTAAACTAACCTGAAACCTGAGATCTTCGTTTTCTTCTCTAGCTTTTGTTAGCTGATCTCTTAAACCTGCTTGTTTGATGTCTATAGAATCCAGTCGCTGCCTCAAAACCTGCAAGAAAAGATCAACTTAGATTTGAAAATCTGTCAAAAATCGGTCTTAGCTCTAGAGTTCAATTCAGCAATATTATATTATTTATTTTTAAACCACTGTGCCTTTAATGACTCTACTAAGTATAAAATTAAAAAAATCGCCGATTTTTATGAAATTTTCTAATGATTTTTTTGCTGAAAGAGGTTTTTAAAAACTACAGGAGTTCTTAGGCTTCTGATAACATCTTTTTCATAATATTAACGGCTCTGATTAGCCATTTTAACTATATGAAGGTAAAATGTCCAGTTATTGATTGAGCCCAAAAATTGAGAAAAAACCTCATAAAATTGTTAGTTTTTAACTAAAATTAATTTCTTTAATTGCAAAATTTACGTTTAACTTTTCCTGATAGATTTACATTGTCAAAATTAAAAGAAATAAAATTTATGAATATAAAAATTTGTTTTTTTGCCAGTTATTGATAGGGAAATTTTGTGAAATTCCAGTTATTTATATCCCAGTAATTGATACTTTTTTTGTTTGCATTACTTTATTACTATGAGTTACTTTAAAAAAAACTATTAAAATATTTTATGATACATATATTTTGAACACAATAAAATTTCAAAATTTAATAATAGGGCAATACTTAAATAAATCAAATATATTTTTCAAAAATGTCAATAGGTTGAGAAAATTTAATTTGGGCCCCTATTATAATGGATGAGTATAGCATATACGTAATATTCCGTATAGTACGTACATCGAGTATAGGAGTATCAATAATTGTAGAGCGGAAAGGCCAAGTGATATAAGTGCCAAAAAGCATTTTTGTGGGAAACTAAAAAAAACTGTACAATTTATGCAAGTGGACTTACGGATAACGTCATTTTAAATATGCCATATAGAGCATAAGGTGGGGAAATGACACTTAGATCTTATAGCCCCGTATTGGCCTTGACACCTACATCATTTTGGGTGCAAAATCTAAAATTTGTATATTTTGGCACTTAGATGATCATTTAGCCTGGCCACTGTACAATTGGAAAATGTATGTTTTATTTATTCAGTAATTGATATGCACATATTTTTAGGTTATATAAAATAAAATTAAGATATGCAAATGCAACAACAGGCGTTTCAATACTTCCCATATTTCCCTGGGTAAAAATCACTATAATATCTTCATTAACAAAAAAGTTATATGGTTTAAAAAAATGCACTTACCAGCTGATACCTTTAAATACAATTTAAAGCTTATAGAAGTATTTTTTTGGGAAAAATATTCTAGGGGATAAATCATTGGAAGGGTATCAATTACTGGGCATTTTACCTTATTTCCATAACAACATGTATATGTAAACAACAAGTTAAATTAAACAAAGAAAAACTAGAAAAAATTATGTGTGCTTAAGACCACACGGCAGAAGTGTTAACTTTAACAAGGCGAAATTAATAAGACGAAATACAAGATTTTTTTTAATATACATTAATATTTCCCCACACACATTTACATAATTATAATTGGGTATAAATTACTCTGGTAAATTTTGCTCTGAGTGGCCCTCATCTGCATCATCATATCGCTCAGCTGACTGTTCCTCTCACAGTTAGTCGACTCGAGCCGACTTTACCCGAATGAGTGTTACATATCCGAGCGGGACAGCTCAGTTCAATTCAGTACCCACAAAAAGTGCTAAACGCGCCTAAAGAAGTTTACACTTCAAAAAGTTTGTCTTCGGCCGGGACAAACTTTTTATAGTTTTTCTTTCTTTAATTTTACTTGTTGTTTATAGTTTTAGGTCTTTGCATTATTTGCAATTTCGTATTTGAGAACCTGTATAGTATCTCAGAAATGCACATGCTCCACGCTCCTAAAACTTTAAAAAAATTCGCTAAATATGCAGTGCAATAATGATGCGCTTAAAATGTCCTTGAACAATCCCTTGTATGACTGGTTTTCCAAAGTGCATTTATCAAAAGATTGCATGTTTGAAAACGTGACCCTTGCCTTTAATCCAAATTATAAACATGTATATTGAAGTTTATTCTAATCTAGTTTGACTGAATTCGTACTGAAAACTTACACGTGCCTTATTATTGGATTTCGTTTTGCCAAGAAATCGGAATTTAAATATAAACGGAATACCTACATATACTGAGGGAATGTAATCCATTTAGCTTTTCCAAAATATGTTTTATTTACGAGTGACCACAAAGAAACTACTTTACGCACAATTTTGTATACGCAAAGTAGCCCTTTTCCCCACACTCTGTGGGAAAACTTTTTCCATATTATAGCCGCGATTTTATGTCAAATGTGGTTTATTCCCGTAGCAACCAAATTCCATTGTCATACAACGCTTTTATGTCAGGTTAGAGTTTCACGTAGTACGATGTGGTGTGTGCGTGTGTGTGTGTTTTGGTTTATTGTTCTTATAATTTAATTTTGTAGTTTTCCGCACACTCGAAAAAAATATTTTGTTTTCGACACGTGCGCAAATTAGTTTGACAGCACTTAAAGCTTATCTGAACCCTGCTTCACGTCGTTTGTCTAACTGTGTTCGCGTGCGAGACAACACAAAATTGTACATTAGGGACCTTTTGCACGTCCTCCTTTAGCTAACTTTATCCTTTATAAATGCGACATTAAATGACAGATGTCACGTGGTATTTGGAAGCTCAATTTTGACCTTTTTCAGACACAATTTTTTATCCTTTATCCTGTATTTATCTGTCAAAAGCTTCTTTTGTGTTTTGTAGGCAAAATTAATTAATTAAAACGTTCCGAAAACAAATAGGGAAGAACTGAAAGAGTGAAAAACTGCCAGGACAATATAGGATTAAGTTTGTGTTTACTGTGTACTTCTTATTTTTTTTAGGTACTTCACGAAACATTTATGACTTTTGGTTAGTTGGCGAACATTGTTGCCAAACAACACATACCTACCAGTTTTTATATAGAAATAATTTTCAATAACTAGTATAAAATTAAATCTGCGGATTATTTTTTTTAAATTTATTTTATTTTATTTCTCTATTTCAACGGCAGAGCCAATTTACAATAATATTAAAGAGTAATTAATTAATAACAAGATGGAAAAAAAATCTAATACAACGAATTAAAACAAACAAAAAAAAAACAATAATAAGAAACTAGGACTAAGAAAATTGACTAAAGACAAAAAATTTTCTCTTTTATTAAAATATAGGATCTGTAAGTTTTACTATAGTAATTCCCTAATATTACCCTTAATGGAAGTGAGACTGGCTGCGAATGGATCAAGATTGTTTTGGTTGTACAGACGAAGAGTACGAGTCAATGGTGAATAATAGCCATAATTGGCATGATGAAAGGGAATTCGAAACATTGGCGCGTTATGCCTACGCTGAATAGTGTTGAAAACGATAATATCCAATAAAAAAGGACAAAAGCAGATACCGTTTAATATTTTATAAAAAGTTATAACATCAGAATATGTCCTTCTTCTTTCCAAAGTATCAAGTCCAAATGGCTGGCTAATGGCATTATAATTTGTTATAATTGTTGTTGTAAATGTCAATATCAGTTCTGAATACAAGAGAACGAAGAAAAGTTCTCTGTACAGACTCCAAGCGATCAATGTGGCAGGCATAGTGTGGTGACCATACCACTGACGCATATTCCAGTACAGAACGAACTAGTGAGCAGTACAAGAGCTTAAAACAATATGGTGATAACTCGGAGCTGTTACGAGTGATAAAGCCAAGGGTTCGCATACCCTTATTAATAATATCGTCATAATGAGGCCTAAATGACAACTTGCTGTCAAATAAGACACCCAAGTCCCTGACTGCCGCTACTGATTCAAGAGCACTAACATTTATGACATATATATGCTGAATCGAATTAGATGATCGACTGATACTTTTTTACTGGTAATTTTTTAACATTTAAATCTAGACCATTATTACTACACCACTCACTAATGTTATTAAGATCACTTTGAAGTAATAAACAATCAAGATAAGTTTCAATCAACCTATAAAGCTTAAAATCATCAGCAAATGCCAGATGATCCGAATTAACAATCACGTCACTAAGGTCACGAATAAATAAATTAAAGAAAACTGGGCCAATGTGTGAACCTTGCGAGACACCAGAGTCCACTTAAATCTCTCCAGAAACGCAATCGCCAATCCGGACCAACTGTGTGCGACCAGTCAGGAAACTATGGACAAGCCTTATCAGTCTCGCCCAACCCCATAGCCCTCAACAAGTGTGCATGATTCACCCTGTCAAATTCCTTCGAGAAGTCTGTGTAGACACTGTCCACTTGTTTTGACCCCTCAAAGGCACTCAACAGAGAGTGCTGATAAGATAGTAGGTTAGTCACCGTTGACCTGCCTTGAGCAAACCCATGCTGGCTATCGGATAAAATGCCCTTGCAATGCCAGGAAGGGCATTGTATCCGATAGCCAGCATGGATGAATTACCCCGCATTGGTAGCTCTTGAAATAATTGTCTGGTCTCAAAAATATTTTAAATGTACATTAAAATTTGACATGATGTTATATGCGCGGCAACACTGTCTCTAAATAAAGGAACTAGTAGCCTGCGTCATTGGAATACAAGTAAGGTCAAACACTATCATTTAGTAAAGGATAAGGTTCAAACCACGTAACTGCACATGCCTCAAATAGAAGATAAGGAAAACTACTATTAAGTACTACTACTATACTATATTATTTAAAAAAGACATGGCATTTTTGAAATAAATATTCTTATGGTTAACACCTAGACATCGCTGTAGTCGTACAGTGTTCTATTATAAATGCGACCCATCCAGACCCACCTTTTTTGCCGCCTGTTGTATGTGCAAAAGTTGACACTTTTGGATATCTTGCCAGGTGTCAATAACACTAACAAATGTCCAATTTTGACAGCAACTTAACCCCCTGTATTTTGTAACATTTTTGCAAGGCCTATAAAATACAGGCCTCGACCCTGAAAAGATCAGCTGATATTTCGGGGTTCATTTTTACATTGTGTCTTATGCGATGATAGTGGTTTTTTCGGTATATTTTTTTTAAAGAACACTTTTTTCGTGAAATTTTATTAAAATATTCATGGACACCATCCCGATATTTCCATGAACTTTTGTGAGGATGGAAGGTAATTGAAAGATTAAAATGCTTAAGATTTAGCGTTGCTTACTTTTACTTCAAATTTCCCGCCTCGCACCACCTTCCAGCTGCTAAATTAACTTTGTAACGCTGTATTATAACATTTGTTTAATTTTTTGTGTAAGAATATTTTTAGAGCAAATAGCATGTTAATAGTTTCGAAACAAAAATGTACTACAAAAAATAGAAGTTTTGTGAACACATTTTCATAAGTATTAAGTGTCAAAACCGTCAAAAATCGACGTAAACAATCAAAAATGTTAATGTTATTTTGACGTAGCGTGCCTCCGCTTGTGACGTTAACAAAATGGAAGGTCGTGCCCCGTCCATTTTGATATGCCTGCATTTTTAGATTCCTCAGTTATTTATGATTTCAAAAATAGGTAATATGTCTATCCTGCAAACATTTTCTGAAAAGGACTCTAAGCGACTAAAGTAGCATGTAAAATTAAAGTTTATTTTTGTAATGCCTAAAACTCCGAGTCATGTCATTTGACATTGTAAAATGATATAAATATCGCACGTTAATACAGTTTTTAGGAACTCAAAGTGTAATATGATCATTTAATTTATGTAGTAGATCAAACTATCAAATGGTAAGTATCCTTACCTGATTTTGCACTGTAGACACCAGCAAATGTTTCTTGAGCATCAAGGGGTTCTGTTCCTTTAAAATGGCAGCGATTTTCTCGCTGTCAGGCGCCTCCACCTTTGGCAAACGATTTCCACCGAGAATGTTGTCTAAGCTGCCGGTATTCACAACACTATTTAAAGTCTGTTTGATGAGTTGACTAGAACAGTCTTTGAAAGAGTCTCGTCGCGTAGACTCTTTAGGACCGTTTAGGTTTAGATTAGCATTATTACTACTGCCACCACTACTGATTTTCACTTTCTCGTCCGAGATTGGACTTTTCACAAACTGCGAGTGAAGATCATGTATCCTGAAATTGACAAAAAAACGATTAAAAAACAATTGTTATAAAAATTATTTTATATATTGCCCCTGTAGAGCAAAAAAAAGCTAAGCCAAATATAAAACTGCACATGTGTGATGCACTTGGAACATTTTTGTTCTCATTTCTGTTTAACCCTTGGCTCTTGTACCTGTAATTGCAAATGGTTGTCTACGCTTGACACGTGTATGCCGATTTATGGGGGAGTTTTTAAAATGGCAGTAAAAGCACCTTTAATTAATAGCCGAATAGATTACAGATACTGTAGCATTTTTATTTTCCACCCTGTATATTTTATAAAATGCTACAGGTTTATCAGTTAAGGCTAATGCTTATATACATTGAAAATGAATGTATTGTATATAAGAAAAATTAATATTAGCTTAAATAGTTTTCATTAAATATTTTAATTGGTAAAGTAAATTAAATATGATTTAAAGGAATAATATTAATATACCTAGTAGGTATTATTTCTACTTTATGTTCTTTATACGCAAGCTACTGTCGTCTCGCAGTTTAACGCGGTCTCCTATAGCATCGTAGACCAGGTAATTTCATACCAGGAACGGGCGAATAGTCCCTTACCATACATCAATGTTTGTTTGGCGTGCTGGACCAAAACCCCACTGCCGTAGAGCAGTGTGCGAAAAGATGCTGCGAGAAAATTCTGCCGGAGGGGATTTCACTTTTCGGTCGACATACTATGTATGTATAGTGAAGTTTCGCTAATTTTAGCAATTTGGAAAAACATGTTCACTTTCGAAAAGTCATCAAATTCTGTTTTTAAGATCGTTATTGAGTGATTGAAGCAGTGGTTCGTGTTTCATGGATTTGGATATTCGCATACTGTAAGTTTCATTTATATTTTATGTCTCATTTTATGAGCCATGTACTTGCCCACTTCATCAATTATTTGAGCCATCCTGTGAGGTTTTGTTTTTTTTAAAGGCTCAATCCAATTGTCATCTTTCCATCCAAACAATGGCTGGCGTATTTTTTGATTCCCGTTTCATTTTGGCTGATTTTTGAGGACGTTTTGAAGACAAGTCATATTCCACAATGATTGTCCTTATTTTGGAGATTCCCTCAAAATAGAGGTGAGTTTTTGCCATATTAATATAAAGTTATCTACCTCGTGATTTATTGTTTTAAATAAATAATTAACTCTATTTTTTTTAAAATAAATATAAAATAAATTAAACAATTATTGAATAAAATTCAAGAAAACAAATCTAGATATATTCTCTCATAATTTGAACAATAAAGAAAACTAAAATTTAAATTCTATAAAAAATGGATAATAAAAAAGATTAGAAAACAATAATAAATTTGATACTGTAACTTTATAAATATTAGAGACTAAATAAATGTTCTCTAATAGGGTCCTACTACGGTACGTTGCCTACTACCATACGTTGAATACTACGATACGTTGACTACTACTGTACGTTAAGTCCAACAGTACGCTGAGTCCTACTTCACCGTATCTACCTACGTCATACTATGTTGAGGCATCCTACGGCTGCTTACTATGGTTGCTGATTGTTTCCTACCAGACATGGAGAAAATGTTTGCCAGGAAAATAGCAGGTTTTATTTAAACATTAACGAATATATTATTTATTTTTTTATAGGTATTAACATAAAAGTACCTATTTGAACTTTATTGTAAGGTTATATTTTATAACCATGTACAGTTATTCTGGTAATAATTTTGCGTTATTTTTATAATATTTTGCGCCTAGAAAAATAATGATTTTTCCCAAGGTATAACTCGTAACAGGTTATTTGCGTTGATAAAAGAAAAAACCAAAATTTCTAAATAATGAACATAATTAACTCAATTAGTTTAATTTAGAAATTTATTTCAATAGCTAGCGCTATAATAGTTTTTAAATGATTTTTACTATAAAAAAAAACATTTGTACACAAGGGCTTGGAATACAGGAATAAAAATTATAAAAACCAAAATTATTTGGCTTGTTATTTAATTTAATTATAGTTTTAATTGGTACATAATTACATAATGAGAGATGGGCATTAATTGTCAAGTACAAAATATTTTTTTGGGATTAACCAACGATTAACTACGATTAATTAAGTTTCCTAATTTTCTTAATTAATTAATTTTCTTAATTTAAAAAAGGCTAAATGCTGCTACAGAATATAATCAGGTAATTATTAATAAAAAAGCCCTATAAAATAGTTCTCTTTATCGACTCCCATCATTGCTCTCAAAATGACTATATAGCTGCCGTACGCATATACAAGTATATTTTATTTCGATAAAAAAGGCGCTGCAATACATAGACTTAAAAGTCAATATATATAGCGAAGCAACAACATCAATCAAAATCCACGAAGGAACCAAGCCAAGCGGCATCAGAAGAGGTGTCAGCCAGGGTGACACAATATCCCCGAAACTATTTAACCAGCCCCTGGAAGATGTTTTTAAAAACTTAGATTGGAAGAAATAGTCATCAAAGTAACAGACAATGCTTGAACAACCTAAGATGCTGACGATATAGCCTTAATAACAGAGAAGGAAGAACTGATAAAAATGCTGGAAGAACTGAATACAGCAGCTAAAAATATAAGCTTGACTATGAACGACACTAAAACTAAAATCATAACAAACACGGACGAAGATATCACGATCAAAATAAACCAAGAAAAAATAAAACAAGCAGAGGAATTTTTACATTTATTAGTTATATTAAAAAGGATCAACCTGGATTTTCTCAAAAACTATTAGCAAATTTGAAAGAGACCAAAACACGTAGATTTTGTATGCTATCTTGGAATTTTTGTAGCACGCACCCCCTTCAAGGGTTAAACTTTACATTTTAAATAGTACACAGACATTCACTCGACCCACTTTCCCTATACAAAATATAGAGGTAAAGTTTACCCCTTGATGAGAGTGAGTGCTAAAAGTTTCAAGATAGCCCAAATGTGTCCCCCTTGCAAACAAAATCGACGTGTTTTGTCGTTTTTCAAATTTTCTAATAGTTTTTGAGAAAATCTAGGCAGATCCGTTTGAATGTTACTACACCCTGTCTATCTGAGACAAATTATTAAACTAAAACAAGAAAACCAACAGCTGAAATCAAGAGATGAGTATCAAAAACAAAAGTGTAAAACCAATGTATCCTCCCTGTACTCACCTAGGAATCCCAGACCTCGACACTTACAAAATAAAAGGTAAAGTAACAAAAGCCTAAAGATCAATGGAAAGACAAATGTTATATGTAAGGCTAACAGATTTTTTTTATACTGGGATCATCCAATTAGGATCAATCGCCCAGTTTTGCAAAGTTAGAGCAAGGTTAAACAACCACAAACATCCAAATACCTAGCCAGAAATCGCATCTGGACCGACGGTGTGTGAAGCAGATATTGCTAGCACTACACAACGGACGACGACAACAGATAAAAAAAGTAATGAATGGATAAGAAGTAAATCAAAAGTAAGAGATATCAGAGGAGAGATAGCAAAATTAAAATGGAAATTTGCTGGTGATAATACCAGAAGAAAAGACGATCGATGAAACAAATGTATTGTAAACTGGAGACCCCTTGGGAAAATAAAAGAAGTAGGGGAAGACCCCAAACGAGATGAGCGGGCGATTTGAAGAAACATGCGGGTACTAAATGGATGAAAACGGCGACAGACAGAGAAGATTGAAAGATATAGGGGCAGGTATAAGTCCAAAGATGGACCGAAGACCGCTAAATAGATAGACCAAATTGCTTAAATGATTTATTATTAAAATACAATTGGCGCAAAGAGGGACTTTTGCTCTACAGGGGAGATATATACTTTCTTACTTTAAACGAAGCCTTGAAAATAGTATTAAAGTAAAGACCTATATTATACAAATACACTATTTCTAATGACCGAACGACAGAACTAGGTAGTGGTTGTCAAGTCGCACACCAAAATATGGTTCTAAATCATACTCCCAAAATGCTCTCTTTAGTCACTTTTACTCCCGTACTTTTAAACTTGCTTTAAAAATTTTGAGTAAAAAATTAAGTTTTCTGAGAGATAAATTAATGAGATTGATAGACATTTAAGAGTATGTTCAAATCAAACTTTATGTATCTGTTTGCAATCACCTGAACGTGGCTTCCTACGTCATCTCAACTAAGAGACATAATATAGCACTGTCTTGTTGAAATTTCGATGTAAGTTTTTTAATTAGTCACAACACAGTCTTATAAAAACTTAGGGTTGGGTTTTAGATCGGCTTTTAGGAAAATCGATGGAACAGATAAATTTTTTTATAGCGTAAGCCGCGGAAATCATGTGACCTTTTCGGTTGTCAGCTAACAACTATGAGAATAATTTCTAAGACATTGCTATAGAAAACTTTACCTAGCAAGTCATAATTTGGAAAAGAAAAAACAAAAATCTCAACAAAACATTCCTTAAATGTACGAAAAGCGAGATCACACTCAAAAGAACAAGTGTGAATTTGATGTTTTTGCGCGTTAACGCCGTTGATGGCGACAAAATGGAACTAAAGTTAGAAATAAAACGTCGATAGAGACGACGACCAATCTGCGAATTACAGTCACTTATTTTGGAATTACAAAATCGCCTTTAGTTTGTCTGGATCAAGTAGCAAACCTGCCGTATTAACTACATACCCCAGATACTTTCATTTTAGATTAAAAACGATGCATTTCCCCTTATTCAGAGTGCTACTACTATACTACTACTACTTACCCTGCACTCTTAAAATTATTTCCTACAGAATTTAAATGTTTGAATAATGATATCGTCGAGATAAACAAATAAGTAGCTCTCCAGATCCACCCCAATGAATCTTTCAGTCAACATACCGCAGATTTGTTGTCAAGTCCAAAAGACATTTGTCGGGATTGGAAAACACCACGACGTCGAACAGTAAAAGCAGTGATAAGACGTGACTTTTCTGAAACAGAAATTTGCCACAAAGTACTCAAGCACTTAGCATCCCGGGCTGATATAAGGTTATCCATCGTGTCAGTGTATCAATAGCAAACGGAATCGGATATGCGTTTTTAATAGTTTCTTTGTTGAAAGCTCTATAGTCCATACAAAAACGCAAACCTCGTAGAAGAGACGACCACAAGAATTCAAAGGTTTAACAATTCCATCCGCTTACATCTGATAACAATTAACCTTAATCTCCAATTCAACCAATTTTAACAGAACCAGAAGAAAACAAAAAATAAGTCAAAGAACCTAAAGCCCAACGTTACTCAGGTGATAAAGTATCTAAAGATTTAATAGCCCGAACCGAACCGAACCGAACCGAACCGAATGAACTGCATGCAGGTCAGGAATAATATCCATATGAAGTTATTCCTAAAACCCTGGTATGAGGCAGCGTAGCCCAACTCTTTTAGAACTATCAACCTATTCTATTCTACTATATTGTTGGCCAAAATTTTTTTGCTAGAGTACGCTGACGACTTGACGGAAGCCACTGATAAGGTCTTAAAAATTATTTTTGTAGTAGTCAGCTGACTATGAAAAAGGTCACAAGAATTCCGAGGCCTACGCTGTGATGAATTTTGCTCTGCCCACTTCCCTAAAAGCCCGCTTTGCACCAGTTCAATTTAAAATACAACCAGCTGTTAAACAACCTAACCTCAATTATCTCCTTGTGTATTTTTGAAAATTTCAAAAACAATTACTTAGTTTTAGATGGTAAAGATAAATTGAAAATCTTGTCTTTATCGTGATGAGACAATATTCAAGGTCCTATATTAAACAGTGGTTGAAATAAAGTTAGAAATAAATTACTAAAAGCTTATTAAAAGGTAGTTTTGATTTTACAATACTTTTTTTATCAAAGTTAACGAAGGTAAACCGACATTTCAACAACTAATTTCTGTCCATTAAGTCGTTATTTACTTGAATGAATTGCTGGCAAGTCTCTAAATATATATGGCCAAATGTAGCCCATAACAGTACTTCTTAGGGGCTCGAGTTCTAGATAGGAAAAAGACACATTTGAGAGCATATTCAAAAATTTTATTGCATAGGTACTGTTTGCATCACATAATCTTGAATTAAGAACCAATTACCTTGAATTGACTTCACCCCGGTGAGTGGCGATGGCTTTTAGTTGATCTTCCAAGTCTTGTTTTGCTGATATCAGGTGCTCTAACTCTTCCTGGAGACGAGAAGTGTGAATTTGACCGGCTAGAACTTCCGCTTCTAGTTCTGCAAGTCTGTGTGCCAAAAAGAAAAGCTGTTAATATATCTGGGATCTGAGAAAATGCCTTTCTTTTATTTAAAGTCGACGGGTCTCGGTCTATAAAAGTCACTTTAATATGAAGGGGAAACAGGGCTAATAAATCTGTATTCCGTTGTTGCTTTTCTCAATTTATTTGAAACTGGCTCAAATATTTACGTACATTACTATGTGTAACAATTTTCGATATTTTAAAAAATAACGCTACTCACTATTAAGTAAAGTTAATATTTTTTGAAAAATCTCAAATAGAACTTCAAAAGTTTTACTACATTACTACACATATCAGTGCAGCAATCGGTCCTTTATGGAATATATGGCGGATCCATTCCAATATATTTTATAGTAAAACAAATTACCTCTCTAGTAAAACATCCCTCTCCTGTCTCAAATGCCTGACATCATCAGCCGAAGAGTGAAACAATACCCGATCAAAATTGATTTCGTCACAATCTCGTAATGGTACTTGATCTCGTAACGTGCCCTGCAACGCTTCCGCTTCCTCCTTTAACCGAGTGCCTTTGCGATGAATTATATCTAGGAGGGACCATAGTTCGTCTTCTATGTCATCCAGCTCGCTACTGCTTGCTAAAAAAGAAAAAAAAACGATATATTAAAATTGCAATGCCCATTAGAAAGTTATTACAGTATAAATAAATTACTGGAGTACATTCAAGTACCGTCCGTGATTGAAGACTTGTGATCTAAAATTTGGTAGGTATTGTTACAACAGGTAGCAGAACACAACGGAGTGACAACTAGTTGTCCAAAATCTGGTAGATCGGATTTTTACACATCCAAGGTATGGAAGGCTAGGAATTGTAAAAAAAACGTCAAAGTTCGTCAGTCACGGTTTTTAAGATTTTTTTTAAAAAACGATTATGTCTTACGAACCACAGCAGCAAGCGAAATTTATTATTATTATTTTTCCAAATTTAGATTAAGAATTATATTTTCAACAAAGCAGCAGCTAGACGAGGTACTTGTTAAAAAAAATTGAAATTTTGAGTTTTGTTTTTTTTTGCTACAAATGATGCACCAAGCTTTAAGGGGTGGTAGGAAAGGTCCAAAGAAGGCTTTATTTCTATAAAGTTTGGCGTCAAACCTCTTTGTTTTTTAGATACAGGGTGTCAAAAATTAAATTTTTATTTTATTTTTTGTTATAACAAATTTGTCTTTTTTAAAATTCGGTTTTTCGCCACTCTTTAAACGTGACCAATGCTATAACTTGGAAACAAAAAACCTTTGATCTTCCCCAACATCCCTTAAAGTTGGGTGCATCATTTAAATCATACCCTGGTTGGGTCGTTTTATTATTTTATCTTAAGAACTTTACCTGTTTCATGGTGTAACTCATGGCCTGAAGTGGACGGTAAAGGCGCCGTAGACGAAGCGCTGTGAGTTTCCTTACTCGATGCCTCGGTACTGAACCCGCTATCCTGGATGGCTGTGGTGGAGGATGTCGAATCGCTGCTCTTTTTATCCTTGCTACCCGAACCGGTGACTAGTTTCTTGCGCACGCGCACGCCCGGTGTCCACTCGCCCGGACGCACCGATATTGGTATGTTGGAGTGATGATGGTGGCCTGTAACAAAATATATTTGCTCCAAGGAATAATTACCCAATAAACAGCCAACATTCATGCAACGCTGGAAAAATGTAAAGTTTAAGAAATTTAAAAAGAAAGAATAAAACATTAAATGTGACAACGAACCGTTGACAAAATTTAAAATTTTAAACGTTGAAAAAGTATTTAAGAACAACGCATTCAAGAAAAAATGTTGGATAATGTAAAATTCCATACTTTTACAAAATATGTAAGTTAAAAATACGCCAATTGAATGTTGAAAAAATGCTAAATTTTAATGTTTACTAACTGTTATACTAGATGGCGCCTAGGTTCTTATCTTTAGTTTAAATACAGATGTAGGTTCCCAATGATTTTAGGATAAATAACAGGTTCCATATGAGTAAAAACAGGTATTTCAATCTTTAAATGTAAAAATTGAATGTTGCATAAATGTCAAATAACGTTTAAATACTGCATGTTGAATAAGAATAATAACTAGAAGTTATATCAATGTGAAAGTCAAGCGTTAAATTGTTACAAATATGTTTCCTAAACGTCTCCTAGCATTATCAAAATAGGTGCCATGTTATACATTAACGTTCGTGATTAGTAGGCTATAAATATTTAACGTGATGTCAACGTGGATGACACATTGTATTAACACGCCTTGTAGCATTAACATGTCACACAAATATTGTAATCACGTTAATGCCACTATTGCATTAACATGCTTTGTAACATTAACATGTCACACAAATATTGTAATCACGGTAATGCCTCTTTCTTCTGCTTAGTGAGCAATGCACAATACAAGTTCACAGCTTTATAAAAAAACGGCAATAGGCTATAAAACAGTATTGCGCGAAATTGTATTGACATTTTGGGAAATGCACCATAAACAGTGTCAGTAAGATAGTAATGGAGATCTTTAACGATGAACTCTACAATACTTGCGCTCAAAATCATATGCGACGCACTAACAAAAATTTTAAAAAGAGTGGAGGCCATGAATATATAACAAAATATAGAAGCTGATTTGACCACTGCGCAGAGGACGAAACCGAAGCCATGTTGATACGGTTGATTTCAGATAACCATTTGACTGGAGTTCATGTAAAATAAAAGGTTTGTTATTTGGCCATGACATAATGTTATTCGACAACGTCCAATGACATTAATCGCAGATTATAGTAATTCATAAAACGTTATAACATAAATTTAGACAGAATGATTTTTTGAAATAAACCGTCTATGCAGCTTAATGATACGAGTGTAATAACAAACGATAATACAGTTTAACAAAAAATTCCAGAACCAACGCGTTGCTTTGTCTAGTAACTACAAAAAGTGCATAAAAATAGTAATTTTTTTTAATATCCCCATATTCCGGCTCTAGCAGGTTTGAAGCGTGTTTTATATATTTGTCTACCGATTTATATGGTAGAGACACAGTTTCTTCCGTTCTAGTACCCTTAGAACCGTTTTCGCCGCAATTTGGACAAACAAATAATGTAACAGCTTTCAACAACGTTACAGAACGGTCCAAAGTTTTTTTTTAAACCACCGTAATACGAAAAAGAGCAGCATTATTAGAGAGATTAAGAGAAAAGTTTCTTAAAGGATAGTGAATACCATACCTGTTACGGTGGCCGGAGATGAACTAACACTTTGATGCGCCAGCTTGGTGCGCAAATTGGGAAACGTCTCCATAACCAGGTCCCTAAACTCCAGCAGGGCGCCGACTTCGTGCTGGAGTTCCTGCAGAGCGACCAACGACTTGGCCTGTTCGCTGATGAGGTAGTGAAAGGGTCCGGCGGCCGGCTGGTGGTGAGGTCGCAATGGATGATGAGCGGTGAGACAGTCGACGCCCTCGCCGCCGGCCACGACGCCATGACCGCCCACTCCGACGACACTGCCGCCTTGATGGTCTGCGGCTTCGGAACCCTGGAACAAATAAAAAAAGAGTTTAATAAATATATCCACTGCAGGACTAACTGACAATTTACAGTATCAGCCAGCGAAGCTTCGGTTCTGAGGCAAACATCCAATATAACTACGACAGTGACAGGTCCAGTCGGTCCCTAGGTATCATAAGCCCAGAGAACGAAATGGTGAATTTATCAGTTCGGCACAACCAAAATAAAAAAGCGATAAATTAAGATACCTTGGCAGCTGCTTAAGAAAGTTTAGGTCATCGTATTAGCTGATTAATTTTGAAGGGTGAAGATTACTATGCTAAATTACAGAATCAGCCAGGGTAGCTTCGGGTCTGAGGCATGAGGCAAAAATCCAACATTACTACGAAGACAGCTAAAGTCAGAACCAGGAGATAAATACATATCGGTTAGATAAGAGACTTATTCCAGTATAAAATAAATCAGAGCAGGAGTATCACAGGGAAGTGTGCTGGGCCATTTAGATCTGTTGAAGGTATTCCGATAAAAGAAAACTGAGCAATTCCACGCCAAGTCATCCAATTTACAAAAAAAGTGTTGCCCTGACATTTAATTTTTTTCTTTAATCATGCTTACTAAATGAAACAGCTCATGCTTAACCACTTTTGCACAATTTTAGATTTTTTAATCCAATTAGTCTGTTGTACACGCATTTGAAAAGTCTAAAAACGGCCAAAATGGGACTTTAAAGAAAAAAATTATGCTCATAGTGAACAGCACCTAAAAAAAATTAACCTATAATTTTGAAAACATGCATAAAAGTAGTTTTCAAAAAAATGTGATGTTTAGCAAAATCTTTTATACTGGCTTAATTAGAGCAATTTAGAGAATATCCAAAAAACGCAGAAATTTTCGAAGTTTTCATATTTTTTTGGGGTATAAATGTAATGTTTTCTTAAATTTTTGATACAGTCTTGGAAAGCTCTACTCAAGGACTATATCTTCCTTGAATAAAACATATTTAAAAAGTAGACGTTACCTTGGAGTTCTACGAAGAAGTTAAGAATGTCTGGGAAATTCCTCAACTTCAGCATCAAAAATGGCCCTGTCTATCGGGGTGCTGGTGGTAATCAAGTAGGGTAAATTTTTCACTATATCATATACTTTTAAAAACAAGAATAAAAAATCTGGGTCTGTAATCCTTAAGGTCACTACACATTTGTTTGTTATTTTAATATTTTTAGTGATGTTAAATTGCATCACACATTACAGGCGTGGATCTACGGGGGGGGGGGATGCCCCCCCCCCAAATCTGAAACTCACTCAGTTTTGACACACAGAATACACCTCCTGGTCACTATGCAAAATAGTTTTGTGAAATATTTATTATGCTATTTTCCCCCAAAATAAAGTTTCTAGATCCGCCCCTGCAAATTAAGGTTTATCAGAAGGTAAAGTTTATTTATATGAGCACTGTTCAATAAATTATGATCTTAATTCTCTTCATAAGGTCACTACACAAATTTTTTAAAAGTTTATTTACTTCTTTAGTAGTTACCTACTGTGTCATATTTAAAAAATCGGAAAAGAAGTTGAGTTCTATAATTTCAGAAACCGAAAAAAATTTTTCTGAGCTTGAAGTAAATTTAGCATCTATAGTTAAATCATCCAGAGGAGTGAAAAAATGGTGTCCAGTTGTTGTTTGTTTGAGATTTTAATGTAAAACAAATCGTTTCACAGTACCTCCAAACGCATCACATGGGCTTTTACCATGCGTTAGTTTTGTAGTTAGTTTTTTTAATGCCCAGTGGCGTATGCAGAAATTTTCCAAGGAGGGAGAGCTTGAGTAAAAGCAAAGTCCTGGAAAACCATTTATTTCTTCTTTCAGAAAAATTCAGACTTTAGGAGAAGTATTTAATGGCTTTGGAAAGATTAGGCCTCCAACCCCCCTCCCTCCTGCGTACGCCACTGTTAAACCTGAACCATTTCATTTACCAAAGAAACAAACTAATTAATGTCCGTGTCTCACCAAAAATGTATTCTTAAAACTAAAAAAAATTTCCTACAGTGTACGAAGATGGGACTTGAACCCACAAACTAGGATGTCACGCAAAACAGTATGTGGCTATAAATAAGATCCCCTGACGATGATTTTTATACATAATTTTTTTCCTTTTGCGACTCAATAAAACAATTTGATTTTTTACATGCTTTAACCAAATAGCTTAAAAGTTGATGTTGAAATGACAGACCCAGGTTTTTTATTTTACTTTTATTTAGACGATACATTGTCAAGTAAAACAAGGCACAAGCGAAGAAGACAGATAGACATGACAATTTTTTTAGTCAAAAGTTGCCAATTCTGAGGTTTTTGCGGTTTTTCCAATTTTAAAAAATTTAGTTTGCTGAAAGCAATAGACCCAGACATTTTTCTTTTGCCTTGTATGATAGTCAAGCCACTAAGCTTCAGCACCGGTGTAAATAATTAAAAATCGAGAAAATCATAAAATTTACTATTTTTTTAAAACTATTTTTGCCATGTCAAAAAAGTGAGGTTCGGTTCGGTTGAGTGAGGTGAATTTTTTTTTCTCTATAGGATTATCCAACCAATATTAAAGATTTCTTCCGTCAAATTTCTTTTTACATAAGATTTAATACAATAGAAATAAAAAAAAAATAAGGCCACAACTGATTTTCTTCTTTTTTTTTACTTTTAAAGTGGCCTGTAAAATACGGGATGGAGGACACTAATACATGTTATCCAAATTTGGATTTTTTTCGTGACATGGCAGCTACCCCCATTGGATGATTTGGCGTGGAATTACTCAATCTGCCAGACTCCAAAGCAAAATACATAGAAACATGGTGAAAGTTTTTTAGTATACATGAATAAATAGGAATCTTCACCCAGACAGACAGAGAAACTGTTAAAGAAACAATAAAGAAATTACTAAAAAGTATCGAAAACAAGCTCCATAGGCATTATTATTAAAGCAATACAACTCCTAGATAATAATCAGCTAATACGATGACTTAAATGGCTAAAACCATTTGAGCAAGTAGGTTAGGTACGTTTCTGAAAATTATAATATATAGTCCTTATTTGATGTGAAAACCTCTAATAATTTAGGATCAAAAGAATAGCCAATTAGTTCAAGTTGATTAAACTAGAATTAAGTAACACTGGGTCGATCAAAAGGCCGTTTTTGGTAAGGCATTTTGCCAGTCTGTTACCCTTACCTTTATTCTGCACGGGCGCAGTCCCACTCTAATAAGCTGTTACTTTTATTAAAGGTAACGGAAGGCCTTAAACAGCGCCAGATAACGCCTACCGATAAACCGAACCGAATCGCTAGATTCATTGGTTTAAAATTTTGTTTTGTTTTAAAAAAATAAAAATCAAATTAAGTTTGAAGATAAACCATATTTTTGTTTTATTTTCTTTTTACTCGCGAGTCCACAAGAAAACAAATGTCAATAAAAAGGTATTTTATGTTAACCGCCAAACGTTATTTTTTTGTACGTTCAAAATCTATTTTTTAACGACATTAAGTTACCATTATTTGCGGTTAAGGTAACCATAAGAGTAACGAAATTCGCGATTAAAATGCCAGAACTGAAACACCCTAAACCCTAAAACAATACAAAACTAACCTAAAAAAAACGGTTAAGTACCGCACGTCGTTATCGTTAGTAAAGGAGTTTCAAATAGCTAATGCGCAGTAAAAAGAATACCTGTAACGAAGTTTGAACTACGTGACCCAAAATGTCCCTAATAAATAAATAAAAAATTGACGACATAATTTGATTCTCGAAGTTTTCATTAAAATAATCGATATAAAGTGGCAAGTAGGCAGTAGCTGGGTACGCTGAAGACCTTGATTTTCATGTTAAAGACAAAAGATCTTTGATTAAAACTGTAGTGTAACTTTGTAAAGGTATTTGTATATGAGGAAACAAAAAAAAGAGGTAAAATAATAAAAGATGGAAAAGCTAAATATGCAGGTTTTGAAATTTGTAATTTGTATATAAGTGAGTAACAGTAATTTCAAATGATGCAGAATTTTCTGGTCCACTGGATATATTAAGAATTCTTGACTTCAATTATATTAGGTATAAGAATGTAAACGTATAGAAATGCATACCAACTAATTTAATTTTAAATTCTATCCAATTTGGACTTAACAATAATGAATAGGATGATCTAAAACGAATTAACGAAAAAGAAAAAGTTTTTGAAGAAAGTGAAAATTAAACCACTAACTACTAATAACTATGCATATAGCGCTAATTACAAGTTATGTATACAATATTAAAAACTGAACTAAAAGAAAAGGATTTTTCAGATTTTTAGGATTACGAGAAACAGTAGTAAAATAAAAAAAAACAAAAATGCTTTTTCTTTACTATTTCGGCCGCCATCTTTAATATATATATATATATATATATATATATATATATATATATATATATATATATATATATATATATATATATTAATAATTTAAAGCTAATCAACTTGTTGTAATATAAAATACATTTTGTGGTAATTTCACCAAACCAAAAAAAATACTGTTGGTTTTACATTTTGCACGCGGCTATCCTAAATTATATCGACATATGTCATTTACTATAATATTTTTAAAATTAGCGACAGCAACACTCATTCTGTGTTCTAAGAATGAAAAAATAACTTTTTTATCTGAACTTCTGCAGCCATCTTGAATGTTAAATCTCAAATTGTAACTTTTTATAAATACTTACACTTGATAAAATTAAATTTGGTCTATAGGTAATAAAGTTCGCGCCATCTCTGTTTCGACTGTGGTGCTGATTTTATTTTTCAGTAGGTTTAATGAGCTGGTCAATAGCTTTAATAGAAGGCATTAAAAATAAATATTGCACAAAAATTAAAGGAAATATTCGAGAAAATCTAATTTTTCGAAATATAGCCGGCATTTTATTTTAAAGTGACAGGAAATAATTTTTTTTACAGTTCTAAACTGAGTAGGTCCCACTTAAAGTATTAATTTGATTTCTCCTAAAACAGCATTCGGTAAATTAAGCTACACATTAAAAAATAAAAATATCCTCAGTACCTCAAAACGAAAGTGTATAACCAATGTATTCTTCCTGTACTTACCTATGGATCCCAGACCTGGACACAAAGCCCAAAGATCAATGGAAAGCTAACAGATAGAAAAAGGAATGAATGGATAAGAAATAAAACAAAAGTAAGGGATGTAAGAGGAGAAGTAGCAAAATTAAAATGGTAATTTGCCGGTCATAATATCAGGCAGAAAGACGATCGATGGAATAAGTATATTGTAACCTGGAGACCTTAAGAAAATAAAAGAAGTAGGGAAAGACCCCAAATGAGATGGGCGAACGATTTGAAAAGACATGCAGGAGCTAGATGGATGAAAACGGCGACAGAGAGAGAAGAATGGAAGATATATGGTGGGAAGCCTATGTCCAAAGATGGATCGAAGAAGGCTAGATAGATAGATAGATAGAATGCATATATGTTTATGAGTGAAAGCTATACTTAAGCTATAGTATGACTTATCTCTAAATATGGAAAGTATCTCTGGAAGTGTTAAAAATTGAATATTTCATTTTTTGACAATCTTGCCAGAGATATGTCCTATACTTAGAGATTGTACTATTTCTTATACTTAGTCTAAGTATAGCTTTTACGAATAAACATACCAAGAAAAACAGTTCTGCGAGTTTATAACTTTTTTGCATTTTGCGCATAAACCCATTGGAAAACCAAATTTTTCTTATAATTGATAAAGGAACAGTTTTATCGATGTTTGCTGATTAAAAAAATAAGTTGACAAAATCTTCACGGCCTCTCTTACTATTATAAATGGCAGAATACACTATAGGTCTCGCCGAAATAAACATTTGCACACAAGTGTTAAAATTGAACCAGACAAAAAAATAATAAAGGAAGCCAATTCGACTACTACTGAAATCTTGGCTGTACATAGGTTTCATCTATGGTTAAAAATCCTTGTAAAAAAGTGATTTAATTAATTAATCAATTATGGGAATTTTTATGAACTATAATGCAAATGCAATGCAAGTGATTGTAATAACAATCTGCCTCTGGTACTATTTTAGTGTGTTACTTTTACGATTATGTAAATAACATTTCAGTTACGAATTTGGAACAAAATATTTCCTTGATACATCATCCTTTTAAGTGGTCCCAATTCGCACAAATTTAGATTTAATTAGGCTCTGTCTATTAAAATTAAAAATTAATAGTAGGTATACTTTTAGCTCACGTTTCTGTTGTAGCAGCCAATCTTTGTGGTTTGAACCAAAGTAGGGAAAACGATGACGTCACAGTTGCAACATGACCTGCTTTTGAGACAAATGTCGCGACCATCTTTTTGGATACAGTTCAAGAACGGATGACTTTGTTGGCTTTTATTCATCTTGGAACACCCACACAGACGACTGACGTTTATTTTCGCGTTCATCAGTAAATCTACGATTCATCCACTGACAATGCTGTACACGTTGCCTCAAAGCGGTCTAGAGTCCTCTTTCTGTTCTTCCTTTAACAGATGTGGTATCCAATGAGAAACTATTTTTGCATAAAAAAACTTAAGTTTTCCGAGATTTTTAAGAAGAAAAGATTGAAACGTGGAAAAAAATCTCGGCGAAGGTTAATACACGAAAGCTAAAACAAATTCAAATCCACCTGGGGCCCAAAAATGATGAAGTAAGTATATAAGATAAATTTTGGACTATAAAATATGATATAAAACCTACAATATTTTAAGCAAAAACTAAACTGTGAGATAGATTAATATTTTTCAGACATATGTGTTTGGTTTCCAAATTAGGATTGCAATTTAATATAAAAGCATGCCCGGGGCAACGGTTAACATACTTTTTATAAAAACGAATCTGTGCCTTGGTCAGATTGTGTGCTAAAATAAAAAACTCGTTTGAAAGAGCCAAATTCAGTAGCCAATTAATGAACTTTGCCTCAGAAATCTCAGAAAATCTATCGCCTTGAAATGTTTTTAAAAACTCCTATATTTGTAACAAATCCGGATTAATTGAATTTTTATGATTTTAATTTTTAGGTTTTTTTCAAAACATCTCTATTTTAGCATTTAAAGTTATTACAAAATATATTACTACTATGTCGGTTTAGAACGTTTTTCTACGTTGTCCGACGCCTATTCTCCACCTCCTTCGATCCTGACAATCATCTTCCGTCAGGTTTTTTTGACTCATTGATCTTTGTCTTGACTGTTACCATTCCAGTTTAGGACGCCCTCTTTTTCTGCGCCCTATTGGTTGCCATTCTAGGAGCTGCTTTGGTAATCTTTCGTCGTTCATCCGTTGTACATGGCCGTACCACATCAGTTGTTTTTTAGTGATGTAATCCGTTATGCTTTCCTCGATTCCCATTCTTTCTTTTATGATCTCATTTCTTATATGATCTGTTCTAGATATTCTCATTGATCTTCTTATTGCATCCATTTCGACACTTTCCATTTTTGCTTTGTATTTTTCTGTTACACAAGACAACCAATTACCTTTTTTGCTTTTACTATTATTTTTTCTAGTTCTTTACAGTCTGTTCCTGTCTTATCAAATGTGACACCCAAGTATACCTACTCATTGCATGGAGCTATTGTTTGTCCATTGTCTAGTTCTAACTCACTTGATTCGTTTCCAATACATAAGTACTGTGTCTTGTCGACGTTCACTGTTAACCCCCACTTTTGGTATTCTTCCGTTAACTTTCTCATATCATTCTCCATGTCTTCTTTATCATTAGCTACAATTACTTGGTCGTCGGCAAACTGTAGTGTGTATATGGTAAATCGGTCGTTAAGTTGTATTCCCATGCCGTGTACTTTACGTTTCCAGTTTTTTAGAGCTACTACTAAAAAGAGTTGGAGAGATACAACATCCCTGTCTTAAGCCTTTCGTTACCTGGAATTCCCTTGAAAGTCGATTTCCAATTTTAATTTTAGATTTTGACCCTTTGTAAAGTTCTTTTATCGCTTTTATATATGTATGATTGATATTAGTTTGATCTAACACTGTCCATAATTTTTCTACTGGAACGGTATACTTTTTGTAGGTCAACAAAGGTAACATGAGTCTCTATATTTCTGGCACTCCTTTTCTCAATTACTTGTTTAAGACAAAAAACATTATCACTACAAGATGTGCCTGCACGAAACCCACTTTGCTCTTCTTCTTCTTGTTCATGAAAATCATTCTCTATTAGATCTCAAAGAATCCTACCGTACAATCTACTTAGAGTACTCGTTACTGAAATTCCTCTGTAGTTGTTGCAATCATCAGGTACTGGATGCCCGTTTATGCATTGATTGATAATATATGTGTTTTTCTGATCCATATTTGAGCATTTCAGCGTATATTCCCCCAGGTCCGCTAGCTTTTCCGGATTTAAGCTTTTTAATACCACTCTTTATAATTTTTTACTTAGAAAACATACTTAAACCAAATATTATGGAATTTTAAAAACAGTATTTTTGGATATTTTCTGTGGTTTAACTTAATTATTTTGAACTTTTAACCGTCAAAAAATTATTGATTTTAGAAAATTCCTTTTAGGCCCTGCTGCTGATGCCTGGACCTACCACAATTTGTTTAAGTATTTTATTGGCAGTGCAATGAGTTCGGAGTTTTTAACAAATATCTCGAAAACTTAAGCTCCGATAACATTTTGGGTTACAAAACTTGTGACAACATTTTTTGTTACGACAATTTTGTTTTATATATATTCTTTTGGTTAAAAAGTTATAATTGTGTGAGTTTGTGTCCGCTTGTGTAGTGGTTCTGCTTCGGATGTATCGACATATTCGACCGGACTACCTCGATCCGGTGTTTCGCGAGCTTGTGGGTTCGAGTCCCACTTAACGTATGGTTGTGTTGTTATGTCTAAAAAGCTATTTTTCGAAGCAAAAACTTTAGCAAGAACTGGGCGATTGATCCTAGTATAGATGGAAAAGTTCCAGTATAAAAAAAAATTGTAATAGCATTTCTTTAAAGTTTTTAACTTTTCCAAACACGCCATTAGGGTACCTAAATAAAAGTTTTCTCGTTAGTTGCTATCATCACTCCTATAGCACTGTCAAAATTGGAAGTTTGAGTTGTTCTCCGCCACCAAACTCAATTTGTTCGCTAGGCAGCAACTCTCTACTTGCTTGTCTACTAGCCGATCGAAACTCCTTGAGAGTTGCTCTCTAAAAGGTGTCTGTTTGCGTAAAATACTTTCGAGAGCAATTCCAAGTAAACACACTGTATATTTTGTGAAAATTTTCAAAAGTTTTTAAACCAACAAACCGATGAAATAGAATCAGATAATGTTTTGAACATAAATTCAGTTTATAAAAAAATAACTTCTCAAGCACGTCCAGTGTCCATTTTTATGTAAAACCGCCTGACCGTGATACCAATAAATGCTATTCGTCAATGTTTTCTTTTTTGCAAAAAAAATATCAACGATATTGAGAAAACTTAATTTAACTTTATAACCAGCCATATATAGAAAACCCCGTTCGTGCTATGCACCAATTTTCCTTTTTTTTTGTCGTAAACTCGTTTAAAATCGAGTTATCAAAAAGTAAAATCTGCATACATGGTAAAAGATAATGTAAAACATCTTGTGTGGTTAAAGGTTAACTGCTGCAAACACACTTTCTTCATAATAATGGGTTAAAAGAGACAACTTGATGTGACAACATAACAATGAGAGCACTATACAAGGTGTCGCATAAGTAATAGTATAAAGCAAACCTCTAGATTATTTGTGTAGAAATATTAAAAACTGGCCAATCGAGAAAAAAGGTGTCCAAGATAGTTTGTATATGCGATTTTCCTAATTACCTTAAAATAAGAAATAATAGTGACTGCAAGTAAATATTAAATATAAATAATAAAATGGTCTAGTACACCTGGTTTTATTTTTATTAAATTTTATTTCAGTATCAAAATTTCTGTTTTACTCTGATATGTAAGATATTCCCATATAATACAAAATATCAGAATATTATTTTGACAAAAATGATTGTGATTTTTTTTATTATGTATCATAGGCATTTACATGCTAAAATTTCAAAACTTTTGTTCCGCAATGAATAACTTTGTTTAAAGACATATATAAAAATACTGAGAAACGGGTCCTAGATACATGCATGCCAAATAATTACCAAAACTCTGTTTACATTGTAAAAAATATATTTTTTAAAATTTTTATTAATTTAAAACAACTTCTGTTGCTTTATTTTTATTTATCTGAGAAGTTTTAGGTTACTCAATATTAATAATTTTGGGGACAATTGTAGAGTGGCCAGGCTAAATGATCTAAGGGATCTGGTACAAAATAGCGCGGACAAAATAGCGCGGGACAAAATAGCACAGGACAAAATAGCGCTAGACAAAATAGCGCAGGACAAAATAGCGCAGATCTCAAAAAGATACTAAACAAATAACTTAACCTTAGTTGGTTAGTTTAATATACTAAAACCTTACCTGCAGACCTAACCTGACCTGATTTAGTTAGTATACTAAAAAATAAACTAACCTGTCTTGGTTAGGTTGGGCCTAATATATTAAAACCTAACCTGCAGACCTTACCTGACCTGGTTAGGCTAGTTTTATTTATGTTATTATTATTCTTACGGCAGTGGTACAAAATAGCGCAGGTCCAAATCGCGCGGACTAAATCGCGCAGGTAATAATAGTGCATGACCAAAATAGCGCAAGCCTTAAAAGCGCATTACTAAAATAGCGCATTACTGAAATAGTGAAGGCCTAACCTTATCAATCAAATTGCCCCAGCCGAAGTGGACCAGGGGCCGAGGCTAGGTTAGGTTAGTATCCCAACCTAACCGGGTTAGGTTGGGATAATAACCTAACCTATCCTCGGCCCCTGGTCCACTTCGGCTGGACAGGGCAAATCGGCAAATCGACTTGGGATTTTTTAGCGTGCGCTATTTTGATCTGCGCTATTTTGGTTTTTAAATTTTTTGCGCTATTTTGTCCTGCGCTATTTTGTCCACGCTATTTTGTCCTGCGCTATTTTGTACCAGAGCCGATCTAAGTGCCAAAATAAACAAATTTTAGATTTTCCACCCAAAATGAACCAGGCCAATACGGGGCTATAAGATCTAAGTGTCATTTCCCCACCTTATGCTCTATATGGCATATTTAAAATGACGTTATCCGTAAGTCCGCTTGCATAAATTGTACAGTTCCTTTTAGTTTCCCACAAAAATGCTTTTTGGCACTTAAATCACTTAGCCTTTCCACTCTACAATTCTACAATTAATTTTTCTTTTTAATTAATAATTTTTGGTGATGATGATTTAAAGGTTTAATTATAACAGGTTTGTTTATTAGATTGAAGGAAATTAAAATTACACATGTACAAAAGTTTTACATTTAATTAGATGCAGAAAAAAAGATAACATAGGGTCAAAATTTAAACATGTAAACCCCTATGATACATGAAAAAAATATTCACTGTACACATCTGATAATAATACAAACGAACTATTTACATATATTTAGAAATACATTCTAAACAACAATAATCGTGACCTCACACAAAGAGTTTTAAGAAGAACAAAACAATAAAATATTTATATTGTTAAAGTGTGTGTTATATGTTCGTTGTCTGTGTTTAAATAATTTTTATTTAGCTATCTATTTAGTGTTCTTTTCCGGTACAAAGAAATCAAATTCGTTTCTAGTACGGCTGCGGCCTTGATTCTGTCGCCGTAAATCTTTTTTGTGAAGCAATTATTTATTACAATATAATAACTAGCTTTTTTTGCCAGGTCACCTTTAAGTTTGTTGGATTTACTACTGTATAGGGTGCTTTTCTCCTCTCCTAATGCTGATAGTTCGATAAAAGCTCTTACAAGCCACTAGCAACTTGTAACCCACATTGGAAGCAGAGACCGAACGCGCCTGCATTAATTTCAGTGATTTTAAAAAATACTGATATAGCATTTTTATGTCAAAAAACCGTTTGGCCGTACTTGGTTGCCAAAATAATTGCAAATGTACAGTTGAAACCACAAACAAATATCAGATTTTGAAACAGTTGAAACCAGATTTTGCAAAATATTGTCGAAAAAGTCGAACTTAAAATGAGTGCATAAATACTAGGTTCGTCAAAAATTTAGAAAAGTTTCAATAAATTCTCCAAATGTGCTGGGACAAAAGTATTTTTATTTCCTAGAATTCCTACAGGAAGGTTAGGTTTTCAAGACTCTGACAGTGCAACTGCTTATTGTATTTCTTGCTGTGTGTTTTAAATTTTAGGAGGTTTGTAGAATTTTGGAGACTTAGTACCCCATTTATTATGTTTTTCTGACAGTCTGCCTTCCTGGGAGGGGTTTTGCTACAGAAAATTCCTCGTTTTGCAGAAGGTTAGTGCTGGGCACTCGGATATGATGTGAGCGGCTTCATCACATCGTTTGCAAGTGGGCTCATCTCTGTAGATTCAGATTCTGTGCAGGTGTGCAGTGAGTAGTGATAAATTGCGTTTTTGACAAAAGCTGCTGGCTACTGCTTTCACTGTTTGCCCATCACACATCGACCGGTTATTAGTCGCGTCAACTGATTAATTTGTTTGCTATTTGGCATAGGTGACTAATGTTAAAGGGAACCTCACCATTCTCTTGGTGTGGTGTTGATATTGTGTGACTGTCTCGATGTTATTCATCAACCCATCTCTTGATACATCGACGTATCGAGGTGTTTGGAATTCCAAATACAGGCTCTGGACGTATATGTTTTTTCAGACACTATTCTTGCTAGAGAATCTGCGTGTTCATTGGGAACACCCGTGTTCCCTGGCACCCACGCAAGGGTTTGAAGGCAGTTTCAAACAACTTGTAAGTTTATTTGTTGGCAATGTTTGCTGCTTACCTATCTGAGAATATTGTGATACCCTTATTAAGATATCTCCTTTTTAGGTTTTGCCGCAGACAGATGTCTATGACATGTATTTCGGATTGGAATACTGTAGTTTGTTTCCCCAGAGATGCAAACCAGTTTGCTCTAGGGGTTTTTTGTGAAGCAACTATTTATTACAATATAATAACTAGGTTTTTTTTTGCCAGGTCACCAAGTTCGTTGGATTTATTTAGGGTGCTTTTCTCTTCTCCTACTGCTAATAGTTTGATAAAAGCTCTTACAAGTCACTATCAACTTGCAACGCACATTGGAAGCAGAGACCGAACGCGCATGCGTTAATTTCAGTGATTTTAAAAAATACTTCGTCCCCCATTAGGTGACAACTTTTCAAAAATGTATGGTTATGTTAATTATATTCTGTACACATTAGTTAATTAATGGATCAAATATTTGCTCCAGTTTTAAAAGTAATGTCGGACGTTAGTGAATTTTTTATGTCAAAAACCCGTTTGGCTGTACCTGGTTGCCAAAATAACTGCAAATGTATAGTCGATAGTGCTTGAAACCACAGGCACATATCAGCTTTTACAATAGTTGAAACCAGACTTTGCAAAAGATTTTCAAAAAAGTCAAATTCAAAATGATTGAATGAATACTAGGTTCGTCAAAAATTTAGAAAATCTTCAATAAAGTATCCAGCTGTGCTCGAACAAAAGTATTTGTAATTCCTAAGCTTTGATGATGATGATTCCTACATGAAGGTTGGGTTTCTTGCAGCAGGTATTTCTGACAGTTAGCCTCCTCAGAGGTGTCTTCCTCCAGGAAATTTCTCGTTCTGCAGAAGGTTAGTGCTGGGCAGTGTTGTCTCTCTGCTCTACAAGTGGGCACATCTCTGTAGATTCCGATTCTGTGCAGGTGTGCAGTAGTAGTAGTAGTAGTGGGGGGGGTTGACCCGCAGGTCTGACAAGTAGGCCAGAGTAGGCCCTTTTTGCCATGCCCCAAGTCTGTCCCTTAACCCACTCTCTGCACTTCCCTGTGATGGACGGGTAACTCATTGGGCCTTCCTGTTCTCTTTACAAAGTCCAGTAAGTCTGCCCATTTGAGCATGTGCAGTTCTTCCTCGCCCAGAGTTGGCGGTCCGAGTGCCTGTTGTCTCATCCTTGCGTAGGCGTCGCATTCTGCCATGAAGTGTCTTGATGTCTCTTCTTCCTGTCCACAGGCTGGGCAGGTAGGGTCATTCTCGACTCCAAGGTGTGCAGTATGTAGTAAGTTGCTTTTTTGACAAAAGCTGTTTGCTACTACTTTCAATGTTTGCCCACCACACATTGACCGACTATTAGTTGCGTCAACTGTTTATTTTCTTTGCTATTTGACACAGGTGAGTGCTGTTAAGGAGGACCTCACCATTCTCTTGCTCTGGTTTTGCCTCGGTGTTGAATGCCAGTGCTTTCGATGTTGTTAATCAACCTATCGCTTGCTACATCCATGTATCAAGGTGTTTGGAATTCCAAATACAGGCTCTGGACCTATAAATGGTTTTTCAGATCCTATTATTGCTAGAGAATCTGTATTTATTGCCTGGTAAACCTGTGTGCCCTGGACCTTGCCTATCTGAGAATATTATAATATTCTTATTGAGATATCTCCTTTTCAGGTTTTCCTTCAGACAAAGCTCTATGATATGTATGTCGGTTTGAAATACTGTAGTTTGTTTTCTCAAAGCTCCAAACCATTTTGCTCTAGGAGTTAGGCCATATACTTCTGCTCCTGATCCACTGTCCGTTTTGGATCCGTCGGTGTACCAAACCAACTTTCCCGACTGGACTAGTGAGTTTCCCGTCTTGTTTTCCCAATGTAACTAAGTCTTAAACGGTTTACTTGTATTGTTTACTTGAGTCATGGTGTCACTCCTTATTAATCTTGGCATGTCCCGATTGAATATTCGGATACCAGTGTTTTCGTTGAATTTTATTCTGTATTTTCCTCTTCGGAGCTCAGCTTTATTGACTATGTGACGAGTGGAAGGTTTAGAATAATCTGCATAGCAGCCCTTGGGGTGGTGCCGATTGCCCCGTTATATGCAAAGACATGCATGTCTCTGGAGTTTAAAAAGCTCCACTTTCGCTTTGCCTTGTTCGACTTTTCACCACCATACCGTGAGTAGGTTATTATGAGTTTTTCCACCATCGTGTATAGCCAATGTGTGGTGCGAATCTCCAGGTTTTCCTTACTGCTCTTTTGGTGGCCATTAGCGTCATTTTCCATTTTCATGTTAGTGGAATCTAAAATCACTTTTAGATACTTTACCTCCTGAGCAAATTGTAATTATTAATAAAAGAAAGTGGGAGCTGAAAAGTCTTCCAGCTTCTTTTTTCTCGTAAAATGTATTAGTGCAGTTTTCTCGGAGTTTTCTAGGCTGTAGTTTGACATATTAATACCTATAATATTGATAATAAGAGTCAGTGTGCGAAAATAGGCCTACAAACCAAAATCATAAAATCTATTTATAATACTGCTTTTAAAAAAAGCCATAAGTATATTAAATCTCTAGAAGACTGAATCAATTCTAAGCTTTCTCTCTTATTAGTTATTTTCCTAGAATTAATGGCGGGAATAAAAATAAAAGATTACTAAAAGCATGACAAATTTACTGTTTAAATTTTGAAGGTAAACTGTTTGACACCCTGTAGCATATTATTGTTCGTAGTTACTCATGCTACAAGATTTCATCAAGGCAACAAAAAATTTGCGATACCTTTAAACAAGATTTTAAATAGGTATTTTATCTTTAAGAGTGGTAAGACATTTGTTACGAGCAACTCTAGACACGTGAGAAGAAGACTGCTTAAGTTGGGAGAGGGACACACTATTACTTGGTCTTACTTTCAAATTTTGTCAACTTGCGAAGTAAATTTGCAGTGTCTCTGAAAATAATTTTCCGGGTTTATTGTAGATATTAAAGTTGGTATACTTCTCAGATGATATTTGTTTAATTTGATCACATTATGTAAATAACTATAGTAATTTGATAGACAGCTAGTCAGATTAATTTTAAAAAAGATTTCTAACTTGTCAGAATTTCTCCTATTTAAAATTAAACTAGATTTACGGATAATACTTCAACAGTGGATCCTGTAAAGAGTGTTCTGGCATATGCTCCAATTTTGAAAGCAACTTCGGCCGTTTGTGCATTTTTGATTACTGCAAACCTATACTTGGAAAGATTTAGAACTATAGTAATTAGGTAAGTATCAGCTAACAGGCACACGGCTGGCTGTCCCCTAAGTTTATTAAAGACACCCTAAAATAAGAGAGCTACATGAAACTTATAAAGGTTATACGACAGGAATCCCGGATAATTGTTCGCGTATATGAGAATCACTATGGACGAAGAGTGCTATTTCAGAAAATGGTATTAACGGCAGAAATCGAATGCAGATTTGGTATGGAGGTTCGCGAAATCGCTCAACTTACTGAGCCAATGTCCGACCATAGTAGTTGCGTCAGGATGTACTCGAAAAGTAATGGATATTCCATGCAACGCTACAAAAATCACTAATAAATGGAGTTTATCAAGAAACCCTGAAATAAAAAAGCTACATTAAAATTATAATTGTGTATGGAGGTTGACGAAACAGCGCAAAGTAATGTGCGAATGTAAGACAATGGCAGTTGCGCCAGGATATACTCGGAAAATGATGAGCATTGCTTGCAAAGTAATGGGGACATTACATAAATGGGATTAACAAAAGAAACCAAATACAGATTCTGTATGGATGTTGACGAAGCTCTCAACGAATAATGCATAAAACGTAGCAAAATGTTACAAGACAGTAGAGAGGAAAGCCAGATAATGGTTGGTCTGAGAATCAATACCACAATTCCATAAAATGGGCTTAACGGCAGAAATCGAATGCAGTATGGAGGTTGACAGAACGGAAAATGAAATTGAAATATTTAGGGACATAAAAGTATGGGTACAGAACCGCTGAACGAATCCAGCAAATATTTAAATACTGTTGCGTCCTCGGAAAATAAAATTGAAATTTTGAAATGAATGAAAAAGTCGTGTTGAGAAAAAGCTCAAAAATTAGCAGCTATGCTGGTGATTGACATGAAAGAGTAATCAAGTATATAATGTATAAAGCTCGGTTTACGGAAGACAACGAAAATGTGAACTTTGTACTTACCAAATCACTATAATTTATGACTGTTTGGCCCAAACAAACAAAGAAACTATTATAAATTATTTTTGTATAAATTCACTTAGTATGACAATATTTTTGCAAACTAACCACATGATACTAAGTTTATGAGTTCAAATTTTTAATTTAACAATTTGGCGTAATAAATCAGTGTACACCGTGCAAGGTCAAATCAATTTTTTTGCAATTTTTTGTTTATGTATATGCTCGATTCAGTTTTTTTCGGACCACTTAAAAGTTAACAGCTTGCTGTCTTCCTTTTGCATCTTTAATTGATTGTACTTGGCATGGTGGTAATGCCCATCATGGTTCTGGTCTAAGAGCAAGAAAAATATAAGAGTCAAGGACACCTGGGGCTCTATTCTCGTACTTGAACGATTTGACCATCCACATCACACGCTTTGATCAATAGCAAACTCTAAGTATTTGCGTCTTGTGCGAAATGACTTGTCTCGACCAATGGCATAGTCGCCCGCTTTTCAGAGTTAGTGAATTTTACGCCCCGTACCGACTGACTGTTTCTCGGTCGCATCGTAGAAGCTTGCGCAATAGACGTCTTTCCGCATATTACGTGAGACATTGGCCAGAGCATGTGATGGGAACTATCAGATCTTTTAAGTACTAGACTAGCTAGCCTGAACGAAAATCCAAGAAAAAATTAATCCGTCAAACGTCTCAAAATTAACTAAATATACTATATAACAACCGCAGATTTTGTGGAAAATTCTGGTAATTTAATAAATAAAAAATGCATCAAAATACTGTAAAAAGGTAATCTCATGATAAAGGACTCACTAATTACATGTGAAATTATAACTTACAAAGTAGTTGATTAAAACTTTAATAATAAAACAGCTTTTATGTGCACAAACCTCTAGAGATAAAGAATTTAATAACAGTTGGATGATTACTTTTAATTTAATAGTATAGTTTATCCATGTTTTTAATGAAAACTAAAAAAAAAGTTTTGTATGCTTGAGCATTTAAATAAAAACGTTTCTTAAATAAATCCTAATAGAAATATTTTGATATAGAGGGTGTCTCTAAAAGGTCTGTACAAAATCTTAGCACATATTCCTGAGGTCAAAATAAGTCGATTTAAAGCAAATACAGTCCGAAATTGCTCCGTTTCAGAGATACAGGGTGGTGAATTTACAAATTTCATGAGCGAAATTGCCGAAAAGCAACAACCTCTCTTTCTTTTTAGTATTTGCTTTGGGATTCTGTCTTCTTGTACATGTCCATAACATCCGAGTTGCTTAATTTGTATGCCTTCCGTAATTTTGTGTTTAACATCCATAATTTCTCAAATTCTCTTATTTCCCACTCTTTCCAGTTTTGATTTTCCGGCAGCGCGTCTCCAATAATACATTTCAGTGGTTTCAAGAGGCGCGAGCTTTTTCTTCTAGGGTCCATACTTCACTACCATAACTGATGACACTTTTCACTATGTGTTTGTTTTGATACAGCCTTATCCCAGAGAATACCCAAGTAACATTTCTTTATTTATAGCAGAAGCTAAAAGGTTGCCAGCGCCTTTCCTTAAAACCATTAGTTTTATGTTTGGTCGCTAGCACGTTCCCATTACCCTTATATACCCCTTAGACCTCCTAAATGGGACTCCCCAATTGGTGGTGGCACCCTATGTATTAAACTCACTATAAAACCATAAGAAATAAACTCAAGCTTCGCCCCCTAGCGGCTCCACCAGTATAGAACCTTTTGGAGCCTAAAGCTATTATGCCAGGTTTTAAAAGCAACTCAGAAACGTCCTCTATCCTATTATAAAACTAGATTTGGTAATTTGGTATCCTGGCGATTCTGTTGAATACCATAATATCTTTAGAGTAAAGAAGTTTTCGTATAAAAGCTATGGCGATATTTTAGGTTCACAATGGCTATATAAAATAATTTAGGTCACAAAATTGCCAAAAATGTCAGAGTCCCAAAATTATTTTATCACATAAAAATATACCGAGTTTGTCGTTTTGTTGATGATTAAATTGCCTGCAAGATTTATTTTTCTGATAAAATCGTATCTGAAAAGCTCTCAAAACAAGCGCGCCAGCTCAAGAATGCTTTTTAATAGTTTTTTGATAACAAAATAACAAATATTTAAAATTAAAAAAAAAATTATTTACACTATTCACCATTAAAAAAGTCTGTTTGGTTTACATAAATCAAAATTAAAGTAAAATTATTGCTAAAAAACACTGCTAAAACGACTAGATAAATATTTTCTCTTAACAATATTTTTTAAATAAATTTATATACGCCATTATGGTTTTATAGTGGTCACTTGGTTTTATTTGTTACTGTATCGCAACAAGGATTTTTGAGTGCCCTTATGAAACCAACAAAAAAAAACAATGTAAACATAGTCAACATAACCTCACTTAAAATGTTTGTATTTGTTTTTAAAGTGTTTAAAAGCGTATTTTAAATGTTTTTTATCGTGCAATTTCGACACAATCGAGAGGGCCGCTGCAATGATATTCGTTGTGCCTGCATGTTGGAGGGCAACCTCTTATATTGGCCGCCTAAACAGGCCTTATCTAGGCCTGGGTGTCCTACCCAGGAGGACAGAAACTCAACAATTATTAATTATTGGGCTTTAAATAATCAATCTTGCAATAGGTAGGTACCAATCTTTACCTAGGTATATCTATTATTTTTACAAGAAATACCTAAAGAAAATAAAACACGAAAGTATTTACTTACTTCTGTTAGAACCCTTAAGGAAACAAGGTTTTATAGGGCCGCCTATTTAAATAATATTTAATGTACAGCATACAGAATGGATAACTATAAATACAAAAGAATTAAGTTTACCTTTAAGCCTTCCTATAAAACCTTTTTAAAATGCCTAAAAGTAATGGCAAAAAAAGTCTGAAGTTTATATTTACCACTCTTAAAAACCTTGAGGAAACTAGGTTCTATATGGCCGCCTATCTAATCATATTTACTTTTAAACTACTGGTAACTATAAAAACAAAACGATATAAGATAACCTTTTAGCTCTATTATAAAACACTTTTGTGATGACCTAAAGTATTGAAAAAAACTAAATGACCAAAGTTTATATTTATTTCTTTTTAAAAACTTTAGGTAAAATGGTTCTATAAGACCATCTTTATAAATCAGAAATCAATAAAACTAAAAGTATCTAAAGGGAACAGAAGGAATATCAGTTTTATTATACTCCCTTTATAAATCATTTTTTGGTTGTATAACACCCCTTTAGGTAATTGGCAATATAAATTACCTTTATGTAGCCAAATTGATCCTAAAACCCATAACAGCACCCTCTAAATGTCCTAGGAACCAAATGAATAAAACCTTGAGTGGTAATAATGTTACTTGGGTACTGTTGAGTTGTCTAATTGCTTGTCTTCCTTGGTTATTTCTGTGTGTGATTTCTTCATCTAAACTACCGTCATTAGTGCATTCCCAGATATTTGTACTTTTTGCATTGTTTTATCTGATGTTGTTGTTCCAAGATAAGGTCCTGTTGCTCCCCACCAATGCACATATATTTCGTTTTCTGAAGATATACCTCCAGCCCCCACTTATCGTATTCTTTAATTAATTTACGGGTCATATATTCTAAATCGTCGTAATCTTGACCCAGGACTATTTGATCATTCAGTGGGTTCCTTTTCCATGTTTTCAGGGCTTGTTCTAAATAGATCTTAAACAATGTTGGTGACAAGAAACAACCCTGCTTAAGACCCTTGTTGATGTTAAATTCCTTTGATAATGTCTGCGCTTTCTTTACTTTGCTTGTGTTGTCTTTATAGAGTTCTTGAACAGCTTTTATTAGTGTGATGCTGATGTCGGTTTTTTCGAGAGCCTCCCAAAGTTTTAGCTGGGGTACACTGTCGTACGCTTTCTTGAGATCTACGTAGAGGAGGTGTATTTCTTGATTGTCTGCGTTATTTTAAATAAGTGATCCACAGTGGATCTACCAGCTAATATTTTGACAATCCAGTTAAAAGCATCTGTAGTTTAGTGCTTGATCAATCACTTTGGGTAGTCAAGTTTATAGATGTATCAGGTAAACTTGTATTACTTTGATAAAATATTGGTTTAAAGAATCTATCAGAAATTTTACCCAACAGCACAAAAAAAAGCAAACTTTTTATGATATAATTGATCAGATTTCTTTTTAAGTAAGTGAATACCTTATCGCTGTTTCCAGTTTTTTAATTTTGATTGTCGAACTTTAAGATCTTTAAATAAAAAAAAATCTTGCAATGTAGATACACCAGTGGAACCATCTATCAAACAAAATTGCTGTTAAATAACAAAAACACAAAAAATTATATATAAAATTAAATTAAATACAAAATATTTCCTTCAAACCCAACTCTTCCGGGAGTGTTCCAAGAACAAACGCAGCATTTCGCTGGGTGATGAACCTCCGAGCCCTGGTAGTTTTGCACCGATTTCAGATACCAAACTCTTCGCCTCATCACCTTAAGGGCCAAGCGTTTTAACAGCAAAAATAATAAATATAAATTTTTAAATCTTTGTACTTAGTACTTTATTTTGCTCTCCAATGGATGCATAACTTTCTACAATTTGTGATGTTTTTTCTATATATGAAGAGGCTAATGTATGGCTGCATGTGGCGTCGCAAAACAACTCTCTGCCCATTTTCCATGGGACAAGCGTCATTCCATCCACTCGCTTTCCATCGCTCCCACAAATACCAAGCGGCTCCAATACAAGATATCATTAATCTCCCCCCTGTGTCTAGAAACAGGACCTGCGCTTTTCTTGCAGCTTAGCACGTGCGAGCCGTAGGTAGTTTAATCAAAGTACCAAAGTATGTATGTATGTGAATATTTGCAAACTCGATGCTCTTACCCGGCTTAGAAGAAGGGTTAGGATTTAGGCTGTTAATATGCAACGTTAGATAAATTTTAACAACGACCTTCTTCTGCAACAGAACGCAAACTTTCTAAGACATAAAACATCATGTAATTTCAGAAAAATATCAGTGTGTTCCACTTGCTTACGCATTATTATTGTTATTATTCTTAAACTGTTTTAATACAGTATATATTTTCATATACAGGGTAACTTGAAAATCAGGGTAACTTGAAAATCAGGGTAACTTGAAAATTATGTAAAATCAATCATCATGTCATGTCATATCATTTTTAAAATCAAACAAACACTGCACAAAGATATAATTGTGAACTAAACAAAAATAGCAGAAAAGTCGGTTAAATATCTAAATAAGGACTTGGAAGAGAATTGTAGTCTATTGTTACAAAAATAAATAGTGTGTGTTTATGCGTTTTTGAAGAAAAACCGGTGGAGTGATGCTTATTATATGTTCTTGCTTTGCTTGTTTGGGATACACTCCCATGCAGCATATAACCATGTAGTTACTAAAATATCATGACTAACATATGGCCTAGATTACTTCTTTGTTACACGTAAATATAACTAGAACCTTTTTGATGCTTTAGCTTGAATTATTTTATGTATTAGGGCTACCAAAACGAACGATCTTTCACACATCAGGGCTTTCAGCTGCCTGTAACAAGAAAATTATTTTGTGATTTGTTCTTCCTTCACAAGGAGAAAGGGCAAGTTTTGTATTCATGAAATATGCGGAAAATATCTAAAAGAATCTTGGCTTAGCAACCTTCTTTGTTCGCCAATAGTACATAACTTACATACAGTGTGTTTCATTTAAAATTGTATAATTTTTAATACTGAAACTATTTACAGCAATGGTTTGCACTCCACTCCGCAGTTTTCATTATCTTTATCTGATCGCCTTACCATTTTGGTTATGCGGTGCTGATAAGTCTAAAGCTCCAACCTTCGGTAGTACCGAAAACCTCCTGGAGAAAGCCCTCTCCGACGAGGCAGACTGTCAGAAAAACCTAATTGCACCTCGCGAAGTCTTCAAACCTCCTAAATTAAGAAGGGACACAGCAGGAGATACAATAAGCAATGCAGCTGCAGTGCCATCAGGGTCTCCAGAACCTCACCAAACTGTAGGAATAAATCATAAAATAAAACAAACTGATAAGTCTAGTCAGACAGAAACATGCCTGCGTGCTATCCTTCTCCAGTAGTGTTGTGTATGGTGGATGCTCTAGGCCTTCGCGAACCCCGTGCCTCTCTCTCACTATTTTGTCCTTTCGCCGAGGAGCCTATTCGTCATTCGTGTAAAAGCTACGATACAGATTAACTTAGAGACTAAAAGTTCTCCGCTTCAAATGCTTCCTCTTTTAACAGCTGTCTTCTTGCCTCTTTGAATGCTTCGTATAATGTGAGTAAGTGCGCTGAGGTGTCCTCGGGACCCACACGAACCTATCTTTTCTTGATTCAGTCATATCTTGTAGTGTATCCGCGCGCAATCTGGGACCCGCGGACATGGGATTAGGTTTGCAAAGTGCGCAGCTTCGCTATTCGAGTTACGTTCCTAATTATCTTCTCCCATGAGTATAGCGTACAACTTTGCCTAAAATACTGTTGCCCTGGATCCCAGCAAACAGCTTTATCCAAACCTTTGCTTTACGATCTGCTACCCTTAATCCATCTGTGTAGCAGCCTATGGCCTCGCTAAGGAATTCAATATCGTCCTCTAACGTTATTTGATGGCTCACAAATAAATAGTCGCACTGTATCTCTTGCGGTTTCGCTGGCCCTGTACGTCGATAAAGCAATCTCCTTTTCCTACCACCTTCTAAGGACGAGCCCGAAAACTATTTTCTTCAGAAAGTAGTAGTCTTTAAAGCCAACTAAATCCACCGGCACCACATGTCTTACAACTTTGTTACATATGTACACACAACATATCGAGAACTAACGAGAAAATATGAAAGTATTGACCTCGTCTGCGACCTACAAGTTCAATTGGTTTTGCGTGGGCCTTAACAACATCACAGCCTGCTTACGAGCTCAAACCGTATCGCGCTACACGGCTCAAAAATCATTCATAGTTCTTCATGAATCCTAATCGCTATCTTTTTTACATATATACTCGTAATAAAAATACTGACGACACAGATTTAGAGAGAGCTAATCGAATAGTGGTTTGCTTTTAATCAACAAGTAATTGAATCTAACAAAATCACAACTTATTTGGTTTACTTTCTATACAAATCAGCTACCCACTTTTGTATAAAGCGTATCCCATTTTTGACGTGATTTAATAGGAAACTCCGTTTTTTATTTTACTTTTTTTTGTAACAAAGGTAATTTATTACCAGGAAATTAGATATTATTCTCAAAAATAAATTGAGGAACAAATTTAACAAGTTGATTGTAATAATCTATAACATTTACAGCAGATTAGTACTCAGTTAAAAATATTTTTCTTTGGAAAAAGCAATGCAATTTCTATTTTGTATTTCAATTAGTTTATTGCTTATGTTCTGTTTTTTCATTTTAATCCACTAAACGTCAATTCAGATGTCAAGGACAAATCACTTTTTTGTTAATTAAACCGCCTGCGACTTCTACCTAAAAAGTAGTTACTATATTAGAACTAATTTTGATCTAGAAAAAACAATAGCTTACTGAGAAAGAGATGTTTATATAATTTATATTTTATATATAGTTTCAAATATAAATATTTCGTTGTCTCTTGGTGTAATTAAGCAAGATCAATTATCACTCTGATGCGTCATACTTCAACTTAAGTATCCACTCAAAATTAACAGTGAATATTTTTTCATGTTAAAAACTACAATGTTGTTATACTTTAGTATTTAAAATTAAAAATCGAAAACAAATTAATGAAATGTTTCATGAAATTTACAAACAAACATTAAATTACGGAAATTGTATAATATGAACAATTTAGTATTATTAAAAATTACACGATTTTAGTACAATAGCGAGCAGAAGGAAAGAAAATTGATTGAAGTGTCGCAAAGAAGTAAACCGGGACCTTTACTTTATATTTTTCAACAATAATTCTAGGAAAAAGTAAAAATTTTAAAAAAACATTATTTTAGAAGCTATTAATAGGGAAAGCTGAGTAGGCAGTAATACTGCCGGGCAGTATTCTGACAGTTTTCCATTGAAAACTGACAGTTAAAGTTTCAAAATTGACATACCAAAGCCAAATTTATAAAGCCAGTCGTTTATTTTCGTTTAATAAAGGCGGCAGTATTAATTCCGGTTCTTATAATACACAAAGGTCTAATTTTCAAAAAAGATTTCTTCTTTTTATAATGTATAGCCTGCCACTATTACTGCCTGGCTTTATTGCAATAAGTCCCTAATAAAACAAACACTGAACTTATCTTAGTAGTAAACTGCGGGTTTACTGATTGTTATTAAAAACTCAAAATTTTAAATACACATTTTCTAAAAAAGATAATATTTAAGAAGAATAAGGCAATAACAGCAAACAAAGCAAAAGCGATTTTCTTTTCGGGAATTTAAAATACATAAATAAGCCTTCAAAGTTAGTATGTAAGTCTATTTTTAAATAAGGTTTGTAGTTCCTATGTGGGTTCCTTCCCACGTAAATATTAATGGAAATGAGATGGCGGACTTACAAGCTAAAAACACGATAAGTAACATAAACTCTAAAGTTCTAAAGCAAAGTATAGGTAGTGATTTTAAAATCTAAAATACAATCAATGTGGCAAGAAATAATAACAACAACCAGGTTAAGAATAGGTTACATTAAATTAACTCACATATTTTTTAAAAAAAACCAGTGCACCTACATGCGTCCAGTGTCGCGAAATAATCAGAGTGAGACAAATATTAATTGACAGTCCCTTAGAGTGACAGTCCAAACTACAATAACCAGAAACATAAACACAAATTCCCAAATTGAAAAACAATTTAATTGAATTTCTAAACAATAGTGAACAGACCACCAATCATTTTCTCAACTTTTTAAAAGACTGTAATTTAGTACATTGTTAACTACATATATTGTTAACTTCTTTGTGTGCGCTAGTGACAGTGGTCGATGCGCCTTACAATAAAAGAAATAAAAATTTGAATTTCATAAACCAAGAAATCCAATAAAAAATTTAACATATTTAAGGAAATCTAAAACTATTAAAATTATAATAAATTGTTAATTTCCCAACAAATCTTAAGAAATTACAGGGAAGTAACAAAAATAATTAAAAATAAAAGTAAAAGAGCAAATCTAGCGGTTAGTTAAAAACGAAAATAAATAAATCGTATAAAAGTATTTATTTTTGTTTTAATTAAATTTTTCGAGTTAAAATAAATTTTATTTAAAAAATATTTTTTTGAATGTTTCCTGAAATGATTTATTTGGTTCAATGATATGGCTAGCTTGTTATATGTGTTTGGTTCATCATATAATAAAGATTTATCCTAGCGTTACTGGTAAATTGCATTGTTTGAAGTTGATTATTTTTTGTAGTAAAATTGTAATTTTTTTGAATTTTGATATTTAAATATTTTTGATAAGTTTAGAAAGTATAAATTAATGGTCGCTTCGAGAAATAAAAGTTTATGTTTGCATTTTATAATTTTGTTTTGCAATTTCATTACTGGATTTAAGATGGTTTTATTAGCACAGCCTCAGATTAAAATTTAAAAAAAAGAAACAAACAACCAGAAATCTGCATCGGACATTGAATTCAGCAAAACATTTATTTTAACAAATAACAAAAATATATAGGATAATGAAAAATACAAACTGGTAAAAAAACTGCATTTTTCGATGATTTTAAAACAATTGTTCTAATATTTTTCTAATAAAAGTAGTTCTTGTCAAGACGTCTTTTATGTATACATATTTTATATTTGGTGTGCTGTTGCATTTTCAGTGAAGCACAATGTCTTATTGTTATAAATGTAGCTGTGGGCAAGATTGACAAATTTATGCACTTCTGTGGGTTTTCGACTTTATGGCTGTTTCCAAATAAAGAATAAGTGGCGGCAATTTTCCTGCGAGATGATGTTTATACATCTCACAGTTTTGTCTAGTTTAGTTTTTCCATTCTTAAATTGGATCTGAAAGGAAATCAATCAATTTTTTTTGGTGTTTTACTCGTACTTATTTTTGGAATAGTTTTGAGCATTTTTTAATTTGAAAACAAGGTATCGACGCACCATATAAAAATGTCGAAAAAAAAATGTTGACCGTGATTTGGTCGAAAATAAAAGAATCGAAAATAGAATAGACAAAACGAAACATAGTTTTGTTAATCCGTAAAATTGTCAGAAATTATATAGTCGAAAATAATTTGGACGAAGCGTAATTTCGTCGATTCGTAAAAATGTCGAAACGTAAAAGCATCAAAACGGAGATTTTGCGTCTATTCGTCATTGCGTATCGCGCGTTTAATTTTCGAATATAATATTTTTGACATTTATAAGGATCGACAAAATCACGATTCGTTTAAATTGTTTTGGACAATTTTATGTATCGGCAAATATACGTTTCGTTAAATTGCTTTCTTCTTTTATTTTTCGATTTTTTTAATTTTTGACTTTTTTACGGTTCTTTTCGTTTACTTATGATTAGATTTTTTTACGGTTCGATCATTCTGCAAATCAACTTAACTTTGTTTAATGATGATTTTACGTTTTGACGTTTTTTGTATTGACGAAATTATGCTTCTAAATTATTTTCTCCTGTATTATTTTCGACAATTTTACGGATCGACAAAACTACGTTTCGTTTAAATTATTTTCGTCTATTTTACTTTCGATTGTTTTATTTTCGACCAAATTACGATACGACATTCTACGTTTCGACAAAACTTTTTTTTATGCTTTTTTGGCGACCCGTCTGACTTTCCCTAATCGAAATATAGAGGTAAAGCCGAAAAGTGTCCCCTCGCAAACAAAATCGACGTGTTGGAGGCTTCCAAAAAAGTACGACAAGTACGCAAAAAAGCCACTTAATTTGATTGTGAACATTATTTCGCCAAAATACAGTTGTGTAACACGGAAAATAGCCATATGATCGTTTGGCCCACTAAACCTTTTAATCAGTAGGTTAAGATCTAATCTAATTTCTAATGTGGCTGGTTTGGTGTATAGTTTTTTATTATTTCTTTTCCATATGAACAAACTTGAAAATCGATCAAAATAACAAAGTGCTATTGTGAGGTTAATGTAGATACATTCCGTTTTCCTGTGGCAGATTGTGTAGTCATAATCGGTCAATAAACAATAGTTATTAGCTACATTGTTCTTTTCTACTCGTGGAAGCTGATGCCTGGGAGTTAAATTTTTCTGGTATAGTCTAAAAGTTAAATCTGACTCATCGCGACACTCCTATGATATTGTATTGTTAGTTTTGCGCTGAAGATTATAAATTTAAAAAACAGAACAAGTATAAAGCTCTTCTATGATCTTCAAAATTATTATTGTTTCTCTAATCACTACCCTGCGCTTTTTGATGTTTGATCTATCAGATATTTAAACTTATATTTTAAGCTACCAATACTTATCTATCAATAATATTTATTCAACCAAAACTTGGTCTATCAGTAAATAAAAATTTCTTATTCTTGGCGTGACTTCCTTGCTTCATCTCTTTCTATCTTCGGTATATTCCTTCTCCTTTCTCATTCTTATGTCTTATTAATCTTCCATAACACTTTAATTTAACCTTTTGTAGATCCTTCTCTGCGTGTTTGGCTTACAGTCTCTTATTAGTGGTCCTGGTTGTTATACTTTATATGAATATGGCCAAGCCATATTATTCCTTGTACCTTTCTCAACATTGGGGTTTCTAATTCATGCTATATTATCTCAGAGTAATAATTTTTATTACTCTAAGTATATTCTATATCTTTAGCAACTGCTCCATGTACCTTTCTGAAGATTTTTCGCTTAAACTGCTTTGGATCCGTATCTTCATAACCTTTTTTAGGATTGCTCATGTCGTCGTATCCATCTTACGTAAATCCAAATGGATTTCTACCCTAGTATTTTAAAACAGAACGGCTTTTTGTTGGAAAAAAAAAAGATTGTCTTCCTTGCTAATTCGAATTTTTATTTCTTTGCTTAGTGACTTACTATAATTTACAAATTAACCAAGATAAGTAAAAGCTGATACTTTTTCATATTCTTCGTTCTTTGATGCAGTCGTGTGTTTCTTATCATATTTCTTTAACCTAACGGTGTGGGACATTCTTATAAATATCACTTGGTCCTCTTGGTGCTACATATACATCGTCTGCATAGGGTTCTATTTATCTGCTTTTGATAACTCCAGAAAAAAGATAGTGCTGCATGACACGTTAAAGGTCGGTAGGGCATCTCCTTGTCGTAAACCATTGGGAATAAGGAAAAACTTTGTTATGCTGTTATTAACAACTACTGCTGCATTAGTTTCTTATGTAATGCTTACTGAATCAAATGCCTAACGGGTATACTCATTGGTATATAGGTAAATTAGAAAACTATAGTATCTACTCGTATAAGGTGCGTATTTTTTTCTTTCTTTGCATAACTAATATAAGTGAAGATTGCAATCTCATTTATATGTAACATTCGAATGGAATCTTGGACATTAGAAATTTATTCCACAAAATACAATCCTGTTCTAATATTTGTGGTTTTCCGTTGACTCGGTTATGAATAATTTGTTTTTTACTATTAAACATAATATTATATGTTTAAAGTCATGGTCGATTTTTAAAATTAAGAGAAATTTCGCGCGTCAATAGTTAATATATTTTGTTCGATAAAGAAATCAAACAAATCAGTCAAGATCTGTCAAGATTGTGTAAGAAAATGATGGAGAGTTTTATTATCATATTTTTACAGTAGCAGAAATGATTAAAAACCAAAGAATAACCCAGCAAGATCGAAAAAGTCAATATCGAAATCGCAATTGGGTCGAATCCGTTCCGTGCGAATAGACAAAGATTTCTTACGACAAGTGAGAGTGATGCTTGATTATGATTACTAAGTCTAAGTAACAAAAGGATCTAGCTACATTTTCATAAATTTACCTGTGCTGTTTCATATAAATGTCTAATGGGTAATCTGGTAAACAGAAAAGCGCCGACAGTATAATAGAAAAAAAATATATTTTATTGTTACCATTCATAAAGGTTTTAGATGCAAAGGAAACAATGAAAGAAAACGGGCCAAGGGATTATGTATAAAGTACACTCAGACGTTGGACGAAGACAAAACTCTTTATGTACTATTATAATAGGTCTTTATAAGTCCTATTCAATTCAAATACAAATTTTACTTACTTACTTACTCCGTGGCTCACAACCCTGGGTGGTTCTTAGCCGACAAAACAACACGTCTCCATTTTGTTCGGTGAATCACGAGTTCCTGATCCACATTTATTGTTCTGAGGTCTTTGGCAATATTTTCCCTCCATCGTAGTCTGGGGTGACCCAGTGGTCTCTTTCCCCTGGGCGCCTCTTTGAAGGCCAACTTTACCAATCGAGAGTCAGGAAGTCCTCTTACGTGGCCGGCCCACTGTAGTCTTCTCGACTTGATTTCTGCAGGAATACTAGGGCTCCCGTACACTTCTTCCAATTCTCTATTAGTGGGCCTGATCGAAAATGGGCCCGTACATTTCTCTTAGGACTTTTCGTTCAAAGATCCGCCTTTCTTCATTTGCCACCGTTAAGGTCCACGTTTCGCAGCCATACATTACTACCGGTCTTTATGGTTTTATATATAGATTTTAGTCGCTCTAGTTAGTAGCTGTGATGTCAGATGATCATACAAAGAAAAAAGACACCTATTCTCTGCTTGTATTTTGCAGTTTACTTCCTCTGAATTATCTGCGTTTTCCGTCAGTGTTGATCCCAGGTATTTGAACTGTTTGGCTCTTTCAAAGTTGTATTCGGCTATGCTGATATTTTGCCCTACTCTATCTCTGTTTCATCGATTTTTGGCTATAAACATATAATTTGTCTCGTCTTCGTTCACATCCAATGGTCCGTGCTTTACTTTCAAAAACCACGAATGTATCTTTTATATCCAGTGTGGTATTGCTAACTATATCCACATTATCCGCAAACGCTAATAACACTTTCGGACCATTGTTAGTAAAGAGACTACGGCAGTTATGGATCATAGCTTTTTTCATGACAAATTCCAATGCAATATTGAAGAGAGTTGGGGATAGAGCATCTCCGTGCTTCAGGCCATTATTAATTTCAAATGTATGTGAGTATTCGGGGTCTATTTCACCTAACTTTGAGCTCCGTTGATGCAGGCTTAAGCCATTCTAAACAGTTTCTTCGGGATATCCAGTTTATCCATCGCTGTCCACAGTTGAATTCTCCCAACGCTGTCGTAGGCTTGCTTAAAATCTACAAATAGTTGGTGTAAATTGTAGTCAAATTCCCAGCTCTATTCCATTAGCTGCTTAATAGTAAATAACTGGTCGATGGTAGTATCCCTGCCTAAACCCGCATTGGTATTATCTTACGATTTCTTCGGCATACGGTTTTAGTCTGCCTAGTAAAATGTTGGCTAACACTTTGTAAGCTGTATAAAGTAGTGTTATTCCCCTGTAATTTTCACAAATATAAGTTTTAGGCCCAAGATAAAGGCTCTTCTCTCTACAAAGAGTTCGTAACGCACGTGCTATAGCTACCAGTAAAACTCGTCGAAAAACAACATCTAAACAACTAACAATCTATCGCAAAATTACTTAAACAGTTTTGAAACCACTTAGCTGCAGCGAAGGGAGGTTTAGTAAGAACTCAAATATAAAATATTAAGGAAAAATTGATGCAAAATGGTTTGTCTCTTTATCTTACAACAAAAACTGTTTCTTAATTTCAGATTCCAAGCATAGTGTGATAAAAGACTGATAAAAATGCATTCCTTGTCATGTCTAACATCAAAGGTACATCCGAGAAAATTAGAAGAATTACCAACAACCAATAGTTTGAAAAGTATTCTGACTTAAACAAACAGACAATAAATGTATTGACCAGATCCCGTGCAAGTGTGAAATCATACATAATGTGAAAAGAGAGGACCACTTTCTTTTAGCCTTATGGACCTACAAACTTAGACATCCGTGAAAGAAATACTTGGAAACCACTATATCAAAAATATTTGGCCAAACCAACACCCAATAAAGTAGTCCAAAACAAAAGTTTGCTATAAGAAGCCACTAACAAAATAAATAGATCCAGATGGATCTGATACCTTTCTAGTCCATTACCACACTACAGGTGAACTCCACGCTATATCAGCCTTAAAAAAAGTTTTTGTAAATATCTCAGAAACGAAAGCTCCTACGAAGTTTTTCGTAATAACATAAATTACTGAGAAAAACGTGTACTATACGATATTCTCAAAAACCGCATATTGATGCGAAGCTTCGGTAAAAGGTTAGCATTTTCTAATTAGCTCTTTACAATATTGTACACTATTTTATCTAAATATTTAATAAAAATCGGTTCAGCGGTTTAGGAGCTATCTTGGGCCGTTATCGTCAAAATACACCCAAATAACACATTATCGGCGTTATCTAAAAAATGATTTCGTCGAAAACAATAATTCTTTAGCCATTGCAAGGTCTTTAAGGGTCCATCTAACCGACTTTTTTTTCGTTACTTAGCTTAAAGTGTTTCTTAATATAATCATAATATGACGTAATAAGTAACCCTTAAGCTAAGTAACGAAAAAAAAAAGTCGGTGCGATGGGCTATAAGTGAACAAGGAGGACGTTCCTTAAACTTGACAGGCTTCTAGAATTGGAATTAGATCTAAGTTCATACTCGAAGCCGATCAAAGATTATATGTTAGTCAGAAGTTATATGAAGATTCAAAATATCATCCAAGATAGTCGAGGAATCTATCATTTTGATAATGCGAAAACCCAGAGTTAAAATATTTATTAAAGACACTTTTGAAATAGTAAAAAAAGGATAAATGCACTTGGAGTTCTTAAATGTAATTGCGACTTCTTTGTCTTATGAAGTACGAATAGACGCAACTTGGATTGCTTGCGTATAGTTTCACAATGGACAATAATTGCAATTTGCCGTATAAAACACTGTTAAATTAATTACGAGATAGAATCTCTCTCTCGATTTTATAGGCAGATAAGACAGTAGGCTGTGTTGTGTAAATTTCCAATAGAAGCTACGCTTAATTACCATAAATATGTGTTCCATGATCGGTAGAAATACATGCCACCTTGCCCCAGAGCCTTGAATGGGTATATTTTAGGTGGAAAATGAATTAAAAACATATAAGGCCGAGACCGGGCTGCACAATGTATGGCTTTTTTAGCACTGTACAATTAGTAATAATATGGGGCTGCTAAGACTAATTTTTGATTAAAGATCGCTGACAAGAATATGTCACAAATATATCTTGATTGAATTTCCTTAAACATGATTTGGTTGATTTATTAGCAGTAAATTTTTTTATAATCATAATCAAAACCGTGTCTTTTGAACGTTTCTGTATCAAAAAAATATATTTTGTGGAACCATTAATTTATTTCGCATTCAAGTCAAAACTTTTTAAATAAGTATCTCAAAATGTTATTGTCAATTTTAGAATAAGTACTAGTTTTTCGTTAAGCATCCCTCACACGATCAGCATTACTGACAGTATTTTTGTATATTTTTGTTTTTATGACCCTTCAAAACCAAAAACGTATGTCAGCAAAACTGATCGTGTCAGGGCCGCTTTAGGTTTGTTTTCAAGTAAAGTCAATGCAAAAGTTAAAACTAGTAGTTTCGTCTAAAAATCAATTTAACATTTACCATTAAAAAAGGTCAACTGCGATAGTCTGGGTAAACTAACAGAATTGATTTAACAGTTTTTCTCGAAAAATAAACAAGACAAAATTATGAAAAACCTACAAGAAAACTTTTGATAAAAGTAATTTGACGAATGACGAATAAGACGAAATATCTATATTTACATTTTTAAGGAGCAAAATTTTTATTTTAAAGCGATAGCATCGGTCGCATTTAGACATCACACATAATTTAAAAGTTGGGGAAATAAATCAAATAGGGAAGTTTCACTAAATAACGGTAATTATAACGCCTTTATTCATTAGGGTACGGCGAGGTACAGCCACAAAATACTACCCGTTATGCATATTGCTTTTGTCATATTTTAATACATATTTTGGAATTGCCGGAGCATTTTTAACTTACATTTTCATCTGTTTCTGCAATATTTATTACATTAAATTTTGCTTTAATAAGTACCTTATTATAAATAGGTGCATAATTTGATTTGGATTCGACAAAAAATTATGATAAGGAGAAATTTAGAAACAGATCTGCATTCTCCGGTGTATAACGTTCTTGGGTAATGTTTAACATCACGATTAGTGTAGGCCTAAAATTATTTTTTTCGATAACATCGATAATTGCTTGCACACATTAAGTACTTATTGCGGTAGAGTAATATAAATTTCGAATAGAAGCTATCTACATAGTTAATTACAATAATGTCATGCAGCCATATCATTAGAAAACTTTTCAATCATGATATGTATTATTTCCAGTTATTTCATACTGAAGCATATTGGTCCGTTTAGGTATCGAGATGGTTTTAGAAATAAATATATATTATTTTTAAAGGTTTAAGAAGGAAATATTACATACCATGCGCGCCTTCAACGGAACCAGAAGCTTTTCTGAAAAGAAAATTGTGCCATATACCCACCAGTCAAAACTATCTAAAGCTTTCCCTTCTAAAACAAGTCAATAAATTGGTTATTAAACCAGCTTTTCCCAAAACTTATTCCTCGACGCCTATGACTGAATCTTGTAAAAAATCAGACACCCAGTTTAAAAGAATTTGTGTTTGTCTACTTTATAAAAACCGGCTCGTTTGGTATTTCTTAGGATTTGAAAAAATTCCTAACCTTAGTTACCTTATATTGTGTGTTTGAGGCAAGAAATAAATAAAAACTATTAATAAACCTTAGATCAACACACCAAGTTGTGACGTATTCTAAATACAAAAAAACTATAACTGATAAACCTAGTGATCTAACAAGCACTTAGCTATTGACAACAAAAAGATGTACAAGAAAACGCGGAAGATTATGATGAATAAAAATAAAAATACACAGATATGTTCTTTCTATGTATTTAACGATGCCAAGATAGGTAGCTAGTTCGTATACATAGAAGTTAAATAGAGTTATTAGAGTGAATTATATGAATGAGATTCAATTAGTAGACCATCTTATTTTACACGAGAAAACCGTTTCTTCCTGCTGCCAAGTCTTATCTTTGATATTAATCTCGCATAAAAAGTTTCTAATCGCGATTTCGTGGTCAGTTGTATTTATTATTAAAGATGTTTTTTAAGTTGTTGTGTTGTGTTCATTTTAAAGAATTACATTAATGAAACTGACAATAAATTAAAATGAACAAAACAGATTTTTTTGAAATTTGGCGTTTTAGGAGGTTTTATTTACACATGTGAATATCTTTAGTATAAAAACGTTTCTTTTTAAAAAGCTTGACTAACTAATTGTCTCTACTCACCCCAAAAGTTTTTTAAGTTATTGCCACAGAAATTTTTGATGATATAACAGTATTCATTTTATCAAAAGGGGTATTTTCCAAACTACAATCAGTTCCCACATATGTATCTATTAACAAAAGTTTAGCCTATATTTCTAATACATTTAGCAAGAATTTCAGTCTGCGAATCGTATTTTCTTAGTAGAAAATATATAATTGATAAACATCAACATTTTTATTTATTTAATATAACCTTTGTTAACATTGCATGATATTTTATGCACACATCAAATTACGAAAAAAATGGAAAAATCATTTAGATCCGACCGAGTAACAGGAAGTTAAGGCAACTTCTAAGCCAATTAAAAATAATAAAAACGTGCATGATGTGTATAAAAGAGTTATATCGCAATTTCCGAAACAACAATTACGTTATTAACTGAATTGTTCAGTGCAACAAATTAGTGATACCATAAACACTAATCTACACGAATATGATACTTTCAAAGATTTCTTTTTTGTCGGATTTATTAGCTTAAAATAACTGTAGTTGCAATGAATGAATTGACGAATTCTTTAACCAGTACAGGTCTAATTGGAATGTCCTGAAGCCGTTTAAGGCCCACCTACGTTGGAAAAACAAAACGGGAAACTAACTAGTTCAAGAAAGTTGGTTTGGTACACCGCCGGATCCAAATCGTACAATGGATCAGAAGGAGGAGTATATGGCCTAGCCCCTGGAATAAACTGGTTTGCATCTCTGAAATATGTCTATGGGAAAACCTAAGAAAAGAAAACATCTCAATAAGAATATCTTAATATCTTCTCAGATAGCCAAGCAGCAATCAAAGCTCTAGCATGCCAACAAATAAATTCAAAACTTATTTGGAACATCCTACAATACCTTCTAACCCTGGTGAAACATAACAAGGTGCGCTTGAAGAATCCAAAACAATTTAAAGGTAGAGCCTGTGTTTGGAATTCCAAAAACCTCGATATTAGGCTGTATCAAGGAATTAATGAATCAATCAATCTAAGGCTCTTACCGCTCTTACACAACAAAATAAAACCAGTTGTCATATTTAAGTGAATGTTAAATAAAACTACGAAGATCTTAAAGATGTGAAGAACGGCATTTCACGAAATGGATTACTAATCATGCATCTAAGATATAAAGTAAGATAATACTGCTCTTTTTGTAGACACAGCTGAAGGGCTCCAGAAATGTACAGAGAAGGTTGCTAAAATAATTTCAAAATACAAATTACCAATAAACACAAATAAATTAAATGGATCCATGACAGATCTAATACCTTCCTAGCTAGCCTACTAGCACACTTCAAGTAAAGCCATGATATATTAGCCTTTTGTCGGATTTTTTTTATACTGGGACTTTCCATCCAATCAGGATTAATCGCCCAGTTTCGCAAAGTTTGAGCAGAGTTAAAGCATTTTTAAACAAACACAAACAACCAAGTACCTAGCCAGGAATCGAACCCAGACCGCCGGTGTGGGAAACATTGCTACGACTACACCACGACAATAACTTGTCGGATTTATTAGCTTAAAATAACTATAGTTTCTATGAATGAATCGACAAATTCTTTAGCCAGTATCGGTCCACTTGGAATGTCCTGCAAGAAGCCGTTTAAGGCCCAACTACATTGGAAAAATAATATGGAAAACTAACTAGTCCAAGAAAGTTGGTTTGGTATACCGACGGATCCAAATCCGACAGTGGATCAGAAGCAGTCCATAGAATAAACTGGTTTGTACATCTGAAATATGTCTGCGGAAAACCCTGAGAAAAGAAGATATCTCAATAAGAATATCTTAATATCTTCTCAGATAGCCAAGCAGCAATCAAGGCTCTAGCATGCCAACAAATAAACTCAAAACTTGTTTGGAACAGCCTACAATACCTTCTAACCCTGGTGAAACATAACAAGGTGCTCTTGCAGATTCCAAAACAATTTAAAGGTAGAGCCTGTATTTGGAATTTCAAAAACCTCGATATGTGGCTGAATCAAGGAACGAATGAATCAATCAACCTAAGGGAAAAAATTATATTAATCCTTTGACCCAGGTATTGATAGAAGATACATAGAAAAAAGTATTCCTTATCGAGATCACAGCTTTTTTGCTTCACCAGTCACCGATAGTGATATTTTAAAAATTATCAGCAATCTGAAGTCAACTACTTCTTGTGGCCACGATAATATTTCTAGCAAAATATTAAAACAAATTAAACACTTTATAACTTTACCCCTTTCTCATTTAATAAACCTTTCGCTGGGCATGGGAGTCTTTCCTAAATCACTTAAAATTGCGACAGTCAAGCCTTTGTTTAAAAAAGGCGATAAAACAGATGTAAAAAACTTTCGACCCATTAGCCTTTTAAGTACCTTTTCTAAAATATATAAAAAGGCGATGTATAATAAACTTTGCGACTATTTAAATAAGTTCAATATTATTCATTCTTCTCAGAACGGTTTCGTAAGGGGAAAGAGTCTTGAGACGGCGTTATTTTCATTTCTTTATAAAATTAATAAAATAATAGACAAAAAAGAAATAGGGGTAGCACTGTATGTTGATCTTAGTAAAGCTTTTGACTCTTTGAGCCACGACATATTATTCCAAAAACTAGAACGCTATGGAGTTAGAGGCATTCCTCTGGAATGGTTCAAGTCTTACCTAAGTGATCGCACTCAAAGAGTTAAATTATTATCAGAGAATGGTGGCCTTTTATATTCAAATTCTACGAATATAACTCTTGGGGTGCCTCAAGGATCAGTATTAGAGCCTCTATTGTTTATTATTTATATTAACGATTTGCACCATGTTTTTGAGGATCTTCCAGTTCTAATTGTTTCATATGCTGATGATACAAACCTTATAATTAAAGTTCAAAACCGCGATACAAATTGAAGCAGTTATCAACGATGTCTTTCAGATAGTCAAAGACTGGATGAGGAGAAATAAGTTAGTGATTAATAACGATAAAACTGCGTGTATGTTGTTTAAGTCAGTTAGGTCCAATTTGGGGGCTGATGGCGTAATGCTGGATGGAGGGCACTTAAGCTTTGTAAGCGACGTTAAGTTATTGAGTTTTTATGTGGATAGCTGCTTAAGCTATAACTGTCAAATAGACAACCTATGTAAAAAACTAGCATCCACCGGCTTTTGTCTCAGAACGATGTCAAATCAATGTAGCGAAAATATTCTTAAAACACTATATTATTCAAACTTCTACTCGCATTTAAAATACGGCATAATGCACTGGGGAAAAGCAGCAAATATTAATCGAGTTTTTGTTTTACAAAAATATGCTGTTCGCATTATTAAGGGTTTAAAGAGGGGGGAAACTCGTCGCAGTGGTTTTTTTAGAATTGAATTTTCTAACGGTTACTGGCTTATATATTTACGAATTAATTTGTTAAAAATAATATTAGTATATTTCAAAAAAACTCTTTAAATGGTCCATATGACACAAGGAATAAAAATACATTATGTAGTGATCAACACTCAACTACACTATATCAGAAAGGAGCCTATTTCAATTGTTGTTTATTTTTTAATATACTTCCAGACGAAATAAAATGAATGAACAACTAATCTTAACAGTTTTAAAGCTAAAACCAAAAAGCTTTTAATTGAAATAACTCCGTACGATGTTAACGAATTTTCAAACTTTTTTAAATAAAAGTGTTATTTTTTAAATTGTTTTTTAAAGTTTTCAAAATTGCACCTGATTGAGTGGAATGTTGCTTCTGTTATCACGTTTGGGTAGTTGTCACAAATGTTTGTGAAATTATTTTAAACTTTTTAAACTCAATTTTCTATTTATTACTTCTAGCTAGTTAGATTTGTAGTTGATTTTACTGACTTTTATTTGTTACCAGTCGTTGGTTATCCACTCTTTATATAGGTAGCTTAAGCTTTTTATTTTTGTAAGAACCTGACTCAATTTCTATGTATATTATTGCATATGAAAATAAAGACTATTTCTATTCTATTCTATTCTATAAGGCTTTTACCGCGCTTACACAACAAAATAAAACCAGTTGTTGTCATATTTAAGTGGATGTTAAGTAAAACTACGAAGATCTTAAAGAAGTGAAGAACCGAATTTCACTAAATGGATTACTAATCAAGCATCTAAGATATAAAGTAAGATAACACTGCTCGTCTCATAGACACAGCTGGGGGCTCTAGAAATGTACATAGAAGGTTGCTAAAATGATTTCAAAATACAAATTACCGTTAAACACAAATAAAAACAGAAGGGGTTATAACCAAAGTTATTTAAAACATAAAAAACTAATCCAAAAATACTATTGTGCTTACAGCTTTTTTAAATTAGCTTAATGTATTTTGATTTTTAGAAATTTTTCCCTGCTCTTATTGTGTTGTGCACATAATCACTTGATATAAAATTGCTATATTTTCTTTGTTATCTTTGGATTTCAACTGTGCCTGCCAAAAATTCAGTATTCTGCAGATCACAAACCGTTTTCGGTTAAAAACCTATCCCGCGTCCTAAAACTCGCGCAGATCGATCTTTATTGCTCTCTGTCTTGCGACGAATTAATGCGCTTGAATCAAATCAAAAAACGGAACTAAGACATAACCTTACTTTTTGCGTTTCTTTTTCAGTATAGTGCAAAATAATAAACAGAAATCCAAAACAATGAAGTAGGACGAATGTTTATGATCCAGCTTAAGTTCTGGAGTTATTAGCTGTACAGAAAAATTATTTGATATGTTAAAATTTATTGTATTGCTTGCTTAAAAATATTAAAAAAATTAAAAATTACTATTTTTAGGGTTTGATGTATAACGCCCCATTTAGGATTTGGATCAATCAGAGATCAGCAGTTGCTCCCGCAGAGACCTGCTCCAGCAAGGAGTCATTTCTAAGCAGTCAAGAGCAGTGTAGATCAAAAACGGTACTGGATTTGTTATTGATTGTTTCGTTTAAAAAGAAGTCGTCTCTTACGTCTTCAGTTTTATGACACAGTTCTTTTGAATATACATAAGTTAAAAAGGAATGGTTTTGTTTCCTCCACTTCCACAACAAGAGATTTTAAATGAAGTTTGGAATTATCGCGTAATTCTTTGTCATCATGTGCCATGTATTTAATTTTTTGATAATTTACGCGATCAAAAGCTTTTTTGAAGTCAATGAAACAGGCAAACATATCGTAATTTATTTAATTTAAACTCTTAATTCTAGGCCTACTCATCACACTGATAGATCGATCAGTATTCCTCACATTTTCGACGTGGTTTTGTGGAGATATGGACAAATGATAAAATCAACTAGTCATCAGGAATATGACTAAAAATGTTACCTAAGATATCCAAATCATCTTCTTCGATTAATTTTATAAAATCACCACAAACTTTATGTGATACAGCAGCTTTATACATTTTTATAATTTAATTTGTTATTTCTTTTTGATTCTCTTTTGATTTTTTAACTTTAACTGTTTTGTTTTAAAGGGCTTTATCAAAAATAAATAAGAAAACTAATCTAATGCATCATAATTGCACTTCTTTATTTTGACAAGCATTCCAAGACTACTCGTAATCGTTTCAATTGTTCGCCAGATTTAGAATGTATTAATCGTATTACTTACATTATCATTTCTATATCTCTTTATTGTGTTTTCAGTTTTTATTTCACATGAAAAAGTATTCATGTCCTTTAGCAGATTACTCATTCATTACAGTATTATCTAAATTAACAATTATTATTGTACAATTAATTTTGTTGTACAATCACTGACAGTGTGGGCAATATCATTACGAAACAGTTTTTTGTGCAGTCCGCCTGTTTTTGCAGTGTTGTGGGATTTATAATTTAAATTTATTTATATTCACTCCCACCTTTTTGAAGATTCTAATGAAGGAAACAAAGAGATAAAGTAGGTCGATAAACAATCAATACCGTCGCAAAGTGGCTTAAAACCGCATAAAACTGCCGCATTCATTTTCTTTGGTTATAAATTTGTTACTACTGGACCGATTTCAAAGACTTTTGGCTCATTCGAAAGCTAAAGCTTTAAGCTACACGACCCCATTACTAAAATTGACATTTCGCTAAAATTAAAGATGACAGCCGTTTTTTAAAAATGCCAATTTTGACCCCCTTAAATAAAATTGCGCGGACCACTGTTATTTTTAGTTTGGATCTGTTAAAAATCTTCATCCCTGTTATGAATAAAAAGGTATCATTACAAAAGATAGAATGAAATGAACAAGGTGACTTTTAGCTACAAAAATCATTAAGATCGCCAATATTCACCAATCATAATAAAGTGTTTTTTGTCAGCAAAATCATGGTTGTCAGCGCAGTAGCGATCTGTCATGCCACAATGAGTCAAATTCAATTTTCTTTGCCATTAAAGTCATTAAAACTTATTCCGATATAAAAATCCGAATTGCAAATAAAATAATATTATTGTAATTATATTTTTCTTTTATTAATTTGACGGTATTGCTAATGCACATTAGTTCTTAGCATACAGGGTAACTGAAATAGCTAAAACTTAAGTATAGTTTTATAGATATTGACATGTAAATATTGAAACTTTTGACAATCACTCTAAAATCTGAACAGTCAGATTAGAACAAAACAGTCTTTTTTTAACTTAAAATTGATATCTAGTTCCGTTTGAAAGTTAAGATGCATTTTTACAGCTACACTGTATACTATATACCAAGGGATGAAAGTGGCACTTTTTCCCCCGAGACAAAAAGGTTGTAGCACAAGCGTAGCAAGGACTACAATCCTTTGGCGAATAATAACTTTTATTACGAGGTTTATTATCTATTTTTCGCAATTTTGAGGATAAAAAGGGACTTGATCTCTTAAATAAGGGATAAAAGTGCAATTTTTATCGAAAAAGTCACATTTCTTATTAAAACAAGTTAATATGTAATTAACTTTGTATAATAAACGATTTAACATAAAATTATCTATTTTTAAAATTGGGGGGGCCTATCTATATTAATATTATCAGTATTTCTTAAAAGGACGGATCAGGACGGGTGAGATATTAATAGTAATAAAAGCAGTAATATTTAGGGTTTTAACGTTATATTTTATTGGTGAGCTAGCTAGGTGAAGCTCTAAAGATATATTAACTTGAACCTCAAATTCTTATTAAATTATCACTCATTAAAAAAAAACGTTTTATACTATTAACTATCTATAATAGTATTATTAATATTATATTCCAGAAGTACTTACCAATAGCTAATTTAGCCATATTAAATTATCTTTTTTAATGATGATGATGATCTTAGTATAATAGTAGCTAATTATTGAGTTGCTTAAAGTCATATAGGTGCCCCAATGCGTCATTTTTAGGGGGTTTTGAACCAATGTGCGTCGATAATAGCTCCTTAAACTAACAGTGGAGGTAGCAAAATTGCCGAAACTATCATGAGGTTGTGTTTAAAAAAAGGTGGTTCTTGTAAAAGATTCACCAAAAACTGTTAAGTCACAAAAAATGTATTTTTATATAAGATTTTCTTATAACGGACTATTTTAGGAAAGGTACTACTGACACAGTTTTGGCGCTGTCACAAAATTGCTGCAGTGGAGTTTCAATCAAATACGACAGTGCACTAGTGCAACACGAGCTCGGAAAGACCATGTTAAAAAATTTGCACTAAGTGCAACACTGGGGTTTCTTAGTTGCGCAATCGAGTACAAAAGGTTGCAATAGATTTCCACAACAACAACAAAATACGAAAATTTCAATAGTGGCGCACACGTTCACTTTCTTCTAAAAATAATTTGCTATTAAAGGTTTTAAAATTGTTAACAATTATTTGAAAACGCTTGTAAGCTTCTATAGTAACCAAGGAGGGAAATAATTTATAATGAATCACTCTGGGACTATTACTCTTTGCTGTTCAATAAGATAATAAATATTTGCTTTATTGTTTGGCTAAGGTATTTCAGGATTATTATATTGTAAAATGAATAATCTTAAGATTTACTATATTACCAAATATAAACCATTATGCGTTTATAGAGAATGCTTTAAACAAATAATAATTACCTCACAAGAAACACGAAAAGCATGAAAAGATGGTACTTTTGTGTTGTTTTTTTAATATTAGCTATCAAGAGTTTAAACAAACGCTAAAGAATTAAAGCAAATTATTATTAGAGAACGTCTAGATCATTCAACAAATAAGCAGTTGTTTTGCATTATTATTATACAAATTCTATAAGGGGTTTTAAGTATTTTTAGGGCAGGCAGATAGAAACAAAAATACAAAGAATATATAAAGAAATACTACTTCGTTCGCGTCAAAAATAGTTCAACTTGCTAGCTACGCGATGGCGGTATTTAAATGTTATGAATTGTATTAAAAACCTAATACTTGCGTGTCCCATCTACCTCTTTAAGTGGTTAGTAAAATGTTTTGTTTTCGTTGTCAAAATCTAAAGTAAAATCTAACTTAAAACAATAAAAACTTAAAAAAGATGTCTAGGGAAATAACACAGCCAAACAAGGATATCTATCTCTGTTGAAATCGGTTTTTCATGTAAAACTTAAACCTCTGGGACAACATATCAGTCAAATATATCCAGGAAAAACACATCTGTCAAATGTATCCAGAGTCTCTACGTTAAGCTATAAAGCTTTCGTGACTGGGCATTTAGTAGTAAGAATTAATCTACGGAGAGATTTTTCGCTGGTAGATTCTAAAATGCAAAACAAATTTTCCGTTTTTTTACAAGCTTATTGGGTCTTGAAGTTTCTTTGTATGCTACATAAAAGCAAATAAATAAAAAAATACTACTACCTATATAAAAACTTGCAAATTGAAAAAAAAAACGAGATCAGAAGAGAAATTTTATTGCTAATTTTAGTAGTCACAGGGCTATAATTTGATAATCCGGTTGATGCCACTTCGGCACCCTTGAGCATTTTGAAATATTCAAGATGGCGGCTGGTTAAAGATAAAAAAAAATTAAAAAGTTTTTAAAATAAAAAAACAAAGACTCGGCGCAATTAATAGTTATTGGTGTTCCATTAACCCATTTTAGGCCAAGGGTAGAAATAAAACTTAACATTTTTAAAGATTGTATTTGAAATTACAGTAACACATATGTGGCGTCAAAAAAAAAATAACACTGCTACTTCATGTTTAACATGGTATCGCCCATATTTTAAGCCAAAAAGTCTCCCATTTTTATTTTTTTTTAAATTTCTGCTGTGTTGCGTTTACGCATCAACGGCCATAAATGGTTTAACATAGTAAAAGCTCCGACCGTTCTTCGTGTGTTGGTTTTTCCTTTAACAGGCTTTTACTCAAAAAGTACTGACCTATCAAACGAGATATTTTCAGGCTACCTAAGTACTACTCTTCCAGAAATAGGTACACTTAAAAATTGCCAACATGCACATTTAATTCAAAATAAGTACACCAATATTTTATATTTAACCAATTTTCTCCGAAACGAAGACTTTTAGGAAGAAAAGTATATAACACTTTTTTGTAGACAATTAAATTTTCATTTAAATGTGGATCGATCACTTAGTGCGGTTTAGAATGAGGCTAACGCTCCAATGGTGTCCGTAGGTTAAAATCATATTTAAAAAAAATATATATGTTATACGTTTTTGCGGTTTTCGCAAAAACTAAGCATTCGAAGAAAATCTATGTATAATACTTTATTTTAGAGAATAAAATTTTCTGTCGAATCATGTATAACTAGATAGGGTAACGTAGGAAATCTAATTTTTAACGACGCCAATTTGTATTTCTGTCTTAAAAAATTGCGAAAACGGATTTCTCTTTACGAACGCCACTGATATGTTAGTTGCAATTTTGCCACAAGCATGTCACACATCATTTAAAAGAAAATTTTAGTGCCTATAACTTGGCAAATACATTTTCCGACAAACAGCTTAATTATTTAGAAAATTTGTATTGTCTAGAACATAGGATAAATAATTTTCTTTCATTCTTTTATTTTCCAGAAAATTTTTAAAAATTATCCTAGTTCAGGGACGCCTCTGAAATGTGAGCCGTATATCTTAAGTAAACTATGTTATGCATCATCGTAAAGTAAATTTTATCGTCCAATTAAAGCGGTTTTTATCTACGGAGCTTTGTTTTGAAAAAAATTGTAGAAAAACGTCTAAATTCAATAGACTTTCGACGATTTCTATAAATCACCCACACTTATGGATTCCTCTGGGCCGTTAGTGGTATACTTATACCCAAGAAGATATATGGTTTCTTTAAATGCTTAGTTTTTAAGAAAATTGCAAAAAAACATGTAATAATTAATATGATTTTTTTAAACGTTCCACATTACGGAAGTGTTGCTCACAATCTATACTGCACCAAACATATTTTAGGTGAAAATTTTATTGTCTACAAAAAAGTATACAATACTTTTTTCACAAAAGGCTTCATTTCATTGAAAATGGGTTAAACTTAAAATATTTGGTGAATTTATTTTAAATAAAATATGCAAGAAATCAGCTTTTTGGAGATATTTAAGGGTACATACATAGCACTGCAGGGGTAGCACCTAGGTAGCTCGAAGGTATCTCGTTTAATAGGTCTTGTAATGAGCACTCAGTTCTCCCTTTACATATTTCCCTAAAAAAGAAGTACTTTCTGAGTGAAAGGCTATTAAAGGAAAAAATTATCAAAAATTCAAGATAGCGGCGCCATTTTAACAATGTTCCTGAACAAAAAGGGGTGAGGGATTTTATTATGTTTAATAAGGTCTATTGATTCCAACTAGTCTTGGTTTTATGTTTACAGAAATGATTTATTTTGTAATTTTTTTATCCCTACTCGGCGCCATCTTGAATATTTTAAAATGCTCAATGGTGCCAGACTCGCATCAACCGGATCCTTAAAGTAGAGCTCTTGGGCTACAAGAATCATCAATAAAAAATTTTATATACCTCAAATCCAACCTCCTTGAAAATCTCCCTGACTAAAAAGTTAAATGAGAAAAAAGAAGAGCAAGGCACCCTAAAAAAACCAACAAAACTCAGCGACATTCATAAAACAATTTGTCAAAAAACCCATATAGAGGTGCAACCGGCGAGCTTTATCATATTGAGGGGCAGATGGCGCTCAAATAAATTCGTCTAGTACGCAATATTCAGGGACTGCTAGTACGATTTAGTTGTATGTGCGAGTTTAGAGGTTCATGCGTATCATACAAATGTTATACATATTATATTATAGTAGTTGTCTCTGAATATTGCGTACTGAACGAATTTATTTTAACGCCATCTGCCCCTCAATTTGGTAAAGCTAGCCGGTGGCACCTCTATATGGGTTATTTACTCAATAATAGAGATAACAAATAGGAAATAAATGAATACATGATGGGTCTGATACCTTCCTCGCTGGCCTATTAGCACACTTCAAGTAAAACCATCAGCATTAAAAATAGTTTTTTGTAAATATATCAGAAACTAAAGCTCTTACGCAGTTTTTTGTTATAACACAAATTATTGAGCAAACTGTAGTCTATTATATTCCGAAAACTACATATTGATACGATGCTGCGTTAAAAAGTAAGCAAAATCGGGTCAGCGGTTTAGGAGCTATCGTGGTACTGACAGAAAAATACACACACACACAGAGACAGACATCACGACGATATTGCTAAAATAGGTCAAAATACACCAAAATAACACATTTTCGGCGTTATCTCAAAAAAAGTTTTTTCGTCGAAAATAATACCTTCCCTTGCACTTTTTATACGTAAACATAAGTAGTAGTACAAAAAATTGGATATTATATCTAGCTGCCTATGTACCTACTCGAAGTAAATTTTTTTAGTATTTCGAGTGGGACCATTTGCTTGTTTTTAAAAATAAATATAAATAATAAATATCTACGTCAAATTCCATACCTCATTCCACATCAATGAATCCGGTAATTTTTCCACCTATCGCACGAATCCAGTTTCCAATAATAAAATTTTAAAGTCATTCTGTCCATTCAAAGTTTCAGAACATTCTGGATTTTACTTTACGGGCTATTTACTTCCTTTTTCCGGGTTTTTTTTCTGTTTAGTCCATCACTATTTTAAAATCCCTTTAGTTACAATAAAGAATTATTATATTAGTAAAATTATATAAACCGTTGACTAAAAAATCATTACTCTTTGCTGTTTTTGTTTTCTTTATTATAATTATTATCCTCGAAATAGAAATAGACAACGTGGGCCAAATGACCCTTGTTAAAAAGGTGTTTCGATAGCTTTTTTTTAACGTAACCAATAATTTTTGAAATGGGTTTAAAGCTATTTGCCTTAGTCAAGCCATTTTTTAAATACAAATCTCTCAAAAACGTAATGTTCCATTTTTAAAACTATATGAACTAATAATAGGGTGTTTTTGAACAGCATATTTCTCACACTAATTGTAGCCATCGTTCGTGATTATTTTTATGAATGTTTTGGTAAGTTAAAAAAAAATGTCATGTAAAATGATTATTATTATATATCGGCACTTCACTTGGCGTACCGTATTCGTTAGCGGTTTCGTTCTATTTAACCAAATATTTGGTGTATTCGCAAATATTCCAAACATGCCATCCACAGACAAGAACGTAATTAGCAAAAACTTAATATGTTTGCTTATTCGCAAACTAGTAAACAATATGGCTATATTCTTTTGCGTTTGTGCAGTCTATTTTGTCAACAAAAATCACTTTTCACTTTCAATATCAAAGCAATACATTTTGAACATGGTAGGTTTGCTAAATTAGAAAACCAAGTGTGGACGGTAAACGCAAATATTTGGCTTATTTGAATCCTTTGATTTGGACAAATAAAGCAAGTATACGAATACGCTAAGCCAAGTAAAGTGTTTCCATTACAGTTTTGTGAAAAAAATTAACAACAATTTCGGGGTTAGTTAAACACGAAATGATAGTTCGTTGGTGCGTTCAAAAAGTCTCTTTTCGTGACAAAAACCTATAACAAAATTGAGATTTACAGTAACTGCCCAAAAACACATTAATATTAATAAAACAACCTGTTTTAACTAGGTGCCACATGACCCAATAATCCTACAAAAATAATAGAAAATATTTTTACTTGCTTAAAACACTTTATTTACAATATAACAAATATTTTGTAAGTATCAAAAACAATATATAATAAATATATCTTTTGAGAAACTACATAAATTCGAATTATTTCTTTTTATTTATTGAACCAGTAAAGTCAAAGTAGCTGGCAACTTACAACCAATAGGAACAGAGTTGCACTAGTGCAAATTACGAATCCCCATTCATCGTCATAAATGACAAAAACAAAATCGTCCTAGATCATAAATGAAAATGATATAACTATCTAATGGCAAACACGAAATTATTAATAATTGGACATTATACAAAAACGTCATTCAGCAAAACAAGATAAGAGCAAAATCGAAATTTGGTCTAACGTCTTTTATCAAAACCGGACAAAATCAAAAAGGACAAAATCATAAAAAGGAGCCGGGCCTAGCATGACCAACTCTCTCCTTTCTTTTCATGTATACTGGTTCCGTCTCTGTTTCTCTCATACAAATCGGTATCATAGAAGTTTGGCGGCAAATTTAAATCGGGAACAAATAATATATTTGTTTTTGAACCGAAAAATACATGAAGCAAATGGACGGATCTGATACCTTCCTAGCCCATTAACACGCTACGAGTAAACGTACGTTATACAGAACTTTGATTTTACTCTTGTTTTGTTTTGAAGAATGAAGTCTGGATATTAATAATTCCGTTTTTAACATAGGGCTCTTATGCCATTTTTCTTTATGATCTTTTTGACGATTTGGGGGTCCGAAATTACTATCCATGGAAGTACGAGATGAAACGCAATAGTATACTCAAATTTATACTCATTTGTAACAGTAGCGTATCCCGGCCCGGGCCCCCCAAAGCTAAGATTTTTTATACAAACATAAAATAGCACTGTTTGTAACGATGCCATTTTTGCTTCCTTCAACTTAGGACGTCAACTTACGGCATTGACATATATTTTTTGTCTATACATTGGTAAAATTTTTGTCAGTTAAAATGTCAGTGGTATTATGTTATATTGGAAAATAAAGAGGTATAACTGACGACGCGGTTTTGGCCACCATAATTTATTAGAAATAGGTCCAAATTTGACTATAAGTACAGTCGAATCTCTATAACTCGAACCTGAAGGGACAACCAAAACAGTTCGAGTTATGGAGAGTTCGAGTTATAGAAACTCGAGTTACATAGGTTAAAATACATGTAAAAAGTGCACGGACCGCTAAAAAGGTTCGAGTTATAGAGGGGTTCGAGTTATAGAGGTTCGAGTTAGAGAGGTTCGACTGTATATAAATGCAAATTTTAAAGACTTTCAGGAAATAAATAGTCATAGGTTAAATCCCTGGTACCTAGCAAATTGTCGACAATATATTATGCGCGGAATATTTCTAAAAAAGTTTTTATTATTTTTATTTATTGAAATAAATGGATCCATAACGAATCTGATACATTAATTACATAAGCACACTCGAAGTAAACTCCACAGAATATTACCCTTAAAAACATTTTTTTTAAATATCTTAGAAACGAAAGCTCCTACGAAGTTTTGGGTTAAAGTTTTGGGAATAAAAATTTTGAGAAAAATATGCCAGCCATTGCTGCACGGGCTAGAAAGGTAAAAATAACAAAATACTCTAAAGGTCCATCTCACCGACTTTTTTTTCGGTTCCATAGCTTAAGTGTTTCTTAATATAATTATAATATGACGTAATAAGGAAAACTTTAGGCTAAGTAACGAAAAAAAACGTCGGTGCGATGGGCCCTAAATGTTATATAAAATGCCTTTTTAAACAAGAAAATAACGCAATAATTTGCATTAGTGCGTTATTTGCACTAGGGCAAAGTACCGCTAATTGCACTACTGCTAAACTTTTACTTAAATGTGTTTCCTATTGGTCGAAAGTTGCCAGCCGCATCGATTTTTATTGGTTAATATATTCTTAAGGAAATTATTGTCTAATTTACCCAGAAATGTATTGCACAAAGGGCCAATTTAGTGCTTAATTTTATAGCTTCCTCTTACCATATATTAAGAAGGCAGAAACAAATTTTTCCATTGTGCATTAACGTTTTTGAGTACCTAAACCCGACCTAAAATACCTTTATTAAGCTACAATTTGGTTATGCCTTGTTATAGTCCTGTATAAAATTTTAAGGTCATAATAAATCAGCTGTTTAATTTATTTGCAAGAATAAGTGCAATTATATTTTTTTCTGTAAAACACAATTTTTATTATATTTTATTAACAGCAAAAACCACAAAAAAAACCCAACCTAATCACAATAAGTAATTATTTACCGATCAAACTAAAGAGATTTCTCTTAATCAAAATACAAAAAATCAAAATTACTTGAAAATTTTGTCTCAATAAAATTCTTTAGTCAACGGATTAAAACCAAGAACTCAATTCAAAACGAGAACTAACCGAATCACTAAAATAGTTCATAATCAGTGTTATTCAGATTTTTCAACTATAGTCCAATTTTGAAAAATAAAGATGAGCAAAGCTTGCACTCAAATTACACAACCAATCATCAAAGTGACAATTTTAGTCGCATCTCCGGAAGCGTTTTCGTCGCGAGATGCTCGCAAGTCAATCACCGATTTACCAAACAGTTGTATACACTTATAAATATAATAAAAACAAAACACTTCATACAATGTACGAGGTTGTTGCTCTTACGGAAACACTGCTGTAAGTTTAGACTGTGTGCCTGCGAGCCTGCTATGCGTTTCTATTCGCTGCCACTGAGCAACGACGTACGTGCTAAAAAGCCGCAAAACTCATCGACAGTGACGTCAATTCAGGACTGTTTTATGTAAAAAAATGTTTAGAATCTGCAAAAGCATGCAATATTTGCTACGATACGAGGAATTCTTTATTTGCCGAAATTTGAAATCAAAGGATCAAAAATTGCCTCCATTACCAACAGCCAACAGCTCTTTACAAAACTTGAAAACTGCTTAAGAAAATAGACAACTCAATGTCAGAACTGGAGTGACAACCCAGTATCAAGACTATTAATCTAATACGAGGATAGGGTAAAAAGTTTCCTACCTTACCTAAAAACGTTACTTTACCTTGAAACCACTTTAGTCTGATTTGTGAACTTGTCAAAAATAGGCGTTTTTGTGTGCGATTACTTCTGAATCCGTCGCAAATTTTGGAAAAAATGAAAGTTTGATGGAGTGAAGTCTGTCAAACAAAGTGCATGATTCGTTGAAAGTTAGTTCAGCAACTTTAATTAATCAACAAAAGGGGATTAAGACTTGAAAAAATTTAAGTTTACACATTTCAACAAAAATTAATCCACCGACGGTTTCAGCAGCATATTATGTAGAACGCAACACATATACTCTGGTTCAGTTTTAAAATGGCGTCGAACGCAGTTGTGCGTCAATATGTATACATAGGTGGTTACAGTTTTGCGGTCGATTTTTTATTTAATGTTTATCACTCTTTCGATAGTTCCAATGTTTAATCAAAAATCTTTTAGACCAATTCACACTCATTTTAACACTAGATTATTATATTCAATGAAATTTTAACCTAAAACTTCCAAAGCCGCAGTCAGTTGCAAGTAACTGCCTAGTTCATACGTGTAAAGAGTAGTCTCAACATAAGGGCTATTCATGACATGAACGACAAAAACTTGAATGGATCTTCTTAATAACTACAGTTTTTATACAATTTTTGTTGATGAACTAAAAGTTGTTCAACTATAGTTGTTTAACTTAACATGAATTCAAGATTCAAGAATATCATTATTTGGAAAAAGTGTAGAATTAAATACAATAAAATTGCCACTTGAATAAATAGCGTCATAAACCTAGAAAATACAAGATTTAGAGTAATTTAAAAAACTAGTCCTAACTTTTCCTAGTACTTGAAAGATAAACAAAATCACTTAATAATATTTAAAATTTACAACACTCACAATAAAATAAAATTTACAACAGCACAGGCCCACACACAATTTAAAACATTTAAAAAAATGTCTTATCTAATCTAGCCTGTCTTAATAAGAGCAAAAACTGAGATTCTTTATTTAGTATTGCAGGAACAAAAGAACTCATTGCCGCTTTAATATAAAAAAGCATTTATTTTATTGTATATGGTTCCTTGCTGCATAGATAGTGAAAAGTTAGTTTTTTAAATTGTTTGTTCTTTATTTCTGTTTTTATATTGTATGGTAAATGAATGAAAAAGTTTAAAGGTGCATAAACTGGACTTTTTCCTTATATATAATCTATGCTTCAGATAGTTGAGGTTATTCGATCCGGTATTAGGCTCATGTTGACGCAGAAAACTAATAAATTTCGAAAAGTTCTTGTGCATAAACACCAGGCACTCTAAGATTGCCGGCAGAGTAAGAATGTTAACTTTTCGGAATTCGCCTCTGCAGGATTTCCTTAACTTTAAGCCTCAGATCTGTCTCAGGACGCACTTTTGCATGAGAAACGGCCCGTCCTAACATCAGGCTCCTGACCAGAACATTATGCCATATTTCAATACTGACAGAAAGTTGTATAATATATTGAAAGTAAAGATTCTTGATCCAAGTACTCTGAAGAAGTAGTATACTGCATAAGTTTGCCTGTAAGCTTTTCAAAATGCACATCCCATTTTAAATGCTGATCTATGTGGACACCCTAAGACTTTTACACTGTGCGTATTCAAATTTGACATTTTTTCATAATAATATAATAGGCTGGTTGGGTGCTTGTGGACTGAATGGTATAGAAATTTAAAAAACATTTTTTCTGAGTTTAAAATCTGTTACTATCGAACCACTCCTGAGCCCTACCCAGACAACGGTTCCCTAGTCTTTCCAGCTGAAGTAGAGTTTCTGCAAAAAATTTTAAGTTTGTGTCATCACTCGAATTTGTGACATAGGGTCATGATGAATCCCCATGGTGATCATCCATGCACATCCAACACAACTCATCCTTATCTAAACGTACACGCTGTTTGCGTAAAGTAAGAGTGTATCCAGTGCAAGTACTCCATAAACCTCTAGTTTTTTAAGTAGCAAACCAGGGTCCAGGCTGTCAAAAGGTTTGGACAAATCTATGAATGCTCCGACAGTCTTGTTTTGCTTTTCCAAATTGTCAAAGGCCATTTTTGATCTTTTAGAGTGCGAAAGATTAATATCGGCCGTTTCAATTGAGCTGCCCTCAACTCAGAAGAATATGTTCATTAAAATAGTTGTTAGCCGGTTACACATTATTCTTTCAAAAATTTTGGAAAACGATGGAATGAGGCTTATGGGCTTATAATTACTAATTTGTGTGGGGGTAATTTTTTTTGTGAATGGGAATCACAATAGTTTTTTAAAGAATTATCAATTATGATGCCCTCTTGGCTCTTGGTAAACATAATTCTTGAGGAAAAAATTCATATCCAATCATAACCTGCAGTTTTTTTATTTTTTAAATTTTAAATTATTTCTTCAGCGTCCATTTGCAATTTTTATTTCTGAAAAATGTGGGGCGCATTGGTATTTGAAGTTTACAGTAAAAAACCGTTGCGGTAGCCCTTTCAATAGGTTAGGTTTGGTTAGGTTTGTTTGCCACCAACTTTTACTGCCTTTGCCTCGTTTGAAGTGTCGTTTCATGCTAATGTTTTGCTTTATCTGCTCCGGTAAGTAGCTGCGGTATTCCAAGTGTACTGTCAAAACGGTTGTGGTATTATTTTCAGGTTAGGTTTGGTTAGGTTTATTTGCCACCAACTTTTAGTGCATTTGCCTTCGTTAAATATGTTTGTCCTTTACTATCCATTGTATCGACTGTTGTGTGATCTCTGAAATCCATCCATCTCTCATTAAACGTATCAAAAACCTGCTGTGGTGACCATTTAACCAGACGGTACTGTCTTTGCCTTCTGGAAGACAGAAGAAGAGTTAGGGGTATTTAATGGACATTGCTTACATTCTAAAGGACCTAACACTGAAGATATGTTTACTAGCTCCTACCTAACCTTACATACGTGTAACAAGTGCCAATCATCAAATAAGAAGCACACAAACAAAAATAACAACAAAATGTTAACCCCTATACTATCGAGGAACTGTCGATATCAAAACCAGAATACAACTAGCTCCGCACACTTTTGAAACTCAAGCGCAAAGTCAAAAAGAAACATACTTAGAATGAACTTACAACAGCAACGTCAAGATAATGCGCTTACCAGCTAATTACTTAGAAAATGGGGCAGTTGGTAACCACACGATAATTAAATGCTTAGCAATTATCCATCAAAGGTGATCATAAGCCTCATTATTACTAGTAACAAAGTTTTCTTGGTTATATTGACCGACAACGATAAGTAAAAGTTGATTACTGGTTTAACAGTAAGGGCCTTTATTTCAAACGACCTACGCTTGAGTGGTTGCTGTTGCGGCAAAAAATCAACCAAGTGCGAACTTTGTGAGGCTTGATGGTCGAGCAACTAATGACTTTGGGTTGGTAAAGTTGGCCCCCCAGTCTCAGTAAAATACCAATTTAGGAAAAAATTGTCAAAACTGAAATGGGCATGATACATAGAGAAAAAAACTTTAAAATAGTGACGGTGCCATTTTGAGTATGTTTTCGTGGTGCAATACAAGGTATGAACTTTTTAAAATAATCATTAGGATCAATAAAGCTAGGTATACAAATTGGACTGCTATGTTTTTATGCCAGGAAGCAGTAGTAGTGACTAGATTAACCTTTGACCATGTAAACTCTAGACTGAATAAAGATCACTGTAAGCGAGTAAAATGGTCTACAAGATCAACAAAGTTATCCCTCTAAACGTACTTTTTTCTACGCACTTCTACAAATATACTACTTTTTCAAAAATTATTCCCATATTAGCTGTGTAAACGGGTGCGGTGTTCTTATCTTTGAATACACCAAAAATGTATGCATCTTTGAATGCGCTCAATATTTTATTTATATTTTTTATTTCTTTAATTTTAAACTAACTAAAAAAATTAAAAAATCACATATTATTTAAAGCAATAATACAAATTATTAACAATAAAATACTGAGTGTGTGACGTTATTTTGAAGAAAATTTACGAAAATCGAATAAAAAGGACAATCTATAAAAACCTATAAAAAAGCAATTTGAACTAAAGTGACATTTTAAACAAGATATAGTTTTTATTTTTTATCGTCATTTGAAATTTGTGCCTCGCAAAAGGAGGTAGTTTTCTCCTCTTGTTCTTCATCTCCCCCTAAAAGTATCTTACCCTCCAAAAGTGCCCAATTTGGACCACCCTGAGTTTTTCGTATCCGTATAAATGTAATCCAGCAATTTTCCAAAACAAACACAGCTATCGGATCAGTAGATTTAAATAATAATTATTTAATTCAATTACCATATCGACGTACCGACTTTCTATAATTAGATATACCTACAGAATAATAATACTAACATACGTAGAACATATACAGAGTGCACCAAATAAATAAAAATCTCTATTTGGGAAACTATTCCGGTTTTGAGAAAAGATGCGGACGCGGACAATTTTGCTAATGTCTTGTTTAGTTTAGATCAATGACGTTTTTGATAATGCCCGGTTATTAATATGTACGTTATTGACATTGGACTGTTATACAATTTTTACGATTTTTCTTTTGTTTTTTATGATAAACTGCGAAAGGGTCCCTCTTTTGTTTCATTCAAATTAACAGCACCTCAGTGGTTTTTTGGAGACATGACTTTTGTGAAACAGCAAAATTTTGATATATGGGGGTACAGGGCTTTCCCGTATATGTTTACACAATATCTAAAACGTTTGAATAGATATCAAAAAATGATAAATACAATAGTTTCACATTTGAGAGGTCGATGGTTTTTTTTAATGGAATACCCTGTATGTTATTTTGGATTTTTTTAGAACTTTTCATCCTCATTTTAAAAATATATATGTTGGGATTATTTTGTTTATTAGTTTTGGAGATAATATGCGTTTAAAAGTTTTAAAAACTTAAATTGTTACTCTTTAAGACATGAAGCCAATAGCCTTGACACAAAAAGTGATGCTATTGTTTTGTCAACTTTAGTTTTAAGAGCAGTTAAAAGTTTTTTTTGGTTTTTTTTTTCTGAGGAAGAAAACGAAAACGCATCTACAGCTCGCAACAAGTAATATATTCAGTTTCCCGGCAGAAGAAACCAACCCGCCAAACCATATTAAATCCAGTAAACTCATTTAATCAAAGGAAAACACTAAAAGAAAAACTAGAACAGTAGAAAGAAACGCTTGCAGCGCCACAAATTACTGCGCAGAATCACCGCGGATGGTAAATATTATTACACTATATACTTTACAAAAGCAACAGCATCACTTTTTGTATCAATACGAATGTATTTTTATAGCTGCTTTAATGTTTTTAAAACTTTTAAACGCATATATATTCAAAACAAATAAACGAAATAATCCCAACATATATATTTTTAAAATCAGGAAGAAAAGATCTATAAAAATCTAAAATAACATACAGGGTGTTCCATTAAAAAAAACCATGAACCTGCCAAATTTTGACATTTATAATTTTTTTTTGACATTCTGACCTAAAGATTCTTAAACTTCATAAAAAATTATAAAACTTTTGTATATATCATATTTTGATATCTATTCAAATAAAGGTTTTAGATATGGTGTAAAACTATACGAGAAAACCCTGTACATTTTTGTGGAAATAGCCCAAAATAACTGTTCAACAATCCAATCGTTCTTAGAATGGGTTTCAAATAGCTGATCACTCGGTATACATTATATACAGAGTCTGCCCAATATAAGTAAGTACCTACTCACAGCAAACAATAACACTTGGCATGCACCGGTGATTCCGACGAATGAAAATTTTTGCGGAACTACAAGTGAACTATTATTGTGTGCACTGCGCGGTTATTTTTAAACAAAACTGCCATGATTCCTTTTTGGTGGTAAACAGTATATATAACAGGTTTTTGCTGGTGGTTTTGTTTGTTTATTTATATCAATATTTCAATTTTTCATAATTTCTCTTATTCTGGGAATTTGACAGCATTTTTACACTTTCTACTAAAATTACAAAAAAAATATTACCAACTTTGAATATAAAATAAGGAGTAAATCTTTTTAAGTAAAAATAAATAATAATAAAAAAATACTCTGCCAATCTATGGGCACCTAAGCTCACACTAGGTACTATAGTTATAGTGTACATGTGAGCTAATATAACTAAAAAGTGAAATAATAATAATAATAATAATAAATTGTCTTTATTGAAAAAAATGCCATGTACAATATTGCTGGAAATTTAATAAGTAGTTAGTAAATAAAAAAAAAGCACTTTTCAAAGGGCGAAGTCTAGCTGACAGTCCAGCTACTCAACATTAACCCTTATTAAGATTAATAAATCTTACCTACTCTAAAATACTAATCTCAGATTAATTTTATATCTATAAAACAATGAAACAATGAAGGAGAAAAAAACGAACAAATTTGTGAAGCCTAATAAACTACTCTCCAATCCGTCGATAATATTTGTTTTTGCTTGTCTATAAAAACCATTTTAAGTTTTTTCTTTAATGATAAAACGTTTCCGCAGGCGGCAAAGTAAGTTTGAAATTCATTATAATATTTAACACAGGTATAAGAAAAACTGCGTTCAAACATACTAGAACGATATCTGGGTAAAATAAGTTTATCACATCTTATTGGAAAACCTCGAAAATCGCTACGAAAAGATAATTTTTCTCTTAAATAGGACGGTGTTGATGTTTTTAATAGTTTGTATATAAATATCAGTAACAAATATATATATAAATTATTTATTCTCAGCCAAGAGAGTTCGTTAATTTTTTTTGACACATGATCATACTTACGAATACCACATACAAAACGGCAACAGTTGTTTTGTATCTTTTGTAAACGTTGACAGTCTACTGCTGTTAAAGAAGGATAAAAAACTGTAAGACAATAAGAAATCGTTGACATAATATAATATTCGCACAACTTTTTTCTTACTTTAAAATTTAAAATGTGCTTATTTGCATATAGAGTTTTAAGTGATAAATATGATCTTTGGCTGAGATTTGAAACATATTGCTGGAACCTAAGGGAAGTATCCAAGAGCACCCCCAGATTCTTTGCTGTTTCACTAAACTCAAGTTGCTGGCCGTCCAACACAAAGAACAAATGGTCTTTTAAAAATTGACAATTAGAAGGAGCAAATAGGAGAACCTTTGTCTTATTAGCATTTAATCTTAAGTTATCTTATTATATTTTATTGAACTCCAGACTCAATTACCTTTCGTTTGATACCACACAAGCCATGTTTTGACTTAAACTCTAATTTTTGAAATCTACCCCCACCCTTTTTTTTAAACTAAAATGTATTTTGTTTAACTCCAGACTCAATTACCTTTCGTTTGATATCACACACGCCATATTTTCACTTAAACTCTAATTTTTCAAATCTACCCCCACCCTTTTTTTAAACTTAAATTTATTTTTTTATAACGCCAGACTCAATTACTTTTCATTTGATACCACACATGCCATATTTTAACATAAACTCTTTTTTAAAATCTACCCCCACCCTTTTATTTGGCTTGTGTTCGATGGATTTTGTTCATTTTTAAACGGGACCATCTCGACCCAGGACTCAGCCTAGGTGCCAAATTTGATTAAAATCGGGCAAGCGGTTTTTGAGTTATGCGCGTTGGTCGTTACAGACAGCGAGACAAAAAAGTTTCAAAATCATCTGAAACGCAAAGATATATAAAAAATTTTGAAATCGGAGCAACTTTGTTTTCTCGAAAAAATTAGGATCACCATAGCTCACACTACTATAGTATAGTAGTAGTGTGAGCTAATATCTATTAATTAATTGCAAAAAAAATACTCTGCCAATATATGGGCCCCTAAGCTCACACTAGGTACTATAGTTATAGTGTACGTATGAGCTGATATAACTAAAACTGAAATATATTTTATTCAACTCCAGACTAAATTACCTTTTGTTTGATACCACACAAGCAATTTTTTTGACTTAAACTCAAATTTTTGAAATCTACCCCCACCCTTAAAAAAAACGAAAACTATATTGTATTTTGTTAAACTCCGGACTCAATTACCTTTCGTTTGATATCACACACGCCATATTTTCACTTAAACTCTAATTTTTGAAATATACCCCCACCCTTTTTCTAAAATAAATCAAAATGTATTTTGTTTAACTCCAGACTCTACTAATTTTTGAAATCTACCCCCACCCTTTTATTTGGTTTGTGTTCGGTGGATTTTGTTCATTTTTAAATGGGACCATCTCGACCCAAGAGCCAGCCTAGGTACCAAATTTCAATAAAATCGGCCAAGCGGTTTTTGAGTTATGCGCGTTGGTCGTTACAGACAGACAGACAGACAGACATACATACAGACAGACAGACAGACGGCGCAACAAAAAAGTTTTAAAATCATCTGAAACGCAAAGATATATAAAAAATTTTGAAATCGGAGCAACTTTTTTTTTCTTGAAAAAATTAGGATCACCATAGCTCACACTACTATAGTATAGTATATGTGTGAGCTAAAACTATTCAAAATTTAGCCAAAATAGTATTTTAATAAGTTGCCAATAGTCCAGTCATTATATATTATACATTTCAAATAGCAAAAGTTCCGAAAGTTGCAAAAGTCCAAAAAGTCTGAAATTTTTTCTACTAAAATGCATGTTAGTTTTTTTGTCAGACTTATGGTCAAATGTGTTTAGGACCTCTACGAGAGCTGTCTTTTATATTTTGCATATAGAAACCTAACCAAGGGCGAAACTGATCAAACGTTGTTGCTAAAACTTAACCTCAATCTACACTTAACCTAAATTCAAAACGTCAGTGCGATACAAGGTTTTTATACTTTTACACAGGTTGTCTACAGTCTGTGATGTGAACTTAACTGGACGACTGTAGCTGCGTCATCGCATATAACAAATAGTTTAAGGCAACCCGGTGACGTAGATTTTTTAATCTGATTGCAGTTGACCAGTCAGGTTCAATGACCTTTCAAATTCTGTAGGTAACCTGTGTAAAAGTATAAAGAACAAGAGTGCAATACTTATAGTTTTATAGCTTCACTGAATTTTTTCGAAAGATGGAATTTAACCGAAAACATTTTCGGGCTATAATTTTCACCACTTTCGAAGGATATTATCTCAACAAGTAGGCCTTGCCGAGTTGATGTCGTTTTCGGTAATGAAGCACCACATCGGAAGACAGTTTCTCGTTGGTATGGAGAATTCAAACGAAACAAAAATATAATATGGATAATTAAATAAATAAAAATAATTAAAAATAAATAAAAGTGAATAAATCAAACTAATTAGCCAACCTTTACCTTTCTTGTTTAGAACCCTATTTATCCTAAATAATTTTACCTTTTTAGTGTGTAATTATCTGCGTCAGAATGAATGTGCAAGGATGAATGCGAAAGAATGAATGTGAAATCCTATCCTATCCAAAACCCAGTAAAATTATAAATCTAAAAATTAAGTAATGGCAAGTTATAATATATATGAAGATCAAGAGAGGACTGGCTGAGAACACCAGAAGAAGGGAAAGGAGAAGAATAAACCATCAAATCAACCAATCAACACTGGATAAAGGAAATGAGGAGACAGATGAAGGAGGGAGAACAAAACAAACAAATATAAAAAAAATAAAAATCCGGATTCTAGGTGACCTACGAGTCAGACTATCTTGGAATCCAAAAGAGGAGTGCTAGCAAACTGCCTTACAAAAGGCAGAGCCAAAAATCCAAAATAGATAAAATTCAAGCATGGATGGATTAGCGAGATTGAGGCTTCATTGGGGATTTCAATGACCTCAATTCAAAAAAATTTGCATGAAGAATTAGGGGTAACAAAATTAGTCCCATGGTGGGTGTGCTTTCGGGCTGTTCGGCCGTCGTCGTTGGAAATTCGTTCTCGACGTTTCGCCATCTCGAGTGGATGGCATCTTCAGGAGATGTTGACTGTTTGTCGGCTTCTCGAAGACTGGTGGTTAGTCTGTCGCGGGCGCAGGTTATATACGCTATGGTGGGCGGGGCGTATATCAGAGCTGGTCGGTGATTGGTCACATTCCCTTGATTCAGTTTTGTTATTGTAAGCGAGCCGTTTAGTGTACCGGTACCCATGTTCTGTTAATTTTAAGAGTTTCTTCAGATCTGTTGAAGTTCTGCTGGTGTTTATGAATTTCGATTGCTTCTCTATAGAGTCTTGGATAGTATGAAGAGGAAGCGCAGAGAACTTGTGTGTCTTAGAATTTTATTCGGTTATGTCCGAGTCGACAGTTGGCTTTGTGTTCTTTGATTCTTGTGTTTACGGACCGTTTGGTTGTTCCGATGTAGACACTTCCACAGGTACAGGGAAAACGTCGAGAACGAATTTCCAACGACGACGGCCGAACAGCCCGAAAACACACCCACCATTGGACGATGGCCGCGAAAGCCTTTCACAATTTGTAAAATTAGTCCCGCTGAAGAACAGAAAGAAACTAGGGTGGGTCAATTGATGTCATAAAACTCTAGACCGCTTTGAGGTAGAAGAATTGAAAAAGGATTGTCAGTGGTAATGAATCGTAGATTTACTCGTATGAACTAATTTTCTCTGGAACTACTTTATTCGTTTAGAGGCTTTCATGCACCTTTCGTCTTAATCCAACGTTGACTCCAGGGATTGAGAGCCCTTACCTTTGGGAACACAATTCCACTTATTGGACATCTGCCAAGATAATGAAAAACAGGATAATTTTGGAAAATTCATAACTTTTTTATTTCTTAACCGACTTTTTCTAAATTAATTTTAATTTATTTGGATTGTAGTGTACTTTTACAAAAACTGTTAATCACTTGCATTTTTAATATTTCTGGGTCTTAAAAAAAATTATATTCCTTAACATAATGTCTTTTTTCCTGTCTTTTGCGTTTTATAGAAAAACTGCTTTTACAAAAAAATAACAGAATACAAAAAATGTGCATTGAAAGGTTGTATCCATAATGTGTTTCATTTTTACCATCAATTAAAAAGTTTTCGAGTTATGATCAAAAAATTACGAAATTGGCCTGAGGGTACCCCTAGACACCAAAATTTTACTTTATCATGAAAGTTTCAAAAGTAGAAAAAATGCTTCAAAAATCAAAAGGCTCTACCATTCTAAATAACTTTAGCTAATTTTCCTACGTTATTAGCTTAGGTTAGTTAGAATTGTAGAGCCCTTTAGTTTTAAAGAATTTTTCCACTTGAAACTTTCATGAAAAAGTAAAATTTTGGTGTCTGGGGTTATAGTCATTGCCATAGGCAGTTACACTTTTGTGACATTTTCAACATCTTTCTTTATCATGTGCATAATGACAGCAACAATAAAAATTCTGAAAAACGGCATGTTTGAGTTGTTTTTATCTCTGCGTTTTTTTTTTGTCAAAATACAGTCCGCATCTTTTTATTTAAGACAATGACAGTTTTGCCTTTAATTTTATACATATATTATAACATGACATTTAATTTTAGCTCACACATATACTATACTATAGCTATGGTGATCCTAATTTTTTCGAGAAAAAAAAAGTTGCTCCGATTTCAAAAACTTTTATATATCTTTGCATTTCAGATGATTTTGAAACTTTTTTGTTGCGCCGTCTGTCTGTCTGTCTGTCTGTAACGACCTCAGAGAAATAACATATAATTATTACTCTAAGGTAACGACCAACGCGCATAACTCAAAAACCGCTTGGCTGATTTTAATGAAATTTGATACCTAGGCTGGGTTTTGGGCCGAGATGGTCCCATTTCAAAATGACCAAAATCCACCCAGCACAAACCAAATAAAACGATGAGGGTAGATTTCAAAAATTAGAGTTTATGGAAAAATATGGCGTGTGTGACATCAAACGAAAGGTAATTGAGTCTGGAGTTCAACAAAATACATTTTAATTTATTTAAAAAAAAAGGGTGGGGGTATATTTCAAAAATTAGAGTTTAAGAGAAAATATGGCGTGTGTGATATCAAACGAAAGGCAATTGAGTCCGGAGTTTAACAAAATACATTTTAGTTTTTGTTTTTTTTAAGGGTGGGGGTAGATTTCAAAAATTTGAGTTTAAGTCAAAACATGGCTTGTGTGGTATCAAACAAAAGGTAATTTAGTCCGGAGTTGAATAAAATATATTTTAGTTTTTAGTTATATTAGCTCACACATACACTATAACTATAGTACCTAGTGTGAGCTTAGGGGCCCATATATTGGCAGAGTATTTTAAATATTTCTGGTTAGGAAAAATGTTTATATCATGTCAAAGTCATAAAAGTGTAACTGTGTATGGCAAAGATGAACCTTCAATCCAATTTCGTAGTTTTTTGCATAACTCAAAAACTTTTTAACCTATGGTAAAAATGAAACCCACTATGGATACAACCTGTCAATGCACATCTTTTTTGTATCTTGTGATTTTTTTTGTAAAATCAGCAGTTTCTCTATAAAGCACAAAAAACACAGAAAAAACATGTGGAGGAATAATTTTTTTTCAGACTCACAAACATTAAAAATGCAAGTGATTCATAGTTTTTATAAACGTGCACTTAAATCGAAATAAAACAAAATTAGTTTGAAAAAAATCGAAGAAATAAAAAGGTTGTGAATTCTTTTATTTTTCATTTTTGGCTTAACTTTGACATAATATATCCAAAAAGTGGAATTGTGTTCCCAAAGTAAAGGGCTTTCACCTCTGGAGTCACCTTTGCATTAACACGAAAAGTGCATGAAGGTCTCTAAGTGAATAGAGTACTTCAGAAATGTTGACCACAATCAGTCCAGTTACTTTATAGTCATCCCTCGTATAGTCAATATAACTCTATCTTGATAATTGGTTAAAAAAACAAAATTCTGACACTATATAAAGCTTCGATTCAGCATGCAAATGAACATTGAGCAGGCACACAGCAGGGATGGAGACGAGCTCCGCGTGACACGGGCGGGCGACCGCGGCAGCCCTTCCCTCCCTGCAAAAAATAGCTACACGCCATCCAGCTACAACATTGCGACGACCTCGTTTTTGGAGAATACCTATGTAGCTATTTAATAAGTGGAATTCGTGTGCAAACCGGGATAAATGTTAAAAAGTATATTCTAATATTCAGGCAGATTTTTAAAGAAATGTAATTTGGGAATATATAGATAATTAGATAATTGATTTTGATACCCCAGATGCTCTACTTACTGGAAAAGAAGATATATCGCAGCCAATAGAAAACTTAAAATATACTATACTAGATCTGAGGGGCCCCCATAGTTTGTCATAGAGGACAAATAAAAAATCTTCTAAGATCATAAAGGAAAATGGTACAACAGTCCTATGTTAAAAACAGAATTATTAATAACCGGACATTATCAAAAACGTCATTCTTTAAAACGACAAGAGCAAAATCGAAGTTATGTATATCGTCTTTTATCAAAACCAGACAAAATCAAAAAGGACAAAATCATAAAGGGGTCGAGCTTAGCTCCAAAAACAAGAATATTATTTGTTCCCGATTTAAATTTGCGGCCAAGGTTCCATGAGACCGATTTGTATGAGAGAAAGAGAGATGGAACCGGTATACATGAAAAGAAAGGATGCAGTTGCTCATGCTAGGCCCGGCCGCATATTCATATATATCACCTGGAATAGCGATTCGAACGATTATCCATCACATGTTATATTCATATCTATCACTTGGTATCGCGCATCAAGCGAGCTCGAGCGCAGCTCTTATCCATCACATGTTATCAACGCGTCTTCATAACCAGCATGTGCAATCGCGATATTATAGTACATTGAATAATTTTTAAATACCGACTTAAATATCAAACACATAAAAATTTTCACAATTTTTGTGTGTGTCACGCAAATATTGCCAAGCTGATTGATGAGGTGGTAAAAATAATGTGAACCGAACCATTGTTCCAAACCAAACCGAACCATTGTTCCGAACCGAACCGAACCGGACCGAACCGAACCGAACCCTAAACAGTGAATCCAACTTACCTCCGTTTCTTCTTCCGTTGACAACTTCACTCTGAATGAACAATCATCAATGTGATGGTAACTATATGTTGACGGTAAAAATAAGCTCATCTTTTTTGACAAATAAGACAAAACTAACATCTTATTTTCGCGATTGCGTGTGCTAGTTATGAAGGCGCGTTGCTTAACAAGTGATAGATAAGAGCCTATGTCCGGCATACGTTCGGGCTCACCTGATACGCTATTCCAGGTGATAGATATGAATATGCGGCCCGGCCCCTTTTTATGATTTTGTCCGGTTTTGATAAGACTTTATACTAAACTTCGATTTTGCTCTCGTCTTGTTTTGATGAATGACCTTTTTGTATAATCTCCGGTTATTAAGAATTCCGTGTTTGCTATTGGACTGTTTTTTCATTTATGATCTTGGAAGATTTTGTTTTTCTATGTATTATTGGAGTGAAATGGGGTGAAATGGTTTTCAGTAAAACTAGACCTCATATCAAAAAAAATCTTGTACGTACATAAACTATTTTTGTACTTAACCTAAAATTTACCGAGAAAAATCAAGAAAGCCGTTTTTTTTGTTTTTGATTTTTATTTCCCATTTTCATGAAATTTGACAAAACCTGAGGTTAGTTTTTTATGTCCTTGACATCATTTACGTTTTACCCTCCCAGCCCGCGCAGCAGTGGCTAGAGAGGATAATGTTATCAAGGAAAAAAAAATCTTAGCAATATCGTCGTGCCGTATGTCCATGTGTGTGTATGTGTGTCTATGTCTGTCCGGCCTACGATAGCTCCTAAACAGCTGTAGCGAATTTAATGAAATTTTCAGGTAAAATGATATACAATACTGTAAAGAGCTGATTAGATTTTTCCGATTTGTCTCAAACTTGAAATATAACATTGCTTAAGGTCATATAACACAAATGTTTACTCAAACTTAAAAAAATCAAAATGGCCGATTCAAAATCCCTTGCTAATGACAATTTAAAAATTGAAAAAACTTTGTAACAGAGCATTGCATTAATATACGTATTATAAAACGTTTTCCTCAGTAATTTATGATAATATTAAAAACTTTGTACGAGCTTCCGTTTTTGAGATATTTACAAAAAACTGTTTTCAATGCTGATATGTTGTAAAGTTCACTTGGAGTGTGCTAATGGGCTAGGAAGATATCAGTTCCTTCATGGATGCATTTATGCATATCAAAATATTTATTTTTACAATGACTTTTTATTTTATTTATTTATTTATTTCCATAGGCACCCAACAGGCTAAAGCCCAATTATTGGGTGAAAAAATCTACAGTTATACAATGTTTGTTATAGAATATAATTTTAATCCTTAAATGAACTAGTTCTTAAGCACTTTTTTGTAAAAAACAGCAGCGATTTTTTTTAAAGGCTTTTTTAGATGGTGTAAAAAAATAAGTCACTTTCGAAAAATTCGCCGAATTGCGAAAAAGTGACAAATCAATAATAGCACAAATGAGAAGTTTGATTTACAATATTATGCAGCAAAATTTTCAATTTAAAATACATGTTAAGGATATAAAAGGGTAGTATTTCATCAAATTTTGTGAAAAAAAATGTTCAAGATAAAATTTTTAAAAAAAATGTGATTTTTTATTAATACATTTTGTAGATCACTTAATTTATGCAATTAACTTTCTTTGATAGGAGGTTTATAGTTTGCTGAAAACTGTAAAAAGCCCCCAGTTTTATCCTAATAACTCAGATTGAGTCTAATTAATTTTTCCTGAAACTAAAATGTTTAGTTAAATTAGATGTTTTGTAGGAAAAATTGTATTAAATAAAAATAATTTAATTTTTAAATCTGATTAAATGATTTGCAAATAAACTTGATGGTATTAGACAGGCAATATCATGGGTATCTATTAATTTATCAAAAAACGACCTTCACGCTATCATGAAATAATAAAGAAAACAACACCACAGAGTGCTTATTGATATTTTGTAAGGGCATGAATACACAGACCAAAAATACTTGAGTATTTTATTTTTATAAAATGAGGAGGATATCACATCTATTTTTTGTAGATTATTATTATTTTCTGTATATATTATTATGTATTCACAAAATATCAAGCCTCCTACCTACTTACCTACACAAATAATGTTTGTTAATAATTAAATTTTTATGTAAAAAAATTTTAAAAACAATAAATGCAGAATCCACAGAAATGTATAAAAACTGAATTAAAATAACTATTGAATAAAATCTACAAAAAGTATTTTTATTCATGACTTAAAGTATCCCACTTTATGGACATCAATGGAGTTCTAACCATGAACTTGATTTTTTTTTTTCTAGTATTATTATTCTTATTAATAATTTTAGTATATATATTTTTTTATTTCTACTGGGACTTTCAATCCAATCAGAATGAATCGTCCAGTTTCGCAAGGTTTGAGCAAGGTTAAAGCATTTTCAAACAAACACAAACAACCAAGTACCTAGCCAGGAATCGAACCCGGACCGCTAGTGTGGGAAATAAACATTGCAACGACTACACAATGATGGTGACAATAATTTTAGTATATTATGCATATATATACAGTACCAGCCAAAAATTTTGCAACCATCTAAAACAAAGTGAAAATCATTTTCAATAAAATCATTACTGATTTAATTGAAAAAATAGACAGTAAACTCTATAAATACAAAAATAAAAGGACAATTATTCTAGGTGATATGAATATTAACTTGCTAAAAACCAACAATCATTACAGCAATTACATGAACACATTGAGAAGTTACAATTTTAAAATTGAAAATCCACTGACTGAACCCACAAGAGTTTCTGTAAGTGGATCTAAATCCTTAATTGACCACCTTATATCAAATCTTACAACAAAAATCAAGGTTTATCTTGAAGACTTTGTACTATCAGATCACAAATTAATGAATATTCAGATACAAGCAAAAAAAATTACCAAAATGCACAAACAATTTTATGAATATGAAATGGTGGATTATAACAAGATAAAAGAAGATTTTGAGCACACAATTCAAGCACAAGATATATTAGCAATAGAATCTTTAATCTCAAATATATATATGTCAAATTATAGAGTCTAACACCAAGACTGTCAGAAGAAATCACACAAGTAATCTTAAACAAGGTTGGTTTACAACAAAACTTAAAAAGAAAATGAAACAGAGAGATCACTTTTATAAACTTTTAAAAAATTATCCACATTCATATTACTTTCAATCCAAATTTCAAGACCTACAAAAACAAATAAAATTTGAAATCTTTCAAAACAAAAAAAAGTACATGAAAACAAAATTCAACAAGCAAATGGAAACCCAAAAAAAAAAAGGAAAATCTTAAATAATCTCATAAAACCAAAACCTATGAACAAGGAAGACTGTACCAAATTAATAGTAAACAGAAAGTCACTGAAACAAGGAAAAGAAATTGCAAATATTTTTAATGAACACTTTACCGGTGTTGCTTCAAAACTCACAAGTTCTCTAGCCCAACCTGAAGAAATCACAGTTCAATATAAGTGCCAGTCTTCATTAAACCTTTATCAAACAACACCAGAAGAAATAGAAGAAATCACCTCTAGCTTAAAATCCAATACCTCACCGGGACATGACAATTTAAGTGCAAAACCCTTAACAATTGTTAAAAAAGTAATAAGTGAACCCCTTTCTAAAATAATTAATAACCATTTAAAAGAAGGTGTTTTTCCTGATATTTTGAAAAATGCAAGAATAAAACCTATTTTTAAAAGTGGTTCAAAGAACACTGTTTCTAATTATCGACCAATCTCAGTTTTAAGTGCAGTGTCAAAATTTTTTAAAAAGTTCTTTATAAAAGAAAACCAAATACTTATAACTTTATAACTGAAAACCAAATACTTAATGAAAGCTCAACATGGATTCCAAGCACATAAAAGCACCTTAACAGCACTAGAAGTATTATCTGAGAAACTTTACACAGCACTGGACAAGTCACAAAGCATCAGAGCAGTATTCCTAGATTTCTGCAAAGCATTCTACTAAAATAACTTGAAAAATATGGAATAAAAAGTTCAGCTCAAAAAATATTTAAAAGTTTTCTGACAAATCAAAAGCAACTAACAAGATGTAATGATGAAGTGAGTGACTATAATACTTTATAATCTGGGGTACCCCAAGGAAGCCTCTTAGGCCCATTATTATTTCTTATATATGTGAATGACATCACACATCTTAACCTAAAAGGATTTCCAGTTCTCTATGCTGATGATGCTTTATTTTATTTTGGTGAATGAAAAAAGTGTTATCATATTATTATTAGCAAAAATAACAAAATACTTGATGAAATCTATGTAAAAAATACAAAAATTGACAAATGTGACACTGTTAAATACCTAGGCACCTACATTGACAAGAAGCTAAACTGGAAGATGTATATAAATAATCTAATAAAAAACATATCATGTTTTACTGGAATACTCTCCAAAAGTGCCAAATATTTAAGCAAAAAATCAAAACAAATGATCTACCATGCATATATTAACTCTGTTATTACATACATGGCTCCTATCTATGGTACTGCAAGCTTAACAACACTGAATATTTTACAAAGAACTCAAAATAAAGTTATAAAAACTCTTTATGGAATGGACTTATACACACCAACCTGTGATATCTACAAAAAAACCAACTTTTTAAATATTTTAGAAACAGTTAAATTCAAACAATGCAAGCTCATTTTTAAAATAGAGAATAATATAATGAAGATACCAATAAATTTATTAACGAACAAACAGATACAAGATTACCACACTAGAAACTACTCCAAGATTCATATTAGAATAAACAGAAGAAGCTCCAGTAAAAAACACTTGTCATACACAGCAGTAAAAATTTATAATGCTCTACCACCAGCTTTAAAACAATTAAAAACTCTAAAAATTTTCACATTTAAATGTAGGAATCACTTATTAGCTCTTAGATAAGAAGTGTTTTGTAATATTAATTAGGTAATGTTAAATTTTCGCTCTGATCTCACTTATTTGTATACTATGTTACTTACGTAACTGAAGATTAACTTCATTGCAATATTAATTAGTTTAAATTTACTAAAGTACACATAAGCATCAAGATATAATTAAGAAAAGAACATGTAGTCTATGACCCTATGTAGATTTGTTTGTCTTTTTAATAAATAAATCTGATCTGTCCTACACTAACTATCAAAAAACTAATAAATAGAACTTCAATCCATAGCTCATGTGCTATTGCGATTTTTTTAATTAAATTTCAGTGCCATTTTGCCACAATTAAAAATTAACTTTTTCTGCATAGTTTTAGGCAAAACTGGACACCATTCAAAACAGGAATAAAACTTTCATACAATTTAAGGTAGTTGTTAAATTTTTGGCCCTACTGTATAATGAAAAAGTACATTAAGAAATTGGTATACTTACCTAGGTATCAGTAAAACCTTAGGGTACATAGCTCAAGGAATAACCTAGCATCTGCCTGCATAGGTCTATAGTTTTCCTTTATAGAGATTTTCTAAAAAATTTGCAGTTTTTATGTTAAAGGTCACTAAAGGGTAAAAAAAGTCTTAACAAAGGGCAAAATGTTTACCTCTTAACCAACTCAAAACATATGGAAGCATTTTGGTATGAAATTTGGGGAAGTTCCAGTGTTACCTACTACTGTTTTTTTTCTAGAAACCTACAGGTTTAAAATCATGTTTTTGAGAGCAGTCACAAACTTCCAGGGATATAAAGGGCTACCCGAGGGGCTACCAACTCTACAATTGTGCCTAGGTTTAAAACTTTGTGCCAAAGAAACATAAATGTAAATAAATGGATCAATGACGGATCTGACACCTTCCTAGCTAGCCTATTATCACACTTCAAGTGAAGCCATAATAATATATTATCCTTGAAAACAGTTTTTTGTAAATATCTCAGAAACTAAAGTTCCTACAAACTTTTTGGTTATAACACGAATTATTGAGCAAAATATAGTCTACTATATTCTGAAAACAGTGTATTGATATGATGCTCCATTAAAAAGTAAGCATTTTTTAAAGTTTTTAATGGTCAAAAAACTGTCATTAGCATTAATGGATATTGACCAAAATCTAATCAGCTTGTAAGAGGAGGAGCTATCATGTTAAGGACAGAAATAATATACACACATATTGCTAGGATAGGTCAAAATACATCCAAATAACAAATTTTTGGTGTTATCTAAAAAAAAAAATTATACAAAATAATACCTTCTCTCGCCATTGCTATGCGGGCTAGGAAGGTAAAAATTATGAATTACAAATTATGCATAAAAATTTGTAGGAACCATTAAATTAGTAGTCAATACTTTTAGCAACATGCATTATCCAACCATTATCCATTGTGATGCTGGATAAACCTACCTTTAGCTAGTTCAAACCCTTGCTCAAACCCAAAGCACAACAGTAGCACATTTCATAAAGTAACATTTCTTTACTCACCTTGGCTGATTAAAGGCTAAATAGCAGCTTGTCCCCAAAATTAAGGGGTTATTAAGCATGTAATCTCATGTAATAATAGAAAAATTGTACAATACTTATCATTGTTTGTGTACAATTAAAGGTATAAAAAACAGTAGATAGGAATGTTAGAAAGGGCTTTTAAATCTTTGAAAATGACAACATCTACTTAAAAATATGTAGGAGGCACACTAAGGAATACCTTAATTACATAAAATTTTACTCTGCCTTACTTAACTTTTTTAGTTTTTCTCAACATTCTCACTCAACCTCTAAAAATTAAATAAGTCTACTTACCAAATAATCAAAAGAAGTTCGTTTCACCTCATAAAATGCAGACTTCTCCATTACATCCAAGGTGATTCACACAAATTCCCCCAAAAATCCCTGAGTGGAGACTTCTAAACTTTAAAGCCTATGAAAGATCATGACATTGTAAACCAGAGGCACTTCTTGAAATCTTCAAATCCTTGCGTAAAAGTTTCACGAAATAAAGAATATTTAAACAAGTACAAAAATTAGATTTAAAGGAGGTCATCTTGGGGCTCCAATGTCCTTCAAATGTTATTATTTTTCCTATTTTTTTATAAATGTATAATAGTTTGGTGTGTCACCCCAACAAAAAACACTGGAACGGTAACAGACTTTTGGGTGTGAAAGTTTTTTATTAATTTATTTAATTAAAATCTAAAAATCCAAGAAAACAAAAAAAATTATCGACACTCTTCTGTCACGGTTGACGTTTACCTGTCAATCACAGAACAAGAGTGACGTGTCTTGACAGGTTCGTCAAGCTTGGGTTTACTCAAAAATTCCGTGCAATACTTGTTCGAAAGTGTCCTCCACGTACATCATAAACAGCGCACTACTGACAATCGCATGAGCGAAAGATCACCAAAGAACTCTACTCCGCTGTAAAGTGTACGTGAGCAGCGTTATCGTATGGGAGGCCGTGAAATTTTTTGGACTTTTTTTCTTTGTCAGCAAACATTAATAGAATTGTTCAGAATTAGTAGATTTGTTTTAAGAAAAAATGTCTATATAAACCATATATACGTAATTCCCGTATATGGTATGAATCCGTCCCATTTTCCGATGGGTTTGGTCGCAAGTACTAATGCATATATGTTTACTAGAACCGAACCCCCCCCCCCCCCAAGCTCAAGATTTTTTAGATATTTTCCACATATTTCATGAATACAAAGATAAAATGGTATAAAATACGACATTATGAGGTGTCGGGCCCCTCCCAAGAGATATTCCTGGGTGCGCCACTGTTATTAGTGAAAGCTATAGTTCCTCGAATTTATAACTTTTTTTGCATATTTCGTCTAAACCCATCGGAACGCCAAGGAACGTTTTAAAAAGGTTTTTCGGGACAAATTTAATTTTTTATACCTTTTGCAAAATTCGGGGACATTTAATAAACGTTTCAGTGACGTTCGGAAACGTTCCAAAGCGTTTCGAGGACGTACAAAAAACGTTTTAAGGATGTATAGGGTACGTTTAAAAAATGTTTCAGGAACGTTTAAAAAACTTTTCAGGGACATTTTTAAAACGTTTCAGGGACGTTTTAAAAACGTTTCAGGGATGTTTTAAAAACGCAGGAAAGAAAAAAGTTTGCAAATAAAACAAGGATTTTACTTGTTGTTTTAGAATCAACCAGTGGCTTACCACAAAAAAAATACGGGGGAAAAGGCGACAAAACTCCTGAAAAAGTATCACACTATAGATTTTTACTATTATTTGGCATGTCTTGTAGTGTAGTGCCTATAGCTTAATATACACTCCAAATTGGAGCTAAATATCTCAAAAACTGCATGAGCTATAAACAAAAAACTAAAAAAATATATTTGATTTTAACACCCTGTATCTTCAAAACTAAGCGTTTGCGGGCCTATGTTTATATGAACTTTTTGTCTTGAAATCACTCAAGAAATTTAACATTAAATTATGTTATTGAATTTTGAAACACCCTGTATAATTTATGTATGTTTATCATAAAATTTCTTCAAAAAATTCAACTTTTCTTATTTGAGATGATAACTGCCCATAGCGGACAGCTAAATAAACAAAAATATATTAAGTGAACTCACAAGGACCGATTTTTTATTTAAAAAAATCCGGAGTTATAGCTGGTAGTAGTTTCTAAGATAAATCCGGCTGACACCCTTAATTTAAGGTATGAACCATTTCCAAAAAAATCAAGTATTTTTCACTGTCACTGCATCACGAAGACGTACTGTCTGAGCAGGCTTCCAGGATGTAGTGACCCTAATCGCACGGTGTAGCAACGCCATCTCCCTTAATTTAAGGTATGAACCATTTCCAAAAAAATCAAGTATTTTTCACTGTCACTGCATCACGAAGACGTACTGTCTGAGCAGGCTTCCAGGATGTAGTGACCCTAATCGCACGGTGTAGCAACGCCATCTATCATGTAGCTAGCAAATTAAACAGTTTTGGCGCTCTGCTCGTTATAGAGTTCGCGCGGCGAGAGTTGAAGCCACCCACGTCACGCCTGAGGGGGATCTACTGGCCGCCTCTAGCTTGTGATTGACTGTTTCGGAGATCCATAGGCGTAGTGTTTTATATTGCGAGTTAGTTTAATAAATTATTATGTGTAATTTATTCCGCACGGCACTATCCGACCGCAAGTACCAATACCAAGAAAAAATTGATGACGTGCGACTCTCGCCGCGTCTACTCTATATTAGAGAATTGTAGAGTGGAAAAGCGAAAAGTGATCTAAGTGCCAAAAAGTATTTTTGTGGGAAACTAAAAAAACTATACAATTTATGCAAGCGGACTTACAGATAGCGTCATTTTAAATTTGCCATATAGAGCATAAGGTGGGGGAAATAGCACTTAGATCTTATAGCCCCGTATTGGCCTTGACATATACATCATTTTGGGTGGAAAATCTAAAATTTGTATATTTTGGCACTTAGATCATTTAAGTATTGTTCATACTCGTCTTAGTCTTTTGTTTTTGATTAGTCTTTGTCCTTTGATTAGTCTTAGCTGTCTTAAACAAAATCGGCTGTTCATACTCGTCTTTTGTTTTTGATTAGTCTTAGTCATAACTCACTGAAAAAAAATTCCATTTCAATAAAAAGGCCCTCTTCAAAAGTTATTTTCTACACAAAACGATCTTATTTAACCTAATCTGTGCACGAAACACAGACACGAAAGAACAAAAGCGAAAAAGAAATTTTGAGGTTATGTTGAGATTTTCTGTTAAAAACATGATTAATGGCGGTAAATTCAAAATTTCGACCGCGCGCTTGCGCTCTTCGGACGCCCTGTAAAAAAAACAACACATATCAGCTGATGTCTGTCATTCGTCTTAGTCGTTGTCCTAAGGATTGAAAGTTGGCAACTCTTAAGACAAAGACTAATCAAAAACAAAAGCAAAAGCATTGTATGAACACTCCCATAAGAAACAGTGGTTTTAACTTTCTTATGACAAGACATATGACTAAACCAAGACAAAAGACTAGACAAAAGACGAGTATGAACGATCCATTAGCCTGGCCACTCTATAATTATTGAAATACAGCCAGACGATATATTTTCTTTGGCCAGGCTATAATTGTGCCAGGCACTACTTTGACACATTCATATTGAAAAGTGACAGTTGATCCTTCAAAATTGACATACCAAAGTCGAATTTAAAACTTTCGTCGTTTATTTTCAATTAATAAAAGAAGGCACTATTTATTCCGGTTCATATACAAAGGCCATGTGTTGAAAGATCACAGCTGATATTACAATGTGCCTGGCTTTATTTCAATAATTCTCTATTCTTATACAGTGTGGAACGGCCAAATAGAATAAATTCGATAAGCAATTTGAAGCAATAAATGAGGTGTTGGGAAAAACGCTCACACGTCGTCACGTTGGATTTTTAAATGCGCATTTTTTTTAGGGAGTGTCATGTGACAGTGGCCAATACCATAAACTATTATATTATTAGTTTATGCCAATACTAACTTTCTTATTTTAAATGTTATTTATTTTTTGAATTCTTCAGAAAATTCTAGGCACAATTCATGTACAGAGTCCCATACCTAAGTCTAACCCTTAGAGTAATTACTCTGAGGTCTAACCATTTTTGAAATATTGACAGTTTAAAAACGACAATTTCCAATCTTGAGGCGGAATATTTCGAAAACGGTTAGAACTATGGTAAAAACTCGTACATGTCTCTATCCCTATTTTTAATTATCTATCGATTGACATCAACCACGGTTTTAACGGAAAATCGGACATTTCGGTTTGGATTTTAAAGCAAACATTATGAAATAGATATATAAACACATGCAGAGAAAACTGCACAAGTCAATCCTTTACAAGTCTGCACGTTGGTCCGCGACATGGAATAAATAACATTATTTCTTCGATGTCCGCGAGAAAAACAAAATTATGCTCACCTAATATCGCTGTCCCGGCAAAACAATGACGCAACTGCACAATTTTGACTTAATTATGTCATTAGTTTCAAAATTAATCCCAATATATGGTAAAATTATCTATATTTAGTTAATAATCCCACTACTTTCATCCCAATGCATTTTCTTCACTTTATTTAAATGTAATAATAAAGAACTTAATTTCGTTTTTCGCCTCTCCTGAAAAAATCATATTTTTGCATTTGCATCATTGTTTTGCCGGGACAGCGAGTGCTTGCTATTTCGTAAGTGCTTCACGTAATAAAATTTACCGTGGGTATTGGAGTATTATGTATATGGGGAATACCAATTGTTTTGTTTGTTTTGTATTTAAAACAAAATGTCCTAACAAGTCACCACACAGGTGCTTTATTCTGTAAAGGTTCTTCCGGAACTTAATGTTCACATCAATCCACGGGGGTAGGGGACACTTCGCCGCAGCCGATTCGCCGCGGGACAATTCGCCGCCGGCCAATTCGCCGCAGGGACAATTCGCCGCGAGATTTTTTATTTTATGATGTTACCATTGGCAATTGTTTAAACAGTTTTATTTAGCTTGACTTCATATAATATATTTGTAGAGTGGCCAGACTAAATGTGCCAAAATATACAAATTTTAGATTTTCCACCCAAAATGATGTGTGTCAAGGCCAATACGGGGCTATAAGAACTAAGTGCAATTTCCCCACCTTATGCTCTAACAAACATGTTTAAAATCACGTCATCCGTAAGTCCGCGTGCATGTATTGTACAGTTTTTTTTAGTTTCCCACAAAAACGCTTTTTAGCACTTAGATCAATTAGCCTTTCCACTCTACATTTGTTTATTTGTTTGGTCAGAACTTTTTTGAAACTTTTCCAACTAGGTATTTGGGGTTAGTATACAATTCAACAATTTTTTTCTATTAGAAAAATAAATAAAATGGCGGATCCAAAATGGCGGATTTTCCCATTTATGAACCGATTTGCATCAAACTCGAAACTTTGAGATCTTTTAGGTCGCTGATTATTATTTTTCACTTAATTTTAAAAAATCAAAATGGCGGTTCCAGAATGGCGCACTTTCTTATTTATAAACCGATTTGCCTCAAACTTGAAGCATCGCGGCGCCTAAGGTAACTCAATACAATTTTTGATTTAAATTTTAAAACCTGAAAATGGCGGATTCCCCGCCCCCCCCCCCCAAGCCTAAGATTTTTTTAGATATTTTTCACAATAGTATAAAATTCGCCATCATGAGGCTTAGCCCCTCCCCCCCCCCCCAAAGAAATCAGCCCCTCCCAATTTTGAGGCAAATCGGTTTATGAACAAGAAAGTGCGCCATTGTGAAACTGCCATTTTGATTTTTTAAAATTTTAGTTAAAAATAATAATCAGCGACCTGAAAGATCTCAAAGTTCCGAGTTTGATGCAAATCGGTTCATAAATGGGAAAATCCGCTATTTTTGATCCTCCATTTTCATTTTTTTAAATTTAAGTCAAAAATTGTATTAAGTTACCCCAACATCACACAAATCGATTTATTAATAAGAAATTGCGCCATTGTGGAACCGCCATTTTGATTTTTTTTTAAATTAAGTTAAAAATAATAATCAGCGACCTGAAAGATCTCAAAGTTACGAGTTTGATGCAAATTGGTTCATAAATGGAAAAATCCGCCATTTTATTTTTTTTAATTTAAGTCAAAAATTGTATTAAGTTACCCTAAGCGCCGCGATGTTTCAAGTTTGAGGCAAATCGGTTCATAAATAGGAAAAACCGCCATTTTATTTATTTTTCTAATAAAAAAAATGTTGAATTGTATTATACTAACCACCAAATAACTAGTTGGAAAAGTTTGAAAAAGTTATGATCAAACAAATCAACAAATATATTATATGAAGTCAAGCTAAATAAATCTGTTTAAACAATTACCAATGGTAATATCATAAAATAAAAAATCTCGCGGCGAATTGTCCCCGCGGCGAATCGGCCGGCGGCGAATTGTCCCGCGGTGAATTTGCCGCTGCGAATCGGCCGCGGCGAATTGTCCCATCCCCATCCACGGTTACCATTGATCAGTTTGTAGTATCTGACGTTAAACTGACGAGGAAAAAATCATTTTTGGGTGAATATTTGACACAACTGTTCTCCTGCTTTGTGATAAGTGATATTTTTATTAAAAACACTTACAAAAACATGTCATTACTATCAAATTAATGTCAGATATCTGATTCGACCAATGGCAACCCTGGATTGATGTGAAAATTCACTCCCGGGAGATACTTTACAGAGGCCTATTGCAGCAAACTACTTTTCAACTTTTCACTTTGCTATTTTTTCTGTTGCATCAATGCTATTTGCAAAGTTAATTATGCAAAGTGAAGTGATAAAAGAGAAGTGGCAAAGCCTTGAATTTCGCAAAAAATGTTTGATGAACCGAACCGAACCCAACCATGTTTTGTCAAACATTTTTAAAAGTTTGGCAAATATTTTGAAAGGAAAAATTTCATCATAAAAATGATCAGAAGAATATTTTTTTAAGTGACGAAAGTAGCGATGAAGAAAGACCTCAGAGAAGAAAAGTTTATAAAGTAAGAGTAAATTTTAAACTATGATTTTTCTTTTTAAGAAGCGTTTCACCTTACAAAATTAACTTATAAGTTTGTAAGGCGAAACGCATGTGCTTAATAATATAGGTGGCCAGTAGTCTTAGAACAACATAAGAAATCATGCTTTTACTGCACAATATCAATTGCTTCTGGCGCTGGCGGTCTATTGGATGGGAAGCCCAAATGTATGATGTGTGAACCATGCACGGATTTGATAAAGCAACTGTTTACAGAATGTTACACAAAGTAGTCAGTGCTGTAATAAACACTATGTTAAACACGCACGTTTGCTGGCCTAACGAAGGTAAAGAAGTTGCAAGTAAATTTTACCAAAAGGGAGGTTTTCCATGTGTAGGTAGAATTGTAGATGGCACCCTGATAAAACTTGATGCCCTTCGAATACATGAAGAGCACTACATAGGTCGAGATGGAGACCATTCGAAACATAATTTGTGGTCCCGATAATAACTTTTATGCTGTTAATGCCTGCTAGCCTGGAAGCGTGCACGATTTAAGGGTATTTAGAAACACAGCAGTGTATAATTTCTTGTGTAAGTTCATTTTTTGTATCAGCTACTAAGATCCAAGAATGCAGCTTTTTCTTGAATTTTTTTTGCAAGATTCCTCCTTCTCTGTCAATTTGTTGCAACAGGGCAAGCACAATTTAAAACATAAAAACAATATAAGATATTACAGTGACAAGTCTTATTTTCATAAATGAAGTTCGCAAAGTGCAAAGTGAAAATTGCAAAGTCACAAAATTTTTTAGGTGCAACGCATTTATTTTGCAATTTTCAAATAAAGCAAAATGCAAAGTAGTTTGGTGCAATAGGCCCCTGGTAAAACTATTTTCAAAATGTAGCGAGGGCCTCTAGGTATAAACAATATTTGTCACATATAGGGACTCGAACAAAGATAACCAGAAGGCCTTAATTGTCATAAAGTACAAATATTTCAAACTTGTCAAGCAATTTTTAGAAATTCTAGTGGAAAAACAAACAAACAATTGAAACCATGAAGCTCTTAATTTATGATGTTCCATGGATCAGATAGCTTTAAAGATCCGGACCCAGATAGCGAGTTTGGCTCCAATCTTAGTTTGTTCGCTGAAGAAAATACCAAAAGTGTAAAAATACAAACTGTAATACAAATAGCTCCCACTGCCGACGATACCCAAGCTAGCATTGCTCCCATTTTACCAGATCAAGGAAGTATAATTCTTCGCCAACCTACCCACCAACTGCAAACACTTCACAACTACTTAGACTACTGTCCCCCAGAAGCCATTGAAGCCGATAATGAAAAAATAATTCTGTTGGATCAAAAGAACAGAATTCCAAACGAAGAACAGGAACGGGTAGTTGGTATTCTGAGGCAACTAACACTGAGCGATGATGACGGGATCGCTAATTTATGTTGCGAATTAATTCAAAGAATAAAAATTGGAAAGAAAACGGGCTGCCGTGAAAACGAAAGTCAAACAAATGTGATGGTGCGTCCTTACTTGTTGGAAGAACCCAATGTTGCGAAGATATTCGTTTCTATTGGTATGCAAACGATAGGGGTTCAATGCAAGTCTAGTGCTCCAAATGTTAAACCATGTTGTTGTGAAGGATCTGCTATGAAACCTTCCAAGTCTTTCTGAGAATAAACAATAAAATATGAATTATTTTTTGTCATTATTCTAAAAATACAAACCGTAGTACAAATAATTTTCACTGCTGGGAATAACAAAGCAAGCGTTACCTTCGACAGCAACATTTTCTCTGATCATAGAAGCCTAAATCTTCTTCTGCCTTTTTATCAAATACAAATCTTTTACCACTTTCTCGAATGCTATTGAAGACAAAAATCAAAAAGTCATTCCGTTTTCCGAAAAGAAGAGATCTCCAAACATGGAACGGGACCTAGTAGTTTCAATTAATTTAAAAAATAAAAAATGAAAAAAAAAACGGACTGTCGTGAAAACGAAAGTCAAACAAATGTAATAGTGCGTCCCTTCTTGTCGGAAGAATCCAATGTTGCGAAACTGTTGGCATGCGAACGTTCTTCTATGAAACCTTTTAAGTTTCCAAATCAAATTTATTTTTGCCATCATTCTTAAAGTACACATCGTAGTGCTGCTGAGAATAACCAAGTTGCTCCCGAAAGTAACTTGTCATCTGATCATAGAAGCCTAAATCCTCTTCTGCCGTCCCTTAAATACAATTGAAGATCATTATCCAAGTCATTCTGTTGCCCGAAAAGAAGAAAATTTCAAACAAAAAACAACTAGTTAACATTTTAAAAAAAATTTTGTGTGAAAAGTGTGAATGAAATAAAAGAATCAAAATTTCACAAGAAATATTCTTAGTTGTTGTAAGAACTCAACGTTGCAAAGATTGAGTTCAAAAATTGGGAATCTAATGCAAGTCGTGTTCCATATAATAAAACTTGAATTTGTGAAGTATCTACTAGTGTAGTATTTTTGTTAATAAATAATAAAGTTTTTATTTTTAATTAAGAACATTTTTTGATAAACAATACTTCATACTTGGCTAGAAATGATATGTATTTTCAAAAGTGGATCGCTAGAGACTTGTGTTTCTTTGCAACACGAACATAATTTGATATTGAGGTACAGTACTTAATAATTCACCAATGTCATGGTATTGGGGACTATGATTCTGGGGGTGACCTAATCTGACCTAATTCTACCCGAAGATCATAGCCCTTTGTTTAACACGTACAAAGCAAAACAAAAAAACACATTTTATTACATTATCACAGTGTATTTTCTATTTTTTCATCAACATAAAACTAAATTAAGTATTATAGTAGTTATAGATTAATTTTTTACCAACGTAAAACTAAATTAATATATAGAATAATAAAGAAACAGACCAAAAATATTAACATTGCGGTAGAATATCAAAATGCATGTGACAAACCTGTATTTCGATCTTTAACCTGTCAATGTCTTGTTTCTAATTGGTTGTTTCCTTTAATAAAACACTAAAAAAATATACAAAGTAGGTAACTCAAACGTCTTTCTGTTTTAAAAATTGAGAAAGAGTATTTTTGGTTTTTTAAATCATTTTAAAACTAACACTTCTTAATTTCTTTAGATATTGCGCTACCTTTTTATATATATGTTACATCTGGGCAAGGATAATTATATTATAACACCTTTCCAGATTTTTTCAATAAATGAATTATTATATTTTTCAAGGTCTTTTAAGACTTAAAGGCATACAAATAAACAATAGTATTTCAAATTTTTATGCAAAAGATTGTAAAGAAAAAAGTTTTTAAATTCTACAGAAAGCCAATAAAAACAAACAACTTTCGAGACTATCTATCTAAAAATTATGTCACATTTATTTAACGTTATTATATTTAATTCTAAGCAAAAGATACTACATACAATAAAACAAGTAAAAACAGTACCCTTTGACCAATAATTCTGACAAAAAGTCATGTTTTCACAGTCCAACTTTTAGAATGTGCACTGACATTATGAATAAGGTACGAACATTTGGGACTCTACTACTTTAAGGCAAAGAATTAGGTATATATGTTTTCAGTAGATGGGTACAATAGACCCAAAAATAATGAGAATCTGCCACCCGAATCAGGTAATTTACCGGATATTGGTTTTTCCAGTTTTTAATTTGAAAAAAAAAAGTACGTACATATGTAAGTACGCAAAATACGTAATTTTCTTTTTAATTAAACAATCTTATTTAAATCTTATCCATTACGTCACTGTACAAACTTAAAGTCCGGAGTGCCAGTATAGGGAAAAGTCGGTCCCCATCTTTCAACTTAAGGTAATTTATCGAAAATGTCAATTTTTTTACGCTTTTTCGACATGAATTGTTCTCGAAAAAACGTTAAAAATAGTTGTGCCCTTAACTTTTTTAAAACCAACTATCTTATTAGACTAACAAAGCATAGTTAGCAGGTAGGTCGGTTTATTCATTATTTAATCTTAGAAAAAAGTTCTTTACACAAAATTTATTGAAAATTTATTAAAAATTCTGATCTCTTAACGCATTTGCGGCAAACATTCATAATTCATATAAGTATGATGATGATGACCGATTTTCATGCCTAGCAGCTCCTGGGCTAAACATAACACAGTCAACTATAAAACTATAAAAAATTAGTAAATATTGTAAGAAAAATCGGTGATCGAATATTTATTTACCAAGTGGGGGTACAATAAACTAACTTACCTACTACAAGATTTACAAAAGACCCACAAACCCGTAGCTATCGGCGTTGCAGAGATAAATTCTTCGGCAAACTTGTTTGGCGTTGGAATGACCCACGAAATCAATAATGAGTTTACCGTAGTCTTCTACCAATGTTACACACTAAAAACAAAGAAAATACTATAAAAAATTGAAACTCCTTTTAAAATAGTGCAGCAAGACGCTTTTGTGTAAAGTTTTCCTTTCCACAATAATATATTGGAACTTCTCATTTTCGCCGATTTTTTTCCAAAACCTTTTTTTTATTACCAACTGCTGTCCCTAAGACGAAAGCCGAGTGTAAAAATTTGACACTTTAAGAAAAACGCGTTTAAAGTTTTGTACTTTTTTTTATTGTCTTGCAATTTTCAAATTAAAAGTGATACGTTCTATTTTATTCTGCAAAATTTTACTTCAAAGTAGTAACGGCATTTGATTTAATAAAATTATTTTATTCCAAATGTTATCAAAACAGTTTTTTGAAATATCACCTATATTTTTTTTATTTTGGGAAAGCAGTACAGCGTGATCAAAATTAAGCACTTTGAAGTGGGATCAAGGCACCTCCAGTGGAGAAAAAAATCGTAGCTCACTCTGCGACGCTTAAATTTCAAAAGAAGTTTAAAAGAAAAAACCGTATCTTGATAAATTAAGACGTTTTTGAGCTTTGATGAAGCATTCAAAAGTTTGCATTTTACGAGCCTTTAACTTTTTTGTTTATGAAAATGTTGGTGTAATTTGATTTTTTATAGATTAATTTTTTTATGTAGATTTTTGAGTGATATGCCACCAATATTTATTATACTGAGAGATTGGTCATACTATTTTTTATACTTAGCTTTCACTACTAAACATATATGCACTACTAAGAAAAAAAGTTCCTCGAATTCATAACTTTTTTCCATTTTGCTCCTAAACCCATCGGAAAACCCTTACCCCCCTATTCATATAAAAATTTTGCTTAGAATTGATCAAGGAACAGTTTTTTTTTTCGATGTTTGATAACAAAGAAAATAAGTTTCCGAAATCTTCACGGCCTGCCCTAACACTTTATCAATAAACTAAAATAAAATAAAAGATACTTTGTTGATGAAGCACATGAACAAAAAATGTAATCTTACCCTCTTTCGATAGTTAAATGGTAATGCACGGCAAGTCTTCTCAAAAACGTGTTCCATGTTGTGATCAACATTGGGATTTGACAGAATTTTTTCCATAGCTTTCACAGTAGCTTCACATATGGCACAGTCTAGTATCTCGACTAAAAAATTTAAGGTGAAGTAGAAGTTTTAGCCCAGTCATATTAGGAATTCACCTGGACGAAAATAGGTGCAACCTGGATTTTGGTATAATAGGGTGTTTGACAGTAGTAAAAAATAAATATATATTTGTTTTTAGATATCTCTTTAGGTCGTGGTAATGCTAAAAACAAACTTTTTTGTTTAATTTTTTCTCAAATTCATAGTTTTTTTAATTAAATAAATTCATTGAATTCAAACAATTAGCCACGTGATTCAAAACAGGCGGTCTACCAATCAGCTGCGAGTGACGTCACAAAACAGTAAACGCCTCGAACGAACCTATTTTCTGTGTTATTTTCTTATGGAAGGTAATGTTTGCTTTGGTTTAAATTGCGAATTATCGTCCTAAATTAGATTTTATTTTGTGTTTTGCCTATAAAAAACATTTTCAGTGGAAAACGGATTCTCCAAAGCCGATAGCTCTAACTTGCCAATGCTGAACTCCTTTATGGTGGCAGGCCAACAACAGTGATTTTTGTTCTGCGGAATTTAAAAACGTTAAAATGTTGATGTAAGTATTCGATGAGTTGTTTTGTATATAACTGAAAGTTTTTTACGATATTCTTCGTCTACGTTTACTCATTTAGATTTTGAGGTTAAGTTATATGTTTTGCTTTTTTGTTTAATATGCCACTTACAATAGATTCATTATCTGAAAAAAACAAAAATAAAAATCATGTAATAAACAGAGGGAGGGACAGGTAGGCAAAAAGTAGACAACGACCAGCAATACTGCATAGGTTACACTGCATAGTCCTGCGTAGGTACTGCCTAGTCCTGCCTATGCACTGCCTAGTCTTGCATATGCACTGCTCAGTCCTACATTTAGCCTGAATGTGCACTGCCTAATCCTGCATTTAGAGGTACTCCCTAGTCCTGTCTAATAACTGCCTAGCACCGCCTAAAAATTTGTACACCTTTCTGCCTATTATAGTTGTTCACCCCTTGTAATAAACATAACTTCAAAAATTTCCTCGTCATTTACGAAATAGTTATATATATATTATAGACAACGTAAGAAAAATTAGTAGAAACAATTTAGTTATACTAACATCAGGGTGATCTTCACAAATGTAAAGTGAAGATATATTACATAAGACCCTTGGGTCTCTTCAAACAAGTTCTAGCCACTTTTTCCGTTATTTTACTGCTGTAGGCACATAAATAAATAGTAAATTATATTAACGTTTCCTAAATAATTTTTCAGCGATGTTAGTTCCTTCGATAGACAGCAAGCTTTAAAATGAACTCGCTCAGGGTTTGTAAGAAAAATTACTACGGCCTTTTTTTATCCCAACTTACCGGTTTCTTGATGTTTTCTTCCCTGGGTAGGCCTACCTCCTCGTCTTTGGTTGATGGCGTAATCACGGATCACCTCGTGGCGTAATCGTAAGAATCACTCTGTAGTATATTGAATTGAATTGAATGGTTTGAGTTATTTTGAGCACAAAATTAAAAAAATAAGAAGACGTAGGTATTCTTAAAATGTTTTCAGTCGAGCAGAAAAATTTGTACTGATAAAGTATTTTTATATGCACTTTTCGGGATCGCTGCGTCGCGCTCAGTTGAGACAAAAAAAAGGCTTGTTTTTTGCGCGGTCGAATGAAATTAGAAAGCAATAGAATCGAAGAAACTAAATGATTGATTGATTCAAGAAATTAGAATTAAAATTATAATTATTAATTTATTATTTAAATTTTGGGACGACACAATTTTTATATACAGTGGTGTACGGACCATTTGCCGCCCACCAAAATGCACTGCATTTTAGAGATTGTGTTCAATTGGTAATGGGCATAACTTAACAGCTGGTCTTTTAAAAACACCATCCCCTGTTCTAACCGTTGCTACCCGAACAATTCCGTCAGAACCCGGAAAAGTTTCAATAATGCGTCCCATTGGCCAGTTTAAAGGAGACACATTATCTTGTTTGATCACAACCAGAGTACCAGGCTTAAGACCTGGAGAAGACTTGTGCCATTTAACTTTCTGATGTAAAGTATGAAGGTACTCTTTGGACCAGCGAGCCCAAAAATGTTGGTGAATTTTTGTTAAAATTTGCCAACGAGAAAGTCGATTGACGGGAATTGATTCATAACTAGGCTCTATGGGAGCTGCTAGAGACTCCATAGTCAAAAAATGACCCGGTGTGAGAGCACCAAAATCATTTGGATCGTTGCTAATTGGAGTTAGAGATCAAGAGTTGATAATTGCTTCGATTTGAGTAAAAACTGTGTAGACTTCTTCATAGCTCAGAACTTGATCTCCGAGAACACGTACTAAATGTGTTTTTACAGATTTGATATTAGATTCCCAAAGTCCTCCAAAGTGTGGAGCTGAGGGAGGATTGAAATGCCAAGTTATACTTTCCTTGGCAGCGGCTTCAGAAGCATATTGATTTAACATTTTATAGGCTTTTACAAAATTTGTACCATTATCTGAGTAAATAGCTTCCACACGGCCACGTCTACTAATAAACCGTTTAAAAGCAGCCAGAAAAGCATTAGCAGTAAGATCTGAAACGAGTTCTAAGTGGACTGCCTTGACAGAAAGACAGATAAATAGACATAAATAGGATTTGAGTTTGATAGTACCTCGAGCTCTGGACATAACGATATCGAACGGGCCAGCATAATCTACGCCAACATGAAGAAAGGGTTTGTGAACAGAAACTCGGTTTAATGGTAAATTACCCATGACAGGAACGGTTGCGATAGGTTTTGTTTTCCAACATCTCACACATTGAGCTAAAACTCTTCGAATAGAACGTTTAGCATCGTATATCCAGTAACGTTGGAGAATTAAAAAATGAGTGGTTTGTACTCCAGCATGCAAGTACTTCAAATGTGTTGCTTCGATGATTCGATTAGTCAAGATACAACGACTCGGAAGTAAAGCTGGAAATTAACTTGAAAAGGAAATAGGAGCATTCTTGAGTCGACTTCCCACCCTTAATATTTTTTGATGATCAAAAAACAATGAAAGTTTGAGTAAAGCTTTTGGAACTATTTTATTTTGCTGAATAAGTTCTATCTCTTTTGAAAAATAGAGGGATTGAGTATGTTTTACAAATTGCAAAGTTGAGTTGTATAATTCAAATGAAGATAAATTCCCAGAAAATTTATGTTTTTTGAGTTTTTGAGAACGACAATTATTGATAAATCGTAGAACGTAAGCAAGAATGCGGGTAGATTCGTCTAAAGAAGACTTATCTTGAATAAGAGAGTCGAGAATGTTAGGAACGGTGGTAGCAGAATTCACTTGAACTACAGGACGCTGTTCTAGAGAAACTTCGCTGGTTTCGCAAAATGAAATAGGTTCTAAAGGTGGAAAATTAGGATCAGTTAAAACTGGTGCCGCCCACCATAAGGAACAGTTTACTAAATCGGAGGGTAGCATTCCTCGCGAACCTACATCAGCAGGATTTTGTTTAGATGGAACATAAAACCAGGAAGACGCAGGTATTTTGTCCTGTATTAAAGAAACCCGATTGCTCACATAAGTGCGCCACTCATGAGGTGAAGAATTAATCCACCTGAGAGTCACCATGGAGTCAGTATAACAATATATTTTATCTAATGGAAGTTTGTTCAGAAAGCAGTTTGAAACAAAAGAAGCTAATCGAGCGCAGAGAACTGCTGCATTAAGTTCAAGTCGAGGAAGAGATACGGTTTTTAGTGGAGCTACTTTGGCTTTAGAACAAATAAACTTTACAGCAATTTCTCCAGAATTGAGAAAACATCAACAATATAACACACTACAATATCCTTTCTCACTTGCATCTCCAAAGCAATGAAGTTCAATACGGTTAGTTGAGCTAGGAAAAATAAGTCGAGGCAATTGAAATTCTTGAAGGCACGATACGTCTTTAATATATTTCGTCCAGAGTTGGACGATTTCTTGAGGAGGCGGGGAGTCCCAAGATAATTTTAGCTTCCACAATTGTTGAATTAAAAGTTTAATGAGAAAAGTAGAAGGGGAAATAATTCCCAGCGGATCAAAAATTTGAGCAAGGCTTGATAAAAGATTCCGCTTAGTACAAGGTTTATCAGGAAATTTGACGAAAAATCGAAAAGAGTCAGAAGAAGCACTCCATTCCAAACCTAGTACTTTTAGAGAGGAATCTGTATTAGAATCGGAGTCAAAATTGAGAGAATTAATCGATACTTCCGATGGAGAAAGCTGAGTTAGAAGCTGTGGGCAGTTACTGGACCATTTTTGGAGTTCAAAGCCTCCTTTTCTTAGCAAATCAACAAGTTGTTGTTGTAACAGCTGCGCAGACTCAAAGGAAGAGCTTCCAGTAACTATATCATCAACATTGACATCAACAGGTTGAATTGCGTAAAGCTTCAGCAGCTAAAGGATATGTAGGACCCTCTTCTTCTGCTAGTTGATGAAGAACTCGAATAGCAAGGTATGGAGAGGAAGTTAGACCATAAACAAGTCGTTTTATTCGATATTCTTGAATTGGTTCTGAGGTAGAAAATCTCCATAAGATTTTTTGGTAATTTTGGTGGTCGGAATGAACAATTAATTGTCTAAAAATTTTTGAGATATCTGCTGTAAGAGTATAGGTGTAAGTTCGAAAATTGAGTAAAATTGTGAAAATATCATTTTGAAGTTTAGGACCAGAATACAATTTTGAATTTAGAGAGGGTTGATTGGGTAAATGTGCAGAGCCATTAAAAACTACGCGTAATTTAGTTGTTAAACTTTCTGGTCTCATAACGCAGTGATGTGGTAAATAAAATGAATTGAGTTTTACATCATTAGATAACTCCATGTGATCGAGATCGAGAAATTCTTGAATAAAATCACAATATTGAGAAAAAAGTTGAGGCTGTTTATGCAGTGAACGTTCCAGTGAATAAAATCGATTTAATGCTAGAGATCGTATCCCGGGAAAGCAAGGATTAGAATCATCCCTAAAGGGCAATTTGATAATAAATCTCCCAGTTTCGTCCCTTTGAAAACTTTCCTGAAATATCTTTTCACATTTTTGATCATCTGGAGATAGACACGTGACTTTAGGAACATCTTCTATCTGCCAAAATCGTTCAATTTGAGCATCCAAAGAAACAGAATCTTCGATATGACAGAACATAGCAGAAATTGCTTGAGGGGCTCTTGTTGAGACTTTGCCCATTAAAACATAACCAAATACTGTATTAATTGCATCAGGTTGATCTGGACCGCCTCGGATATGTCCATCCAGTAAAAGTTTACCATAAATATCAGCACCTAATAAGATATCAACCTGACCAGGGCTGTGAAACTCTTCGTCAGCCAATCGAATATTAGCTAAGTGACACCAGGTGTCAGTAGAGAGCTCATAGGGAGGCAAACTTTCGCTGACTTTGGACACGACAAGAGCATCGACTGTAAAAACTGGATTAGTCCTTTGAAAAGGGCGGAGAGACAAAGTAACTTCTTGATCCACAAAAGTTTGCATTGTGCCTAGACCAGACAATTGAACTGAAGTAGAGGAGGGTTTAAGTCCTAAACGATTGAGACATTTTGAGGTTATAATAGACGTCATACTCTAAGTATCTAAAAGGCAGCGCAGAGGTTGATAGGTCCCTTTGCTATCTAAAACTTCGATACGGGCGGTAGAAAGTAACGTACTTTTTTTGACATTGGTAAAACCAGTAAAAAGTGGGTCAGTAGATGGATTGTTAGGATGTTGATTCGATTCAGAAACGTCATTGCGGTTTTGACGCGAAGAAAAGCACAAATATGTATGATGCAAGGATTAACATTTGTGACATTTAGAGGTAGATTGACACAAGGAAGTTTTATGAGCTTTGGATAAACAGTTGATGCATAACTTTTTTACCTTAGCTAGCTGAAAGCGATCGTGAGGAGTTTTTGATAAAAACTCTTGACATTTAAAAATATTATGCGAACCTGAGTTGCAAATTGAGCAAGTTAAGTTATTTTGTTGAGGAGGGGTTGAAGTGAAGGCTTCTTGACCTTGAGATTGCGTCTGAGCCATATAAGTATTTAAAACCGGACTTTGTTTAGATAAAGTTTGGTTTTTAAAATGAGTTGGTTTTGAAAATTGAGGTTTTGGTTTATAGGCAGGAGAGACCTGAATGTTATCTAAAGCCATACAATTTTTATGTAGAAAATCCGTGAGAACTTTTAAAGATGGAATATTATTTGAGTCCTCATAAAAAAGTTCAAAACGAGTGACTATAGAAACAGGTAAGCGTTTGAGAATCATTTGTACCAGAATAAAATCCCAATATTGAGTAGGCAAGCCGACATTAGTTAAAGCAGCAATATTTTTTGAAAAAGTATCCAATACATTTCTCATAGCTGTGGGATTATCTGTAGATACACTTGGTGCATTATCCAAATTTTTCCATAAATTCGTTGCCAATGAACGGGGATTGATAAATCGGTTGCGCAGAGTTGCATAGGCTATGTCATAATTATCATCAGATAATAGTAAATTGTCGATTACCGATAATGCAGAACCAGTAACATGAGATTTTAAAGTCGAAAACTTCAAAATTTTTGGAATATTTTTATTTGTGTGCACTAATGCATCAAAAATATCGATAAAGGATTGAAATGATTCAATATTTCCTTTGAAAATAGGTATTTCAAAATCTAGTTTGGGTTGGAAACAATGTTGAGATTGAGTAGAGGATGGATTAGCTTGAAAATTGTGATTTAAATTCAATGTTTCTGTTGGTAATTTAAAAAAGTATGCTTTGCATTGATAATACATTAAGTCGAATAGTTTGCGGACATTCCTCAGTGTTAAAGGCCTTATCATCTTCAGAGATCAAAATGACAACCTGGTTGTGATATTCATAAAATTTTTCATAAATAGATTGGACGCTCAAATACATACATCTGAAAACTGGAATCTGGCTTTCATCGCCCTGGTTAACTTTACTTGCCGTAACGTGAATTTCTTTAAGTTTTTGAAACTCCGTTTGGCGTAAATTTTGAATTTGTTTAAGTTCGTCAGCCATGGTTTATTCGTAAAAATCAAGACCAATTAAGAATTTGAGAAAAAATTTAAAAATTTGAGAAAATTAAAAAATTACAAAATCGAGTTTTCAAAGAAATCGTTGCAAATTGAGAATTTAAAAAAATTAAAAATTGAGAGTCGCAAGATTAGAAAATAATATTTCAAAAAAAAATTATAAGTATGGACGGCTTCGAGTAGTAATCTAAAACGAATTGAGAATTTGAAAAAATCAAAATTGAGAAAATCGCAAAATTAAAAAATTGAATTTCTAAAAAAAATTACAAGTATGGACGATCTCGAGAAGTGATCCAAGACAAATTGAGAATTTGAAAAAATCGAAATTGAGAAAATTGCAAAATTAGAAAAAAAATTATTTTTTAAAAAAGTTACAAGTATGGACGGCTTCGAGTAGCAATCCAAAACAAATTGAGAATTTAAAAAAATCGAAATTGAGAAAATTGCAAAATTAGAAAAAAATTATTTTCTAAAAAAGTTACAAGTATGGACGGCTTCGAGTAGCAATCCAAAACAAATTGAGAATTTAAAAAAATCGAAATTGAGAAAATTGCAAAATTAGAAAAAAATTATTTTCTAAAAAAGTTACAAGTATGGACGGCTTCGAGTAGCAATCCAAAACAAATTGAGAATTTAAAAAAATCGAAATTGAGAAAATTGCAAAATTAGAAAAAAATTATTTTCTAAAAAAGTTACAAGTATGGACGGCTTCGAGTAGCAATCCAAAACAAATTGAGAATTAAAAAAAAAAACAAAAATTGAGAAAATCGCAAAATTAGAAAAAAATTATTTTCTAAAAAAGTTACAAGTATGGACGGCTTCGAGTAGCAATCCAAAAAATTGCAAATTAGAAAATTTAGTTTTCAAAAAAAAATTGTTGCATGTATGGACGCTTAGAGTAGCAATCCAAAAAAACCAACTATTTTGAAAATTCAAAGTGTATACCAATTTACTATACTAAGTATATGGTTATACCCATATCCAATAAAAAAACACCTTTGCTAAAAAACTGTGCACTAAAATCAACAAAAAATTGTGTTCGCCTGAGACAAAATAATATCGTCACTTTTAGAAAAATACCTACTTGGAATTTTATATTAAAATAATAAAACAAATAAAATTATTATTTTTCTTTTTTAAAGTAAATTGAGTTGAGGTTTTTTACTTGAGTAGGTAATACTTCCAAATATCGAAAAAATATCTATATATCGATATTGATGTCGATCCAAAATATCGATAAAAATTGAAGAAGAAAATATTGAGAGTATCGAAAGATACTACTTCGATCAAAAAAATTTTGAGAAATTAAATATCGATTAATATTTTCTTACTTAAAAAACCCTATGAGTAGTCCAATCCGGCTCGAAGGACCAATAAATTATATTAACGTTTCCTAAATAATTTTTCAGCGATGTTAGTTCCTTCGATAGACAGCAAGCTTTAAAATGAACTCGCTCAGGGTTTGTAAGAAAAATTACTACGGCCTTTTTTTATCCCAACTTACCGGTTTCTTGATGTTTTCTTCCCTGGGTAGGCCTACCTCCTCGTCTTTGGTTGATGGCGTAATCACGGATCACCTCGTGGCGTAATCGTAAGAATCACTCTGTAGTATATTGAATTGAATTGAATGGTTTGAGTTATTTTGAGCACAAAATTAAAAAAATAAGAAGACGTAGGTATTCTTAAAATGTTTTCAGTCGAGCAGAAAAATTTGTACTGATAAAGTATTTTTATATGCACTTTTCGGGATCGCTGCGTCGCGCTCAGTTGAGACAAAAAAAAGGCTTGTTTTTTGCGCGGTCGAATGAAATTAGAAAGCAATAGAATCGAAGAAACTAAATGATTGATTGATTCAAGAAATTAGAATTAAAATTATAATTATTAATTTATTATTTAAATTTTGGGACGACACAATTTTTATATACAGTGGTGTACGGACCAAATAGTTTTTTAGGTGTTTTTATGCTAGTATTCGAACACTTAGGCACTACACACCACTTATAGGACATTTTTTTACATAAAAAACAGTAAAAACACAGACCAAAAACAAATAAACACTTGAGTGCCGTGTATCTGTCCGCGAGTTTACTGCGATGTGACGTCATTGCAACGCCATGCTAGTTTTTGCGATTTTCTCGAAAACTAATAACTTTTTCAAAAAAAGTCCAGATAGAAAAAATACGCAAAATCATTTGGTCTATAGTATAAAATTAAGAAAAAAACGTAACCTAAAATATTAAAACATATATATTTTTTTAAATAATAATTTTTTAATTTTTTTCCCACTCTGTAGGTAACTTGTTCTAAAATGATAATACTTTATAATGTTAAGCTTGATCCCCACTTGTACCAAACACCATTTACTAAAATTAAATTTTTGTTTTTTTAAAGTTAAACAACTTTAAGTAAAAGTTAGAAAAATGATTAATACCAGTCGGACCACCAATGGGATTTTGAAAATTTACTTATACAGGGTGTTCCAACTAAAAGGTAACAGAGGTGTTTTTGGGTATTTTTCGTGCGAATTTGGAGAAACGCTTGTACACGTGGATTTTTTTTGCGAGGGGGACACTCTTTGGCTATCTTGAAATTTTTGTGGCATCTTCGAGGAGTCTACTTTACCCCTATATTTTGAATAGGGAAAGTGGGTCTAGTAGTACCTTGTTTTGAAGCTCTCTTGAATATCTTTATAGATTAGTTTTTGAGATATTTGCTTTCAAATTTTGAAATTTTACATGGAATGATAAAATAAAAATTGAATCCGAAAAATATAAAATTCTGATTAAGTTTTTATTTTATCAGTCAATGTTAAATTTGAAAGTTTGAAGGCAATTATCTCAAAAACTAATGGATAGATTCTTGAAATTTTTACATGGTTGTAAATACATTCAAGAGGCCTTCAAAACAAGGTATTACTAGACCCAGTTTCCCTATTCAAAATATAGGGGTAAAGTATACCCCTCGAAGATGGTGCATGCTACAAAAATTTCAAGATAGCCAAAAAGTGTCCCCCTCGTACACAAAATCGACGTGTCCGAGCGTTTGTCCAAATTCGCACGAAAAATACCCAAAAAGATGTCTGTTACCTTTTAGTTGGGACTACATATAACTGTACGAGAAAAAACACGTAATATTAAAAATATTGAACTTCTGGTTAGAAACAGTGTTAAAATACGCGCAAATGTGCTCACTTTTATTTTATTTTTTATTTTAAATTCCAGCGTAACAAATATTAAAGTAATTTTTAAGAAATTTAGGAAAAATAGTGTTTGACTTAGCTTAAATGTGATAAAGGGGTTTACACAAAATAAATGGAACATAAGCGTGGTTTATTGAGGGTTAAAAATTATATAAAAAGTACTTACATAACGTTTTAACAAATACTCGTATTAATATGCAATTTTCAGATTTATATATTCTGAAACCAGGCTATATGTCCACGGAGAAAGTACTCTTTTAAGGTATCTTAGAAACTGAAGCTTTTAGTATACATGTATATTTAGGGAAAAATCATGATAAAACGACTATTAGGTAAAAATTTACGTACCTTTGTTTATAATTTAAAACTCTTGAAAAACTACCCTTAGGTTACATTTATTTTGTTCAAACCTCTTTGCCCCAATAAAGTTTAGTGAAGCACTATTTTTGCTATCAACAGCAGTTTGGCTGGAACTTTAAATATAATAAAAGTGTGCACATCTGCACATATTTTAAAGCTGTTTCTACACAGAAGTTGAACTTTTTTATGTACGCTTTTTCTTCTCGTACAGTGCTCCTCTATTTTTAATTGTATTAAAATATTTTTTCCAAATCCCATTGGCGGTCCGGCTGTTATTGACTATTGGCCTAACCCTTACTTAAAGTTGTTTAACTTTAAAGAAACAAAAACTAAATTTAATTACATGGTATTTTGTACAAGTGGGGATCAAGTTTAATATTATAAAGTATTAACTTTTTAAAAGAATTAACACCAGAGTAGCAAAAAAATAACTAAAAAAATACATTTTCGGGCATTATATCCAGCGAAGCTCAAGGGGGATTTTGGCGGAGAAAATATGGAGATGTGTCCCAGATGCTAAGAAACAATTATACAAAAATCCAGCAAACACCTATTTTTTTCCAAGTTTCATGGTTTTTTCACCTAATTTTTAATTGGGCTATTTATAGAACTAGTGTTTCATTGCGAGCGCAACTGATTTCAAAATCACGAGCAAAATGTTTTATTGGCCAAGTGCAACAGGTAATTTCAAAACCGCGAGCAAAAAATACTCTGCCAATTTATGGGCACCTAAGCTTACACCATTCTACCCCCACCCTTGTTTTTGGCTTAGGTCCGGTAGATTTTAATCCTTTTTAAACTGTACCATCTAAGCCAAAGCCCTGTCCGTTTTTAAAAAAACACTTTTTTGTAAGACAATTTGAACAAAAACATTTTTATTAAAAACCTTTATTTTTGAAAAATTAAAAATTATTATACTTTTTTAACATAACTTTCCTGTTCTCTTTTTGAGAGATTAAAATCGGACCAAATTTCATTAAAGTCAGGCAAGCGGTTTTTGACTTACGCGCGTTGTTCGTTACAGACATAGACGGCGCGAGAAAAAGTTTTAAAATCATCTTAAATGCAAAGGACGCGATAGCTCCCACTACTAGTTATAGCATACGTATGTACTAAAAACAGTTTGGCCAGCACGCAAAATAGGACTTTTGATACAGCTATAAAAATACATTTTTATGGTGAAATATGGATTTTATAAAATATATGTACCATGTACGGTAAGGCAATTTTAATAAAATAGGAAACAAAGGGCGCTATTACTCGAAATTTTGAAAACCCCTGTATATATTTGTAATATCGAAACAGCATCTGATTGGGATAGGAACAGCGCTACTTTTTTCGCATTTAGCCAAAATTGAATGTGTTACCGTTTCCAAATTCCCAAGAATAAAACTTCAATAATATTAAATATTATTGCAAATAAAAACTACGCTAGATCAATATGTAAATATATTACACGTTTCCGTCTGCAGAAACAGTCTTAAATTTTTGCATAGAAATGATCAAATAACTTAATAAATTTAATCTAAATAAAACTAATCCTTAGACCCTAAAAGGCCTTTCCCTACCTTTAACGACACCTATGTGATCAAGTTTGGTACACATTTTCATTACTGCGCAAATTTTCTCAGGTTCGAGAGCTTCTTCCAAGAGAATGATGACCATATCTCCGTACTGATCAATGTAATTGTTGCATTGGCTTTTGATTGTTGCCGGCATCACTTTGCAGATGTCTCTTACTACAGTTTTAATATCATCCTATATAAAGTTAAATGTTTCAATAATATCTTCTTTGACTTCAACTCTTTTTGAATTTCCTTTCGATTCACTCTAATCCACACCACTCGTAACCTCTTTCTAGTTTCGGCATAAAAATTTTGTAATAATTGCTTGTATCATCACCATTTATCATCATTATCAGTCCTCGAACAAGTCAATGACTACTTAAAGCACTCTGATATAAGGGGAGAGAATTACTATTCTTATTATTAGAACCTACAACTATAATTAAATAAGCTTAAAAATTAGATACTAGGTGCGTTTGACCTGTTCAAGAATATCTTTAATTTCTATTTTAAATAAACATATTATTTAATCTTGTTTTTGAGAAATGGAATCTTGTATGTAGGCCCTTTTGGAGAAAAACTATAAAATGTCCTTTTATATAAATTACCAGTAATCTTAGTGCATTCTAATGAAAATAGCAACGTAATATTATCCCAAACATCAAATCAAATCAGACTTTGTTGTCTTTTAAAATGATGTAACTGTGAGGACCTGCAAGTAAATATATTTAACAATAGAAAAAAATCATTTAAAAATATATAAAATTCAAACAAACTATATATTATCTAAATCTATATAAGTTTTTTGTAAATATCTCAGAAACGAAAGCTCCTACGAAGTTTTTGGTTATAACACAAACAAAATGTGTTCTACTATATTCTGAAAACCGCATATTGATGCGATGCTCTGTTAAACAGGTAGTATTTTTAAAATGTATAACACTATTTTTCATAAATCTGACACAAAATGGTCGAGCGATTCCGGAGCTATCGTGAGCCGGACAGACAGACATACACACGGACAGACGTCACGACGAGATTGCTCCAAATAAACCCAAATAATAATAAACATTTTTTCGTCGAAAGCATTACCTTCTTCAGCCGGCTATAAGGGCAAAGAAGGTAAAAATTTATGTTCTTTGACACAGGTTAAAACGCTTTTTCGTGTAGAGCTTAGTTTTTGCGGAAACTATATAAAACATATGATAAAAAAGAATTCTTTTGTGATTTAAAATAAAATAAGCCGACATGAGCTTCCTGCTCCTCTGCTGCAAATTAACTTACGTCAGTTTTTTTGTTCTTTAATTGGTTGTCAATTTCTCTCATGATGAATTCGCAGAGTACACATTTTGAATCGGCAACAAGTTTGCCATTTATTGTGTAATCAGGAATGATGTTCGTTTCTAAAAAAAAAACAATTGTTAGATAAGCGGATAGTTGCCAGCTTTACATTTATTTACCAATCAATATATTCTGGCGAGTGCGGTTTTAAGCAAAGTTATGAAGTCACAGATACTAAGGGCATGTGTTATTATTTTGGATATATTTCTCCCTGTTATCCTTTTATTTTTAAATTTTTGTGTGATTTCTACAGAGCGCGTGGTCCAAAACAGTAGTAGGTAAATAAGGAAAATACCATTAGGATACTAAGGGCATATGTTATTATTTTGGATATATTTATCTCTGATTATCCTGTTATTCTTAAATTTTTGTGTGATTTCTACAGAGCGCGTGGTCAAAAACAGTAGTAGGTAAATAAGGAAAATACTATTAGGATCATTATATTCCCAAGCACCATTTGGAAGTTATCTTACGTTGCGCATACATTGCCCACCAGAAACGCGATGTCGGATACCAACGTTGTTTCGACCCCCTGACAACCCTTATATGCATCTAAATGGCGAATATAGATTCGGGCTGCTTCGACGTCGGCAAGTGACTTTTAGGGAATGTGCCTTTACCAATTGCCAACGTTGATTTACGTTTGATTCTTGCTACTTAAATTAAGTCTTTGAGCACGAATAATATGTTTAGTTTATAGCTAATAGGTAAATATTTTATACATGTTAGAACACAAAAATGGATGCATTTATTATTATCACAGATAATTGATCATTAAGATAATATTATAAATATATAATTAAAGTTTAAAGCACAACACAAATGTAAAATTTTAAACGAAAGCCCATTTATTAAAAAAATGTGAATAAGATACTTGGAAAAAGAGCAGCATCTCTTCAAAATCATAAGAATAAAATATTAAAAAAATATCGATTAAAAAAATATTTTTTATTGCCGATTTTATGGCAAACACTGCCGTTCTCCATAAACAAAATTTTATTCATTATTCCACTGACATTCTCCAAAATCGCCCATAATTTTAAAAATTAAAAAATACATTTTATAATGGCAGATAGACGCTGACCGCTTTAAAATGGCGGATTTCTATATCTGACTTAATGTGAACTAAGAATATACTAATTTGGACCGGTTCTCCAATTTCGGTTGTAAATCGTGACCAAATCTAGAGGTCCAACGGTCGACAAACGTAATGCGTCGTATTGAAATCCGACATAGCCAACGTCCGAAAGACGTATTAGAACGCATCGTCAAGAATGGGTAGGTCATATTAACCTAATTAAAAGGGAGCTCTGCCTATGGCATATAATGAGCGCGTAAGGTTTTTGAAATAACTATTTTATGGGAAAAGTATTTAATATAAAAGGGAACTATGAAATAATTAAAATTTCCTGAAGCCGTTAAGTCTGTGAAAGAGAGTTATCTCGGAAAAAAAAATATATAAATATTATTATTTTGTAATAGACATTAAGTTTGTTGGGAAATAAATTGAATTAAAAAAATATTGTAGGGAAAAATCTAATTGTAAAGGATTTGAAATAACACTTTTTTAGGCAGAACTTTGCAAATTCGAAAAAATTATTTTTTGCACCTTTAAAAGACTTAAATGCAGCGCGCATTTAAAACCCCATTGCGATAAGTGAAACGGTTCTAGACAAAATAATGTATCAAGAAATTACTAAATATTAGGTAATCTAGGCATATTTGTTGAGGATTGAGGTTTATTTTTTTTAATTAAAAATTTAAGTGCACGCTTAGGAATGCTTTTCTTTTCTAATTGTCAAAAGTTTTATTAAAAATTTTAAAATACTTTTTCCATAAAAGTGTTATTTCAAAACCCATACACGCTCATTATATGACATAGGCAGAGCCAAGCAGAGCTCCCTCTTAACGTAGTAGAATCCGATGTGATGCGCCAACCGTATTATTATCCTGTAAACGGTCAATAATACCACATAACCTTACATTTTGATTCATTTATTTTTATTTCTTTTCCATTTTAACCAAAAAACAAGAACAATTAGGAATTATTTTTCGTTTGTACTTTTGTGAAACAAATGTGTAAAAAACATACGTGTCGAATTTATTGTCTCACCATTCTTGGAAGTTGGTTAAAAAAGTTGAGAATAATTTTTATTTAAATCGTCTTTATAAAAATATGAATTAAGAAATTTATGCAGTACCGCAGTGTAGTGTTTTCTAAATAAAAAAGAAACTATGTATGTATGCTTTATTAAAAATGCCTTTTTAGTTAGGTTATGGTCGTTTATAAATGATAGGACACGCAACTCATAGGTCATATGAGTGGACGTAAATAAGGTTGAGGAAAAGTGACGTAAAATACACCAATCGAACTAAATGCTAGATTCGGCTCGAGTTGAGGGACTATATATATATATATATATATATAGGGATCACTATAGCTATCCAAAGCCGACTTGATCGTTGGGTTGGTCAAAGGTTTTATACGTCAAAGGGAAACTAATAAACTACTACGGTGCGTTATCCGACGTTGATAGATCGATAAATTAACTGACTTGTGCCTAACAACGTCGGTTTTGATATAAATGCGATGTCGCCCCATACGAAATCAATTCACGACCTTAATTTTACATTTAGTTGGAAGTCATATAAATGTTTCTCGAGTTATTTTTTAGCAATAAGGAAATGGGAAACAACCGTAACCAATTCATTTCAGCGACAAGTTCGTTTAGTTATTATTCTTGTTTGGTAGGAGGGAATGACGTCACATTTAGCCACAGTTTTTATCGGACAAATAAATTGCAGTAATTATCTATTTTACAATCTAAATTGCTACGTTATTTTTGATAAATATTCCTAAAAATACGTAAGACTATTTTTAAGATTCTCAGTAATCCTTATGAAAATCAGAATGCAGTTTTAAATGCATTAAATAAGATAAAATTATAAAAAATTTACCTATATCACCTCCATATGATTTTTTTTCTTCAAAAGCTATTTCAGTCTCCAGTTTCTTTTCTTTAACTGGTGTAGTGTCGTTGCAAAGTTTTAGGTACACGCAAACCTACGAAAAGAATAAAACAAATTAAAATGGTGTTTCCTATTTTGATTTCGTAAATGATACACCCCAAAATTTAAATAAAATGTCTTTTAATTCTTTTAAAATGAAAACAATGACTGTATTGACAAAATTAACAACCAATTTCAAAAAAACTCTCACCTTTAGGCCAGACCTAAAATTTTCAAAATTATTTTCTAGAAACAAGTCGCTAATAACAGACTGTGAAAAAATAAAAACTAAAAAAAGGAGGTTGTCTATTTCTGAATATCAATCTCAACGAATATAGAGACGCTAAAAGTGGTAGATTCCACTACTATCTCTCTTTAAACAAACCGACTATATAGACCTTAACAACTATTTCAACAGAATTGACTGGACAAGTCGTTTGAGCAACTGCGGCCCCGACGCAGCGGTGACTGAACCTTTTACAAAATTCTCCAGCAATGAATAGATATGGTCGTAGCCAAAAAAGCTATTAGGCTCGATAAATATCCTAAATGGTTTAATTCTGAACTGAAAAAGCTAATTGCACATAACAATCGAGTCTATCAAAAATACAAAAAAAACAATGACTACGAAGCCTACTCAGAAGCAAGAAAGGATGTAAAGTTTCAAAGTGATATGTGCTACTTATTACATGTTACCAAAGCTCAGTATTTAATTCCGTCAAATGTAAAACATTTTTGGTCATTAATAATGACACTAAGAAGTTTGCTATCACAAATGCAATTAAATAATATCAAGTCTTCAAATCCTTAAGAGATTGACGACTCTTTGCTTCTTACTTTAGAAGTTGTTACTCTGACTACAAGGACGTCGAAATTAAAGAAGACTCAGTCCCATTTCTTGCAACAGTAGAGATAGAAAGCAAAATACTCGAGCTCGATACTACAAGGACTCCTGGGCCAGATGGCTTCTCCCCAGTATTCTTAAAACGCTGCTGTACATCACTAGTTAAACCTTTACAGTTGATAGTGCCGATGTTAAAAACCTCACAGGAATTTCTCTGCTATCACACATTTCTAAAATTATGGAATCCATTTTCACAGACGACATATTCTTTAAAAATTACATTGCAAACGAACAGCATGGCTTCTGTAAAGGACAGTCTACTGCTACAAATCTTGCTGTCTACCAACAATTTCTAACAAAAGCTCTAGAATCAGACAACCAAGTAGATGTCATTTTCACAGAGATGTCATTTTCACAGATATCTCAAAAGCTTTTGATAGTGTTTGCCAGAAGCTATAAAAGCTATTTGATATGGGTTTCAGTGTACATTTCCTAAGATTTATAGAATCGTATCTAACGAGTTAGTGTGTGTGGGGCTCTCTCTCACGAGTTCATTGTACCATCTGATGTTCCTCAGGGATCGCATATTGGACCGATTCTATTTGTACTCTTTATAAATGATGTAGTAAAATGATTTCAGTTACCCCTTTGTTTACTCTATGCTATGCTCCCATACACACAACTAATACTAAACTAAACAACAGAGATCTTGATACAGTTAATAATTTTAGAGACTTAGGAGTCACCTTTGAAAAAGATCTGCCATTAATAAACACATAGACAACATAGTCATTAAACGCTTCAGACTTCTGGGATTTATTAAAAGAAATATTAGACATTTATGATATTTTTGTCCATAACCTGTCTATATTATAGTCTGGTCCGAACCACACTTAAATACTGCAGTTTGATTTGGACCCCAAGCTACAGTTCACATATCAGAACAATTGAAAGAGTGCAAAATAAATTTGCCAAATACTTGCTGTATAAACTAAGATCTCTTTACCAGAACCTTGAATACTAAGCCCGCTTACAACTATGCGGAATAAGCAGCCTTGAAGATCGGCGAAAAAATGCACAACTTATTTTCTTCTATAAAATTCTTCAAAATATAATAAACTCACCAGAACTCCTAACCAAAATTAGACTTTTGGTTCCTGGAAGAAGAACGCGACAGAGGCAGCTATTTTTTAACCAGCACACAGGACTAACTATGGCCAAAACTGTGTTTGGTAACAAACTACAATCTGAACTTTTCTCATATTGATATTTTCAATACAACACTAGGGGCAATAAAAAACAGTTTTAATTTTACTTAGGTCGCTTATATAAGTTATGTAACTTAGATTTAAGGCAAGTATGTCATTTAGAAATTTGTTCTGTAGAATGCACTTTAAACAAATAAATAAATAATGTATACCTTGGATGATCTAAATTACGGATCTCTCACTCAATATTAACGTACACATATTGCGCAGTTTGAATAAATAGCAACACTGCTGGATAATGGGAGGTACTGCACTGTGTTAAAAATAAGGTTGGCACACATGGAAATCCTGTATGTATAATATATTTCAAAAAATATATATTTCTTTAAAATATTGCCTAACACATATTGCAAGCAATACAAGACTCTGAGGAGTCCTACATCGTAACATTTTTTATAACAATAAAGTGCAGTGTTTAAAAATATTGCGAAACTGCATGACAGTGCGCAGAGCTGAAAACAAAACTTGTATATATTCTGTGATCCGTGAGCGAACCCTCGGATTTAAATCCCATACGGTTAAAGAATTTGTTGGAGTCGGACCAAAAAACGTGTCATTATTAAATCGTTAGCTATACTGACCATGAAGATTTTGTTTAGAAAGAGAAAAACTAATTAAGCAGGTGTTTAGATTAACATAGAAACATAAAGGTGTACACCGATCTCAGCAAATCGCCATGGTAAGTGAACTAAAAGTTATAGAAGAGAGGGAACACCAGAGGAGAAATTATAGGCAGGTAGGCAAGAGTTGACTAGGGATCTCAGGGGAGATCCAACGAGGTCGCGTTACCGGATTGAAATTGTATTTTTTATATCTGCGAAGCGAGAAGGAGGTAAGAATTGCGTTTTTATAAACCTTGCTAATTTCTTTCTCGGGCATTATACTACTATGTCGGTTTAGAACGTTTTTCTACGTTGTCCGACGCCTATTCTCCACCTCCTTCGATCCTGACAGTCATCGGGCATTATGCCGGCGTTAAAATTTACTATCGAAGAAAATGTTAAAATGGTATAATAAACTTCGCTCGAGATGTGATAGATTTGTTTATTGCTAAGCATGAGGACCGTGATAAGGTGCAAAACTACCATTTTCATAAATTTAGGTCCGACAATGAAGAGGTAGATGAAGGTCCAAGACCCATGTCGGAACAAAGGCAACAGCGCTAAACTGCCGTTTGTGCTGCGACTAAAGATGATATTCCTCCCAGAACAATTCGAAACATTTAAAAAAACATGGATACAAAGCCTATAAGTTAAAAATATCTCAGGAACTGTTTCCTGAGGAAAAAAAAGATGGATTGTGCAAATCAGGATTAAAATTTAGTCAGCAATATTTTACTTAATGACGAAAGTACTTTCTCCCGCACAGTCCATTAATTTGACGGTAAATGTGCGTACACAATACCCTCAAAAAATTAATGTTTGGCGGGAGGTTCTTGGAGATAATATCATCGGGACATTTTTTATTAATGGTAACATGAATGGTGCCGCTTATTTAAACTTGTTGCAAAGTTGAGTGATTCCTGCAATTCTACAATTTCCGGATGTTGATTTTCAGCAAGTTTGGTTTCAGCTGTATGGGTGTCCGGCACATGACGTTTTACCCACCAGGGCATGTTTAGACGAAACTTTTCGTCGAGTAATAAGCACTAGATCGCCTGACCTGACTGTATGTAATTTTTTTATTTGGCATTATGTCAAAAATAAGATATTTACATTTGATCACATACGAGCTCATAATTTAGGCAAACTTCGAATTAAAACTGAATAGGCTTTTAATTCGATCACACCTGAGATGCCAAGCCATGTACGGCAGGGATTTTATAGCAGTTTAGGTTATTGTTTAGCATAACAGGGTGGCAAGTTTGAGCATTTAATTTGATTAATTTGGTAGATCTTGAATGGACTTTTTAATAGATATGTTCGGTATATAAGGTTTTTAGTTACATATTCTTACTTCTTTTCAAGCTGTGTTGAATCGGCTATGATGTGACAACAGCGGTGTAAAAAAGCTATTTTACTCCTAGGATATGACAGTAACGCGATGTTTAGAGACAATAATAAACAAAAAATAGGGGAACATACCACACCAAAACTAGGCAATTAAATATCTTTATCCCTACGAAAAACAATGCAATAAAATTTATTCGACGCGGCTTATGTAAGGCGGAGAGGAATGAAGAAGGGCAGTTGTAAAATTAGTTTTTCTCATTCTAAGCAGAATCTTCATGGTCAGTATAGCTTTTACCCTAACGTTATAAGGAAAACAATTTAGTTAATACCTCCGGAGAGCTTGGTGGCAAAAAACTACTTTAGTAGATTTACTAACCTCTTGGGGTTTAAAATCTGCCACTAACATTTCGATAAGTTGATCGGTGTATTGGTCGACAAACTGGGTGCATTCGGCTTGAAGACTCTTCGCCAAATGAGTGCACATTTTCTCAATAGCTTGTTTGATTTCGTCCTGTAAATATTAGATATGATGGTTATATAGGGTGTCCCGATTTCAGTTAACTTACTTTTGTCCGAAATTGCTCTGTTTCCGAGATACAGGGTGTTAAAGTTAAAAAATATCAATCTGTTCTGATAGTTTAAAATGGCCATATTTTCCTCAATGTCTCTTTTAACTTTTTTATTAAGAAAATAGATAACTAAAAAATTTAAAGCAAACCGTTTTCACGATATTTCGGTTTTTAATGGCGGAATAATCAAAATTATTTTAAATTAAAAGAAAATAATGAAGTATTATCTAATCCATTTGGTACTACTAATTGACTGTCCAAATATCATCCTAACAAATATAAAAAAAATAATAATTTGAATATTTTGGTGCGGGATCAAACACTAAAAACCAAAATATAACGAAAGCGTACCATATAGGATTTTAACAAGAGTATTATTAGCTTCAAATTGCTCAGAAAATTACTTTATTAAGAAAAATAGTAAAAAGCTAGTTATAAAAAAGTTATGTTGATTTTAAACCATCAGAAGCGCTCTCTAACGGTCAAAGTGAAAAAGTGCCCATATGCGAATTTAGCATTCCAAAAAACTTTTTTGAAAGTAATACGTTAAAATAATTTTATTAATATTTTAAAAAATCGATTTTTATTTTTTACCTTTGTATCTCGGTAACGGCGCAATTTCGGACTAAAGTAAGTTCACTTAAATCGACTTATTTTCGTCTAAAAAATGTGTTAAGAATGTGTAAAGACCTGTTCGAAGAAAAATGGAAATGCCTTTTTCCGAAACACCGGTGTCCGTGGTTGAATTTACCCCTTTGAAGTTGCCTTTTATACTTTGTTAACTCATTGTTTTCGGTTCCGAACCGGCGCACTTTAGTCTGAAACCCCAATATTTTGGCCAAAAATAGCAAAAACTAACTTAACAATAAAACTGTTTGGTTACATAATTTTTAAAGCTAAATAATGGCACCTTAAAATTTCAGCATAATTGGCTTCATTGCCAAAGCAGGCTTCGAAATATCGTTGTTTGAATTTGACATTTCCTGACAATCAGCAATTGTTTTTAGATTGTTCATTATTTTTCACTAACTTTGATGTGCTATTTCTAAGAAGTGCGAAGAGTTATAAAAAATTTTAAAAATGGCTTTTTTAACCAAAGGTAAGTAGATTATTTTTTGATAATTTTAGTCACAGGGATTTTAAACTTATTCTTTAAATACCAATGATACAAAAATTGTGCCAGAAGTGTATGAATTTTTTTTCTGGATATATCATTGGACTTACAAAAAAGCTTTCACGAACTTTCATATTAATTTTTGTAAAAATATTTTCGTCCTGATATGTTCTTTCCGGAGTACATACACTGTTGGTGCGAAAAGGTGCGATAGTCTCTTAAACATGACCGTACATATTCTGATAAACACAAAGTACCTATTCCAGTGTATTTTAATTTGTGTTTCCGTGTGTCTTCTATATAGATAGTAATGAGCAAAGTACCTTTAAAGAAGCAAAATGAATCATAGATATCAAAACTCCTGTCTTAGCAATGAACTGTAAAAAACAAGGGAAAAATTCAAGATGGGCGCCAAAATAGATAGGAAATTAGTAGAAACTACAAACATTTATCATCGGTTTTGGGATATTTGGAGCATCTAAATTCAAATATAGAATAATTTTTCCTGGGGGAGGAAAATAACAATTTAGAATGGTGGGGGGTTAACTAGGTTAAAAATTATTAAGATGGTGAAACAAAAAAAAATAGGTTTTAATTATTTAACTTCCTATTACTCCCCAAACTAAAATATGATGATCAATATAAATTTAAATCATTCATCGGATTCATTCTCTCTTTTCCACCCTGTATGTGGAGGTAAAAACTTTACTTTTTAGGAACATTAAAAGTTTTTAATGCAATATTAGGTATTCGCTGAATCCAACCAGAACAAGAAAAACTGTTTAGCATCCCCCTGGCAGAGGGAGGCGTGGGAGTGGTCTATAAATAAATTTTGTATGGAAAGTACTATAGGCACGACTAAACTTCTATATGAATTTTTATTTTAGTGCCTACGGCTTCTCCTCTTAGGGAGGAAAAAGGGTTGCTGGGGCAAGGTCGTATCCAACCCAAAACAGAAGAGGGGGCAGGTTTCTAAATTCATATTCTAATTGAATTTCAATGTCCGATTTTAAAAAACCTGGTTAAAAAGGGGGACAGCTCAACAGCTGCCCTTCTTCCCTCCCTCGGATACGATAGATATTTCCATAATAAACTGTTCATGTCCATTAAAACAGTAAAGTTTTGACCCCCAAATAAACGGAGTAAAAGGGGGGATTGGGTTACTAAATGGTTACAAAACTTTTTAATCCTTAAATTTTAGTTCTGCGGAACAACATACTTAAGAATATATATATTTTGAATTTTTATAATAGATCAAATTTTACCCCCCCCCCCCCCCAGGGGGCTAATAGGGGCAAATTCGATAATTGACACGTTTTTTTTTGGGGAACTGGATTTTAGTGCAGCAAAATTAGGAGAATTTGGGGGTCTACCCTTTGAGTTTTGCAACTTATAATTTTTTGTAAGGCTGTGTAATTTGCAAACCATATTAAAAATAATACACTTTTTTTAAGGGCTTTTAGGCAGTATAAATCACGAAAATGGTGGTAGCAAGAGTGGGGTGGTAATAATTTTTTAATTGTATATTAGCAATTCAGACTTCTTTATTGATTTGCGTTTAAGTGATTAGAGAGTTTAACTGCAAAAGTCTATTTTTGGCCAAAATATTGATCCCTCGGACCATAGTGCGGCGCCGTGGAGACGGTGATAGCAGGGTCTGGTTGAACTGTGACGAAATGTCTTTCTTCCTTATAGACCGGTGGACGTTTTTGTCCCGCCATGGACTGAGTTTCCTTGGTTCGCTGTCGTTTCACTCGTTTTGGCCATGTTTTCATTCTTTTTGATTTATCTTGTATCTTGTAGTCGGTTTGATTACTGTAGTTAGTTGACTTTACCCCTTTTAAGTTGCCTTTTATACTTAGATACTAAATAGTTTCAATTACCAAACTAGCATTTTGCCTGAAGCGATTTTAGATCGCTCGACCACTATCTGCCCGCCCATGAGACAGCCGCGGTAGACGCTGGTAACTCGAAATCAGACGTTTGAGTGGAGGGCAGATATATTCACAGTCCCAAACGATTAAGAATTATTGTTTCACGTAAAACATCCCTTTAACGCTCTTTTTCGAGTTTTTTTTTGTATCTTTGTGATTTTTTCTTAGAATTGGCCAATTAAACACGTAGAAAAAACCTGATGGGAGATATACTTTTTTTCAGACACAAAAACTTCAAAAATGCAAGTGATTAAGATTTTTTAAAAGGAAAAACAGCTCAAAATTAAAAATAAATTGACTTTTTCCAAATTGTCCTGTTTTTCATGTTTAAGCCGCCATCTTGTATATGGTATGAGTTTGACAGATGTCCGAATAACTGTCATAGATTTCTCTCTCTTACCTTGTTAGTCTTATCTTTAATCATACTTTCGAGCTCAGTAACAGCATACAAACATAATGGACATTTTTCAGATGACCTAGGGTTGCTCATGAACAAATCAATGTCAGTGGCATGGTCTTCTGAAGGACAAGCCTGTTAAAAAATAAAATTAAGAAAAAAACATAATAAAAATCTATCTATATAATAGTTTGATTACTTCAAAAGATAGATTTTCGCGAAACATTTTAGTTTCAAGGAAACTTTTCGGTAGCTTCATTTCTAGGGTTGTCAGACGCCACGATTTAGGCGTGATTTCCACTCTTTTCGATTTGGTGCCACGCGCCACGCTAATTCATACCTTGTTGTGCGTGGCAAGAATGCTTTTTTTTAGTGATTTAAAAAAAAATTAGAACATGTTCGCAACACGAGAATAAACGAGCATCATTGAAGAGTACAATTTTATTTTGTCCGCCATCTTGGATTTTGAAATGGCGAACAAGAAAATTTAGTTATTCAAAACTTTGATTAATTCTCTGCCAAGGGCAGTTTGTCCCATTAAAATCGAGGGTATAGTTCAAAAGTTATTATGAAAAAAAATTGTCCGGTTTTTTTTGGCCCACCCGGTATATTGCCTGCGATACCGTATGCTTTTCAAAGAAGTAGCGACATCTACCGAATACAAAAGAAACTATAGTAAAAACAAAAGGTAGGCAACTGAAACAAAAAATAGTAACCATGACCGTGAGATAATTTGTCCCTCAGGTCGGGTCAATGCATATGTTTGTTTTTAAATAAACGCATCACCGTGACATAAATAAATAAAATTGTTTGAATTTTAAACATAGTACTTTATATAAAAATTTAAAATTAAACCCGAACTTATCAAGAAATTTTAAGAATTAATTAATTTACACACCTTGACCAATGGGCATATCTGCGCAGGATCAATCTCCTGAGCCAACAAAGCAACGAAGGCGGGTTCGTAAGTATTTAAAAAGTTGATGCAAGTAGAGTTAATAGAGTTGGGTAGTTTTTCGCAGGCTTTGTCGAGAGCTTCTCTTATTTTTTCCTGAAATAATAAAACAAATGAATTATTAATCGGAACTAGAATTTTGTTTTCGAGGCCCAGGCGTGTAGTTTAACATTTTAAATGACCTAAAAGGCTCATTGTTTTATATTTGCTCCTCGTCTTGGTGTGTCTTCCATTTGATGTGTAGCTCAATGGCCCTAGCGTAAGCCTAGGTGTCTTGATGGCTCTTATTCCTATCCACAGGCTAGCCAGGTAGGGTTGTTCTCGACTAATATACGTGCCATGTGCTCTCTCAACCGTTTATGTCCATACTGGGTCCTTCCTTCGCTGAAAAATCTGCCCGTCTTTTGTGGAAAGCCGGAATATCGGGCAACTTCAGATTTAGAAAGTCCAAATACCTTAAAGCATAAATACACGCTATGCTTGAAGCTAGGACAGGACAGTATTTCGATAACTGCGCATGCGTCAGTTTTAATGGTTTGGGAACGTACCCCGTTACGTCACTACATTATTTGACAATTGTCAAAAATAGTTGAACCATATCCTATATTAATATCCTCTGAACTCTGTAAACATTGACAACCTCCACAATGGTATCCCAGAAAATTAAAAAATATAACCTAGAGATAGTGCTATTTCAGGAAACCCTCCTCAACAGATTGTAGAAGACAAATAGATTGTTGCTGGCCGGATTGCCCTAGAACCACAGGTCAATCAAATGAAATGAATGAAATGGAATGGAAACTAGTTGATCGGGTGAAAATTTCTGAAATTGCGGATTAAAATTGTAGTTTTTATAAAATTAATTCTGCAGAGTTATTGTGGACACAACGACATGAAGACTGTTTTATGGCATATGTAAACCACTCTTAACTTTATTAACAAATTATTAAGCAAAATGCAAGTACTTACCTATGGAATGGTACTCCCTTACTTCTCCCAGACATTTTTCTATCAACCGCACATGTTTTACAAGAATTATTTCCCATTTTTCACAAAAAAACATAATAAAGGTTCAAAAAATCGAAAAATGAAGCACTCATAGCTTGCTTTTAAAACAATGGCAAATATAAATTCGCAGACGCGAATTTTCAAGTGCGCATGCATATTTGTTGTTTATTTACATTTTGCGGTGTTTTGCGTTTGTCTTGTAAAATTATTTTTTTTTCTGCAAAAAATGGGAAATAATTCACGTAAAATATGTGCGGTTTGTGGAAAAATGTCCGCGAGAAGTAAGGGAGTGCCATTCCATAGGTAAGAACTTGTATTTGTCTTTATAATTTGTTAATAAAGTAAAGAGTGGTTTATAGATACCATCAAACAGTTTTCATGGTGTCCACAATAAATCTGTACAGTTAATTTTAGAAAAACTAAAATTTTAATTCACAAGTTAATAAATTTTTAACCAATCAACTTAAGAAAAAAAAATAGACATAACTCTAAACTTTTTACAATTGTCAAATAATATAGTGACGTAACGGAGTATGTTGCAAAACCACCAAAACTGACGCATGCGCAGTAACCGAAATCCTGTCTACCCGAAAAAGAAACATTAAGAATTAAATGGGGGTCCTGGCTTCAAGCATCGCGTGTGAGACTGCAGTGGTATGCCCTATAAACTCTAACGTATTTGGTTTATACTAAAAATTCAAACTTACTTGAATTAGTATAATGTAGCCTACCTTTTCATAATTTTTTTAGTTTTGCATGTACGAACAAAAATTTATTAAAACAAAGCCAATAATATTTTTAAAAAAAACGAAAATCACATAAAAGTCTCCGAAACTAAAGATATTTTTGATCCACATAAATTTAAGTTAATTTTAAAATTCATATGTAAACATATTTTCAAATAGATAAAGATTAAAACAAAAAAGTTACAAGTTCATTGGTCGGTTCCTTGATGATTCAAGCTTGAGTTATTGGCATTTTATACAAATCTAAGTAATTTTGTGTTTAAGTTTGTCAAGTTATAAATATATTTTTAATGTCCTGCACTATATTTTAAACTTTTTGACATATTTTACACTATATTTTTTGACTGACTTGAGGATATCGTATTGCATAAATATGTCCAAACAAATAAAAGGAAAATAAATACATTTTTTTAAAAATTTTGTTCGGAAGCAATTTTTGGTAGAGCGAGATATTATTATTGATATTTTAAATACTGCAGTAAAAAATATTTATAACTTGACCAACCTAAACACCGAATTACTTTTAGGATTGGTGAAAAATTTCAAAACTCCAGCTGTAATCATCAAAGCGGTATTCATGTATCGAAAATATATAACGTGTTCCATTTAAAAAATAATATGTTGGTCCCATAACTAGGAGGTTATAACTTTCATATTTGACAGGTATAGCTTAAAATGGTCTAAGCAAGGTCCCTTTTCGAACACTTTTTTTTCCAAGTTGTTACACGCATTACCAAAAATGTTTTTTGGTGTGAAAGTTTATAACCGATCATACTGTATATATTTGCTCTTTCTCGACATTCCTGGCTTCTTCTAGTGTTGCCGCCATAGTTCCAGAACAGTGGTTCCCAACCTATGACGGACAACTAAAGCGAAATTTGGACTCTAGCGATCACGTAAAAAAAAAAGAATTTTGAAAATGCAAAATAACAGAGAGACTCACTTAAAACATAACTAAAATTATAATTAAATTTTAAAAAAGGTCCTAATGGGATTTTTGATTCTGTATTTGATTTACAAGCGAAAAAATTCTAAAGATAATGTGGCTGTTTTTTAGTCCCGTTTTTATTTACTATTAGAAGAAATATCGAGAATCTCTGTTCGCAAAGGTAGGGTATAAAAATATCACCAGATATCAAAAAGTACTTTTACTCATCTTTTAAAACGAGCCTTGTTTGCATCATCAATTTAAAATTTGATTACTTCTTCCTGCATATCACTATGTAGGTTACTAGCTTCCATATGAGAAAATTTACCACATTGGACAACGCTGTGATAGACTTCTGGCAATATAAAGTCCCACTATCAGTTAGTATGCTACTGCTAACCTACCACCTCTGTGCGATAATTTTCTAGTCATGTTATTCTAAGAAAAATTGGCTTAATGGCTTTAACAATTCCGCCGGACGACCTAAAAGATAGTCACGGACCACCTGTGTTCTATCCATAGACCTATAATACGAATGGGCTGGGCATGTCGGATAAGCGCAATGCTGGCGAAGTGATTCCAGTGAGATGGGAAAGACCTTTTTTTTTTAAGTAATTCGAAGCTTTGAGTTAGAAAAACGACTTTATTGAAACTTAATTTAAACTAGTTTTTTCTTTAATTTAATAAAATATAATTAAGACATTAAGTTGACAGGGCTAAAATGCCTACCTTGAGACCTTTATTAAGGTCACCACCTATAAGGTGTGCCAGTGACCCAGGAAAATTTTGCACTATTGCAAACTTTATTTAAAAAAATCTTATGAAGCTTGTAATGGTAGATCAAATTACAAGAAAAAATAGGTAGCTACAGATATTTTCGTACTGGCATGTATACAGGGTGTTTGTAAAAAGCTTAAATTGACAAACTGGTAGAATTTTTGACGTTCTTTAAAAATGATCAAATCAAAAAAAACCATCGAGCATTGCGCTTTCGAGTTTTTTCAAAAACCATATATTTTTTTTTTTAATTGAATACCCTGTATTTTATGAGTCTTTAAATTCGAAACAAAGGAATTAATTTACGAGCATGAGGCCCAGTCCATTGTATTATGAGAATTCGGCCTGAACTATAGAGTTTAGTTTTTTACTTTAAAGGTCTCTATTTTCCAGCAAATTGACAATTTTTTGACATTAACAATAGATTGACTACCAAGCTATAAAAATTTTAGAAACGTCAGGAAAAGTTTATAGTCTATTTAGTTTCAGCACTTTGTAAATACAGATACAAAATACAGCAAAGCATATACTTATATCTAGTATGAATTCGCTCTTTTGTACTAAATCAGGTGTCAATTTTAGCTCAAGAGCTAAGATAGACTCTACTGTGCATCTAAGCCAATTGAAGGGGTAAGAATTAAACGGGTACAAGTGCATTTTGGGATAACTATGTTTCCCTAAATTTATGGTGCATTTTTATTAGAATAGAAGGATTCAAGTGATTTTAAGTACACCTAGTGTGTACTAGGTGTACTTGAAATCACTAGAATCTATTTTATTCTAATAAAAATGCACCTTAACTTTACATAGTTTACTACTACTATGTCGGTTTAAAACGTTATTCTACGTTGTCCGACGCCTATTCCCCACCTCCTTCGATCCTAGGATTTTTGGCTCATTAATCTTTGGATTGACTGTTGCCATTCCAGTTTAGGACGCCCTCTTTTTCTGCATCCTATTGGTTGCCATTCTAGGACCTGCTTTGGTAATCTTTCGTCGCTCATCCGTTGTACATGGCCATACCATATCAGTTGCCTTTTAGTGGTGTCATCAGTTATGCTTCCCTCGATTCCCATTCTTTCTTTTATGATCTCATTTCTTATATGATCTGTTCTGGATATTCTCATTGATCTTCTTATTGCATCCATTTCGAGACTTTCCATTTTTGCTTTGTATTTTTCTGTTACGCGACAAGTCTTTATTCCATACAACAGCGTGCTTTTCACCATTGTTTCATATATGTTTAATTTTACATTCTTTTTTATCTCTCTGCTCCATAAAATACTGTTAAGACAACCAATAACCTTTTTTGCTTTTACTATTATTTTTTCCAGTTCTTTACAGTCTGTTCCTATCTTATCAAATGTGACACCCAAGTATACATACTCATTGCATGGAGATATTGTTTGTCCATTTTCTAGTTCTAATTCATTTGATTCGTTTCCAATACATAAGTACTGTGTCTTGTCCACGTTCACTGTTAACCCCCACTTTTGGTATTCTTCCGTTAACTTTCTCATCAGATACTCCATGTCTTCTTTATCATTAGCTACAATTACTTGGTCGTCAGCAAACTGTAGTGTGTATATGGTAAATCGGTCGATAAGTTGTATTCCCATGCCGCGTACTTTGCGTTTCCAGTTTTTTAGAGCTACTGCGATATAAATTTTAAAAAGAGTTGGAGAGATACAACATCCCTGTCTTAAGCCTTTCGTTACCATATTTCTGGCCGCTCCTTTTCTCAATTACTTGTTTAAGAAAAAAAACATTATCACTACAAGATCTGCCTGCACGAAACCCACTTTGCTCTTCTTCTTCTTGTTCATGAAAATCATTATCTATTAGATCTCTAGGAATCCTACCGTATAATCTACTCTGTAATTCTTGAGTACATAGTTTACCCGTTATTTAAAAAAAATGCACTTGTACCCTTTTTATTCTTACCCCTTCAATTGATTTAATTGGAAATGTCTGTTGGCCATCAAATCTTCAAAACATAAAAACAATACTCACCTCAGATTTTGGGTCGGTAATAGCAGTCTGAATGTAATGCAACAAATATTCACAGAACACGCAGACTTGCGTATTGTAGACGTCGGCCATTGGTGGCATGACACGCTCGATCGGCAGTTGGAACGTCAGTGGATCAATTGTTTCAATCTGTTTGTCCTACAAATAATAGACAGGATTTTAGGGTTAATTAGTGGCATAAAAAGGGAATAAAGGGAATAGTGTATTTAGACAACCAATAAAATACTCTGCCAACTTATGCCAACCTAAGATAACACGATTAATGTATAATGTAATGCTTAGCCATTTTGGTCCGTAAAAATAATCGTCTATCCGCCACTTTGGTCGCGTCCGATTGGAAGTTCCCCCACCATCCCCCAGTGTGGCACCACTGACAAAACAAGCTATAATGTAATTTTTTAAATTATTATGCACAGTTACCTTTAATAAAGTACCACACAAGTAATATTTTTATATCTAATTCTTGATATCTACCTTTTTTTTTTCAGCTTATGTCGTACAGAAAAACATACAGACAGACAGACTACACATAGACGGCGCGACAAAAAAGTTTTAAAATCATCTAAAACGCAAAGATAAAATAAAAAAAATTGAAATTGGATCATCTTTTTTTTCTTCTTTTTGACACGATCACCATATTTCACACTACTATGTTATAGTATGTATTCGAAAGTAGTGGCAGGCCCTACTGGTCCCCATGCACTGCGACCGAATGTGGATCTATTGTGCCCAGGTACCTACATAAGGAGTTTGATTAAAGTGACATATTTTTTTTTCCACCCAGCACATTAAAAAAACTCTGCAGATTACAACAATAAATGATTTAGGCTTAACACTTTGGCTCTAAGATATACCAATAAGGCCTCTGCATTATTAGCCATTATGTTATAGTATACGTGTGAGCTAAAATAACTCCAAGAGGCAGGCGGTCATACTTTGGGGCGAGTATGTAAAGTAATCTAATTTTGTTTACCGATTATCTCGGTTTTTTAACTTATGACGTTCATCTGACATTTCGTGAGTGCGATGACCACCGCAAAATAAAATAGAACACGTTGACATCGTTAAAATCAGATTTTTTAAAATAGCATTTGTCGAATTTAATTTTTTTTCTAAAACAGTCCCTGCATGAGTACATGATAACACCATTTTTAACATTAAAGTCGACACTACTTAAGAAGGGGCATATTCAAACTGAGAATTCTTTAGGGAAAGTCTAACATTCTTAAAAATTTTTAATCAAGCCAAAACTATAATTTATTTTTAACGTAACCTCCAATGCTCACATGCCGCTGTCTGGTGATACCAGAATTAACTTCGGATCTTCATCATCTGAGCATATCTATATTTTCCAAGATTTCCATCTCTACTTTACTTACTACACCGTAAAGGATTTTAACGAAAAAACGAGAAAAAAATTAAAAAATGACCTGGTAAATAAAAAAAAAACAAAAAACAACTGATTTCGACGTAAGCATCAGTGATATTACTTGGTGAATACCGTATTTATCAGACAATTTAGGAAACCGATCCCAACGAAATTTAAGAACTTGAGTATTGTTCATTGATGAGCTCATCCGTAAACTTACGAACTCGGCCCAAATTCTTATTAGTGACTTCAAAAGTATTCTTTTATATATAGCGGGGAGAACCTAGTGGCATTAAGGTAACTGATAATGAGTGGTCCTCTGCTCATTATCAGTTACCTTAAGTTTCATAATGGCAAGGATTAAATAAGAAAAATCAGATGACATTGTAAGTAAGGTATTTTTTTATTATTTACTTACATTGACGGACAGGAAAGTACGTAAAATAATGGAAAAAGGTGTGATAGGAGACAAAGACGCGAAGAGCGCAAAATAAGGATCAAATAGCTTTATTTACCTGTTCTTTAATAGATGCGAGCAATTTAACAGCCTTTGGAACGGTTTCTGCCGGAAGAAGAGGAGCGAAATAGGTCAATTTTTCCTGAAAAAAAAGTATTCTTCTTATGGTCTGGAGTAAACCGATAAAGGCCTAGTTATAAGTTTGATTTTCAGCCATCCATACCATTTGCAAATTTTATGATTCTTCTAATGATTTTGTTGGGAAGAAATTACGACTTCTTATGATTTTTTAAATAAAATTTTATGACTACGACTCTTTTCAAAAGTTGTGTTTGTGGTTGTTTGTTTTAAATTGCTAATGTGAGTATTAAATTACTGAAATTCTTAGATGATTTTTAAGGCTGCTTCTTTGAAATTTCATGCCCAATGTGAAATTTTCTAACTTTTTCAGGAATTTTATGAGTGGCTGCAAATTTTACAAATTTTTTATGACATTTAAACACTGACAGGTCTGAAATTTTATGTTTTTTTTATGGCATTTTAGGACCACCTACAAAGTTTATGACTTTATGATATTATGATCGATGGCCGCCCTGAGATTTGTAGGCTCTTTGAGATTAAAAAAACCTGCCTTATAAGACTTCATCTACATTACCTGAGTTGCTGGATTACATACGCCGATCAAAGTGCAAACTCCGGTGGGATCCACATCATTGACTAAAAAGTCGTAGATTTCGGCATAGTACTGCTCTACGTAGGATTCACACTGTTGGGCAAATTTACCTACCGGAAAAAAATTGTTTACAGAAACTAGTAAAACATTATGCTTTATAAAGGTTACGGCAACCTAATATTATTAAATATTAAAAATATATATATTGTAGACAGTTATATGTACATCTTTTAAAAAATATGTACCAGCCTTAAGTATAGGATTTTATAATGGTTTTCATAACTATGTTTTTAATTTTTCTGGTTATTAAAACTTGTGCTAACCCATCAACTTTTATTTCACTGTACATGAGTACAGTGAAATAAAAGTTTCGTTTTTCTTCTCTGTTTGAAATATTTAAAATATGTATGCGTTATCGTTATAAAAACAAATATAAAACAAAAAAGAACGAGACGTAATAAATATATAAAATATTTATATTTATGTCTAAATGCGCAATATTTTATTCGGGCCTTTTTGTAATTGCAGACAGTTACAGAACGTTTATAAAACCTTTCTATCTATCTTTGGATATAGGCCTCCCCCAATATCTTCCACTCTTCTCTGTCTGTCACCGCGTTCATCCATCTAGTTCCGGTGTGTTTTTTCAAATCGTCCGCTCATCTCATTTGGGGTCTTCCCCTACTTCTTTTATTTTCCCAAGATCTCCAGTTTGCAATACATTTGTTCCATCATCTTTCTGTCTGATATGACCGGCGAATTTCCATTTTAATTTTGCTACTTCTCCTCTGACATCCCTTACTTTTGTTTTATTTCTTATCCATTCATTCCTTTTTCTATCTGTTAGCTTTACATGTAACATTTGACTTTCCATTGATCTTTGGGCTTTTGTTACCTTATCCATGTTTGATTTTGTAAGTGTCCAGGTCTGGAATCCATAGGTAAGTACAGGAAGGATATATTGTTTATACACTTTCGTTTTGAGGTACTGAGGATATTTTTTAATATGTAGCTTAATTTACCGAATGCTGCCAAGGCCAATCTTACTCGTCTCTTGATTTCAGCTGTTTGGTTTTCTTTTTTTAGTTTAATAATTTGTCCCAGGTATATATATTCCTCTATTTGTTCTATCTTCTTTTAATTTATAGCTAGGTACGGGTAGACCTCATTAGATGTCTATCAGGGGAAATGAATCGACCTCTGCCTTCCGTAGATTTCAGGTACTCTCTGACCCGGAGGGTTCGCACCGGTTTGAAAGGCGGAGACGAAGTACCTCAGTACGGCGAACATAGAGTAGGTGGCAGCCCTTCTTTTTGGTGAAAATGGAAAAAAAATACACAGCAGCATCTGACTCATTTTATAATAATTTTTATAATTCCCTTTAGTTTTTAAAATATTTTTTCCGGTTTTATAATGGTTGCTTAACATATTTGTGCCAACCCTATTGTAGAGTGTATCTTATAAAATTGCCATTTTCTTTCTCTGTTTGAAATATTCGAAATATACTTCATACTTATAAAACCAAAAACAAGGGCCACCTAATAAAAAACTCTGCCAATATATGGGCCCCTAAGCTCACACTAGGTACTATAGTTATAGTGTACATGTGAGCTATTATAACTAAAAACTGAAATATATTTTATTCAACTAAGACCTTTTGTTTGATACCACACAAGCCATGTTTTGACTTAAACTTAAATTTTTGAAATCTACCCCCACCCTTACAAAAAAACAAAAACTAAAATGTATTTTGTTAAAGTCCGGACTCAATTACCTTTCGTTTGATATCACACACGCCATATTTTCACTTAAACTCTAATTTTTAAAATATACCCCCACCTTTTTTTTTAAATAAATTAAAATGTATTTTGTTTAACTGCAGACTCAATTACCTTTCGTTTAATATCACACACGCCATATTTTCACATAAACTCTAATTTTTGAAATGTACCCCCACCCTTTTATTTGGTTTGTGTTCGGTGGATTTTGTTCATTTTTAAATGGGACCATCTCGACCCAAGACCCAGCCTAGGTACCACATTTCATTAAAATCGGCCAAGCGGTTTTTGAGTTATGCGCGTTGGTCGTTACAGAGAGACATACAGACAGACAGACATACAGACAGACAGACAGACGGCGCAACAAAAAAATTTCAAAATCATCTGAAACGCAAAGATATATAAAATTTTTTGAAATCGGAACAACTTTTTTTTTCTCGAAAAAATTAGGATCACCATAGCTCACACTACTATAGTATAGTATATGTGTGAGCTAAAATTTACTGCTCCTATATAATAAACTTAAATATCGTCACCCTAATTCTGAAACCTCGTAACCCACAAAAAAATTTAAATTCATATTTTTGCGTCAAAGGTTAGTTATTATGCATAGCTATACGCTGCTAAATCCTTGCAACCAAAAAAAATATATAAAACGGTCATTCTTTCTAATAAGTCGCATAATACTTACCCTATGTAATTTGCTTCTAACTTTTCTTATTCCCGTAAAATTTTGTTGAGTTGGGTTACGACGTTTCAGAATTAGGGTGACGATATACAAGTTTTCTCATGAAACCACCTTGTTCTAAGTGCATAAAATTACATTTTACTTGCTTCAAATACACGGGCTTGGAAAATGTGTGAATTTTACAGTTTTTTTAGTCATAGTTTTTCCTAAAACTATTATACTTTTAATTCTAACGGTTCTCAGAAGGTTTCAATTACTACTTTTTATAGAAATGGAATTGACAGATATCTGGCGACTATTATATGAGCTAAAAATGTAATGTTTAATAAAAATTCACAACCCTTAAAAACACAACCTATAATAAGTCTAGGACAGAATGTTTTCTAACGAAAATCTGAGAACTTATGCCGCATAGATCTCTTTTATTAGTCTTTCGACACAATTGTCGCAAAATCCTAACGGTATTTTTAAGGCCCAGGCTGACAATATTTGCTAAAATTTTGGCCTCCGTAAAGAGGCTGCGGTTACAATTCAGAAGTTGGTATTTCCTCAATAAATGTCCACATTTTATTTTTTCTTTTCAAATATCACAATCTCTATTATTTCCTTTCCATTGGTTATGCTCCCTACTTCCAAAACACCGGTTTTGAAGGGCTACTGGAATCTTCGGAGTCCCAGATCTTTTTTTTGATCTATGGTTTGGTTCGGTGTATGTGGTATGTCTGTTAATTTAATATTTAACAAAAAAAATTAGTATCTATGAAAGTTCCTGACTTTTTTTTTTTAATCAAGACTTTTTTAAATCCACTTACCGGTTTGTTTACATAAGCCTTCCAAAACCAGTTTAAATTCACTTTCGGTAGTATTGGCAGTCAACATGTCTCTAACATGTTGAACAAGTTGTTTGCAGAGGTCACAGGGCATATCGTCTGTTTGGCGTCTATAAAAAAGTATATGAATTCTTTACACGTTTTAATTATAGCGAGTACGCATGACGACTAATTTGTTCGTGCACGCCATAATAAAAACGAGGCATAAGATCACTAAAAATTTCCGGTGACTTTGAGATTGAGATAGAAAAGGGACCGATTAAAGACGAACCAAAAATGCTTGTAAGCTTGTAAAAACAAGAGCAAGGGGAAAATTGACAAAAAGATAGAGGACGTTAATGAAAATTTGGGAAAATGGGATTTAGGTAAAAATAATTTTAAGAAATATTTTGGGTATCGTAAAAAAACAATTATTGCTTTTAAATTGGCTTCAAGAAAAAAAAAAGTTTCTTTATTTACTTGCCGTAACTCATACCAAAAGGACCACGCAACTAGGAACATAGGAATCTTGTCGCCCAATTTATAATCGATTGATAAGCACACGGGGAACTATCTATGACCAGCGAGATCGCCCGAACTCGCTCCCAATGATTTATTTTTGTGGAGTTAGATTAAAAATAAAATGTACGGCCATGATACGGCTAGGGCCAATAATTTGGAAGACCTTCGTAATAAAATTACAGAAGCATTTCACACTATTACCTCTAACATGATCCTAAACGCAAGAGTTAATTTTTATAATAGGCTCTGATATTGTCTAGCCAAAGGGGAAATTTTTGAGCATTTAATAATTTTAGTTAGGAGGAAGGACTCCTTTTAGAATGTGTTGTTTTTTTAAGTTTGTTTCTCCCTATAATTTTACATTTTATGTTGCCGGAAATAAATCTCGTCGCGCTACAAAAACAACCAGATTTATAAGCGACAAAATCAATAGATTAGCATAATTCGCGTGTCTAAGAACGCATTTTATGTTAAAAAATACCGTCACTTCACCAGATACGAGACACATGTCTCTGGACTGCACGGAATAGAAAGAGACATACAAAGAGTTTTGCTTTCGTTAGCTGATGGTCTCGTATGTTCCTAGATGGGTCCACCAGTCTGTATATATCTTACCCATTAACAGGTACATATCCGACACTCGACATAGGTGTAATTTCAAGATTGGGTTCATGTTGATGGAACTGCGCAAAACATTCTCCGCTTATCAGGCAAATGTCTTTGGTGTTCAAGTTTTCTTTAAGGTAGAAATAGAGTTCGTCAAAGTTTTCAATGAGGTTGGCTGCACATGCGTCTGTGAAGGAGCCCATTTTGGAGCAGGTCTGAAATAGGTATTTACGTTACTAGAGCGGAAACGTAAACTTTACCAGTCGACCTAAAAAGGTTACAGGGTGCGTCGCACGCCGAAACCTGTAAACCTGGGAAGATATGTTAAGTTACTTTCCCGGTTGCGTATCGTACGTATTTTTTTAACCGACATAAAACACACCAAACCACAAACATCACAAACATACGTAACACGTAAAAACACAACAAACATACTATAATATTAAGTAACTACTTCAAACCTGTATTTTCATTTAATATTTTAGATAATTTTATTAGAAATGTCAAACCAGTAAAAATAAACAACACAATTTAAACAATATCATCAAGATATCAAGAGAAGTCATGACTAACTTGACGGAAAGTAAAGTAAATATAGATTTTCCGGTCTATTGGTTTTTTACCGGTTCCTGTTGAGACCGGAGAGTTTTCCAAAAGGACCTGCCTGTAAAGTGACACTTTACGTATAAAGTGTGTGTTTTCCGATCCGATAATAATATTTAGTTTGAATTTGCTTTATAGTGACGTGTGCAGAGAGAGAGACCGAACGCGGTGAATATCTGATTGTAATTCAATAAAGTTTAAGTTCGTGGCATATCCAAGGAAGTATGTATGTAGTTGTTTCACAGTTTGTCAAAAGGTCTGTGTGCACTGGTTCAGATTACACCATAGAAATGGAAAAATAAATAGAACGCTTGTCAAACCTACGCAGACTGGAAGAAATGAAGAGAAATTGTAATCCGCCATTTTATCACAGATTGAGCAAGGCAACATTGACAGGCACGACATGAAAGGCTGTGGCATTGAACTAAACTCGTGGTAAAACATCATATGGAGCCACTGATCGCAATTAAAGATATTTGACAGAGAGTCAATGCCTATTTTTCACGGCGACCTCCAGGGGTGGTGGCTTATACTACGCTCACGACGTTCTGAAACCTGGCGACGCAGTTTTGGTGATCCAGTGACCCTATATACTTGTTCACCATAACGACCTCAAGGGTTAACCCAAATACGTTAGAGCATAAATACATGTTCAAAAAATCGAAAAGTGAAGTACCCTTGCTTTGGAAACATTGGCAAATTTAAGTTTGTAGACGCGAATTTTCATGTGCGCATGCGTGTGTTTTGTCACATAGACAGCCTGTGTGGGTAAACACCATATTTGTTGTTTATTTACATTTTGCGGTGTTTTGCGTTTGTCGTGTAAAATTATATTCTTTTCTGTGAAAAATAGGAAATAATTCACGTAAAATATGTGCGGTTTTTGGAAAAATGTCCGATAGAAGTAAGGGAGTGACATTCGCTAGGTAAGTACTTGTAGTTTTCTTTATGATTTGTTAATAAAGTGAAGAGTGGTTTATAGATGCCATTAGACACTCTTCATGGTATTCACAATAAATCTGCACAATTAATTAAAAAAAAAACTACATTTTTTTTCATCCAATCAACTAGTTTTTACAAAAAAAATAATACGTTACGTAACGGAGTATTGTCCAAATCCACCAAAACTGACGCATGCGTAGTAACCGAAATCCTGTCTACCCAAAAAAGGAACATTAAGAATTAAATGGGGGTCCTGGCTTCAAGCATCGCGTGTGAAAATGCATGGGTATGCCCCATATTTATGCTCTAACGTATCTGTGTTAACCGCTTGAACTTAACATCTGTGAAAAAATGGCGGCCAACGTTTCATCGCCTCTATTGGAGGTTGCGCAGAAGTCGACGCGCTATCCAATTATTTTTCTATATCTTAGTTTACACTCGGTTTAATCTCACTCAGACAAAGATATAATCTATTTTGAGGATAAAAAGGGTAAATTCAAATGAAAAACAGGGAGGTTTGGCAGACCATCTCACTGATATGATAATTTTTGCTATATTTATTCTACCCATAATGAAAGGCGGCAGGGTGGGGCCGTGGTATGGTCGTCGGCTTTACATGCAGAAGGTACCAGGTTCTCGTCTCGAACAACAATGCAAAAAGAAAAGAAAAGTTCGTCGCCGACTTCCTTTTCAGCGTTCAACAGTCGTCATCGATTTATTGTGCGATGCAATGCACGCAAAATATAAGTTAACCTTGAGGAACCAGGAATAATAACCCAGGAGCCTGCTATAAGTGCTATGTAGTCGGTACCAGGATGGCGAAATGAAAATATAGATGAAATAAATGATACGCTGACAAGAGCTATGACCAAAGTAGGAAAAGATATCGCACAAAAAGATAAAAAGAGGGAAAATTGTATATAAGAAGAAATAAAGAGACTGATGGAAAAAAGCCGGACCCTCGAGAGAGAAGAAAAAAGAATATATAGAATACACAGAAATAAATAAAACTATAAGAAAAATGGTAAAAGAAATTAAAAGAAAGAGCCAAGAAATTAAAGTTGAGAGAGTTATAGAAAATAACAGAGGTGTGGAGTGTCCAGGGCTGACTCTGGGTAGATGAGATAAATGAAATAAAGGATATTAACGGCATGGAAACTAACGTTAAAGAGGATATCATAGGCGTCACACAGCTGTTCTATACAGAGTTGTACTAAACAGGGGGGAACCGTCGCAAGAGACCATGAGGAGACTCCAAACAAAGATATAGAACATGGACTCGGGGCTGCAGCCTGAGATAAGCAGAGCGGAAATAAAGAGAGCATTGGGGAAAATGCAAAATAACAGGTAACCTGGAAAAGACGGGGTAACAGCGGAAATGCTCAAATACGGTGGTGGAACTGTAGTTGGTACACGGATAGCTGAAAGGAATCCATAACATTAACCATTATTCTAAACAAGAATGTAGTTTATCAGCTTTTCACGAAAATATTAACAGATGGACTAACAACGGAATTTGACAGATATCAGTCAGGGAAACGAGCAGGCTGTGGAAAGGGTTTCCAATGACATTCCACTATATGTTGCGTTTGTAGACTACGAGAAGGCTTTCGATAGCAATGAGCACTTAATAGCTAATATATATATAGCGGAGCAGCCAAATCAATCAGAATCCACGGGGGAGCCGGGCCAGTCCCGTGGGAAGAGGTGTCAGTGGGGATACACAATATCCCCTAAATTGTTTAACCAGGCCCTGGGGGGTGTTTTTGGAAGGTTGGATAAGCGGACAATTCTTGAACCACCTAGGATATGCTGCTGATATCGCCTTAGTAACAGACAAAAAAGAAGAACTGATAAAAATGCTGGAAGAACTGGATGCAGCAGCTGAACATATAGACTTGAATATGAACTACACTAAACCTAAAATCATGACAAACACAGATGAAGATGTCACGGTCAGGGTGAGCTAAAAGAAGATAGAACAAGTGGAGGAATATAATAATATATACCTGGGACAAATTATTAAACTGAAAAAAGAAAACCAGTTGAAATCAAGAGACGAGTAAGATTGGCCTGGGCAGCATTCGGTAAATCAAGCTATATTTCAATATATTAAAAAATAAAAAATATCCTCAGTACCTCAAAACGAAAGTGTATAACCAATGTATCCTTTCTGTACTTACCTATGGATCCCAGACCTGGACACTTACAAAATCAAACATGGATAAGGTTTTGTTACCCAAAGATCAATGGAAAAGCTAACAGATAAAAAAAGGAATGAATGGATAAGAAATAAAACAAAAGTAAGGGATGTCAGAGGAGAAGTAGCAAAATTAAAATGGAAATTTGCCGGTCATAATATCAGACAGAAAGATGATCGATGGAACAAATGTATTGTAAGCTGGAGGCCTTGGGAAAATAAAAGAAGTAGGGGAAGACCCCAAATGAGATGAGCGGACGATTTGAAGAAACACGCGGGAACTAGATGGATGAACACGGCGACAGATAGAGAAGAGTGGAAGATATTGGGGGAAGCCTATGTCCAAAGATGGATTGAAGAAGGCTAAATAGATAGATAGAGGATGGCGCCAGCATAAATCTCCCACAGTCAACTCACGACGACCACGACTGTTGTGCTGAAAGGGAAAGAAGTCTATCGTCTATAACCAAGTTCGGCTGGGACGATAGCGATGTTAGATAGATGCAAGTCTAACATGTAGCAGGACCACCTTTCGGAAAGGGTGTAAAAGCATGGGTCCACTGTGTATACTTGCTACGCAGTATAAAGATCCCTGCCCTCGACAAAGAAGTGTCAGGCAAAATTAAGTCCTCTTAAAGAAAGAAAACTTGCATCCTAAGCGGCACGTGCATCATCTTGATATATGGTGTACGGGCAAATCGGGGTTTGCGAAAAAGGCCACCACTACTACTACCCATAACGAGGATGAAAAATACCAATTTTTCATCCTTAATATGGGTAGGAAAAATGTACCAAAAATTATTAAAATTGGTAAAATGGTCTGCCAAACCTCGGGTTGCTTTGATATGAAACGACCCAGAAATTATCACCATATTACCACATATTTGCAATTAAAAGTTCGTTGTACATCAAAGAAAATAATAATAAAACTTGTGCGCACGTGTAATAATCTTTTTAGTGCTGACGTCTTCGTTTCGCGTCTTATTTGAGTGATCACGTGATTTTACATTTACCTGAATGCAAAATAAAAAATGTGTCGAATACGAGACCGAAGAGAACTAATGCGCATGGACCTTAAAAGGGCAATATACTTTGTTTATTTTTGTAAGCCTTACAATTGTAATTGAATCCTTAACCAGTAAGAGTAAAACGTTAAATTTATCTTTTAAAAATGTAAATTTGTTAAAATTTGTTTACAGTAAGCAACTTGTTTTACCTAATATATGTATGTGTCGATTTACGAAAAAGAAAGTTTAAAAAATTAGTTGATACCGATGTACCAAAATACGATGCTCAACAATTGCTAAGGAATCAAAAAGGTTTTGTAACATGTTCTAAAGTCTCACGTTTTAATGTATATCGTTATCTTTTGTGTGGTAGGATCATTACATTTAATTCAAACTTTCAAAAAGCCTGCAACAACAATTTTAATTTAAATAAATTTAAGGAAAATTACAATTCCTGAGCACTGTATATTTTTCGCCATTACAAAGCGTAAAAAACTTTCTTACCAACAAAAATGCATCCAAAACTTGTCCCTGATTCATAGAAAGAAATTTCGGAATCACAATATCCATAACTGTGTGACAGTTGGTGCAAGTATCCTTTGTGACAGGTTCTACAGCCTGACTTTGTTGCTCAGTGTATTCTTTCAAAAGTTGATGAACCCTGTGAAATTAAAAATAAAGTTTATACTTTAATTTTTTTTTAATTACTAAAAGGGGCCTTTGGGCAGTAATGAGGTTTACTAAAAAAAATATTATGTTGTAATAATCAACATAGATTGTAAACATAATAAGTTTAAAAAATTTATTTTTATTTATAAATTTTTGGAGATTATGCCTGTCATTTTATAATTAGGTGTCCATTAGATCTCGTACCCCCGTGACGTTAAGCTTTTAAGCTACCCACGGAAAAATATGAGAAACAAAAACTCCTTGTTACCCGATTAGCCACGAAACTTGTTTGATTTTTAAATTCACGGGTACTAAATTTCACGTTTGTTAGTATTATTTGGCTCAAAAATTCCGCTGATAGACGCTCACGTGTCTGATGGTGGATAAAAACGCAATAAGCGTTGATCTGGCCTGAAAGGCAGAGGAGCTGTCGTAGGACACGGATTAGTTTCTTTCTTTTTATTTGTAATCGATATTTTCATTGATCAATACGTAGAGCAGTTTATTTTCGCCTGCTCTTGTTTTGGTTTCTTTCGTATCTCGATAGATGGCGCTTCTTGCGAGAGTTTTCTCACTACTTACCCTCTAATTAACTTCGTACGAGTTTCACATTGACCAAGCAGTGTTCTGAGGAGTCCCATAAGGACGAAACAGTTAACTGTCAACACTTATTAGGTGTCCATTAGACCTTACAAGACGCTAGCCCTACCAAGTCCACTTTCGATCCCTGACTTCGCATGAGCAGATCTACCAATATTATTTACCTCATGTATTAGAATAGATGAACAAGATGATTTTCACTTGAATGATTCTAACCACATGAAAATAGAAAGTTTCAAAAACCTAACCTAACGAAACCTAATCAAATCTAACCGAACCGAACCAAAGCAAACTAAACCAATAATTTAAAAAAAAAAACATTCCTGACTTCCTACCTTGGATCCTAGAGGATGTGAATCCGAACCGGACCGTACCGAACCGAACCTATCCCACTAAACCTAATTAGCAGTGTTGTATTTTAGTTTGGTTAGGATAGGTTTGGTTCAGTTTAGTTAGGTTCGGTTCGGTTCGGTTCGGATTCACATCCTCTAGGATCCCGGGTAGGAAGTCAGGAAAGTTTTTTTTTGAAAAAAATTATTGGTTTGGTTTGCTTTGATTCGGTTCGGTTAGATTTTTAGGTTTCGTTAGGGGTTGTTTTTAAAACTTTCTATTTTTATGTGGTTAGAATCATTCAAGTGAAAATCACCCTGTATTCATCTATTCTAATACATGAGGTAAATAATATTGGTAGATCTGCGCATGCGAAGTCAGGGATCGAAAGTGGACTTGGTAGGGCTAGCGTCTTGTATTAGACCTTGGACCGGGGGTCCAAGTTGGACCCCCGTGAGGTTAAGCTTTTATGCTATCCACGGAAAAATATGAGAGAAACAAAAACTCCTTTTTACCCGATTAGCCACGAAACTTGTTTGACGGTATATTAAGTAATATATTAAGGTACTTACTTAAAATTTTTGCTACAATAAATCTAATTTTTTACGTTATAATTGGCTATTTTCCAAGTTGAGGTTAATTTTCAATATTTTCACTTTATATTTTAGATTATTTTGGTAGACAAACTTTAAAATAAACACAATTTAAAAATATAATGATGATATAAGAAATGACGAACTTGACTAAGAGGGACCGGTAAAAAAAATCCGGTTTCTTGTTTCTTTACCAGTCCCTGCTGAAACCGAAAAGAATCTGCCTTTCCGTACACAAAATTATACGAAAAGTGCTTATTTTTCGTTCGGTTTAAAAAAAACATATTTCGTACCTTGGACTATTACACAAACCGGCAACTGAACAAACAACTTGCGGATTCATCTGGGATGCCAATGTATCGATAAGATCTGGGATATACTCGTCGGCAAGTTTGTCGCATTCTTTGACAATTGTTTTGATACGCAGCAAATCACATGAGCCTTCGAAAACTTCTTTGATTAATTCCTAAAATCAAATATATAAATGATTCAACTAGCTGTATGATTAAGGATACTTTGAGCTAGAGATCGGATTTCACAATCAACAAAAATGAAAAGAGAGACAGAGATTACCATAGAAAAAGCTAAAATACAGACAAGAGTTAATGGGCACTCGTAGGCAGCCCGTTTTGCAGCCCAACCAAACTTACTGTACTTTGATTTTATCGCGGCCTTACTATTACTTATTTTTAATAGATACACCAAAAGTGTCAATTTGGTTTAATGAAATTTAATTAACAATTGCGTAATTTTTGAAAATTCCTCAATTTGTTCACTTGTTCTCGAACTCGAGTATAAGGTAATTTTAGAACCATACAGTTTGCTTTTCATTTTAATAAGTATAAGTCGGTTTGGCAACCGTGGCGCATCAAAGTTTTATTTTGTGTTTTTTAATGTTCCAAATAAGTTCATTTCTTTGTGAGAATTATAACTTCGGGAAAACGAACTGAAAATAAGATTAAAATAGGGAAAATGTAGTCACAATATAAATTTTGTGCATTTGTAAATAAACAGGGAATATTACGAGTTATTACAGATGTGAGCCCAAAATTGCTACGGATAAAAAGAATTGAGATAAAAGTAATGGCCAAGTTCTTCAATACATATATCAAAATGAAAGGTTCTTACTAGTTTGAAAATGTTTTTTAAACGTTGGTATTACAGCCAAACTTCTTTATGTTCAATTTAGCACTGTGCCTAAGAATCAGTTGCAGCCGTAATAGCAAAGTTTACATTTCCAAACTAGTAAGAACCTTTCATTTTGAAAATTGTATTGGAGAACTTGGCTTTACTTTTATCATAATAAAAACGGAGTTATCGTGTTACGGACACACATACACACATACGAACAGACGTCACGACAGGTCAAAAGACATCCAAATAACACATTTTAGGCATTATCTCTTTTTTTTTCGTCGAAAACAATACCTTTTCTAATTGCTACGCGGGCTAGGACCTAAAAATGGGCCACCTTAGTCAAACTCTCTAGTTATGTGGGCATAATAGACCCATAAGTAGTCGCGGTGCGTCAACGTCCAGTAGGGCTGCCCCCCTTTTGGATACAGGGTTTCTAAAGTGGGATTTAGGAGTACGATCTTCATAAGTCTTACAGACATTTGATTACATTTTGTGGGGGTTAAAGAAAAATAGATATATTATGCAATGCTGCCAGTTCTTCACTTCTGTTGCATTAAAAGCAACAATGTCCTTAATCAAGGAGATAGACAAACTAAGCTAACCGAATCGATGCCACACTTTTGGACGGTTGTTCTGAAGTGAACTGACTCGTAAGTGGAGAGTTTTTGCATGGAATACAAATTGTAAAAAAAAAATGTTTTTAATATGATTCTCATCATTTTCCTAGAAAAATCAATAAAAAACATTTTTTACCTAAACCTAATACAAGAAAATACAAAATTAGAAAAATAAACAATTCGGATTGTGTTAACAACATGCTCTGTTTTTAATCTGTAATGGCAACCCCATGCTATGCCCATCTCTATTTTTCTCATTTAATTTTCTGTCCGTCTATACTCCAACACAAAGTTTTGGCATCCTAGAACTAGCTTTAAGAGCCCTTTATACTCTCACCTTTTGAGCACTTGCCCACACCAATTTTTAAAGGTTTTTAACTAACCTGAGTCTCATTGCTTTCGAGTTGATCCCGAGCCTGTGTAACCATATCGATACAAGTATCGCAAATACTGTTGTGGTCCGGCTCCACTTCCTTGTAAATCCATTGGGTCTGGATGCAGTGCTTGGTGGCATGACAATCTCCAGCAGTCCTAAAAGGTCAAAGCGTGAATAAACTCGAAAAATCTAGATTGCGACTAAAATTATCTAATCCATTAATTTATTAAAATAAGAAAGACCCAAAAATTAAGAAAATTGCAGTTTAAAATATTTAAAACAACTTTATTTATCGTAATACCGAGTTGGCCTGTTTTATTTGCGTGAATGTGATAATAGATGGTTAAAGCTCTATTAAATTTAGCTGTTCAAAAACAACTTGATTTTTAGTTCGATTTTTGCAAAACTAATACTTTTAAATTTTCACTAGTAATACCATTAGAAGTTAAATTATTTCCGAAAATAATTTAACCTCGCGTGGTATTCGGTAAGAAAATTCCACACCAAATTATGTTTAAAAATTAAGATCAATTTAAATTTATTTTTTGACTCACAATGCCAATTTTTTCTTCGACAAAACACCAGCAAAACATAGACAGTTTTGATTGATTTAATTATTTTGGTTACTATGGCAAATTATATTTTGTCATTCTATCTACCTAAAGTAAAAACTAAAAGGTGATTTATTATTTTTATGACTACAAGAGGAATACTTAAAAATTTTCTTAATTTCATTTTCATATACTTAGGTTCATGAACAAATTTATTTTTGTCCACCAGTTTAAAATGTAAAATATTTTATTATCTTATTTCATATCAATTTTGGGTTACTACAAGTGGTAGAAAATGATATTTTTATCAATTTTTCAATAGGTACATAGATAAATTTTGTGTGCTTTGCAGTTTGGGCAGCAATGACTTCTTAGCCTTTTAGATGTTATTTCTACTTGTTGTTACACAGAAATATCATTTTACAACGAATAATATTATAATCTTTAATTTTTTAGTAATTTTGAGCTACTACAAGTGGTAGAAAATAAAAAATTTATTAGTTTTACATATATGTACATCACGTTCAGTTCACTCGCAGTTTCGCCACCAATGGATTGTTAGCCTCTATATTGATGATTTCTACTTATTGTAGTAATATAAAAATACCATTTTACGGTATAAAATATTAAATCTTCCATTTTATAGTTACTTGTGGCTACTACATGTGGTAGAAAATTATAATTTTTACGATTTTTCATAAAGGTACATAACCAGATTTAGTTTGTGTCACAGTTTCGCCAGCAATTTTAGCCATATAAATTGTGGATTTCCACCTGCTGTAGTTGCACGGAAATAACATTTTAAGACTGAACACAGTACATTATTCAATTTAACATACGTTTTGTGTTACTACAAATGGTAGAAAACTGCTTTTTTGCGTTATTAGCAATTTCTTAGACGAGCTTTATTAGTGTATCATTCAAACTATGCTAAATGCAAAAATGGTGAATAAAATCGTGTCCAATACCTATATATTTTATTAGAAATAGATATTTAATTCATTCCATTCAAAGTCCAGCTTTTTGAGGTGTCCGAAGAATACAGAAGAAATCTTAACTATGTAATTGAAATGTATAAAAATCGAATAAATAAATTAAAATCAGTACCTACTGTCAATAACATTATCCTGTCATAAAGACGTCAAAAAATTTCCGATTTAATTCGCTGTTGGGTACCCAACGAGGATAAAATTTCCACTAAAATTCGTGGGTTGCTATGGTGATGGTAAAAAAACCCATTTTGATTGGTTAAAAAATACTGGTGTGGAATTTTCAAATGTATTTTTTATTTAAGAAAATAATAAAAATCCTCATTTCCCTGAATCTCATTTCCGTAAATACCATTATTTATAATTTGACAACGGATTGACATATGTCATTAATGTCTATACTACTATAATGTGTGATCAATATAAACAATTTTTCTACTAATTTATAGAAATACTAGTCCGAAAATACCCGACCCAGCCGGCTAGCCCGACTTGGACGCGTCGTAGCGTAAAAAATATTGCCTTAACCAGACAGAGTAGCTCATAGATGTAGTCCAAAAGACAACGCACGGATTTTATAGCAAAATAAAACATGTACAATTCTTATAAAATTCAGATGCTATAGTTCTCGACCATCCGATCAAAAGCTCTCATTAGCCCAAAACGGCCCTATGTTTAGTTTTGGAGATAAAGGGGCTTTGTTGGGTTGTACCGAACAATAAATCTCATATTTTGTGAGCCGTGCGTAGTCCTTTCATTAAAATTGGTTAAGTAGTCTCTGAGATTAGCGGTAAAAAAAGCCATGTCAGTTTTTAAAAAAGAAATTTTTTAAAAATGTTTTAATGAAAAGCAGGTTTACATATAAAAATGATTATTACATATAACTAATATACGTTCTATTTATTATATTATTTTCGAAAAGTTGAAATATCGTGAAAATCAGTCATCAATGATTCTGCTTTTTGGAGCCTTGTTTGGGTGTCCTGTAGTACAAGGACACCAAGGACACCTGAACAAAGATTCCAGAAAACCCACAACTTTTAAAAAAGTTGTCCGAAAATAAAATTAATATATAAAATGACTCAGTTACGTACTATTTACCGCTTACGTCAAGAAAGTTAATGCTTTTTATAACATGTTGCTAATCAATATTTCTTATCAAAAAATAAAACGCATTTGATTTAACGTATGAATAATCTAAACAAACGTCATAAAGAAGAATATAGCTTTATTTAACACAAAGTAAGGTGAACGGACCAGTGAACGACCACTTAAGGAAAGAGTCATTTTAAAATGTCTGTCAAAAAAAAGTTTTGATTTTAAAAGAAAATTAAAATGGTGGTTGCAAAGTGTGTTTATTTTTTTTATAATTTTCTTGTCAATAAAATACTATATCTAAGTTTATTTAAAATATTTAACTATTTTTAGGGCAAATTGCACAAAAACCCAGTAAATGACCAGTCGCCACCAGTAAATGACCAGTAAAAAACCAGTAAATGACCACATAATAGTATGTTCTAAAATAAGTGTGACAACTAGGTTAATACCGCACGAGCATTAAATTTACATACCGAGCCGTTGAGGTGAGGTTTGTAATTACATGAGGGTGATAATTACCATGTACAGGGTGATTTTTGAAACTGGAACACCCAGTATAACTTCTTTATTATTGAAAATAAAGGGCTATATTAAATGTTCAATTTATTTGGTTAATTATGACCGCCATAATATTTTTGTCTATCCCTCACTATGTACAGGAGGTGACAATAAAGTAATAGATTTAGATTTGGGTTTCTATTTAGTTTTAGAGTTAGATTAGGTTTTTAAAATATTGTGTAAAAAGTTTGACTACCATATTTTGTATTTGTCAAAAGTCCAATAAGCAGTTTATTGGTCGTTAGGACCCTAAAAATTGGAGACGCCCAAAACTTCTAGGTCCTCCAACTTTTAGTTGCTTTCTGTACACATTTACGATTTACCTAAAAAAAAGTTGGGGGGGGGGGGGCCGGGCCCCCCTAGCCCCCTAGTTTTTTAAATTAACCAGTCATTTACTGGATTACTAGTGAATGACCACGGGCAGTTATTCACTGGATTTCTCAGTTTTTACAATATCAGTAGATGACCACACCAATAAAATATATGCTCTAATGAGAGCGAAACACATGTGTCTGTGGCTAGTCAGACCACACCTAACCGGAGTTATTAATACTTTGGTTAGGTACGTGCGGGCAGATAAACAGCTGATCTCGTTAAAAGTGAGGTTGGTTTGTTTATTTTGCTTTGCAGTCGTTTATGTGTTGTGCATTTTAGTGTTGTGGTAAGTGTTTAAGTTTTGATTTTCAGTTTTATTTCGTGTACATCTTACGAATCGCGGCTTGCTGATGAAATTAATTTTTTCGATGCAAGTGCAGTGTTTTTAATCTAATGGAGAACGGCTGTGAGTTTTTTCCTTGTAAAGTTGCGATTTATAAGGCTCCGTGGTGGACTTGTTCTTATTTTTTAAAAAATATATATATGTTTTTGAGGTTAATGAAAAATGACAACCTAAAAAATACTAACTTTAACATCCTTTCATATTGCTTTTCATGCAGTTTAAGTAAACATACATAATAATTTTACAATTTTTATAGTACAGTCGAACCTCTCTAACTTGAACCTCATAACTCAAAGATTTCTATAACTCGAACCTTTTAAGTGGTCCCTGTACTATTTATATGTATTTTAACCTCTTTAACTCGAATTTCTATAACTCGAACTCTCCATAAGTCGACCGGTTTTTGTATTTTTTTGCAAAATTAATAAGCTCTGTTGTTTGCTAACCTTATTATTTTTATATCTACTTTTTAGTAAACACAAACAGCTGTACTTTTGATTGACATTTGAAAAATACTGTTTGTTATGCAGGGCTGCCAAACACATAAGGAAATTGGGTAATATGGTAAGTATCAAATTGCAGAATATTTTATTTTTTTTCACATTTCTTTATAATACAAAACAGGGTGGTCATTCACTGGTCGGTTCACCCTTCCTAACTATAACAAAATTTTAAACAATAAGTGATTTCCTTTATGTGGAAGAATGTTTATTTTATATGAACTCGGGTGATATGAATCATATGAATAAGGTAGTTGTTAGCAGAAGCATCGATCGAGGCGCTGGCAGCTCTTCCTCTTTTTTTGAATGAATGAAGAACAACCCGTTCAAAAAAAAAAGGAGAGCTGCCGAGCGCTTCGGGGCGTCAAATCAAACGCTTAAGCCTGTGAACAACCTCGGTCGGTGCTTCTGCTAACCACCTAATTCATATGTATGAACCGTGGCAGGACTGTAGTGTTTCTGAGATAAATCTCAAACCTACTTAACGAGACACCATGAATTGTAGAGATGGGTAGTTCGCGAACGAACTGGAAAAATAAACTAGTTTATTTAACAAGGCAAAAAATGAACTATAAAGAAGCAACACACACTCTGGCGAGGCTTAACTCAATTATTTCTGTACATTATATTGTGCATTAGGAACGCGGCTATCTGTGTTCCTGTTCGTGAAATACTGAACGATACCGCAGTGCTTTCTACGAGGAACGAACGAACTGATAGAAATGAACTGTTAACAGTCGAATCACCTGTTTAGTTGCATGAAGTGGCTCAAGCTTCAAACAGAACTATTTGAAATTTTGATTTGATTACGGAAAATTAAGGAACTGCTAGCCTAACACTACGTTGGCAACACTGACAGGATAGCCATTCCGTTAAAAGTTCAAACGAACTAGTTCAGTAAACTAGTTTATTTTGGTGAACTAGTTCATTAAAATGAACTGCTAAGCACATCTCTAATGAATTGACGCCTAGCCTAAAAGAGCTAAAAGTAGTAAACGTGTGAGTAGTGTTTTTTTCCCAAAAAAATCCAGAATAAAATATCTTGAACTTTTGTGTATGCGATCATAAATATTTTACATTTTATGCTAGCAGTTTACAATATCACATCTAAAGATTCCAGAAAATAAAGATTCCCCACTGAAACTAGTTTGCCACTGTACTGTATGGTTTCAACTTACGTTAAATTTTGACACCAATAAGAAGGTCCCCAAGTGCATTCTTTTTCTCCAAGTAGATGGGGTCTTCGACTGCCAGGTCTAGGAGGAACAAATACTCCAGTGGTACAGGCTAAAAAAGCAAATTTATTTTTAAACTGATTTCTCTACAGAATTTGTCAGAAATTACAACATGTTTTTAAAACACAACTATATACAGGCTTTTGCAAGAGTCAACCATTGCTAACCTTGAGAATAATTAGTTCAAAATAGCAAACTAGTAGCATTGTAAACGCTATTTAAGATGGTAAAATAAAATTTCTAAAAAAATCGCGTTTTCGACTTTATAGGAAATATAGTATATGTCTTTAAAAATGGAACTTTGCGTATAAATTTTTAACAAAAAAGTTTTTATGCATTTTTCTTTAAAATTAAAAAAATCGATATTTTTTCAACTTTAAAATAATGAATAATATAGACAAATAAAATTTCAATAGAGGGTTCTCAGTTCCTACGGTAATTTAATTGTTTTTTTTTTCCAGAAAAATTCCAGGATATTTTTAACAAAAACCAGGACAATTTTTTTTGCTTTCTAAATATAAAACTAGAAAGACTTACGTATTAAAATACTCTGCCAATATATGGGCCCCTAAGCTCACACTAGCTACTATAGTTATAGTGTACGTGTGAGCTAATATAACTCAAAACTGAAATATATTTTATTTAACTCCAGACTAAATTACCTTTTGTTTGATACCACACAAGCCATGTTTTGACTTAAACTCAAATTTTTGAAATCTACCCCCACCCTTAAAAAAACAAAAACTAAAATGTATTTTGTTAAACTCCGGACTCAATTACCTTTCGCTTGATATCACACACGCTATATTTTCACTTAAAATCTAATTTTTAAAATATACGCCCACCCTTTTTTTAAAATAAATTAAAATGTATTTTGTATAACTGCAGACTCAATTATCTTTCATTTGATATCACACACGCCATATTTTCACATCAACTCTAATTTTTGAAATCTACCCCCACCCCTTTATTTGGTTTGTGTTCGGTGGATTTTGTTCATTTTTAAATGGGACCATCTCGACCCAAGACCCAGCATAGGTACCAAATTTCATTAAAATCGGCCAAGCGGTTTTTGAGTTATGCGCGTTGGTCGTTACAGACAGACATACAGACAGACGGCGCAACAAAAAAGTTTCAAAATCATCTGAAACGCAAAGATATATAAAAATTTTTGAAATCTGAGCAACTTTTTTTTTTCTCGAAAAAATTAGGATCACCATAGCTCACACTACTATAGTATAGTATATGTGTGAGCTAAAACGCAAGCTACATCAACACTTTCATTTGTTTTCAATTTAGTTAATATATTATGATGTCTAGTTTATTGTGGTTTTTAATTTTGAAAAATTGGACAGCAAACAAAACCAACCGTTTTTTACTGTGGAAGTAGGGACCGCTGCGCCGGCGCGTCTACTTAACAGCTAGAATCTTCCGTTACTTACTACGATAGTGACCTACCAATTTTTGAATTTAATAGGCTAGGATCAAAAAAATGTTTTGAAACTGCAAGACACAAAATTTTCCAATACCCATTTAGGTGCTACTGTCGAAAAATTAACTACTACCTTCTCCATATAGCTACTATCCCCAAAAATCTAGTTTTTAACTATTCTTTGTCCCAGCTCATCAAATTTGCAAACTAGTATAATAATATTTATATTCTCATTTATGCTAAAAACTATTCTAACTCTCATCCATTCACCCATATTTCGTATCATAATCAGAAATTCGAAGCCTGACATTTTATAAAAATTACATTTCCATGACGCGTGGGAAATGCTGGGATTTTTCCCCATACATTGTAAACAAGATTTTTTCTAAAAATTGAAAAAACTAATGCTTGATAATTTTTTTATTCAGCCAACTTAAACCTCCTTAAATATGCTACTAGTTAGGTACATTAAACTACTCGTTATCTTTAATAATACTCTGCCAATTTATGGGCACCAAAGCTCACACTAGGCACTATAGTTATAGTGAACGTGTGCTCTAATATAACTAAAAACTGAAATTTATTTTATTCAACTCCAGACTCAATTACCTTTCGTTTGATACCACACAAGCCATATTTTGACTTAAACTCTAATTTTTTTAATCTATCCCCACCCTTCTTTTTAACTAAAATATATTTTTATATTTAACTCCAGACTCAATTACCTTTTGTTTGATATCACACACGCCATATTTTCACTTAAACTCTAATTTTCGAAATCTACCCCCACTATTTTTTAAAAATAAACTAAAATGTATTTTGTTTAACTCCCGACTCAATTTCCTTTCGTTTGATCACATGCCATATTTTCACATAAACTCTAATTTCTGAAATCTACCCCCACCCTTTTATTTGCCTTGTGTTCGGTGGATTTTGTTCATTTTTAAATGGGACCATCTCGATCCAAGACCCAGTGTAGGTACCAAATTTTATTTAAATCGGGCAAGCGGTTTTTGAGTTATGCGCGTTAGTTGTTACAGACAGACATACAGATAGACAGACAGACGGCGCGATAAAAAAGTTTCAAAATCATCTGAAACGCAAAGATATATAAAGTTTTTTAAAATCGGAGCAACTTTTTTTTTCTCGAAAAAATTAGGATTACCATAGCTCACGCTACTATAGTATAGTAGTAGTGTGAACTAATAACAAACAATAGTGGGCACTTAATTTGGAAGAGCCTGTGTAGTTTCAACTTAAAAATCCAATGAACCAAAGTTCTTAAGTCATGTGCAATATAAAACTTAAAAAAATACTCTGCCAATATATGGGCCCCTAAACTCACACTAAGTATTATAGTTATAGTGTATGTGTTAGCTAATATAATTAAAAACTGAAATATATCTTATTCAACTCCAGACTAAATTACCTTTCGTTTGGTACCACACAAGCCATGTTTTAAATTTAACTCAAATTTTTAAAATCTACCCCCACCCTTAAAAAATCAAAAAATAAAAAGTATTTTCTTTACCTCCGGACTTAATTACCTTTCGTTTGATATCACACATGCCATATTTTCACGTAGTCTAATTTTTGAAAAGGGTGGGGGTACCCTTTTTTAAAAAAAAAAACTAAAATGTGTTTTGTTTCACTCCAGACTCAATTACTTTTCGTTTGATATCACACACGCCATATTTTCACGTAAACTCTAATTTGTAAATCTACCCCCACCCTTTTACTTGGCTTGTGTTCGGTGGGTTTTGTTCATTTTTAAATGGGACCATCTCGACCCAAGATCCAGCCTAGATACCAAATTTCATTGAAATCGGGCAAGCGGTTTTTGAGTTATGCGCGTTGGTCGTTACAGAGAGACAGACATACAGAGAGACAGACAGACGGCGCGACAAAAAAGTTTCAAAATCATCTGAAACGCAAAGATATATAAAAATTTTTGAAATCGGAGCAACTTTTTTTTTCTCGAAAAAATTAGGATCACCATAGCTCACACTACTATAGTATAGTATATGTGTGAGCTAATAACCATCGCAAAAAGATAGGATATTTAGCTCACGCATATACTATAGTAGTGGTAAAAAAAAGTTGCTCCGATTTCACAAATTTTTAGATATCTTTGCGTTTCAGATGATTTTGAAACTTTTTTGTCGCGCCGTCTGTCTGTATGTTAACCAACGCGCATAACTCAAAAACCGCTTGCCCGATTTCAATGAAATTTGGTACCTAGGCTGGGTCTTGGGTCGAGATGGTCCCATTTAAAAATGAAATATGGCGTGTGATATCAAACGAAAGGTAATTGAGTCTGGAGTTAAACAAAATACATTTTAGTTTAAAAAAAAGGGTGGGGGTAGATTTTAAAAATTAGAGTTTACGTAAAAATATGGCGTGGGTGATATCAAACAAAAGGTAATTGAGTCCGGAATTAAACAAAATACATTTTGGTTTCTGTTTTTTTTAAGGGTGGGGTATATTTCAAAAGTTTGAGTTTAAGTCAAAACATGGCTTGTGTGGTATCAAACAAAAGGTAATTTAGTCTGGAGTTGAATAAAATATATATTTCAGTTTTTAGTTATATTAGCTCACAATAACACTATAACTATAGTACCTAGTGTGAGCTTAGGGGCCCATATATTGGCAGAGTATTTTTCTTAGGAGCGCAGTATAACGTTGTGGTAAAATGTATTTTTTACTCCAAATATTACTTATCTGTTATAAACATAAACAATGATTTTGTTTTGTTTAAAACGAAGTCTACAACCTTTGACTTAAACTGATAAACAGCTTACTAATAAAATGGGTAGAAGTGCTTGAAATATCTACAAAAGTGGATACAAAACAAAAATAAGATAAATTTAGCTTTGCATGGATACAAATATTGCTGACATTTGTTCTAAATACAGGGTGGTATAAATTAATGTATATGATAACAAAAACATTGCATGAAAAAAAGCCAAGTACGCGAAAATGGTATTCCGTAAAAAGAATTGAGAAAAAAGTAAAGCCAAGTTCTCTAATACAAATTTTAAAATGAAAGTTTCTTACTAATTTGGAAATGTTTTTTTTAACACTTTGCTATTACAGCCAAACTACTTTATGTTCAATTTAGCACTGTACCTAAGAGTCATTTGCAGCCGTAATAGCCAAGTTTAGAAAAACATTTCCAAACTAGTAGGAACCCTTCATTTTGAAATTCGTATTAGAGAACTTGGCTTTACTGCTATCTAAATTCTTTTTACGGAATACCATTTTCGCGTACTTGACTTTTTTTTACATAAAATGTTTTCCAAGGATGTAGTTATTTTATTAGTTTGCCAAATTTCAGCGTTGTAGCATGTCTGGAAGTACAGCAGAATTTTAATGATCTATACATGAATGAGTGGCAATTTCGACGTTTTTTGAAATTTCGTAACTACTTTACTACTTTATGGAAGTCCATTAAACTTGAAGAGGTTTTTTTGTAGCTTATACCGAAATAGAGTTTTAGATAGTTCAAATATGGGCTGAAATGTTTCAAGAAGAGATGGTACAGCAGTTTAAATTAAATTAAATAATGTACTAAACTAAGCGATTGATCTTAATTATATGGAAAATCCCAGTATAAGAAAATATATTTAAAAGAAAATTCGGAGTGAAAAAGTACACCTTAGTTTCCAAAACCAGTGACATATTTTACCCCCAAAATGAGGGGAAACCAGTATAGTGCCGTTAAGTGGAAAAAATATTTTTTTCCTTTAAAATTTCCCATATTATTGAATACCTTAATTATGTTATTTTTTGTACTATTTTTTAAAACTGTTTAATTCATTTCTGTTCCAATATGTTTTTGAGATAGGCCGGATAAACTATAACCTTTATTTTAGGTGTGTTGTGTGGCAATGGGTCCGTTGCTCCCCAGAAAATTTGGAAAAAGAAATAAAACTACGCGTTTCGGTTTAAACACCATATTCATGAGGCTTCTTTGTATAATAATAAAACATATTTGTCATAAAACTTTTGCATGCCACGATAACATTACAAAAAATTTACTCAAAGTGTCGGATATAAATAAGCCAGCAAATGTGCAGCATGGGCACTAGGGTTGGTTCTTAAAAATAGTGTTTTTAAAGAAATATATTTTTTTCTTTATTGAAATATTAATCAAATTTTTATTTTTTGAAAATCTTTAATGCCCTGTGATCTCAAGAGGTAAGACGTTTAGCGTATATTGTTTATATGATTTTTTTTCTTCAAAATGAACGATATAACGATATGGATAACCTTCTTAAATTCTACCATGTTATTCAATAACACCCTGTATAACGGAAACTCTATCTGCCACAAATTTAAATATTACAATATCGACAGTTTTTTTTAATTGAAAGAGACATTGCGACACAGTTTGCACAGTTCTGTTTTCAGTAAATGTCCACGTTTCTATTAGGTGAAAAAACCCTGAAACTTGGAAAAAAATAGGTGCAAGCTGGATTTTTGTATAATTATTCCTTAGCATCTGGGACACATCCCCACATATTCTCCGCCAAAATTACTCTTGAGCTTCGCTAGATATAAGGCCCCAAAGGTCCTAAAAATCAGTATTTTGCGATTTTCTCAAAAACTGGGAACTTTTTTTTAAAAAGTGAAGAGAGAAAAAATACGCAGAAACATTTGGTCTAGAATATATATATATATATATATATATATATATATATATATATATATATATATATATATATATATATATATATATATAAAAATATATATATATTTATCGGTGTCACAACGTTCTACGTCTTTCGATACCCAATCTCCACTCGTTTCTGTTTGACCATAATTCGTCATCTAGGCCTCTTATTCTTATTTCACTGTCTATTCCTTCTCTCCAGCTTCTCCTTGGCCGTCCTCGTTTTCTTCGGCCAGTTGGTTTCCATTGTAGTATTTGTTTAGGTAGTCTTTCATCATTCATTCTTTGTGCATGTCCGTACCACACCAGTTGCTTTGTTCTTATATCATCCACTAAAGTACGTTACCCCACTGTCATAATTTCTCTTATTCTTTGATTTGTAACTCTCTCTTTTGGATTTCCCTGCTGCTCTTCTCCAATAGTCCATCTCCGTAGCGAAAAGCATTTTTTCTGTTCTATTCTTAATTGGCCATACTTCTGAGCCGTATGTAATAATACTTTTTACAATGGTGTTATATCTAAGCTTTTTGTTATGTTTTGATATACTGTGGTCCCAAATTATTCCATTTAATAAAGTTATTGCTTTTCTTCCTTGTACGTTTCAATCTTTTATAGCTTTGTCTAGTGTTCCGTCAGCTGTAATTTTTAGACCTAAGTATTTATACTCATCACAGGACTGAATTCGCTGCCCGGTATTTAAGATTAGATCCTGTTTCATTCCACCGATACACATATACTCTGTCTTATTGAGATTAACCTCTAGTCCCCACTTATTGTACTCTTCTATTAGTTTTCGTGTCATATATTCGAGGTCGTCATAATCCTAAGCCACTACTATCTGATCATCGGCGAAACATAAAGTATACAAGGTGGTTTCGTCCAACGGAATTCCCATGTTTTGGCATTTTCTCTTCCATACTTTAAGGACTTGTTCCAAGTATATATTGAAGAGCGTAGGCGAGATACAGCAACCTTGTTGAATACCTTTATTTACTTGAAAGCCTTTTAGTTTAGTTTTGCTTTTATTTTAACTTTTGCCTTACTATTGCGGTATAACTCTTTGATAGCCTTAATCAGTTGTACGCTTATGTTTGTGTTTTCCAACGCTTTCCAAAGTAGATTTAGTGGTATACTATCATATGCCTTCTGCAAATCGACGTAAAGCAGATGCAGCTCTTGTCCGTATGCCATTTTCTTTTCAATAACTTGGTATACAAAAGAGATGATCTGAAGTCGATCTACCCGCCCTGAAACCAGCGTGTTCTTCTGCCTCGATGTCTTTATATTCGCTCTCCACTTTATTTCTTATTATTTTACCGTATATTTACCGGTCTAGAATGTAAAATTAATAAAAAACCCAACCTAACATTTTAAAAAATATATTTAAAAAAAATGTTTTTTTTTTTAATTTTATTTTTTTCCTACACTGTGGTTAACTTGTTTTAAAATTTTAATACTTTATAAGATTAAGCTTGATCCCCACTTGCACAAAACACCATGTACTTTAATTTAGTTTTTGTTTCTTAAAAGTTAAACAACTTTAAGTAAGGCTTAGGCCAATGGTCAATAATATCCGGACCGCCAATGGGACATGGAAAAAATAATTTTATACAATTAAGCACTGTATGAGAAAAAAAAGCGTAAAAAAAGTTCAATTTCTGGCTAGAAACACCTTTAAAATATGCCCACATGTGCACACGTTTATTATATTTGAAATTCCAGCCACACTGCTATTGATAGCAAAAATAGTGTTTCACTAAACTTTGATGGGAGAAAGGGGTTTAAGCAAAATAAATGTAACCTAAGGGTGGTTTTTTAAGGTTGTAAAATTAGAAACATGAGTACATAAAGTTTTACCGAATAGTCGTTGAATCATGATTTTTCCCCAAATATATATGTATAATTAAAGGTTTACTTTATAAGATATCTACAAAAAATTATTTATCCATGTACATATAGCCTGAATTTTGACAGCCTTGGCAAAAAATTTTGACATAAAAAACTGAAAATTGCATATTATAAAGAGTATTTGTTAAAAAGTTATGTAAGAACCTCTGTTTATAATTATCAACTCTTAATAAACAACCCTTATGATAGGGATCATTGCCCTTATGTTCCATTTATTTTGTCTAAACCCCTTTGTCACATTTAAGTTTAGTCTAATACTAAAAAAACTTTTTTCTACAATTGTATAAAAACTACTTTATTATCTGTTAAGCAGAAATTTCAAATAAAATGAAAGTTTGCGCATTTGCGCGTAACACTGTTAACACCAAAAGTTAAATATTTTTAATATTACGCTTTTTTACAAGCTTTTATTTAGCGTCAGATGTTCTGTCTAACTATCTAACTAACTATCTATCAAATCTTGTGAAGCGTTTTTGACACACTTCTCAATATCCGATTTGGATAAAATTTGGTACACACATAGTGGTCCCATGACAATACAACATTAAGAAAAAAATATCCTCCCACCCCTTCTATAGAAAAATGTGTTTTTGACACACTTCCCGTTATCCGATTTGGATAAAATTTGGTATACACATAGTAGTCCGATGATAAAACAACAATAAGAAAAAATATCCTCCCACCCCTACCCCCACCCCCTTCCATACAAAAGTTTGTTTTTGAAACACATCCCGTTATCCGATTTGGATGAAATTTGGTATACATATAGTGATTCGTAGACAATACAATATTAAGAAAAAAATATCCTACCACCCCTACCCCCACCCCCTTTCATAGAAAAATGAGTTTTTGACACACTTACCATTATCCGATTTGGATGAAATTTGGTATTCACATAGTGGTTATTATTATGATAATATTAGAATGTCAGAAAATTATTTTTTAATTTTTAGTGCATTTTATAAAAGCTTGTGACTTAAAAAAAAATTTTACCAATTTATTGAGTCGTAGAGTCGTTAATTGTATAAAAATTTAATTTTGAAAATCCCAAAGATGGTCCGGCTAGTATTAACTATTTTCCTAAACTTTACTTAAAGTTGTTTAACTTTAAAAAACAAAATGTAAATTTTAGTAAATGGTATTTGATACAAGTGGGGAACAAGCTTAATATTATAAAGTATTAACATTTTAAAACAAATTGCCTATAGAGTGGGAAAAAAATTTAATAAAAAAAAATATATTTTTTTAAATACATATATTTTAAAATGTTAGGTTAGGTTTTTTCTTAATTTTATAGTATAGACCGAATGATTTTGCGTATTTTTTCACTCTCGAATATTTTTGAAACAGTTATTAGTTTTCGAAAAAATCACAAAAACTGATTTTTAGAAGATTTGGGGTCTTATATCTAGCGAAGGGGATTTTGGCGGAGAATATGTGGGGATGTGTCCCAGATGCTGAAGAATAACAATTATACCAAAATCCAGCTTGCACCTATTTTTTTTACAGGTGAATTCCTAATATGACTGGGCTACCAGCAGTGATTTCAAGACTCAATTCTCGTCAATCAATTTTTCTTTTTAAGAAATCCGTGGAAATAATACAATAGAAAATGCTGAATATTCTCCTCGAATACAAGCAATTGTTGAAATAAGCATCTCGATTTACCCCTTAAAAAAATACCAGCATATTTAAATTTAGTGGTAATGATGTAGATAGCAACAATTTGATTTGTTTGCAGTCCTTATATTTCGGGCATTATCAATATACTCTTTACCGCAGATTATTATCAAAATGGTTTTTTACATTTAAAATGTTATCTGAAAAAAACACATTTTAATTTTAAAAAAATTATTTTAAAAACGGAAGTTGTCTTGTTTCAGATATCTATAATATATTTATCATCAAATCAATCCACAGACACTTTGCACAGTTAGTCAACATTAAAAAATCTTGAATAATTAAAACTTTGTTTACATATTTCTTTCAAGGATACAAAGTTTTGCAATATTCAACTTCTTTAAACTTATTATTTTTGTTTCACTGGTATTTTAGGATGCTCCTAATAGGTCTTTACAACCGCATACCAACTATTGCTAAGGTCATAATAAGCCCATTCAAAGCAAATAAGAACAAAGAACCTTACACCCGGTTTCCACCTATGCATGCCCACCCCGATTCAAAAAACGCATCAGGTGACGCTACATTTAAAACCGGTGCAAATCCATGGTCCATCACGTGATGCATTTTTTGAATCGGAGTGGGCATGCATTGGTGGAAACGGTATTAGTCCGAAATTGCCCCGTTTCCGCCGTACAGCATAAAAAATTTAATTTTTTAAATATTACGAACATTTTTTATGAATTATTTTTCAAAATGTTAGTCGGGGGTTTTTTTGGGATGCGAAATCCGAATATAGACACATTGTCACTGTGGCCCATAGAAGGCGCTTAGCAGTGCACTTCTGATGGTTTACCATGTCAACTTTTTTCTTAGTATATTTTTATACCTTTTTTTGTTAACAAAAAGATTTCTCAAACAATTACTCTGTTTAATTCCGCAAAAGTAAGACGTTTTCGAGATATTTTGGTTTTAGCGTCCGATTCCGCACTGGAATATTTAAATTATTTTAAAGTAGTAGTGCCAAATAGATTATCATAAAATATTTTTAATTTAATATTTTAATTATTTTACATTTTTTAATTTTAATTTTTTTATTTAAAATAGGTAATTTTATTATTTTGATGATGTATATAAAGTTAGCAGAACAACATTGAAAATTTAAAAAAATATATGCTCAGAATTTGCCGGTAATTATTCGTAAATTAGTTGTAAAAACAAAAAATTTGTCGTGCCTCTTTTTTTTTTAATAGTGTTCTGCTAACTTTATATAAAGTTAGCAGAACATAGAAATAATTGATTTATCAAAAAAAAAATTTGTGCACCATTTGTCATTAATTATCCGTAAATTGGTTGTGAAAACAAAAAATTTGTTGTACCCGTTTAAAAAAAAAATAGTTTTCTTCTCAATTTATGAAGTAATTCCTTGCACCAATGCAAGACTTTTTTATTTTCTGACAATTTTTCCAAAACGTTTCGTTACCGAGCTACAGTTGGAGTTTTAGAATCTTAGATTTTTCTTAATTACTCCTGTAGTTTTTGATATATGTAGCTCAATTTTGATACGCAGAGTACCCTTAAGAGGTTAGATGATTTATCAAGCTAACCGCTTTCAAAAACCTACTGGGAGATATTTTTTCATCATGTTTTTTTTCGCCCCCTGAAAGAGGTAAAATCTTTAAAAAATTGGAAATTTTAAAAATATATATGCTCATAATTTGTTGTAAATTAGTAGTAAAAACAAAAAATTTGTCGTACACGCTTTTTTTTAAATCTGTATAAAGTTAGCAGAACACCATTTTTTTAAAAAACGGGCACGGTAAATTTTTTGTTTTCACAACTAATTTACGTAAAATTAATGGCAAATTATGCACTAGAATTTTTTTTAGATAAATCCATTATTTCCATGGGTGTTCTGCTAACTAAAGAATTTACCTTTTTCAGGGGGAGAAAAAACATAATACACTCGAACCTGTATAACTCGAACTTAAACAGACAACCAAAACAGTTCGACTTATGGAGAGTTCCAGTAATAGAAATTATAGAGGTTAATATACATAAAAAATTTGCAGGGACTACTTAAAAGGTTCGAGTTATAAAGAGGTTCGAGTTATAGAGGTTCAAGTTACAGAGGTTTGACTGTAATTGAAATCTCCCAGTAGATTTTTGAAAGTGGTTAGCTTGTTAAATCATCTAACCTCTTAAGGGTACTCTGCTTATCAAAACTAAGCTACATAATATCAAAATCTACAGGAGTAAATAGGAAAAATCTAAAAGATTCTAAAATATCAATTGTAGCTCGATAACGAAACGAAAATTGTCAGAAAATAAAAAAGTCTTGCAATGAATCGAGGAATTTCCTAATGAAGTGTTAAAAAAAATAAAATAAATCAATTTATTTCTATCTTTATATAAGGTTAGCAGAACACTATTTTTAAAAAAAAGGGGCACGGCAAATTTTTTGTTTTCACAACTAATTTACGGATAATTAACGGCAAATTGTGCACGTAATTTTTTTTAGATAAATCCATTATTTCTATAGGTGTTCTGCTAAATTTTCTTTTTCCAAAGTTGCTCTGCTAACTTTATATACAAATTTCGATGCGACATCGAACGCTAAATCAAAAATATCTTGAAAACGGCTCACTTTAACAGATTCTAACCGTAGTTGCGTTTTTGCTTTAAAATGTTTGGGAAATTATCTTCTTAACAAAAAAAGTAAAAATGTAAACAGAAAAAAATTATGACCATTGTAAAAAAGTGCTGGGTAAAAAGCCCTCTAACGGCCACAGTGAAAATGTTTTCCTATTTAAACTTCGCATGCCAAAGTACATCACTGGTACAAGCATCCCACATATACAGTGAAACCTCCCATAAGCGGACACTCACGGTTCCGTCGATTTTGTCCGCTTATAAGAGGTGTCAGCTTAAGAGAGGGAACTGCTAAATTTTGATATATATTTATTAACAATTTCAACTGCTTGAGATTTTCCGATATTAAATTTTTCGGCGATCTTTCTTGCTGATAGATGTTCCTTCTCCGAAACGTTAACAACTTCCATTTTTCCACATAAAATAAGAAGTTTTTTACTAGGCGCCATTTCAAAGAGATCTATTATTACCCAACTGAACAATAAACACAGCAGTCCCACTGAATCAAATAATGTTGTAAATACGACAGATGTATTTCGTCTCCGCATTAAAACGGAAAGAGGTAATTCCCCAGCTGCAGAGTGCATTGTGGCCAACATACTACATAATATTTATGCTCATGTCGTCGTGCAGCGCTCCGTCCCGTTTTCAGAGGTTCGCGTCCGGTTAAGGGAGGTTTCAGAATTTTTTAACAAAAAAAAATTGTCCGCGTATAGTTATTAGAGTGTCCGGTTATAGGAGGGAATTTTACATGTAAACACATAGGCAAAAGCTTGGTTCCAACAAATTTGTCCGCCTAAAGGAAGTGTCCCCTTAATAGAGGTGTCCGCAAGGAGAGGTTTCACTGTACATCCATTAGTAAAGCAACACAAGATCATGTTTAGTGGCGAAGAGAACTTCATTTGAACGTTCAAGAATTCGAAAGGCAAACGTTAAGATCCATGGACGGTAAAAGGGAAAAAGCCAAAAAAAACAAAAGAACATTCAAATCTATATTTATAACAAATATCAGCAGTTGTTCTGTAATGAATGCAACCGAACGTTCCAAAACAAATTGGCCATCAGCGTGCACATGACCGATCACGTGATGGATCTCAACAGTAGACATTGTATCTATTACCATTTCCGAAATCACTGTGTCGTTGCTTATATCTAGGACCCTCATGGATTTTATCAAAAATGGATGTTATGACAAATGTAATTCTTAATTTAAATTTCAAAACCGCGCTTTGCTAGCTGTGGTGTGTAAGATATAATTGTTATAACATTTTTTCTCAAAAAATATGACTGATAAATTTTGACATAACAAATATAATTCCTAATCTAAATTTTGCTAGCTGCTGTGATTCTCAAATTATGATTTTTTAAAATATGCAGCCCCTCCACCACCCCAAAAATTAAAGGCCTTATCCGAGGGTACCGCAAAATTTTTGTGCCTAATTTGGTTAAAATCGGTTTTGAGTTATCGTATCTGAGACAGAAAAACAGACAGTCAGACACTATCACAAAATTTGCTAGTTAGGTGTTATATTGGCAATCCCAATAGCCAATGGATAGCTAGCTAATAAAACTTTGAAATTAATTTCTCAAGAGTATACTTTAGTGACTTTGTATAACAGTTATGCTGTACAAACCTCCAATAAAAATATATAGGGCTGATTAATACAGAGGTGGCAAACCTTTTTGTAAGCTGTGCCAATTTAATTTTGATCCAGAAAATGAAAAAAAATACATGCTGTAATATAGTACCATAAGTTACTTTACCATTTACTAATTATTTTTGGGATGGTAACTACTCCCATTACACATGAAAATTTAACTAATGTTATTTTCTACCTTATTATCAAAAACAGAATCTCTACTCTAGGTTCAGTCAAAATATCCAAAACCTCGCCCAAAACCTAACATTTTTTCAAAAAATAAAAAATAACAAAATCAAACAAATAGTTGACTGGCTTATAGTCAAATATTTTTAAAACTACCCTTGATTGATTGGTAATGGATCACACAATTTTAAGTCATTGGGTATTTGCCTCCATTTTCAGTTGGAGGGTTCATGCTTTTTCACAAACTTTGGCTTATAACTTTCGCTAAATTAGTTTTACAGAAAAACTATTATAATGGTTTCTGTTTGCAAGAGAACACCAACCAATTAATATAGTGAAGAAATTAGCTTTATATCTCAAAAACTAACAAATGTATATAATTTTTTTAAAATTACAAAAATAGTTACTTTTTTTTACCAAAAAAAAAATTGAAGAAAAAAGAGCAGCTGTGTGACATCATAAATACAACTTTACAGAAAAATGATAGGTTATGATTTGTTCGCAATAGAACAACAATTTAAGTGTCATTTTAATAACTTTTATATCTCGAGAACTAAAAGAGATATTGTTATTTTTTTTTAATCCAAAAAAAATATAAAAATTCAAGATCAAGAACTTTCATGCCCAAAGTTTTAGACAAAGAAAATCCAATGAATATTTTTGGTATTAGACTACCCTCGATCGATTTGTGATGGATCACTCAATATTAAGCTGCCGGGTGTTGTCTTGGATTTGAGTAGGAGGGCATGTGTGACATAAATCCAAGATGGCGACTTTTTTTACAACCTTTGGTTTACAACTTTTGCTGAATTAGTTTTACAGAAAAGTATTCTTTTGAATTTTGAACAAAATTCTTATCTTTGTTAGTTTTTAATTTCTAATTTCTTTACTATATTAATTTTTGTTCTCTGCAAAACTCTGCAGATGACAGATTGTGCTCAGTAATTGGTAAGAACATTAAGCTGTTGTTTTAGAAATAAGGGTCCAATTCCTCCTTTCCTAAAAGCACTTTTTAAAGGTTTGCAATGCTGTTTTCAACTGTGAGAAACAGAAATTAGCAAGAGGTTATCGTACCAGCAATCTAAGGTAGAATCAGAAGTAGCGAAATAAACATGGCGGGAATGCAAGGAAGTGTTTTGGGAACAGTGAAACCCTTTGATGGCGTCGGTTTTAGCAACTGAGATTTTAGAATAAAATTGTTGCTAGAGAAAGAAGGCATATTAGAGATGCTAACTTAGCTGCCGCCAAGTTTAAGTGCTTGTGCTGAAAAAAAAGAAAATTTCTCGAAAGCAGATGTAAAAGCTAGAAATTTTATAGAATGGTGCCTAGGGTATCCAAGTCCCGGGACCAAATATGTTTTCGGGACTTCGGGACCAAATGTCAGGTCCCGGGACTAGTCTCGAAACTAAAATAAAAGTAATTAAATTAATTTAACACAGAACAAAACACAGGCTGTTTAAAGTTTTCTGCTGCTGCTGCTGCTGCTTGCCTTAATGGCACTGTCCTTCATGGACAATTGGCCACCTCAAATCGGTGAGCTTCAGTTGTGTCGGGTTCTGGACCCTACTGGAGCTCTGTAGCTTTGGTATCTTTGGTAGTGGTTCTTCTCTGGTTGTGTTGTTGTTCTTCTGGTTAGGTTGGTCATAGTGTTTTCTGGTTTTTTCTTCTATGTCTTTTGGCTTGGGTATACTGGGTTTGTTAATCATTCATATTATCATTCATTCCACAATTAAAAATTTACAGAATTAAGAGTATGTGAACGTTTTTCTAAAAAATTTTTTAAAGTTTTTACTGGAAGTAAAGAAAGCTTTAAACAGCTTTTGCGATCCTTTTGCGTTCATGCAAGAGACGGCGCTGCGTCACGCTTATTATGCATGTGTCTGGTATAATTTAGCAGTTTCGGGACCAAGTTGAGGTCCCGAGACCTTCACTGAGTCCCGGGACCAGTTTTCTTAGGAAAACTCCTGGGGACCAAGTCCCGGTACTGGATACCCTAGGTGCCTCTCAGATAGTGTCCTAGAGATGATAAATGGAAAAAGTACAGCCAAAGAAATAATGGATGTAATAAAGGGAACATCAAATGTTATGTGGCAGAAAAAGTTAAGAAACATGAAATACAATGGGAAGAGGTCACTAAATGAATTTATAGTAGAATTTGAGAAGACCATATCAGAGCTAAAAAAAGGAAAAAGTACAGCCAAAGAAATAATGGATGTAATAAAGGGAACATCAAATGTTATGTGGCAGAAAAAGTTAAGAAACATGAAATACAATGGGAAGAGGTCACTAAATGAATTTATAGTAGAATTTGAGAAGACCATATCAGAGCTAAAAAACTGTGGTGATACTATAGATACAAGTGAGGTAATAGCACAACTTTTATCTGCCATGCCAGTACCAATCGGTAACAACTGCCATAGACATCTTATATTGTCAAAACACAGAGACACCGACACTTGACTTTATAAAGTGTTAATGCAAGAGGCAAGACAAATGAAAAATAGAGATGATGAAAGTATAAGTTCAGCCTTAGTGTGTCAAAAGATATATGGAAATAGATGTAACAAGAAAAAAATTGAGAAAACTAAAGACTTTCCATATATGTCATAAATGCAGAGCAAAAGGTCACATGATTAGAAATTGTCAATTATGGAAGAATAATGGAAAAGATAAAAATGGAAAGAAAGCAAATGTTACTGAAAATGACAAAGAAGTAGCATTTATAGCTGGTTTAGAGAACAAAGAAGAGAAACTAGATTTACAAGCAATGACAGATGAGTTATGGTTTGTCATTGATAGTGGAGCAACTAACCACTTGGTCAACACAACTGTTGGAAAGAATCTTATAAATGTAAAGAAACTTGATCATAGAATAGGCATAACAAAAGTGGGAGAAGCTATAATAGCAAGTAGACAAGGAGATTTAAAACTAGAAACTAAAGAAGAAAGAAAAATTCTACTAGAGAACATAACTGTAAAGAAAATGGAAGAAAAATGATTGTTGATATCCTTTTCTATTGGAAAAATTACCATATATCTTTTTTAGTTCTTGAGATACAAAGCTTGTTGAAACAGCAAATAACATTGCAAACAAATCATAATCTATAAGATTTTTCTGTAAAGTTGATGTGGCAAAAGTTAAAAGCAAAATATGTTTTTTTTTCAAAATCCAAACAAATATTTAGTTTTACCTGAATACCCGAAAACTTTTTTATATCTTTGTTACTTTTTAAGCTATAAAGCTAATTTCTTGGCCATAATAATTGGTGTTCTCTTGCAAACAAAAAACATATTTACCTACAGTTTTTTCCTACACAAATTCATGACAAACACCTGGCTACTTAATATTAGGTGATCTCAAGGGTGATCTAAAAAATGTTTTTTTAAATAACTAGATCTTGTTTAGCTCTTAAGATATAAAGCTTATTAAAATTAAAATTATAACCCATACAATTTTTCTGTAAACATTATATGGCAAAAGTTCAAAGCAAAAGTTTGTAAAAAAACATGGAAAAATTGCAATCTTGAATTAATGATGTCACATAGGCACTCTTACTCAAATTTGAGGCAAACAAACAGTGACTTAAAATTGTGTGATCTCTAAACAATCAATTTGGTGCAGTAAAAAAACTTAATTTTATTTGGGGTAAAATAAAGTTACTATTTTAAAAAAATTTATGCATTACATTGCTGATTATGGGGCTGGTTGGTTTGGTTTTTCTGGGCTAATAATACAGGAACCTTGAGCCAATGTTAAGTTTAAATGTAAAATGTTTGTTATAGTGTGCAGAGTTTTTCTATCTACTGGTAACAAAAAAATATGCCTACCACAAGGGGTGATCAGCTGTCCACAGTAGGTGTACAAATTTTTCTACAGGACCCCACAGGACTCTACAGGACTCCACAGGACCCCAAGGGCACTGGCACCTAAGGGGTGCCCTAAGCATGATTAAGTACTAAGGCCAGCAAAGGCAAATCGGCTCTCTAAGAAAAACGAGACTTAGGACATAATCAGCTTTTTTTTTTGGGTCACAAATTTTTTTACTGGCACCTTTTCAAGCCACAGCACTAACATCACAGCCAGGACTATACAGGACTATACAGGACATGTAGAAAACTATACAGGACACTACAGGACCAAAAATTTATTAAAGTCCTGTAGGACAGTGTACAAATTTGGTTCAGCTGATCACCCCTTGGCCACCATATTATTCAAACTCAGTAGGTAGGTACCTACATACAAGGCCACAATAGAGACCCATAGATGGTTGTGGTGCATAGAGGTCCAAAGGTCCTGTTACCAATTTTGGATACAAGTGCTGGTGTCAAAGTTGCTGAGAATGTGAATACTGAGAGACATAGGCACACATGAGATAACAGTAGGTGCAGGGTACTTATAAGAATTAACATAAATATTATTCACAATTAGGCATTTCTTTTCATACACTAAGTAAATTCTTTTAAACTACCTAGTTAACAAATAACACCTGGTGGGCTGGTATACCTACCCAGCAAATTAATGCACAATGGACAAACTTAAGGCATAATTTTGGTATCTGTCATTTTTCCTCCTGCTTAGTATTGGAAAATGAGGATACAAAACTAAGCACAAAATTTGTCCTGTGTGCATTATGTTGTTGGGTAAATCAAACATTAATCAGTAAAGACTGGCAGATATATGTCTGTTTATTCTCTAGTAAAAGGTGAGTAAAAGAGAGAAGGCCAGGGGTTTGTGAATGTCGAGTTTATAGATGGGGGGATCCCGAATTCCCCAAGAATCTTATTATAGCTAAGTAGGCATTACTAGTAAAAAATCCTTATAGTGATTTAAATAAAGGTACCTTTCAACTGCAAATGAAAAAAAAAACTTACCGATAAACGCCAAGACCACCGCTATGGCTCCAAAGTTTTTCATGACCTTTTAATACAACTACGACTTGATTATTTTTTGAAACGTACAATTATAAAACCACATTAAATATGACAAACCTTGGTGTTCTGTGTGACAAAGAAATAAAAATACAAAATCACTGAAGAATGTTTTGACGTTCTCAAACAGCTGATCAGAAAATGTTCGTTCTCGGGGTATAGAGGACCGTGGGCGGTGCACACCAACGATTATAAACACACAGGATTGCTTATTTCCATTTAGCTCTATGTTAGCGTCGCTCAGCGAGATGAACAGTGTCTGCTACGTCACCAGCGGACCAGTTGCTTTGTTTGTATTGATCGTTCGTGTGATTTTAAGGTGTTTTTGACGTTTTTACCTCCGTTTTTTTTGCGTTTTTTCATTTATTTGACGGTGTGGCTGACTATTTAAGAGGTAAATCTGAGGGCACGACAGTGCCTCGCCAAGTTCACGCGCCATACCATCTTTTCTTCCAGACATGCTACAAAGCTGAAATTTGGCAGACTAATAGAAATTATCACCAAACCCCTGGAAAATATAAAAAAACCCCAAAATTCTAATTTACTTCCCTCCTCTATACATGTAAAGTTATGTAAAAGTAACATTGCCCACTTCCAGATATGGCAAACTGATAGGAACTTGATAAAACTATAGAAAAAAACCCCAAAATTATAATTTACTTTCCTCCCCTATAAATGTAAAGTAATGTAAAAGTAACATTGCCCACTTCCGGACACGCTAGAGAGCTGAGCTTTGGAAGGCCGATAGTAACTATGATAAAACTATAGAAAAAAATTAAAACACCCCAAAATTCTAATTTACATCCCTCCCCTATAAATGTAAAGTTGTGTAAAAGTAACATTGTCCACTTCCAGAAACGCTCGAGAGCTGAGATTTGGAAGGCCGATAGGAACTATGATAAAACTATAAAAGAAAATTAAAAAACCCCAAAGTTTAATTAACTTCCATCTCCCAAAAATATAAAGTTATGTAAATTAGCATTGTCCACTTCCAGAAACGCTAGAGAGCTGAGCTTTGGAAGACTAATAGGAACTATGATAAAACTATAGGAAAAATTTAATAACACTAAGATTTTAATTTACTTTCCTTCCCTATAAATGTAAAGTTATATAAAATTAACATTGCCTACTTCCAGGAACACTAGAGAGCTGAGCTTTAGAAGGCCGATAAGAACTATGATAAAACCATAGGAAAATATAAAAAAACTCAACATTTTTAATAAGGCATTGCAAAAGTTTTGAACAATATCCCCTATATTTTACTACTTTAAAACTTCCTTTAAAAAAGCAGTGAAACCATAACATGAACATTTCATGTAACACGAAAGTGGTATTTCTCCAAAAACTCACTGGTTTTTGATATAATAATATAATAAATATTGCAATTTTAGATCTGAAATATCAAATAAATGCCTTTTTGTTACTACATAATATAAGTGTATTTTATTATATCCGCAACAAAAACAATAAATTATACATCTAATGATTTAAATTGATTAAACTTTTAGAAAAAATCATACTTCTATTCTAAAACTTTCAACTATTTAAAAAAGAAACTCCAACATATCGTCTGGTAGGAAAATTCAGCTCTCAGAGCAAACTTTTGATTTATCAAATCATTTGTTTTGAATAAAAGAAATTATTAATTATATTTACTATCACTAATAAAAAATTTGTTTGCAAATAAGCTAGAAAAAAGCGAGAAAAACTTACGATTGCAATGTGTATTAAATGAAGCGCGCTAAGCAGAGGTCCACTAGTGACGTAAGCAAGGCACCGCCTACCGCTAAAAGATTCGAGCTAATAAGCAATCCTGTGTGTTTATAAGTGTGTTTATAATCGTTGGGTGCACACGGGAGCTGGGTGCGTTCATGAAATGATGTTGATTGTGCACGAAAAAACATTTGCTTACCAAAAATTGACTGACTATAATAGATTTATGTTTCATTCAAGGCCTGATTCAATATTATTTAATAATGAAATTTTTACTTGTTTTATATCTAGTCAAATATTAAAGGCGTAGAGCCAGGTGGTCACAAGTAGAGTCTCTGTATGTGACAGATATTTTCGAAATATCTGTCACATACAGGGACTCTAGAGATGTACACCTAATTTAAAAAAAAACTGATACCAGTTTTCAAAGAAACCAAAGACGTAAACACTTTCAAAAACGCCTGGGGCAAGCAAGTGTAACACCCGAAACAGAGAAAAATGGTTTCTCCGGTGCCGAAAGAAAAGCCTGGTTATACATCAACCGCGTCCGTAGACATACGACAGAACAAATGGTTGAGGCCTACATAAAATCAAGGCCTGGCTTTCAAAACGACAAGATAATAGTAAAGGAAATTCGTACAGACCTAAGTAAGCTAAAATGTTTTGTCGTAGTAGCACCATTTGCTAAAAAAGATCAACTTTATGACATGAACTTCTGGCCAGACTCAGTAGGAATAAAAAGGTTTAACTTTGCCAAACACACTGAATTTTTACGTGAAATGAAAGATTTTTTCTAACTAGTTCCCAAAACAGAGCCCAGTCTTTGATAAACTATGAGGAATCTACTCAGAGAGAACCTCCAACTACACAAAATAATTGTGATACAACTCTCCAAACAGAGGTCTTTAATATTTTTTATGCAAATGTGTGCTCAATCAGATACAAAGTAGGGGAGGTTGAAGCAATGATTAGTACTCGAACTCAATATGACATTTTATGTTTCACTGAACACTGCATACTGAGGGAAGAAATTGAACACCTCAAAATCCTAGATTACAAAGTAGGGTCCTATTTTTGCCGGGACAAAAGTCGTCATGGTGGATCTACGATTCTAACTAGTTCAAAATGGGAAACAAAAACAATTGAGGGGTTGTGTAGACTGTCCATACCAGAGCAATGTGAAGTTAGTGCATTAGAAATTTTAAAAATGAACCTCGTAGTAATAACAATTTATCGCCCACCCAGTGGAGATTTTGATCTGTTTTTAGATATTTTGAATGGTGTTTTAAATGTATGTCTGGATTTAAAAAAGTATGTTATTTTAAATGGTGATTTAAATGTTCATTTTGAAAAGGATTATAATCTTAAAGATAGGTTTTTAGATCTTACACAGTCATTTAGTTTTGTAGAAAAAGTGTTTGTAAATACTCGAAAAAGTCATCGTTTAGATAATCTTTTTGTTAATTTTGAGGATGTTTTTAATTGTATTGTAAGTGTTTTCAATCCAGATCTGTCTGATCATGATGGGGCAATAGAATGCACACTGAATGTTGGAGATTTTCTTGCAAACAACATTGTTGAAATACCACAATATTTCTGTCGTCCTACAACACAAAAGGGCACTAAAATTATGCATGACCTCCTGCTACATGAAAACTGGTCCTTCTTAGAAATAACTAATGCAGAAGAGGCCTGCTCAAAGTTTTTTGAAAAATTTTTAGCATACCGAGATGTTGCGTTCCCTACATTTAGGCATCAAAGAAAACAACAAACAGAACCGGGAATAGAGTGGTTTGGAGAGGAGCTTCGGGCCTTGCGTCTTGAACTCCATACTCTAAATGACATGTGCAGGGAGTCTGACTGTCCACAGTTGCGGGCAGAGAGAAGTGCCCATAGGAAAAGGTACCGAACCGAAATTAATAAAGCCAAAAAACAAACAAACTCAAATTACATCTGTAACTCTGATAATATTGCAAAAGCATCATGGCATGTAATTAACAACTATGCAAAGAAAAAAAGTACTAAATCAGAGATAAATTTAAAGGAAAATGAATGTAATGACTATTTTTCTGAAATAGCTGAAAATCTAGTAAAGTCTCTACCGGCAGCAGGTGTCTCACCAACAGTGTATCTGCAAAACAGCAACTTAAATAAAATAAACTCAAAATTTTCTTTTAGGGAGGTTGGATCACATGAAGTAGATTATGCTCTTAAGAACCTTAAGAAAAAACATAGCAAAGATTTCTATGACTTAAGTGTGGTGTTGGTGCAGACCTTTGGAGAGATTCTCTGTGAGCCTTTAACAACAATTTTTAACAATTGCATTCAGCAGGGAGTTTACCCCAGTGTATTTAAAATAAGTAAAACTGTTCCTATCTATAAAAATGGAGATAATTCGCAGCCAGCAAACTACAGACCAATTTCAATAATACCAGTGTTTTCTAAACTTTTTGAGGCCCTCCTAAAAACACAACTTTATGAATACTTTGAGGTAAATGGCCTGCTTATTGAGGAGCAGTTTGGGTTTCGGAGGGACAGGTCAACCACGGGAGCTGTGGTGAGCCTCTGTGACTACATAGTCGAGGGCATGGAGGGTGGACAGGTGGTATCTTCTACCTTTTGCGATCTTTCCAAGGCCTTTGACTGTGTGTCTCATGATATCCTCATTGAAAAACTTAAGTATTATGGAATTGAAGAACTGAGCCTTAAACTTATGTCAGGGTACCTCACGGATCGAAGACAAGTAATACAGATAAATGGTCAGCGTTCAGAAGAGAGGTTCATGAGACATGGGGTGCCACAGGGCTCAATACTGGGGCCTCTGCTGTTTTTGGTGTACATAAATGATTTTTCTGCTGCGTTACCCGAGTGCCAGGTTGTTGTTTATGCAGATGATAATGGTTTTTCAATAAAAACTGAAAATTTAGAAGTTGCAAATAGTGAAATGTCAAGACACATTGAAACTGCCAATGACTGGTTTAGAGCAAACAAACTTAATGTCAACGTAAGTAAAACACAAAAAATGGTCTTTACTCTTAAAAAAATAGAAATTCCAGACAACCCGGAGAGTGTCAAGCTTTTGGGAGTGACCCTTGACCTAAAATTAACTTTTGAACAGCATGTGAAAGTAACCTCAAAGAGGCTATGTTCATCCATTTATGTTCTCCGTAATCTCTCAAAAATAGTAAAAGAGGACACACTTAAGTTGGCATACTACGGGTTGTTCCACTCTATCGCTGTGTATGCACTCCTGGCCTGGGGTCACTCAGCACATACCTCACGCATCTTTGGTTTGCAGCGCAGAGCAGTCAGAATCTTGGCAGGCATTAAATATCGAGAAAATGTCAAACCTTTTTTTCAAAATCTGGGTATATTGACTATTCCATCGCAGTATATCTTAGAATGTCTTCTTTATTTTCATAAAAACTCGCAAAGTTACACAAGGGTTGAAGACATACATCAACATAATACAAAACACAGAACTGATGTTCGAGTGCAGTTTCTTCGGCTCGGGACCTCTAGGAACGCAACATTACATTATGCGCCTGTCTTATATAATAAACTCCCACAAAGTACAAGAGATCTACCATTTAATGCATTTAAATTTAAACTAAAACAATTTCTAATTAAACAATGTTTTTACTCAATCAGTGAATTTTTAGCTTATCCGGTATCAGATCTGGATTTATTTTAATTTGTTTTAATTTTTGAATGTGTTGTGAGCCAGAGTGTATTTTAGCTTTAAAAATAGTGTTTTTAATAATTTATGTTTTGTTCGTTAACATTTTAAATGAAACAACCTACATTAAGATTAACTGTCTATTATAGGGATTTAGAGAAATTGTACCAATTTTTGACGATATTGTAAGACTTCTGTTTTTTAATGAAAATAAATCAAATCAAATCAAATCAAATCAAAAAGTTTACAAAAGTTAATTGCATTTCAATTTTATTCTATCAAAGTCAATACCGTATCAGAGTATCAGATTTTTTAAAATTAGGTGTACGTGTACTGCACTGGTGCAAATCTTTGATATTTGGTCAGCAAATTTGAAATGCACTCGATTCAAGCTGCCGAGCGCACCGATTGCACTTTAAAAGTTTGACGTTTTAAACAAACCCGTAGCAACGTCAAATTTAAAACGGTTTTTAGTTTTTTTTCTAAATATTTCTCCATTTCAAAACTAAGACACTCTAAAAATAATACACTAGTGCTATTCCCTTTGGTGTTTTCTGGTGCTATTCGTGTTATGGGAGACGTCTCCGACCTGTACAGGTAAGCGTATTCTGTGTGCCAGCGTGAAAGGTGGTCCACGTTTTTTAAATCTTTGTCAGTTGAAAATTCATAAAAAATTAAATTAAGCAATCAAAATGATGTCTGTGTCAAGGCCAATACGGGGCTATAAAAACTAAGTGCAATTTCCCCACCTTATGCCCTAACAAACATGTTTAAAATCACGTCATCCGTAAGTCCACGTGCATGTATTGTACAGTTTTTTTCAGTTTCCCACAAAAACGCTTTTTGGCACTTAGATTAATTAGCCTTTCCACTCTACATATATTATTAAGATGGGCCACTCAAAATTATATTATTATTATATACAGTGTGTCGAACATACATAAGTTCGGGTAAGCAGTCCAAAGATGGTGCTACAAACATTTTCGAAAATCGCGCACGGATGATATATTAAATTTTTTAAAAATACTAAGTGATTCAAAAATATTTTTAATATAACTTAAAGATTATTTATATTCCATAATCTTTGGATTATATTAAAAATTATTTTTAATATTTTGGGAAATCATTTTGGTGAAATGAATCCAAAATGTCTTAACTACTAGATACTTGTATCAGTGGCACACCCAGGAATGTGTCTTGGGGGGGGGGCGAGGCCTCTTGGGGGGGGCCCAAAGCCTCATGATGTCAAATTTTAAGCTATTTTTTGTGTTTTATCATGAAATATGTAGAAAATATGTAAAAAAATCTAAGGCCCCGGGGCCCCCCCTGGGTGCGCCCATGCTTGTATTGAAAAGTCTTTAAAATATTTTAGATAATCATTTCAATGATATACATAAAAAAACAACCCAATAACTACACATTTCTTTTTATTTAGCTATGTTCAGTATTCCACCAGTCAGGATTTTTTTTAACTGTAATATATTTTATATAATAAATCAATATTAATTTAGGCACATGCTAGTCATTTAAGGAATGTTTAACAAAAGTATCTGACTGTCAGTATCTCAATCACAGTTTTTTTTTATTTAGTTCAATAATTTCACCTTAATTTAAATATTTTATGGATATCTATATCATAACAAAAACATTTCATGTAAAAAAAAGCAAAGTACATGAAAGTGGTATTTCATAAAAAGAATTGAGATAAAAGTAAGCCAAGTTCTCCAATACAAATTTCAAAATGAAAGGTTCTTATTAGTTTGGAAATGTTTTTTTTTAAACTATGCTATTCCAGCCAAACTTTTATGTTCAATTTAGTACTGCGCCTAAGAGTCATTTGCAGCCGTAATATCCAAGTTTAGAAAAAGATTTCCAAACTAGTAAGAACCTTTCATTTTGAAATTTGTATTGGAGAACTTTTTACGGAATACCACTTTCGTTGTATTGTTATGTTTTTGTTATGCTTTTATCCTTTTTTAAAGGATTTGGATAATATTTAAGTTTTAAATTAGGTAGTAAAATATGCGGAATATTGTTCAAAACTTTAGCAATACCTTATTAAAAATTTTGAGGTTTTTTTTATATTTTCCTATGGTTTTATCATAGTTTCTACCAGCCTTCTAAAGCTCAGCTCTCTAGTGTTCCTGGAAGTAGGCAATGCTATTTTTACATAACTTTACATTTATAGGGGAGGAAAGTAAATTAAAATTTGGGTTTTTTAATTTTCTTTTATAGTTTTTGACTACTGTTCTACTTTATTATACTTTTTAAATAATGGGGAAGTCCAATCTATAAAAATTCAAAACAGGTCACTAAGAGCTATATTAATGTGTAAAAAAACAACTTCCATTAAAAACATGCTTGACAGACTTTCTCTAATGAGTGTTTATCAAAGATTAACATATAATATGCTACTGTTTGTTTTTAAATTAAAAAATAAAATGTTACCAAACTATTTAAGTGAAGAATTAACATTCACTCAAAATATTCATCAGTATAATACAAGATCTCGTGCAGGAAATTACTTTTATGTCAGCATTGTAGAAAACAGAGTTGATACTATTTACAGTAAAGGATTAATATTGTTTAACAATCTTCCAGTGGAACTTAAAAATATACAGTCTGTAAATAATTTTAAGCTAAAATGTAAAAAATATGTCTTGGAAAATGTTGCCTTACAAGTTTAAAATTAAATCTAAACAAGTTTAGTTAGTAATAGTTAGGTCATTTGTTAGTAAGTAGATAATGCATTGTAATAATTAAGAGCTATTTATAGCTAATAAAGTGTAAAGTAAGTAAGTTTTATCATAATTCCTCTCAGCCTTCCAAAGCTCAGCTCTCTAACGTTTCTGGAAGTGGGCAATGTTACTTTTACATAATTTTACATTTATAGGGGAGGGAAGCAAATTAAAATTTTGGGGTTTTTAAATGTTTTCCTATAGTTTTATCATATTTCCTATCAGTCTGCCAAAGCTCAGCTCTCTAGCGCCTCTGAAAGTGGGCAGTGTTACTTTTACATAACTTTACATGTATGGGGGAGGGGAGTGAATCAGATCTTTGGGGTTTTTTGATTTTTTACAATCCAAGGATTTGGTCACAATTTCTATCAGTCTGCCAAATTTCAGCTTTGTAACATGTCTGGAAGTACAGACAAATTTACATGATTTATACATGAGTGAGTGGCAATTTCGACGTTTTTTTGAAATTTCGTAACTACTTTACCACTTTATGGAAGTCCATGAAACTTAGAGGGATTGTTAACTCTATAAAAATCTATGACTGTGTTTGAGTTTCATAGCTCATTCCAAAGTAGAGTTTTAGATAGGTCAAATATGGGCTGACATGTTTCAAAAAAAGATGGTACAGCAGTTTCCGCGCGAACTTGGTGGAGCACTACCGTGCCCCCAGATTTTGTTTAAGTCGATAGGCGTTTTCATGTTCAACGGCATTCTCCCATTTTTGGTGGAGCTAAAAGTAATTAAAGTGTTTTTCATAATAATTCTTTCTATAAAACAAGCTTATATCACTGTATACATACTAAAGGCAATGCTTATATAAATATATATTTTTACTTACATGAAAATATCTTGGAAATCTATGAAAGAGTTTAATTTTGACAGTGAATTTGAGTACGCAACATGTTGAAGCCATTTTCAAATAAAGATCTTATTTAAAATACGCAATAAATTAAAAAAAAAAAACAAACATTTATGAATGACAGAGAAAAATTGACAAATACAAAAAATTGATAAATTTGAAAATTTGACGGTTAAACAAAATTATACCGGTAGGAAGCAACAGCGCGGGTGTTTTTTGTGAAAAAAAACTGTAAAAGTTATGGAATTAGTGCCATCTCGGGAATGCTTACCGAACTATCAGTGCGCAGGCCGGGTGGTAAATTTAAAAATTAAAAATCGATTGTCTTAAAATTTATGAACATTTCTCAACGCATTACTTTAAAAATTCGTACTTGGGGGCAGTGTTGCCAACTATTGGAAGGCGAAAATCCGTAGCGTGAACGCGAAAAATCTGTAGAAATCCGTAGGTTCAAAGAAGACTAAAAACAAAAATGGTGCTTTTTTTACAATTAAAAAGTTTATATTGGTTTGATTTTTTTCTTTTTTTGACAGTGACAGGAGTGCACAACTTTTTTGGTTCGGAATTGCACGAGAACGGTACGGTACCTACTGCTCTGTTCCAACGGATCCAAATAAACTTTTTTGCAGTGCCTCCAATTTTTTAAACGGATAAACCATTATAATTAGAAGAAATAAAAAGTTCGTACTTTTTTAACCTTTTTTATTTAGTTAAGGTACATACAAACACTAATATTTTCTAGTGCAACATACATAATGTAAAACATAGTGTAACTTTCGTGGCGCGAAGCGTTGTTTGACTCCCCATCAAACAACGCGCGAAGTTATACAAATAATGTTGCAACACCTTTTTACAAAATGATTAAAATGTAGGAAAAAAAGTAAAGATAATGGGGACCTATTGCAATTGTGCCGGGCACTATATTCACAGTTTCGCATTACAAACTAACAGTTGATCTTTCAAAATTGACATTTTCCATTAATAGTGGCGTCACTATTAAATCCGGCTCGTATAAGGACACAGCTGTTCTTATAATGAGAAACTGTCAATATAGTGCCCGGCACAATTTGTGCCTGGCACTATTGCAATAGGTCCCTACTGAGGACTGATAAGGAGGAATAAGGCGCGGCCGCCGTTGTGTTTCGATGTTTATCGTTTTTTAGTAAAATTGCCAAAAATCTGTAGATTTGGATCCAAAATCGGATATCGGAGATCGAAATCCAAAATCCGTAGATCTACAGATAAATCCGTAGGGTTGGCAACACAGCTTGGGGGTTTTTTGGGATGCGAAACCTAAATATAAAAACCTTTTCACTGTGGCCGTTAGAGGGCGCTTCACAATGCTCTTTTTATAGGGTCACTGCATCCACGAGTGTCAAAACCGTACTCAAAATTCCATAGACGTTCGTGAAAAATACTCATTTTTATACAGTCTGAGAAAAAAATATGTTTTCATAAAACTTAAAAAGAACTCGTTTTTATACAGCTTAAGAAATAAAAAATATGTTCTTTGTGTTTTCGGGGTAAGAGTATTTATTGTAGGTATATTTATTCTTAAAAATGATTTTCTTTTAAATATTATTTGCGTTTTTTGTATAGAAATAATACGCAATAAATAAACAAACAGGACAGAAATACATTTGTATGTTAAATGTTTATTAATAGTATATAATATATCAAGGGATAAAATGAAACTTTTATCACGATGTTTATACGCTATTTTTCGCACTGTTTAGTTTATTTTCCAAGTTTTATCCCATTTTTTGGGTGTTTTTAGGTTTTGTGGTTTTTTCTAGTACCTTTTTATCCTGAATTTTACATTTTATCAAAAGACAAAAAATGCCCAAATACAGTTCGAGTTTTTGTAGGGTTCGGCTTTATTTACTTATAATTTTATAGTACATTTTATATAAATATCTTAATATTATTGTTCGAAAGCATAAACTTCGAAAATCATTTTCTTCAAACCAAAAATTGTTCAAAGACATTTTCTTCGAACAAAAGATTGTTCGAAAACGTTTTCCTCAAAAGGAAAATTGTTCTAAAACGTTTTCTTTAAACAGACATTTTTCCAAATCATTTTCTTTTAACGGAAATTTGTTCGAAAATATTTTCTTTGAACGGAAATTTGTTCGAAAATATTTTTTTTTAATGGAAATTTGTTCAAAAACATTTCTTTGTAAACAAATTTTTCGAAAAATAAATTTTTGACCTGGCTTGCCAAACTTAACACAACTCATATAGTTCGACTAATAGGGTCTGTTCTAACAATTTTTGGAAACAAAAACTTCCCTGACTTCTTTCCCGGGATCCTAGAGGGTGTGAAACCAAACCGAACCAACCGAAACCTATTTTCGAAAAATGATTTCCCTAAATTAGCTTTCCGGTCCTTATTTTGGAAGGTTGAAATCGGTGTTACTCTAACCTTTCTCAATTAAGCACATCAGGGGGTATCTGGACCGGTTCGGATACGTTTGCGATCAATTGACAAAGTTTAGGAAAATACCAATTTCGACCTTCCAAAAGGAGGAAAGTAGACAAATTTTCAGACAGTTTACGATCCCGGGAAAGAAGTCAGGGTTTTTTTGAAAAAATATGTTAGAAAGACCTTGCCTTATTCAAACTATATGAATTGTGTTAGGTTTGGAAATCCAGGTCTAGAGCGTCTTTTTTCAAAAAGCTTGCTTTTGAAGAAAATATTTTCTATTCGAAGAAAATGTTTTTGAACAGCTATTGCTAACGAACAAATCTCCGTTCGGAAACAAATTTCCGTTCAAAGAAATGGTGTCCGTTTAAAGAAAATGTTTTCCAACAAATTTCCGTTTGAAAAAAATGTTTTCGAACAAATTCCTGAAGGAAGAAAATTTTTTCGAACAATTTTCCATTCGAAGAAAGTGTTTTCGAACAAATTTCCGTTCAAAAAAAATGTTTTCGAACAAATTTCGATTAGAAGAGATTGTTTTCATAAAAATTTCCGTTTGAAGAAAATGTTTTCGAACAAAGTTCTGCGACCCATCGTGTTGCTACCCAAAAAAATACCTAGAGATGGTAAATAAAAATTCTTAGACCTTGAGTTTTTATTGGATGTTGATTTTTTAAAAACTTCTATGAGTTTGTGTGTGCACCTGTGTGTCTCTTACTTCTACTTTGTTTTTCAATCATTACAGTGTAGCTACTTTCGATCTTTGTTTGGACCTTTTGTTTTTCAATCTTTTGTATTTTCAACCTTTTGTACTTTCGACCTTTTGTATTTTCGACTTTTTGTACTTTCGACCTGTTCTTCGCCAACCGCTTAACCTGGGGCGTACAGTGTTTACTTTTAATCCCCCGGCGGGAATTTTCATGCCCGACCGTAAGGAGGGCTATAATTTGTAAAGTGACTAAAAGGGACTTTAATGCCAAGGTTTATTTTTATATACTAAAAATAATAATAATCATAAACTAAATAAATAGGTATTAAACCACTTACCGTACTGTAGTTTTAGCATGTCAACCCCCCGTATATAATAAAACAGTGGGCAGTGATAGTTGTGATGGTATTACATTAAACAAAAGTCAGTTAGATGCTAACAAACAATGTGGAAAAAATAATATTTATTTCATAAACTAAATAAGTTTAGTCGAGAAAAAGTTCGAATTACATTTCTCGAAGATGGAAAAAACAAGGGACCAAAGAATAAAGCATATTGTTACGGGTTCACAACGACAAATTAAAACTCGCAAATGTCAAAAACAATACGTCAATTTATTTCGACAAATTATGTACAAAAAAAACCACGCACCTAAACTTACTAATAACTTGCTAATAATTCACTACTTTAATCCCCTATTAACTTCGCGTTAACATCCAGCGATCACTACCGTTGGTTATCTTTGACTCCTCGATGCACGACATCCGGCCCTATATATAAGGGTCTGCCTACTATTCGAGAATTTTCCATCCTTGTTCGATTCAGGATTATTCCACCCTTTTCTAGAACGCGGACCGTTCGCACACCAGTTTGTCACAGATAACGCAACTAAAACCTAGACTAAGAATACAACCATAAAATACGTCAACCTAATACTACACTAAACCTAAATAAATTCTAACTATAAAATTTAAATAACTTAAATTTGTAACAATATTCTTACTTTGAGATGGGCATGGAAAAGGCCATCGAGGAAAGCAGCTTTCAGTACCGAAAATAATGCAATAAACAGAATTTCGAAAATTTCACCGAAAAGGTATTCCTGGTTTACATACTGGAGAAATCTAGAAAGTTAAATGCTTCGTTTATATGGAAGCAATATTCTATGCCAAAGGACACAATAACAATCGAAACGAACCAAGTCATCAGCAAAGTACAGTAAGCTCACGACAAGCTCGAGGCAACAAAATAATCGTTATCGTGTATATATCTTGATTCCTTTTTGTTTTTTGTATTATGATAAAATAAAATAATCCAAAAACCTATATTTGCCTTTATGGTTTTAAAGAAATTACTTTTAATCACTGGGGACAAGAAATACTACCTTAGCCCATGAAAAAAGGGTTAAACTTACACTTTTATTCCCTAGAGAGCATAAAAAATTTATTAAATGATACAAAACCCAACATAATAGTTTTCTATATTTTAGAATATATATAAAACATGCAAACTATATTTTTGGTTTCTTGCGCTGTGTGGGTCCTAACACAGGGTCCTAATAAATATTGAAATAATAAAAAACTTAGTTTTTTTAGGTTTGTTTATTTGGACAGTCAAATTTTTATACCGGGTGTGACTGACAGTTCTTTACGTAACATTTGTAAACCATTTAATTTTTTTGCGCTCCTGACTGTGTCAGATTTGCGTTTTTCGTAAATGAGGTTATGTTTGGTGTCGCTACCCCTGAAGACGCCAGGCTTCCAGGATGCAGTGACCCTACTATTTTTATAGTTTAAAATGACTATAACTTTTTTCTCAGTGTAACTTTTTTGTTAATAAAATATTTTCCTTTATTATTTCTTTTTAAGCCAAAAAGGTACTCTTGTTAACATGCGCTAAAGTAAGTCGTTTTCAAGATATTTCCGTTTTTTAGTGTTTGATGCCGCAACGGAATACTGAAATTATGTTGAATGACTATTTCACTAGAGTGTTTTACACTGGCAAAATGTCATAGCAACAGCCAGTTTTCTACTGACTATTGTTCTCAAAGGTTTATTCAAATTTGTTGCTTTTCGGCAATTTCGCTTATGATTTTTTTTAATCCGCCCTGTATCTCTGAAACAGAGCAATTTTGGACCAAGGTAATTTGCATTAAATCGACTTATTTTTACCTCAGGAATTTATGCTAAGATTTTCTACAGACCTTTTAGAGACACCCTGTATAACGGTAGTGACTCTGATAGCTAAAGAAAGAGAAGCTTAGACTATGTACAACAATATTGTCACGAATAGGGGGGCCTGGGGCTGGTTACAGGTATTGCCCGGTCGTTAAGTACCAGCCACTACCTTACAACCCCAATACTTATTCGTTATTAACAATTGTTTAAATGATACCGCGCCGGTCGAATTGATCTAACGGAGTTATTTCGATTCGAGCCGACGGAGATCTTTGTTTAAAAACTAAGGGATGCAGATTAAATAACACCTGTAGGGGGTTAAAAGATGTATTATAAATACTAAGAACCGGTAACTGATACAACAAAGGTTGGTGAGTTGGCTATGGGGGCAACACCCTGACTTACCTGAAAACAACAGGATTTGCTGCCGGCTGGTTATCTAGGAACCCCAGTTCACGCCCAAATTATCGTTAGTCAATTACGTCACTCGATGTGGCCGCCCGCACTCATCCGGTCTTAACGTTCGTTATAGGGAAAAAAGCCCGGAAATATGCATTGTCCGCCTATTTATAAACTATTTCTGCCAAATTGCAATAATAGTTATTGACGTCAATCGATTTATATCGACTTATAGGTTGTCCCAAAAAGTTAATAAATATAATAATAATAATTATTAAGTTCCTTTTTAATTATTTGGGAAATATTGGTTTGACTTTATGTTAAGCGTCCTTCGTGACATCCCCCCCTTTACTTAAAAATCGCCCCCTCTTACTGTCTTAGTTTGGAACTTCTTATGGATGATATTCGCATGATTGTTGTGCTTTGTAGCATGTCTATTCTGTCCCGTACTTGTCTTCTATTGAGCCCCTTGTATCCGTTTTGGTAGTTGGCTATCTATTCTATATTATATTTGTTTATTTGCTTTTACGATTCTGGTCACCCTAATCTATGTGTGGTGTTATTTGTCCCTTCCATACCCAGGTTTACTAAGTTCGGCCTTGAGCTGAAAGGGCTCGGACTCCCCTCAAGGGTTTGCCTGCTGTTTTCGTTACCCTTTATTCGGGAGCTTGCTCTATTCTTGCAACTCGTTTTCGATGGTCATGGTAGGCTTTCTACCATTGTTCTGTCGATTTTTCATTTTAAGTCTTCCTTCGCTCTGTGACTCTTTATTAATCTTATTTGCAGTAGTCTTGATGGCTATCGTCATATTGCTGGTTTTTGTTTCCATGTTCATTCTTATCGATCTGGTATCTCTGTTTTCTTTTTGCCAAAGCCTAATTCGTTGTCTTTGCCAAGAGGAAAATTAATGTTGTAACCTTGAATTTACTACTGCTGTCTTAACTTCTTAATTTTTGTGTCTTTTAATTGTCTTGACCCTCGGGTTTTCGACTTTCTTATGTAAGTAGACAAAAAATAATGCGCGAGTTTCGGCCCTCGTGCCACTCGCGTTTTCTGTTATATTCTATTCCATTTTTGACAGGTTGGGTTTGATTTCCCTTCCTGTCCTTTATTTATGTCATTTGCTCTTGTTCAGCGCTGTCGCCCGTGAGCCTGTTTTGCCTAGTTTATTCGACGCATTTCCCCGTCGTGGGATATTTTGTTTTCTTCCCTTCCTTTCTGTGTACTTATTGGCTGTACACGAAAGAAAGTCTTCTGCCACCTTACGCTTGGCCACGCTCCACTTCTGTACTGTCTCTGTACCAGTGTTTCTTGTACACCGTGTTTCGGGCCCGTGGCCCCTTGTTTGGATTTGTCGTCTGTATTGTTTGTCTCTTGGTATGTCTTTTTTCTGTGTCTTTCCCAAAGTCACATTCCCCTTTACGTCCCCTGTTTCAACTCTTCCCCACTTCTCACCTACTCATATTTGTTTTTCTGGTTTTCTACTATGTGGTTTCTTCTTAAGGGGTTTTTCTTATTTGTCCCTTTTTTGTAGTTTTTATATGCTTCTTTTTCTTGCCGTCCTATTTCGTTTTCTTTAGTTACGTCGTCTTTTTCTGCCATTTTTCTTGTAACCTAATGCTTAGTAACATTCTTCATCAGCGAATATTCTTGGCCCAGTCGACTCTATAGCTCGGTTCTTTTTCCTGGACCCTAGCCTGTCTGAACATTTGACCCGAACCGTCTCTTTTCTGGTTAAGCTCTTCTTCCTTCTTTGTTTTCCCAAATTTACTTCTTGGTTTTACCTATAACCTCTCTTTTTTACTATACATCTCCTTTTGGCGTCTCTCAGTTGGTTTTTTTCCATTTTAGTTCCCTCTGTATTTTCTTCTTTCTTCTCCTGGTTTTTGTTTGTTTAACGTTCTTCCTGGTCTCCCCTAACCTTCGTGACGTATCTCTTCTGTCCTGTGTTTTGACAGAGGTACTTTGCTTATCTGTTTTCTACGTCATTTTTACTTGTTTCGGGCATAAATTATCTCGCCTTCACGTAGGCCATTTCGTTCATTATTACCATTTCCTGGTACTTGCGCTGTTGCCAAGTGACCCTTGTCTCTTTCCTTCTATTTCACTCGAAATAGGGTTACCATCTTTTCCAATTTTCCTGTTCGGTCCCATGTCTTCCCAGGAGTGCTGTTTTTGATCGATATTCTCCTTCCCCTTGCGGTACCCTAGCTCTCCCTTTGGGTTTTTGTTTCCTTTTCAGTATCTTGTTCTTTTGGTTTTTTGTTTTCTTATTCCTGCTTTTCCTTGTTGCTCCCCGTTTTCTTCGACGTTTCTTTGTCTTATTATTTGTTTGGATCCGATCGTTACTTGAACGTATTTTGTCTTCACGTTGTGCGTGTGGAGCCGTACGGGTGGTAACCTTAGCTATATTCGATGAATCTTTTATTGCCTAATTGACACCTTACCTGATCTTTTCCGGATCAGCTCATTTTCTCCTTGGTTTGGTTTTTGGTACACCACACTATTTCTTCTATGTTCATTCATTTTCGTTATATCCGAGCAAGAAGAAACTTTGTATGTTCTGGGGATGTTCCCCATTGTCATTCAGGGCGGTGTAATTAGTAGTAAGTCGTTTGTGTACCTTGTTTTATTTCGTGTTTTTTATTGCTGTGTTAAGTTATGTGCGTGTTCATTCCAGTTCGTTCTTATTATTTTATTTTAATTTTTTATCTTTTTATCGTTCGTTGATTCGGTTTCCCTGTGTGTTATCGTGTTGCCTACGTCTGATACTCCGGTTGTGTTAACTTTTTTTCTCTCTTTTTGTCTAGAAGTACGGGCTCTGCGTGCCGTACGCGAATTATTTTGGCGGTTGGGCGAAGGTGATGCTGTCAACCTTTTGGCGGACAGCGTACTTTTCACCGCTGTCCCGCCACTGGACCTACCCTTTTCAGCAGAGTCCGTGGTGTTGGACCACATGCTGTTCCGTCTCCTTCGTTGAGGGGAGCCGCTTATTGGCCATGTAGTTGTATTGGTGAGTTTTGCCCTGTTCATATATTTTCTTCCCTCTTCATTCTTTTTATCTATGGTGTTACCTGGGTCCTGTCCGAGTGTTCATTATCTCGTGTGTTTCTACTCGTTAAACTTGTCTTATTTGTTTTTCTTATTTTTTTTCCAGGTTCCTCAATAGGTCTGGAGCCCCGGTCAGCCACCCTGTTTCTCCTTATTTTATTTTTATTTAATTTTAATTTAACAAACCAATTGTTCTACCTATATTTATTGTTTTTCTTCTAATAACTCTTATTTTCCCACCTCCGACTGTGTGGTCACCCTACGAGTTTTTCGATTCACTCCTGTTTGACAACGGTGTTCGCTATTTGACATCTCACATTATATTCCGTGTAATCCCTCTTTATTTATTATCCGTTCTTGAATGCACTACATCATTGTATCATCAAGTCTCGATGATTCGGGAGGTGTTTTATTTTGGCAGGTGGTTCCCCGTGGTAATTTCTGGGGGTGTACTCACGCGTAAGTTTGTTGTTTCGTTTTTTTTGTTAAGTATTTTTATTTTTATTGTCATTCTTTTCTTTCGGCCTATAAGTCTGCTCGTGTTGTGTTCACCTGTAATCTATTTTCGTGTTGGTGTTTTCTTTGTACCTTTTGTTTTGTGTTTTTTATTTTTCCATTATTTTTCTTAGGAGCTCAAGCTATGCAGGCCACGGAGGCGCTATGGGGGTGGTTGGGAGAGCGAGATCTCTTCGATTTTATGGTGGACAGGTTCGTTTTCTCGGCGATCCCACCCCCTACGCCTTTTTTTGAGGAGGCCGACTTGGGGGGGGGCGACCTTATAGGATCCTCCTGTGGGGAGACCCCATGTCCACCTCCGTGGCTTACGTGGTGAGTATTTTTCTTGTTTGATTGTAATTTTTCTTTTTTTTCCCTGTCTTTTCCGACGGGGTCCTAAATCTCTATTATATTTGTCTTATTTGCTCCTTTCTTCTTCTTTTCAGATTCCCCTCTAGGCGTCCTCCGATGTTGTCTTATTTTATTTTTGTTTTTTTTTTCTTTTTAATTTTTTGTTTATAGAAAAATAGAAATAGAAAAAGTTTGGATATTTATCTTTTCTTTGTGTTTTTGGTCAGGCAATTGGAGAGAATATTGGAGTTGGGGAGTTTTACGCACAAAGCACACGAGCCTTGAAAAGTTAATTATTTCCTTCTTTAATCAACAGAAAAAGTTTAGATATTTAATTGTTCTTTGATTTTTTTTCCTTGGTCAGTCAATTGAAGAGAATATTGGAGTTGGGGAGTTTTACGCACAAAGCACACGAACCTAGAGCAAAATTAATTATCTTTTTCTTTAATCAAAATAAAAAGTTGAGATATTTATCTTTTCTTTGTTTTTTTTGGTCAGGCAATTGGAGAGAATATTGGAGTTGGGGAGTTTTACGCACAAAGCACACGAGCCTAGAAAAGTTAATTATTTCCTTCCTTAACCAACAGAAAAAGTTTAGATATTTAATTGTTCTTTGATTTTTTTTTCCTTGGTCAGTCAATTGAAGAGAATATTGGAGTTGGGGAGTGTTACACACAAAGCACACGAACCTAGAGCAAAATTAATAATTTTTTCTTTAATCAACAGAAAAAGTTTAGATATTTAATTGTTCTTTGATTTTTTTTCTTGGTCAGTCAATTGAAGAGAATATTGAAGTTGGGGAGTTTTACGCACAAAGCACACGAGCCTAGAAAAGTTAATTATTTTTTTCTTTAATCAACAGAAAAAGTTTAGATATTTAATTGTTCTTTGATTTTTTTTTCTCCTATTTAATTGTTCTTTGATTTTTTTTTCTCCTTGGTCAGTCAATTAAAGAGAATATTGGAGTTGGGAGTTTTACGCACAAAGCACACAAACCCAGAGCAAAATTCATTATTTTTTTCCTTTAATCAACATTAAAAGTCTAGATATTTGTTTTTTCGTTGTTTTGTTATTAGTCAATCAACTAGGGAGAATATTGAAGTTGGAGTTAAAGGACGTATAACACAAACAAAAGGCAAAATCCAATATTTTAGTCTTAAAATAATACAAAAATTCCAAAAAAGTTGTTTTTCTTTGACTTCTTTCTTAGTCAGTCATTGGCAGAAAGTATTGGAGTTGGGGAGTTTACGCACAAAGCACACGAACCTAGAGCAAAATTAATTATTTTTTTCTTTAATCAACAGAAAAAGTTTAGATATTTAATTGTTCTTTGGTTTTTTTTCTTGGTCAGTCAATCTGAGAGAATATTGGAGTGGGGGAGTTTTACGCACAAGGCACACGAACCCAGAGCAAAATTAATTAATTTTTTCTTTAATCAACAGAAAAAGTTTAGATATTTATTTTTTTTTGTTTTTTTCTTGGTCAGTCAATTTGAGAGAATATTGGAGTTGGGGAGTTTTACGCACAAAGCACACGAACCCAGAGCAAAATTAATTATTTTTTTCTTTAATCAACAGAAAAAGTTTAGATATTAATTTTTTCTTTGTTTTTTTCTTGGTCAGTCAATTGGAGAGAATATTGGAGTTGGGGAGTTTTACGCACAAAGCGTACGAGCCTAGAGCAAAGTTAATTTTTTTTTGTTTAATCAACAGAAAAAGTTTAGATATTTATTTGTTCTTGGTTTTTTTTCTTGGTCAGTCAATCGAAGAGAATATTGGAGTTGGGGAAGTTTTACGCACGAAGCACATGAACATAGAGCAAAATTGATTATTTTTGTCTTTTATCAACAGAAAAAGTCTAGATATTGTTTTTTTCTTTTTTGTTTTTTTTTTCTTAACCAATCAACTAGGGAGAATACCGAAGTTGAGGAGTTCTAGCACAAATAACACAAACAAAAAGTATATTTTAGTCCCAAATTAATATAAAAAATTCCAAAAAATTTCTTTGGTTTTTTTTCTTTGAGTCTCTCTTAGTCAATCCATTAGGGAGAGGGTTGAAGTTGATAAACGAAAATAGAGCAACAGAAAGAGTGGAGCTGTTTTAGAGGAAATAATAAAACAAACCTCTAGTAGGCAATAAATTGGGAAAAAATAAATAAAAATTGTTCAACGAGGTCTAAAATAAATTAAAAACTAGACAGAGGTAGACCCTCGAAACGACAAAAATAAAATAGCTGTCAAAAGAATTGGTAACACGCAAAAATCAGTAGCGTCTAAGGTAGTTACAAAAAAAAATTTTTGTTGAAACCGTGCAAATACCCAGGTCAGGGCGCGATATAACATATTTTCGCTTGTTGGGAAATTTTTAGGAAACAAACTAGAACTTATAGATTGGAGTTTAGTATATATTGACAGGTCAAAATACAAAGTTAGCAACATAGAGCTGATATCGCGCTTAATTTGTTTTTTTATCTTAATAAATCTAAACTAAAGCTAGACAGTTGGAGGTAAGCCTAGGAAGCGAATAAATTGGCACGCAACTTTAAACATTTCCAAACTAGTAAGAACCATTCATTTTGAAATTTGTATTGTAGAACTTGGCTTTACTTTTATCTCAATTCTTTTTACGGAATACCACTTTCGCGTACTTGGCTTTTTTTACATGAAATGTTTTTGTTATGATTTCACTGCTTTTTTAAAGGATTTGGATAATATTTAAGTTTTAAAGTAGTAAAATATACGGGATATTGTTCAAAATTTTTGCAATGCAATGCCTTATTAAAATTGTTGAGTTTTTTTATATTTTCCTATGGTTTTATCATAGTTCTTATCAGCCTTCTAAAGCTCAGCTCTCTGGTGTTCCTGGAAGTAGGCAATGTTAATTTTATATAACTTTACATTTATAGGGAAGGAAACTAAATTAACATCTTAGTGTTTTTAAATTTTTTCCTATAGTTTTATCATAGTTCCTATCAGTCTGCCATATCTGGAAGTGGGCAATGTTACTTTTACATAACTTTACATGTATAAGGAAGGGAAGTAAATTAGAATTTTTGGGTTTTTTGATTTTTTCCAGGGGTTTGGTCATAATTTCTATCAGTCTGCCAAACTTCAGCTTTGTAGCATGTCTGGAAGTACAGTAGAATTTTGATGATCCATACTTCAGTACTTTTGGGAATTCCATGAAACTAAACATAAAGGGATTGTTAGCTCCATGAAGATCTACGACTGTGCAAAGTTTGAGATTCGTAGCTCATTCCGAAGTAGAGTTTTATATAGGTCAAATATCGGCTGAAATGTTTCAAGAAAAGATGGTACGGCGCGTGAACTTGGCAAGGCACTGCCGTGCCCTCAGATTTACCTCCTAAATAGTCAACCACACCGTCAAATAAATGAAAAAACGCAAAAAAAACGGAGGTAAAAACGTCAAAAACACCTTAAAATCACACGAACTCTCAATACAAACAAAGCAACTGGTCCGCTGGTGACGTAAGCAGACACTGTTGGTCTCGCTGAGCGACGCTAACATAGAGTTAAATGGAAATAAGCAATCCTGTGTGTTTATAATCGTTGGCCACGATCCTCCACTTTGTTGACGTCACATCCGGGGCTGTTTTTTTTTTGATGGTTACGTTACGGCACAGCTGATTGTCTTTAAAATATTGAAGTTGGAATGACGGTTCATGAATCTTTAATTTTTTTTTTAAATAAAGCCGGTTTTAAGATTATTTTTACTATATTCTTTCAGAATTTTTTTTTAAATCTATAGTAATCCTTAATTTTTCAGAGCCGCGTCATTAGCTCACACAAAAATTAAGTTTAAAGCAGAAGCAAATGTGACAATCACAGATGACAAAGTCAAATACATGTCAAATATAACAGTTGGCATGTGGTACATGGCGGGTAATTTGAATTCAAAATAAGGAATGCTAAATCTTGAAGATTTTAACCTTTTAATCATGTTGCTTTCTTACAAAACTTTGGTGGAATATCGGGATACTGTCTGAGAATATTTCACTGAAATTTTGCGGAAATCTGTGGTGACATTTTAAAAATATCATAAAAAAACGTCGGTAAAATTCAGCCCCCATAGAGCAGCTGATTTTTTCACGGTCGTGGCCTCTATTTTTGTGTTGTCCTTGCTTAGGCATTTCTAGTTAAGTATATAAATAAATGAGTAATAATAAACTTTTCCCTATTTCACATGCCTTTTTCAATTTTTCATAAATAGCTTATTTTATTACCATATTATAACTCTATAACTATGTCATTTTTTTCATGACTATCCATAGATGAACAAGGGTCAGTTTATCAATAGAGGGTTAGCCCTGAACCGTGGATTATCTTTGATAGTCGTCTTTTTTTGGCATGTGGTAAATATCTTATCATCTCTTTTTTTAACCCACAGGTCTGGGCTAACCCTCTATTGATAAACCGGCCCTCACAGTGACTATCCCAAGGTCTGACAGATCTTGCAAGTACCCGATTTGGTGACGTGAAAAATTCGACATATATCAGGGGTACGTTTAGATTGAAACGTCGGGCGAGACGTCTTGCCGAGCGAATGACGTCATGGGTAAATTGCCGGACGTCTTGCCTTTGTGAACGGTATGGGTGTAATAAACATAACCTTAAAATATATGTATTTTTTAATTTTTGATAAATTTGATCAGATTTAAAAATTTGTTACAGTTTATTTAGTAGAGTTAACATAAACACAAATAAGTGATTTTTTTTGTTTTGAAAAATCGAAATAGAGAGTCTTTTGGAGTACCCGATTTTTGGTGGCTGACAGAGTTTTATTAGACAAATAAAGTTTTGTTTTAGATTTAAAAGTTGTGTTTTCTGCAAATTTATTTTCTTTGTTGTACAAGCAATACAGGTTTTAAGTTCCTCTGCTCAACACTTTCAAAGGAAATGAATAAATTTGAAAATAATAGTTATGTATATACATGTGCAATATAATATAATAGCGTATGACAGTGAGAATGTGAAAGAAGACAAATTCTTAAGGTGTTTGCTGGGGCGTTGAGAGATCTTCAATTACATTATATCAAACCTCTTTATATAGTTTCATTATCTACTATTAAATAAAGAATACAAATATACATAGTTTAAATGTATTTTATTTTAATTTGAAAGCACAAAATAATATCTAGGTATAATATTATTTATATTCCTATAACAATTTGTCCAAATAAAAATCCATTCTCTACATTCTCCTAAGTAGAAACTAAACAGTCAAAATGAAATTCTGTAAAGGTTCCATTTGCATCTGAAAGAGTGTTTTCCTAAAAGGAGTGCCGCTGCAAGAAGATTCTGCTTGAAAAACTGCTTGATACTCTAAAAACAACTCACACTGCCAAGGGTTATTCCAAACCCAATTGTCTTCATTGCATGGAGCGATGTGAAACCTGTAACCAATAGTTTTGAGGGTCGATTTACACAGCAACATAACAAAAAATTGAATTTTAGGGTTAATTTTGGTATTTTCGTTTTTTTTTTCTGCCATTTGATTATGGTAAAATGGAGCTTTAAAACAAGGCATTAACTTTATCCATTATGCTATGTTACTATGGGTAAACCATCATGCATACCCTATAGCTAAAATCCCACAAAGAAAAATACTCTGTCAATCTATGTGCACCTAAGCTCACACTAGGTACTATAGTTATAGTGTGCGTGTGAGCTAATATAACTAAAAACTGAAATATATTACCTTTCGTTTGATACCACACAAGCCATGTTTTGACTTAAACTCTAATTTTTAAAATCTACCTTCACCATTTTTTTTTTCAAAAAACTAAAATCTAGATTGTTTAACTCCAGACTTAATTACCTTTTGTTTGATATCACACAATATCACTCCCACCCTTTTATTTGACTTGCGTTCGGTGGATTTTGTTCATTTTTAAATGGGACCATCTCGACCGAAAACCCAGCCTAGGTACCAAATTTCATTCAAATCGGGCAAGCGGTTTTTGAGTTATGCGCGTTGGTCGTTACAGACAGACAGACACACGGCGCGACAAAAAAGTCTCAAAATCATCTGAAAGGCAAAGATATATAAAAAATTTTTAAAACAGAGCAATTTTTTTTTTCGAAAAAATTAGGATCACCATAGCTCACACGACTAGTAGTGTGAGCTAATAGGTAACTACATTTATTGTTTTCTATACAGGATATAAAACAAACCCAACCATAACAAATTGTCTTGTCAGAGTTAACCATGTTGGGATGGGACTTAACCCTTCTAAAGAAACTTAGAACTCACCTGTCAAAAGTCAAACAAGTGTTTTTTGTCTTCAAGAAAAAGTAAAATTTGATTATTTATTTATGGAAAATGTCACTTTTATGTAATATGTTTTCGAAAATATAAAACAAAAAATAAAAAAATTGGGGGTTGATTTATACAAGGCCAACACAAAAATAGAGGCCACGACCCTGAAAAAATCAGCTGTTCTCCCGGGGCTGAATTTTACATTGGGTCTTATGGGAGGTCAGACGTTTTTTTATGATATTTTCAAAATGGCACTACAGATTTCCGCAACATTTCAGTGAAATATTCTCAGACACCATCCCGATATTCCACCAAAAGTTTGTAAGGAAGCAACATGATTAAAAGGTTAAAATCTTCAAGATTTAGCATTCCTTATTTTGAATTCAAATTACCCGCCATGTACCACATGCCAACTGTTATATTTGACATGTATTTGACTTTGTCATATGTGATTGTCACATTCGCTTCTGCTTTAAACTTAATTTTTGTGTGAGCTAATGAAGCGGCTATGAAAAATTAGGGCTTACTATACATTTAAAAAAAATTGTTCTGCCAGAATAAAGTAAAAACAATCTCAAAAACGGCTTTATTTAACAAAAAATCAAATATCCATGAACCGTCATTCCAACTTCAAAATTTTAAGGACAATCAGCTGTGTCGTAACGTGACCATCAAAAAAAAATCAGCCCCGGATGTGACGTCAACAAAGTGGAGGATCGTGGCCCGTCCATTTTGATAGCCCTGATTTATATACCTACTGCGCAACTCGAGCGTTTGTCACCCACCTCATAGAGAAGGGTGTAAAAGGCGATTCGCCCGACGTTATTTTCGGCCAATATGAACGAGAGTAACTTTCACCCAGTATGTAATCTGAACGGAATTGAGCGCGCCCGACTACATCCGACGTGCTATCTGAACGTACCCCAGGGCTATCAAAATGTTGGTCTTGCATATATATATATATATATATATATATATATATATATACAAGGCCAACACAAAAATAGTTGATAGCCCTGATCAAAGCCAACACAAAAATAGAGGCCACGACCCTGAAAAAATCAGCTGTTCTCCCGGGGCTGAATTTTACATTGGGTCTTATGGGAGGTCAGACGTTTTTTTATGATATTTTCAAAATGGCACTACAGATTTTCGCAAAATTTCAGTGAAATATTCTCAGACACCATCCCGATATTCCGCCAAAGGTTTGTAAGGAAGCAACATGATTAAAAGGTTAAAATCTTCAAGATTTAGCATTTCTTATTTTGAATTCAAATTACCCGCCATGTACCACATGCCAACTGTTATATTTGACATGTATTTGACTTTGTCATCTGTGATTGTCACATTTGCTTCTGCTTTAAACTGAATTATTGTGTGAGCTAATGAAGCGGCTATGAAAAATTAAGGATTACTATACATTTAAAAAAAATTGTTCTGCAAGAATAAAGTAAAAACAATCTCAAAAACGGCGTTATTTAAAAAAAAAATAAATATTCATGAACCGTCATTCTAACTTCAATATTTTAAAGACAATCAGCTGTGTCGTAACGTGACCATCAAAAAAAAATCAGCCCCGGATGTGACGTCAACAAAGTGGAGGATCGTGGCCCGTCCGTTTTGATAGCCCTGCCCTGATATATAAGCAGGGCTATCAAAACGGACGGGCCACAATCCTCCACTTTCTTGACGTCACATCCGGGGCTGATTTTTTTTTGATGGTCACGTTACGACACAGCTGATTGTCTTTAAAAAATTGAAGTTGGAATGACGGTTCATGAATATTTGATTTTTTTTTTAATAAAATCATTTTTGAGATTGTTTTTACTTTATTCTGGCAGAACATTTTTTTTAATGTATAGTAATCCTTAATTTTTCATAGCCGCTTCATTAGCTCACACAAAAATTAAATTTAAAGCAGAAGCAAATGTGACAATCACAGATGACAAAGTCAAATACATGTCGAATATAACAGTTGGCAATTCAAAATAAGGAATGCTAAATCTTGAAGATTTTAACCTTTTAATCATGTTGCTTCCTTACAAACCTTTGGTGGAATATCGGGATGGTGTCTGAGAATATTTCACTGAAATTTTGCGGAAATCTGTAGTGCCATTTTGAAAATACCATAAAAAACCTCTGACCTCCCATAAGACCCAATGTAAAATTCAGCCCCGGGAGAACAGCTGATTTTTTCAGGGTCGTGGCCTCTATTTTTGTGTTGGCCTTGATATAAGATCCGAACACCGGTCTATTCTATGCATTGGTGGAAACGGTGGAAACAAGGTATTAGGTGTACGTGTACTGCACTGGTGCAAATCTTTGATATTGGTCAGCAAATTTGATATGCACTCGACCAAGCACCGATTGCACTTTAAAAGTTTGACGTTTGACACAAACAAACCCGACGCAACATCAAGTTTTAAAAATTTATAACGGTTTTTAGTTTTTTGTGAATATTTCTCCATTTCAAAACTAAAAAACTCTTTGCTAAGAAGTTTAAAAAGAATAAAGTGCTATTCCCTTTGTTGTTTTGTGGTGCGTGTTATGGGAGACGTCTCCGAACTGTACAGGTAAGCGTATTCTGTGTCCCAGCGTGAAAGTTGGTCCACGTCTTTTAAGTCTTTGCCGAGGGGTGAACAGCTCTCACAATCGGTGTACACATTTCTCACAATCTGTTCACAATCCCTCACAATCTTTACACAATCCCTCCCAATCACCCACAATCTGTCACAATCCTTCACAATCTTACCACAATCCTTTACAATCTTACCACAATCCTTCACAATCCCTCACAATCTTTACACATTCCCTCACAATCTTAGCAAAAGATTGTGGATTTTCGCAATCGGCGTACACATTTTGGGGTTCCCTCACAATCTTAGCAAAAGATGGTGGATTTTTGCAATCGGCGCACACATTTTGGGATCAGCTGGTCACCCCTCAGTTATTCAGCAGCAGGTCCGGGAACGGTAAATGAAGAGGGCGGCAAAGGAAACTATAGACATGATGACGAGGGGTATTTCGGTACTCATTTTTTGTACACCGATTACACTTTCATGCCAAAGATTACACATGATTACAATATTTTACACTTCGGATTACAACTATTACACCTAATTTCCCCTGATTACACCTGATTACTCCTGATTACACCTGATTACAACATGATTACACATGATTGCACATGATTTCACATGATTACAACATGATTATACATGATTACAACATGATTACACATGATTATACATGATTACAACATGATTGCACATGAGTACAACTAATTACACATGTTTATAAAATGTTAACCACATTATTTGCAGCGGCGCGCCCAGGAATTTATGTCGGCCTTTGACCTAGTGATATGGGTCAGACCCGATATTGTGACGACCAAAAAAAAAATGGTATGCAGTTCTGTCGCATCGTGACATTGGTTGACTGTGACTACTATTTTTTTTAACAAGACACTATCAGTAGGAAAAAAGTTGCTGAGGTAAATGGTATACTTTAGTTTGCTTTGCGTTGCTTTGTTGGAATCTATTAACATATTAAACGTTTTTTTAAGGTTTTCATATTATATTTACACAATTGTTTGAGTACGCATAAAGCGAGTTTCGAGAATAATTTGAGTTTCTTCATTCATTCCTGAATCACTTCATTTTGGAAAAGGGAAATTGAATATCTTTTGTTAGCAAACCTTTCTTAGTGTTTCTTGATTTTTTATGGGTTATCGTGAAAAAAACAAATATATTAAAATTCACATTTTAACCATTGGACATTCCAACAAACTGTCAAAGGTATTCATCAAGTCTCAGTTTCAATGTTCTCTTGGGATCTTAAGAAAAACAACATATAGGTACTGTTAAAAATACAAACATTTATTTCCTAAACCTGAAAAAAAAAACATTAAATCTTATTATAAAATTTGTCAAGGTAAATAACATCCAAGAAAACTGAGTAGAAAACGAGGTAGAAAACCTTTTTTTCTTATCTAGATAAAACTTTTAATAAGGAAATTCATCCTATGTCAAAGCTCATTTGCTTAAAAATCGAGTAAAAAACTTATTGTCAAATGCACCAACCAGTTAAGTCGCGGCCCAGTTTGGTCAAGCGGTTAGAATGTGGCTTGCCGCAACTCGCCCAAATTTGGAAAGTCACATTCTATTCGCTCGACTTAACTGAGCAGCAACTTATCTGGTTGGTGCAATTGGCCATTAAACTAATACATTTTTGTATAGTACAAAACATTTAGGAGTACATTTTTCCTTAAAGATACCTATATAAAACTTTTATACAGTAACTATAAAGCCCATCACACAGAGAAACGCATAGTGCATAGCATAGCATAGCATAAGCTCTAGCCAATCAAAAAGTTCAACGTTCTGGAAATTCCTATGTAAAACCAATATGGCGTCTTCAGGGAGATCGCTGATTGGCTAGAGCTTATGCTATGCTATGCTATGCACTATGCGTTTCTCTGTGTGATGGGCTTAAGCTTAAAACAAAATAAAATCTTAAAGGGCAGTTCACCAATATTACAAGTTGGGCTTAATAGATGTCAAACAAATGTTTACGGTTAATGGTGAGTTTATTTTTTCCTACGAAGCCTCGTGAATGAGATACAAGTACGTTTGTACTACGTGAAGTGCACACTTAATCCAAGTATCTGTGTAGATATTTTGTCAAAAGATATAGCCTAAAAAATTACAGTGATTTTTTTCCATAGACCGAGTCTTTCAAGTGTCAGACGGTAAACTGAAAGACGGTAAACTAAAAAACAGGAAAATATACCAAGTAGTTAAATTTTAAAATTGAGAGGAATGAATGAGCAGGGCACGTGGCACAAATGTGCTTATATCCCATTAACAAGGCTTCATAAAGAAAAATGAAGATCACCAGCATTCGTAAAGTTTTTTTTGCGATCGATTACGCCCAACTTGTTATTTTGGTGAACTGCTTCTTTAACTAATAAATTTGTTAAATTACCTAACATTAGGAACACATTTTTTTTTCTTATAGGTAACTAGGTAATACTTTTTAATATAGTAACTAGCCTTAAAGAAATTAAGTCTACAACAAAGCTTATTAGGTTAAAAACTGACTTAGACTTAAACACAAAAGGTCATTTGGTTTAAGTTCGAATTAAAAACTAAATAATCTTTCATTCTTACATTACATTTGTTAAAGTACAAAATATCAAAGCACCCTATTTCTGGAGCAAGAGGGAACAATTGGAAAGCTCATCGATTTTTGTCGCTTTCACATTTAAATTATTCTGGCGTATCAAGCTCTAAAAAAATCATTATTATCATCTAAATCCCAGGCTTTAAGTTTATATCTAATAATACTTATCTGATTGCGTAATAAATTATTTAATAACTTAGTTCCTTACCTCACTAAGGGCCGTATTCATAGTCATTCCAAAGACTTCTTCCTTTGGGCAACGCAAATTCTTCTGGCAAAGGAAGGAAGGAGCCTTGTGGAACGACTATGCATACCGCCCTAATAAAATACAAGTTCCCGTATGCAAAAACCAAAAAATTTCCCAATTAAGCTTTAATCACGATTAAATGCTAATTGGTGTTTAGAATGGGCTATTTTGTTATTACGATTTTTATTTGGTAACACATATAACTATGAAATACGATAATAGCCCTAGGATCGCAAAATATGTAGCAATAATAACTTTGAAAAACAAATAAATTAATGTAAACATCAAGCGCATGCCTGACGCAGATGCACCCAGGGCCGTTATAGTGATGAGATACTATAACGGCCTTGCCCTTGCATTCTCTGAAAAAAAGCCATACCGGTAATAACTTTCCTAATCAAGTTATCCCCTGAAAAAATGCAGAGGCATAAGTAGATTTTTCCATCTCTGATTTTAAATGTATTTTCTTTTTTTTTCAAAGTTTCAAAGTTATTGTTACACATTTTGCGATCCTTGTGTCATTATAATAAGGCCCATTCCAAAGAATTTAATGATTAAATTAACCAGAATATTTTTTGTTTTGTGTCTCGGAAAATATTTTCTTAGCTTCTTCTATGCTAAAACTTAAAACTAAACCAAAAATGCCCACAAATAAAAACTTGTCAAATTTAAAAAGGTACATTTTTCTCGAGATTTTTCTTCATTTCATTGTATTTTTTAATAATTTTTACTTTATCCGATCTTTTAAGTTTGAACGGTGACTCGTGACCCACATTTAAAGGACCATGAAAAATATATTTCACATCAACATTTTGTACATCATTTTTTGGGGGCCACGCAAAAGATTCGCCATTTGCCTGAAGAAATTTTACTTTAAATTTTGACTCCTTGATTTCTTTCATTATTTTTCCCACAAACCAGTCTTTATCATAATAAACACAGTAAAAGTTATCTACTGAAATTTTAGGCTGCATTTCTTCAATTTTATTTTCGGTTCCAAGCTTTTCTTCCAGGTTTTCCTCTTCAAATGAAGAAAAAGTTTCCATATCTGAGGAATCATTTAAAATAATATTTTCTTCGCTGTCGGATTCTGATGTACTATCGATTTCATCGAGATTTTTGTCCACTTCTAAATCTTTTATTGACGTTTTTCTTTTTTTAGAATTTTTTGGTTTACTTTCTTCTGCTACTCTTTTCTTTGAGTTAGATAGAAAACGTCTTAATCTGTCTGGACTAATCCTTCCTCTACCCTCGTTTAATAACCAACATAGTGAACTCTTTTTAATAACTTTAGATTTGTTATTCCCAACATTTATTTTTAAATAAGGACTTTTTTTAGATAAATCTACGTTACTGTTACTGTAGTCTTTGAGGTCTAAATCTTTATCAAAAATATTGTGTTCTGTTGGCAACTCTTTGTCATTTTGATATAGTTCTTTCATCAATTGTTGATTGTTTTCATCCTCCTGAAACAATATTCCATCGTCTATATCCGTATCTATGTTGTCTATGTTATCTATCTGTATATCCAAAATGTATAAAGCCCCCTCATCAACTTCAATTCTTAATTCTTCTGCTTCTTTTATGGCATCATTTTTACATTTTTCCAATATAGAGGTAACATCTATATTGTCAAAAAGTAAAAGCGATTTTTGTTCGGCTTCCACTTTATTTTTAGTTTCTTTTCTTAGGTCTCGTGGAAAAACAAACGAATCCTTTAGGTCGTGTTTTAAGGCGTTTATGTATTGAATTCGATCAAGTTTGTGTACAAATTCATTTAGACTAAAGTTTACTACCGTTGATTCTGTACTACTCATAGATCTTGCGTGTCTAAACGTTATTTCACATTTCTGGCTGTTCATTACTAATAAGGAAAACATATCTGGAGATAGGCTTTTATCGTTTTGGAATAAATACACAAGTTTCAAAAGTGTTTGTCCATTTAATTCGATGCAGGAATAAGCGTTAGATGTAATAAAATTTTTTTGTAAAGTCAGATTTGGATTTTTTTTAACAGAATTACGCCAAAGACGCAAAAAAAAGATCGAAAAAAAGGTTCTGTAAATAATTTCTTGGATATCGTGACTTTTTTCAACAAAACCAAAATTAACAAAATTCATAATTTTAAGGAAACTTCTTGTTCCGTTACTGTTCTCTACATTTAAAAGTAAGTTTTGAATTTTTATGTCGCAAATTTTTCGAGCACTCTCGTAGTTCATGCGGTCTTCCCTGCTTAAATTATAAAGAGTTAGTAAATGTTTATCTTTTTGAAAGGTTTCAATTACAGCTTTTATGTCATCGACTTTGGCATTATATTTTCCTAGTACCAGGGTTGTTTTGGGGTCAAAAAACTTATTTTTTAGTTTAACCATAATGTGAATGGGATCTTGCATAAAACAAATATCAGTTTTATTATAGTCCAAGTGATTAAAATTTTGAGGCTCTGTCGTAAACCCTGCATAGGATTTCATAGCTTTTAGTAAACGAGGGTCTCCATCAGATGAGAATCCCAAAATCCTTATATTGTATGCTGCAGCTTCTGTTTTAAGATAGTTCCATCTTTGAGATACATCGGTGGCATTAAATTTATTGTCGGTTCCAAAGACCGATAAAATAAATGGAGGCGACTTTTCAAGTGCTTCTGCCACAATAACTAGTGCGTATTCTGCTTTAGTTGAATTTTCGTAGTAATTTTTTACACTTGCAACAGACGTTGCTGGAAAAGCATCAATCTTTGGAATTCCACGCTCCAATGGAGAAGAGAAACCCACAATATTGTTTGAGAAAGTGTCGTATTCTATTGAGCCCGTTATACGCGTGCAATCTTCCGCCACCCAGACAATCTTTTTTAAATTGCGTTGTTCCAAATATTGATTCAAAGCAGACATGTTAATTTTACCCAATTCGTATCTTAATTTGTCCTGTTTTATAAACCTATTTAATGAAGATAAAGAAGGAATAACGCTACTTAAGTTTGCATGTAAGGTTTCGTATAATAATTTTCCTCCAATATAATATAGATATACGCTAAATCGTTTGAAATCGGGCTCAAAGGAATTTTTTTTATTAGAGTTCTGATTTTGAGTCGCATGTTCGATTAATTTATGTAGAAAATCGTTGGTTATTTCTACATCTGAAGTTCTTAAATCCGCAGTTTCATAAAACTTACGTGATGAATTTTGGTTAATTAATTCGGCTATCTGAGTGATGATCGGAAAATACGAAGTTATCAATTTTTGATTTTGGCTTGTTAAATTTTCTCGTTTTCTTCTTTCGCGTTCTGACCGTGAATATTTAAGTGAACTCCATTTTGTGGCAGTTAAACAGGTTGTATTTTCATCGTGGACGCTTTCTAAATCCTCCTCTTCATTATTCAGTTGATCTTGTAAAATGCTATTTGTTAAAACTGTCAAATTTTGGTTGTCATGATTATAACCTTTGGATATTTTTTCCATATTTTCAGTAATGGAATCTGTACTCAAATCTGGGGCTACATTATCGAGTAGGCTTGTATTTAACATATTTTCAACTGTCACACCAGACAAAGGTTTATTAAAATCTAGGTTGAGATTGACCACGTGATTTTCTAAAGTCGTATTGTCTGAGTCCATTAAATTTTGATTTTCTAAATAATCCGGCATTGGATCTAGGTTCTCTTTATCAGGTATACCATCATCAAAAATATTTTCTGGTAGTTTTAAATCAGCATTATCAGAGTTATTTTTGAGGTACCCTGTGGTATAGAACAAATCATTTGTATCATGTTCGGTATCATGTGACAAATCCGGGGGCGAATCCAAGTGCAAATTTTGGATCGGCTGAAATTTTTTTATTGTCAAACATTGTAGAATTCTTGGTTTTTCTCGAGTTTTTTCTGTAAAAGAAGTTATTTTGCTTTGCACCACTAATTTGGCTTGCTCTTCTTCAGATATGCTGTTGTCCCTTGTGGATTGAGATTCGTCATTTGAATCAGTTTGGTTTTCCAAGATAAACCCCTTAAGATGTGTTTTAAGTAAATGTCTGTTAAAATTTGAAAGAATCCACCTCGATGACCTATTTGTTTTTTTAGAAAATTTTCGGATAATAAAAGTTTTTGAACACTGACAGGTAATTTTGCATATTGTTTGTTCATTTTTTTGTGTCGCGGCATATTTTATGTTGTTAAATAATAATTCCATACTGGGTTTATGCTTTTCCCATTCATTTCCCAAGCGATTTTTGACCCAAACACGTACCAATTTCGATATTTCAGCGTTTTCTTTGGTTAATGTGTCCGTGTCGTTCGCGGTTCGTTCTTGGGAGTTTTTACAATCTTGAACTAAAACCGAGTCAGTCATGGTCCAGCGATCTTCGATTATAACCGAATCAGTCATGGTCCAACAATCCTTTGGTATTTGATCATTGACAGGCTTTAAAGCATCTTTCATAAGAAAAATAAGATTGCGAAAGCCTATATTTAAAGCAAACATACCCGGTTTTTTCTTGTAAAGCGGTCCATAATACATTCCGTAATCAGTTTCGGGAATAATATGGTGCAGTGTATCTTTAGCATAACATTCAATTGTCTTGATATCGTCATTCGTAATATTTTTAAGTGTTGCGGTTGTTCCGAATCCTGTTACAGTTAACAGATTTTTGATATAACCAGGTACTTGTGTTCCCAGAGCTTCCTCCAGTTTCGGAAAGAGAGTATCGGAGGGCTCCATCTAAAAGTAAAAGCAAAATATTAGTCAAAGGCTATACCAGCTAGTTATTATGGTTTGCTTGATATCGACTGTGTGATTTGCTAGTACAAATTGTAATGGTAAAAAAAAATTATTTCCTATTTATTCCCTTATTCTTATGTCACAAATCATTTTTCTGTAAATTTATAAGGGCACTAAAAATTTTCCTCTATCTGTAAATCTATCTATTCTATATTTGATAATAGCGGTCGACCCGCGGCGTTGCCTGCAATTTCCAAACAAGTTTCATTTACAACTGCCACTGACTGAAATGTTAACTAAAATGTAGTCTACTGTTTATCCCAAATTCTCAGGGTCAATTTCAATATGTCAGCTGACTTTTAAACACAGAAGTTAAATGGAAATGTCACTGTCAGTGTCAAAAAATTGGTCCGGATGAATTTGAAATGGAGTTTATGTTTTAATACAGTTTACACTTTACCTTCGTTTTTGCCTGATTAAGGGACACTTACACACATACATACATTAGGCCTACCAGATTTTTTTGAGCTAACAATAAATGATTTTATATAGCTCTTTTACATTTTTTGTGAAATATTTTAAAAAAAGTTGATTGGGTTAGCTGCCAAGGAGGGCTGCAGGGTTGGGGAGACATTTTAGGGATTTAGTGTTGCCAAAACCATGCAATAGCTACGCCGCAGCAAAAGATTCGAAAAAATTATTCTAAAAATGTTATATTTTACACTTTTAAAATGCCATTCAAAAATTGACACTAAAACTAGCATTTTTAGCTGCAAGCTTTTTTTTAAAAGGGTTAAATAAAACTAAAAGTAGATAATTTTTTTAAAGATCCTGCTGATAAAAATTTATGTAAAATTAAACAAAAATCATATATGAAGGGCACAGTACCAAATGGAGAAATAAAAAAAATAACGAAAATAATAATTTGTTTTTTTTTTCGCGTGTAATACCACCCATAAGAACTTTTTTTTTATTATTTTGTAAATTTGATATTAAATATCATGATATTCTTTTGGCATTCTCTAACAATTTATTACATCTTAAAGCATATAAAAGTGAAGAGAAAAACTGAATTTTGGTCAATTTGTGGGTTAGGCCGTTTTGGTTCTGTGCCCTTTATATAAAAATGATTTATTGTGCCGCAGGCAAAAATACTTACAATTTGATCAAATTCCTTAAAATTTTGGATTTTTGTATATTTTAAATATAAGAAAATAATTATTTTTGATACTGTTGCGATGATATGAGGAAAATAAAAGTACCTATAGTTCTAATGTAGTAGAGTATGAAGTACTCTGCTTTAAAAAAGAATACTGTACTCACGAAAGTATAAATGGTCACACTAACTATACTGAATCTAGCAAAAAAACCCAGGGAGAAAAAACCCGGATAAAACTACCGAAAAAAAACCCATGGAATAATCTATTGTTGCATAATTATTATAATCTATACATATAATAAATCTCTAGAGGGGTCAGTTCTGTACATTAAATATATTTTTTTTTTAATTTTTGTTGTGGGCTTCTAAACAGACCGACCATATAGATACCAAAAATACAATTTTTAGAACTTTTGTTTGTGCAAAAACTACTGGATCGATTAAAATCAGACTTTTACTACTGGATTCCTTGGGCACCTGGGCAGGACATAGGCTTTATTTCATTAAAATCGGTTTACAGTAACAAAAGTTATCATCATTTAAATCAAAGAAAAGGGGAAAAATGGGTAAAACCGCAGGCGAAGCTGCGGAGTATTCATCTGGTAAAAAATAAGTTAAAATACATCAAAATCTGAAAATGTTGGGTTGGGTAGAGTTTGGGTTAGCTATAATAACTTTTTCTTGTTTTTTTTTCGGGGGTTTTCTTGCCGGTTTTTTTTATAGATTCAATTCGATATAACATACCAACAATAAATATTCTACTGTGGAAAAATTACCTAGCTCTTTTACAGGTAAGTAAAAATATTATTTCTTATTAAGCGAGTTATTAAGTGTATTTAACATTGGCTTTTACCTTCCACAAAGTTACACAAGCGGCCCTTCCTTTGACCGTTGTTTATATTAAACACCTATAACATCCATTTATGTTGTGACATGCACAATAAATGACTTGATCTGCACTGCACTAAAATACCTAGTTCGGTATTCAAATAAGCCTCGTTTTTTTTCGACACTTTCCGGAATGTGGGCTGGTATCATAGAGTGCCGAAGTTGTTAAGGTAATCTTTGCTGGTATGTTGTCATGTTCTCATGGCTACTCTGCCGTCCAAAGGAAGAACGCAGTAAGTCGACTTGCATTTTTAAGATTTTTTGATGCAGTTTTAAATTTTGCATCTATCAAAAAAACGTTTTTAAAGAAATTTGTTTTTTTTGCAAAAAAAAACAACTTTTTAGTTTGCTGTAAGTCGTAAATTCTTTCCAAAAAATGTATGAAAAACTGAGGTAGAATGCAGTAATGTAAATAAAATGCGTACTTGTCAAAATTGGTCAAAACTTATACCAGTGTCGGTCACAGCTTTTGTGAAAGGGGGGGGGGGGCGGTTTAAAAATGGTACAGGCTCGGTCAATGCAGATCTAATAGTACCTAATCAGATTTTGAGTTGTCCGTTTATCTTAAATTTGTGAATAAAAATACGTGCTAAATGCGCCGCAGGCGAAAATTTTGATAAAATTATACTAAAAATTGCATTTTTTAAATGTTTCATAATTAAAATTGTATACAGAATGGTTTTCAATAGCGCCGCAGGCGAAAATTTTTGCAATTTGGGCGGACAGTTGTTGTGTTATTTGTTAACTTGGTATTAAGTGGCTTGAAAAGGGGGGGGGGGGCGATCGCGGTATTAAGTGGCTTGAAAAGGGGGGGGCCCCCTGTGACCGCCACTGCTTATACCAAAAAGTTTGCTTTTTTTCAGTTGATACTTAAGTGTTAATCATAAAAACTGCAAAACCAAAAATCGTTTTTTGTTTTGTTTTTCTCAAAACGAGGTTTCTCGACTTACTGCATTCTTCCTTTGGACGGCAGTACTACTACTACTACTACTACTACTACCACTACCACTACTACTACTACTACTACTACTACTACTACTACTGATTTATTGTTGATAGTTACACCTTATATTTTAAAGACAAATCGTCTTTTTAAATTATATTATTTAAAAAAAACTTCTTTCTATGTTTTTCAACTATAATTTATAAAAATCAAATTTCAATTAATTTTGGCACTAAAGATGACTGGATTAAAAGTGCGAGTCCACTCTTCCGCCACCCAAACAATACAAATAATGAGCCGCCGTGCCTGGCACAAATTTTGCTCTAATTTTCCTATATACGCAATGTTAAAGGCGCGCTTTTCGCCCCATCTTTGTCGTTTACATTGGCTGCGGGTAAAACCTATCTCTTTTTAGCCGAGCCAGCCTGAAATTGGCACAGAGTTAGTCGTTCGCAGGTCCGTCGCTTTGAATCGGAAATACACGATCGCCTAAGTCGGGATAACCATGGTAATGTAATGATGAAGATAAAAAGAAAATTACAAAATAAAGGGAAACAAAATTTTAAAGACCAAAAAGTATTTTTTTTTTGCAGAAAAATAAGGTAGTGCCATGGCACCGTGGCACTACCTCACGAGCCGCCACTGACTGGATAATGAGCAAAAACCGGCATACTTCAACGCATTCCTTTAGTTATTATCTGTGGATCTCTACTAAGGACCCTGATCCTGAGGCAAGCTCTAAAAGAAGCAAAGCCTGACATTACTTTAAAAGTTTGAGTTGTCATTTTTGATTTGTTTTCCTCGATTTGGTCATCGGCGACTTGACTTGTCCTATATTTTTTTACTAATTTCGGATATAAAATGGGACACACAAGTACAATGTGACACACCCAGGCAAGCAAACACACAAGGAATCGAATTTAAACTTCCACTTTCTTTACCACTACCATAGGACTATTTAAACAAAAGGTTAATTTAAATCGTTTGACAAGAAAACAAACTATTGAAAATAATAACGAGCCGCCAATGATAAGAGCGAGGAAAAAAAAGTCAAAAATGAACGAGCTTGCTCTAGGATCAGGGTACTTAATCTCTCCGCATTTTTAATCTGGCAAAAACCGATTGACATCATACCCAGACAGCACACGTCGTCCAATGGACGTCCAGTTTAAGTCCATCCCAGGTCCAGGACGTCCAGGACATTAAATGGACGTCCATTGGACGTCCAAATTCGGACAAACCAATGGACATGGTATGATCGTACAATGGACGTCCATTATAATTTAGTCAACTGTTTTTTTTTAATATATCTGTTTTTTCTATCGAAAATAATATGTAGACCTTCATTAAAAGCAGAGATTACGTTTAGGGGTTTTTAAATTTTCGTCTCAATTTTTTTTTTACTTTTATTTATGAAACATTATTTCTATCAAATTTTGACCCCCCTCGCCCTTGAAACATTTTAAACTTCCCCTACCACCCACCAGCATTAATATTTTGGTTGAAACACAAACCTGTTAACAGGTTTGTGGGTTGAAAAAAAAAATAAAGTTCGATGTACATGACCGGAAACTCACTTTACAGGTCTCCACAGATTTACAGGTCTCGCCTGCGGCAAGCCCTGTAAACATTCTGTGTCTACCTGTAAAGTTCCATTTTCCGGTCTAGTAACGTAAATACCTATTGGACTCTTGGTTCTTTTAGGATGGCAGATATGCATTTTTACAATCCATGGATTGCTGCAGTAATGTAAAACTACAATACAAAGGATGTCCAGTGGATGTCCAATGGACGTCCAATGGACGTCCCTTTATGTCCAGAAATGGACGTCCATTGAACGGACAAAAGTGTCCAATATGTATCGTCCATTGGACGTCCATTGGACGTCCACTGCTGTGTTATGGACTAACAATGGACGTCCAGAATGTCCAGACATGGACGGTAATTGGACGTCCATTGGACGTTTTTGTGCTGTCTGGGTAGCATAGCTAGGAGCAGAGCACACATGCTTAAAGGTCAAATCATGCTCGCAACTTAGATCAACTTAATACAAAGTGCGCAGATTTTTTACCGCATAAAAAATCTCGGCTTGCTGTCTTATGAGTATGAATTGACCCTAAGGGTGTTATGAAATTTCTAGATTAGTTTTACATACAAAAGCAAATAATTGCATGCAAGTTTCTTCTATTGTTTTATTCGAATGTTACTTACCCTTCAATAAACATTTCACTCTTTGACCCTACCGTCGCGTCGGCTAAGGTTCACACATAAAAAATAAATCTTAAAATAAACACTTTAATTGCGCATGACTGTACGCATGCGCAATAACCAAAATTTTCAAAAATTGCCACTTGATTACAACATGATTACAACTTGATTACACCTGATTACACCTGATTACACCTGATTACACCTGATTACACCTGATTACACCTGATTACACCTGATTGCAACTTGATTACAACTGATTACAACTGATTACAACTGATTACAACTGATTACGCCTGATTACACCTGATTACACCTGATTACAACTTGCCTGTACACCAAATTACACCACCGAAATACCCCTCGCATGATGACCTTTGTTTTTTTTTTTGGTCACAAGAATTTTTGATGGGACGGTGCCCACCCCGCCCCTTCAGGCGCACTACGCCGCTGCACAGTCCTCCACCATCTGTCACATTCTCTCACAATCTTACCACAATCCTTCACAATCTTACCACAATCCTTCACAATCTTTCACAATCCCTCACAATCTTAGCAAAAGATTGTGGATTTTCACAATCGGTGTACACATTTTGGGTTAGCTGTTCACCCCTCAGTCTTTGCCATTTGAAAATTAATAAAAAATTAAATTAAGGAAACAAAAAATATTGTGAAATATAATGGTTGTGACTCTGTTACCTAAAGAACAAGAAGCTTAGACTACATACAACAATATGATAAACCAAAAAGTGATTATTGAGACAACAAACAAGAGTTGCCAACTTAGTAGATTTTCTACTAAATCTGGTAGATTGAGGTCTTCTACTGGTGGGCAAATTTTTGATCTATAGTTGAATAGAATAGAAATATATTAGCGTAAAAACATGTACAATAGTTAACAAATAACATTGTCACATTATGGTGTTGTCATAAACTATTTAAAACAACAATATCACTATTCATAATACAATTAAAATAAGTAGTTAAAAATTGTTATTAAAAGTTTTATAAATCATAATAAAACATACTTATAAGATAAAATTCATTTTATTATCAAGAAAAAAAAAACATTTTAAAATCAGAAACACAGACATTCATATACAAACACACTTAACATATAACTCGGACAGAGCTAAAAATCTGAAATGGTTAAATTTTTTATTAAAAATGTTTCCAGGTCATAAAAGGTGTTTTGACACAAGTATCGAATAATTTTAGTTTTAAATTCATTTAATTTTAGGGCTCTTATTTCCTTTGGCAATTTATTGTAAAAAATTGGGGCATAATAGTTCTTACTAAACCTAGAATGTTCTAACCTGGTAAAGGGTAACCTGATGCTCATAGCATTTCTTGTACCATAATCGTGTGTTTCTGACATTAAGTTGTACTCACTTAGGTTTTCTTTGACATACATTAAACATTTCAATATATATAAGGAAGCTAGTGTTAGCAAATTTTTATTAATTGATGATGTATATAAGTGGCACCGCATCATAGCTATGGTAAACCAAGTTTTGCCACTAAATCTATGTAAAGAAGCCTCAAAAAATTGTTGTTTCACTTTGTACTGGCAGTGTGCCGCTTTACATGTCTATAATAAAACACCAAGACCTTTTAAAGGAGGGAGCCTGTCAACTTAATGGACACACGAATTTTGTGAAAATTTTTTTTAGGATTAAAAAGGGCTTTTTTAAGAACATTTACAAAAAAAAATTTTTGCAGATTATGTGGTATTTTTTGAAAAAAATTGTCCTATAAAATGAGCCAAGGCCATTTAACCTCACTTTTTTCAATAACATTCAATAACAACTAACTTCAGAAAGCATGGCTGCCAACCAAAATGCACCTGAAAAATGTTTCAAAAGGGCACTGTTGCCAGATCACCACAAAAGTCATCAAAATTAGGGAAAACCGAACCGAACTTTAAAAAAAAGTGTTTTTTTTTATATTATCCGCATCTAAATATGCTTAAAAATATCTAAATTAGTGTTTGCAAGTGAAATCGCGATTGAAAAATGTTTAGTTTTTGTGTCTCCGAAGTCGACAGGAACCTAAAGGCGATATGAAATAGGTACTTACCTAATAAATAAAGATCTGAAACATAAAAGAAAATCCAAAATTATATTAAAATGTGTGCAAATTGATTTAGTTGCAAAAACGGTAATTTGTTTTGTAAAAAGTCGGTTCTAATTTGACATAAAAAAAAAAAACAGTTAAATGTTTTTTTTTTTCAGTAAAAAATCTAGTAGAATCTGAATAGAAATAAATGACCTTTTATTATTGTGCTACATTTGTGAACCACAGCTTATTGAAATAATTTGTGAATTACTATGTAAAAATACGAGGGGTGAACTGTTAGCTCCCGCTAAATTTCGCGGTTGTTTATATATATTTTTAAAAACACACAACTGTATGAAAGGCAAAGCGCATTCAGCGTATTTGGACATGCGCACCAACAACCTGAGAGATCATTGTCAATCGCCAAGAGAAAAAGGCGTGTTAATTTCGTTCTCCAACTATTTTAAATATCTACACCTGAAAGTGCTCGATTTTTGTGTACTGAAGCATAGAACTGGAAACTTCAACCCTTCAGCTACGTGGTGACATCATTAGATCCATTCGGAGGCCCCTGGGAACGAGGAGAACTTGACTGCAAAGGAGGTGAGTGCTTGTCTATGATTACCGTTGTGTGGTTCCAACAATTTTACCTATGGACATTTTGATTATTTCGTAGAATCATATCAATATATTTATGTTTGCTCGCGATATCATTAATTAATAATATTTACAGTCCATTCATTGCCTTTAACGTTTTTCTATCCGTGGGCTAACATAAAAGTGTTCCGTTCGAGCCGAATTATTTTTAAATAATAAATCCATACGACGGTATTATTATTTGCAATAAGACGGCGGCCTTGAATTTTTTCGCAGCATCGTCGTTGAAACGTCGAGAGAGAAAGTCGGCCGGCGCAGTACGTGTTTTTGGTCCGCTGCCATGGTAACGGGTCTACTCCGCGTGGTGTAAACAAAACGAGTAGGAGTCAAAACAAAACAAAACAAAAGTTCAGTGGTGTATCATATCATTTCGATATTTAAAACAATTTTTATCAATTGGCGATAGATTAGTGCATATTTTCGACAATTCGTCATTTTTCTATTTCAGAAGCATTAATTTAGCGTTAATTGTATATTTACCGACAATTTCGTCATTTCAAAGGTAAAATCATGTCTGTCAAAAAAGCCGTACAAAAACGCAAGGGTTTTTTATCTGCGATCACCGAGTGTTATGTGTTGTCGCAGACTGCGGAAAAAGATGAAAGAGCGAGAAACGAGTTTCAAGTGAGGTATGCCGATTTGGATGAAACCTTCGATAAATGCATGCTGGCACATAATGACGTCATTATGTTGCTAGACGACTCGGACGATGAGGAATTTAAAACGCAGGATGCGATCCTTTCAGAAGCTCGTAAATATTTTTATGCGTGTAAGGGGGTTTACTCTAAAATATTTCCGGTTGAGGCCCCATCTTTTTCGGGATCATATGTTCGACAAAACGAATACGAAACTCCAAAACTCAAAGAGTTAGGTATTCCCATATTTCGAGGTGATAAAAAATTATGGCCAAGCTTTTTCGATCTTTTTAATAACATTATAGATCAAAATCAAAGTCTAAGTAACGTTCGAAAACTTCAATATTTATTTTCATATCTCGAGGATGAGCCTTTAAAATTGATATCAGGGATTAGCTTATCTGATCAAAATTATAAAATTGCTTACGACAAATTAGTCAATAGATATCAAAACAAGCGAGACCTCGCAAATGATGCTTTGAGCTCAATTATGAACTCCACCTTAAAAAACGAGTCAGCTAAAGAATTGCGTAATTTAATTGACACCTTTTCTGAATCCCTAGAAATTTTAAAATCACTTAGCTTTGACGTTGACAGTTGGGACTTTATTATTTTTTTCATTTTATTAGAAAAATTGGATATTCCAACGCGTTCAAATTTCGAAATGAGTCACGCCAATACTAATACCGAAATTCCCACTTTTCAGTCACTTTTTCAATTTCTAGAAAAAAGATGTAAAGTTTTGGAATCACTTCCTCAATCAACAGCACCCAAAAAGGTGCCTATCTATCAAAAATCAAATTCTATGCAAAATCAGTCTGGGCAAAAGCCTACCTATCAAAATTCAAATTCTATGCGAAATCAGTTTGGGCAAAAGCCTACCTATAAATCATCCAACTCGCCTTTTATAGGACTGGCTGGCACCTCAACTAATTCGAGTACGGGAATAAAATGTTTCCGATGTAATCAAGGTCACGTGCTTTCGAAATGTCAAACATTTCTTGATCTCTCACCTATCGATCGCCTATCTTTCGTCAAACAGAAAAAATTATGTTTAGCGTGTTTTCATCCCTTGCATGATGTAGATACGTGCAAATCAAAATATTCATGCAGGACTTGCAATAGTAAAAGGCACCACACTTTAACTCATATCTTAGAAACTAATCAAGCGTCTGGAAGCCAAGATACTAGTCCTGTCATTCACACACCACCTGTCAATAATCTTCATGTGTCATTAAATGCCTCAGGACCTTCAGGTACCTTTCTTTTATGCACCGCCATAATAGATGTTATGGACGGTTGCGGAAATTTTCAACCTGTAAGGGCACTGCTTGATTCTGGATCACAGACTGGATTCATCAGTGAAAAGTGTATTCAGCGTCTTAATCTTCCTAGGCGAAGTTACACCACTGAAATATTCGGATTAAATCAGATGTCTTCTTTTACTTCCAAAGGGCTCGTTCAATGTCACATTAAGCCACAAGGACAAGTCACTCCTTTACTTAATTTCGAAGCAATTGTTGTTCCACAACTATGTTCCAATATGCCTACATTCTCCTTGAACGATAATCAGTGGAAACACTTGGGAAACCTTAAACTTGCCGACCCATCTTATTTCAAATCTAGACCTGTGGACCTGGTTATTGGTTGCGAGCTATTCGCACAGATTTTCAAGGAGGGCAGGGTTCTTGGACAGGTAGGGCAGCCTTCAGCCCTTGAAACTATCTTTGGCTGGGTCGTCATGGGAAAGGTTGACGAAGTAGGTAGTCTTACGGAACGAACCAGTTGTTTTTTAACGAGTCATTCACCTCCTTTAGAGGTCATTCTCCCTAGGTTTTGGGAAATCGAACATTTGCCTAAAAAACAAATCTTATCAAAGGAAGAAAAACAAGCAGAATCAATTTTTACTGCTAGTGTATTACGGCAACCGAGCGGTAGATTCATGGTAGATCTTCCGTTTAAAGATAAAATAAACCCTGACCTAGGAAATACTTATCCGCAAGCTTATCGTAGATTTTTACTTCTAGAAAATAGATTAATCAAAAATCCTGATCTGTACACTGCCTATTCAAATTTCATGCAAGACTATATCGATTCTAATCATATGAGTTTGGTTTTATCTAGTCAACCAAAGGTCGACGTATCGTGTTTTTTAGCACATCATTGCGTTTTAAAGCCGGAAAGCTTGAGTACAAAATTAAGGGTGGTCTGGGATTGTTCAGCAGTCACCCCAAAAAATATTAGTCTCAATGACACATTGTTATCTGGACCGAAACTTCAAAAAGATATTGCTTCTTTACTCCTTACATTTCGTCTTAATCCTATTGCCTACATTGCTGATATCAAACAGATGTTCCGTCAAGTCCTTATCAATCCTTATCACCGTCCTTATCAAAGGATATTGTGGAGGTTTTCTCCACAGGACCCACTTTCAGTGTGGGAACTTTCTACTGTCACTTTTGGCATGACATGCTCGCCTTTTCTAGCCATGCGTACCTTAAATGAGCTGGCAGAGAGAGAAAAGGAACGTTTTCCTATGGCTAGTACTGTTCTAAAAACGTCAATCTATATCGACGATATCTTGGGAACTAGCCCTTCGCTTTCTGAAGCTCTCTCCCTTCAAACAGAACTCAATGATTTGTTGAAGTCGGGAGGATTTGAACTTAAAAAATGGGCAAGCAATTGTCCTGAGTTATTGGCAACATTGCCAGAGTCCGATCGTCAAATGCCTCTCTCTTTCGACAAGGAGGAACCCCATTTTATCAAAGTTTTAGGACTTCAATGGCATCCAAAAAACGACATTTTTTCTTATCAATGCCGAATGAAGGACAAACCCCCAACCAAACGTTCTATTTTATCTATCATAGGAACAATCTTCGACCCCTTAGGTTTTCTTTGTCCCTTGTTGCTACAAGCAAAATTTATTTTGCAACAGTTGTGGATATCGAAAGTAGGCTGGGACGAAGAACCAGATTCTTCTATCATCGACTCTTGGAACAAACTTCGTTCTGAATTCCCGCTTCTTTCCAATTTTCAATTACCCCGACAAATCAAACTGTCAAAAACCAATACCTGTCAAATCATCGGCTTCTGTGACGCTTCAATTCGAGGCTACGCAGGCGTCGTATATTTTCGTGTAGAAGAGGAAAACAATATATCTGTTTCTCTCATATCTGCAAAATCTAGGGTCGCGCCTATAAAGTCACAAACTTTGGCTAGGCTAGAACTCCTAGGCGCATTTCTTTTAAGCGAATTAATTGACTTCGTTTTATCTAGCTATGAAGGAAAAATAACTTTTACAAATATCGTTACTTTCTGCGATTCGCAAGTCGTATTGCACTGGCTTTCATCCCCTCCTAATCGCTGGCAAACCTTTGTTGGAAATCGCGTCAGTAGAATCCAAGAAATCATTCCCTCAAACTCGTGGCGCTACATTCCTTCTGCTTTGAATGCAGCCGATATTGCGTCACGAGGGGCCACCCCTTCACAGCTCATGTCACATGACATGTGGTGGAACGCACCGTCGTTTTTGTGGTCTCCCGAAAACGAATGGCCCGATTTTCATAAATCAAAAATGCCGATTGATTTCGGAGATATTAATCTGGAGGAAAAGCCAAAAGTCTGTTGCAATGCGATAATTGATGTCAACTTCTTAGATCAGCTTCTTATCAAATATTCATCTATATCCAAAATTCAACGTATCATTTGTTATGTCCTTCGAATAGTTAACTTTTTTCAAAACCATTCCTATCAAAAACCCACTAAGCCGCCGGACCAAAAAGTTATTTTTGAGAATATTGTTTTTCCTACCACCGGTGAGATGCAAAGTGCGTTACACCTTCTTATCAAACGCGTTCAAGGTTCTTGTTTTTCTGAGCTTTTTTCTGCGTTATCTAAGGATAAACCAATACCGAAACCTTTGCGAAAACTTTCACCTTTTCTTGATGAGAATAATATCATTAGAGTCGGTGGCAGATTACAAAAATCTGACCTTTTGTCTTATTCTGCAAAACACCCCGTCTTACTTTCGAGTGACCATCGTTTAACTACACTTCTTATCGAGTCCGCTCATCGACAATATCTTCATCCTGGGTTTAAAACATTACATAATCTGCTTTTACAGCAATTTTGGATATTATCTGCCAGACGGGCAATTCAAAGAACCATATCCAAGTGCTTGCAATGTTTTAGAATCAACCCTAAACCCTATAGACCGCCCATAATGAGTTCACTTCCCGCTCATCGAATCAATCAGCTTAAACCTTTTTCGAGTGTAGCTATCGACTTTTGTGGACCTTTCTTTGTGATTCCTCATCGTTACCGTGGTTGTAGAGCTTTCAAATCGTATGTCTGTGTGTTTGTCTGTACGGCCACACATTGCGTGCATTTGGAATTAACCATGGAACTGTCCACCGAAGGGTTCGTAGGTGCATTCCATCGATTCATTTCTAGACGCGGAAGCGTGACGCAATGCTGGTCAGATCAAGGCAGTAATTTTATAGGGTTTCGTAACCAATTACTGGATTACGCAAGAAGTGCTGCCACCAGACTTTCTATTCGTTGGCATCTGGGACCTCCTCTCAGTCCACATTTCAATGGCCTGGCAGAAGCTGGCGTCAAAAGTTTTAAAACTCACTTTGTTCGAGTTGTCGGCGACCAGAAGTTGTCTATCATGGAGATGTCCACCCTTACCTGTCGCATAGAAGCCGTACTTAATAGTCGCCCTTTATCTCCTGCCTCTTCAGACCCACACGATCTTCAACCTCTTACCCCTGGGCATTTTTTGACACTTGAACCCCTTAACTCTGAAATTCCGGAGTCAGATTTGTCCGAGGTTCCCCTAAATCGGCTCTCGAGATGGCAACTAATCCAAAAACTACATAATGATTTTTGGAAACGGTATTCTATAGAGTATTTGCATACGCTACAACAGCGACACAAGTGGGCTGATTTGTCCCCAAATATCAAATTAAATGATTTGGTTATCATAACAAGTGATCACATTCAAACGCCTTTGAAATGGCCGGTCGGTCGGGTCATCGAACTGCATCCCGGCGGGGACGGTCAGGTGCGTGTTGCGACGGTAAAAACGGTTACCGGTGTTTATAAGCGGCCAGTTGTAAAACTGTGCCTCTTGCCAAATTAAAAGTAATTTTAATTTTCTACCTTTTACCGGGTATTACAATAGGTTTTTTATTTTTAATTTTTTTTTTTTGAATTTTTTGTTTGTTTGTTTTGCCTTTTTTCGGGATTTCGTTATCTCTAAATAAACTTACGATACTTATCTATTTTCATTCATTTATATTTATCGGTCGATTCTTTTTCTTATATCTATATCTGTCCGGTTGAGATTCTAAATTTGTGTGTTTTGGAGGGCAGTTATGTTAGCTCCCGCTAAATTTCGCGGTTGTTTATATATATTTTTAAAAACACACAACTGTATGAAAGGCAAAGCGCATTCAGCGTATTTGGACATGCGCACCAACAACCTGAGAGATCATTGTCAATCGCCAAGAGAAAAAGGCGTGTTAATTTCGTTCTCCAACTATTTTAAATATCTACACCTGAAAGTGCTCGATTTTTGTGTACTGAAGCATAGAACTGGAAACTTCAACCCTTCAGCTACGTGGTGACATCATTAGATCCAATCGGGGGCCCCTGGGAACGAGGAGAACTTGATTGCAAAGGAGGTGAGTGCTTGTCTTTGATTACCGTTGTGTGGTTTCAACCATTTTACCTATGGACATCTTGATTATTTCGTAAATTTTATTTTAAAATTTTATGTTTGCTCGCGATATCATTAATTAATAATATTTACAGTCCATTCATTGCCTTTAACGTTTTTCTATCCGTGGGCTAACAGTGAACAGCTAACCCAAAATGTGTACACCAATTGTGAAAATGCACATTTTTTTGTGTGAGGGTTTGTGGTAAGATTGTGAGGGATTGCGAGGGATTATGGAGGACTGTGCAGCGGTGTAGAGTGCCTGAAGGGGCGGGGGGGCGACAGCCCATCAAAAATTCTTGTGACCAAAAAAAAAAAGGTCATCATGTCTATAGTTTCCTTTGCAAGGGATTGTGACAAACTGTGGTAAGATTGTGAGCGGTTGTGGTAAGATTGTGACAGATTGTGAGTGATTGGGACAGACTGTGTAAAGATTGTGAAGGATTGTGAAAGATTTTGAGTGATTGGGATGGATTGTGTAAAGATTGTGAAGGATTGTGGTAAGATTGTGAGGGATTGTGGTAAGATTGTGACAGATTGGGAGGGATTGTGTAAAGATTGTGAAAGATTGTGAGAAATGTGTACACTGATTGTGAGAGCTGTTCACCCCTCATAAAAATATAATGCTAGCAGCTAGATGGCAGTACTTGTGCATTAATCTTTCTTTGAATTGAATTGAATGGAGTTTATTACAAAAAGCTACAAATTAATGTTGTAAATACTCTGATGATTTTAATATTCAAATAGCCTGAATCAGATTAAAGTGATACTCGGATTAATCATCTGTATTCTAATTAATTATTTAAATTCGATATGAAACGTAGTGCAGCCATATACATGTCCGATTCCGATTATTCTGAGTTTTTAGTTGCTTTCGTTTGTTACCATAGAAATCGATCTCTGACTCTGAAGAATAAATTCGAATTCGTCTTTGAGCTTGATCAGCGAAAATATGTTCAGTTATATGTTCGCTGGCTTGAGGCATAACAATCCGCCCGCGACTGTGTTTGTTTTTTATTTTACTAATAAAAATCCTATGTAAAAATTGAAATACAGCAAAATTATAACTATAATTATATTAAATTTATATACTTTAAAATTTATAAAATTATTGGTAATCCTACTGAATGTCAACCTTTGCAGGATCAATTGAATTTGTTTTCTTGGTGTACAGAAAATAGTCTTACCTTAAATATTAAAAAATGCAATATCATTACTTTTAATAAAATAAAACAACCTATTCTATTTAATTATTCAATTGACTCTGAAGAGTTAGAGAGAAAAACCTTAGTTAAAGATCTAGGAGTGTGGATAGAAAGTGATCTATAATTTAGCACACATATTGAAAAAACCACCAACAAAGCAATGAGATTACTGGGGTTTCTCTTTCGCACTCTGAAAGATATAGATAATATTTATGTGTTAAAAGATGTTTACTGTGCACTTGTTCGTTCGGTGCTCGAATATGCCAGTTCAGTTTGGCAGCCTTTTTATGCAGTTCATAAAGAGAGCTTAGAGAGAGTGCAGAGAAAATTTTTAAGAAGAGTGGGACTTAGGCTGGGTATTCCCTATGAAGAAATTAATTGTATTGAGATAATGAAACTTTTAAATCTTACTTAATTAGAAAGTCGAAGAACGTTTTTTGATACTTGCACTCTCTTTAAAATTCTGAACGGTATGATTGATGCCCCAGAGCTTCTTTCAGAGGTTAGCTTTCACATTCCACCTAGGAATTCCAGAAATAAAGATCTATTTAGTCTAACATTTCATAGAACTAATTATGGCACTAATATTCCTATAAATCGAATGTGTAAAACTGCAAATTTTCTAATGCAAGAAAATAAGAACACTGACTTTTTTAATTGTAGTTACAATGTATTTTGCAAACAGGTTAAAAAAAAATTATTTGCCTGAATTCTTATCTTTTTAGATTTGTTGTAAAGATTACATTTTAATTGTGATGGATCTTGTTGTTTATGCTGTTCTCTTAATTAAGTACATTTTTATGTGTTAAATCGCCATCTTGATGAATAAATAAGTGATAAATTGTGATAAAAAGTTTTACTCCAATTGTGTGATTTATTTTAACTTTTACTTGTAATTTTATTTTTGAAATGACATGACTATTTTTTAATGTGACTCTATTAGTTAGTCCTACTTTTTTATTTGTAACTGCTATATGGGTTAATAAAGATTTTGATTTTTGATTTTGATTAATTAGTTACAAATTTAAGACAGAATAGATTGTCAGGAAAACATAGTCAGATGATTTTAGTTTTAAGTAGTTGTTGATTTTAATATGATAAAATTTTAAAGAATTTATAAATAATATGTTTTTTTAAATTTTTTTAAATATTTAATGCGTTGTTTTAAGAGTTAAAATACCTAATGGTTTTTATTTTAAATTAAAATAACCCCTGTATACCAATGAGTAGTTTTGTGGTAATAAAATAAATATAGATTTAACATTGTTTAATTTAATGTAGATAGGTATGTCCGAATTTTAATCCTTTTTTTATAACGTAATTTTAAAATAAATTCGATGGTCAATATATTCCACCTTGATAAATTGCAGCTATCTAATTGTATTTGCTACCAAGAGGTCTCGGTAAAAGTTCATTTGAATCTGTGTTCAATAAATTCTACCTCTGGATTCGTATTCGCAAAAATGATATCGCAAGTCGCAAAAACTAATCCGTATCCGTATTCCAATTCCGAATCATTTTAATACTCTGATGCATCCGAGGATTTTAATACTTGGATTCAACGAATATTTTAATCCGAATCGTTACAACACTACTACAAATATACAAAAACAAAATTTACATTTTAATACTTATAGTATGTATGTACATATATCTAAACACCTAATAGTAATAATTAGGTACACATTTTTATTACACACACAGATCACTTTTTTTAAATGCACTTAACTTTGTAGAAAATAATTTGAACTTTTAAAACATTAAAAAATAAATATAAAAACCTATCTCTCTATAATAGCTAAAGCTCATACAGCATACACCCATTCCTACCTAGTTACATACTTTTTGGACAAAAAAAGGTTTAGAAGATTTTACCTAATCTAATAGCTTAATAGTAAACATATCTACACCTTTTTATTATCACTTTTTTATACAACTGGAAATATAGAAGAACAAAAAAGAAAAAAAATCTATTTTAAATAGAATATTTGTACTTTTAAACATAAAAAATAAACCACTACCTAATAGTAACTACTACTAGAAAATTTTCTTTGCTAGCATGTAGAAAGAAGATTTGGGTAATTTGAATTTGAATAAGCAGGAAGATTATGTAATATTTTCTAACAAATGATTTTTAACAATTTTTTTAAAGATATGGATGATTCTACAAAAATGGTGCTGTGGAGTGGGAATGCATATTTTTCAAACACAGACTGCAAATGAAGCATAGTTTTAGTTATAAGATTTAAAACAAAATGTTTTCTTTATGGAGCATTTGAGTTTAATGTAAAAAAAATTGCAAGTTTATAATTTTTTTTATTAGAAAGCAAATACCTCATTCCTCTGGTGTAGTCCCAAACCAAATATTAAAAACTCAGATTGAAAAAAATATCCTAATAAATAGTATTTAACCAAGTCTTAACTATTTATCAAAAAATTGATAAAACTTAAGTTTGCAGTCATATTTTTGAAAATCCGAATTTACATTTTCTCTGGAAAATTTTACAATTTTAAACGTCCATTTTTAATAACACAATATTTGTGAATACCACCGGTTAATTTCTAGAGAAACAGACGGCCCTGGATATTTAATTTACTTGTGAGGGTGACAAGTTGTGACAGATAATGTCAACTTTAGTTTGGTTTAAGTTACAGATCTTTTTATTTTCGGCAGAAAATTAGTTTTTTTCAGAGAAATCAAATAGGAACGCTTCAATTTTCATTCCTCTGGTAAGTAAATATTTGACTGATCAATAGTATAATATTTTTGTTGATTGTTTTAAAATTATAAGTATAGGAACTTTGTTTATATAAAACTTTAGTAGTAAGTAAGTAAAGTTAAGTAGTCTAAATAGATTTTGATTTAAAGTGGAAAACCATTAAAAAACTCATTCCTCTGGTACTCATCCCTCTGGAATTTTTATGCAATAATTCGTAAAATTCGGGAAAATAAATGTTTCTTAGCTTACACCTAATTAGTTACATAAATTTAAAAAAACAAAATTATTTACTGTGCTGTACTGTTATTTAAAAGGCAATGACCAAAAATAATATCCATATAGCCCACTTTTGGTAGAATCATCCATATTTGGACTGTTTAAACTTTTAATGTCAGTTGGCAACTTATTGTAAATATGGATGCCATTATAAAAAAAAAGAATTAAAACTTGTTTGCTTATTAACACTTTCTAAATAATAACTACCTTTTGCTTTTGTTTCATATCGATGGGTTTCAGACACCAACCTTAACCTATCAACCAAGTCTACTATATTCCTATTTTTGGATAATTTAAAAATAAATATTATCACATTGTACACAATGAATTTTTTAACATCTAACCATTCTAAATTTTGTAATATTAATTTAATACTTGTATACCTATTTACTTTTAATATGGTTCTTATTCTGATGTTCTGAAGCTGTTGTAACTTGTTGATATCCTCACTATAGTATAAAAACATTAAAGTTGAACAGTTTGTAAAATATGGTAAGACTATGGTGTTAAAAATTAGTTTAGTTGTTTTTCTAGTTATACAATTATTAATCCTTCTTAATACCCTTAGAATAATAATTTTATTACTCTGAGTTAATACCCCTAATTTTCTTCCAATTTTTTTACATAAATAGTCAACATGCTCCCTAAATTTATTTATCTTTTGTAACAATTTTAATTTCCTCCCCACTGATTACTAGTTTATATTGACTGTCTTTAAAAATTATATTATCTGACCTTTTCCCAATAATCATACCCTTTTGTTTTGCTCATATTAAATTTTAATTGATTAAAATTTAACCATTCATGAATATTTTTAAAATCCTAATTTAAAAGTTCCACAGATCACTTTAGATCTGTGCCTGATATAAAAAGCAAAGTATCATCTGTGAATAATCTGATTTGTGAATGTCTTAAAACTTTTACTATATCATTAACATATAAATGAACAATAAAGGTCCCAACATGCTGCCCTGTGGAACTCCTGTCTCAACCTCAATTTCTGATTACAAACAATCCTGAATCTTTGCTTTCTATTTTTAGTATGGTATATTATTTTCATCAACAAAATTTAAAAGCTGTTCATGTACAATTTTTTCCAAAATTTTATTGGTACTAATAAGCAAATTGACTGGTTTAAAATCTTTAACTTTATTTTTTGAATTGGAGTTACTGTTGACATTTTAAGAACTTTTGGAATAACCCCCTCCAATAGACAGGAGTTGATTATATTTAAAAGTGGATTTTTTATTTCCTCAAAACATTCTTTTATAATTTCAAAGTGTAATTCATCTGGACTATTTTTGTTTTTCATGTCAAAAACAATTTTTTTCAATGCATGTTCATTAATCAATTTAAAATCATTAAAGCTATTTACAATTAATTTATTTTCCAAAGATGGGATGTTAGCAATTCCCTCCCCAATGCTATCTGTAAGATCTTTATAATGGAATCAACAAAAAACTTATTTACTTTTTCAACCATGTCATTTTTTTCTGTTAAAGTTTTATTATTTACATTAATTTTAGAAATATCATCAAACTGTTTTGAGGAAATAATTTTTTTTAAAACTTTCTTATTAATATTGCTATCAATTTTTTCTTCATAAAATCTAACCTTTTCTCGTCTTATTAGACAGGTCACTTCATTATGTGATCTCCTAAAATTATTTAAATCCTCTTAATTATTAGTAAATTTATACCTGTTGTAGAGATCATCCCTATCATTAATTGCCCTTTTAATGTCATCAGTCATCCACTCAACTTATCTATTTTTTATTATTATGGTTTTCTTTTGGAGCTGTTTGATCTAAAATATCAATTATATTTTTTTGAAATAAGGTAAATTTTGTATTAACATTTATAATATTACTTCTCATTTCATTAAAATTTATTTTTCTCCTTGTAACATTATCTGGTTTTCTTTTATGAAAGCAAATGTTTTCTATTTTTATTATACTGTGGTCTCCAATCTAAGGTGTAAGCAAAACCAAAGCCTTCTCAGAGAAATTAGTAACCGCCAAGTCAATACACTTACGACTATCTCCTACAAAGTGGGTGTAGTCATCTACAATTTGTTTAAGACCTAATTCTTCTACTAAATTCCTTAATTTACATGCTGAAACATTACAATCTTTTGTTTAATTTTGTAGTTAATATTTTTATCCAGATAAATAGAAACCCCCCTGTATGCCTGCTATGAGAATTAAATCTTATCATATTGTAATCCGTTATTATTATTTCTGTATCCTCAATATCTTCAGTTATATGTGTTTCATTTAAACATACAACTAATGGTTTATATTGATCTATAAAAATTTTAAGCAAATCCAAATTTGTTAATAGGCCTTGGATGTTCCAACTTATAATATTTGAATTAGAAAAATCATGCCTGTTTAAAAAATTTTATTTGTATTTATCCTACCTTTTAGTTGATTATAAATTTTTACATAACAAGGACAAGTGTGTTTGACATCTATTACTCCTACTCCTATTTCTATTGGATCAATTCCCTTTTGTACCAGTTGTTTTATATCTTTTTCTCCATCCTCTGGATCTTTACTTCTTAAAATTAAACTCTAGGACTTTTTTTGACTTTCCAGTGATTTTTACTCTGATATTTCTGTCTGGCTCTGAATTATCTTTACATTTTGATGGGATTATTGCAATAACTATTTATAAATTGTTGCAGCTCTAAAATTCTCTTATCTTTTTCTTCTAATAATAATTGGTTCTTCTCTTCGATTTTTACTAGGTCACTTTCCAGCTTATTTAAAAACTTTGATTGCATTTCCTGCATTGCCAACACTGTCTCTATATGTATTTTACATTTTTGGCACACCCATTGTGTAACTTCTCCCAACAATTCTATATATTTATATAGGTTTTCATCAATCTTCACACAGTTTGTGTGGTACCAATTCTGACATGGCCCTTCACATAGTAATCCCTTTTCTAAATTCTTTTTAAATCTTTTTCAGCTGCCCCTGTCATTTTGTATTATGTGAACAGTCCCTTCTCGTTTCGATGCACTATCGCTTTATTTTCAAAGTCTCAATTTAGATAAGCCGACAACATCGCCCATAAGCTGATTTAAAATCACACGGTTTTTTAAGAGGGAGCCCTTAGAACTGGTTTTCGCGAATTAATTTGCTTTAAAAATCACACAACGACGCCAACAACTCCCGGCCAATCAGAACTTGGCAGTTTATGACGCGGCAGTTATCCTGCTGCACGATCAGTAAAGAGAGACATATACATCGAATTATAAGAGAAATAAAGATAGATCTATTTAAAAGTCAGAAAAATACAAAAATTTATTAAAAAATTAAAAATGTATGGTAAAAATTGCAATATTTTTATAAATATTAAATTAAGAACACCATTATAAATACTTTTCCTAACTTAAATAGACTGTCTAGTTTAATTTAATTAAACTTTTTTGATTAAACTCTTTAGCAGCCCTTCATTCCTATTGACAAAAAATTTATTTGTTAGTTTTTGTTGTACATAAAAAATAAAATTATTGTTTTTGAAAGAAGAAATTAAAAAGAAATTACCTATGACGTATCTGACACCTTTTTAGCTTTTTATACACACATCAGTTAGAGATATACATGCGCCCTATCGAGCTATAATCAGAAACAATTTAGCATATCTAAAGCCCATACCAAATTTTGGTTTAAACATTAAAAAAATAATAATAAAATCCACTTTACTGGCACTGCATAACACTTAACAAAAATGTTTCTATTTAAATAAATGATTTGAGTTTTTTTTTGTTTTGAGCCATAGTTTGTTAAGCAGCGTATTAACGGGTCGCGACTTTGAATGAAATGAGGCGTCTAGCGGGTTAATAATTGACAAACTTATTTTTGTCAGACCCTTGAAAAGGAGTTTACTCATATGCAACTTTTTTGTCAAAGGGGATGACCCCACTTGTGATAATACCTCACTTGAAAGTTTATGAAAAAGATTAAACAACACTTTAGTTATAGGTTATATCAAAAAACGTAAACTGTTTTTTTTCATAAACTGTCAAATGAGGACTCATATGCAACTTTTTTGTCAAAGGGGATGACCCCACTTGTGATAATACCTCACTTGAAAGTTTATGAAAAAGATTAAACAACACTAGTTATAGGTTATATCAAAAAACGTAAACTGTTTTTTTTTCATAAACTGTCAAATGAGGACTCATATGCAACTTTTTTGTCAAAGGGGATGACCCCACTTGTGATAATACCTCACTTGAAAGTTTATGAAAAATTATAAACAACACTTTAGTTATAGGTTATATCAAAAAACGTAAACTGTTACTGCAAGTTGGGCGATCCCCTCTCGAAAAAAAAAGTTGTAGGTTATCAGTAGACCCCTTTCCAGGCGTCTGACCAAAAATTTTTTGTGTCAGGAAGAAAGCATGTGAAAAAACTCGGTTAACAAACAAATATTAGCCCTCTAATGCCAGTGTTTTTAAAGCCAACCTGTACAGCCAGGTTTCTTTTTTTAAAATGTATTTTATATTAATTATTGGATGAGACATATAATAAAAAATAATGCATTTTTAAGTACATTGCCACAGTACGTAAATTATTGATTCAAATATAATTTTCTATCTTATTTTATTGTTTATGATTTAATGCAAAATTTTAGATGTTTATTATTGATTATCTTCTTTCTACAATTTTAGGAAGGAAGGATAGAACCAGCTATATGATATTATGATTAACTTTAAGCGTTGAAATAAGCAATTAAAATGGCTTAATTTGGTTGTAGTTTAAAAGAACAACTAATAAAAAATAAGTACACATGTCAAAAAATTGTTTAGTTATAGTCTTTATTAAATATGTATAGCAACCACAGAACTGTTATTAAAAAAAAATACAAAATAAAGCCAAAATCTAGAAAATTCTCGCAAAATGTTGAAACCCGCTATGAAATAATATAATGCAACTGTTGATTACGTGGATAACTATGACGTAGCACTGACCTAATTGCCGCCATGACACCGGAGTTACCTAGAGTTACCAGGCAACCGTTTCTTTACGAACCGTGTTATTTTTAAGTTTAGCATTTGTTTCATTTTTAGATATTTTTGATTAACAGGGTTGTTTATTTATGTTCTTTTATTTGACCCCTTTTTATCTGCCTTATTTTAAAACAAAATATAACTAAGTTGCAATTTACCCAAATTAAGTACTTATTTAAATATTTTGTTTTTAAATTAAGCTATTGGATATTCAAATATTAAAATTTTGGGTAAGTATGCTAACATTTTAAAACAGGACTGTTGGGAGTGCCGTCTAAATAAAACAATGTGTCTAATTAATAATAATAAATTAGCTTAAATAGCAATGTCTGGTAGATTTTTTGGTAGAAATACAAAGGTACATAATTACGTCTAGTAGATTTCTAGTGGGTTTAACAGTCTCATTTAAGTAGTCTACTTTCGGAAGAGTTGGCAATCCTGATTGGCGCCAGTGCGACCGCCATGATTACAAAAAGGGACGCCCGTTTTAAAAATACCGAAAAAGATACTTGGACTTCAACTGCAAGATATTGCGCAGTTCAATAGTTCAGGCAAGATTCGAGAAAATCCACTTTCTAGAAGCATTTTATATTACTTTTTGGCAAATGGGCAATTCCCCCTATTTTGACCCCGCTTAATCCGAATATCCCTGTTGCCAACTCGAAATATTGACAGGGGCTGAGATATTCAAGATGGCGGCGGAATTTTAAATTCCCGCTGGAAAGCCCAAATTGTCACAGGTTTACATTCAAAATATATATTTGTATAATTAATAACATATTTTTTTTTAATGGCTGCAAAAACCTCCAAAAACCCCCCCAGACCCCTCAAAATCGGAAAGTTTGAGTTTTTTTCAAATTTTCTTAAAAACTAAGCTTCTAAGAGAAAAATGTATAAAATACTTTATTGTAGACAATAAAATTCCCTTTTTAACATGGTATAACTTAATAAAGTTAGACTAATAACAAGCTCTCCAGCGGCGTCCGTTAATTGAAGTAATTAAAAAACGTTGAAAAAATATCTATGTTTTTTCCAAGATTTATTTAATTTTTTTAAAACTAATATCTACAGAAAACCATGTATTACATTTTGGTATACTTAATAAAATTTTCTTCAAAATGACGTGTAACATGATTAAATCCGTTTTATAAATAAAACTTCAGGGGCATCCGTAAATTAAATTAATTTTGAAAAAACAGAAAATAAACCATTTTTGTTACACGTTGTATCTAATATTCTCAAAAACTAAGCTTAACATGAAAAAACTTTAAATACCAAATTGCAAATAATGCAAGGACCTAAAAGTATAAACAACAAGTGAAATTAAAGAAAGAAAAATAAGAAAAAAGTTTTCTGCTTCGGCCGGGGATCGAACCCGGGTCTCTTGCTATCTAGGCAAACTTACCACTGAACCACCGAAGCCACACATAAACTTTTCGGAAAACTTCCATATATGCAGGCTGCGGTGTCTCAATACAAGAACGAGAAACTCTCAGGGTATTAACTCGACCAAGTCATCCAACTAATCTCTTTAATTCTTCTTTCCCACCGTCAAAGGTATAATAACTCAAATTAGACGTAAAGAATCAACGTCTGAAAGCATGAGATCACCTTTTCGTGTGTTAAAATCTCTGATCGCAAAATGGGCGATTGCCAATATAATTATAAATTTGATAATTATATTGGTTTATTATATTAAACATGTTTTTTCTAAATAATCCCAATTTACGTACGCCACTGAAGAGCTACTTGCTTTTTCTAACCTTATTGACCAATACATCGTTGGAAAGGAAATTTTATTCTCCACAAAAAACTGTTTTTTTTTTTAAATAAAAAGGTTAGTTTTCGAGAAAATTGCATAAAACTGAAAAAAAAATAGGGTTTGGGGGGGATTTTCTCCGTCCCTGTCGATTTTTCGAGTTGGCAACAAAGATATTCGGATTCAGCGGGGTCAAATTAGGGGGAAATGGTCTGTTGCCAAAAAGTAATATGAGGGTGATTCCATTATCGCGGGTGCAACATTTTGACGCATGTTAGGCTTCATAATAATAAAATAAAAAATATTTTTAATAAAATTGTTCTTGTAAGTGCTACGTTTCAACAAGTTCACTTTATATTTCATGAAATGGATTTTATTGAAATATTTAAATTGTCAGGAATGAGGTTCAAAGGCCTATCGCGGGTGCAACAAAGTTGGCCGAACCTTTCTGGATCACAGAACAAAAACTCAAAAGTCTGTTAATTGGGATACATTTATTATTTTATTCGTTCGTATTTTGTAAGACGTTAAACAAACCAAGTAAACAAATTTTTTTTTTTAAAGGAAACAAAACTAAATTAAGAATTATTCACTTTTAAAGCAATCGCGGGTGCAACATCAAATTATCGCGGGTGCAACCCGTCTGGTTTAAGTGAATATAAACATCAATAAAACTTTTACAGGAGTAAAGTAAGAGATCAAACAATATTTATTACTAATCGGAACATTTTTTTTGGTCACTTCTATTAATTATTTCTTTTCAAATATGTCAATATTCTACAAAAATTCTATAAAACTATTTTTTCCGACAATCTTTTTCTCTGGCGCTTCAAACTTCATAATATCTTCAAATCGCACGTCTGCTATGTCACTAACAATCTCAGTGAAATGTTTGCCATCAAACGTCGTCAGGAATTGTACTCTAAACTCACCATCTTCATCCATATCGCTCTGACAAACCCCTACATAGCGGTATTGAGTATTTTTTTGCCAGACTTACAGAGCAGTTGCACGAGCACGTACAAACCAGCGGTAATACCTCTTGGCAAGACATCAGTACAGATAGAACCAGTTTTAGGGATGCTTCTGCGAGTATTTTTAAGGGTTGAGGAGACGTTGTTGGATATTCGTCGTCTGAATCAGTGCTGTTGTAAACATCAGAAATGCGCCATTTCATTTTATGTGGGAAAAAAGATCTACACTTATCCGATACTGAAGGCGAAGATACATCGGGACAGAGATTTTCTTTTTGTATTTTGTTTGTAAGAGCTTCCAGATCATCGTCATCCCAATCACTTTCTGTTTCAGTAGTGGTTTTTGGTGATTTCAAAACCAGTGTGCATTTGAGATGAGATTGTGAAGTTCGCGCCATGGAAATGCTATCATTTTTAACTTCAGGTTTTAAAAAATATTTTGATTGAATGCCTGGTATATTTTTCAGTCCTTCCCAATTGGCATCCAACGTGGCCATATTTTCTTTAACTGCTTCCTTTACTACGAATATAAAGAAGATGTTTTTAGAGTGACTTTCGTCGAAAATAATACCTTCTGTAGACATTGCTGCGCGTGCTAGGAAGGTAAAAATACAGAATATAATATAACCACAAATTAAATATAAGTCACCAATCATGCACACCATATAATTAGTATTAAAATCATGAATGTTTGAATGAAATATGTGATAAATCAGGTATTACCGTGAGTTGTCAAAGAGTTGCACCCGCGATCCTAATATCACGATCGCGGGTGCAACCAATTTGAGTTAAAGGACATTTCAATTCAACTAACATTGTACACCTAAAAACGATTTAAATAAGTTTGCCTTTGGTTTTTTCTTACTTTTACAAAGTTTGAAAACTATATCATTTTATTTCTGTGAAGAACACAAACTTTTATACCTTTTTTATCGCGGGTGCAACAAGCTAACAGGGACTTTTTATAATTAATAATGCTTAAAAAATAACAACAAGTACTTACATCTTTTGACACATAAGAATAAAATTATATTCTCACTACACGTTCAGCCGGTATAACATAACCTCAAACTATCGGTAGCAGATGTCTCGCACCAGTGTCGCTACGGTGTTATTTTCAGGATTAGGACAATTCTTCAAATGATAATGTTTCTAAGCACACAAGAAAGTTAAATATGAAGTCAAATAAAAAGAAAAAAATGTTTTAATAAATTTATACCTTTTTCTTTGTACCGATATCAAACAAAGTAACAAATAGCGTGATTTGAAAATTCACGTCAAAAATCGTCTATAGCGGAATCGCCCATGATTTGCTTCTAGACCGAAAACGGAAAGGAAAACCTTTTAAAATAATATGCTCTGACTACAAGGTCAAGGGATGAAACCGCGTGAGTGTGATCTTTAAAACTTGCAAAGGGGCTAATGATGGTTGCGGTGCTCTATCCGGACACTAAACCAAGATATTTTTTGATGATTCTTTTTAAAAACGGTAATTTAGCGATCTTGAAACTTGTTTACACCCGGTTTCCACCTATGCATCAGGTGACGCTGCATTTAAAACCGGTGCAAATCCATGGCCCATCACGTGATGCGTTTTTTGAATCGGGGTTGGCACGCATGGGTGAAAACTAGGCCTTAGGTACGGAAAATTAAAAAAAAAATGTTTTTTTATAAAAAAACATAATTATAAAAAAACATAATTTTCAATTTTCATATAAAATGCACACAAAACCACATACACTGGGCATATTATGATACTGGCCTTTGGGCCATTTGCTGGGGTTTTACTCTTGAATTCCGTGCCCGCGAGCCCTGCATTCAACTCACAGACGTTCAAGAATAGGGGCACTGGAAATGCCAGGTTGCCGCATCACAGGTAGGTATGTGTAGAATAAAATATTTTGATTTGATTGTAATAATTTGAATATATATCAACATCTTCTTTTTGGCTGACAGGCTTTCTATCCAAATTATTAAAATGTAAAAATAACAAAATAAAAATATTCTAACAGAAGAGAATCCTTTAAATAAGAGAAAAAAGAAAAAAATTGTTTGACAAAAAAAAATTAAAATAAGGCTTTTTTGTGGTTAAAAAAAAATCACCAAATGAAGCCTGAAAAAAAAACTATATTATTTTAATATAAAACTATATTAGAATAAGAAAAACATTTTTAAACTGTTTGTGGCGTCCTGAGAGAAATGATGAATGAGTTTTTAAAAAAACAAATAAAATTAAACAAAACCAAAGAGGAAATAACCACAGAAATAAAGACGGCGTTAAAGAATCAGGGCAGGAAGACGGAAGAAAGAAGATGTAAACGCTGAAGTAACCAAGGAACAGAAAAGAAAAAGGGTAAAGCCATATCAAATCAAACACAAAAAATGTGATTTTTGTTTTGACCCTCTCAGATAATTTTTGGCACACTTATTCCACCTACAAAAAAACTCGAAAATCTAAGGTCTTAGAATTTTTGGACCAGTAGTTTTTGTTTTATTGATTTTTGAACATCACAAAATTGTGAATTTTGTTCCTACAAGTCCCTACAAAAAGCTAAATATTTTGAAAACTTATAGCTACCGAAATGTGTACCTTTTTAATGATGTATTAAAACAGCTTTTTGTAAATATCTCAGAAACTAAAGCTCTTACGAAGTTTTTGGTTATGACACAAATTACTGAGAAAAACATAGTCTACTACATTCCGAGAACTCTATATTGGTACGATTCTCCATTAAAAAGTTAGAATTTTTTAAAGTTTTTAATTTTCAACAAACTGTCATTAGCATTAATGCATTTTGACCAAAATCTAATCAGCTCGTAAGAGTATCGAACACTATTTTACCTGAGAATTTTATTAAAATCGGTGCAGCGGTTTAGGCGCGCGACATCACGACGATATTTTGGAGATAACTCCAAAAATGGGTTAGATAACTCCAAAAATGGGTTATTTGGATGTATTTTGACCTATCTGCTGAGCTGATTAGATTTTGGTCAAAATCCATTAATGCTAATGACAGTTTTTTGACAATTCAAAAAATCTTTTTAATAGGGCATTGTATCAATATGCGGTTTTCGGAATATAGTAGACTGCATTTTGCTCAATAATTTGTGTTATAACCAAACACTTCGTAAGAGCTTTCGTTTCTGAGATATCTACAAAACTGTTTTCTAGGCTGGTATATCATGGCTTCACTTTAGTGTGCTAATAGGCTAGCTAGGAAGGTATCAGATCCGTCATGGATCCATTTATTTTTATTGATTTTTGTAATTATGAATTTAGGGTCAAATGTTTGTCTAAAAAACAATACTATTATATCAAGTAATGTTAAAAGAAACCTAGATTAAAAAACGGTACGTCAAAAGGTGCTAACGGTTTCTCCCTTTTACCTCGTTAACCCACCACACCATTACCATTGTAGTAAATACTGGTGTATAAGTCTACTCCTGCAATGCCATTTGCTCCTCTCCTTTTACTTCTGATTGGTCTTTCCAGTACCCAAGGTTTTTTCAAGAAATTTAAAGGACACTGTAGACAAAGGTCTTTTATTGTCACTTCTACTACAAACTATCTCTACAGATTTAAATTGTCACCTTGTATAATATAGTACGGTTGACAATCCTACCCAAATGGTGCAATACCAGACAACCTTGAAGGTCAACAGCATTGTGTCTGGCCAACTGTCCTTGAAGGACAAAGCCAATACTTAAGGAAACTGAACTGAACTGTACATGTAAGCGGTGCGAGGTTTGTATTGTAGAAGAAACAGCCTCTTTATAAAGTGGATTTCGAGGTGGATTTATAAATGTCTATTTAGAACTTTTAAGTTTAACTTCGAGTTTAACCAATGCATGTGTTCCTAATAAAAATCTTAACATAGCCAGTAATCTCTTCCCTGTACATATAATTTAAATTATTGTCTTAATAGCTTTATTTGATCACTATTGTTGCTTATTAAATATGATTACAAAAAAAACATCATTACATTTTCATAGGAGGGCTTTAAAAACCCTACACAGAGACGAGGCTACACAAGCACAAGAAAGAAAAGATTTCCATAACAAAGCTCGTAAGTACAAACGAGAAACTAGGGTGTTCCTTAGAAGAAATATTGATGAAAATATGAGTCCTGCTATTACTCCAGTGTCAACCCCAGTTCCTGAAAAGACTGAGGAGAAAGCTATTGTTAAAGGTAAGCAATTCTTTAAGGGACCATTCTTAAATTATGTATGGTGGGAGGAGGGGTTTACCCTTGTGTTACACTCAATCATTATTTTAAGTACTTTTTCTTGAAAATGCGTTACAAAGGGGGGGGGGGGAGGGGGGGTGTTAAAAATCCTGAATTTTTATGTGTGTGAAATTTAAGAATGTGGCCTTGTCTCTCGCCTTAACTGTTTTATACTTGGTTTTATATTTATGTTGTGAAGTACCTACAGATATATATAACATAGAGAAAAAAGCAACAGTGGCAAACCTGCTTAGAAAGAGAAAAAATAATTTAGCAGATATTTATATAAGAATAGAAACATAAGGGTTTACTCCGATCTCACGAAATTCCGGCATCTCATGATATTTATATAAGAATAGAAACATAAGGGTTTACCCCGATCTCACCAAATTCCGGCATGTCATGATCTAAAAGTTAAAAGAGAGTGGAAACACCAGAGGAGAAATTATACACTAGAGTTGGCGGGAGAACAAACAAGCTCTCGACATCGACAGTGTATTTTCTTTTAAATCTGTGTAGTAGGCAAGGTAATAAAATTCATTCGACTTGACATGACAGGCAGAGCAAGAACTGGGAGGGGATAAAGAGAACAAACCTGCTTAATTTGTTTTCTCTTTCTAAACAGGCTTCCCCATAGCCAGTATAGCTTTTTACTTTGTGGTATATATATATATATATATATATATATATAGAGGGTGTTTCAAAATTCAATTACATAATTTTAATGTTGAATTCCTTGAGTGATTTCAAGACAAAATGTTCATATAAACAGGTCCGCAAACGCTTAGTTTTCGAGATAATGTTTTTTTGTTTATTTTGATATACTTTGTCATATACAATACTGTAGCATTTTTTATTTGGATGATAGTATCCTTTGGTGCAACGGCGATTTTCTCTATAACGGTCAGAAACGCGAAAAAATCGCAAGAGAGAAAAAAAACAAGGATCTTACTTGTTGTATTAGAATTTCCCAGTGGCTTACCACAAAAAAAAATCTGGGGGAAAAGGCGACAAAACCCCCAAAAAAGTATCACCCTATAGATTTTTACCATTATTTAGCATGTCTTATAGTGTAGTTCCTAAAACTTAAGATACGCATTAGATTTGAGCTAAATATCTCAAGAACTGCATGAGCTATTAACAAAAAACTAAAAAAATATTAGATTTTTAACACTCTGTATCTCTAAAACTAAGCGTTGGCGGGCCTATGTTTATATGAACTTTTTGTCTTAAAATCACTGAAGTAATTGACCATTAAAATTATGTTATTGAATTTTGAAACACCCTGTATATATATATCATAATAAAAACATTTCATGTAAAAAAAGCCAAGTACGCGAAAATGATATTCCATAAAAAGAATTTAGATAAAAGTAAAGGCAAGTTCTCCAATACAAATTTTAAAATGAAAGGTTTTTACTAATTCGGAAATGTTTTTTTAAACTTTGCTATTACGGTAATGAAAGGTTCTTACATGTCACATATTTTTTTTTTAACAAACCATCAAATCTTGTTACTTTTGGTTATGATCATACAGGATAAAAAGTATTTAATTACCAAGCACTGCTTGATATTTTTCTTGTTGTTTAAAGCTCCAGATCATCCAACCGAAACGTCAAAAAGAAACCTTGAACATGTACCAAATAAAAGACTGGAAATGCTTCACAAGTGGAAGTTGGAGAAAGAAAAACAGAAGGCGATCGAAAAATCAAAAGCCAAACCTTTGTTTAAAGTTTGCCATGTTCAGCATGAAGTTGTGCCCAATTTGGAAAATGTTAACAAACTTATTAAAGGTAAGTACAGTGGTGACTCGATAATCCGAATCAATTAAAACCGGGCCGATTCGAATTATCGAGGAATTCGGATTATTGATGACATTTTTTAATAACAAAAAAATGTATAAATTGCAAAACAGAAACAATTTAGTTTTAATTATATGCAGTATAAATTTACAGTGGCTCGCTCAAAAGTCACTAAAAAGCCAAAATTTCAATAATTTTCTATTTCCGCACTCATTCACTTTTCACACCCATTATCAGTGCGGAAAGTAAGAACTTCCCGCACGCGAGTAGAAAAACATTTTCCGAATATTGCTGATTGTTGATGCACCCACTCCATATTTCAGAGCTAGAGCTTTTCCAGTAACGCTACCACTCTTTAATGCATCAATAATCTCTGAGTTTTCTTTTATTGTCAAAGTTTTATGTTTCCTTTTGATTGGAGCCATACTCGACCCGACCGTAATCTATAACTTATGCCCTCGCACCCGAAAAGCTAGATGGGAACTGCTGAATGTGGCCTCTGACACCACCGACGACGCATCAAACCAACCAAATGACAGGTTAAAACCTGCATTAGTATGTGAATTACACGCCATCCGGAGTCCGGATTATTGAATCAAGTAAAATTCGGATTACCGAATACCTCCATGCACTGCTGAGGCTATTCGGACTACCGAAGCATTCGGATTATCGCATGTACGGATTATCGAGTCACCACTGTACAAATACAATGCTATTTGAACCTGTGCAAGTGTGCTGAGCAGAATGTTCCAAATTCGATGTTTTTTGGGCACTTCGCGTATATTTAGGGGAGATAGAAAAAACTCACCCCAACTTGCAAGATTGAATTTTCATGAGACGTTTTGAAGTAGAAAACAGCGTCTTGATATAAAACGTCGATTTTAAAAATAAAACAGCCTAATTTAATTTAAAATAACAACTAAAAATAAAAGTGACACATAAAAAATCTCTATGTTAGTAGGGGAGGCAGTGAATATTTTTGGAACTTATTTTTTTAGTTGGTGTATATGAATAAGAAGAGATCATGAACACCATAAAAATACCCTGCCATTCTATGGGCACCTAAGCTCACACTAGGTACTATAGTTATAGTGTACGTGTGAGCTAATATAACTAAAAACTGAAATATATTTTATTGAACTCCAGACCCAGTTACCTTTCGTTTGATACCACACAAGCCATGTTTTGATATAAATTCTAATTTTTGAAATTTACCCCCACCCTTTCTTTTTAAAGAAACTAAAATGTATTTTGTTTAACTCCAGACTCAATTACCTTTCGTTTGATTACCTTTGCCATATTTTTACATAAACTCTAATTTGTGAAATCTACCCATACCCTTTTATTTGGCTTGTGTTTGGTGGATTTTGTTCATTTTTAAATGGGACCATCTCGACCCAAAACCCAGCCTAGGTACCAAATTTCATTAAAATCGGGCAAGCGGTTTTTGAGTTATGCGCATTGGTCGTTATAGACATACAGACATACGGACAGACAGACAGAGCAACAAAAAAGTTTCAAAATCATCTGAAACGCAAAAACATATAAAAATTTCTGCAATCGGAGCAACTTTTTTTTTTCTCGAAAAAATTAGGATCACCATAGCTCACACTACTATCTGTCTGTCTGTCTGTCTGTCTGTCTGTCTGTCTGTCTGTCTGTCTTGGGTCGAGATGGTCCCATTTAAAAATGAACAAAATCCATCGAACACAAACCAAATGAAAGGGTGGGGGTAGATTTCAAAAATTAGAGCTTATGTGAAAATATGGCGTGTGTGATATCAAACGAAAGGTAATTGAGTCTGCAGTTAGCAGTTAAACAAAATACATTTTAATTTATTTAAAAAAAAGGGTGGGGGTATATTTTAAAAAATAGAGTTTAAGTGAAAATATGGCGTGTGTGATATCAAACGAAAGGTAATTGAGTCCGGAGTTTAACAAAATACATTTAAGTTTTGGTTTTTTTTAAGGGTGGGGTTAGATTTAAAAAATTTGAGTTTAAGTCAAAACATGGCTTGTGTGGTATCAAACAAAAGGTAATTTAGTCTGGAGTTGAATGAAATATATTTCAGTTTTTAGTTATATTAGCTCACACGTACACTATAACTATAGTACCTAGTGTGAGCTTAGGGGCCCATATATTGGCAGAGTATTTTTATTTATAAGATAATAAGTTCCTCGTATTTATATCTTCTTTTGCATTTTGCGCCTAAACTCATTCATATAACAATTTTTGCGTAGAATTGATCAATGAACAATTCTATCGATAATTGGTGACTAAGAAAATAAGTTTCAAAAATATTTACTGCCTCCTCTACTATATAAAATGCAGACTTTTTCTTTAAAAAAGTGCTTGAAATATCAAGATGTGATGTGAAGTTTTTTCTATCTCCTCTAAAAATACCTCAAATTCCCCAAAGATATCGAACTTGAGACATGCTCTATCCCCTAGAGGGAGTAAAAATTACATTTACTATATGTATTATTTTTAACTATTTGATTTTCTACTAACATGCTTTTTTTACCAGTGTGTTTAATAAATACGTCATCAATTGGTGATGGTTCATATCTATATTTTCGAATTTATGGGCGTTATACGATGAAATACCGTTCACAGAGGTGTAAATTGTGAATTTATTGTCAATATTTTAGTAAAAACTAAATAAAATTAAGAAACAATGTATCAATTAAAAAAACAAAATTTTAACATTGATTTTTTAATATTGATTTTTCAGCTAAACGTCAAAAAATGACACATTTTGTAATTTTTTGACGTTTAACTGAAAAATCAATGGTGGTGTTCTGTAGAAGACGTACCCATGTATGTATTTTTTTTAAACCTTTGTGATATTTATTTATTTTATTAGGTAATGTCCTGGTGTGTCCTATTTACACTTTTCTGCTATCTCATACAATAGAGCAGTAGACCTTGGTTGAAATATATGAAAACACCCTGTACTTTCTACCAGTTATTTTTTAAAATTTTTTGTTTTAATTTTCTTTTTACCAACAATTGATTTTCTATCAAAATTCTTCTATATAAACATTTTTTCTAGCAATATTCTGCCTCAGACATACCTCTGGTTATTTATATTTTTTCGCATTATTTATTACTAGACTAGTGTTTTTTAATCCAAGTCACGATTTAGCCAACATTTTGCAAAACGTTTATTATAATTTTATTTTATGGGTTATAATGTGGCCATTATCCACGATGCGAAAGTGATTGTCAACTCAAATTAAATAAAATTAAAATATTTAATGATGTATTGAAAGCAAAGCTAAAAACTCTGGTAGTTTCGGGTTGTTGATAAAACTTTAAAAAGTTTTACTTCTCCTTTAATGACATAACATCATCATTTTTTACAGGTAAACCATTTTCAAATACTTCCAAGTTTGCTCCCACAAACCATAATTTCAAGGCGCCCAGCAATCTTAAACCTGTCCCCTTGTCACATGGGCCCAAATTAGATGTACTTTCATACATAAAATCCCATGGTTTTGATGTACCAGACAAAGTTAAAAAGAGTCCACCAAAGAAAGCTAAAGTTGAGTTAACTAAAACAAGGCCACTCTTAAGAAGGGAAGCGAGTTCAAGAAATGTACAGTCTAGAGTGACAAATGGGCAGGTGTTAATCAAAGCAGCTAGTTCTAGAAACTTAGTTGAAAAGGTCAAAAGTCAATCTGTGTTGAATAGAGCGAAGAGTGCCAAAAATTTAACTGATCACCTCAAAAATGATGCGAGAGTAGCTGCAACTACATCTAATCCCAAAAGAAAGCTAGAAACTCCAAACCAAGCAACTGTTTTAGGCACAACTGCAGCTCTCATTAAAACCCAGCCCGAACATGATGCGAGAGTATCTGCAACTACATCTAATCCCAAAAGAAAGCTAGAAACTCCAAACCAAGCAACTGTTTCAGGCAGAACTGCAGCTTCCATTAAAACCCAGCCCGCTAAATCAATACCTTCTAAAGCCTCTGCTAAAAAATTACCAGCAAAATCAAGTAAAAGGTCTCCCACAAAACTAGCTGAAAATTTAGCACAATTAAAAATTTCTTCACCGAAAAAAAGCACTAGAAATAACAAGGAAGCCAGCAACGTGCATTGTATGTTAGATAACAACGAAGTAATTACGCTTCAAGATTCTACAATAGCTAAGCTCAAACAAGGTCGAGCAGTTTGTAAAGATAGCACCGTAAATAGTACTATAACTGGATATCAAACGGAAAATACTAACTGTGAGGAAAATGGCTCAGAATTAGTTAAAGAACGAACAAGGAATAATTTAATTAAAACACCAAAAACTGATTCTAATGAAAACGATTCAAAATTGGATAAAAATTCTAGTAAATCCAACTTAACGATTAGGATAAATAGTTCAAAATCAAACACATCCGTTTTTGATAATCACTTGCCAAATTCAAGTCACCACGAACACGGCAAACTCACTGAATCACAAACTCCTAGAAAAACTGTTGGGTTTAGTGCGCAAACACCTAAAGAAGGAAAACCAGTAAATAAAAGTGTCGGTTTTAGTGTAGACTCAAAAACCACTACACCAAATCCTAAAACCACAAAAAATAAGTCAACCTTTAGGAAAACGCCTATAAGAAAAACAAAAGATCTAGACTCAGTTTCGAATTCAAACAGTTCCTTAAATAGCAGCCGATCTTACCGTTCGGCTTCAGATGATTACCCGATTGAGCTCAGCGAATCGGAAAAAAGTACGGGAGAAGATGTGGTATTTTTCACGCCTCAAAAACGCGCTGAAGAAAGCCCGGCAGTATACGTTAGTCCATTCGTCACAATTTCAAGGGGTAAACAATCGGCGAGAAAGGAATATGAGATTAGAAAGTCTTTTGGTAAGTTTAGTTTCTCTATGTGTATAAAATAATCTATCATGCTCTCTCTCTAGGTGTAGCCATATTTTTTCTACTTGTTCAATGGATTCGCGTTTTTTATGTTTTCATTAATTTTGTTCTCTTTACATTGAGTATCAACAAGTTTGTCCATGATTATTTGCAAGTCTTCAAGGTTTTCCACTAAAATCACGGTGTTATTAGCATATCTTAGAACAACATTAGAAAAACTAGAGTGTTTAGAACGCTTAAAATGTTGACAACTTTGACAGGCGATGTCGTAGTGGTTGACAATTGCTACCATTACTACGGGTCGCTCTTCTCAGTGTAGGCATAGGTAACACAACAAATTTTAGTGTGTGGATACAATGATGCTGACACTGCTTGCTGTACCAAGGCAATGTGTCAGCACAATCGTGTCATGACACAGTGAGAGCAGTGAGCTATAAGCGACTCAAAATTGTGCCAGCTTTGAAAACGCAGATTTATTTTATTTTGCGGCGCATCAACACTGCTTTGTTTTATCGTTGTTTGTTTTAATCTACGTTTCGGTATTCGAGAATTGGTGGTATCCCCGACTCCCGACTTAACTGTAACCGAAAGAGAGAGCTGTTTGGCAGTATATGCATAACTTGTAGTACGTATTTCGTATTTTATTAGCTCACACATATACTATAGTAGTGTGAGCTATGGTGATCCTAATTTTTTCGAGAAAAAAAAAGTTGCTCCGATTTCAAAATTTTTTATATATCTTTGCGTTTCAGATGATTTTGAAACTTTTTTGTTGCGCCATCTGCCTGTCTGTCTCTAACGACCAACGCGCATAACTCAAAAACCGCTTGCCTGATTTAAATGAAATTTGGTACCTAGGCTGGGTCTTGGGTTGAGAAGCTCCCATTTAAAAATAAACAAAATCCACCGAACACAAGCCAAATCATCATAGCTTACATTACTATAGTATAGTATATGTGTGAGCTAAAAACTAAGTGTCAGACATATTTGCCCATAGCAGCAATTAATCTTCGAGGATCGACTTATACTTATTTATAATATTCATAAAATAATAATAAATCTTTATTGTTGTTTTTAGGGATTCTAATACAACATAATTACAAACCATGTTCCACTTGAGTAACATTAATTTACTTTTTAGGATCTCAAGTTTAACAAAAATTATAATAATAATAATAAAAAATTGGTAAAAATGCTATGACTCTAATAGGCTTGTTTATTTAAAACTGCTCTACTTATTTTTTAAAAATACTAACACTTTGGCTACTTTTTATTACAGGTGGTAGATTATCGTAATCCTTTAACAAATAGAGAATTGTTACACATTTGTGTTTGAACCCTTGATATATACAAATTGTTTCTATTTCTTGTGGGATAATTATGCACATCAACATTAAACTTAATAAATTTTTAAAATAGCGCGGGTGTAAATTATTTAAAATCCTAAACATAAATACATACATAAAATACCTTAGACGGCACGAAACCGACATCTCGCCCAAAGTATTTAACATGATGTTTATTGGAGTTGTCTGTTACACCTTAAAATTATTCTCATCCCTCTATAACTTATGAAGTGATTCTTTGCAGGTATTATCAAAGAAATGTATAGCCCAGTCATATGAGATGAAAAAACCCTGTAACTTGGAAAAAAATAGGTGCGAGCTGGATTTTTGTATAATTATTCTTTATTATCTGGGACACTTCGCCACATATTCTCCGCCAAAATCCCTCTTAAGCTTCGCTAGATCATCGAACATATAACAGCAAATTAAAAATTAGTTTTTTGCGAATTCCTCGAAATCTAATAATTTTTTAAAAAAACTGAAGAGAGACAAAATACGCAAAATCAGTTGGTCTATAATGTAAAATTAAGAAAAAAACCTAATATAACATTTTAAAAATGCTTTTTTTTTTTAATTTAATTTTTTTCCTACCCTGTAGTTAACTTTTAAAATGTTAATTCTTAATGCTTTATAATATTAAGCTTGATCCCCACTTGTACAAGACACCATGTACTTAAATTTACTTTTTGTTTCTTTATAGTTAAACAACTTAATATAAGGGTTAGGCCAATGAGCAATAATAGCCGGATCGCCAAAGGGGATATTTTTATACTATTAAGCACTGTACAAGAAAAAAAAGCGTATATAAAAAAGTTCAACTTCTGGGTAGAAACAGCTTTAAAAAATGCACATTTTTATTACATTTGAAATTCCAGCCAAACTGCTATTGATAGCAAAAATAGTATTTCACTAAACTTTAATGGCACAAAGGGGTTTAAACAAAATAAGTGAACCCTAAGGGTAGTTTTGTAAGGGTTTGAAATTATAAACGTAGGTACATAAAGTTGTATCATGATTTTTCCCCAAATATATATATATGTATACTAAAAGTTTTAGTTTCTAAGATATCTACACATTTTTTTTATCTATGTACATATAGCCTGGTTTTTGACAGCCTTGGCAAAAAGTCATGACAAGAAAATCTGAAAATTGCATACTAATACGAGTATGTGTTAAAACGTTATGTACGTAGCTCTGTTTATAATAATTTTCAACCCTTAATATACCACCCTTATGTTCCATTTATTATGTTTAAGCCTCTGTTACATTTAAGTTTAGTCGAACACTATTTTTTTCTAAAATTTATAAAAAAAAAAAAGGTGTGCATTTGTACATATTTTAACACTGTTTCTAACCAACAGTTACATATTTTTAATATTTGGCTTTTTTTTTCTCGTACAGTTCCGAATTGTATAAAAATTAAATTGGCAAGATCCCATTTGTGGTTCGGCTGGTATTAACTATTTTCCTAACCTTTTATTTATTTTAGTAAATTATGTTTGGTACCGTCAGGGACTTTTTAAATTGCCGTTGTATTTTTTTTCTCTTAAAATTAATCATTTAAAGAATTTTTTAGGGCGGCAATTTAAAAAGTCCCCGACTCTACATCCATGAAACAATAATCCAACCACATTTTGACTACTGTGCTACTGTATTATAGCCCAGTCATATTAGAAATTCAACTGGAAAAAAATAGGTGCAAGCTGGATTTTTGTATAATTATTCCTTAGCATCTGGGCCACATCCCCACATATTCTCCGCCAAAATCCTCCTTCAGCTTCGCTAGATATAAGGCCCCAAATATTCTAAGTTGTTTGTGATTGTCTCGAAAACTAATAACCTTTCTGAAAAAAAATCTAGAGAAAAAATCTGCCTAATCATTAGGTCTATACTATGAAATTAAGAAAAAGCCCTAACCTAACATTAAATTATTAAGCTTGATCCTCACTTGTACAGTCGGGGACTTTTTAAATTGCCGCCCTTGAAAATAAAAATGTTCCTATTTGAAATTCGGAAAAGTAGTTTAAACCAAAACAAAAAAATTGTGAACCCTCTGTCTGTACACATACATATTTTAAAAAAAAAATTTCATTTCTTTAAATGATTAATTTTGACAGAAAAAACACAACGGCAATTTAAAAAGTCCCCGACTCTACATGCGATTAGATTTTTTTTTACACTTATACTATGGAACATTTTAGCAACACAACCACTAAGTCCAGAAGCATCTCAGCAATACGCAAGCTTTGTGAATAAAAATACAAGTCCAAAAGCTGCCGCTGACTATTTTACCAAGAAACTAGACGGGTAAGTAAGCTCTGTTTGTTGCAGATACTGTTGACAGCAATTAAGACAGTTTAACCTTTATGCCTAGCAGTAAAGATCGTATATGTCTGCCTGTTTTATAGATTTGGGACTTGTTATTAAAGAAACTAGATATAAAACGTATGAAAGAATTTTGATAAAAAGTACAATTTGTTGAAAAAAAAATAAGCAAAAAAGTACATTTCATAAAAAGAAACATTTGATTGACGAAACATTTTGTAGAAAAATATTTGTTAAAAAACACATTTAATCAACATATTTGGAGACCCTGAAAGTGCCCTGAACAGTCTTTCAGTAGTTGGATTTATTTGACCCGATTGAAACTGTGAAAATAAATAAAAACGTGCGTTTGATAAGTACTTGACATTTCCGACATCCCTAAACGAAAATAACGAAATGGCATAACTAAAACAGTAACGGGACGGCGCACACTGGGACGGATTCGACATCCGGGAGGACACGCCTGTTTTTGCTTATAAGTTCATAGATCATTCCCTGAAACTCAACCAAATGGTTTGAAAATTATTTAAATACATCCTAATAAATATTAATTACTATGTACAGGGTGTCCGAAATAAGATGATCCTGTACCTTATGTCGAAAGATGTATGTTATATTAGAAAAATGTTGGGTTTGAAGTATATTTTTATTGTTTAACATAGACATAGACACAGGGTGTTTTATTTTATCGGAACGACCTTCAACTTCGGAAATTTAAATAAAACACTGTATGTTTTTGTGTTTTTGTTTTCTCTAGTAAAATTTAGACTAATTTTATATGAGGCAAAAACCACTGGCTCTAGGCAGCATTCAAAATGAGTCTAAATTTTAATGAAGAATGCAAAAGAAAAAAATTACATAGCGTGTTTCATTTGTTGGTAGGGATAATTGCGGGATTTTCTAAAAGAATTGTAATGATTAGAATTTTACACTTTGTGGTTTTCTTTTACCTGGTTTTAACTGCAATAAGGGATTTTTGTAGCATGCGTGTACTTTAGTTACAAAGTTTATATTTATTTTTATTTATTTATATCATTTTTACTATGCCACTGTTTTCTATTATTATTACTAATATTTTCATGCTGATACTGAAGTATAAATTAACAACAGTTTTTTTGAATTTATTCTAGGAATCCATTCCAGGTATTTTGTTTAACTAAGGCAAAACTGGCGTACGCCCATGTATAAAATTGATTTTAAGAAATGGGTATTTTATTAGCTATATGTTAAAATCCGATATAAGAGGTGATTTAAGTGCCATTTATAATATAAAAAGCAGTTTTTGAATAAAAAAAATGGTATAAGAACACGACACGCCACTGCATTTAAATGTCAAAACAGCTGGATTTATATTCTTTTAGCTTAAGGGAATAGAGTAAATCTAAAAACTAATTTTTTTGCCGTCTTATGACTAAATATTTAATTTAACATGTATTTTTGTGCTTCTTTCATCCGCCTCTGTGTCGAAACGGGGGCGGGGGGGGGACCACATTCTAACCGAGATTTTTATGATGCTCTTACATGGTCCCAGAACATAATTAAAATTTAAGCGAAATCGGTTGGTGTCGGCATTACACGAAGTGTCTGAGGGTCTCTTTCTGATATTTATTTTCTGCATGTTTTAGAGCCGTTTTGACATGCGAGCGCAACCTAGCGCAAAAAGGCAAAAGGGGCTCTGTAAAGACGACGGTTTTAGCTATCTTCTATAAGAAAATTGAGACACGACATCGATATATATTTTTTATATTCTTCTTCAAACTTTGCCATTTTTTCGAAAAAGTAAATTTTCTCTCTAATTTACAGACACCCTGTACTGTAATTAGCCAATTAAATTTTAAAAACTATATTGCTTTATAAAGAGTAATCTTCGTTCTTACCACCCATTGCAAGAACAAAAATTTGTCACTTAAAATAAAGACACAAAAAAATATAAACTAAAGATGTTTCGCCACAAAAAAATACACATAAAACTGCAAAAGTGGATAGACTTTGACAGGTTGTAGCAAATCTGGCAGCAAAAATGACAAGGTAACTTTTACGGTCATGGACCACTAGATATGTTATCTATTGAATGTGTGTAGTATTTTAATGCATGTGAAAACTTATCCCATGTCCTCCCAGATTACACAGGACAGACCAGTGTGCGGCGGTCGTTTTTGATACGCTAGTTTAACTTTGGTCAAATTTAATCAGTTAATGGTCTATAATACGTGGTCTGAACCGAACCGAAGGTTCTGGTAAAAAATATCACATTTTAAATGGAAACGTCAGATGTCTGACAACACTAATACCAGTATTTACTATATCGACATAAAAAAGGCAACCATTGCAAACGCGCATATATTTACAATTTTTTTTTATATATTGTTAGGGTCCCCAGGTTTGCAACCCTGAAATCCTCTATTCCCGTGGGACTCGAAAAACTGGTACTTTTTTCAGTTTTTTCGAAAAAAACACCTTAAGGAAGCTGTTCTATCTTTTGCTTAGAGCTTTATTAAGGTTTACTCTAGACTAAATAATATATTAAGACTTTAATTATTATTTTAACGAGTTTTATTTTAAAATACTTGTCAAGCTGGTTGGCTAGACTCAACGATTATAAACACACAGGATTGCCTATTAGCTCGAATCTTTCAGCGGTAGGCGGCTCCTTGCTTACGTCACTAGTGGACCTCTTCCAAGCGGGCTTCATTTAATACACATTGCAATCGTGAGTTTTTCTCGCTTTTTTCTTGCTTATTTGCAAACAAATTTTTTATTAGTGTTAGTAAATATAATTAATAATTTAATTCATTCAAAACAAATGATTTAATAAATCAAGAGTTTGCTCTGAGAGCTGAATTTTCCTATCAGACGATATGTTGGAGTTTCTTTTTTAAATAGTTGAAAGTTTTAGAATAGAAGTAGGATTTTTTTTAGGAAAGTTTAATCAATTTAAATCATTAGATGTATAATGTATTGTTTTTGTTGCGGATATAATAAAATACACTTATATTATGTAGTAACAAAAAGGTATTTATTTGATATTACAGATCTAAAATTGCAATATTTATTATATTATTATGTCAAAAACCGGTCAGTTTTTGGAGAAAACAGCCAAATAAGATGTGTTTTTCAATGTCATGCTTTAAATCAATAGATTTTCATAAGTTTTTTTTCAAATGACAGTTCGTTACGCAGTTTTCAAGATATTTATGACATATCGTTAAACCGAAAATTTGACGTAGATTTTGAAACAAAAACAAAAAATGAGTCATTCCGTAAAAAAATTTAAACTTTTTGTAATATCTCAAAAACTAACAGTGACAGATAAAATTTAGTTTGACAGTTGGATTTTCCATAAAAAAAAACCTGTAAAAAAGCATCTTACACCAAAATGAATTTTTCATAAATAAAAAAGTTATAGGCCACCCCATAAATGCAGATTTTTCAAAATCCCCTTGTAGCTAAAAAACTACGAGGTTTATCAAGAACCGGTTTTGATATTTGAAGACGTCTCGAAAATCGAGCCCAGGTCATGTCCACTCGTTTTTGTGTATCTCGGATAAAAATACCTAAAACCAGCAAAAAACATCGAATTTGGCCCACCCTGTACATCACTTAACAGCTGTCCGCTTTATTTTATATATTAATTATTATTTGGACAAGTTCAATTGTTATTTGGTAGAGTGTTACTGCAAAATGTTTCCAATGTGTCACAAAACTTAATCTATTCGTTCGTATTTAATACGGTAATGCATCTACACAGATAGTTTTAAGTTATTTATCTATTATTTTGCTCTGAAGATTTTAGTATTTAATTTTTTTTTATCGATCATGGATTATTAAATTGTTTTTTAAACTTTAAACCACCCCTCAGAGGTGATACTACAATTTGAGACTATTTTTAAATGCGAGGCCGATGACTACATATCGTTACATTTTTATGTAGTTTTTTAGACTAACTGAAAAATGCTTATTATGCTATTTCGCGTTAACGTGAACCAAATTCTGCAATTATTTGACCTATAAGTATTAAAGATATGTACCTAAACCGGTGGGGACTTAGTACTTAGACCCTGCTAAGTTTTAAGATCTTAGTTGGCCATTCGAATTAACGCTTAAGATAAAAACGTTTATTTTAGGGAAATTAGAAGACTCGAATTAATGTGTGCCGAATGGCAAGAGTATTTGGATGGAACGAAAGTTCCAGAGGAAGCGAAAGATTCCATAGATGTTACCATCGGACAGTCACGTTTACTAATTGCCAAAAAATTCCAGCAATTTAGGTGAGAATTTGACTGACAAAGAAATCAGTAACCGCTGAAATTTATTAAAAATTTGTTAGGTTATGTCGTCATTAAAAGCAAGATATATGGGGGTTTTGTTCTGATTTTTCGGTCTTGAAATCATAAGAGCCTTAAAGAAAGATGTTATATGGCGATCTTTGTCATGCAAATTAAAATTATATACAGTATCTCACGCACTGGGGAGTTTTAGAAAAAAAATCGCCTGTTAATTTTTATTATACAGGTGGATTAAATGCTATAGGGACCATAGACTGTTGTTGTGCTTAATGTGTGTAAGAGAGAAGTAAAAGAGAGAAAAATATTCTTTGGGCGGTGTCTTGAAATATTTTTCGCTGTTAGTATAACTCTTTGGCTATTTGGCAAAAGTTGATGATTCACTTTTTTGCATTTTGGAAATGTTCCAATATTTTTGTTTACAAATAGTTTTTTCCCTAGACTCTGAAACAAAAGTGTAATTTAGAAAAAACAAGATTTTTAAATGGCTTCTGTAAAATGCAAAAAGTAAGTTATCAACTTTTATTAAATAGCCACAGAGTTGTATTCATTCGAAAAATTGCGTTTCACGATTCTTGTCATTGGCGTCGATTTTTATTAATTCAGTCTATTCTTTAGTTAGTTTTTTTAAATAACTTTTAACAAAGACCTAGGCACGGATCACTTTGTTGGGTGATCCGTGACCTAGGTATACAATATATCTTTGAAGTTTTAGAAACTATATGTAAAGCATAGAGTTCCATTTAAAAAAAAATAACTATTGTCAAAAAATTATATTTAGGTGCTGCGTAGACTGGAATTAATTACATATACTAAAACGTATTGGAAACATCTATCTTTTGCAACCAGAATCATTCTTTTATCTCAAATACTCATTGAGACAAGCGTCTAAACATGGTCAAAATATAAACGATCACCATGTACATTTTTTTAAAATTTTATACTTTTTTTACCGTCCCTGACTGACAATTCCTCGGTCTGAAACGATTATGAAAAACCTCATTACAAGAAACTATAAGAAATTTTTGCCATAGCTATGTTAAATTTGTTATTTAATTTTATAGAGGGTTAATACAAGAATGCCAAACAAACTTATTCACGGAAAAACCAATTACTTGCGAGGATCTGCATGGTTTTTGGGATATGATATACATGCAAGTTGAGGATTTGGACAAAAGATTCAGTCATTTACAAACGATGAAACAAAATGGTAAGTTTCATTTGCTCTATTATTATAAAGAATCAGAATGATTGAAAGATGTAATAATAGAGAACATACCACAGAGTTTTTTAAAAAACATTAAAATTTCAAAACTATAGCGTTTTATCGAAATAAGGTTAAATATTTCGGGGAATGATAGTACTCCTTAAATTAATAAAAAAAGTTCCTGTAAAGAAAACTATTTTTTTGACCATTGGAATTGTAATTATTTTAGATCTCAGGAATCGGTCAATAAACCTCTCTTTTGTAGTTTGTGACGTTTATTCAACCATCATCAAACATATTCTTCTCTGTACGCTGCACTTCTCAGTAGAATCATCATTGCCTTGAATCCCTGGCACTTGTTGCAATTTGAATATTTCCTGACCGTTGAACTTGTAATTATTTTAGATCCTGGGAATCGGTCAATAAAAATCTCTCTCTCTCTCTCTATATATATATAGGGTGTTCCAAAATTCCGAGTCCACCCAAATAATTTTTGAACTAATAAAAATAACTGAACCAAATTTGGCAATAACCGATGACATCAAGTGGTCTATTTTATGAAAGGGCGGGTATGCCGCCACTACGCTAGGGGACAGCAAAGAAGCGGTCAACTTAAATTTTTTAAATTAAAACCCCTATCAAGTGATACCTCATTTTAACGGACCTTGAGAAGCTAACATTTGACATAACTGTCAATTGTCGACGTCAAATCTGTCAAAAGCTATGGACTGCCAAACCTTCCGTTTGAGTCAAAATTAACAAGTTTGTTGTTCTAAACAAAGCCCTATTGAGTAATATCTTGTTTGAAAGGTCTTTGAAAAACTAACAGTTTGGCGTACCTGCCCCCTTGCGTATGTCAAACGTGTCAAAATCTGTCGACTGTCAAACTTATTCTTTTACCATTTTTAACAAATTTCACAAGTTTTGTCTATTCAATTTAAAAATTTAAAGTTGACCGCATCTAGGCCGCTCCCTAATGCGGGGGCAGCACACTTACCTCTTCATAAAATAGAGCTTTTGATGTTATAAATCACTGCCAAATATGGTTCAGTTATCTTTAATAGTTAAGAAGATATTGGGGTGGACTCGGACTTTTGGGACACCCTGTATATAGATTTATATGATTTTAGGTTGGATAGAAATTATTCCTCAGAAATCGGAACCAGCACTGGCTGCAAAAAGAGGTCGAGGCCGACCGAAAAAAAATCAAACCAAATCGAAATTAAAAGATTTGATTGCGGCGGCAAGAAAGAAAGGAACAGCATCACAGTCAACTATAGAAATAAATAGCGCAGAACCTTGTTTAGTAGAAGGTAAATGAAAAATAAATTATACCTTCCCAGTCCATTAGCACACTCCACGCTCATCATAGGTAATCACTTGGTTTCGAGTATGATTATCATCTATTGATCAGTGTCATAGTCTGTTGCGCGTTCTTTGATGGCTATATAAACCAATTCTGGAGGCGCAGAGTTCGGCAGTCCTGGCACACCCCGTTTCCTGCGATAGCTTTCCCGTTTCTCTCTCGATTTTCTCCCTCCTTTCTGCATCTCCAGCCTGCGGCGTTCCTGTTCAAATATTTTTGGGCCTTCATGGACCAGTCGGCACTAGAGAGCTCTATCATTTGCCACCGTCTCGAAGTTTTTTGTGTCTATCTAATCATCCCTACAACAGAAAGAAGAGATATTCCCCTGTAATTTCCACATTGTGCCTTGTTTCCCTTTTTAAAGGTGGGAACAATTGAGACATCTCTGAGTTCGGCAGGTATTGTGTGAGAGTTCCATATTTTACTTAAAGGCGTGTGGATATTGGCGCAAAGTGTAGGACCATCTTGTTTGATAAGTTTAGCTGAGATGCCTTCAGTACCCGTAGTTTTGTTTTTTTTTTCAGTTTTGATTGCATTTTTGGCCCCCTCTGCTCTAGGAATCTCACTTAGATGTTGTATAGGCGATTCTGGGATTTTGTCGAATATGTCATTATCGACTTGAGACTCTCTGTTTAGTAACTCCTGAAAGTGTTCTTTCCAGCGAGAGTTAATAGAAGATCTGTCTTTGAGAGACCATCTTTAGATCTTAGTGGATTTAGTCCTTGATTGGTGGGGCCATAAATCAACTTGGTAGCATGAAAGAAAACTCTGGTATTGTTGGATTTGGCTAGTAGCTGCATTTCGTGCGATTTTACTATCCACCACTCGTTCTTCAATCTTCTAGTTTGCCGTTGATCTTCTGCCTTGGCTGGTTGGTATTCCTTCTTCTTTGCAGTAGAGTTGGGCTCGCATTTCCATGCACTGTGTGTCTTTCTTTTTGCTTCGATAAGCTCTTGGACCTAATCTTTCTCGTCAACCCAGTCTTGGTGCTTCCTTTTTTGGTAGCCGATCGTTTCTTCGAAGGCAGCCATTATTGCAATCTTCAGTATGTTCTCCGGATATTCTAACGGAAGATTATCCTTCAAAGAAGCTTGTAAATTTCTTCTGTGGTTATCATTTGGAGACTCTCCATGATGAATTTATGTCTGATCTGCTTTCTTTGATATCTACGTTTTGGTGGAATGTGCAAGTTCATTTTGCCTCGTATTAGTCGATGGTCAGTCCAGCAGTCATCAGCACTTGTAATCGCTCTTGTAATGTGTACATCATTTTGATCTTGGGAACGCACAATTATGAAATCGATTGGATGGCAATGTTTTGATCTCGGGTGTTGTCAATAGGTCTTAAATTTGTTTTTCTGTCGGAAAAGTGTGTTCATATTATGAGGTTGTTTTCTGCGCAAAGCGTTAATAGGTGCATTCCATTTGAGTTCATATTTCCAATGACGCCTTACCAAATGTTGAAGTCACATAAATCAATGAGTTTATCCGGTTTGAATCCACACGTTATTGTTTCGCTAACCTGAGCATAAATTGTTCCTTAAGTTGACCCTCGCCTGCCCTTCTCGTTTTATTGAGAGCTGCGATACTGATGTTTCTCTTTTATTCGTGTGCCACGATTGCCGTTCTCCGTTGTGTTCTTAAGCTTGTGTTGGTATCCATGAGTGTACGGATATTCCATGTGGCAAGATTGGTTTTGCTTCTTTCTGTTTTAGCCGCATGTGGTGTACCCTCGGGATGCGGTTGTCCAGTCGGGCATTTGTTGGCTGACTATGTTTAGGGCACCTTTTATAGCCTCCTCCTTTCTAGGGTGAGCAGAGTGGAACCTAAATAGGGCTGGCCTGTCACGGATGCAGCACACAAGTTGCTCTACAACCAATCCTTGAGCAAAACGGCGTCGTGCCGGTTTGTCGCTAAGGGCTTCCAGATTACGCGATCCTGATCATATTGATGCGATGCTCCGTTAAAAAGTTAGCATTTTGAAAATTTTTTAACTGTCAAATAAAGTCAGAATTAATGGATTTTGATTAAAATCTAATCAGATCGTTACATCAGTGGCGTGCAGTGCTAACCAAAGCAGGGTTGGCGATAATTGCCATTGATTTACCACACGCTTGCTGCACACCTATACTAGACTATAGTAAATTTTCGAAAAAAAACTCCCTTAAAAACTCTCTAACACAAAATATATAAGAAAATCTTATTAGCATCCAGTTCTCAAAGATATTTTTTGCCGAAATTTAAAAAAAAATTGACAAAAAAATCACGTTTTTAGACCTAATTTGGGTTGCTGACCTATGGTTAAATTATCTTTGAAAATGCTGAAAAATAGTGGATTAAATTAAAAATTAAAGGAAAAACCAGAGTGAAACTAATAAAAATTTTAATTTTTTCAAAAAACGCCAGCCCCCACCTCCTTGGAGGGGGTCCAGAGTGGTTTGCACCATATCTCCGCCATAGAAATTCGTATTTTACGATTTTTTCTGAAAATTTTGTTGTACGACACAATATTGAATCACAAATAGGCAAGCAATAAATCATGTCAGAACTCACTATATATTCCTCTTTTAAAAAACATTTAAGGTGCAAACTTTTGTACCCTGTAAAATTTTATTTTGCATTTGTAGGCAAAGAAAATAAAGTTCCTTTAGCTGAAGAAAAATTATTCGTCGGAGGTTACTTTGAAATAAGAAGTCCCATGAACATAAAAGAACAAACACCTGGTCAAAGAAAAAGCCTCAGTAGGTTGTCAGTTTTGACTGCAGAAAATCAGAAGAAACGGTAAGGCAAATTCTAGGTATTTCTACAAAAAGGTACCAATTTCACTTTTTCAATAAAGTTATAGTCCCTAGAAAACCGCCAAAATCGAGATTTTGAGTAAAACCATACAATTTCGACTATAACCTACGAAAAAGTATTCTACACTTTTTTAGAGAGTTGACAGTATAGAACAAACCAAAAAAATTGTCATAACTACCAAAAACAAACCACAAAACTGTATTATAAACTCGGTATAAAAGTGTTATTCGCGCTTTGGGAATAAAAAGTACACTTTTTATCCTGGAAAAAATTATTTTAGGGATAAAATTCTCACTCTTTATTCTGGAACAAAGTGGTGGAAACTGGTGACAGAAAAAAGGTGCACGCCAAAGTAAGCGTACATGAAAAAAATCGCACGCGGAACGAAACGCACAGAGAAAACATACATATGAGAGTTTTTAACATTAAAAAAACATGCAGTGAAATAAATTGAAAATTAAAAAATAATATTTTTCTTGCCTTATGTAAAAACTCTCACTGATAACTTTCTAAAAGTGGATTTATAACATTATAGTATGGGTCAAATGTCGAACAAAATAACGTTCTCAGGTTAGTATCATCTAGAGACCATGTATTAACTTAGACGGACTTAAACTTTGTTTAAATTGTGGTGTCTTTTTTTTTGGTGTTTAACTTGTTTAACCAAAATATTTGTAATTTTATAAATTTGATTTGATCAGATAATTAATCTGATGGTTTATTTAATTGTATGTTACTTTTATTTATTATACTGTCGTAAGTAACGGCTTTATTTCTGCCAGTTTATTTCTTTGTATTTTTTCTCCTTCAGTACTGGTGTCAGTACAAAAACAATTTGTAATGTTTTTATGACAATAAACCACACTATTTATAAATAATAAAGCCTCTTTTGTATAAACATTGTTAAAATTACTATTACTATTACTACGTGTATGTAAGTATGTTTTATGTGTGTTATATTGTATTATACCTAGTAAACAAGCTCATACCAAGAGTCTGAGTGCTTTAAAAGTAATTATTTTAAACTTAGTTTAGATCATTTATATATTTTATCCTATACTTAAGAAAATATGACCTGACTTATCTGTATTTATTATAATCTGTATTTATTATAACTATGCAGCCATAAGACCAATAAATTGAATTTGAATTTGATTCTAAATTTATCTATATATCTAGATGTATCTTTAAAACAATTCTTACGTAGTCTCCAGTATAGTCCTGATTTTTATCCTCATAGTTGTGTATTTTTACATGGAACATTTTTTCCGTGTGCGCTTTATTTTACGTGCCCTTTTTTCCTGTGTGCTTATTTTCGGGACTCGTTTAAATTTCATGTGCTAAATTAAGTTTTGTTATAACAAGCACCTTTGTAATCACATGATGTGAGTTAAAAAAACATAACACACAAAACCACGTTGGGAGCCCCCTTTCTTCGTTTAGTTATCTTTGCAAGGCTTGATTTTTATATTTTTTATAGGTGCAGTTCTTCGCCCGGTCTAATAATGTTTAAAATTTCTCAAGCCATTAAACAAGGTGGAGGCTTGACGCCAGCCAAGAGTATTCTGAAGCATGAGAACTCGATGATTAAATCTACTGGTGCGTATTTATTAATTTCCTTGTGTAGCCCAGCTAGGTACACTTAATTAGCGACCCCGACGTATTTTAAAGAAATAGAGACGCGACTAATTCATCACTGAAACTCAAAATGGATTGCTGACTATCATCATCTATCATCTATTTTCTTAAACTATGTCGTACATACTGGGTCTCCACACATATTTCAGGTCTAGTATAAAGGCCTATGGTATCCCGTGGGATAGTTGTGGAAGATTTTTTAAACTACGCTAGATCGAGTGGTAATAGATCACACAATTTTAAGTCACCGGGTGTTTGCCTGCAATTTAAGTAGGAGGGCCGGCCGTGTGACGTCATAAATCCAAGATGGCGGCTTTTTGCATGTTTTTTCTCAAACTTTCGCTTATAACTTTTGCAAAATTAGTTTTACAGAAGCACTGTTAATAATACGTTTTTGGTTTGCTATAGAACAACAATTAAGATTAGAAATTAGCTTTATATCTTAAACTAACAAAGATATAATAAGATATTAATATTAATATATTTTTTAAAATACTAAACAAAAGGAACCAAAAAAGAACAACAATTGTCGCTTTAATAAGCTTTGTATCTCATAAACTAAAACAAATATTGTTATTTTTTTTTATTAAATAATTTAAGGTTGATCAAGAAAGTCGGCCGATTGGTGATGGATCACTTAATTTAAAGTCGCCGGGTGTTTGCCTCAAATTTGAGTAGGAGGACCTTTATGACATGATAAATCCAAGATAGCGTCTTTTTTCATGTTCTTTCTTCACAAACTTTCACCCGAGAACAGCAAACACTTTCACAAGGATATAATGCTAATTTTTTTACTTTATTAATTGATGTACTCTTGCAAACAAAAAATGTTTTTAGTTTCTATGTAAAACTATGACTTGTTTCTATGTAAAGCAAAAGTTATAAGCCACAGTTTCTGAAAAAAAAAACATGAAAAAAGCCTTGGATTTATGACGTCACCCAGGCCCTCCTACTCAATTTCGAGGCAAACACCCGACGACCTAATATTAAGTGATTCATCACCAATCGATCGAGGGTAGTCTAAAACCATAAACATTCATTAAACTTATTTGTTTAAAACTTTCTCGAACAATGTTAAATTAATTTTTTTAGTATTTAAAAAAGTAACAATATCTTTTTTAGTTCTTGAGATTTAAAGCTTATTAAAACGACAATTCGGTTGTTGTTTTATTGCGAACAAATTATAACTAATACAATTTTTCTGTAAAGTTGATGTGACAAAAAATAAAAGCAAATGTTTGTGAAAAAACTTGGTAAAAATGACATTCTTGAATTTATGACGTCACACGTCGCTCTTACTCAAATTTTGAGGCAAACATTCGGCGACTAAAATTAAGTGATCCATAAGTAACCATCCATTAGTATAAAACTTCATTCTTCAATTTTGTTTTGCCTAAAAAAAAAATACTATTTTTTAGTATTTTCAAAAAAAATCAATATCTTTGTTAGTTTTTGAGATATGAAGCTAATTCCTTTACTATATTAATTGATGTTCTCTTTCAAACAAAAATGTCTTAATAGTTTTTCTGTAAAACTAATTTAGCGAAAGGTATAAGCCAAAGTTTAAATTTTTAACGGCTTTTATGGAAACTGTAGAAAGCTAAAACATGTGACAGTTACTTACACCTAGTTTCCTTTTCACGATTTCAATTTTGTAGAATCGGCAGTTACTCTATAAAATGCAAAATACGTCTTCCTCAGACCTTAAAGTAAACATGTACAGGGTTTATTTGAATAGATATCAAAATATGATAAATACGAAAGTTTTATAATTGTTTACGAAGTTTAAGAATACTTGTGTCAGAATGTCAAAAATAAATTCTAAATCTCAAAATTTGACAGGTCGATGGTTTTTTTAAAATAAAACACCCTGTATATTATTTTAGAATTTTTTAGATCTTCTCGTTTTGATGATTCAAAACTATATATGCTGGAATCATTTCGTTAATTAGTTTTGGAGATATATGCGTTTAAATGTTTAAAAAACTTAAATTAAATCGCATTCACACAAAAAGTGATGCTATTGTTTTGTCAAATTGTCAAATTTATTTTTAAGAGCGGTTAAAAGTGGGTTTTTCCGAGAAAGAAAATCTGAATCTGATTAAATTGTTTTACTCAAATAATGAAAACCCATCTATAGCTCGCAACCAGTATTATATTCAGTTTCCCGGCAGAAGCCAATCAACCCGCCAAACCATATTAAATACAATAAACACATTATTATGACCAGCAAATAGCCCCGATTTGTCACCCCTCGATTTTTTTTGCGGGGCTACCTAAAAATTAGTTGTATTACAACACTTAAAATATGCAGACAATTGTCCACCTTAATGGAAACTCTACGCATTTATCTATCAAGCTATTTAGAGAAAATTTATAAGAATTATTTAAAATTGTATTAATAATCAAGGAGGCTATGTGGAAACTTACCAAGTATAAGATATTTTTTTTAACTTGTATTATTTTTTGATTTTATAAGCTTGCGGCGCCACACATTACTGCCCAGAATCCCCGCGGATGGTAAATATTAATAAATATATATATATATATATATATATATATATATATATATATATATATATATCTTTCTATCATTGTTGCGTCCGTGTTAACGAAAATCCATATCATTATTGCTTCACCGACATTGTTGCGTCCGAATACTGGACGCAATAGTGCAATCCCATGTTATTTGCGAACAGAGAAGATTTTTACAATGACAATCAGACAGATTTTTAGATCTTTTAGAGAGCTATAATATGCTATGTCTTATTTTTTTCTACTTCAAAATTTAAAGCATTGGCGCCAAAAAAACCCGCAAAAAATCGGACGCAATAATGATAACTAAATAAAATCCGGTGTATATTTTTAGTTTGAAATAATTCCGGTAGAGGCGACACTCCTTTTTGTATACTTTTTTTGGTTTTACTTCTCTATCATTCTTGCTTCCACAGATTTGGCAACATTGCGTTTATTATTATTTAATATATTCCTGCATTTTAGGAGTTTGCAATATCTAAATCCCTTGACCAGGATTAAAATTGTTTTCTTATTTTCATTTAACGCCAATATACAAAAGATTTATGTTTAATGTTTAAACTTTGAGTTTTCTGTCTATCTATATATTTTCTCGGTATATTTTTGATACCGGATTGGTCAACATTATTTTTGCGCCATTTCTTGGATATATACAGTTATTTTGCGCCAAAATAATCAGTCGGATGTGTGAGTTCAAAGTGTCTACATACTGATGGATAGAGACGACCCAGTGAAGATGGTAAACTGGTAGAGGATTACCTGTCACTTAGCATGAAACTGTCTGTGTCATCGTGTGCTTAGAAAATGCATACCTATACATAAAGACAATCCTCTTCCTGTTTCCGCAATAAACTGTCGCGATCATGGGATTGACAACTTGTGGAATGGAAGGCAAACCAAGCGATTTTTAATAAGTCGTAATGCTAACTCAAATAAAAAAAATTGCAATGTGGAAACGATCTACCTTTCTGAATAAGAAAGAACTAATTTAAGAACTAATTTCGCTAAGATGTTAATAATGACGTTTGTCTAAGTTATTTATCGTAGACAGCCTAGGATTAATTAGATAATAAAATAGAACTCAACTTAAGTTGCCATTGGAAACAAAATTAGTAAATAACTCAAAGTATGTTATTATTATTAAATAAAATAAATAAAACCCCAAACAAAGCCTCGGAGCAATGGCCTGATATTCTCGAAGACAAAAAAGTAAAACCAAAGGACTATAGCTAAATATAGCTAAATGGAACGTACAGGGTGTCTCATTATAGTTTTCCCACCCTTTTACACCATTAATAATTGATATAGGAATATAAAAGAAATTGTGTTCGAATTAAACACAATTTCTTTTATATTCCTATATCAATTATTAATGGTGTAAAAGGGTGGGAAAAAATATAATGAGACACCCTGTACAGGGAGTGAACCAAAGGTTGGACATTATTGCAACCGAAGTGCAGAATAGTAAGATAGACATTATGGCACTCACAGAGATAAAAAAGAAAGGAACATGTACAAGTAGTGTCGGTAACTTTGTTCACAAAATAAAGGAGAGCAGCCAAAATCTTTATTAATCAAGAAAAATCTCAAAAATAAGACTACAGACTACGAGTGCATTAATGCTGAAGATGCTTGGACATAATATAAGCATAATAATAGCCTACGCACCATCAGATGACGAAAGATTAGCTACAAAACAAATGTTCTTCGACCAACTTGATGAGACTATCACCAAAATCGGCAATACCAGGGAAATAATTATAATAATATATTTTATTAGTCGAACTGATAGACAAACCCAATTGTGTGAACCCACAACTTAAAAATAAATAATGTTTTTTTTAAATATATGGATATTCATCTATATACCTGGATTCAGGCATCAACAAATCTAAAATCTAATTATGCTATAGGTGGACAACACTCGGAATGAAAGTGAATATGATGTGCGGTTACTTCGTGGTGATACCTGTGGATCTGACGACCATTCGGTAAAAGCAAAAATATTATTTCCTTTCAGAAAAAATAGAGGTGAGAGTAGTAAGAGTAAAGAAATTCAAAAATACAACTTTAGAAGTCTAGAAATCGAACTCGTATGCAAATATTGTATTAGAAGCGATTAGATGAAAAATTAATAACTACAGAACACTCATTTGAAGAAACATATACAAACATAGTAAAAAGCTTAATAGAAGCAAGCAAAGAAGCTGTTGTGTACATTGAGGGTCTTTCTCTGTTTGCAGGGTCGTTTTTCCGAGTTTTTCATGAAAATTTGTCCATTTTTGGGATTTGTTTCTGGACTCAGCAGAAACATAAATTCCAATTTCTTCTTCAAGGGTTGAAAAATCCAGAGTCCTCGAGTGTTTGAAAAATCAGCCTTCATGATGAAGTAATAAAAAAATAAAGAAGATAGAACTCAACTTAGTTTTTTCTTTAAAACATATCTAATTACAATGAACCTTCTGAAGTTTTTAAATAAAAAGTTGTCATTGGAAACAAAATTAGTAAATAACTCAAAGTTGTTATTCAATAAAATAAATAAAACCCCAAACAAAGCCTCGGAGCAATGGCCTGAAATTCTCGAAGAGAAAAAAGTAAAACCAAAGGACTCTGAACATAGCTAAATGGAACGTACAGAGAGTGAACCAAAAGTTGGACATTATTACAACCGAAGTGCAGAATAGTAAAATAGTCATTATTGCACTCACAGAGACAAAAAAGAAAGGAACATGTACAAGTAGTGTCGGTAACTTTGTTCACATATTTACTGGAGTCCCAAAATAAAGGAGAGCAGCCAAAGGGGTATCTGTATTAATCAAGAAAAACCTCAAAAATACCTCGAGTTAACACGAAGATGCTTGGACATAATACAAGCATAATAATAGCCTACACACCATCAGATGACGAAAGATTAGCTACAAAACAAATGTTCTTCGACCAACGTGATGAGACTATCACCAAAATCGGCACTACCAGGGAAATAATTATGGTTGGTGATTTTAATAATCGAACTGATAGACAAACCCAAAGCAAAATTTTAACACATTTGGAGAGGAAGTAAAAAACGATGATTGCTTCAGACTGATGCAATTGTGTGAACCTACAACTTAAAAATAAATAATGGTTTTTTTAAAATATATGGGCATTCAGGCATCAAGAAATCTTAAGTCTAATTATGCTATAGGTGGACAACACTCGGAATGAAAGTGGTATGATGTGTTACTTCGTGGTGATACCTGTGGATCTGACGACCATTTGGTAAAAGCAAAAATATTATTCCCTTTCAGAAAAAATAAATAGAGGTGAGAGTAGTAAGAGTAAAGAAAATCAAAAATACAACTTTAGAAGTCTAGAAATCGAACTCGTACGCAAATATTGTATCAGAAGCGATTAGATAAAAAATTAATAAATACAGAACACTTATTTGAAGAAACATATACAAACATAGTAAAAAGCTTAATAGAAACAAGCAAAGAAGCTGTTGTGTACCAAGATTAAAGAAATAGCAATACTAAAGACCAAAGAGACCTAGGAATCTACAGGGAAATCATAAGACAGCTAATAAATTTGATACGCACGGAAAAAAATGCCACGATACAAATACTCACGTAGGAGGTAGGCAAAGTATGGAAATTAATTTCTACGGTAAAAAACCCAACCAAAGAAAAAGTAAATCAGATCATCAAATCAGAACAATGGACAGAACACTACAAGAGACTGCTGCAGGAAACGAGACCGAAATATCTGTCAGCCTTCCCGATGAGAGACATAGAAGTACATGGAGAGGAAGTAATCATCAAAAAAGAAATGATAAAGAATAGTATTAAAAAGCTTAAATCCGAAAAAGCTAGCGGACCCGCGGGAATATACGCTATATCTCACACTGATTGGAATAATTGGGATAAATTTCCGTCACCATTATACTAAATTGATTGTAGGGTAGGATTCTTAAGAATCTAACAGAGAATGATTTTCATGAACAAGAAGAAGAGCAAAGTGGGTTTCGTGCAGGCAGATCTTGTAGTGATAAATGTTTTTGTCTTACACAGGTAATTGGGAAAAGAAGTGCCAGAAACATAGAGACACATGTTACCTTTGTGAACCTACAAAAAGCATATGATACCGTTCCAGTGGAAAAATTATGGACAGTTTAAGAGCAAACTAATATCAATCATACATACATAAAAGCAATAAAAGGTTAAAATCTAAAAAAAATTGTAAATCAACTTCAAAAGAATTCCTGGTAACGAAAGGTTCAAGTAGTAGTAGTAGTAGCTCTAAAAAACTGGAAACGTAAAGTACACGGTATGGGAATACCACTTAACGACCAATTTACCATATACACACTACAGTTTGCTGACGACCAAGTAATTGTGGCTAATGATAAAGAAGACATGGAGTATATGATGAGAAAGTTCACGGAAAAATAACAAAAGTGTGGGTTAACCGTGAACGTAGACAAGACTCAGTATTTATGTATTAGAAACGAATCAAGTGAGTTAAAACCAGACTAGAGCAGAAAGATAAAAAATATTGTAAAATTTTACATTGATCGAAGGAGGTGGAGAATAGGCGTCGGACAACGTAGAAAAACGTTCTAAACCGACATAGTAGTAGTAAAATTTTACATACAATGGTGAAAAGCATGCTGCTGTATGAAATAGAGACTTGACGCGTAACAGAAAAATACAAAACAAAAATGGAAAGTGCCGAAATGGATGCAATAAGAAGATAAATGAAAATATCTAGAACAGATCATATAAGAAATGAGACCATAAAAGAATGGGAATTGGGTGAAGATGACATCACTAAAAGACAACTGATATGGTACGGCAATGTACAACGGATGAATGACGAAAGACTACCAAAGCAGGTTCTAGAATGGCAACCAATATGGCGCAGAAAAGGAGGGCGTCCTAAACTGGAAGGGCAACAGTCAATCCAAAGATCAATGAGTCAAAAGAACCTGACATATTGTCAGGATCGAAGGAGGTGTAGAATAGGCGTCGGACAACGTAGAAAAACGTTCTAGTATGTTATTAAATGTCAGTTTTGGTTAATAGTGTTTGTCAAGATGTATAAACTTAATATTCGTCAAATTATTTTACAACTTTTATATCAAAATTTTAACAAATTTCATGGAAACCATTTTTCCCATCCATATAAATAGTGCCTTTAAGCCAAATTAAAAAAAAAACAAAATAAATTCAATAAATATACACACTGTATATAGGAAACATACACACACGGGACAGTACCTAAATTTTAAGTCTAACCAGTCTGTTGCTACAAAACAAGGAGTTATAAGAAGTTTGTATTTAAGAGTCGTGAATATTTGTAGTAATAATGAAGAATTAACCACAGAAATCTACAACATTTAAAAGGACTTAAAACAGAATGGTTATTCCGAGAAATTAATAAACTCTAAATTTAAGAACAAACCAAATGTGGGAAATTCTCAAAATAATATTAACATTCCATATTTTCAAGGGATTTCAGAAAACATAAGACGAAAGCCAAACACTATAATATAAAAACAGTTTTTTCATCGGGAAATCTGATAAGGCAGTGGCGAGGCGTAAGGATTTTTTTAAGGTTGACAGAAGAAAAAATTACAAAAAAAAAATATTTTTATTTTGCATAAAAAGTACAACAAATATTTATATTAATAGTGTACAGTAACTCTCTTAACTGTCTTAAAAATAATAGTTTGCGTATTTTACTAGTAGTAAAATGGTCAATAACACTCCTTAAAATTTGGATATTAGAAATTTTATGTACACAAAAATGGAAAAATTAAACAATTAATTTTGTCTGGCGTCGACACCGACACATTCGTATGAAAACCATATACGGAGTATTTCCATACTCCCTGTTACCCATTTACACAATGGCTGGCATTTGATGCAAACATTGAGAAATAAAGATACGAAAAATGCACAGATTTACATAGATAGAGTTTTTGTCAACTCTGAGCCGATGATTTGACGTGGCGAATACAAGAATAAAATATGTATTCGTAAAAGTATAACCAATTAGGACATTTTATCTTAAGGACCGGAAAAAGGATAGACTTATACCCAGTGACATTGCTATTTCAAATATGTTTGCATTATGCATCATAAGGTACCGTAGGTATTGCCATAATACGTACTATAAGGAAATAATATGCATATATAATTGAAAGCAACCAATCAGGTCATTTTTGCTTAAGGACCGCAAGGACTCATGTTTGCATCATGAATTGGCAATTATCGTGAGTATTGGAATATTATGTATATGATAGAATCCCTAACTGCAAAATAAATTGGCAAAAATTTTTTTTATGTCACAAGCTTTTATAAAATGCACTAAAAATTAAAAAATAATTTTCTAACATTCTAATATTATCATAATAATAAAAGCGATGGCCGAATGATGGAAATTTTGACGATGTTAGCACGATAAGATATCCGTATCAATTAAATATCACTATTTGCAAGAATCAATCTAGCAGAAAAATGCAGAGGTACCAAACCCACCCAACCCGAACCAAGATACCCCAGCATTTCTCTGACATAGGTATGGCAATGGCATAACATTGCGGCACATCAAACATATTTTTGATGACCTGCTATGTTGAATATTCTTGAAATGTTTAGATCACACATTTAGATTAAATTATGCTTTGATTTGCGGCCATCGCTTTTATTATTATGAAGATATTAGAATGTTTTTAATTTTTAGTGCATTTTATAAAAGCTTGTGAATTAAAAAAAAAATTTTACCAATTTATTTTCTACTTAGTCTCAGCTATCTACTCTAACAAATGATATTTGTTCAATAACAGAACAGAAGAGTTTATTCTAGATTATAATGTAGTTTATTATTATTTAGTTATTTGGAAACACATTTTTTTATTGGGGGAAGGAGAGGGTGGGGTAGAGGTAGAAATATATTTTTTGTGTGCATTTTGTGTCCTATTATAGAAACAGGTAGGTATTCGTGGGTAGAGGACAGACCAAAAAGAAACTAAGGTACCTTTGGCAACGTTTCGGATCTAATTAATCTATCTGAGGCTTGAAAAAGGATTAATTAAATCCGAAACGTTGCCAAAGGTACCTTAGTTTCTTTTTGGTCTGTCCTCTACCCACGAATACCTACCAATATATTTTTTGTTTGGGCTGTATTGCCATCGAACCTTTATGCATATACCAAATTTTATCAAAGTCATTTGAAGTAAAGTGTGTCAAAAATGTATTTTTTATGGAAGGGGGTGGGGGGTAGGGTGGAAGGACATTTTTTCATTATTGTTGTATTGTCATCGGACCTCTATATGTATACCAAATTTCATCCAAATCGGATAATGGGAAGTGTGTCAAAAACGCATTTTTCTATAGATGGGGGTGGGGGTAGGAGTGGTAGGATTTTTTTCAATGTTGTATTGTCATCGGACCACTATGTGTATATCAAATTTTATCCAAATCGGATAACGGGAAGTGTGTCAAAAACACATTTTTCTATAGAGGGGGTGGGGGTAGGGGTGGGAGGATATTTTTTTCTTAATGTTGTATTGTCTTAGGACCACTATGTGTGTACCAAATTTCATCCAAATCGAATAATGGGAAGTGTGTCAAAAACGCTTCACAAGATTTGATAGATAGTTAGATAAGTACGGAACATCTGAAGCTAAATAAAAGCTTGTAAAAAGACGTCGATTTAAATCAAAACAAAATATACACGCAGAGTCGAGTATACTTATGCTCAGCAAAATATTGCGCTTCGATATAAATTAATTATATGCGAAATGCACGCACTATCTTGCTGGCCGACTACAGTAGACAAATAGCCGAATGTCTTTTCCACTCGCTCTCTCCCCCGCCAAATTGTCGCGCTTTTGCGTTGAACTGTACTCTATAGCAGTGATTTTAGAATACAATTTTTAATACGTCTACATCATCTTCACCGTGTTTTTTTCGAAGCGCACTTTAGTTGAGAGGTGCGGGCCGTGCGGCGGGACCAGGATTGTCATTATTTTTGGTTTTTAGTTGTTAAATAATAAAAATAATAAATAATATACAAACAATAAATAGCATTAAGGAATATTTTTATGTAATAATAATATCCAAAATTTTGGGTAGGCACTGTCTACCTTGTCTACCCGTACGCTTTGCCACTGCGATTAAAACTTTTGTAACTAAAACACAACCAGAAAATCCCTTAAATAATAAGAAATGTATTTACCAACTCCCGTGTGAGTGTGGTAAATCATATGTAGGTGAAACGAAACGCCATCTTCAGGTAAGAGTAAATGAACGTTTAAAAAGTACCCAATTAGCCGGATCATGCATGGTCAAATGATCACAGGATTCAATGGCCTGACGGTAAAGTTTTGCATAAGGAGTCGCATTGGCGAGAATGGAAGTTATTGAAGCTGCGTTTATAATGCAGAATTAATAAGTTTTCAGTCAACATGAGTACATAAGTAGTCAACAAGTGTACATATGGAAACCACTCCTTAAGGAAAACAAGCGCCTTAGGATAAAAAGAGGGCAGGCCATCACACCTGACTGCACACCAAGTAGTATAACTACTTTTATTCAAGACCGATATTAAAATTTAAAGAATTTAAACGGGTGCCCACGATCCATAAGAAATTGGCACGGTTCTTTGGTTCGGTTCAAACAAGTTCAAAGAAAAATAATCATATTTCGTAAACTAAAGACAAATTGACCAAAGAAATAATTAACTTTGTTTAGCTGACTGTTAATTTAAGCCATTAAAAGGAAATGTAAAAAAGATATGGGAGCTCTGCAAGTTTTAACAATTTTGTCACACCTGTGTTTTGAGCCTTTGTCAATATACGAATCCAATATCGGGCAAGAAAATATCGATAAATGAAAAGAGGGATGAAGAAGAAACAACAGGGTAGGTAATAATTTTATTATTTGTCAACAAGGTGCTTATCAAACAAGGAAATTAATATTTTTAAAATAATACTTAAGCATTTGAAACAAAAATGTCGATTTATAACCTGGAATTCTTAGTTGTTATTTGAAATTATAGCTTTAAATTAAAACATTTGAAAGCAAAAATTGATTGAATTGAAATCTACGTAGCTCGAATTTCTAGAACTAACAAAACTAAAACTGATTTGTAATAAATATCTGGCCGTTGCGTTGACTCACACAATTTCCTTTGTTTTCTTATTAACATAAAATTTGGCAAGCGCGCTGACGCAACAATGATACCAAGCTAAGCGAAAATTATACGATGTGGACGCAATTATGATAAGAAAGTGTCAAAAATTATACAAGGGACGCAACATTGAATGGCAAATAATTGGAAGCAATAATGTTTGTTTGTACAGTTTTTCGTATATTGCTATTTTTAGCCCAAAAATTACGAAAAATAGACGACTAATCCAGAAATTTCAAAAACTGAAATATATATTATTAAAACCTTTAAAAAACAGACGTTTTCTTGGAGACGCAATAACGATGCGTTTTAAATGGAAGCAATAATGATATAAGGATCTATATATATATATATATATATATATATATATACCTTACAAAAACACCAGCATCACTTTTTGTGTCAATACGATTGTCTTTTTCATGGTTGTCTTGATGTTTTAAAAAGTATCAATTTAAGTTTTTAAAACTTTTAAAGGTATATATCTCCAAAACGAAATAATATCAACATATATATTTTTGAAATCAGGAAGAAAAGTTCTATAAAAAATATATTTCATTAAAAAAACCATCGACTTGTCAAATTTTGACATTTAGAATTTCTTTTTGACATTTAGAATTTCTTTTTGGCATTCTGACCCAAAGATTCCTCGTAAAAACTTATATATAAATTTATATATATTATCTATATATTTTGATATATATTTAAAGACGCGTTTTAGATATGGTTTAAAAATATACGGGATGACCCTGTACAGTAGTGTCCAATAGTTTAGCAACCGCTTAAAACTATAAAGATGACATCTTCGATATCAAAAAACTAGTGGTGCATATGAAACTTCAATCTATTTCTCAGCTCACAAACTAAGGCAATTTGTTTTTTAATAAAATTTTATAATGCATGTTTGTCACGTTTAACAAAAAAGACTGTGCATTTTTAGGCAAAACTGGCTGACACCATTCGAAAGAAGGCAACAATTTTATACGACCTGGAAATTCCATAACAATTGGGCAAAATATAAATTTTTAAATTTGGCAAAAAAAAATACCTTTTATATCTAGACTATCCTTTGTCCAATTTTTATGGAATTTTCAGAAAATATAGTGTTGGTGGTTTGGTAATGAAGAATGGTGTCAGCTTGATTTCCCTAAAAATACACACACAAAATATTTTTTTTTTAGTTTTTGTTTAAAAGTGACTAAAAGGCACTATAAAATTTTATGAAAAAAAAAAACGCCTTAGCACGCGATTTGAGAAATAGATTAAAGTTTTTTGATAGTATAGGATTAGATTTTCAGACAGGTTTAGGTGGTTGCTAAATTATTAACCACTGTAAAACATGTTAAATCACTAATCACAATACTAGTTCATGACAACAGCTTTAGTTCAAGGTGTCAGGAAGACCTAAAAGAGATCGTCGAAACGTCACCGATAAATTCAAAGTATGTTTAACAAAACAATAGTGTTCTTATTACCAGTACGGTCTACAGCAGAAAGCTATACAACATTATGCTCCCGGAGATGGAGGGCTGGTTAAATAGGACAAATTTTTTAAATAACGATTGATTCTGGTATACCGACGGATACAAAATGCCATCAGGCGTTGGATCTGATGTTATTAGTATCCAAGAAAAAGTCGAGATTGAACATAGTCTCGGCCAATTGGTACTATATTTCAGGCCGAACTCCGAAAGCCATTGAACTGTGTGTCCGGTGGATTACTGACCATAAATGGACCAACAGGACAACAAAAATCTTCTCTGGCAGTCAAGCAGCCTTGAGATGGCTTGATTCCTTTACGGTCTCATCGAGAACCGTGAGGAGCTGCAGGGATTTACTGCTTGGTAGCGCTAACAATGTATTATTAGTATGGATACCAGGGCATCTCTGTCCACGAGGAAAATAAGGCCGCAGACCAAGCAGCGGAGGGGGGGGGGGCATGGGAAGCGGCATCTGCCAATCTTTCGGCCCCGCACCAGCCCTGGGGATATCATACAGTGTTGCTAAATGAATCATATTAAGATGAATGGAGAACAGCTCCAACAATATTGGATAAATATACCAGAACTGGCTCACTCCAAAGAGTTCATTAAAGGACCTTGTAGAAATATAGGAACATTGGACTTACCAGACAGGAGATCCGCATAGTGACTGGACTTTTTACGGGTCACTGTCGACTAAGAGTACCCATGCACAGAATGGGACTAACAAAAGAGACCGAATGTAGAATATATGGACGATGACGAAATAGTCAGAAATGTACTGTGCGAATGTCCGGCTATTCTACGTTGACGTCAGAACACATTCGGTAAACCTCAGATTAATTCAGAAGATCTGAACAGTGTTTCACCCAAACTGATAAAGTGGGGAGAAACCACTCAAAAGTGAGCCACTATAGACCCAGTGCTGGTCGCAATAGAAGGGCTGCAAGGCCTACTCACAGTATGACCAGTACATGCGTGTATAAATTAATTAAATTGTTTTTTTTTAGGAAAAAAATCGGTTCTTTTCAAAGAAGATCTCATAAGTACCAAAGATTGCAAAGCGATTTTATTTGTCAGCGACTCTGATAATGAAGACGATGTCAAACTGAAAAAGAAAACCCCAGCAAACAAAGAAAACATATTTTCAAACGTTATGCCAAATAGCCCGGGAACGCCACTGAGAAGGTCAGCAAGGCTTTCGAGGAGTAACAAGTAAGCAAATCTGTTTCGTGTCTTTTGGTTAACCAAACATTGAAAGAAAGTGTTTCAGTTGAATTTAAAAATAGACTTGTGAAGTCGATTTCCAAGATTTCGAATAATAATTACATATAGTTAGTTATGCAAGAAGCTACAAGTAAGCTGGTGATGTATAATTTTTTATAAAAATAATGCTATAATTTTTGCCTCTAAATGTCCCGTAAAGACGGAAAACCTAGTGACTGATTTCTAGTGCTTTTCAACATAAGCCAAATAAAGCTAAGTGAAATATTTCATATTTTAAATAAGCTACTACGGTTTTAATTTGAAATAACCCTTTAATTTAATTCAATTTATATGAGATTTAGGGCCCATCGCACCGACTTTCTTTTCCGTTTCTTAGCCTAAAGAATACCTTATTTCCAAAAATTTCGTTGCACCGAAATTAAAGGCAGATCTTCCTTAGTGTTGTTAAAGTCACCTTTTTTCGTAACTTTACTGTTCCTTAAGAGCTGCTTAAAGATAAGATGCTGGTCACATAATGGTACTCGTCTGGCATAGCCATAGCAACTGACAATACCTACAAATGAGCAGTGTTGTGATTAAAGTGCAGGTGTCTTTTGTATTTTGTGAGTAAATTAAGTAAAAAAACATGTTTTTTTTATTAAAAACTAAAAAAATAATCTTAAAATAAATAAAACTGTATTGCAAAAGAAAAGGCTAGATTTTGGTTCTTTTGGAACAATGTTTTTGTTAGAAAAATAATTTAAATAAAGTTCTCTCTTCTACTTTTTATTACAGTATTTTTGTCTGATTTTCGGGTTGTTCACAGCGTGGTAGGTACAGCGCCAAGGATTGGACTGACCAGTGTTAGAAAACCCTTGCATTTAAATTAAACTGCACTGCATGATGTAACAAGATTTTCCTTTCTGCCTTTACACTTTACCCTAATTTCACTATAATTTTTAGTCCTTTGGTTGTACCCACGACGACACACAAATTTCACAAAATCGAGTATCATTATCTCGATTTTATCATCTTCCAAATATTCTTCCCAAAATTCAAGAACTTTCATTTTTTTAAATAAGTTTTTAAAGACCATAGAAAAATTGATGGCGTTTGACAAAACTATTTTGGGGCGTACTGGGTGTTTTACTGTATACTTTGGTTGGTTGAAACAGCGGCGTTGCCTGATTGGGTCACAAGGTGGTCGTATCTTAACAAAGGAGGAGATTTTTGCTCGGTGCAACAAGTTTAAAAATAAGGCGTGCTTAAAATTAAAGCAATCCAAAGTTAAGAAAGAAAATTTTAAAAGTCGGTGCGATGGGTCCTTAGGGAATTAGAGTTAAGGGCATTTATGAAAACGATAGAAAGCAAGCACAATATTAAGCGACTACTAGGTTTTTTATGACTTTTTATGACTTGTACTTGTATTATGTTTATTTGTTTTAAAGATGTTATTCTGTCTGTAAAATTTTTTTAATTATATTTTTTTGTATTATATTATTTTCTTCAATATAAACATTTCCTTTTTGGTTTATTTCATATTAATTTTCGAATCAACGCAAACAAAAAATGCTTAGTTACATATAAACCGATTTTTAATTATTAACAATACATTTTATAATATATAATTTACCTCAACTACCAGTAATATAACAAAAATGGCATAATAGACACTTAGATACGCTCTTGGTATCGCGGTTTCCTATTTTTACCTAAAAAACGATCGCAATTATATTTGTCAGGTTTGCGATTTACAGTTCACGTGAAACGTGAACAAGTTGCTTAACATATCACGGCATGCTAACCGTATGATGTAGGCAACTTCAAACCGGAAACAAGGCAATACGAAGTGCCCATCCATTTTATGTGTCTTAATTTTATAATACAATCACTGTAACTAATTTAGTATCACATTAAATTTAACTAAATAACCATAATGCTAAGCTTTTACAGTTCCAAATAAAATCAAAACAAAATAAAGCTAAATGAAATATTTAACTTTATGTAAAGTACCACAATCACTACTAAGGTAACTGATAATGAGGCATCAGAAATAACTTAGGCATTAGAATTAACTTACTTTAAGTTCTAGAAAAGGAACGAAGCGTTTTTTTATATTTTAAGCGCAATGTTTTAAAATTTGGATTTTAATGGCCTAGTCTTTCAAAACAAATTTGGCAGTCCGATTTTATTGTATTTTTCCACTGATTCCGACAATGATTTTTTGGGGTTATTATTATCAGTTAACTTAGTAAAGACGTTTAAAAAAACTATCAGTTGGTACCCAGAAAACCAAGCAAAATAGAAAGTTCATACGGGTACACCTAAGGGTACACCAGGCGTTTGACATACCAATGAAAACGTGGTTAAAATAGTTTGGCACTGGTAGGCAGCCTAACCAAACCTATTATACTTTGATTTTATCACGGCCCTGTCAAAATGGCGGAGACTCAGTTGTTGTTATTTTGTGCTTTTTTTGAAAAAGAAAGAAATTCTCGGACTTTTTCTACTCTAATGGAAAAAGTTATTTTTTAAGACTGAACAGTTTTTAACAGTTGGATTTCATCCCAAATTTAATTAAAAAAACTGGCAAAAGCACAAACAAACAAAGAACAGCGGTCGAAAAGCACTTGACATTTCCAAACCAGAGAACGAGATGGCAATGGTTAAAAAGGACGAGACGGCGCCGGCGGCATTTTTGATTTGCCGCTTTTACTTATTTGGTCAAATCCAATCCGTCAATGTTCTATAATCCGTGTGTGAACCAAAACATACCATATGTGGACTTACCGGAACTCAAGTTCTTGTTAGAGGCAATCGTGCTGTAAGATTAATATGGCTTAAAATAAAGCTACCTTAACACGTAGAACAAGCTTGTATGGATGACTGTATATACGTCTCTGCTGGCGACAATTTTTTGTAAATATCCCTTGATATTTGCCTTTGCAACAACACAGAGTAAGGTAAAAGTCGATTTGCTTTGTGCCAATGGTAATATCGTTAACTTGTCTAATTCGTACAAAATTTTTAAAAATGTCTCTAATTTCCATGACTTCCAGGATTTTCCCAAGTAACGCAAAATTCCCGGACTTTTGCAGGGTTTTCAGTCTGCTATAATGTTTTATTTTAATTCGATCCGGTATAAACTGAGCACAAGAGTACGTCAAACCAACCAGCCACTTTTTGTGACGTCAAGGGTCACGTGATTTTCCCACGCAACAAAAAATGAAATTCTAAAACATAAACATTGTCCTAAGAGGAAAAAAAACACTTAAGAGAGACAGCCATAAAATAGATTCCAGAAAATGTTTCAAGATACCGGTGGGGAAACCATTGGAATTAAAGTTTTGACATTATAAGGAGGTGCGACCAAATAACAATACACGAGAAATAAAATACAAAAGAATTGACAACGCATAACAATGTTTTTTTCAGGTACCTGTTTACTCAAAACATACAGCTACTGAATTAAATGGTAGTATTGGATTATTTTTGTCTGTTAGTAGGGCGGTCGCCATTGCACTGCTAGCTTTTTCATATTCTCCTAGAGCTTCTAGAACTTTTCCTAAATTATACCTAAAACGAAAAAAAAAAGCAACATTAAAATTATTTTTTTAAGCTATTTGGCAACATTTTGTTTTTAACAAAGCTAATTTATGCGACGTGGTGGACAAAAGTAAGTGCAACCTGATACGTAATTCTTGTCTCTGGTTTCTCGTGTTTTTTACGTATTTCAAAAAGTAAATATAACAAGAAAAGAAAATTTGGTTTGCAAGGGCGGGTCTACACTATGCGTATTCAGTAGATGCGTATTTCGGATGCGTATTTTCGGCAAGTTCACATAATATATACGTAGAATACACAACCACGCAGTATTACCGCCGAAAATACGTACCTCCGCATAATGGTCCCGAGAAAATACGCAGCCGAAATCTGCACAAAATATACGCAACAACTCTCTTGTAGAAAACACGTAGCCGAAAATATGCATCTACTGACTACGCATAGTGTAGACCCGCCCCAAGGAATCGACATGTGTATTTATAGTTTTTAAATATTAAGGTGCGTACTGACTTGCAACAAATCACTCCAAACGCGCAAAACACTACGAACATTCCGATCTTTTTCCTCCGAATGCAACAAACATTCGCGCGCAAAAGATCGTCGTGTTTCCAAAGTTATTTGAAATACTCCTAATACGGGGTTCTATCAATTTCGTGAAATTTTGCTTGATTCTGCCCTTCAAAAGTTATCCAAATTCATATAAAATCTTCCTGGTATAATTTCAACCCTACCGACACAAAACAGCCGCGGCTCTTTTCGGGTCCGACCAAAGTATTTGTAGGCCGCGACGTCACTAAAAAGAAATGAGAACAAGATTTCCAACACTTCCCTCGCGGAAATCACATAAACTACAGGTAAATATAAATCGAACAGAAATTCCAGGATCCTTGTATGTGAGCATATCCTCAAAAGGTGCGCTTCTGTAGAATATGAAATGATGATTTACATAAAGTTACTTTTTAATAAACCTTTTTTGATATGATTTTTGAAATTGCGAAAATTTAAAAAAATAATTTTTCGCACTTTGATATTTTTTAATTTTTAGCTCACATGTATGCATACAGACATACAGGCATACGGACATACAGATATACAGGTATACAGACATACACACATACAGACATACAGACCTACAGACATACAATATTTACTATTTTTTCTCATTATAATCGGATTAGTAGTTTACTTCTCTTAAATGACCGTCATTTTGAATTTTGAAAAGTCGAAAAATTTGAAACTTGGTGGCAAACAATATTTCAACTTACCCACACACCGATTGATTTTTAACGCTGCACAAGTCAAATTTAGTGGAAATTAGGAAAAGTGATTATTAATCAATTCAACACTTCCCTAATAGAAAGTAGGTTATCGTAGTCCACGTGGAGTGAAAATCTGCAATGCACCAGGTGTACAGATGCAATGTGATTGGCTCATTTTTCTAAACTTACGGTTTTAATTGGTATATAGCATTTGCTCTGCGTCCTGTATTCTCGCTAGTTTAAAGGAGCCTACAGACACGCGAACATTTCCAGAGATTAGTACGCGCGTACAAGTTTGCGCATACTAATCTCTTCGTGTGTAGACAATATCCGCCTAAAATATCTCTCGAAGATTAGTTCGCGCGCACAATGTACGCGAGCAAATCTCTCGGTGTCTACGCAAAACGCATTGATAATATTGTGTTTATGTTTAGAACGTTTAATTTTGTCTTCGTGTGTGTAGGCGATTCCCAGAGATTAGTTCGCGTACTAATCTCAAGAAATGCTCGCGTGTCTGTAGGCCCCTTAAGTCAGTATCACCGTCAACCGTGATGGACGAAGACGACGCGGTAGTAGCGGCCGGCGCTGTTCTGATTATTGAGAGTTTGAGAAGAAAAAATAAAAAGGAGCAGCGAAAAGAATGGTCCAGACGTCTGTATTTACAAAGACAACATTTAAGTTTACTGAGAGATATGGACTATTTACATTTCAAAAACTTTACCAGAATATCTGCAGATGATTTTGAAAACTTAATTTGTCTAGTGGGTCCTAAATTATTCAAGAAAGATACCCAACTTCGACATGCTATACCTGTTCAAGATCGCTTAGCTATTACTCTACGTTTTTTTGCAACAGGGGACTCTTTCACTAGTCTACAATACCTATTTAAAGTATCAAAACAACGAGTTGGTTTTATATTTATAGAGACCTGCAATGTCCTTATTAAAAAATTGAAACATGAAATAAAGGTAGATATACCGGGTGGCCCAAAAAAAAGGCATGAAATGATTTTTATTATCACTTTTGAACGAATTGGTCTGGGTTTTGACCAAAAATATTTTTTATCCGCTATCAAATTCCAAGATGGCACACAGAATCACAGGTAGGGTAGACCGGGTAGTGCCCACTTTGTATAAATGTGCTACTAAAAAATCTTGAGCTGATTCAATTGTTTTCTTTTTTGTTCTGTCAATAGCTACAACTTTAGACTTACAAAAACAATATGGCACAAATCCCTAAAATTAAAAAACTATTGGTTGTTTGTAAACGGCACTTTTTACATATATATGAGGTATTTTGTCACATGATGTAGGCATTAAGGCATACAAAATTTGGTCCTAGCTAGAGACCCTGTATGTATGACATATTTTAAATATGTCATACATACAGGGTCTATTTAAAATATGTCATGTCCTAGCCATCTCGCCACCTGTCATTCCCTCTCACCCTCTTCAAAAACCATATTCGCATAACTTTCACAAATATGGAGCGATCTCAAAACTTCTTTCTGCACACGGTTTAAGAATTTTTCAACAGCATTTTACTACTTCCCTCTTCCTATCCCTCCCCCACCTTGACTCAATGTTTGTAGAAACGCACCTATCTCCGAGTAACGCTAAATGAATTATAAATGCAACTGCTAAATCTACTTGTAACTACTAGTCGTAGTTGGGTAATAAATTACCCAATAACCTAATTCGTGAAAATACAAAACTGTATAATTTGGTAAGTGCGCAAAACTAAAAATTGAAGCATATCGTACATTATAAGTATATCTATTACAGTTTGTGATACCTATCAATTTTATACTCAACTGCGACTATAGTAGGCACAAGTAGAACTAGCAGTTTGGTGTTTTTTTATTAATTTTTTTTATAAATAAGTTTAATATTTATTATTATTCAAACATATTAACTAGTGGTAAAGTTTTTTTTACTTAATAACTAAACTAAATTAACCGAACCGCACAAATTAATTTAAAAAAATTTCCTCAATGTCGTAGTTTACATATATTTTGTCAGCTGAATAATCAGATGCGTATTGAAATTAAGGATATGAAGGTTCAATACTTTTTGAGCATTGTGCGGGAGATGGATGGTCCATTCCATTTTTTAATTGCCAAGTAAAAAAAAAAACGACCATACCCACTGAACAAACAAGAAGGAATAAATCTCTTTGTGGTATTCCGATTTACCGACAAGACTCGGAAAATGTTTCGCGCGTTCGCCGTGACGTATTGACTTGCAAAATTTGTTGCAGCGCGGTCTGTGCTTTTGAAGTACACGTATTCACTCACACACACTCCGCGCATTTTCGCCGAAAATGTTTGTCCTGTTTGTAGTGTTTGATGCGCGCTGTGTTCCCAGATTGCAAAATCACATAAGCATTGCATAGACACGTACTCACTGAGCGAACATTTTCGGCGAAAATGTTTGGAGTGTTTGTAGTGTTTTGTTGCAAGTCAATACCCACTTTTAGAAGAATAATTTTACTATAATCTTTTTTTAAACCTAAAATAAAATGATTGATGTCTATGCCCCCAAAAAAAAATGGCTCACTAACATATCTCCAAGGTGTTTGCTATAATTAGGCTACGCATTCGTCAATAAACTCTATTCTTCTTTTATGTTTTTGGCGCTTACCAAGTAGTAGGATTACTGGGTTCTATCTTAGCGGCCTCTCTTAAAGTTGTTTCAGCTAAACCCTGGAAACCTAAATAGTGATGCACCAATCCCAGCTGTTGTAAGGATTTCACGTGGAGGGGATTGATAGCAACCGCGTTTTGAAAACACATCTTGGCCTCAGACCATTCCTCTTTGTGCATGTGCAGAAGTCCTCTCTAAATAGAAAGATAGGTTAAACTCGGTTGGAATTATTTTTTGATAATTTATAAACGACTGATATTGGGAATTATCGCCGCTAGTCTATAGTCCGTTGATTTAATTACAAAAAATTGCTTGTTCTTACCATGTGCATTATATGGTGGCTCACAGGGTAAATCTGAGTGGCTTCTTGAATGCACTGTTGTACATCAGACGGCTGGTCTAAAGCAATGTAGAGTTCGGCGAGCAAAAGCCAAATTTCCACCTGCAACATCCAGGCGCGTAACGGACCCGGTCTCGGGCTGAAGCTACTCATGGAGCTGGCAACCTCGCTTAAAGCTTGTTCCACTCTGGCAGCAACGTTGTGATGCAAATGAAGTGAACCTAAAAAAGAGAACTCCTTATAAACAAGCTAGTAATCTATATTTGGGCCTCTTTTGAAGACAATAAGTTTTTAACTTACTTGAGTCTTTGTCAGACATCTCTGAAGTATACAGTTGAAATACAGATCGAGTATCGCTTTTTCTGTCGCACTCTGGCATGTCGGAAATGACAGTTTGTCCTTCGTAGAGATTCTTCCATAATTCAAGCATTTGTTTGGCCGTCACCAAGGCTTCCTAAAATGTGAACAAAATCAGACGTCATTTTGGGTTGTCTCTTGGCGATCAAAATTAAAACTGGTAAATGCAGCGTTGCCGAGTGTTCCGGCTGCAGTTCTAAACCGACTTTGATGTGATGTTTGGCTTCTGAAATGTGACCGGATATGGCCAGCTGAGAACCGAAATAGAATTGGCAAAGGTGGTCGTTTGTTTCCAGCTGCATTCACTATTTTAGATAACAACCCTTTAACTACCTACCTCGCCCCCTCTCTCAAGTAACTCCAAATGCGCTTTTAAATTCATTAAATTCAAACAATCGGGATATTCCTCTAGCGCATTTTCCACGACAGACAACGCCATTTTGTGTTGTCTCTCGGCCGTCAATATTAAAACCAGCAAATGCAGCGTTGCCGAGTGTTCCGGCTGCAGTTCTAAGCCGACTTTGATGTGATGTTTGGCTTGGGAAATGTGACCGGATATGGCCAGCTGAAGACCCAAATAGTATCGACAGAGGTGGTCGTTTGGTTCCAGTTCCACGGCACTAAAACGTAAAAAACACATTATTTTGAATTGTAATTACATTTACTAATAAGAAATATAGCGGACTACCTCCGACTAGAGGTTTGCCACCCCTGAATCCTGACTGGGGCTCACCAGCGGCCAAGTATGATCAGCTCTTAAAGAGTGGGGACTTAAGGAGCTACAGAAACTTTGGTTCAATATAAAAGGTCATTGGGATCGGAATTCTTTTTTATTTTCACTCAAAATAGGTTATTTGGGTCGAACCCAATCACCAACATTTGTAATGGTGTGCCTGTAACACGTCTCAAAAACCTTTGCCAAATTTGGCACGAACATTCTTTGGAACACTTGGATAAGACCAACTAGTTTTTGTGAAGGTTAAGGGTTTTGTAAGGGGATACAGGGGGGGGGGGGGGGCATGGGTTAATTACATTTTGTACTTATGACTGTATGTCAGTATAAGCCTACCTTCGAACATTATCCAAAGCTCGACATCTTAAGGTGTCCTTTTCCATTTTGAGCAAGCTCGCTTCAGCTCGTAAGTGGAAACCGATGCCTGCATATAAATGACATTTTCCCAGCAAGCCCGAAGGATTGCTTACTTCTCTTTCTCTGGCTTCTAAACTGAATTTAATCCCTAAAAAATAAGTCAAATTTCGGAAGTCAGCAGAATCCATTGACGTGTATGGCTCAGTTGAGACAAAATCTAATCTTCCAACATATGTTACATATGTCCTTTGAACCAGCAACGAAGATGGAAATACGACCCATTATGGAAAAGGATATACCAAATAATATAGAGAGTATGTTTCTTTTATAACTTATCCTAAAATGTCGCGTTAAGTTGCATATCTGTCAAACTCTCCGCTGACGGCATACGAGATACGTTCAATTAAATAGACTGAATATACTGGCGTAGTAAAGATTTTTTTCCGTAATGAACTCATATCAGAATGCCGCGGACACCTTGCATCTCTCTCAAACCCTCCCGCCTTAATCGCAAACATGATACGGCGCCGGAGTAGGCTCTTGGCGAATTGGCCCTTACAGATCCATTTAAGTGCATGTCAAAGTGAGTTTTGCCATTTTTAGTGGTTCTACTGTTTCTTTCGGGATTTTTATACCGTTAGGGTAAAAACCATACCGACCATGAAGATTCTGCTTAGAAAGGGAAGATAAAAATAGAAACAACAGCAAATCGCGACGGTCCGTAAACTAAAAGTTAAAAAGGGGGAACTCCAGAGGAGAAATTATAGGTAGGTAGACAAGAGCTGACTAGAGATATCAGGGAAGATCCAACGAGGTCCCGTTAAGGGATTGAGATTGTATTTTGTTTTAAATCTGCGAAGCGAGAAGGAGGTAAGAATTGTGTTTTTATAAACCTTACTGATTTCGTTTTGCGTAATTATGCCGGCGTTAAAATTTAAATTTTTAGCCGGTTGGGTGCGTATGGAAATTTACTATCAAAGAAAAAATTCAAATAAAAATAAATTTGTTTATTGAGTATGAGGACCGTGATATTCCTTGGAAAACTACCATTTTGAACATAATTAACCATTTTGGTAAACTTGGGCGCGTTAAGCTCTGCAGGAAATGTAGCGAATATGAAGAGGTGAATGAGGGTCCAAGACCCATATCGGAACAAAGGAAACAGCGAGAAACTGCCGTTTGTGCCATTCGAAACATTTTAAAAAGACATAGATACAAAGCCCACAAGTTAAAAAATCTGAGGAACTGTTTCCTGAGGACAATTTTGTGAAAAATTATGGATCCTGCAAATCAGTATGAAAATTTTGTCAGTAATATTTTATTTAGTGACGAAAATACTTTCTCCCTACACAATGCGCACAATTCATCAATTACTTGCTACTGGGCAAAAGAAAATAAACATTTGACGGTAAATGTGTGAACACAACACAGTGTGCCTGAATGAAGTAAAGGTTACATAAAAATGGTTCCAAAAACTAATTGCACATTTTGAATATGGACTCTTTCCTGAGTGCAGAGCCATATTCATATAAATCCTAGCTGATCCTCTTCTCGAAATTTTTGACATTTTTCTAGTTAGTCTAGGCGCTAGCTCCTATCACGTGTGACCTAATATGTGCGCTCAGTTTGACTACGGGGCTTTGTTAAGCACCCATAGGAGTATAAAAAAAGTTTGGTCACGTGGTCGTACTCATGGTCGTTTGGCCACCATCTTTGAAAATGGCCGCCAAATTGATAGATTTTTTGTTTAAGCATATCTCCCTACCCAGTGGTCCGATTTTAATTTCTTAAAGCCTGTTTAACTCCTTTTTTAAAGACAAACAAATTTTGTTATTACATATTTTTTGATAAATCAAGTAGCTTTTGAGATATACCAAGATTATTAAAATAATACCCATGCTCATTTTATTGTAGCTACAATATTATTCACATTTGTTTTTTTTTTGTTACATAGAAGGCTTTAAACTTTTCAGAGAAGAGGATATTGACTTGTATGTTTTTAAAGTTCGATGGATGGTACCCCTAAAGACTGCCTTAAATAGGGTGGTTTCTAAAACTGTTCACAAGATGATAGAATAAATGAATTTCGCTGACGATGCACTTTAGCGAAAAACCATAAAATAAATTTTTTGTAGTACTTTTAATTCCGCTTCTTTTGATGTATCACTTAGCATCCTAGCTTTGATAGTTAGCTGGAAAAGCCAGCTAAAATATACAATTTTGTAAAAATTTCATGTTTTCGCTCCAAAATCGATTTTTTTCTTAAAAATTGTAAAAGATATGACAATGATCAAAAGAAGCGGAATTAAAAGTACTATAAAAAATTATTCTTAACGTTTTTCGCTAGGATGCATCGTTTCGCTGTAAATTCACTTTTTATATAATCTTGTGAACGGTTTTAGAAACCACCTTCTTTAAGGCAGTCTTTAGGGGTACCATCCATCGAACTTTAAAAACATACAAGTCAATATCCTCTTCTGTGAAAAGTTTAAAGCCTTCTATGTAACAAAAAAAAACAAATATTAATAATATTAAAGCTACAATAAAATAAGCATGGGTATTATTTTAATTCTTTTGCGATCGGAAATACTAATAACTTGGTATATCTCAAGAACTACTTGATTTATCAAAAAATGTGTAATGACGAAGTTTATTTGTCTTTAAAAAAGGAGTATAAAAAGCTTAAAAAAATTAAAATCGGACGACCGGGTAGGGAGATACGCTTAAACAAAAAAATCTATCAATTTGGCGGCCATTTTCAAAGATGGCGGCCAAACGACCATGAGTTCGACCACGTGACCAAACTTTTTTTTATACTCCCGTGGGTGGTTATAGTCTAAATTATACGCATTTGTAATGACGTCACCAGGTGAGAAAAAAACGTATGGCGTAGATATTTTTGCCAATCAATGTTTTTTGATTGACGGTGACGGATACTTCACATAACTAATTACCTACCTATTTAAATCATAGACACTACTTTTTTTTTAAGTTTATTGTCACCGCTGTTTATAATATACTAAACAAAGATAAACAAAAATGACGTCATTACAAATGGGTATAATTTAAACTATAACAATGCCCCGCAGTCAAACTGAGCGCACATATTAGGTCACACGTGACAGCCCAAGTAACATTTCTTTATTTATAGCAGAAGCTAAAAGGTTGCCAGCGCCTTTCCTTAAAACCATTAGTTTCAATGTTTGATCACTAGCACGTTCCTATTACGCTTATATACCCCTTAGACCTCCTAAATGGGACTCCCCAATTGGTGGTGGCAACCTATGTATTAAACTCATTATAAAACCATAAGAAATAAACGCTAGCTTCGCCCTCTAGCGGTTCCACCAGTATAGAACCTTTTAGAGCCTAAAGCTATTATGCCAGGTTCTAAAAGCAACTCAGAAACGTCCTCTATCCTGTTATAAAACTAGATTTGGTAATTTGGTATCCTGGCAATTCTGTTGAATACCATAATACGGCAATTCTGTTGAATACCATAATACCTTTAGAGTAAAGAATTTTTCCTATAAAAGCTTTAGCGATATTTTAGATTCACAATGGCTATATAAATAAATTTAGGTCATAAAATTGCCAAAAATGTCAGAGTTCCAAAATTATTGTATCACATAAAAATATACGTATATATGAGGAGTTTGTCATTTTGTGGATCATCAAATTGCCTGCCAGACTTATTTTTCTGATAAAATCGTATCTGAAAAGCTCTCAAAACAAGCGCGCCAGCTCACAAATGCTTTTTAATAGTTTTTTAAAAACTAAATAACAAATATTTAAAATAAAAACAAATAATTTACACTATTCACCATTAAATAAGTCTGTTTGGTTTACATAAATCAAAATTAAAGTAAAATTATTGTTAAAAAACACTGCTAAAACGACTAGATAAATATTTTCTGTTTACAATATTTTTAAAATAATTCTATATACGCCATTATCGTTTTATAGTGGTCACTTGGTTTTATTTGTTACTCTGTCGCAACAAGGATTTTTGAGTGCGCTTATGAAACCAATAAAAAAGAGAAGGTAAACATAGTGAACATAACCTCATTTAAATTTTTTGTATTTGTTTTTTAAACTGTTGTGTTAAATTTAAATGTTTTTTATCGTGCAATTTGCACACAATCAGGAGGGCCAGTGCAATAATATCCGTTGTGCCTGCAGGTTGGAGGGAAACCTCTTATATTGGCCGTTTAAACAGGCCTTATCTAGGCTTGGGTGCCCTACCCAGGAGGATAATAAATAATCAATCTTGCAATAGGTAGGTACCAATCTGTACTAGTACTAGTAAAAACTAAAATACGAAAGTATTTATTTACTTCTGTTAGAACCCTTAAGGAAACAAAGTTTTATATGACCGCCTATTTAAATAATATTTAATATGCAGCTATGGGTAACCAAAAATACAAAAGAATTAAGTTTACCTTTAAGCCTTCAATAAAACCTGTTTAAAATGCCTAAAAGTAATAGCAAAAACCAAAAGTTTAAAGTTTATATTTACCACTCTTGAAAACCTTAAGGAAACTAGGTTCTATATGGCCGCCTATATAATCATATTTACTATTAAACTACTGGTAACTACAAAAACAATAGGATATAAGGTAACCTTTTAGCTCTATTATAAAACACTTTTGTTATGACCTAAAGTAATGAAAAAAACTAAAAGACCAAAGTTTTTATTTATTTCTTTTTAAAAACTTTAGGTAAAAGGGTTTTATAAGACCATCTTTATAAATCAGAAATCAATAAAACCAAAAGTATCTAAAAGGAACAGAAGAACACTTTTTGGTTGTTTAACACCTCTTTAGGTAATTGGCAATATAAATTACCTTTTTGTAGCCAAATTGATCCTAAAAGCCATAACAGCACCCTGTAAATAACCTTGGAACCAAATTAATAAAACCTTGAGTGGTAATAATGTTACTTGGGAGGAGCCAGCGCCTAAGCTAACTAGAAAAATGGCAAAAAATTTATAAAATTTCGAGAAGAGGATCAGCTAGGATTTATATGAATATGTTTCTGAACTCAGGAAAGAGTCCATATTCAAAATGTGCAATTAGTTTTTGGAACCATTTTTATGTAACCTATACTTCATTCAGGCACACTGTGACAATACTGGGGTTCTTGGAGATAATATCATCGGGTCATTTTTTATTAATGTAACTTAAATGGGACCGCTTACTTAAACTTGTTGCAAAATCAAGTGATTCTTGCAATTCAACAATTACCGGATTTTGATTTTCAGCAAGTTTGGTTGCAGCAGGATGCGTGTCCGGTACATGATGTTTTACCCGTCAGGGAATTTTTAGACCTGACTGTATGTGATTTTTTTATTTGGCCTTGTGTCAAAAGTAAGATATTTAGATTTGATCACATTTGAGCTCATAATTTAGCCGAACTTCGAATTGAAGAGACTTTTAATTCGATCACACCTGAGATGCTAAGCAATGTACGGCAGGGATTTTATACCCGTTTTAGGTTATTGTTTAGCACAACAAGGTGGCAAGTTTGAACATTTAATTTGATTAATTTGGTAGCTCTTAAAAAGCTTTGTAAGATTTTTAAAATCACATATTCTTACTTTTTTTATGTTGTTGAATCGGCTATGCCGTGACAACAGCAGTGTAAAACATCAATTTTATTCGTAGGATATGGCAGCCTAATTTAACGCGATGTTTAGAGACACTAATAAACGAAAAATAAGTACATTCCTCTTTGAAAATCTCCGAATCATAGACCACACTCAAACTAGGCAATTAGGTATCTTTATCCCTATCAAAAACAATGTAACAAAATTCTTTCGACGCGGTTTATGGAAGGCGCAGCATGACTCGAGAGGGATATAGAGAGGAAGTTGTTTCTATTTTGATCTAAACACCTCCTAAATAATTTTTCCTCTTTCTAACCAGAATCTTTATGGTCAGTATTGCTTTTACCCTAACCGTATATTTTTAAAGACTAAAAAATATATAATATATATGGTATGTCACCCTTAACCGTCCGAAATATTTCGAAGCGATATGGGTACCTGACTTTTAAAGTAAAGAAAATCGAGAAATTTATCGGAAGGATCAGTTTCGAAGAATGGAGTTTTGTGAAACCCAATGGAAAGAGCAATGTCTCCTAAAAATTTTAACTATACTGTATGCTGTATATTAAGCTTACCTTCCTCCACAGAATTCAGATGTTCATAACAGAGTTTGGCCGCAAGCAAACAGTTACTGGAATTTGTTGGTTCCAGTTTTATCGCTTCTCTTAACACGGCCAGCGCGTGTTCGTATTTTCCCATAGATAAAAGGGAGAGAGCATGTTGTCTCCATAAATGCGGTTCTTGGAAAGAGAATTTCATAGCTCTTTCTAACGACTAAAAAATGTGTAGCAAAGATTATAGAATATATATATATATATATTACGGTCTCGTATTTTTAAATAAAGTAATCGATGACACTGGTTAACCTTATTTTATCAAGAAAAATGTCTACTACTTTTCCGTGTATTCCATGTTTTTTGTAAATAAACCCATTATTTCTACATCATAAACCCATTATTTCTACATCTTAAAATTTGGTTCGGTTCGGTAAACTTTTTTTTTTAATGTCTACTTTTTCTATAAAGCCGCGTTTTCATATCAACGAGAACGACCAAACGAATTCGCCGTCTTGTGCTTTGCAAATGCAGTACGTTCAGCCCCTCATTTTTTTTTCTAATAATGGTGTTAAACATCCGTTTTTTGTGAAATTTTGGTCAAAAACTTTTCCTCACTGTTGAAAAAATATTTTTCTCTAAAATTGCTAAGTAAGGGATGTTTTAACAGTATAAGAAACACATTTCTTCAAGAGGTTGGGCATACTGCATTCCAAAGCACAACCAAGGGGATTCGTACAATCGTGCTCACTATAATAAACACGCGGCATAAGTAAAATAACTATACTAAAAATCATCAAAACCGGATATGGTCAAAACAATTGCCTGATTGATATTATTTGATTTGGTTTTACCTACTTCTTGCAACAATCCAATCTGGCCCCACCTGACAGTGGCAACTGTTAGCAAGTCGTAGACGACTTTGGCGTCTTCGTAAGTGCTTAGTCGGGCTTCTTTAAATTCTGGAGACTGCGATAAGACGGCGTTCCTCACCGCCATTGATTCCGCCACCAACAAAACTAGGATCACTTCTTCGCACTCGTTGCGAGGAATGAACTGAAAAAATATTTATTTTTGTAACAACTTTTTCGTTTCTGTGTAGTGCAACAAAATAAATAGAAAGCCCAAAATGGCATTGGAAGAGTTTTTATCGCTTAGGTCAAGTTCTGAAGACGAACACAAATATTTATAAAATTTCTTGTTACTGAATCAAGAAATGGAGGTATTTGCTAAGTACAAACGTTCTCACAATTCTAAAAATTCGTTGTTTTGCACTGGGCGCGCCCCATTTAGGACTTGGATCAATCAGGGATCAGTTTGCAGTTGCTTCCACAGAGATCTGATCCAGCAAGAAGCGATTTCTGAGCGGTCTAGAGCAGTTTTAATCGAAAACGGTATTAATTTAAGCCAAAATATGTATTTATTGATCTAAAACTGATTTATATATAAATAAGAAGGTCCGCCATTTTATAGTAAAAAAATTAATTGTATTGTCACCCGAACACCTCAAATTTCTAGCTTATCCAGTACTTGAAAAAGCAGCTGTCGCAAGATTTAAAACAAATATACGAATGCTAGATAAATAAAACCGTTTGAAAAGAAGCCTCTGATATGATACCTAATAAAAAACCTATCGATGTTTTTAATATCTCAATATCGCGAAAAATTAATCGATGGAATTCTATGATTTTTTTTGTCTTATATAGAGAATTTGTAGCAGAATCAACAAGGATTTTGAAAATACCGAGCAAAAACTATAAATTGCTTTTTTAAAGAAATGGAAATACCATACCGTATTACGCTAATCGAATGAAGTTAAAAAAAATTTTGTCAATACTCAAAATCTAAAAATAATTTTTTCACAGGACCTTAAATATGTTCTTACTTAAGTCACGTAAAAACCATAGAGACTTTTATTTTGTCTCTGGTAAAACCTAATATAAAGGACGTTTTTTTATTTAATTTGCTGATACGTTTTAAAATAAATTATGTATAAATATGGCAAAACCATTTTGTTCGTAAATGTTTTATGATTTTTAAATATTAATACATACCTAATTTATTATTAATACTTGTAAACTGTTTTCCACCATTACTAGAATGATCAATAATATAAGCTGCAAAACAACGTTTAAGTTTAAAGCTTACCGCTTAACGATGAGCAAATTTTTTTGCTTAGGAAACATCGAACGTAGATTAAAGATATTTTACGAAAAGACTTTACATCGAAAATTAAAGTTTTATTAACAATTAAAATTAGTAGATTGTAGTTTTGGTTGTTATAAAAAAAAAACTTTGGAAGGAATAATGAAAAAATATCTGCTTGTGAATGATCTTGTATGGTAGTGGCGGTTAGCACCCTTAAAGTATCTAACCTGTCACCTAGGCACGTCTTTCTGGGCCCGTTGTGCACTACGTACCTACTGTCTTCGACCCAGATAATAATTTAAATACTATCTAGTAAATAGAATCCAGTGGTACTCAAATTATATTTTAGTCATTATGACAAACCACATAAGGCCACGGATGTAGTCTGAGACCTCTGATGGATCATTAACCATTTGATATCGCACCCCCGCTAAAAAATAGTCACAACTCAAAAAACATTGTTTTGAGAAAATCGCTGTTAAAGAATTTACTTCATTAGAGAGATTCATTTTTCACTTACATGACAAATTACGAGTTAACATGTTATTTTATATCAACAGGAACCTATTATCTCAATGTAATTGGTGCAGTACGTTACTCAGAAAAAATGATTTTTGTCGTTTTTAGTTAAAAAAAAAGACAAAAACCCGATATTGTGACACTTTTTTAGAACAAGGCATCATGACGTTGTAAATCAGGATGTTGGTAAATAATATAAAAAAAGAAAACAAATAAAGAAGAAACTTTGTATTTATTTTTACAACGAGTTATAAAATGCTGAATAACAACTGGGAATGTGATTATTCTCTAATAAATTCAAAAGATTTTTTCTTATTCTCCTTAATTCTAAATACACTGAACAATTCGAAAAAACAGTCACAACACAAAAAAGAACAGTATTTTACTTGTTATATGGGTCAAATTTAACCAATAGTTCACACGAAAACCTTCACAACTCGAAATCTGATTCATTTCAGGATGAAACTCCACGTTCACGCTGTTATAAAGTCAAAAGTGACACTGTAAAGGAACGCATCCTCAGCTAAACTGGACAAAATAAAAGAGTCACATCGCTATTTCGCAGTGAATTGTCGAAACATAAACGTGACGCTTTTATGGAAGAAAGTACAAGTTATTTCGATGATGGCGGCAGGTTTATCTCAATAAGGGCTATTTTTGAGTTGTGACTCTTTTTCAGCGGGTGTGCGATATAATCAACAGGCAAAGAGAGCCACAATGGGCCCGAAATAGCTGCTAGCTTCAAACAGGCATTTTATATACCCTGTCTCATGTGGTGATTTCGTGAATGGCCAGGCCATCGGATCCATTCAGAAAATTATCAGATTAACCCATCCCCTTTACCATAAGATGTTATCTGGTATGATCCCAAAGGTTACCAGTTTTATTTTTTTTTAACATACTCGTTTAGCAAGAGTGTCACATTGACCAAGCAGTGTTCTGAGGAGTCCCATAAGGACGAAACAGTTAACTGTCAGCACTTATTAGGTGTCCATTAGATCTTGGACCCCCGTTTTTTTTACCCGATTAGCCACGGGTACGGGTACTAAATTTTAAATTTTTTAATATTTGGCTTTAAACTCCGTTGACAGACGCGATGCCGACGTCTTGATAGCGGAACAAACGCAATCAGCGTTGATCTGATCTAGAAAGGCAATGTGTGTCGTAGGTCACGTGATGGATTCTTTCCTTCAATCGATACTTTCATCGATCGATGATATAGCAGTTTTACTCGCCTGCTGCTGTTTTAGTTTCTTTTGTACTTCAGTAGATGGCGCTTCTTGTGGGGGTATATGATTTTGTTTTCTCAGTAGAAATGTAAGGAGAGACAAAACCGTATACTTAATTTAGCAAGTGTCACATTGACCAAGCAGTGTTCTGAGGAGTCCCATAAGAACGAAACAGTTAACTGTCAACACTTATTAGGTGTCCATTAGATCTTGGATCCCCGTGAGGTTAAGCTTTCAAGCTACCCACGGAAAAATACAAGAAAAACAAAAATCCTTAATTTTTTTTTTACCCGATTGGCGAAACCTTGTTTGATTCTTAATTTACCAGTACTAAATTTTACATTTTTTAATACTTGTCAAAGTTCGCCCGTTACCAGACTACCCATTTACCCATGCGTTGAGGCCCGTTTAACGACTCTAATAGACCCAGCGGTTATGTCTGGACACCATACGGACTGGGAATGTTCCTTAGACTAGATTAAAATTTACAAACTGCCTTTTATATACAAGCTCTTGGGGAAATTGACCATATATGTGTAAGCAAAGGATAACAAAATAAATGGATCCATGGACGAATCTAATACCTTCCTAGCGAGTCTATTAGCACACTTTAAGTGAAACCATGATATATCAGCCTTGAAAACAGTTTTTTATAAATATCTCAGACACTAAAGCTCCTACAAAGATGCTTCGTTAAAAAGTTAGCATTTTATTATTTTTTTAATTATTAAAAAACTGTCATTAGCATGAGATCTTGACCAAAATCTAATCAGCTCGTAAGAGTGTCGAACACTATTTTACCTGAAATATTTATAAAAATCGGTTTAGCGGTTTAACAGACACACAGACCGACATCACCCAGATATTGCTAAGATATAGGTCAAAATACACCCAACCCAAGTAACATTTCTTTATTTATAGCAGAAGCTAAAAGGTTGCCAGCGCCTTTCCTTAAAACCATTAATTTCAATGTTTGGTCGCTAGCACGTTCCCATTACCCTTATATACCCCTTAGATCTCCTAAATGAGACTCCCCATTTGGTGGTGGCAACCTATGTATTAAACTCACTATAAAACCATAAGAAATAAACTCCAGCTTCGCCCTCTAGCGGTTCCACCACTATAGAACCTTTTAGAGCCTAAAGCTATTATGCCCGGTTCTATAAGCAACTCAGAAACATCCTCTATCCTATTATAAAACTAGATTTGGTAATTTGGTATCCTGGCGATTCTGTTGAATACCATAATACCTTTAGAGTAAAGAAGTTTTCCTATAAAAGCTATGGCGATATTTTAGATTCACAATGGCTATATAAAATAATTTAGGTCACAAAAGTCCCAAAATTATTTTATCACATAAAAATATACCGAGTTTGTCGTTTTGTTGATGATCAAATTGCCTGCCAGATTTATTTTTCGGATAAAATCGTATCTGAAAAGCTCTCAAAACAAGCGCGCCAACTCAAAAATGCTTTTTAATAGTTTTTTGATAACAAAATAACAAATATTTAAAATAAAATAAAAATAATTTACACTATTCACCATTAAAAAAGTCTGTTTGGTTTACATAAATCAAAATTAAAGTAAAATTATTGTTAAAAAACACTGCTAAAACGACTAGATAAATATTTTCTCTTTACAATATTTTTTAAATAAATTTATATACGCCATTATGGTTTCAAAGTGGTCACTTGGTTTTATTTGTTACTGTATCGCAACAAGGATTTTTGAGTGCCCTTATGAAACCAACAAAAAAGACATATGAAACATAGTCAACACAACCTCTCTTAAATTTTTTGTATTTGTTTTTAAAGTGTTTAAAAGCGTATAATTCAACACTTTTAAATGTTTTTTATCGTGCAATTTCGACATAATCGAGAGGGTAAGGGCAATGATATTCATTGTGCCTGCAGGTTGGAGGGCCAATAATTTAAAATAAAACACGAAAATATTTACTTACTTCTGTTAGAACCCTTAAAGAAACAAGGTTTTATATGGCCGCCTATTTAAATAATATTTAATATACAGCTATGAGTAACTATAAATACAAAAGAATTAAGTTTGCCTTTAAGCCTTCCTATAAAACCTTTTTAAAATGCCTAAAAGTAATGGCAAAAACCAAAAGTCTAAAGTTTATATTTACCATTCCTAAAAACCTTAAGGAAACTAGGTTCTATATGGCCGCCTATCTAATCATATTTACTTTTAAACTACTGGTAACTATAAAAACAAAAGGATATAAGGTAACCTTTTAGCTCTATTATAAAACACTTTTGTGATGACCTAAAGTAATGAAAAAAACTAAATGACCAAAGTTTATATTTATTTCTTTTTAAAAACTTTAGGTAAAAGGGTTTTATAAGACATTATAAATCATTATTATCAATTATTTTATAAGACTTTATAAATCAGAAATCAAGAAAACCAAAAGTATCTAAAAGGAACAGAAGGAATATCAGTTTTATTATACTCCCTTTACAAATCACTTTTTGGTTGTATAACACCTCTTTAGGTAATTGGCAATATAAATTACCTTTATGTAGCCAAATTGATCCTAAAACCCATAACAGCACCCTCTAAATAACCCAGAAACCAAATTAAAGAAACCTTGAGTGGTAATAATGTTACTTGGGAACACATTTTCAGCGTTATCTCAAAAATGTTTTTCGTCGAAACTAATACCCATTGCTGCGCGGACTAGGAAGGTAAAAATAGTTAGAACTGTAATTTTTAAACGTTTTAGCTTCGTTAACAGCAGTTGCAAAAAAACTTGAAAGTGGCCTTGCAAAGGCAATTTAATCTAGTAAAAGATCCATTAACAAGTAAATGGGTCATACTGAATCCAAAAAATGTAATGTGTTGTGTGGCAGTCACGTGACTTGTAATGAGAGATAGATACATTGAATTGTTTTTTTTTGGCGGAACAAAATACACGAATTATTTTTACCTCTTGATATTTTGTTCTCTGGTTTAGAAATGTCAAGTTCTTGTCAAAGCTGTTTTTTTTTGTTTATTTGTGTTTTTGACATTTTTAAAATTTAAATTTGGAATCAAATCTGAGGACACAGCAGTGCCTCGCCAAGTTCGCGCTACCGTACCATCTTTTCTTGAAACATTTTAGCCCATATTTGACCAATCTAAAACTCTACTTCGGAATGAGCTACGAATCTCAAAATTTGCACAGTCGTAGATGTTCATAGAATTAACAACCCGTCCAAGGTTCATGGACTTCCATAAAGTAGTAAAGTAGTTACGAAATTTCAAAAAACGTCGAAATTGCCACTCACTCACTCATGTATTAGATCATCAAAATTCTACTGTACTTCCAGACATGCTTCAAAGCTGAAATTTGGTAGACTGATAGAAATTATGACCAAACTCCTGGAAAACCCCCAAAATTCTCATTTACCCCCCTCCCTATACATGTAAAGTTATGTAAAATTAACATTGCAGACTTCCAGAAACGCTAGAAAGCGGAGCATTGGAAGACCGATAGGAACTATGATAAAACTATAGGAAAAAATTTAAAAACATGAAAATTTTAATTTACTTCCCTCCCCTATACATGTAAAGTTATGTAAAAGTCCCATTGTCCACTTTCAGAAACGCTAGAGAGCTGAGCTTTGGAAGGCTGATAGGAACTATGATAAAACAATGGGAAAACATTAAAAAACCTCAAAATTTTAAGTAAGGCATTGCAAAAGTTTTGAACAATATTCCGCATATTTTACTTCGTTAAAAATTAAATATTATCCAATTCCTTTAAAAAAGAAGTGAAATCATAACAAAAACATTTTATGTAAAAAAACGCCAAGTACACGAAAATGGCATTCCGTAAAAGTAAAGCCAAGTTCTCCAATACAAATTTCAAAATAAAAGGTTCTTAATAGTTTGGAAATGTTTTTCTAAACTTGGCTATTACGGCTGTAAATGACTCTTAGGCCCAGTGCTAAATTGAACATAAAGAAGTTTGGCTGTAATAGCAAAGTTTACAAAAACATTTCTAAACTAGTAAAACCCTTTCATTTTAAAATTTGTATTGGAGAACTTGGCTTTACTTATATCTCAATTATTTTTACGGAATGCCATTTTCGCGTATTTGGTTTTTTTTACATGAAATGTTTTTGTTATGATCTAACTGTCAAAAACTTTTCAGTGTCTTGAAACGTTACTCTTTCTATTGGAGGAGAGAAAGTCTGAGATTTGCTTTCTTTTCTAACAAAAACACAACAAAAATAAAAGCAACTGACAGGCTCTGCCATTTTGACAAGGCCACGATAAAATTAAAGTATAGCGAGTTTGGTTAGGTTGTCTAACCAATTTTTATTTTGGTTGGTTTGAAATCCATTCTTATGTCAGTTATTTACAATTTTAAAATAAATATTTTAATGTTTTTTACAATCATCGACGATAAAAAAATATACATTCCGGGTGACTTTCCTGAAAAGTATTTTACTATATGTACTAGTCGTTTTTTACTACCAAAATTTGACCCCTAGTTTGTAACTACTACTCTGTTACATAAAAAACCTTACCTTACACCAAATTTGAGACCAAAGAGCTGTTAACTTTTACCTATCCGATTTAAATATGTTTTCTCGATTAAAGAGGTTTGTCAAAGGTTTGCTTTTCACTACAGGTTAATTTTAATAATCGTGCTTTACCGAAATCGCATGACATAAGACTTACACAACGCGAGAGTGTCTGTAATACTCGACTCGACTCGACTAAAGTAAAGTTGAGGGATCAATTTTAAAGACCGATAGAGGAGGTAAAAGTTCAAATGATTTAACTTGTTTATTTTCATACATTATATAAGATTGTTTAAGTTCAAAAAAGTTTTCGTGGCTAATCGGGTAAAAATAAGAGTTGTTTGTTTCACTCGTATTTTTCCGTGGGTAGCTCGAAAGCTTAACCTCACGGGGGTCCAAGATCTAATGGACACCTAATAAGTGTTGACAGTTAACTGTTTCGTCGTTATTATACTTTGCTAAGTTATGTTTTTGTCTCTTTTTCCTTAGGTTTCTATTGAGAAAACAAAATCATATACTCATTGTGATCTGAAAATATACTTTTAATTTTCTCGAAGTTACAAGTTAAAAAGGTAATTTCTAAGTTATTCTTCTGTTTGTCCACATCTTATCTAACAAGCCTGTAACCGTTAGAAAAAAAAAGTGATGAGATTACACTTTATTTATCTTTACTCCTTGGCTGGGTTTTTCGATAACTTTTTAAAAGATTCCTTCAGAGTACACGTTAAACAAACTAGATAAACAAATGCCTCTGTTGGGACGGTGTATGTGTTATTATGGTAGTCGCTAATACAGATTTGAGTTGATGACTTTTATTAGCTGATCATAATGGAGAAATTACTTAAAATTTTTGGATTTTTTGACAACCCGTATCTCCTCAACTGTTCTTGTCTTTTCTTCATCTTGGAACACCCAAACAGACGACTGATGTTTGTTTTCGGGTTCGTATGAGTAAATCTTCGATTCATCACCACTGACAATGCTATACCCTTTTTTCGAGTTTCCTGCCTCAAAGCGGTCTAGAGTTTCTGACATCAATTGACACTAGCTTTTTACTGTTCTTCGGTTAACAGATGCAGTAACTAATTTTCTTACCCCTAATTCTTCATGCAAATTTTTTTGAATTAAGGTCTTTGAAATCCCCAATAAAGCCTCAATCTCCCGATATGTCACATCGATCTTCCGTGATGAGCATGCGCACAGCATCGATGTTTTCCTGGGTGACAGCCGTTTTTTGTGCACTTGGCCTTGGATCGTCGCTCAGGTTAATCCGTCCATGCTTAAAATCTCCATACCAACTAGAAACTCTCGACTGATGTGGTGCTTCATTACCGAAAACAGAAATCTACTCGGCAAGGCATTCTTGTTGAGATTAAAAAGTTCTAAAAAATTATAGCCCGAAAATGTTCTCGGTTTAATTCCATTATTCAACTGATTTGTTAATTTAAAAACTTACTGTAGCTATAAAACTATATGTATCGCACTGATGTTTTGAATTTAGGTTAGGTAAAGATTGAGGTTAAGTTTTAATAACGACATTCGATCAGTGTCGCTCTGTATGTTCCTATATGGAAAATATAAAAGACAGCCCTCGTATTCTTTGTCAAGCAAAGGGGTCTTTTAGGAAGCCTGGCGTCTCCCAGACACCAGGCTTCCAGGATGCAGTGACCCTAGGGTCTTTATCGTGCTAGCGCCATCTACGCTCTTAAGACGGGACCATCAGGTTTCCATGACTTCCAAACCACGGCCTTTTATTTATTATCAACTTTGTCTACTTCGTTAATGCCCAAACTACGCCAAAGACCGGCGTACCCTCCGGTGAATCTGTATTCACAAACAGATAGTAGGTTGGAGTCTGTACTGACAGGCATGGGAATCGAACTCACCGCCCTGTGGTTGTAAAGCGGAAAAACACATTCTTCAGAGATTTTTAGGATAATAAAGCGGTGCTTATACCTCTCATCAACATACTGTTACTCATACCTAGTGATGTAAATGGAAATATATCCGTTGGAAATATTTCCATGGAAATATTGGAAATTTCCGAACGTGTCTCGGAAGTATTGGGAATATTGGAAATATTTAAATAATAATCTCTTTCATATTTGGAACCTTAGGGAGCGTTCTTAAATTACGTACGTAACACAAAAATTCAGGATTACCCCCCCCCCCACCCCCGTAACGCATTTTCAAGAAACACATTAAAATAACATTGAGTGTAACGTAAGGCCGACCCCCCCCCATGCGTTACGTAATTTAAGGATAGTCCCTTATAAGCATTAAACTTACTATAGAAAATTTTCCCATACTATTGAAGATTTTAAGTGTGATGCTGATGACAGCGATAAAGATATGCCTCTTGCTCGACTAGAGAATAGTGTAGTGGGGCAAGAATGAGATTTTTGTTGTACAAATTTGATCTTATTTCTGTTTATTTGTTTGAAGAATACCTGATTTGTGTTAATGTATAAGTTTTGTTATGATTTTTATAAATAAATATTCCCTTTTTCTTATTTGTTGCATATTTCATATATTTCCAATACTTCCATATATTTCCAATGTTTCAGGAAATATTTCCGAAAATATTTCCGAAAATATTTCCGAAAATATATTTCTGGAAATTTTACAACACTACTAATACCCTTTACAACCTGTATAGGAAAAGGGCATGGCAAACTATAACGGTACTCTAGAAAAATAAAACCTTCGATATCATTATACAATCAAAAACGTGTTTAAATATTTTCAAGGGTTTTCCTTTTGGGGGTTGCATGACCTACTGGAAAATGTATGCAAATATTCCACTTTAGATATTGCAATTAAATATCAGATTCGTGACAACCCACAATTATACTTGTATTCCAGTTTAAAAATTCAAAATACTAAATAAAGCGCAACACGGCAAAAAATAGACATAGCGCTGCTTAAGAATTACAACGTTCCAGGAATTGTACAACTTCTCAGGAAGCGATATTTTTTGCAAATTTTTAGCCCAGCTAAAAAAATTCGAATTATTTAAATTGTTATTGACTTTAAGATATGGGTGCGTAGCAACTTTAATACAGGAGGGTCATACTCGGTCATCTTAAGCTTCGGTCAATGCTATACGCAAATAACGACTTCATACATTTTAGGATGTAACATTTTATATATTTATTTTTGTTCTTAAATCGGTACTGATTAAACATTTGACTAAAAAATATTAATTTATTTAAAGAAATATTAACACAACTAATTGAAAAATCTGCAAAAAAAAATCTAGTTTGGCTAGATTTTAATGTCTACATTTGCAATTTTTCTCTTGTATATTTTTTTTTCAAACCTAAAGTAAAGTTTATTATTTTTTATATTTCAAAAAGTTGCTGTGAGGGGCCCTAACATAAGAAATGCCAACAGCGTACAAAGAAAACATCTATACGATAATGGTGCCACGGGCCATAACATAAATATGACGGCCCTCGATTAATCGGTGTTTTTTTAATTCCAGGCTTATAGCCCAAATAAATCGAAAATTTTGCCAACGCTGTTTTTTTACGTGCTTGATTTCCGTATGTTTTATAGACAGCAAGGGATGATCGTAATCCGCAATGGGCGACGATCGGCTCTGACCGGGAAGACAGCATAAGAAACGCGCGTCTGGGTTAACATTCTGTGCACTGTATAATTTAATAGCGATATGTTATGTCGCCTATTAAATGCGAGAAATAGAAAGAAAGGACGATATGTCTATTCGACTGTACACAGAATCTGGGCCCTGATTGTGCAGCGACGCGGAAAACTGGTGGCCTATCTAACAAGATTTAAGCTTGAGCGTGCAATACGAGGGACGATTCAAAAGATGCTGGCAATGGAGAATAACAGAACATATTTGTTTAGTTTGAATACCAATATAGAAAATAATAGTTTTGATTATAGATTATGAAATTGATTATTACAGACATTTATTCTGTAAGGTCATTCACCAAATAACCTTATGGAGAACCGCCCTTGGTAATGTGTGAAGAACTTTCTAAAGGCCTGACGACAAGGCACGCCCCTTTTGCAATTAAAGGTTTGTAAATCATTAGTCAATTTCAAATAGAAGACTTTAAGGCCCCTTAACACGGGACAATAGACATACAGTTGCATGCAAAATTAGTGCCCCTGAATGACATCTGTTGTAATTATATATAACATATATGATGTTATGATCTGTCATTCAGGGACACTAATTTTACATGCATCTGTCTAATTATTGCTCCATGTCAAACACCTTTGACCCAGTTTCTTTAGCTTACTACATAGGTCCGTACTAGAGGCCCTTGATACATTTTGATAGTTGACAACTCTATCAGTATTTAGGAACTAATCTTACAATTGGTATCTACAGGTTGGCATTACATATCAAGAATTCATTATCAAAATTTAAAGCTGTCACTTTGTTGCAACTTCCACAGTGAACCAATATTAGTAAGGACAAATTAAAAACGATTAATTTGGTGTTTAAATACGTGTAGAGCTGAAAATGGTCCCGTAACGAGATGGCGTCCCATGTGACGTCACTCCAATGCTGCTTTCTCATAGGTCAGCCGCGCGGTCATATTGCCCGTCACTAGCACTTTGTCGCGGCGCGGGAAATTTAAATTCGTATGTTTGTCGTTTCACTAATATGCAAACACTACAATTAACTATATTTTTGACAAAGTTTTATTATGTTTCGAAAGTGTGTAAATAAATAATAAAAGTGTACTAATTGACCTGTCAATTCAGCAATTATAATAAACTAAGAGTACAAGAATAAACAACGCGCAGGGCGCCAAAAACATTTCACCATGCAAGCTACCCGATAGCCACTGCCTTAATGTCATGCATTGTTTTAAGAGCTTAACTTGTATGTGTCCCAACTATTTTTGTGGTTAGTAATCTGTTTTGTTTTCGTTGTCAAAATTTGAAGTATTCCCTAACCCAAAATATCAAAAACATTAAATCTGTATTATTTATGTTCTAAAAATTTTAAGTATTTCCTGAGCTAAAATATTAAAACGAAAAGTATCTCGCAAAATTTTACATGTAAAACTGGATTATGCCAGAAAGGAAGGTCAATACGTCTGCCAAATGTATCCAGGGCACGTACGTCTTAAATGTATCAGTACGCTAAAGCGTATTAAAACCGTTCCGCCATATTGGATTTAAATGAACCCAAACGTATGGCTTGGATTAAAAAGTAGACGCTTTTAATAAAATTTAACAGGAACTGCTTTCAAATGACGTTGACAAATTTATCAATGCGATGATTTGACATTGTCAAAATAAGGGTTAAATTTTATTTCAATTTAAATTTAAGAAAATTCTTTTAATTTTGGAACTTTTACAAGACAAAGCCATTATCTTAAGTTGATAGCCGCTTACTAACAGCGTGTAGTTGGTATTATTTAAAATAAATTAAAAGGTATTTATCCTAAGGTAACTAATAATAGGTGTTTTTAAGTTTAGAAAAGAGATGACGCTGAGAGCGCAGCACCCATTATCAGTAGCCTGAATCTATCCAAGCCATATGTTTGGGTTCATTTGAAATCCAACATGTCGGCACGCTTGTAGCAGTCATTTTTTGAGGCCCTTTCCCAGTACTGATATATTTAAGACGTACGTGATCCAGGGTCTCTAGTCCGTACGAACCATCCCAATGAATTATTTTTATTTTATGTGAGAAAAAACCTGTCTTTAACCATCTAATACTCACTTGATTTAGGGATGCGTAGTACCTCGGTTTCCATACAGACGCTTTAGGAGTGGAATTTAGTGGTGCCTGATATTTTTCGCCGACTAAACCTTGTAGCAGTACTTCAGCCATTTGACACATGAACTTTAGTCGGAAGAGGTGAAGACCCTAATTAGAAATTTATATAAGATCAAACCTACCTAACTACTGTACTGGAAACTACACTAGTGCTTTTAGGTAGTAGCACAGCCCCCTCAAATTAATTTTATTTTCCTGTCAGACTATATTTTTTGCTTCAAAATATTCAAAATTTTAAATGTGTCAGCCTTCGAAACTGTTGCTATTCAAAGTAGGATTAGGCTGTGGTAGTAGGTATTAAATCCCATATAAAAATGGTCTGAGTCACCGTGCTTGTTAAAGTTTGGCCTTCACGCTAACAGGCTCATTGGGAGACCCGTCGATCACCTTAAAAAGCTACCCCAAATCCCCAGCCCCCAAAAGGTGCATTCTTTTAGTATTTTTAAATTTTCTCGTAAACGAACCTTGCAAAAATTGCAAATAACACTTTTTTATGGAAAATAAAATTTCCTTCCAATAATATTGGTGGATAAGGATAGGAGAAGGAAGTAGCTCTTCAATGGCGTCCGTAAATTGCGATTATTTAGAAAAAAATATATTTATTATAGGTTTTTTTTAAATTTCTTAAAAACTACATTTCTTGGGAAAAAATGTGTACTATATCTTATTGTAGAAAATTAAATTATCTTTTAAATGCTGTAATATAATGTGGAGTTTATGTCACATGTAAGTCTCCATGGGCGTACTTATATAAATTTCAAAAATAACTAAAGTAATCAAAATGTTTTTTTGATAGTTTTTGAAATGACAATGTACGGACGCCCCTGGAGAGTTAGCTATAACTTCTAGTACATTTTGTTTAAAAAGAAATTTTATTATTTACCGTATAGTAAATGACAGTATATTGTAAGAAAATTGTATAAAACGTAAAAAAATTGGTTTGGTTATATTTAAAAATTACTTTAAATTACTTCCACCCTTTTATACACCGTTTAAAAGGAAATTATATTATCTATGAAAAACTATACAACACATTTTTTGATAAAGACCTTACTTTTTTCAAAAAATCAAATAAAACATGTGAAAAACATGTTTTATTTTAAATTTTCTTAATCCCGAACCGAGTTACACATTGTTAAAAAGGAAATTTCACTGTCTAGAAATAACTTAATTGTATATTTTTTATTATTGAGTTTAGTTTTTGAGAAAATACGATAAAACTAAAACAAAAATGGTTTATTCTGTGATTTTTAAAACTTTATATAATTAACGGATGCCCCTGAAGTTTTAATAATAAAACTCATTTGACCTTAACCGAACTGAACCGAACCGAACAGAAATTTCATTAACTACAATAAAGTTTCACACATTTTTTTCTACGAATTTCGGTTTTTCAAAAAATCACATAAATTGTGGGAACATGTTTTTTTTAAATTACTAAAGTTAACGGATCTCTTATACCTTTTGAGAAAGGGAATTTTATTGTATATAGCCCAGTTTTTGAGAAAATTCAAAAAAACTAAAAAATGAATGTTTGGGGTCGTTTGCCAAGAGTTTTTTAAAGATGATCCATGGGCTTTCACCCTAAGTTTATTTCTAGTCCCCCAATGAACGCTTTTAGGCTGAAGGCCAAACTTCAACACACACGGTAACTCACACTATAGAATTCATACTTACTAAGGTGTCCAATTTACAATACATATTTTTAAAGTTGACCGGTTGTGTTAGAGAACTACAAAGTTACGAACCTTTAACTGTTTGTTAAATTCGTGTGTTTTGAATATAACACCTCTAATATATTTTTTTTAAATTTCCGGTAAAAAAAAAATTAGCACTACGACTACGAATTAAAAAAATTGGTGGTTGTTTTTTTTATGATATTGATATAAATTTTACTTTTGTGATAAACCATTAACTAAACGGTTCCTTGGCGAATTCAACAACCACAAAAAACCCTTTTTAGTCCGGAGCCTAAGCCACTTTTGTCTGCATTTTTGCGTACCGTAATAAAACTTGGCAGGATTATAGTACAACACTATAGTATTACTTTACGAAGTGGTGCTCATTCCGAACCCAGTGCAGAGCAAAGATACAGGGTGTTGTTTTATTTTTAATTGCATCTATCTCATTAAAATTCTGTATAAAATTCAAATGTAAAGCTAGAGCAATGAAACTTGGCACCGATTATAAGGACATACACTTTTATTTTAAGTGTAATTTCTTTCAAGAAATAAAAAATTATTCATTTTCTTTTTGAGAAATTTATGATGTGGGTGTTGAGTAGAAAAAAAATTCCAGGAGCTTATGCAAGATAAGGTGTCAAAATTTAATGTGGGCATAAACAAGTTGTTTCTCTTTAAAATAAAAATTGCTGGACGGGTGTGACATATACAGGGTCGGAGTACAGGGGAGTTTTATTTAATAATTCTAAATTAAAAAAATCTAAAAAGATGGAAAAGTATGTGGATTTCTTAGACGTTAGGATATTTTCAAAAAATATATATCAAATAAAAACTTAGGTTAAATTATTTTGAACTGTTAAAAATACAGGCTGTTTTTGAAAATAAGTAGAATTTTTATGATCATTTTAAGTAGTTTTTTTTATGACGACGTTACAAATCACTATGGAAAACTGAATAAACAAAAATACTAGTACAGCTTTTAATTTCTTAGATAAATTTTTTTATACAGAGAGGTAAAAAACTAGACAATAAAGTTTTTTCGTATTTTTTTATTTTAGTTCTGAAAATTCAAATAACTCTAGATATGTCAAATAAACATCTCATTGCAATCACTGCACATAATAAACCATTTATCGGACTCTATTTTTGTAATGCTACATCATTGACATTTTCTGAACGTATATACTGGGCCACAACAACTTTGATGTAATTTTTACTGTTTTTTTACATTATTTACTGTAGGTACTGCGTTACTAAAAATTTGGAAACGAAACTTGGCAAAATTTGTCGGCTTATTACAGCCTATGACACAAAAACTTAAGTTAGTGTAATTTTGTAATATGCTGCAAGGTGATATTTAAAAAAAATCATGTAAAAAGTAGTAGGCTCAAACTTTTGATTATACCGGTTATGCAGTTCAAGATACCTTCTTAATTTTACCACTTGTTATAACTAGAAGAATGGCTTTTTTACATGGTGTACATTGTTTTAATTAGCTTTGTAATTGGAAGAAAATAAAGGGTGTTTCTTTTGTCAATATATTTTTTTTAAAATACGTAAAACGTTATTCCCAGAACTTATAAAATTAGAAAATATACAGTAGAAAGGTAAACTATTAATCACCTATGTAGCTATTAGTAGAGTCCCTGTATGTTGACATATTCGGATAAATATGTCAACATACAGGGACTCTAGCTATTAGTTAGAGACTTTAAAACATACAAGGTATTCAAATTAAGCGAGGTAATATTGTTAACTTTGTTATTATCAAAACTACAAGGTCGGTTAATTAGGCAAAATTTTAATATTTTTCCGCTAACTAAATTGGTGGAACAAGAACAAAATTAAACGACGCGTAGGTGAGTTATAGTAAAAAAATAATTTTTAAAAGATACACTTAGTATACAGTACCAGTAATCCATAAAAAAGTTATATATTATTAAAAGCTGTCTTATTAATAATAACTTTTTAAGTAAAAAGTTATTATTGAAATACAGTAATTTTAATTGTATAAAACTATTTTTTACATAATATGCATTTTCATTATTTCTCAAATATCTATTTAATTATCACTTCTGACAACCAATCTCAAACAGGATGCAATTTTGTAATTTTATTATAAGTGTATGCTTTGGTACCCAAGAATTGGCAGATTATGTTAAAAATTAAAAATTCTAGAAATTTGATTCCATTTTAACTTTTACTACACTACACAGTTATCAAATTTCATTAAGTTAGGCTTGGTCAGGTATTTTTAATAATCCCTGGCAGATTAAGGTGTCAGTTTTTGACATTTGACGTAAACAGTTTGACGTATTGACTCAAATGATATTTAGTTAGGTTTAGAAAACTAAATTACCTAGAAATCGATACCCCACACCACCACTTTAGACGAAATAAGATTTTAACAATTTATCCTCCTACCTTTTGCTCTCTCTCCCCCTCAAAAAAAACCTTATTACCCATCTTTAGTTTTTATAGATTTTTCGCATTTATAAGCTACATAGCTATAAAGTTTGTACGCTAATTTTATATTTAATTTATCCATTTTTCCTGTCCCACAACCCTGTATCTTGGCCCTGCACTGGGTTGTAAAATGGCATCTGTAGGTGTCTGCTACATATACGTAAATTACGTATATGGTCTGCTACCTCTGTGTCAAATTTCGTCACGGTACGCGAAAATGCAGACAAGCCCCTAAATTTCCATCTTAGGCCCCGAACTATGTAGCCTAATGACACGATTGAACAAATTCAAAAATATTAATTTGATCTTTATATCTGTAATTTTTTACCTATTTTTATGAATTAAAAAGCGAAGTGGGTCAAAAAACTGCGCTTTTAAGAATAAGTTTTTATTAGTTGGCCATCAGGATTAAAAATTTGTGTTTTTAAATGTTTGGTGACTGATTGATGTATGTAGAGATAGCTACAGTATTAATTTTTGTTTTCTTAAGGATCAGAAACAGACAAAACATTCTCTATAAAGCGGTCGTACCTGAGATTCAACAGCACACAAAGAATTTCTAAAACGTTCCAACGCCAACTGAGGTTTACCTATTTGCAAGAAAACCATAGGGGCGGTCTGCAAAGCTTGCTCTAAAATGGGACCAATTGTCTTTTGAGGACCCGGGGGCTGCGGTGAATGACTGCCTAAAATTGAAAAAAATTAAATTATAAGTGACCATAGGCCTTTACTAAGTAATTACATACGAAAAAATTACCATTTAACGAACTTTGACCGTTTATAACTCAAAAACTGTACATAGAAAAACTTAACTTTACTTACATTTTTCTTGAGTTACATAGCCTACTATAACCTACTAAAATTATAGCCAATTCCACCGCGACAAAAATTTCCCATAAGGCCTGTGTAAACGGGTGCGGTATCTGAGGGCACGGCAGTGCCTCGCCAAGTTCGCGCTGCCGTACCATCTTTTCTTGAAACATTTCAGCCCATATTTGACCTATCTAAAACTCTACTTCGGAATGAGCTACGAATCTCAGATTTCGCACAGTCAAAGATCTTCATAGAGTAAACAACCCCTCCAAGTTTTATGGACTTCCATAAAGTAGTAAAGTACATAGTTACGAAATTTCAAAAAACGTCGAAATTACCACTCACTCACTGACTCACTCATGTATAGATCATCAAAATTCTACTGTACTTCCAGATATGCTACAAAGCTGAAATTTGACAGACTGAATGTACTCCCCTCCCCTATACATGTAAAGTTATGTAAAAGTAACATTGCCCACTTCCAGAAATGCTAGAGAGCTGAGCTTTGGCAGACTGATAGGAACTATGATAAAACTATAGGAAAAAGCACCCCAAAATTCTAATTTACTTCCCTCCACTCTAAAAGTTAATTAAAAGTAACATTGCCCACTTCCAGGCACGCTAGAGAGCTGAGCTTTGAAAGGCCGATAGTACTTAACTATGATAAAGCTATAGAAAAAAATTAAAAAACACCCCAAAATTCTAATTTACTTCATTCCCCTATAAATGTGAAGTTATGTAAAAGTAACACTGCCCACTTTCAGAAACGCTAGAGAGCTAAGCTTATTAAGACTGAAACACACATAAAACTATAGGAAAAAATTTAAAATTACCAACATTTTAATTTACTTCCATCTCCTATAAATGTAAATTTATATAAAAGTAACATTGCCCACTTCCAGAAATGCTAGAAGGCTGATAGAAACTATGATAAACCCATGGGAAAAAATTTAAAAACTCCAAATTGTAATTTACTTTCCTCCCCTATAAATGTAAAGTTATGTAAAAGTAACAATTTCCACTTCTGGAAACGCTAGAGAGCTGAACATTGGAAGACTGATAGGAACTATGATAAAACTATAGGAAAAAATTTAAAAACATAAAAATTTTAATTTACTTCCCTCCCCTATACATGTAAAGTTATGTAATAGTAACATAACATTAATAAACGCTAGAGAGATGAGCTTTGGAAGGATGATAGGAACTATGATAAAACCATGAAGAAAATTACAAAACCTCAAAATTTTAAGTAAGGCATTGCAAAAGATTTGAACAATATTCCGCATATTTTACTACTTTAAAAATTTAATATTATTCAATTCCTTTAAAAAAGAAGTGAAATCATAACAAAAACATTTCATGTAAAAAAAGCCACGTACGCGAAAATGGCATTCCGTAAAAAGAATTGAGATAAAAGTAAAGCCAAGTTCTCCGATACAAATTTCAAAATAAAAGATTCTTACTAGTTTGGAAATGTTTTTCTAAACTTGGCCATTACGGCTGTAAATGACTCTTAGGGACAGTGCTACATTGAACATAAAGCAGTTTGACTGTAATAGCAAAGTTTCAAAAAACATTTCCAAACTAGTAAGAACCTTTCATTTTGAAATTTGTATCGGAGAACTTGGCTTTACTTTTATCTCAATTCTTTTGACGGAATGCCATTCTCGCGTACTTGGCTTTTTTTTAAATGAAATGTTTTTGTTATGATTCAATTTAAACAAAAAAAACTTTTCTTTTTAGCATAGACAAAAAAAACTAAATGCTTTTCTGGGGAAAATAGCCGAAACACGGAAACTAAGAACTGAACTGACGTTTTCAAGTGCGGCATTTGTTCTTTAATAGTTGATACAGGATAAAATGTATATCCAATTTTAAGGAGTTCCTGTACTTTTGGCTGATACTGCAAATTTCAGTTCTTATTTAACATACCCGTAGTGAGCGTGCCCGTATTCAATTCCCTTTCTAAGTCTTGCATATAGAGCAAACCAAGATCTGATGCCAGGTCAAAACACTTAGCCAAATCTTCTTGTTTTTCGCTTTTCTTAAACTTGCTGGAGGATGTCGTGTCTTTTTGCAAGCATAATCCTTTGATTGCGTAAGATTCGGCGACTATTTTTAAACTTCGCCTAGACAAAACATAAAATCGATTAGGTATGAGCGTGAATCCCTTCTCTTTCTAAGAAACGATTAATGATGATGATGATGATGATAAAGAACAAAAAAAAATGTCCAAACTCTCAGTCCAATTTTAAAAATGTCATTTATCAAAACAAGACATGAGCATAACGGGACAACATAAAAATAATCCGCGTTCAAAAAAGAATTGGTAATAATCGAAAAAAAAAACAGAATCGACGTTTTGTCTATTATTAAAAGCGGACAAAATAATAAAAAGGGGCTTGGCTTGTGTATTGTTTAAACTACAGGTTCATTAATTAGCTTAAGAAAGTAGTTTTAAAAAAAATTGCAATTTATATTTTCACAATTCTAACTGACAGGCACATGACCGGTTAGGTACAATTAGGTTTGGTTCACACCGATTTAGACCGCCCAAAAGGAGGACAGGGGAAATATAATTTAGGAAGTTGGAAATCACTTTATTTTGCTAGGGCAATAATTAGTTCAACCACAAGGAATATAGATAGATAGATAGATAGATATATATATATTTGTGGTTCAACCAAGATCTCCTATATAATGTGAAAAGTATTGAGGGTTTCAGAGTAAAATAAAGGCACAATGTGTAGATATTTATTGCAACATACTGTCGGCCATAACAAGATAAAAGAGGCAGCCGTCATGTAAACATCATATGACCACAGATCATGGGATCTTGTGGCGGGTAATTCAAATACGGAAACATTACATATTGTACTGGCACACTTGGCAACGTTGGGCGTTTATTGCAAGTGCAATATAAAACACTGTTTGCGATTCGACTTTTTCACTGTTCGACATAACTCCGTTTCGATGCTTTTGCTTTTCGACTATATTATTTTTGACATTTTTACTGATCGATAAAACAACTGACTAATTGAAACGAGTTTTGAACATATTATTTTCGACATTTATACGGATCGACAAACCTGACATTTTTTTTTACATTTCTATATGGCGCTTATGGCGCTTTTAAACTGCGAATTTAGTGCTTATTGTTAACATTATTACAACAAAATACTTATTTTTCTAGTATTTAGAAAAGATTGCTTGTTTAATCTGAATCTTATCACACTTTGACATGTATACAGGGTGTCTCTAAAAGGTCTGTACAAAATCTTAGCACATATTCCTGAGGTCAAAATAAGTCGATTTAAAGCAACTTACCTTAGTCCGAAATTGCTCCGTTTCAGAGATACAGGGTGGTAAATTTAAAAATTAAAAATCGATTGTCTTAAAATTCATGAACATTTCCCAACGCATGACTTTAAAAATTGGTACTCGGGGGTTTTTTGGGATGCGAAACCTAAATATAGATCCGTTTTCACTGTGGCCGTTAGAGGGCGCTTCACAATGCTCTTTTTATAGTTTAAAATGCCTATAACTTTTTTCTCAGTGTAACTTTTAACTTTATTTGTTAAGAAAATATTTTCCTGAATCTTTTTAAGCCAAAAAGGTACTCTTGTTAATATGCGCTAAAGTAAGTCGTTTTCGAGATACCATTTTTAGTGTTCGATGCCGCAACGGAATACTGAAATTATTTTGAATGATTATTTCACTAGAGTGTTTTACACTGGCAAAATGTCATAGCAACGGCCAGTTTTCTACTGACTATTGTTCTCAAAGCTTTATTACAGTTTGTTGCTTCTCGGAAATTTCGCTCAATTTTTTAATTTACAAATTTAATTTTTAAATTCACCTGTATCTTTGAAACGGAGCAATTTTGGACTAAGGTAATTTGCATTAAATCGACTTATTTTGACCTCAGGAATATGTGCTAAGATTTTGTACAGACCTTTTAGAGACACCCTGTATAATACTTTTTATTAAAGCTTAGAAAATATATGCCTAAATTACTTACAGTGGCAATTTTTTCTCTGACAAATTTTGAAGGTCAGCCATGGAGAAATTTTTAAGACTTTGGGAATAGTGAGCACATGCAAAATGCAGCTTTCCTAACAAAAGATGAGCGTCCATAGCAACGCCAGCCTAAAATACAACATTGTTAGTTACCTACCGGTCTGGCTGATTACGTTATTGAAGGGTTGCTTTCTAGCGAGATGAAAATACAACGACCGCGGCGTTTGCCTCCGCGTGGCACACCTGGACATAGGCGCATCATAGTTTGGTTGATTTGATATGACATCTGGGGTGCGACTATGACTAAAGACGCCTCTTCAAGAAGCAATGAGGGCTTTGCGGTGATTTCTTTTTTTATTTTTTTTTATTTTATTTTTTTTTTCAACGGTCATGCCATTTACAAAAATTTGAATTACAATAGTATGAACTATAACTAACATTATTATGTAGTAATAATTATTGAGCAAATTTTTTCACAAACTAGTTGAATTGTTGTAAAGTTACATTAAATAAATCTACATCGATTTTATTTAAAGAATTTGCCATTCTAGTAAGACGAGAGTTTATCCCATGTGCAGTTCTATGAAATTGCACAAACAATAAAGAATAATTTCTAGTCTGTCTTTGTGGAACTTGAAAAGAGATCATTTCTAATAAGTTAGGACAATCAACATTATTATTTATAATTTTAAACAGTAACCTGGTATCCATCATAAACATCCGCTTTTCCGAAGATTGAATACTCAATAAATTCTGTAGAGATATGTAGTCAATATGATCTTTTGATATTTTTAGTTTGTAGTTTATTATATTAAAAACCTACGCTGAATTTTTTCTAACATATCTATATACAGTCGAACATCTATAACTCGAACCTGAAGGGACAACCAAAACAGTTCGAGTTATGGAGAGTTCGAGCTATAGAAATTCGAGTTACATAGGTTAAAACACATGTAAAAAGTGCAGGGACCGCTTCAAAGATTCGAGTTATAGAGGGGTTCGAGTTATAGAGGTTCGAGTTAGAGAGGTTCGACTGTATTTAAAGTAGTGTGGATTCCAAATTTAACTAGCATACTCAATCAATGATCGCACCAGAGAACAGTACAACAATTTAAAGCAATATACGTTATTGAATTCCTCTAAAGTATGCGATATAAAACCTAACCTAAATTTCTTGTATATACCTCTATAAAGGGCTAAGAAGCCGCTAACAGAACCCCCCCATTAATTCTTGGTTGGCTAACCAATGACGCGCCATGCGACTTACTTAGCATGGAACCGTAACTGGAAGCCTAAATTAACGATCTGCAGAGTTTTTTTCAAACTGTAAGATGGTATGTGTTTCTATTACCATTTTTAATAAGTTTGCAGTTAGTGTAGGCACAGGTGCAAGATTTACCTTTCGCATAGACCGTGAACAAAGAACTTGTCGTTGCGGTCTTGCGCTTTGGAAAGAAGCAAACCACCACGTAAAGGTCTACATATCGCTGCTTTTCAAAAAGAATGTAACAAGTCAAAATATGCAAATTTATAGGAAAGGTGCCCAAACATTTCGAAAATTTAACCTTGCATGCAATAACCTGACATATATTCTAGGAACGAAAATATATATATATATATATATATATATATTCTTATGAACTGTACATAATACAGTCCAAAGGTATCATGTTCGAAGATACAGTCAGTAGTTCACTAGCGACTAAAACATAAAAATTGTGTTTTTTTGAGCTGTGCCGGTATTTTTAGAAAGTAGTGATATACAGTGTGGGTTGGTCAAAAATTTTGCCAAAATAAACTAACTAAACAACTAACATATTAGCTTGTTTTTAGTATCACAACATTGTCAAATTGCATATATGGGAGGATATCCTCTATAATATGTGAGTCTAAGTATTACACTGAAGCCCAACGCCTATGTAATTTGTGCGACGTCATTTTAAGGGGAATAATTTCTTAAATTTATAAAAATAAAAGATGATTGCGACATTCGGATTTGTTCTAAAAGGCAAAAACAAACATTCTCTTATGGTCTACATGTACCTAGTGTTCCTAAATAATTTGACAGGTTAAAATTATCAAATTATTTAGGGAACCTTCATGTACCTACCTTTATGCCTGCTTCGGTAATAACGTTGTCTAAATAACTTTTGGCTGAGTTCTTCGCCTCCATAAGTCCTTGCCTTGCCCTGTGAATATTGGTTTCTAATGGAGGCCATTCCTCCAAAAAGTTTTCAAGTTTTCCTTCGCCAATCAAAAAATCTGCTAAACAAACTACAACAAAATTTAATAACAAACATAAAACATTAAATGGGTGTGGCAAAAATATATTTTGCTTAATTTTGTAAATACCAAATATTTTTTTCTGAATTAAAAGTAAAGTACAATAATATGTTTACATTATAAATGTAAAGAGAAATATGTTACAAAAAAAATTGAGATTTTTTTCATACTTCAAAATTGGATACAATGCAGAATACTTAGATGTTTTGTTTGTGTTCTTCTAGTGTTAACTCCAGGTACAGCTAATTTCAAAAAAATCTGATACAACTGGAAAAACTAGTTTTTTATTTTAAGCAGTATATATAAATTATATCGGGTTGACATTAACATTTTACAGTAGTGTTAGGATGTCCAGTAAGAGGACTGTTTATTTTCTTTTGCATGTTTATAAAATTATTAAATAAATTAGATAAAACTTGATAAAAACCACAGCTAAGAATATAAGTTTTTATCAACAATGTTCGGCTCATGTTAAAATGTTTAGCTACCTCTTGAAAGGACCAACCATTTTCCAACTTAGTAATAATTTTGGCTTTAAGCTCTTTGGATTAAATACTATGTATATGTATTTTTTACTTGGCATTGACAGTTTTGGTATTGCTAAAAGACTGAGGTTTTATTAAACCTCTGACATTGTGGCTTAGAACATCTGAAACAACTACACACTGCTCAAATTTTAGAACAAGTACTAAAGCCACATCCATCACACATCATTGTAAAAAAAAAATGGTTGGTTAATAATAAAAATACTAAATCAAAATATTGTTGTTATATTATTTAAATATTTTTGTTTTAGTATTTAAACTCCTGGTGCAAATCTTTTTATGAAAAATAACTTTTAAAATTTTTTTTTATACAATTACTTAAGCAATATTTTGAAAAACATCCTTAGGTAAATTATGTAACCCAAAAATTCAGGATTTTTGACCTCCCTCCCCCCTTTGAAACACATGTTCAAGAAAAAACGCAACACAAGGCTAAACCCCCTCTCCCCCCTTGAGTGTAACATAATATAAAAATGGTCTCAAAGTAGGAAACATTTTTCCCCATAAATATCTACATACATACCTTAATTGAATACCTACCTATTTAAATGTAGTTTTTTTTTTAAGTTCTGATCAAATTTTAATAAGGATTTTCAATACTTATAAGCAAAAATAAGGCTACTTTACAATTACGTACCTACTATCTTAGGTTATAGAAGATACAAAACTTTTTATGACAAATATTTGTTTTTCATAAAATTAATCAATGGTATAGTTTTTATTTAAATATGATTCGAATTTTCTGAGATTCAAGATTTTTAAACCCCTTTACCCCTATGTAACACAAGAAAAAACACATAAAAAAATTGAGTTTAACACAAGACAGTCCTATAGGGATTTCTATAGCAAATATGGCATTTTCATTTGGAAAGGCAGTATAGGTAGGTACTTGTGATTAAAAGAGCCTTAACAAGAACTAATTAAATGAATTGAATTAAAATAGTCAATGAAGTATATGAATAAAAACATTAATAGCAGGGTTGTGTGGGGATGTGTTTCCCTCGCTGCTGTCTCTAAAAGCATAAATATTTTTTTTACATGGTATACATAAAACTCAATCAATTTTAAAGAATATAAGAGTAGGTATATTAACAGACTTGATAAAAACCATTAACATACAAACACAACTTGCATTAGGTAGTTTGAATGCCTAAAAAGTTTTTTGTATTATGTTAAGTCCAAGTCCTTGAGTTAAAAGCAAAGTACAATTGGTTTTAAAATCACGAAAAAACTAAAAATTACCAGAATCAGAAGACTTCTCCTTAAGCTGTTCTGCCAGCTCGATCACCTTGATCCAGTTTCCCTCTTCCCGATTTCGCTCTATTTCCACTTCGATTCGAGTATGAGCCGACTTCGTCCCCCGGCTGCTCATTTTATGTTATTAAAAACTTGAACCAATAATTTACAAGAAATGACAACTAATTATTTTGATTTTTAAATTTTGAACAATCAGCTGAGGTTGATGGGAAAACAAAATGTTGACAATCAGCTGGAGCTGCTTGGTTGGTTCACACTCTTACCTCAGCTCCTACGCTGCCTCTTCTTTCTCTCCTTGTCTGATGAGCAGAAATAGTTATTTCTCCCTGTCTGACGGAAAACGGAATAAACAATACGTGTAGTGTGGAGTGGGCATTAGGCAGATTCCTAACCTCACTTATTTGCTTTTTTTAATGAACAAAATTTTATTGTTGTTTTGTAAATTTAATTTTACTGTTTCTTTTACAAGATGATGCGTTACACAGAGGAAGGTGAACAGCTGGCGGACAAGTCCCCATGTGCTGGCCTTAGAGCCGACTTAAAAATGTGTCTCTTAGAAAGTGATTGCTGTAAAGTGGTAAGATACCCCACTTGTGGTTAGCTATGCATAATACCCCACTTGTGGTTAGCTATGTATATGGGCCTGCATTCTGAGGGAAAAACCCACAGGTCAAATCTGCACATAAGTCACACATGAAAAGGCTTTAATTAACCCCTAGATGCACTGTAAGCACATTTCTTGGATTAGTCTCACTTGTTCATGATTAGGTCATTTCATATGAAATCAACCAGGGGTTTGGCTCTCCAATTTTGATAATTTTTGGTACACTTATATTATTTATAGAGTAAATAAAAAATCTTTTTAGTCCAGTAGTTTTTTTGTTATTAAATAAAAATTATAAAATTACCAAATTTTGCTCTTACAAGTATAGAAAAATAAGGATATCTCTAAAACTGCTTATCAGAAATGCATAAGTGATACCATGTTTAAAAGGTATTTCAAAGAACTTTTAAAGTGTGTGTAGTATGACAAGTTTTAAATATAAAAATAAAAAAAATTGAAAAAATTGTTTTTTGTTTTTTTAGAAAAACATCATTTTAAATTTTTTTCAACAAAATAAATAATTTTTTCCAATGTTTTACTATGACACTCACTAAATTTCAAAATGGAGAAATGATGGGTTCCATATGAAAAAAATAAAATAAAACAATATTCAAACATGTAAAAAATGAGATACCTAAATGCTATAATTTGGAAAAATTAATATTTTATAAGTAATAAACACCCTTCTCAAAATTTCAAGTAAATTAAATATTTTTAAAATTATTTTTCTTTCAAAGTAAATGTTTAGTTTTGTAAGAGGATTCAGCATTTTTTAAAGTCTTGATGTACTTTAGCCTACACCCATCACAAATCTTCATCCCTTTTGTTATGTCGACCCAATTGCACATGTCTGCAGTAACATTTCTTGGTTTTCCTGAAAGTTTTCCAACTTTTAATGGGTCACAACACTTACTTGCAAACTTACTATTTTCCAAAAAATCTCTTTTGCAAAAATTAAAATTTTTTAAAGTTTTAAACATGTACTCACACACCAAAATAGATACACCATTTTTGTGCAGGATTTTTCCTGGATAAACCTCCATATTTCTAAGACTGGACCAATCAAAGAAAATGAGGTGTGGCCTAGCCGAGGGCCTAGCTAAAACATGAACATGCAGGTTTTTGTATCTATTTCAAAAAGTAATTCACACTAATGAAATAAGTTTTACGAAACCCAAGAGAAACCAAATAACTTTAATAAAAAGTAAATTTTTCTGGGAAAAATCATGTGTTATAAAATCTTTAATTTATTTTTTACCTAAACTCGTAATTTCTCCATCTTGAAATTTGTTAATAAAATATTGACAAAAAATAAAATTGTTTAAAAAAAAATTAAAAATATAATTTTTTTTTTTTCACAAATGTTATTTTTAAAATATTTTGTGAACTATCATTTAAAAGGTATTTAAAATGCCTTTTTAACGAGGTATCATTCATAGATTTCTTTAAAGTAGTTTTACACAACAAAACAACAAAGAGAGGGAATTGATTAGCTAAGCCTTTTTATGGTGCATTTAGGGTTAAGAGCTCTAATCAACTGATTTTACTAATTTTTGACATATTTATTGATTTTTTTATCAAATTGGACTGGTCAAATAGCTAATGGTCTATTGATCATCCCTAACCCTACCCTCGACTTTCTATAAATTTGTATATATATTTTTGTTTTCAGCAAAAAAGGTTACCTCGAGAATGTCTCAGAACCAATGATGGAAGTGTCCCTTCTGAGTGTCAAGTTTTACGAAATACTTTCTTTGAATGCAAGAGGTCATTGGTGAGTATTAGTGACATACAATTGGAAAGTTTACTTCAAAATTCAAAAACTTCTTAAAATTACAATCTGCCAGACACCTCTAAACAATTTGCCTTGCTCTACAGCTCAGCCATTCCATAAACATGTTAGCTAACTTCTATACAGGGTGTTCGGCACATGAACAGTCAAAATTTTTTGGGATATTGGAGTCATTTGCTACCTTTTCAACCTTGGAACTTGGGTCCTTAGAGTCACAGCTAAAAAGATTGAATTTTTTAATTTTTTTCTCAAATTACCCAAAATCCCACCTTTATAACCTCATAAGCTTTTTATTAATGTCTGGAAAAGCACCATGCTACTTCAACTAATGAATAGATTTGTTAAAATTTATGTACCAAAGGGACATACGAGGTTTTTTATTGAAGAACATTAGTGATTTTGTGAAAGAAAATCAATTTCAAAATTAAAAGTAAAAAAAGTATCAATACTTGAGAACTTCATTTTCTTTTAAAAACTTCTCTAGTTGATTACTTTTCTAACGGTATGCTTCACATTGATTAAAAAAAACAATTCTGCTTTAAAATATGGATATTCTGTGAGACGGGCAATAATCGTTCGGACTTGATAAGAAAAACAATTTGATGTTTCATTTCGTCAATTCTTTTTACGGAATACCATTTCCGCTTAGTTGACTTTTTTTTACATGAAATGTTTTTTTATGAGAGTAATTAAAGTACAAAATCACTTTTTTTTGTAACCTTGGTTATGCCAATTCACATTGCTCCTAACACGAATCCAGGCACAAATCTAATGCTGCCAGAAAACATTTAACATTTTTATTTGGCAAATTAGTTTATGTGCTTATTTATTATCAAATTCAGTCAAAATGTTAGTAGATACTTTATATTTGAATTTATTTATATGAACCTAAATTCTGTTGGCATGCAATGGCTGATGTATCTCCATCACATACTTTTGTATTATAAGTTAAATAATTATCTATTAATTTTTTTTTATTTTAGCTTGATGCTAGACAAAGGTTTCGAGGGCGCAAAGGTTATTAATACTTTTAAAATGTAGAAGATCCATAATTTAATTATTATTTAGACAAATGTTAATTAGCTAAGTGTTACTTGTAAATAAATTATTACTATACAGCTCTCCAAAAAAATTAGAACACTATGAATGAATGAAGATAAACGTGGAATTTCGTACCCGTGAATTTAAAAATCAAACAAGTTTCGTGGCTAATCGGGCAAAAAGGAGTTTTTTTTCTCTCCTTATGGGACTCCTGAGAACACTGCTGGTCAATGTGACAAATCTTGCGAAGTTAATTAGACGGTTTTGTCTCTAATCAAATGTAAATAGTGAGAAAACTATCGCAAGAAGTGCCATCTACCGAGATACCAGAGAAACAAAAAACAAACGCAGGCGAAAAACTGCTATACAATATCGATCAATGAAAAGATCGAATGCAAATAAAAGAAAACAAACTATAGTCCGTGACCTACGACAGCTCTTTGTCTTTCAGGCCGGATCAACGCATATTGCATTTTTACCCGTCATCAAGACAGTGAGTGTCAATCAACGGAATTTTTTAAGCCAAATGATACTAACAAACGTGGAATTTCGTACCCGTGAATTTAAAAATCAAACAAGTTTCGTGGCTAATCGGGCAAAAAGGAGTTATTTTTTTCTCTCATATTTTTCCGTGGGTAGCCTGAAAGCCTAACCTCACGGGGGTCCAGGATCTAATGGACACCTAATAAGTGTTGACAGTTAACTGTTTCGTCCTTATGGGACTCCTCAGAACACTGCTGGTCAATGTGACAAGATATTTTAATGATTTTTAGTGCACGTAGTAGGGGAGGCCGTGAAGATTTTGGGAACTTATTTTCTTTGTCAGCAAACATCACAATTTGTTATATATAGGGGGGTTTCGCGATGGGTTTAAGCGCAAAATGCAAAAAAGTTATAAATTCGAGGAACTGATTTTCTTAGTAATGCATACCGCGTAAACAGGTCCACATCTAGGGGGCTTAAGTTCCATAAGAGGACAGAAAACAGATAAAGTATAGCATGTATTAATAAGAGACCGCGATACGCCCGAGTCCCGTAGAAAACGTTCCAGCTTTGCCAAAAGTAACCTTGATAAATAACTACAGGCGCACACAGTCTCAGTCGTCAAGGGGCGGACAACCTAAAACATTTTTTTGGAGCGAGAATTATTACTTGACTTGGTTTTTGGTCCACCATACAAAAGGTCGACTCTTAAAAAAGTAAAAATTTTATTTTTTTAATGTTATTAGATGTGAGTTATTTAGGTCCTTAACACCTAATCGGCGAATAAAATAAAGTATCTGTCTGAATACAGGATAACTTAAGAACACCTCAAAGGATTTTAATCCAATATATGGTTAAAAAGAAAGTATTAAAAGTTTTATTTAACCAATTTAAATCATCAGTAATGTAACTTTACTTGTATCGATTTTTGTTTCAAAATGTTCCTTGTGTATTTAAAATTTTTTAGCAGTGGCGCATGTCGCTCTTTGACAAAAAAAGCTTAGAAATATAAAAAATTCCTAAAGTGTCTGTTTAACGAGAAAATGTTTTGTACCTCCGACTTTTTTTTTCGATTTCAAACTTTTTTGTGTAGGTTTTCAGTTAGGTATTAAAAAAGTTTGCTCTGTATCTATTTTCGCCTGCAAGCATTAAGAGTCACATTCCTTCAATATTTTCTAAAAATTTTGCCTCCAACGCATTTACTTAAACAATTTCTGCTCCTTTTTTCAATTGTTCGTTTGTGTTTTAAGAGGCACTACTGGTCATAATTTTGATATTTGTCTAGGAAAACTACTCAATGAGCTCAGCAGACCTACTTTTGAGGCTTCATACCACCTCTGCCGTCCCCGTAAGGTCTCGACCCTCTCTCGCGACCCCTACCCACGCTGCGTTACTGTGGTCCACCATTACCTTTCTTATGGTTGGACTACAATTGCACCAAAAAACATAAAATTAAATAATAGTTAGCTTAACTGTAGATTGGTAAACTGTGGTGAGTTATCTTTCAAACAAACTTGATTTTCGTGAATCAGAAAATCAATGACCAAAATAACACAATTCTGCTTGTTTGTAAAAGTAAGTGAATTATTGTACTTTTACAGTTGACCTTTCGAGTACCGAGTAGCGGCTTATACTGATATTTTCGCTAAACTGGCAACGTTGTTTTACGCTTTTCTACTTTCCCATGCAACCTTATGGCCCATACAAAAATCCTAGCCCTAAATAGAAGGCTGGCCACGCTGTATACAGGGTTCGTCAACGATCGTTTGGCCATTGAAAATATGTGAATTGAAGTAAGATCGCTATTTAAATAAATGAAACTAAGAGAGATAAGTAGTTTAGCGCTGTTGTCAAGGTAGCAATTCAAGAAAATGGTTTTCTATTCGCGTTCTAATGACGTTACTCTTACCGGCTGAGTAGGCCAAAGCCAGCCATTAATAAAATCCAAAAAACACTTTGATTTTAATTGCTGTTGCGCCATCTCTTAGAAATCATTTGATCTGTATGACTAATAATCAATACTGCGAATCCGTCATTCTGCTTTTAGTTCAGGCCCTACATCCGAGATTACAGCCATGTGCTGCGTTTAATGATAGAAGCAACACACTTGGCATGGATAGACATAAGACTCGCCCGAACATTTTACGAAAGCCCCCCCCCCCTAAACGTGCTTTTTGATAGTTTTTTGCTAATAACTCGAAAACAGTCAACTTTTTCAAAAATATTCTAGAATTAATTTTTCAAGCGGATACAATTTCCTTTTCAACCCTTTAACGACAGTGGTACATATTCCATTAGCGTACGAAAAAAGGGGAAAATTTTTAAAATATTTTTTTATCTATTTTTTGTGGTAGGTATTATTATTATTATGTGGTAATATTTGCAAACTTTTAACTTGGCAAAAATAACTAAGTAACAATTATTGAGGCAGATGAAAAGTCCTCGCTAACGATGTATAACACGCCCCCCTTACATCAGTGGCGCACCTTTTATAGGCATTTAAATAAATGAGAGGTGTGGAAAAAACTAGTTTTTTTTAATTTTCTTAAATTTAACTGTCCTACATGTCTGGTTTTAAAACTTTTTCCAACGATTTATATCGCTCCCCCCTCAAGGCAGCCGTAGATCTGGCATAGACGCACCAAAAATGGTCAAATTTGGTATACACTTGAATCTTCATTTAAGACAACCATGTTAGAATAGTTTTAATACAGACACTGCGTTGAATGAGAGAAGCAACACACTTGGTATGAATATACAGTATACTCCCCCGAAAATATAACGGCAAGGAACCATCCGCCCACCCTTGGTGGGGGGGGAATATCCATACCCTAAATATTTTTTTGACAATTTTCGGTTTATTAGAAAAAATATGAAAAAAATGAACCCACCCGCCAAGAGTAGGCAGGTGGATCCCCTTCGTTATATTATTGGGGGGAGTATACTGTATATCCATACCAATTGTGTTGCTCCTCTCATTGAACGTAGTGTGTATTAATATTGTTCCAAAAAGATTGTCTTAAATGAAGATTCAAGTGTATATCAAATTTGACCATTTTTGGTGCGACTATGCTAGATCTACCGCTGCCTTGAGGGGAGAGTAATATACATCGTTGGAAAGGAAATTTCTTTAGCTTTAGAAAAAAATTTTAAAATCAGATATGTGGGACAGTAAAATTTAGGAAAATTAAAAAAAAAAAGTTTTTTCCACACCTCTAATTTATTTAAATGCCTATAAAAGGTGCGCCACTGATGTAAGGGGGACATGTTATACATCGTTAGAGAGGACTTTTCATCAGCCTTGATAGTTATTACTTAGTTGTTTTTTTCCAAGTTAAAAGTTTGCAAATAATTCGGAAAATACTGTAAGAGAGCACTTTTGAGGGGAATGAGAGAAGGGACCCCACTTTGAAAAAGGTTAACTAGAAAAAGTCAGTTTTAAGTTATTACTAACCAAAAATAATTTTTTACTCTCTATTTTTATTTACTCAGTTACAAAAATGAATGATCAAAATTTTTGTTTGATTTAAGGATTTCTACAAACACATTTATTTTTATTTCAAGGCGGCTATTTAAAACACATGCCTACCTTAATAAGTATTTAACTGTATACAATGAACTTTTAAACAAAAATATTTTTTTGAAAAAAAAATAGTGTTAAGAATAAAAAATACTACAAAAAAAAAGAAAAAAAAATATTTTAAAAATTTTCCCCTTTCTTCGTACGCTAATGGAATTTGCACCACTGCCGTCAGAGGATACTAAGGTACATGGTTGGAAAGGAAATTGTATCCGCTTGAAAAATCTTTGAAAAAGTTGATTGTTTTCGAGTTATTAGCAAAAAACTATCAAAAACACGTTTAAAGGGTGGTTCCCTTTCGTAAAATGTTCGGGCGAGTCCTATGCCTATTCATTCCAAGTGTGTTGCTTCTATCATTAAACGCAGTATCGGACCCCGTAGGTTAATGTTTCCTGATTAAAGCTAAAATAACGAAATAAATAATAATGACTATTTCTTCGTCTTTTAAAAGTGGAAATCTTACTGTGCTTGCTCCTGTTTAGTAATAAAAAACTATTAATGAATTTTGAGTTACAGCGGCAAACGCTCCTAAATATGCGTCTTTGGTCCCTCACTGACTTCTTGTTTTCCATAAGTTCATCCTTTTTTATACGCTTTTCATAAAGTCTAAACGTTCGATGTCGAGCACTGTATGTTTATTAGTGAAAGCTACACTTAAGCTAAGTATAAAACAGTATGACTGATCTCTAAGTATAGGGAATATCTCTGGCAAAATTGTAAAAAAATGAAATATTCAATTTTTGACAATTTTGCCACAGATATTTTTCATATTTGGAGATAAGTCATACTATTTTTTATATTTAGCTTAAGTATAGCTTTCACTAATAAACATATATGCATTATTAAGAAAAAGAGTTCTTCGAATTCATAACTTTTTTTGAATTTTGCGACTAAACCCATCGGAAAATTTATATTTTATGTAGATATTTTTTCTTAGAGTTGCTCACTGAACAATTCTATTATAATTTGCTGACAAAGAAAATGAGTTCCAAAAAATTTTACGGCCTCTCCTACTAACATGTTCGGTCGCAGTGAAACGGCTGCAGGCACTCACATATGAATCATCAACATGCTAGGTACTTTAAAACAAAAAATTGATGAAAATTTTAGACATGGCAAATTACGCGGCTAATTACTTATTATACAGGGTGTTCGGCACATAAACCGTCAAAATTTTTAGGGATTTTGTTGAGGTCATTTGCTACCCTTGGAACTTGGGTCCTAAGAGTCACGGCTAAAGAGATATGAATTTTTTAATTTTTTTTTCTTAAATTACCCAAAATCCCACCTTTAAACACTCGCAAGCTTTTTATTAATGTCTGGAAAAGCACGATTTTTTTTTATAATTCTGTAATCTTATGCTTCTTTAACTAATTAATAGATTTATTAAAATTGATGTACCAAAGGGACATGCGAGGTTTTTTATCGAAGAACATTAGTGATTTTGTGAAAGAAAATCAATTTCAAAATTAAAAATCAAAAAAAGTATCGACAATTGAGAACTATTTTGTTTTAAAAACTTCTCTAGTTGATTACCTTTCTAACGGTATGCTATATGCAAATTGTTTTTCTTATCAAGTCCGAATGATTATCGTCCGTCTCACGGAATATCCGTATTTTAAAGCAGAATTGTTTTTTTTATCGATGTGTAGCATACCGTTAGAAAGGTAATCAACTAAAGAAGTTTTTAAAAGAAAACGAAGTTCTTAATTGTCGATATTCTTTTTAATTTTCAATTTTGAAATTGATTTTCTTTTAGAAAATCACTAATGTTCTTTAATAAAAACCCTCGTATGTTCATTTGGTACATCAATTTTAACAAATCTATTAATTAGTTGAAGAAGCATCAGATTACAGAATTATAAAAAAAATGGTGCTTTTCCAGACATTAATAAAAAACTTACGAGGGTTTAAAGGTGGGATTTGAGGTAATTTGAGAAAAAAAATTAAAAAATTCATATCTCTTTAGCCGTGACTCTTAGGACCCAAGTTCCAAGGTTGAAAAGGTAGCAAATGACCCCAACAATATCCCAAAAAATTTTGACGGTTCATGTGCCGAACACCCTGTATACTTATCACCATTTACCACATAAAATTTTTTTTATATGTCTTTGGTTACCCCACTGAGCGTCCCCTGTCAGTCTAGCGCTGTTATGATGAATTCACAACATAGTACTTCATGGGGTTGGTGTTCTAATTTTTTGGTGAGCAGGAAGTACGTTTAAAGTCCAATTACTCTCAGGAAACGGCTTAGTGAAACACATGCAAATATGGCAAAAATATTTTTTAAATTAATTTTTTTGTAGTACAAAAAATGTATAACATTTCTCTTTTTTAATTCTAACCTCAAATTAGATTAGATTACTTTTAAAGCCTATAAAATTCATTTTTACATGCTGCATTGCAAGATTTGTTTCTCTGAACAAATACTATGACAATATTCAAAAAAATAAATATTGTAATTAAAAACAAAATTTTTTGGTTCCTCTGTATAAATTCCAGTAAAAATGTTTCGTTCAAAGTTGTTGACAAGGGGGTAACAACTGATCCAAAATTTGTACATGTATTGCCAATAATACCATGTAAATCTTGAGTTAATCCCAAGAAATTTGTACATTATTGCCATGCTAATTTATATGCGTAATGCAATGTAATTGTAGTGTTTGCATATAAGTGAAACGGCAAACACACGAATTTAAATTTCCCGCGCCGTGACAAAGTGTTAGTAACGTAGGCAACATGGTCGCGCGGCTGACCAATGAGAAAGCAGCGTTGAAGTGACGCCACATGGGACGGTCTCTCGTTACGGAACCATTTTGAGGTCTACACGTATTTTATCGTAAGTCTGTTTTCTTCCATAAATATTTGCGCAATCATAAATAATTACGCGGCTATCTGGAAGTGCTGTCACATTGCAGAGCCAGTTGAACATCTTAGGAGTCACTGCAGAGACCAACATGTCTTGGCACAGTCACGTGGCAGATATAGCTAAAAGGGCGTCCCAAAAGCTTGGGGTGCTATTTCGTACAAGACATCTCTATACACCAAGCCAACTGCTGACACTCTACAAAGCCCAGATTCGACCAACTATGGAATAATGCTTACATATATGGAGTGCGGCACCCAAACATACCTTAATGCTTTTGAACACCGTGCAAAAACGAGCTATCAAGCTGATCAATGACCCCGCACTTACCCATAGCTTGGATAGTCTCGAACATCGAAGAACTGTGGGCGATCTATCTCTCTTCTACAGGTATTATCACGGAAAATGCTCTGAAGAATTGGCACGTATGATCCCCCCGGGAGTAGCACCTACTAGGCGAACACGTCAAACAGACGGTAATCATCAATTTACTGTCAAAATAGAGGCACCAAGAACCTCATTATATCAGAATTCATATCTCTGGAGAACAGCATCGCTGTGGAATAAACTCCCTGCGACAGTTTTCCCTGCAGGTTACAACCTGAACCGTTTCAAAACCAACACACACCAACATTTCCGCGCACTGGCCGCTTCTCGAGCGTGATAGGGATCTCCTTGCGAGTGCGCTTAACAGTAAAAAAAAAACAACATAAATATTTCAGTAATGCTATAAGTTGTTTCCCCCTCGGTTGTTGGTGCCTATCTGATCTATAAAACTTACAAATATCTGTGACTTGTGATTTTCTCGTAAGTCCTACCTAATGTAAAACCGAACATCAACCTCGGGTACGGCCTAGCGGGAAGTAGCCATTAGAAAAAAGTTTGGTTGGTGTATTATAGACTGATTTGTACTTTTGAGTTTAAGAATTCCGTGATTTATATCCATTTGTAATGTCGTCATTTTTATTTACTTTGTTTCGCTTATGTCAACTGGCGGTATCCGTTCTTTGTTAAAATGTTTGGGCGGGTCCATTCTTTGTTAAAATATTTGTCAGTTATATATGTAAACTATTTGAAATGAAATTTTTTATCATATGTATTATGCAATAGACGTAAACACTGAGATTTGTTCTCGGCAGTTGACATAAGTTACAGAAAGATAAACGAAAATACCTCATTACAAATGTGTATAAATTTGACTTTGCATAAAGAACTAATTCTAAAATAAGTACGCTCTGTAAAAACAGTAAAAAATTATATTATTTACAGTCTGGGAGACAAATAGATAGAATTTTTAATATACCTACATATATACGATAAAATATAAATTACAATTAGATAAAAATCACTGCCAAGAAAATTAACAGTCGCTTTATACTATAATAATACAGTCTGTAAATTGTATTTTTGGTATACAAAAATTATTTATCTAATAAATACTTCCTCTTAAGCAAGGACATCCTAAGTAAAAGGGCTAACCGTGTTTAAACTCAATGGAGATCTTTGATGATTTGTTTATTAAAAGGGTGTTCCTGATCGGTCATTAGGGACTTTTTGGGCCAGGTAACATTTTCTCTGCTTATGCTTATTTGTGCGACTGCGCACAAAGTAAAAATGCGGGAGGTAAATGAAATAGGGATAACGATAAACTTTATTAAGCACGGCCAGAAATAACAATTTTTGTGCTTATTTTGACGGTTTGAACGGATTTTGAGAGTTACCTTACCAGAAACATCTGAAACCTTCCAAAAGGAATTTTGGACACCCTGGTATTTTCGACTTTTGCTTGAAAACTCATGTAGCTCATTTTTATCACATATTTTAAGAGAACTTGTTCAACTCTTATTTTAAATGACGCAAGGCCAACTTAGCCGCTGCCTTTTTCGCCAAAATTTTGTTCGATCCGAAGCCGTAGACACGTTTTGGGTGACCGTTGATCATAAACTCCAAAGGAATCATTACTTTGCTTCCTGCTACGTCAACTGGTTTTCTGAAATTAAAAAAATTCTTTTACCCAATTTGACAATATAGTAATACGAACGGGCACGTCTTCCCTCGTATTCATGCAAAAATTACGCTTTCGATTTTTTTAATCTAGACATGATCTTGATTTTTTATTTTTCGTCGCTTTTTCTCTCTGCCTGAATTTTGACGCTATAACTCGAAAATGCCTACACCTATTTTGATGAAATTTTACACATATACGGGGCCATATTCTTAAAAGCTCTGTAGTTTTTCAGCTCATTTTTAGTTTTTTAGGAGAGTTATGAAGAAATTTTACAACATAATTTTTTTGCCAATATCTTTAAATGATTTTACAAAAAAACGATAAGAGCAAATTTTTTTTTAAAAACATTAAATAGTGTATAAACTGTAACTTAGAGTTAATATTTTCTAAATTTACGCTCTTTTACGAAATACTCTGACAATTTAAGGGTACCTAAGGTCAAAAAATTAATGTTTAATATAATTTTTTTCGACATCGATAAGAATAAATGTGTTTTAACAACCTCCGATGGCGTTCTGAAAGTCTTAGAAGAACCCAAAAATCATCGATTACAGTTTAAATTAATAATGTACACACCCTGTGTATATGTATTTGTTATTTAAAGAAGATTTTAATATATTACCACACAAGTAATATTTTTAGCAAAATTATAATTTTTGAAATCAATCCCCACTTCCTGTCTTGGCTTATGTGCGCTGGAATTTTTTTAAGTGGGACGATTTAGAACCAAAACCCAACCTAGGTACTAAATTAAATCTAAAACAACTAATGTTTTTACTAAAACTCGAGTTTTTCAAATCCAAATTTCATTCAAATCCGGCAAGCAGTTTTTGAGCTATGCGCGTTGGTCGTTACAGACAGACAGAGCGACAAAAATGTTTGAAAATTATCTGAAACGCAACGATATATAAAATTTTTTTAACTGAACTACTTTTTTTTCTTAGTTTTGACACGATCACCATAGCTTACACTACCACTAAAGTTATATAGGTGTGAGCTAAAATATATAAGAGTGTAAAATTCAAGAGGGCAACATAAGCTATCAACTGAGATTGATCACACAGGGCTCTCAGCAGATACACAGGAAAATAATATAAAAAATTTGTATTTAGTGTCATTTTGGCATTTTAACAATGTTATTTTAGCATTTTTGTCTTTGCATTCATTTTAACATTTTTGCACCTGAGCTTTTATAGAATTTTATTTTAAAAATTTTAAAATTTTGTTATTTAAAGCACTTGAATTTTACTAATATATTATTACACTGTAATGACACAAGTAACTTGTGACCCATGGAATGTTGCCGCTCTTGGGAGGCTGAGTTTCTCTGTACTTGAGTGCTGTGGGATTTCTGGTATTTTTTTTGACGTTGCTTTTTTTGTAAGATATTACATTGTAGATTTTCAAGCTTGTTGGCAATAAAGTGATATTCTATTCTATTCTATTCTATTCTAAAAATTAGGTTTTTTATCTCCTACCAAATAACCGATTAAGCCAAACCCAACTTTTTTTTTTAGTGAAACCTCCTATAACCGGACACTCACGGTCTCGTCGATTTTGTCTGCTTATTGGAGGGGTCCACTTATAAGAGAGAACTGCGAAATTTTAATATATATATTTATTAACAATTTCCGCTGCCCGAGTTGTTTGTTGTAATTTACTAGGCGCCATTTCAAAGAGATCTATTATTACCCAACTGAACAATAAAAATAAAACACAGCAGTCCCGCCGAATAAAATATGTTGTAAATACGACAGAAGTATTTAGTCTCCGCATTAAAACGGCAAGAGGTAATTCCCCGGCTGCAGAGTGGGTTGTTGCCAACATACTACATAATATTTGCCCATGTCGTGCAGCGCTCCGTCTCGTTGTCAGAGGTTGGCGTCCGGTTAAGGGAGGTTTCAGAATTTTTTTACCAAAAAAAATTGTCGGCGTCCGGTTATTAGTGTCCGGTTATAGGAGTGAATTTTACATGTAAAAAAATAGGGAAAAGCTTGGTTCCAACAAATGTGTCCGCTTAAAGGGAGTGTGCTCTTAATAGAAGTGTCCACAAGGAGAGGTTTCCCTGTATATATTTTTAAAGGCGCAATTTTTAAAAGTACATTTTAATAGGTACGTCTAGTAACACAGACGGGAAAAAATAATAAACTTATTTAAAAAAGAAAAAAAAAAACTTTTTTCCTGAAATCAAAATTATCTCCCCATTTATGTATTAACAAGACTAAAGAGGTAATTTTAAATTTGTGTTTGCATTAACAGTAGTCACTGTAGCAAACATTAGAGAGTTATCGGAAAAAGGCACGGATAAAACCAGGCCCCAATAAAGCCAGATCTAATTTAGACAGTTTCACATTGTAAGATGCTTCAATTATGACACCAGCTGTTTTAAGGCTCGAACTAAATACGGCCTGATTTATTTATCCTTAATTAGACCAGAACTTATTTATTTTGGGCTTTAAAACAGCTGATGTTATAATTAAAGCATCTTACAATGCAAAACTAAATAAGGTCTGGCCTTATTGCTGCCTGGGCTTATCCGTGCCTTATTCCAATAACTCTCTTTTAGCCCCTCAGTTCATCTTCATTGGGGAAAATATGAAGGTTTTTTTAAAAATATGAAGTTTTATGAAGTCTGAAAAAAAATATAAACATTTTCATAAAATATAAAGGTAGTGAGAGCCCTGATCACATTAGGTTTTGGAAGTCATTGGCATAATTAAATTGACATTTTTAAGAGCAATTAGGCTAGGAAACATTTAAAAAAAAAAGGATTTTTGCGCAATATTTTGACAATTTGACTTGGAACGGTACTTACCCAAATTGAGGGTGCAAGTTAGGTACACTTTCGTACAACCTCCTGACCAAATTTTTGGGCACATTTGCGCTAAAAGTTTCTATTTCTTTCCACATAATTCGATGGAAAGATGCCCATACTGTTTCTAAACTTTTACCGCTGTCTAGGTATATCGCTCCGGCTAGAGACTCAAAAATATCACCAAGAACCTAAAAAAACAACAACGTTGACAACAAAATGCCAAGATTCACGGATTAAGTGTGGAGAAGGTATAAAAGATAAAAATTGATTTATAGTTGATGTTGTATATAAGTGGCACCGCGTCATAGCTATGGTAAACCAAATTTTGCGGCAAAATCTAAGTAAAGAAGCCTTAAAAAATTAGTGTTTGACTTTGTACATGCAGTGTGCCGCTCGGTGTTTAAGTTTCGAATGATAAAACACTAAGATCTTTTAAAGGAGAGATCAAATAGGTACTTACCTAATAAATAAAGATCCGAAACATAAAAGAGGATCCAAAATTATATTAAAATGTGCGCAAAAATTGATTTAGTTGCAAAAACGGTAATTTGTTTTGTGAAAAGCTCCGTCATAATTTGTTTGACATAAACAGTCAAAACAACGAATAGAAAACGTCAAAGCCCGGCTAAAGCAATAATATGTTCGTAACAACCAGATAAGAGTATATATGTTCCTTTCTAATGAAATCGTTTAGAAGAAGACATCAATAAAAAGCAAGTAAAACAGTAAGCTAATGACTAATTAGTGCAGTGCCTCATTTTGGGAATCAATATCAATAAAAAAATTAAAGGAAGTGCGTGCCACTGTATGTACCCCTCTACTCCGTTCCCGCCCATCAAGGTTTTGATGACGCGGTGTCACTTTAATACAACACCAAGTATAGCTTGTTTTTCCGGGAACCGCTCCCGCTTGGTGCCAAAAGAGCCAAATTAATTAACATACAGGGTCTTCCAAGTTGTGTCCACCATTGCTAACTTTTTTATTATTACGGATAGAAAAAAGTTTAAATTTGTAAACAAGCAGAATTTCTAACGCTCTTTAAGATGCTTAAATCACAAAAAAATAAAACATCGCGTTTTCTAAAAATATAAAACAAATTTTAATTAAACATCCTGTATTTTGTAATGTTTTTTGATAGGTCTTTCATTCTAAGCAAAAATTGTCTTTTGATTTTTTTTCTAAAGTTAAAGATAATTCAAAATTACGCTTAGACATCTTTCTACCAAATAAAATTTCAATACGTAATTTTGAATTTAAAATATCTTCGTTACTTTAGAAAAAAAATTGTTTAGAATTGAAAGGCCCATCAGAAAAAAATTATAATTTAGGGTGTTCAATTAATTTTTACCTTCCTCGCCCGCGTAGCAATGGTTAGAGAAGGTATTATTTTCGACAAAAAAATGTTTTTTGAGATAACGCCAAAAATGTGTTGTATGTATTCGAAAGTGGTGGCAGGCCCTACTGGACCTCCATGCACTGCGACCACAAATGGATCTATTGTGCCCACGTACCTACATACTGAGTTTGACTAAAGTGGCATATTTTTTTTTCCACCCAGTACATGAAAAAACTCTGCAGATTGCAACAATAAATGATTTAGGCTTAACACTTTGGCTCAAAGATATACACCACTAAGGCCTCTGTATTATTAGCCATCAAGTTATTTGGATGTATTTTGACCTATCCTAGCAATATCGTCGTGATGTCTGTCTGTGTATATATTATTTCTGTCCGTAACACAATAGCTCCTAAACCGCTGCACCGATTTTCATAAAAATTTTAGGTAAAATAGCGTTCGACACTCTTACGAGCTGATTAGATTTTGCTCAACAGTTTTTTGACAATTAAAAACTTTAAATAATGCTAACTTTTTAACGGTTCAATACACTGTTTTCGGAATATAGTAGACTATATTTTGCCTAATAATTCGTGTTATAACTGAAAACTTCGCAGCTGCTTTAGTTTCTGAGATATTTACAAAAAATAGTTTTCAAGGCTAATATATTGTTACAAATTTAAGTATTTAAATTTTATAGTTAGAATTTATTTAGGTTTAGTGTAGTATTAGGTTGACGTATTTTATGGTTGTATTCTTAATCTAGGTTTTAGTTGCGTTATCTGTGACAAACTGGTATGCGAACGGTCCGTCTAGAAAAGGGCTGGAATGATTCGGAATCGAACAAGGATGGAAGGGTTCTCGAATAGTAGGTAGCCCCTCATATATAAGGCCGGACGTCGTGCATCAGTCAGTCAGTCACAGATAACGTACTGTAGTGGTCGTGAGATATTAACACGAAGTTAATAGACCGATTATAGTAGTGAATTATTAGCAAGTTATTAGTAAGTTTAAGTGCGTGTTTTTGTACATAATTTGTCGAAATAAATTGACGTATCGTTTTCAACAATTGCGAGTTTTAATTTGTCGTTGTGAACCCGTAACAATTGGTGTCAGAAGTGAGATTAAAAGAAATAAATAGTGCAAAGACTATCCTTACACAGTACCACCGGCTAGGACAATTAAAAAGAAGAACAGTAAGTGATTTTGCCAGAATATTCGGAACTGAATAGTGCAAAGACTACCCTTACATATTACCACCGGATAGGACAATTAAGAACCGACTTCGACATTAACTTTACAGTCCAAAAATTGATAATTAGAGAGATTTTCTAGAATATTCTATAACATTCTACGACGTTCTATTCAAAAACTAGAAGAGATATACAAATACCGACTTCGACATTAGATTAGTAATTTTAAAAGTAAGAATCAGAAAGAATTTCTAGAACATTCCATTACTTTCTACGACGCTCTATTCGAAAACCAGAAGAAATATCCAAAAAGAGACTTCGACATTAGCTTAGTAATTTCAAAAGTAAGAACTAAAAAGAATTTCTAGAAGATTCCATAACATTCTACGACGTTCTATTCAAAAACTAGAAGAGATATACAAATACCGATTTCGACATTAGTTAAGTTATTTCAAAAGTAAGAATTAGAAAGAATTTCTAGAAGATTCCATAACATTCTACGACGTTCTATTCAAAAACTAGAAGAGATATACAAATACCGACTTCGACAGTAGCTTAGTTATTTTAAAAGTAAGAATTAGAAATTATTTCTAGAATATTCCATAACATTCTACGACGGTCTATTCGAGAACCAAAAGAGATAATCAAAAAGTGACTTCTACATTTGCCTAGTAGCAGAAAGAGTAGCATTTACCAGTATATTCCAGAACATTCCATTAGGTTCTATTTAAGAATTGGAAGAGATATTGAAAAACCGACTTCGACATTCGCTTTATAGTCCTAAAATAGACGTTTTAAGTGATTTATCAGGAAGTTGATGCTTACTAGACAAGGATCGGCAAAGATGGAAGATCTAACTAAAATGATACAGGCTCTAGCAGCTCAAATGGCTCAAAATCAGAACGATATAAGACAGACCATTGAGCAAAATCAGGGCGATATGAAACAGACCATGGAACAAAACCAGAATGACATGAGACAGACATTAGATAGCATGCAAGAAAACTTCGATCAGATAAAGATCAAAGACTGCAACCGAAGACCTTAAGGAAGAAATAACCCAAAGAATGCATAGTGTAGAACAAAAGGTACAAAATAATTTGCAGAATGTAGAAGAAACGGTACAAAATGTTAAAGAGAAGGTACAAAATGTTGAAGAAAAGGTACAACATGTTGAAGAAAAAGTGGAGAACAAACTACAGAATGTAAGGGAAGAAGTTTTTCAAACCATGGAAGAAAAATTCCAGGACGTGTCGAAACAGCTTATACAGCTTCAGAAAGAACACAACAAAATAAAAGCTCAGGGATGTGTCGTGAATTCCAACCAGAACATTAAGCCTCCAAATTTTGACGGTACGTCCTCCTGGTCCACCTACAAACAACAATTTGAAGCTGCCGCCGCTGCAAATGGTTGGGACGAGGACGAAAAAGCTAGAGCGTTGTTAGTAGCTCTACGGGAACCTGCACTAGGACTTTTACGGTCCATTCCAGTCGAACAAAAACAGAATTATAACGCTTTAGTGGCAGCGCTAGAAAGAAGGTATGGAGACGAACACTTGCGAAATTTACATTGGTCAGAATTAAATGTTCGTCAACAAAGAGCAGGGGAGTCATTACAAGAGTATGAAGCAGATATCAGGAGGCTGATGTACTTGGCTTACCCAGAAATGCCAGAAAATTACAGAGATCCCTTCACGGTAGATCGCTTTATTAACGGCTTGCGAGACACGGACTTAGCAAAATTACTTCGTCGAGAACGCTTCCATAACAGCAGTGAAGTGTTGATTCGAGCCCTTGAAATTGAATCATCAAATAATATGTTCAGGCCAAAAGTAAGAGCTGTTTCAATTCAGGAGAGAGAAGAAATGAGCACTGGAGATGAGGTCAACTTAAAAACGCTAAACCAACTGTTTCAATCACTGATAGAGAAGATTGATTCTTTGAAAGAAAGTAGACGATCCCCTCCAAATGTAAAGTGTTTCAGATGCGGACGTACAGGGCATATTCAACGCGATTGTCGTGTCCAAATGAGGTCTCGCTCATCATCTAGTGGGACAGAGTACCGAAGAAGAGATCAGGAAAACTAAAACTAGTCAACGCAGAGGGGCGGGTGATGGCTAATGGGAATTTAGCCCCCAAAATTTACTCTATCAAGAGCTTAAAACATACTGCTGACAGTCTTAACATCGACGGACTTATTAATGGAAGAAAAGTTAATATAACAGTAGACACTGGTGCTGCCATATCATTGCTTAAGTTCAAAATTGCAACGAGATATAAAATTCGACCAACAGAAAAGAAAATAACACTTAAGACTGTGACTGGAGAATCCGCCGACGTGTTGGGGCAGACAGACATAGACCTACAGCTGGGGAGGTTGAAGATTCGCCACTCGGTATTAGTTGCAGACATAGAAGACGAATTTATTTTGGGAATGGACCTGATAAGTAAACATGGATTTGCGTTTGATAATAAACTTAATACCCTAAGATTTGGGAACGAAGAGTTCATTTTGTCAAATAGTCACATCAATAAAGAACCAATTAATGTGGTGGCAGTATGCACAACAAGACTAGTCGGTAACAGTGAGACCATAATTTTTGGGAGGCTGGAAAGTAAAACATCAAGCTGCGTCGGACTCATAAGCCAACAAAACACACCCAACACCTACCTCGTTGCAAAATCACTAGTTAAAACCGATAAAGACATCCCGATTAGAGTCGCCAACATTTTCCCAAATAGTGTCAAAATTAATAAGGGGGAGGTGGTAGCATTATTTGAACCAGTACAGAAAGTAACAAGATGTGAAGAGCCAACATGTGAAGCGAGAGAGTTTATAGAAGAACAAAGTAATATCTTCGAAACTAGGAGTAGTTCGGGACGCACAAACGGCTGGCGATGCCCAACCGATAAGACAACCCACAAGAAGACTACCAATGGCCAAGCAAGAAGAAGTTCACAATCTCATTAATAAAATGCTCAGCGACGGTGTCATCTCCTGTGGTGTTGGTCACTAAAAAGGATGGAAGTACTAGATTTTGTGTCGACTACAGGAAACTTAACGATGTGACCAAGAAAGATAGTTACCCACTGCCAAGAATAGACGACGTTTTCTACTCTTGACCTGAAAAGTGGGTATTGGCAAGTAGGAATCTTTGAAATAGATAAAGAGAAGACTGCATTCTCTGCTGGAAGTGGACTTTATCAGTTTAATGTGATGCCATTTGGCCTGTGCAATGCCCCAGCTACATTTGAAAGACTAATGGAAGTCGTTCTACGAGGCCTTACTTGGAAAACCTGCCTAGTCTATTTGGATGATGTCATAGTAATGGGGAAATCATTTCAAGATCGTCTAGATAATTTACGAGAAGTATTCTCAAGAATTAGGTACGCAAATCTTAAATTGAACTCAAAGAAATGTTTTCTGTTCCAAGAAAAAGTTGAGTTCCTGGGTCACGTCGTTTCCCGAGAAGGCATCCATACCGACGAAAAGAAGTTACAAGCAATAAAAGAATGGCCTCAACCTCGTGACAAACATGAATTGAGAAGCTTTTTGGGTCTGTGTACATACTACAGACGATTTGTAGAAGCATTCGCCAAAATAGCGTCTCCATTACATAGACTTACAGAAGATAAAGCTTCTTCCAAATGGAATACCGAATGTGACCAAGCATTTAGAAGACTAAAAGCAGCATTATGTTCTAGTCCGATTCTTGCATATCCCATTCCAAAAGGAAAATTCATATTAGATACTGATGCGAGCAACGATGGCATAGGAGCAGTACTCTCCCAAGTACAAGATGGAGAAGAACGGGTCATCGAATTTTTCAGCAAGAAGCTATCCAAACCAGAGAGAAATTATTGTGTTACTAGAAAGGAGCTCCTAGCCATAGTTAAATCCGTAGGTCACTTTCACAAATATCTCTACGGACAAGAGTTTCTGATTAGAACGGATCATGCTGCGTTACAGTGGCTCATGAAAATGAAACAACCTGAAGGGCAAGTCGCGAGATGGATAGAAAAGCTACAACAATACCATTATCAAATTAAGCACCGAGCGGGAAGGGTGCATAATAATGCAGATGCATTGTCCAGAAGACCTTGTGAGGATTGTAAACATTGCAGGAAAATTGACCAGAAAGAAGGAATTACCTACGTGCACACACCACACAACTTAACGACAAAGATGTAGGACCTATCTTGCGATTGAAAGAAGAGAACAAGCCACGACCATCATGGCAAGATATCGCAAACCAAGGGGGGGATAGTAGAGGAAACATCCTTAAACGTGCCTGGGAAAGTGCCGATGGCCTTACTGTGGTTAATCAAGTAGTGGTTCCTAGGAGCATGGTAATATAATGGCCGAATGCCATGGTGGAAAATCAGGCGCGCACCTAGGCATAAATAAAACCATGGACAAAATTCGAAACCGATTTTATTGGGTCAATTATTTTCAAGATGTGAAAAACTGGTGCCGCCGATGTTCGACTTGTGCAGCCAGTCAAGGTCCCAAAACAAGGTCCAGAGGTCAAATGAAACAATATAACGTAGGTCTACCATTCGAACGCATTGCTATTGATGTGGCCGGACCATTTCCAGAAACTAAAAAGGGCAACCAATACATCCTTGTTGTCATGGATTACTTTAGCAAATGGCCAGAAGTTTTTGCTTTGCCTAACCAAGAGGCCACTACAGTTGCGGAAGTTCTGGTAAATGATGTTTTCAGCCGATTTGGCATTCCTTTGGAACTACATTCAGATCAAGGAAGAAACTTTGAATCGAAGCTCTTCCAGAATCTCTGTGACCTTTTAGGAATACATAAAACACGGACTACGGCTTTACATCCGCAGTCAGATGGCATGGTTGAAAGATTTAATAAAACAATAGAAGAACATCTGTGCAAAGTTGTTGATGAGCACCAAACAGATTGGGACCAATATATTCCATTGTTTTTGATGGCCTATAGAACTGCCACTCACAATATGACAGGAGCTACTTCATCTAGTATCCTGTTTGGTAGAGAACTGCGTTTACCAAGTGATATCATGTTTGGTTCACCTGAAGAAGAACACTTAGAGGTTAATGACTATGTCGAACGTTTAAGGCAAAAGCTGCACGATATCCATGAAGTGGTTAGAGAGCGAATAGAAATAGCCAGTGACCGCATGAAAGCGAGATATGACCTGAAAGCAAACTCTTCAGGGTTCAAAGAGAATGATCAAGTCTGGCTATACAATCCTCAACGCAAGAAAGGAAGATCACCTAAGTTGACACCACCATGGGAAGGGCCTTATAAAGTTGTTAAGAGAATTAATGATGTAGTCTACCGAATCCAGAAAAGCCCGAAGTCCAAGATGAAAGTTGTTCATCTAGACAGACTAAAACCTTACCTGGGAAATGTTGATCGAGGCGATCAAACCTGAAGAGGAGGATAGTGTTACAAATTTAAGGATTTAAATTTTATAGTTAGAATTTATTTAGGTTTAGTGTAGTATTAGGTTGACGTATTTTATGGTTGTATTCTTAATCTAGGTTTTAGTTGCGTTATCTGTGACAAACTGGTATGCGAACGGTCCGTCTAGAAAAGGGCTGGAATGATTCCGAATCGAACAAGGATGGAAGGGTTCTCGAATAGTAGGCAGCCCCTCATATATAAGGCCGGACGTCGTGCATCAGTCAGTCAGTCACAGATAACGTACTGTAGTGGTCGTGAGATATTAACACGAAGTTAATAGACCGATTATAGTAGTGAATTATTAGCAAGTTATTAGTAAGTTTAAGTGCGTGTTTTTGTACATAATTTGTCGAAATAAATTGACGTATCGTTTTCAACAATTGCGAGTTTTAATTTGTCGTTGTGAACCCGTAACAATATTATCAGGGCTTCATTTGAAGTGTGATAATTGGCTAGTTAGGAAGGTGTCTGATCCGTCATGGATCTATTGAAGTGTAAACTTCTTTAGGCGCGTTTAGCAGTTTTTGTGGGTACTGAATTGAACTGAGCCGTCAGGCTCGGCTATGTAACGCTCATCGGGTGAAGTCGGCTCGAGTCGACTAACTGTGAGAGGAACATTTAGCGAGCGATATGATGATGCAGATGAAGGCCAGTATTATTAATTTCGCCTTGTTGAAGTTTACACTTCTACCGTGTGGTCTTAAGCACATACATTTTTTTTTATTTTTCAATGTTTTTGAAAAAACTCGAAAATTTCAAATTTCTATTTTTTTTTATTTAAGTATCTTAAAGAGCTGCAAAAATTTTACTAGTTTAACAATTTAAACTTTTTTCTATCTTTAATAATAAAAAAGTTAGCAATGGTGGAAACTTAACTTGAAACACCCTGTATATATAGGGTGGTTTAGTAGGATAATTTCATAAAGTGTTAAAAGTAACTTTGTTTTAAAAGTTTTCGAAAAGGGTTATTAAGAAAAGTTGTTTAGAATGAAAAGTTACGGCAGATTCTTAATTTTTAGGAAAATCAGCCTATTTAAATTTTTTTAGGCGGCTGCCTGCCATAACTTATAATTCTAATCAACTTATCTAAATAACATTTCAAAAAAAACCCTCACTTTTTATCAAACCACCCTGTATATTAATTGAGTTGCCTCATTTTCTTAACATCTTAATTTAAGACCAAACAGGAGCGATTCCCAGAAAATCACAATCTAACGATTTTTTTTGTCATTTGCACCTTACCCATACCCCATATAAATACTAATGTTCCTATTTATTTATTATATTGGTATATTAGATAAGTAGGTCACCCCGGATCTATTATTATGAAGACATGACGACTCGAACAAATATACAAGGCGATAACAGATAAGCGCTTCATTTTGCGTTTTCTGGTAAGATTCTTCGTCACCTTCTTTTCCATATTCTTGAAGACATCTTCAACATCGTCTAACCGCCTTTTTCGTGGCCTTCCTTTTTCCCTACTTCCAGTAGGTCACCATTTCATTATGTGTCTTGGTGTTCTTGTCTCATCCATTCTCTGTACAGGCGGTTATATAACCCAACCGAGCTAATCTACTTTTTATGAATCTCACGATGTTTGTGCCATCTATTAGCTGGTCTAATTTATAATTCATCCGTATCCGTGAGTAACCTTCTCTGTTTGCACTGGTCCATAGATCTTACAAAGAATTTTGATTTTAAATATGTTTAGTTGTTTTTCATTCGCTTTTGTAAATATCCATGATTTGCAACCATGTGTCACTACCGGCCTAATTATTGTACTGTCGAATTTTTGTTTGAGAGATCTCGTTAGAATCTTTAATTTGAGCAGTTTTTGATGAGTGTAAAAAACTTTGTTTTCGTTGATTATTCTCTGGTTAATTTCGTCTGTAATAGTTTTCTGTTTGCTACCAAGTATGTGAACTTTGCCAGTTTCTCGAAACTATGACCAAGTACCCAAAAACTATGAGCATATCTCTCGTTGTTTTTTGAGTAGTTAATGTATTTAGTTTTTTGGTTACTATATCAAACCAATGAGTATATGACCCATATAGAGTGACAACCGGCGAATCTTGCAACATTGAGGGGCAGATGGCGCTGAAATAAATTCTTCTAGTACGCAATATTCAGAGACAACTAGTACGATTTAGTTGCATGTGCGAGTTCCGAGGTTCATGCCTATCATACAAATGCCATTAGATCATAGTAGTTGTCTCTGAATATTGCGTCCTAGACGAATTTATTTCAGCGCCATCTGCCCCTCAATGTTGCAAGGCTCGCCAGTTGCCACTGTATATGTTACAGCTTCAGTCAAAGATACGTGGTCTCTACTATGAACATCAATATTATCGGCGTAGCTAACTATCTATGTTGATTTGGTGCCAATATACCCGCTTGTCTCAATCATCCTAATAAAAGCTCAATGACCTGATTAAACCGTAATGAAGAAAACGCATAACCTTGCCTTACTCCTGAAGTTACACAAACTGCCTCTAAGATCTGCTAATTTATTCTGACTACAGCTTTGGAACCCTTAATAGAAGCGTTGATGTGTTTTAAAGGGATCCCCAAAGTAGCTAAATCCTGCATCATTCTCTCCCAATTTACACTGTCAAAAGCCAAGTGACATGTACTAGGTTCATGCAAGCCGGAGTCACAATTGAGGGGATTTTATTCGGTAAGAATCCGACACTACCTGCCCTCTCCTAGCAGAGGAGAAATGACTCTGGTAGGAAAGTAGGCCGGGTGTCTTATGCAAGATTTCCCCTTGAGACCCTTGAAAAAAAAAAGAAAAAGAACCTGATTGTCACAACATTTTTTTGAACCGGGGCTATTAAAATGGACGGGCCACGATCTACAACTATGTTGACGTCGCAGCGTAGGCTGAATTTCTTTTTGATGATCACGTATTGCCACAGCGGATTGTCTTTAAAATATTGACTTTGGAATGACGGTTCATGAATATTTGATTTTTTTAAACATAAAGCCGGTTTTGAGATTGTTTTTACTGTATTTTTGGAAAACAATGCTTTTTAAATGTATAGTAATCCTTAATTTTCTACAACCGCTTCATTATAGCTGACACAAAAATTAAATTTAAAGCAAAAGCAAATGTGCTCGTTTCTGTGTGAAAAGTAAGCGGGTCACCTACACCTATTTGTTTATATTCGGCACACTTTTAAAACTTTGTTTTAAAAAGATTTAATTAATTAATTTGGTATTTTTGGATTTTAAATAAACTTTATTGTAAAAAAATCATCAAAAAAACAAAAGTTTTACAATACAGACAAACAAATGCCATGACAAAGTCAAATTCATGTTAACAGTTGACGTGCGGTGCATAGCGGGAAATTTGAATTCAAAATAAAGAATGCTGTCTTGAAGATTTTAACCTTTTAACAATTTTTCACCCTTCTAAAAATTTGGTGGAATATCGGGATAGTGTCTGAATATTTCACTGAAATTTCGCGAAAATCTGACATAAGACCCAATGTAAAATTTAGCCCACTATAACAGCTGATTTTTTCAGGGTCGTGTCCTGTATTTTTTTGTTGGCCTTGTTTTAACGAATGATTTTGGTTGTACACACTGTATATTTAGACTTGTTAAAAAAGTCGCTTACCTTTGGAACGTCAATATATTCTGCCAAGTCCAAGTCGCTGTCATCTTGGCCTTCTGTCAACAATGTCAAAACCTCGTCGTCGATATTAAAGTTCTTTGATTCGATATATCCTGCAAACGTGTCTATCAGCCGTTGAAGTTTGTCGTTTATCATCAAGAAGTGCTTGTGGAAGTTACATCTATAATAATATGGTATTAAGTTAAAAAATTGATTTTTTCGGCGATTTTTAAAAATTACTTTAAATTCAGGATTTAGTGCCAGTGGTACTACAGCGGTAATTTTAAAATACCTTCCTCCCTGATAAACCGTTTAAAAGTAAATGTTATTATCTAGGACGAAGTATAAAACACATTTTAAGAAAATCGAATGTAAAAAACATATTTTCTTTTTAAATGTACGCCGCTGGCGAGTTTGTTATAAGCTAATCCATACCGAGTTATACACTGTTAAAAAGGACATTTCACTGTCTACATTAAACTGTTGAACATATTTTATCATATTAAGCTTAGTTCCTGAGAAAATTAGATAAAATTAAAACAAAAACGTTTTATTTTGTGATTTTTAAAAATTTATTATTACTTTTACTTTTATGAAATTAATTTGACCTTGTTGTGCAGCATTTCAAAGGAAATTTTATTAATTAATTAAGGGCTTGGCTTTTAAGAAAATCGAATGTAAAAAACATATTTTCTTTTTAAATGTACGCCGCTGGCGAGTTTGTTATAAGCTAATCCATACCGAGTTATACACTGTTAAAAAGGACATTTCACTGTCTACATTAAACTGTTGAACATATTTTATCATATTAAGCTTAGTTCCTGAGAAAATTAGATAAAATTAAAACAAAAACGTTTTATTTTGTGATTTTTAAAAATTTATTATTACTTTTACTTTTATGAAATTAATTTGACCTTGTTGTGCAGCATTTCAAAGGAAATTTTATTAATTAATTAAGGGCTTGGCTTTTAAGAAAATCGAATGTAAAAAACATATTTTCTTTTTAAATGTACGCCGCTGGCGAGTTTGTTATAAGCTAATCCATACCGAGTTATACACTGTTAAAAAGGACATTTCACTGTCTACATTAAACTGTTGAACATATTTTATCATATTAAGCTTAGTTCCTGAGAAAATTAGATAAAATTAAAACAAAAACGTTTTATTTTGTGATTTTTAAAAATTTATTATTACTTTTACTTTTATGAAATTAATTTGACCTTGTTGTGCAGCATTTCAAAGGAAATTTTATTGACTACAATAAAGTATAACACATTTTCTTCCACGAGACTTGGTTTTTCAAAAAATCAAATAAATTTTGGGAAAACATGTTTTTTTTTACTTTTTTTAATTGCTACAATTAACGAATGCCACTGGAGAGATATAGGAAATTTTAAGGTAAGCAGGGTCAATTTTGACGCCATACGATCTATATTTTGTTGTAGTAATTAATCCATTTATTTAATCAGTGTTTTGGTTTCCTTACTGACCGAATAATAGATTGGTCCTTCATTTCTTTTAACTTGTAATTTATCATCATTCCAAACACTGTGCACTTAAACTTATTAAAAGTAATTTTAGAATGGGCCCTTAGGTATTTTGTGGAGCTGTGAAAATCTATTTTTGCAATAAACTCCTTTTTATATTATTAAAAGTTCATACCTAACAGTAAGGCTTGCAAACGTGTTGTTATTGACCAAAGCTGAACGAAGATCTGTCAGCTGACCGGGATCCAACTTCCCACAGGATTCATAGATATGACAGGTGATCAAAAAGTCTAATACAGCGTCGCCTACAATAAAAAATTAGAATAGTTACAAACAGATTCTATGTTCTGTGTCGGCTTGGATTAATTTAAAAATTTTAATAAGTTTTTTTAATGAAATATTTGATGTTTTAGTCATAAAAGGCGCTTTACCTACACAAAAAAACAATTAACAATAACATAATGAAGCACACCGAGACCACACCTGGGTTTATTACAAGAATTGTTTTATTTCATTTTAAAATATGATTTAGCATGCTTACCAATAAACTCCAAATTTTCATATGACTGCGTAATCCTGTGTCTAGAATACGACGCATGCGTCAACGCTTGCAACAGGTATGCCCGATTTTTAAACTTGTAGCCTAAAACGTCTTCAATGCTCTCTACCTGAGGCAGATGATAGTTGATTTCGTAGGCGGTTGCTCCGCCTACTTTTACGATAGGATCCTTAGGCGGCCTACTCAGAAGCTTGGCTAAGTTCTCGGACGCTGGTATAATACCCATCCATTCGACGAATTTTAAACCTCCTGAAAACAAGCATATTTTTAAAGGTGGATTAACACAGACAAGCGTTCTTTCACGCAGTTTATTGTGAATTTTGGAACACAGCAGTTACTACGAGCTAAAGAACGACATCGCAACAAAAAGGTTATTTTTATACCCTTGTAAATTATCCAAATGATTTCGCACGAGATAGTGCGATTTATAGTTATTTGAAACTGTTAATATAGTCAATAGGTCAACAAAAAATAGAATTCGAACCGAACCGCACCTAAATTTGTTTTAATAAAATACGGTTAATACAATATCCCCTGGACGAAATATAAAAAAAGTAACAATCGGGATAAAAGGTGATATATCAGAGATAAAAAGTAAAAGATAATTTGAATGTTTAGTGTCAGTATAATAATTGTCTAGGACTGTATGAGAAAAAAAAAGGATGGGAAAAAGTCCAAAAGTGCGAGAAATAGCGTATATACCTGGTGGATAAAGTGTCTTTTGGTCAGCCGACGAATCGTAAACTTTTCGCCCCGGCGAAAAAACTGCTACTTTTAATCGTTTGGAATATAATATACGATTTACAGTCTTATTCTAGTCTAATGATGAGTAGTCCTATTTCCTAAAAGTTTCGTGTGTTGTTAGCTCTAAACGGTAGCTATGGCAGTTTTGGGCCACGGCTCTGCAAAGCCCCATAGTTACGCCACAGCCAAAATTAAATTTATACAAGTATTTTCTGAGATTTAAATTTGTCTGACCCAAATTATTAAAAGTGTCTACGTGACTTTTAAATAATTGAAACTGATTTATTATATCACTATTTAAACATTAATATTTAGAAAAGGCTTATGTGCAAAATTATTTACCTAAGAGAAATTAAATTTTGTTTTCAGAAATTTACAATTTTAAAAATTTACTAATTTTATTGAGTTTTTTATTTATTTATTATTTATTGTGGTGTGTTTTTCGAACAAATAGTTTTAACATGTGCTGTTGTGCAGAATTTCGACAGGTTCATAATACTAACCAAATTGTACCAAAAAACCCTTCTTCACAAAATGCTAACACAAAAACCGAATACCTAAGCCAAAACGTCAGCCAAGAGAAATTTGCCGTTTTAAGTCAAAATGTGAATGAGCTAACTTCACTAGCTTATATGGTTCCGAACAAAACAGTTTTTGAAGCAAATGCTAAAAATATTCGCAGGTGTACTGGTCGGCCACTAGCGCATACATTTCAAAATTTAAATATACAGGAAAACCAAGATTATACGCATACAGTTTCTGATCAAATAAAGAAAAGAGCTAGTGCGATAACTTGCCATAGAGGCAATGATATACAGCCGAATAGTGTATCTGAGAACAAATGTCCTAATAGATGCAGATATGTCAAGGTTCGGGATATTGAGGATTTTGTTTAAAATAGGGTATTATTTTAACTTTACCATAATACTATTTTGAGGATATAAACAAAATAGTAGCAATTAATAATATAATTTAATTAATTCTTTGTTATTATTATTTCTGGACCCTCCTCTGCATTTAGGAAGTGGTTTTAATCTATCAACATTTAGGCATGACGATAAAGTCGATTTCCATTTAAGACATCTAACAGGAGGTTTGACAGTTTATCGTCGTACCTTCTACGACCATATAATTTGTGTTTTTGTCTTGGAACATCAAATGCTTTACAAAAAACGAATTTTGTTAAAATTGTACTTTTTCAACAATTATTTAAGTCATTTTTAATTGCATTGCAATTCAACGTTATAAGTATTTCATCGAATTGGATATAATAGTCAGGAAGATAACTGGCAATATCGGGCCTAACCTGGATTTGAGGTATGTAGAAAATTTTATTGCTGATCTTAGTAGTCAAAGATGGCTGATTAAAGATAAAAAAATAAAAGTTTTTTGAAGCATAAAACCAAGACTGCGCACAATCAATAGCTATTATGGTTCCATTAAACATAGTACAAGTTCTGACACATTGTTAAAGAGGCGCCGCCATCTTGGATGTTCTACTATCTTTTCCTTATCAGTCTTTTATTCAAAAAGTATTGACTTTTGAGAAAATATGTTGAAAGAAAATTTAAAGCCCATGAAAAGATGTATGAAATGAGACATTTGTTTAGCTACCTACGTACTACCCTTCCAGAGATACGTACCCTTAGGCCTTCCCAATAAGCATATTTCAATCAAATAAATACACCAACATTTTTAAATTTAAAAAGAAAAGTATAAAATACTTTTTTGTAAATAACAAAATTTCTATTTAAAATGTGTATCACTCAATGCAGTTTAGATTGTGGGCAACGCTCCGTAAATTAAAAACATATTTAATACAGTATGTATATTATACTAAGCATTTCAAGAAAATTTATGTATTAAGCTTGATTTTAGAGAATAAAATTTTCTGTCGAATGATGTGTAACAGAGTGAAGTAGTAAATCTAATTTTTAACGACGCCAAGTTGTATTTGTTTATTATGAAAATTCAGTTCTTTTACGGACGCCACTGAAATGTTAGTTGCAATCTTGACCCAAGCATGTTATACATAATTTAATTAACAGCGTGACAACCTATTTTTTTACAAAAAGCTTTATTTTCAAGAAAATTCATTAAAAACTTTGAACTAGATTTTCGACCATTTCTTTGAAATACCCCCATTCATGGACGTCACTGTACCGTTAGGAGTTTAAAAGACACTTTTGTTTACAGACTGCACCGAAATGTTATTCATACTCTTGACCCAAGCTTGTTACACGTCGCGTCGTCTTAAAGGAAATTTTATGTTCTAGAACGCAGCATAGATATTTTTTTCCAAAAGGCTTTATTTTTAAGAAAATTGAACAAAAACTTATTATTAAAAATGATTTTTGACGGTTTCTGTAAATAACCCCGATATGTGGTCACTGTAATGTTGGTAGTAAATTTAGTCCTACTATATGATACATCGTTGCAAAGGAAATTTTGTTTTCGTAATAATATATTAATACAAATATTTTCCCAAAGAGCTTAGTTATTAAGAAAATTGCAAAAAGTTGATAATAATAACGTATTTTTTGTGATTTTTTAAAAATGATCCCAGTTTAGGGACGCCACTAAAATAATAGCTGTACTCTTGAGTTAATAATGTCATACATCAGGAAAGTAAATTTTGTCATCTAAATAAAGCGTATAAAAACTTATTTTTCCAAAGAGCTTTGTTTTAATGAAAATTGGATAAAAAATTTAATATTTAATAGATTTTCGACGATCTCTATAAATCACCCACACTTATGGATGGCACTGGGCCTTTAGTGGTAAAGTTGTCCCTACCTCTAAATCTATACCTCTTAATAAAGTCTTGTTCACATGTTTTGTTAAAGTGCTTAGTTTTTAAGAAAATTGCAAAAAACCTGTAATAATTTTTATGGCTATTTTTTATGTTCCAACTTTCCGGACACCACTGAAGTATTACTCACAATCTGGACTGCACCAAGTGAAACATATTTTAACTTTTATTAACAGCCTTTACTCTACAGATTTTCTTAAAAAAGAAGAACTTGTTGAGTAAAAGGCTCATAAAGGAAAACATAGTCCAAAATCCGAGATAGCGGCGCAATTTTGACATTATTCCTGGAGAGAAAGGGGTTGGACCTTTTACTATGTCCATTGGGACCCTACAACCTATTGATTGCGCCTAGTCTTGTTTTTATGCTTTCAAAAATTATTATTTTTTAATGTTTTTTATCTTCATTTTGAATATTTTAAAATGCTTAAGAGTGCCAGAGTGGCATCAACCGGATCCTTAAATTAGAGCTCTTGGGCGACCAGAATCAGCAATAAAATTTTATATATACCGCAAATACAATTTCTATATACCTTTAAATAAATTAATCTTCTATAACTGATATAAAATAATACCAATATTTATTAGACCGAAGTACACCATTGGGTATACCGCCGCCCTACCTTGGATTATATATAGAACATTGACGGATTGGATTTGACCAAAGTAAAATGAAGAAATGTGAAGTGTTTTGACAGTTTTTTTCAATTAAATTTGGGATTAAATCTAACTGTTAAAAACTGTTCAGGGTTTTAAAATATTACTTTTTCCATTAGATTAAAAAAATTTCTTTCTTTTTCAACAAAAATAACAACTGACAGTCTCCACCATTTTGACAAGGCAGTGATCAGTGGCGTATATAGAAAAAGGTTTCGGGGGGGGGGGGGGGGGCGAATAGTTTCGGGGGGGAGCCCGAGACCCCACAAGTCCGTATTTTATGCTATTTTAAGTTTGTTTTCATGAAATATGTGGAAAATATCCAAAAAAAACCTGAGCTTCGGGGGGGGGGGCCCAGCCCCCCCCTTATATACGCCACTGACAGTGATAAAATCAAAGTATAAGTAGGTTTGGTTAGGCTGCCTACCGGTGCCCAACTATTTTAATCACCATTGCATTGGTAATGTCAAACGCATGATGTCCCCACCCTTTTTATTTTGGTTGGTTGTGGAATCCAACATCTAGCTGTTCTAATATCTTTGCTCCCTACCTGGGGATTTTCGACACATATATATTTTTTGTTGCTATTGGAATCTAGTTTCAGGTTTTACCTGTTTGTCAATTACTGCATAGAGGGGAGATGGCGGCGACCCCCTCACGCAAGTGGACAAAGTAAAAAACTCATTACGGCAACTTATAGAAGACTGTTTCTTTAAGAAAATGTAACTTTCAGAAAAATCAGTTCATTAACTTCCGAGATATAAGCGTTTCTTAAAAAAAAAAGAAACTCATACATCTCTGCAGCTTATAAACCAACTTTTATGAAACACATTTTTTAAAAAGAATAAGTAGTCTTCTAAAAACTTCTGTCATGAATTTTTTACTTTTGTCTGGGTAATACCCCCTCCCTCCTTAGAATCTACATGTTGTATTTGACAAGTGACAAACAAGTTAAATTTCAAACTATACTTGATGTTGTATTAAAGTGACACCGCGTCATCAAAACCTTGATGGGCGGGAAGGGAGTAGAGGGGTACATACAGTGGCACGCACTTTCTTTAATTTTTTTATTGATATTGATTCCCAAAATGAGGCACTGCACTAATTAGTCATTAGCTTACTATTTTACTTGCTTTTTATTGATGTCTTCTTCTAAACGATTTCATTAGAAAGGAACATATATACTCTTATCTGGTTGTTACGAACTTATTATTGATTTATCCGGGCTTTGACGTTTTCTATTCGTTGTTTTGACTGTTTATGTCAAACAAATTATGACGGAGCTTTTTACAAAACAAATGACCGTTTTTGCAACTAAATCAATGTTTGCGCACATTTTAATATAGGATGCTCTTTTATGTTTCGGATCTTTATTTATTAGGTAGGTACCTATTTGATCTCTCCTTTAAATGGTCTTAGTGTTTTATCATTCGAACATTAAACCCCGAGCGGCACACTGCATGTACAAAGTGAAACACTAATTTTTTAAGGCTTCTTTACTTAGATTTTACCGCAAAACTTGGTTTACCATAGCTATGACGCGGTGCCACTTATATACAACATCAACGATAACAATAGCAACCAAAAAATATGTATAGAAAATTCCCACGTAGAAGGTAGAAGAAGATATACCCCATGTTGGTCGTCTATATATTCAATTTTGGTTAAGAAATCCTATTTTTTTTCTTATTTGCATCGTCACCAGTTTTAGCGCTTTTTCTTTAAATCAAACGTCAGTCTAAATTGAAAAGTTTATTCGTACTCACCGCTTATACCGCAGGTTTGAAAATAGGCCCCCAGCAAGGCTTCAACGCAGTCTGCTAGCTGTTTATCACCAATATAGTTGCATTTTATAAACGAGGCAACGTCGTTCATCAAGTCTCTTTGACTGGGATCATTCGGGTCCTCTTCGTTCTTTTGTTTCACGATGTAACTGACAGTGTCCTCGTTCAGCTTACCATTAATTTGTTCTTCTAAGGACACTCCTAGTTGGAATAGGGAACCTAAATAGGGTTAATGTAAAAAGAATATTAGTCAATAATTTTGCGTCGTTTTTCATCAACAGTGTCGAGCGAAATCTTAATTATTAGTTATATTTTTAATTAAGTTTTACTCTCCTAGTTAATTGGAAGTTTTCGGTATCCACTTGCATATACCATTAGCAGCCTAATCATGACGGTAGCCCTAGAAGAAGTCAGAAACGACAAGGAAGAACAAATACACATATCCCCTGACAACCAGGACACTCTAAAGCATTTAAAGCAACTAGGAATGCCGACGGCTTGGTAGAAGATTGCGCAGAGGCGCTGGAGACCCTAAGCGATGGCAAGCGGGTGACGCTGGCTGGTTTGAGTTTAGGAGGGACATATAGTTGAGTGGCCTCTGGTATCCCCAAATACATTTTCAACTGCGCATGCGTGTTTTGGCACGTAGGCACATAGCTGCTGTGTGGGTGGATGTCAAATTTGTTGTTTATTTACATTTTGCGGTGTTTTTGCGTTTGTCGTGTATAATTGAGTTTTTTGTGTGAAAAACATGTCCGGGAGAAGTAAGGGAGTGCCATTCCATAGGTAAGTACTAGTATTTTTGTTTTTAAAAGTTAATACAGTTACTAGTGGTTTATAGATGCCATTAAACACTCTTCATGGTGTCCACAATAAATCTGTACAATTAATTTTAGAAAAACCACAAAGGAGGAGGCACTAAATACATTGTTTACCGGGACGCGTCAGATGAGCTGAATTTGAGATATGTTGAAGGACAAACCTTCCTGATATTTTTACCAAAAAAAATTAGGGGGGCTCATAGGATTCGTTTTCGAGCTATACTTATTTAAATGTGCGCCACTGAAATATGGAAAAATATGATCATTTGTAGTTTTTTTGTAATAACTTATCGCCAAATAAAAATAAAAAACGGATATTAGCTTTACTTTATTAGTTAAAGTTCTTTTAAGAATTTTATCAGTTTTTGATATAGTTTCCGTCACATACCTACAGAGTGGCTCAAAATAATAAAAAAAATACAGGAAAAATACCTGAGATTTATTAAAGATAAAGAAAGGAAACTAAAAATGCATGGTCAAAATTAACTTCACTTGTGAGTCGCTTTAACTATTCTAGAGTGATGTTTGCATAATAGGTTATGTTATAAGGTAACAGGGTATTTCAAAAAAAAAATAATTCAACGCATGACACGTTTACTAATTGTCTACGGAATAGTGTGTTTACCGGGATGCGTTAAATGAGGTGAAGTTATAATATGTTAGGGCCCAAGCCGTCTAAATACTCGTATCAAAGAAATTTAGGGTCATCGGTTTCGTTTTCGAGCTGTAACTATTTAAATCCGCCACTGAAGGAAAGAAAAATGTGACTTTTTGTAGTGTTTTTGCTATAACTTCTCGTCAAATAGAAATCCAATATTAATTTTATCTAGTTAAAAAAAACTCTTTTTAAGTATGTTTTCAATTTTTTTATAGTTTTCGTCACATATCTACAGAGTGGCTCAAAATATGAATAACAGAAATACAGGAATAATAACTGGGATTTGTTAAATATACTTAAAGGGATGAAATTAAAAATGCATAGTCAAAATAAATTCATTTGCTTCAATGTGAGTCGTTGTAATTATTGTAAAGTAATATTTACATAGATAATGGTTTATGTAGTAAACCTATAGGGTAAATCAAACATTATTTAAATTAAACAAATAATAGGTGTACTAACTGTGCAGCGGAATAGTGTGTTTAACGGGATGCGTCAGATCAGGTGAATTTGAGATATGTTAGAGCCCGAGCCATCCTGAAATTTGCTCAAAAAAATTGGGGGAGGGGGTCATCGGTTTCGTTTTTGAGCTATACTCTTATGGATTTTCGCTACTTCTCTCTTTATAGTGAAAAAAAGTTGATATTTAAACTTTTGTCAATTAAGTTTGTTCACAGGCTTTCTGAACATTTTTGGCAGAACCCCCGGAAAAGGGTGAGTAGGCCCCTTGTCTTTTTGTCCCCACATTTCCTATATTCTAGCATTAAATAAGTATAACTTGAGAACAAAACCGATCACCACCCACTTTTTCTTGAAACAAGTATTACGACGGTTTAGGCTCTAACATATCTCAAATTCAGTGCATCTGACGCATCCCAGTAAACATTTTCCACATACTATTCCATAGGCAATTAGTACACATTTTATGCGAATTTCAAAAATGTTTGAAATACCCATTAAGTCTATTACTATTATTGTATTTCAATTATTCATAGTTTGAGCCACTATGTCAATTATTCATAGTTTGAGCCACTATGTAGATATGTGACGAAAACTATATGTCAAAAATGAGAACATACTTAAAAAGACTCTTTTTTTTCTCAACAAAATAAAATTGAACACACTATTTCGTAGACAATTAGTAAATATGTCATGCGTTGAATTAATTTTTTTTGAAATACCCTGTTAGCTTATAACATCCCCTATTATGCTCTAGAATAGTTAAAACGACTCACATGAAAGCAAGTGAAGTTAATTTTGACTATGCATTTTTAGTTCCCTTTCTTTATACGTAATAAATCTCGGTATTTTGCCTGTATTTTTTTACAATTATTTTGAGCCACTCTGTAGGTATGTGACGCAAACTATATGTTAAAAATTAATAAAATTCCTAAAAGGACTCTTTTGTAAATAAAATAAGACTAATATTGTTTTTATTTGGCGATAAGTTATTAAAAAATAATTACAAAAGGTCATATTTTTCCATATTTCAGTGGCGCGCATTTAAAAAGTATAGCTCGAAAACAAATCCTATGACCCCCCCAATTTTTTTTGGTAAAAATATCAGGAAGGTTTGGCCTTCAACATATCTCAAACTCAGCTCATCTGACGCGTCCCGGTAAACAATGTATTTAGTGCATCCTCCTTTAATCCGCAATTTGATAAATTTTCACCCGAATAACTAGTTCGTTCGTTCGTTCATTTAATTTGATTGGCCTATACTACTGGTAATCCGACCACAAGCATACTATTTTTCAATATCGGAAATCTGTAGGAGACAACTACAATTCATTCATACCACATGAATATCCATCAGGTCGGCCTGCTAAGCACCCTCTGGCAATTTTCTTTTCTCAAGGAGGATTTAAGTTTACCTGATACGGGCACAGGGGTCTTTATCGTGCTAGCGTCATCTACGCTCTGAACACGGGACCACCGGCTTAAAGTGTATTTATTATCAACTTTGCCTACTTCGTCGATGCCCAAACTTCACTTAAGACGGGCTTTACCCCTACTTCCGGTAAATCTGTATTCACAAACGAGTTTGTACTGGCAGGCATGGGAATCGAACCACACACCCTATGATTTTTTGACAATGTGTCAAATAATGTAGTAACGTAGCGGAGTATGTTCCAAGCCCACCAGATCTATCTACTTTACAGAAAAATTGTAAAGATTGTAATTTGTTTGCAATAGAACAACAATTAATTTGTTGTTTTAGTAAGTTTTGAATGAAAAACTATTTAAGATAAGTGTTATTTTTTTATATATTAAAAAAATTCAAGATAAAGCAAAAAAGTTTAAGACTACCCTAAATCCATTGATAATGGATCACTCACTGTTAAGTCGCCGGATTTTTGCGTCAAATTTGAGTAGAAGGGTCTATGACTAAATGGCGGCATTTTATATTTTTTTACAAACTCTGGCGTATAACTTTTGCTAAATTAATTTTAGCAGCAATGAATATAATAAATAAATTAGCTTTGTATCTTGCAAACTAACAAAGATATTAATTTTTTTTAATAATAACTAATAAAGTAACATTTTTTTAGTAAAAAAAATCATATCTTTGTTAGTTTTTTAATATCCAAAGCTAAATTCTTTACTATATTAATTAATGGTCTCTTGCAAACAAAAAACGTATTTACAGTTTTTCTGTAATTTTTTAAAGGTTATAACAAAGTTTGTGAAAAAAAATTAAAAATCCGGCAGCTTGCATTTATGACATCGCACAGGCCTTTTAATCAAATTGGAGGCAAACACCCAGCGACATACCAATCGATCGAGGGAAGCCTAAAATATTCTTGCTTCAATGTGGAATTATTATAATTTTTAATTTAAAAAAAAATAACAATATCTTGTTTAGTTTTTGAGATATAAGGCTTGCTAAAACTACAAATAAATTATTGTTCTATTGCGAACAAATTATAACCTATACAATTTTTCTCTAAAGTTGATGTGGCAAAAGTTAAAAGCAAAAGTTTTGTAAAAAAACATATCAAAAATCGGAATATTGAATTTATGACGTCTTAAAATTGAGTTCGGTTCGGTTCTATTTTTGTTTTCGGGTAAAAAAAGTTACTATTTTTTTTGTTTTTAAAAAAAAGTTAGTTTTTAAGATATAAAACTAATTTCTTCACTACATTACTCTTTAAGGTTTAGAATGAGAGTTGTGTTACGGTTCGGTTTAAGTGTAATAGTTACTGATTTTTAATGTATTCATACTAATATAAATTATGATTAAAATAAATTATTATTTTATTATGCAAAAAACGATTTTTTTGGACCTTATTTTTTTGAAATTTTTTTATTATCTTTCAAAAAACAAAGAATGTCAACAAAAAATTCAAAACTAACTGACCTGTATAATAATATACATGAGCAGAGCACAAAAATTAATTCAAAGAAACAGCTATGGGATGGCGCTGTTGAAGTTTAACATGGGGGTGTCCAATCTATTTCTGTGGTTAGTAATCTGTGGATCAGACTTAAATGGTTGCTGGCAGTGGAAGTGTTTCGAATAAATAAATAACCTAAAATTAGCTACGGGCAATCCGAAATGCCATTTTTTTGAATGATTTTATAACCAGTTTTCTAAAATGACTTTTATGACAGTTTTTGGAATAAAAATTATAAACTTTTTAAACTAATCAAATTACAAACAAAAAAAAAGAGGAATTTCCGCTTTTCAATTTCAGCTGGTTTTTAAAACAGTCAAATTAAATATTCAATAAATTAAGCATTTTATGACCTCCTTCAAATTGTATGACTTTTTATTAGTACACTTTACTAATATTTATGTTTAGATACTTTTGTTCCAAAGAATTTAGAAGAACGATTTTGTATTCTAGTAGCTTTTTAAATAGTATCTAACAGGTTGCGGTCCTGCCATGATGTATTTTTCTTTATTTTACTGTAAAATCGCAGCATTCTTTTGTTCATACAGGGTAAGTCCATATTAAATCAACCAATGGTTTGGACCTTGTCACTTTTGATTTTCATAATTTTTGGTCAAATTCTTTACTAAGTAGAAAGAAGTAAAAGTGTAAAATTTTAGATTTTTTAGCAGTCTAGTTTTTGAGTTATTAATTTTTTTTAATGCTTAATATCGTCTTTTTTAGCACTGACTTGATTTCTTTAAACCCTTGTTATTCATAAAGTCCTGGGCATATCAAGGTAAAAGTTGCTGTGTAATTTTATAGGTCTACAGGCTTAATTATGGTATGCCTAGTGGCATCCTATATGTAAAACAAAAATGCAGGGGTCTCACCACAAAATTTATTTTTGATGCAGTTTAAAAACGGATTTTTTATTTTGTTCAATTTTTTTATATTTGTTTTCTACACTATTTATTTACATGTAGGCCAAGTTTTATCATGGGATGACAGTGGGTTCCTATTTAAAAATTTATTTTTGTAAATTGATGTTGTTTAAAATTATTTTATTTTACCTTAAATATAACTATTTGACAATTCCTGTACTTTAATATTTTACCTATAAATTAGCCGTGACTGGAATTATACTATTTCAAAAGTTTTTATTCATTTTTACTTTCGTAAAATCAAATTAATTTCCAGAACGGATACGACGCAAAGCCAAACAGACTGAGAAAACACGCTACGAAACGCCATGTTTAAGCAACTTTTGTTTTTTACAAAAAGTCATCAGTCAAAATAATACGTCACCGGCCGATTTTGCCACTATTTTAAGAGCAGTGGCGGTTCCTCCATAAGTGCACATGTGCACGTACACTCCAAATTTTACTAAAAAAAAAAAATTAAAATCTGACCAATCTTTAATTAATAACCACTGTTTAAGAGATAAATAATGTAACTATTTTCTCAATTATTCTTGTGAGCCCGTTATTATGTAAGTACGTTTTTTAATTAATTGTTTCTTTATTTAAATGTCAACGTAGCGAAACCAGATGCCCATGGTGTCCACGTTTTTATAATATATATGCTACATAAATAAGATGCCTCATAACAATATGTGCACTTTAGATATTAATTTTTATAGTAATAAAAATATCAAACAATATATGCATCAAGATATAAATAAAATTTTTAAACTATGATCCCATTATCATCCCAAGGTAAAATTTCGCACACATGTAAACAAATAGTCTAAGAACAAAATTTATAAAAATTAAGAAAAACAAAAAATCCGTTTTTGAGATTTTATCAAAAATATAATTTTGGCATAGACCCTTTGTCCTTTTTTTTAGGAAATGAGGCTATCAACACATCAAAGTTTGGCTTTGAATCGGTCTCTACAGATAGCGAGTTTCAGCTAATTATCTTAAACGGTTTACAAATTATAGAAGTTTAAATAAACCGATGCAAGCTAAAAAGCTTTACTTACTAAGTGCCAATTCCTTATCATTAATCATATTTCTAATCAATTCAGGAACTTCGAAACCAGGTGGCAGCCAATTGGATATCTGTAAGTCAGAAGCTTTCATAAGGCCCCCAACATGTTTGTTTCTTCCCAAATAAAACAGATTTTTGTTGCTCACCAATCGACCTTTAAGCATGGTTGCTAGTCCTTCGTTAAATTGGGGGAATCTGAGATGTACGTATAGCTGTAAAAAAAATTATTTATACCCAAATTTTATAACGTAATCCTTTCTTGTTAAAATTGGATTGTTGTATTGTATTAAAAAAAGTTAATTATATATTTATTAACAAACGTGGAATTTCGTACCCGTGAATTTAAAAATCAAACAAGTTTCGTGGCTAATCGGGCAAAAAGGAGTTTTTTGTTTCCCTTATATTTTTCCGTGGGTAGCCTGAAAGCTTAACCTCACGGTGGTCCAAGATCTAATGGACACCTAATAAGTGTTGGCAGTTAACCGTTTCGTCCTTATGGGACTCCTCAGAACACTGCTGGTCAATGCGACAAATCTTGCAAAGTTAATCAGACGGTTTTGTATCTAATTAAATGTAATTAGTGAGAGAACTATAGCAAGAAGCGCCATCTACCGAGATACGAGAGAAACAAAAAACAAAAGCAGGCGAAACACTGCTATACACTATCGATTAATGAAAAGATCGAATGCAAATAAAAGAAAACAACTATAGTCCGTGACCTACGACAGCTCTTTGTCTTTCAGGCCGGATCAACACATATTGCATTTTTACCCGTCATCAAGACAGTGAGCGTCAATCAACGGAATTTTCAAGCCAAATAATACTAACAAACGTGGAATTTCGTACCCGTGAATTTAAAAATCAAACAAGTTTCGTGGCTAATCGGGCAAAAAGGAGTTTTTGTTTCCCTCATATTTTTCCCTGGGTAGCCTGAAAGCTTATCCTCACGGGGGTCCAAGATCTAATGGACACCTAATAAGTGTTGACAGTTAACTGTTTCGTCCTTATGGGACTCCTCAGAACCAGCAGTGTTCTCCTTAAGTCTCAAAATATGAGGGAAACAAAAACTCCTTTTTGCCCGATTAGCCACGAAACTTGTTTGATTTATATATTTATTATTATAATTTTCGTCAAAGAAAAAAATGGCGCCACTAGGCACGTACAGTTGAAAATAAAAATTTTAATTAATTTTTAAAAGCTACGGTACTCTAGTTGTTGCTTTTGAGATGGTACAGCTGACTGAAAAAAAACTGATACGACTCTTCAATTATGCCACAATTAGCTTTATCAAAACGTCAGTATTTTAACAATATCAAAACTGTGAATGATAAGTAAAAAAATAATAGCATCGTCATTAGTTACAGAATAATAAATACATAAACATGGTATTTAATTCTAAAATGGCTTTAAATACGGCCAAAGAGATAAAAACCAAAATTATTACTAAGTTGGAAAATGGTTGGTCATTTCGAGATATAGCCCAGCATTTTAACGTAAGCCGAGCAACAGTTTGTTCTATAAATAATCACTTGAAAGGAAACAAGGATGATCTGGCAGGCCAAAAGTAAGTCAAGTTCTGGAAGATCAGGCGCTACTTCAAGTACTCTAAAATAACCCTTTCCAGAAAGCAAAGAATGCAATAATTTTTTCAGTAGATTTCGGTCATCAAACCTCAGGTGCCGAACAGCACCAAAAAAGACCAAACTTACTTTGGCAGCTAATAAAGATATTAAATTCAAAATTAAATCATTTAACAGAAACAAGCAAGTTATTTCTAAACACGACCAAAATATATTGCTAGTCGGTTTTATCAAGTTTTAATTTATTTTATAAACATGCAAAAGGAAATAAGCAGTCCTCTTATTGGACGTCGTAACACTACTGTAAAATGTAAATTTAAACCCGATATAATATAAAAAACAAGCTTCTCTAGTCGTATCAGATTTTTTTTAAATCAGCTGTACATAATAGAATATATATATAAACATTTTTTTTTCAAAAATTGTGACTGGGAAACTTTGACGCTATGACCAATTTTGTTGAAAATGTAATTCAAAATCTAAATTTGAAAGCCGCATTTCCCTAGCTGTTTTTTATATATCAAAAACTGTCACTCCAACGAACTTTCACACTATAGCAAATATTGTTGGAAATATAAATCCTAATCTAAGGTTGAAAACCTTATTTTGCTATCTGCCTTCGTTCTTGAAGTATGATTTTTTTTAAAAGTCCTCTACTACCACCTTGCAGCCCCCCACCAACACCAAAATTTAATAGCCTTATCCACGGGTACCGCGAAATTTCTGTGCTAACTTTGGGTAAAATCGGATTTTAAGTTATCTTGTCCCAGACACATACACCAACAGCCAGACACCATCACAAAATTTGGTAGTTAGGTCCTTTTTGATTCAAATAACTTATTTTGAGTTTTAATTTGAAAAAGTTTTTATTTACTATATTTTTGTTGAAAATTAAATTTTTAATCAATTTTTGAAAACTTCGTTATAATCTCGCATGGGGATTTCGGAAACAGTAAGAGGGACAATTTTGATCTGATGCGATGCTCCGTTAAAAAGTTAGCATATTTTCAATTTGTAAATTGTCAAAAAACTCATTAGCATTAATGGATTTTGTCCAATATCTAATCAACTTATAACAGTATCGAACACTTTTTTTCATGAAAATATCATGAAAATCTGTTCAGCGGTTTAGGAGCTATCGTGTTACGGACAGACGTCCCACGATATTGCTAAGATAGGTCAACATACACCCAAATAACACATTGTCGGCGTTATCTCAATTTTCTTTTCGTCGAAAATAGTACCACTCGTTAATCTACGCCCCCCACCCCCGGTATATACCAATTACCAAATTAAAATAAGCTTGACGGTCAATATGTCATTTTAAAACGTCATGAACATCGTACATGCCCTAAGATTAAGCCTCTGAAATGCCACTGTCTGTCAATCTAAAATTATAAAATATTTTGAAAGTGATTTTGGCAATCTGTTGGTTGACAAAATAATAAAAAAATGTCAGCCTCCGATATGTGAGAGGTGGGAAGAAATATAATGAAACACCTTGTACAGTCTGGGACTTTTTAAATTGCCGCACTTAAAAATAAAAAATATTCCTATTTGAAAGTCGGGAAAGTAGTTTGAACCAAAACAAAAAAATTGTGAACCTTACTTCTGTCTGTACACATATATGTTTAAAAATTCAAGTTTTATTATTAATTTTGATTGAAAAAAAATACAGCGGCAATTTAAAAAGTCCCCGACTGTACCTAGAGCCAAAACCTAGCCGTTCTGTTTGTTGAGGTAGCTTTATTTTTATTGAAAATGAAATTTTTACTCAATTTGTGAAAAATATGTTACTCTAGCTTCTGTGTCCCCGGATGGAGTTGACAAGAGGAAAAAATCCTTTATTTTTGATTTTACGAAAAAAACTCACTCTATAAAAAATTCTGGTTGTTGAAAAATTAAGATTACCGTAATAAAATCTTTAATTAGATGTGCAGGGTGTTTATTAATAAGAGGAGAAAATTCTTTATTTTTAATTTCACTGTTTATAATGTAATATTAATAGATTTATTTTGATGATTGTCATAGTGATTTTCAAGTAATATGTTTTACATTCTAAAAAAATGTTTAAAAATCATTTTATTCTATGTTTCTTAATTCGATAACACCCTGTACTTCTCAGAGATATTAATATCGTTATCTCAGTTTTTTTACAAGCAGAATTTTTTATAAAAAGTGATGTTTTTCGTAAAATTAAAAATAAAGATATTTCCCCTTTTATTAGTTACATGTTGCTTAATTTGATAACACCCTGTACATCTAATCAAAGATTTTATTATGGTAATCTTAATTTTTCAACAAGCAGAATTTTTTATAAAGAGGGAGTTTTTTTCGTAAAATCAAAAATTAAGGATTTTAAGTAAGCCCAATGGTCAATAATAACCGGACTGCCAATAGGACTAGGAAAAAGTATTTTTATACAATTAAGCACTGTACGAGAAACAAAGTGTGTATAAAAAAAGTTTAACTCCTCGGCAGAAACAGTTTTAAAATACTCTGCCAATATATGGGCCCCTAAGCTCACACTAGGTACTATAGTTATAGTGTACGTGTGAGCTAATATAACTAAAAACTTAAATATATTTTATTCAACTCCAGACTAAATTACCTTTTGTTTGATACCACACAAGCCATGTTTTGACTTAAACTCAAATTTTTAAAATCTACCCCCACCCTTAAAAACAACAAAAACTACAATGTATTTTGTTAAACTCCGGACTCAATTACCTTTCGTTTGATATCACACACGCCATATTTTCACTTAAACTCTAATTTTTGAAATATACCCCCACCCCTTTTTTTTAAATAAATTAAAATGTATTTTGTTTAACTCCAGACTCAATTACCTTTCATTTGATATCACACACGCCATATTTTCACATAAACTCTAATTTTTGAAATCTATCCCCACCCTTTATTTGGTTTGTGTTCGGTGGATTTCGTTCATTTTTAAATGGGACCATCTCGACCCAAGACCCAGCATTGGTACCAAATTTCATTAAAATCGGCCAAGCGGTTTTTGGGTTATGCGCGTTGGTCGTTATAGACAGACATACAGACAGACAGACAGACAGACGGCGCAACAAAAAAGTTTCAAAATGAAATGAAACGCAAAGATATATAAAAGTTTTTGAAATCGGAGCAACTTTTTTTTCTCGAAAAAATTAGGATCACCATAGCTCACACTACTATAGTATAGTATATGTGTGAGCTAATATGCGCAAATGTGCACACTTTTATTATATTTAAAATTCCAGCCAAACTGCTGTTCATAGAAAAAATAGTATTTCACTAAACTTTAATGTGACAAAGGGGTTAACTCAAAATAAATGCAGTCTAAGGGTAATTTTTTAAGGGTTTGAAATTATAAACAGAGGTACATAAAGTTTTACCAAATATTCGTTGTATCATGATTTTTCCACAAATAGATATGTATACAAAAATTAATAATTTATCCATATACATTATATAATTTTTAACCCTTAATACGTAAACCGCCCTTATGTTCCATTTATTTTGTCAAACCCCTTTGTCACATTTAGGTTTAGTCAAACACTTTTTTTTCTAAAATTTTATACAAATTACTTTAATATCTGTAAGCTGGAATTTCAAATAAAAGTCTGCGCATTTGCGCGTTTTTTTAATACATTTTATAACTAGAAGTTGAACATTTTTAATATTACGCTTTCTTTTTCGTACAGTTCCTAATTAAATAAAAATTTAATTTTCAAAATCCCATTGTTGGTTCGGCTGGTATTAACCATTTTCGTAACATTTATTTGTAAGTAAGTTGTTTAACTTTAGGAAAACAAAAACTAAATTTAGTAAATGGTGTTTGGTACAAGTGGCGATCAAGCTTAATATTATAAAATATTAACGTTTTAAAACAAGATACCTACAGCGTGGGAAAAAAATGAAATAAAAATAATCAATTTTTTAAAATGTTAGGTTAGGTCGTTTTCTTAATTTTGTAGTACAACAGAACGATTTTGCGTATTTTTTATCTCTTGACTTTTTTTGAAAAGATTAGTTTTCGAGAAAATCGCAAAAAACTGCTTTTTAGAACATTTGGGGTCTTATATCCAACGAAGCTCAAGGAGGGTTTTGGCGGAGAATAATTATACCAAAATCCAGCTTGCACCTATTTTTTTGCAGTTGAATTCCTAATATGAATGGGCTATTATGCACTACAATAAAAGTAATAATTGGGTGATAAAATTATTTAAAAAAAAAAGAAAACTACTTAAAATTTATTATCTGTTTTTTTTTCAACAAATAATTTTTGGGCGTTTCTTATAAAATAAATATGTGACACTAGGGTCTCTAGGAAACATTAATACTTACTGAGCCAAACAACTTTAAAAATGAATCACCAAGAGTCTCTAACCTCTCCATGTTTACAATGTCATTAGCCTTCGCAGTAGTCATGGCCTTATAGATTAATGACAGCTCCGGTCCATTTACTGATTTTTTGTCCTTTAACAAATCAATTGGCTTGTGGACATAGTCCTTAACGTACATTATCGCGTATTGTCTTTGTTTTTTTGCAGGAACTTCGTTTTTCAACATAGTGTCCTACAAATAAAAATTTACGATACTAAAGGGTAATTTATTTAAGGTACTTTTTCAAAAACAACAACAACAAACTCTCGAGATATACAACACATGTTTGTACAGGGTGTTAATAAAGTATGTCGCCAAACTTCAAGAGATTATTCTTTGAGTAATTTTAAGAAAAAAACTTTGTATAAACGTATTTTTTCAAATGCTTAGTTTTCGAGATACAGAGTGTTAAAGTTTTAATTTTTGTTGATTTTTTCTTTATAACTCGTGCAGTTTTTGAGATGCTAAGCTCAAATCTGGAACGTGTATTTAACTACAAGGCATACATCATTAAGCATGGCAAATATTAGGAAAGAACTATAGAGTGATATTTTTTCGGGGCATGTTTCCTTTCTTTCCCTCTAACTTTGTTGCGGTAAGTCACTGGCAGATTCAAAAATATAAAATAAATTCTTTGCTTTATTATTATTATATATACCGTTTTTGAGAAAAAAGTCAAGAAAAAAGATAATTAGTATCTTTGATTGCTATTCATAAATTACATAAAACTCGCAGGATACAAATTTTTCTTTTTTGTCTTTTTTCTCAAAAACGGTTAGAGATACAAAAAATTGCAAGAAATCAAAAAGTGTCTGAGGAAGAGAAAGAATTACTGCAAAAAAGTTCTGGGGGAAAAAAGGCGGCATAACCCCTGAAAAAATATTACCCTGTAGTTTTTTCCTGATATTTGGCATGCTTAATGATATTTGCCTTGTAGCTAAATACACGTCCCGAATTTGAGCCAAACATCTCAAAAACTGCACGAGCTATAAAGAAAAAACACTTTGACACTTTATATCTCGAAAACAGAACCATGTTTATTTGTTCTTAAAATCACTCAAAAAAATCATCCTCTAAAGTTTGGCGACTTGATTATTGCAGCCATTTTAAGAAAAAATAGCCATTACCGCACGGACACCACCGGTCGAAATAAAAAAAAACATGTTACTCATTAGAGAATGTCTCTTGATGAACAGAAAGTGTGTACCGAATTCCACAAAAATATCTAGATCGGTATCACAGATATTAGGCACTTATTAGAATAATTTGACACTTTTACATTGGAAAATGAGAGCTAATCTTTAAACATAAGGATTTTGTTTACTACGAACCGAAATAAACACTATCGACTTTAACTATAGATAAATAAACGACTTTTAAATTCGACTTTGGTATGTCAATCTTGAAAGATCAATTGTCAGCCTGCAATGTAAATCTGTTAAAATACTGCTTGACACTATTCTATAATACTATAATAATAATATTGGCAATCGCCCATTGCGATCAGAAATTTTAACACACGAAAAGGTGATCTCATGTTTTCAGATAGTTGATATACGTCTAACTTGACTTTGTTTTCATACCTTTGACAGTGGGAAGGAAGAATTATAGAAATCAGTTTGATGACTTGGTCGAGTTAATACCCTGAGAGTCTCTCGTTCTTGTATTTAGACACCGCAGCCTGCATAGATGGAGGTTTTCCGAAAATGTATGTATGGCTTCGGTAGTTCAATGATGTTTGCGTACAGAGCAAGAGATCACGGGTTCGAGTCCCGGCCGAAGCAGAAAAACTTTTTTTTTATTTTTCTTAAAACTTTTTTTTTATTTTTCTTTCTTTAATTTCACTTGTTGTTTATAGTTTTAGGTCCTTGCATTATTTGCAATTTGGTTTTTGAGAATTATATTGGCAATCGCCCATTGCGATCAGAAATGTTAACACACGAAAAGGTGATCTCATGTTTTCAGACGTTGAAAGTTTACGTCTAACTTTTGCATTGGAAAATGAGAGCTAATCTTTAAACATAAGGATTTTGTTTACTATACGAACCGAAATAAACACTATCGACTTTAACTATAGATAAATAAACGACTTTTAAATTCGACTTTGGTATGTCAATCTTGAAAGATCAATTGTTTAACACACGAAAAGGTGATCTGATGTTTTCAGACGTTGATAGATTACGTCAAACTTTTGAGTTTTCATACCTTTGACAGTGGGAAGGAAGAATTATAGAAATCAGTTTGATGACTTGGTCGAGTTAATACCTTTGTATTGAGACACCGCAGCCTGCATAGATGAAAGTTTTCCGAAAATTTATGTATGGCTTCGGTAGTTCAATGTTTAGAATGTTTGCGTACAGAGCAAGAGATCCCGGGTTCGAGTCCCGGCCGAAGCAGAAAAACTTTTTTCTTATTTTTCTTTCTTTAATTTCACTTGTTGACTATAAGTCCCTCTTAATAAAAATAATATTTTTTTAACAATCTTTAACACTCTATATCTCAAAAGTTAAGATATTTATATAAAGTTTTTTCTTAAAATTTAAGCTTTTTGTGATATGTCTTTGAGCCAAAGTGTTGGGGCAGGATACCAAGCTACGTCTTTCCATGAATAATAAGGCTCTGTAACGAAATAGCGCGTATCAAAATAGCGCGTACCAAAACAGCGCTTTTCAAAACAGCGCGTGTTCAGAATAGCGCATGTTCAAAATAGCGCGTATCAAAACAGCGCGTGTTCAAAATAGCGCGTGTTCAAAATAGCGCGTATCAAAATAGCGCGTATCAAAATGGCGCGTGTTCATAATAGCGCGTGTTTAAAATAGCGCGTATCAAAATGGCACGTGATTATAATAGCGCGTATCAAAATAGCGCGTATTAAAATAGCGCGTGTACAAAATAGCGCATATCAGGTCTGCTTAGGTATATTCACCTAAACAGTTTGAGCAAGGTCAGATAAGTTATACTTACTTAACCGTTAAATAAACCGATGGCTTGCTATACTTAACACGAAACATAAACTCATATAGTTCGACTAAGGGGTCTCTTTCTAACATATTTTTTCAAAAAAAAAAAACTTCCCTGGCTTCTTTTCCGGGATCCTAGAGGGTGTGTAACCAAACCGAATCGAACCGGAAGGAACCGAACCGAACCTAAACATTTTTTCCAGTAACTCCCTGTGCTTTTTCCACCAAAAAAAATGTTCCCAAGTCACAGGTTAGAATGAACCTACGAAAATAAGGATCGGGAAGCTAATTTAGGGCAATAATTTTTTGAAAAAATGTTTCGGTTTGGTTCGGTTCATTTCAGTTCGGTGGGGTTTGAATCGGTTCGGTTCGGTTTGGTTACACCCTTTAGGAGCCCGGGAAAAAAGTCAGGAAAGTTTTTTTTTTGAAAAAATATGTTAAAAAGAGACCCCTTACTCGAACTATTTGGTAACAGCGACGTTTGTAATGGCGATCTTTCGAAACGCGGTATTTTTAGACACGCTATTTTAAGACGCGCTATTTTGAACACACGCTATTTTAAAAACGCGCTATTTTGAATACGCGCTATTTTGAACACGCGCCATTATGATACGCGCTATTTTGATCACGCGCCGTTATGATACGCGCTATTTTGAACACGCGCTCAAATGAGCGCGCTATTTTGATACACGCTATTTTGATACGCGCTATTTCGTTACAGAGCCGAATAATAAACACTAAAACAAGTTGGTCATTTAGACAGTGATTATGTTGACAGTTTTTAAATTGTGTTTATTTTGACAGGTTTGACATTTCTATCAACACAATCTAAAATATAGTGAAAATATTGATTAATTAACTTGGATAGCCAATTAAAACGTAAAATATTGGTTTGATTACATTTATAAATTAATAGCTTTTGAGTAAGTACTTACCCTAATACAGTCGAACTTCGATAACTCGAACAACCATGTGCGTCATGAAAATGTCGACTTATCGAGACTTTGATTTATCAAATATTAAACAAAATTTTTGTGGCGCTTTCGTATTTTTTGTGAATTAAAATTTACGTGTTTTTTTAAGGAAAAATTTGGTATACTTGCAATAATTCTGATAGAACCAAGTCTATGAAAAATGTATGAATGCACATAATTATTTTACCGACAGAAAGTCCGTTTTTGTGACATAGTAACATACACGCAACCCCTAAACGTACAGCAACTCGAATACAAGTTACACTGAATCACATCTTTAAAACATTCCAATGCAAACAAACAAGTTACAATGATTCGTAATTAGGGGATTCCCCCAAAAAATTCGACTTATCGAAGTTGGCGGCACATACAAAGTTCGAGTTATCAAGATATTCGGCTAATCGAAGTTTGAGGTATCAAGACCAAATTACATATATTTCCTACCCTTGACGCCATTGCCAACAGTTTGGTTCGACTTATCAAAGATTTCGAGTTATCGAAGTTTGATTGTATTTACATGTGGAGTATCTTTGTGGTATTTTACTACTACTACTATGTCGGTTTAGAACGTTTTTCTACGTTGTCCGACGCCTATTCTCCACCTCCTTCGATCCTGACAGTCATCTTCTGTCAGATTTTTTTGACTCATTGATCTTTGGATTGACTGTTGCCATTCTAGTTTAGGACGCCCTCTTTTTCTGCGCCCTATTGGTTGCCATTCTAGGACCTGCTTTGGTAATCTTTCGTCGTTCATCCGTTGTACATGGCCGTACCATATCAGTTGCCTTTTAGTGATGTCATCCGTTATGCTTTCCTCGATTCCCATTCTTTCTTTTATGATCTCATTTCTTATGTGATCTATTCTAGATATTCTCATTGATCTTCTTATTGCATCCATTTCGACACTTTCCATTTTTGTTTTGTATTTTTCTGCTACGCGACAAGTCTCTATTCCATACAACAGCGTGCTTTTCACCATTGCTTCATATATGTTAAATTTTATCCAATAACCTTTTTTGCTTTTGCTATTCTTTTTTCCAATTCTTTACAGTCTGTTCCTGTCTTATCAAATGTGACACCCAAGTATACATACTCATTGCATGGAGATATTGTTTGTCCATTTTCTAGTACTAACTCACTGGATTCGTTTCCAATACATAAGTACTGTGTCTTGTCCACGTTCACTGTTAATCCCCACTTTTGGTATTCTTCTGTTAACTTTCTCATCATATACTCCATGTCTTCTTTATCATTAGCCCCAATTACTTGGTCGTCAGCAAACGGTAGTGTGTATATGGTAAATCGGTCGTTAAGTTGTATTCCTATGCCGTGCACTTTACGTTTCCAGTTTTTTAGAGCTACTGCGATATATATTTTAAAAAGAGTTGGAGAGATACAACATCCCTGTCTTAAGCCTTTTGTTACCAGGAATTCTTTTGAAAGTTGATTTCCAATTTTAATTTTAGATTTTGACCCTTTGTATAGTTCTTTTATCGCTTTTATGTATGTATGATTGATATTAGTTTGCTCTAACACTGTCCATAATTGTTCTACTGGAACGGTATCATAATATGCTTTTTGTAGGTCCACAAGACAAAAAACATTATCACTTCAAGATCTGCCTGCGCGAAACCCACTTTGCTCTTCTTCTTCTTGTTCATGAAAATCATTCTCTATTAGATCTCTAAGAATCCTACCGTACAATCTACTTAGAGTACTGGTTACTGAAATTCCTCTGTAATTGTTGCAATCCAGCTTGTTTCCTTTTTTATGTATTGAGGATATAAATGCAATTTTTCATTAGGTACTGGATGTCCGTTTATGCATTGATTGATAATATGTGATATTTTCGAGTAGTTTCTCTGATCCATATTTGAGCATTTCAGCATATATTCCCCCAGTTCCGCTAGCTTTTCCGGATTTAAGCTTTTTAATAATATTCTTTATCATTTCTTTTTCGATGATTACTTCCTCTCCATGTACTTCTATGTCTCTCCTCGGAGAGGCTGCCATATATTCGGGTCTCGTCTCCTGCAGCAGTCCCTTGTAGTGTTCTGTCCATTGTTCTGGTTTGATTATCTGAATGTTTACTTCTTCTTTTGTTGGGTTTTTTGCTGTAGAAATGAATTTCCATACTTCAGAACTCTGCCTACCTCCTACGTGTGTATTTATGTCGTGGAACTTGCGGTCGAACATTTAATTTTTTTCTGTGCGTATCAAATTTCTAGGTCTCTTTGCTCTTTAGTACTGAGCCATTTCAAGTATATGCGTTTTTTCTCTTTGACCATGTCTTGTATTTTGTCCGTCCACCACATCTTCCTGTTATTTCTATTATCTTAATACCCAACAGCTTCGTTGCTTGCTTCCTTCAAGCTTTTAATTATGTTTGTATATATCTCTTCAAATGAGTGATTTGTGTTTATTAATTTTTCATCTAATCGGTTCTGATACAATCTTTGAGTACTTTCGATTTCTAGACTTCTAAAGTTGCATTTTTGATTGTCTTCGATGCATTCTAGGTTTTCATTTTCTCTAATACTTTCGTCATTTGTTTTTCTTAAAGGGAATAATATTTTTACTTTTACCAGATGGTGGTCAGATCCACAGGTAACACCACGAAGTGCTCGCGCATTATACCACTTTAATTGTGAGTGTTGTCCACCTATAGCGTAATCAATGATTGATTTAAGATTTCTTGTTGGCTGAGTCCAGGTATATCGATGAATATTCTTATGTTTAAAAAAACCATTATTTATTTTTAGGTTGTGGGTTTCACACAATTGCATCAGTCTTAAGCCATTATCATTTGTTGCTTCCTCTCCAAATGGTCCTATCACTTTGCTCTGGGTTTGCCGACCAGTTCGGCTATTAAAATCGCCAAGCATAATTATTTCTCTGGTATTACCGATTTTTGTGATAGTCTCATCAAGTTGGTCAAAGAACATTTGTTTTGTAGCTACTCTTTCGTCATCTGATGGTGCGTAGACTGCTATTATGCTTATATTATGTCCAAGCATCTTCATGTTCACTCGAAGTATGTTTTCACTAATGCAATCGTAGTCTGTAATTTTATTCTTTAGATTCTTCTTTATTAACAAGGATACCCCTCTGGCTGCTCTTCTTTCTTTTGAAACTCCAGTGAATATATGGACAAAATTTGTGGTATTTTATATCGCTTCCAAAAATTAATATTAATATGCGAAGTGTTTTTTTAGTCGCTTAAATAAAAATACGTGCGATACACGACCGGAAACTGACTTTACCGGTCTAATCACGTAAATAACTGTCACAGGTCGACGCAAAATAGTTTACATCTCGATTCAGAAAATTTACAGGGAGAGCAGCAGTCCTGTAACCTTGCGGAGACCAGTAAAGACAATTTCCGGTAGTATATGGTACTTATTTAAACAAGCAAAAAACCAATGGGTCACGTCATATTTGGCACTCTTAAGTTGGATTTCAGAAAAGCCTTGCCTTGTAGAGTGACTCAGTTTTTAAGTTTACAAAATTGTTGCACGCTTTCTGGTCAGTCGAAGAAAATAGGATATTTTACAGCAAGGTATAAAAATTGATAAAAATATAGTTTTATCACAAGATTTAAACGCTAAAAATTGTTAACAATATAGAATTACCTAGGGCAGCCACTGCGACTAAAGTCGCATTTTTTTGTGATTTTTTCACCAATTTTTCCATATCTTATTACTTTTTATAACCTTTGCCAGAAAAAAAAGACTTTTTATGGCCTATAATCAAATTTTATGACTTTTTACGACATAAGCTTTACAAAAAAATTCAGGATTTTTATTTATTTATTTGAACTTGTCAAGTTGCAAAAAATAGGTATTTCTGCTTTTTTGTCAAAGTATTTTGATTAGATTATTAAGCTGGGCGATTTTTTCTCATAGATTTTTAAGACTCATGTCATGAACTTTTAAGGCAATTTTTTGACGAATTTTAAATTTTATTACTTTTAATGTCAATTGATTTATGATAGGCCTGATATTTTATGACACGTGAAATTTTATGACATTAAATAGCTTTTTATGATATTAAATGGCATTTTATGACCACCTTTAAATTTTACGACTTTTTACGATTTTATTACTGGTGTCTTACCTTGGCTGATATTTTATATGAAATAAACTTTTCATAGTATTCAATGTCAAGAATTGTAACGTCCAGGTTTCTCTCGAGGTCCTTGGGTTCCTCGATATCTTTCCAAGGATACTCGTTCTCCAATTTCTTTTTGGTATAATCCTTGTTTATGTTTGTCGTGATCGCGGGAAGAGCTAAAAAATTAAGTCCATGTAAGCCATAATTCTATAAAAACTAGTTACGAAGAAAGATATACGTTTATAAAAAATATGTATAACTACGATATGATGATAAATTAAAAAAGTGTAAACGCCCCACGCTCTTATACTCTTACCGAGGGTAGTTTGTGCTTCAGTCACTAAGACATTGATTTCCTTTGACTTTTTCTCTAGATGAGGAATGTAGTGCAGCAGGTACAGGTCTATGTCCATATCAGCTTTTTGTTCAACTATCTAAGCATGAAATAAATGGTTACGGTTTGTTGCCCCTTGGTTACCCCATAAATATAATTTTTGAATGAGGGAGAAGTGTCACATTAAAATCTCATAAAATACCAATAATTTTTACCTTTGTAGCTTGTGAAACAATAGCTAGAGGGTATTGTTTTCGGTGATTTTTTTTTCAGATAACTCTGTAAATGTGTTATTTGAGTGTATTTGGACCTATCTTAGCAATCTCATCGTGACGTCCGTCCGTGTTTGTGTGTGTATGTTTGTTTGCCGGTCCGGCCCACGGTAGCTCCGGAATCGCTGGACCAATTTTCATGAGATTTTGAGTACGACACTCTAAGAAGCAGATTTTCCTAAGTCATTATTGCTAATAACAAAATTAAAGGAAAAATTCGGAACTTTGGAACCAAAACAGATACGAATATGCGGATTTCAGATTTATAATTTGATCTGGTGACAATATAATTTTAAGAAAAAAAACTTCGGGGTTTTTTAGGGGTGTAAAGGAGATAAATTCATAACTTTGAAACCAAAACAGATACGAACATGCAATGACAATACAATTTTATGAAAAAAAAATCGGAAATAAGGAGGTGGGTGAGGGGTGTCTATCCATTTATTTATTCCTTCATCTATATGTGTGTCTATCTATCTATTTCTTCGATCCATCTTTGGACATAGGGCTTTCCCAATATCTTCCACTTTTCTCTGTCTGTCTTTCCCTACTTCTTTTATTTTCCCAAGGTCTCCAGTTTACAATACATTTGTTCCATCGATCGTCTTTCTGTCTGATATTATGACCGGCAAATTTCCATTTTAATTTTGCTACTTCTGCTCTGAAATCTCATTCATTCATATTTATATCTGTTAGCTTTACATGTAACATGTGTTATCTTATCCAGGATTGATTTTGTAAGTGTCTAGATCTGGGATCCATAGGTAAGTACAGGAAGGATACATTGGTTATACACTTTCGATTTGAGGTACTGAGGATATTTTTTATTTTTTTTTAATGTAGCTTAATTTACCGAATGGGTACTTTTCCCAATCACGCCACGATTTTATATCGAACTTAAAAATATGTAATGTGCCATTAACACTATTGATAAATCTAGACTCTCGTAAACAGAAATCTGCCAAATTATTTTTTACTTTTTAGTGTTATCTTTTAATAAAATCGTTTAACTGAAAAAATATTTATTTTTTAAATAATAAATCGCCGCAACGACGACTCACGCAAAAAATTATGTTTGGGTAAATAGTAGATATGTTCGAATAGGGAAGAAGCATCATCAAAAACCAGGGACAGCATCTAAATATTTGGTGATAAATCTCAAATAATCAAAATTTATTTAGTTGCTTTATGTGCCATTTTTTTGGCGACTAGTATATTGATATTCCTAACTAAACTTACCTCTTTTCCTAATCCAGTTTCTCTGGCAATCTTCGCCCTGAACTCTTCCAACCTGAGCAAAAACGAAACTCTGTATAAAATCGTTGGCAATAAACTGGCCTGCACCCATAGGGAAGAGGGAAAGTCTTGTTTTACTACTAATTCCGGCATCAAGTGAATTTCTAAGTTTTCAAACATTTGCTCGCGTTTCCTTTTAGCATCGATTCCTGCAATAATAAATAAAAATCCATATTGTATCATAGCTCAGTGGAAGTGCTGCAAAACCCACTCATATATGAATCATAGATTAAGGCCGTCTCTCCACTAGAAATGGCAGTGTCTAAATTTAAATCCATTTTTTATTTAATCGATATTATTAAGAGGTCAGACGGGTTGACAAAATCTCCCCTAAACTATTTAACCAGGCCCTAGAAGATGTTTTTAAAAACTTAGATTGGGAAGAAATAGGCATCAAAGTAAACGGACAATACTTGAAGCACCTAAGATATGCTGACGATATCGCCTTAATAACAAATAAGAAAGAAGAACTGTAAACATGCTGGAAGAACTGGATACAGTGGCTAAAAATATAGTCAATCAAACATAGATAAGGTAACAAAAGCCCAAAGATCAATGGACAGACAAATGTTACATGTAAAGCTAATATAGATAGAAAAAGGAATAAATGGAAAACAAATAAAACAAAAGTAAGGGATGTCAGAGAAGATGTAGTAAAATTAAAATGTAAATTTGCCTGTCATAATGTCAGACAGAGACGATCGATGGAACAAATGTATTGTAAACTGGAGACCTTGGGAAAATAAAAGAGGTAGGGGAAGACCCCAAGTGAAATGGGTGGACAATTTGAAGAAACATGCGGGGAGTAAATGGATGAACACGGCGACAGACAGAGACAAGTGGAAGATATTGGGAGAGGCCTATGTCCAAAGATGGATCAAAGAAAGATAGATAGAGAGAAACCATATGACCTAAATTTATGTGATATAATAAAAACGGGAAAAAATCGCCGAATTATTGATGAGTAGAAAACAAACTTCGATCCATTTTTAATGGAACAGATCCCATAGCTATTGAATGGTTAGGTTAATTGATTTAATAAAAGCGTAATTGCTAAAAGCTTAATAAATGTTTAAAGTAGTTCGAATAAAGAGCATTTTTTTTGTAATATCCTGCTGGATAGTTTTGGTTAAAATAAATTAGAAAAAATAATAAACAAGTTTTGGTATAGTACTGTTTTCTCTATTCATCCAAATTTGACGATAAAATCAAACTGGATAAAGTAACCGAAGTGTGACAATACCAAATTCCAATAGAAATGTCAAATTTTGTTAGAGTTTAATATGTACAGATGGTATTTGATTATTATATTTCTACAATCAAAAATAAACACGGGAATTCTTGTTGCCAAGCCTAAGGTAATATGATAAGATACATTTTTTAAAACTATTTGATTTATTTGTTTGATGATTAAATGACGTGTCAGTTGGAAAGTGATTAAAAGTTGAAAAGTTAAAAAAATTTAATTTAATTGGTAAAACTTTGTATTATTTGAGAGGGTGCACTGTAAAGATAAACCGCTCTTTTTACAAGTAAGTCCCTAAGCAGCCCTTTGATTACATACAAATGAACAGAATTCTTGTGATTAAGGTTATTTTTATACCTACAACCCGTTTAAGAATATATACACTTTTAAATTGGCATCGTGGCATTTTGAATGCTGTAAGATTGTTTCCCAGGACTGACAAGTTTTCTGTATAATTCTTATTTCTATGATTTAATTAATTACAATCGTTATTGCACCAAAAAACAAGTTTTAAATGTCAACAAAGGTAAATATCCAGATATATGACTAATCAAATCAAATCAAAAAGTTCTTTATTATCGAGTAAACAACGATTTACATTTGACAAAGGATGCAAAATCTAATTGTGTTAATGCACTATATTTAAAATGAAGTTATTTCTTACTATAATAAAATTGTGAGTATTAAATTAATAATAATATTATTCAGAATTATATTTTATACTTGTTGTCAATGTATATTATGTAAGTAAAATAAAAATAAATATGATTTTTGACTTCTATGTTCCGTTTTGGGTAATTTTGTTATACTTTACAAATATATTCTTATTCGTATTTTCAAGACTAGAATAATTGTTTTTATTTTCTTTGGTCTATATCCCGTATTTTTATCAATTTCTTCTTATTATTATTTTTAATTGCTTAAACGCGCGTTATTGTTTATTTAAATTCGCGCTACATGAGCCCTTGGGTTTGGTAAAGGCCAAGTCCGCGCGCTATGATTTCGCGCGTGTGTAGACGTAGATCCCCACTCTACCTTGCTGTATATGGAACGCTGAGTGGAAAGCTGAAAACCTGCTTGCTGTCCCTTACTTCCTATTTATTTTTAACTTGAGAATTCATTCGTCGATAATATTTTGTTTCGCATTATTATTATTATTATTAACTATTCCTGTAATATGCTATTATCTCATATTTATTTATTATCTTACAATAACTAAAAAGAACAAAAACATTTTAAAAAGAAATAAAATCTTTGGTCTGAGGCAACTTATTATTTATATGTTTTAGAAAATAATATATTTGAACAAGTCAGTAAAAAGCAAAATGCTAAACAAATCACATATCTTCAAAATAGAATAAGTTGGTTAAAATATTAAAAGCCTAAAATAAACTAAACATCTTAAAAACCTCCACAAAAGCTAAAATATAAAGAAGACCAAAAAACAAAATAAATAAAACAAAAAAAAATAAAAACAAAATACACAACAGTTGGACAACTTAGCTTTGTAGTTTTATCACATTTTTTTTATCCTTAACTTTTTGAAAATTGGTGAATAATTCAAAGACTTGTGAAGTTAGCTGGAAAAAGAAGAATCTACTTTTTTTAAAAACTTTTCGGATTACCTTGTGGTTTGAAGAAATTTGTCTTCTTCGACAAAGCCTTCACAAACAGCAAGGGTTGCGTTGGGTTGACCAAAGTCAAATTATGTTTGTCTCTGAAATAGTCTTCGTAACTGCCAAAATCTTCATTGGGAAACATAGATTTGGCGGTTTTGGTAAAGGTAACTTCGGTTACAACGTAGTTCTAAAAAGTAAAATTCAAAGGATTACAACCAAAATGTGGATACTAAACAGATTGGAAAGGTTCCTTTTATCTACAGACTTTTCCAAATTAAGTGCCCTCCATTGCTAACTTATTATAAGTAAAATAAAAAAATCAATTGAGTAGGTGCGTTTTAAATGATGTTTTGAATTTAGCCTTAATTAAATTTAAACTTAATTAATTCCAAAAATAAACAAAAAAACACAAGAAAATATTGTTAGGGCTGTCTTTTGTACTTTGAATAAAGGAACATCGAATGTCGGTACTAAAACTTAACCTCAATCCTAACGTAACCTAAATTCAAAACGTCAGTGCGATACATATAGTTTTGTAGCTACAGTAAATTTTTTAAATTAAAAATTAGTCGAAAAATGAACATTTTTGGGCTATAATTTTTTACAACTTTCGGAAATTATCTCAACAAGAATGCCTTGCCGAGTTGATTTCGATTTCGAGTCGACAGTTTTTCGTTGGTATAGAGAATTCAAGCGAGGACGGATTAGCCAGAACGACGATCCAAGGCCAGGTGCACCAAAAACGGCTGTTACCCAGGAAAACATCGATGCTGTGCGCATGCTCTCCACGGAAGATCGATGTATGTCACACGTCGTGAGATTGAGGCTTTCAAAGAGCTCAATGCAAAAAAAATTGCATGAAGAATTAGGGGTGATAAAATTAGTTTCCCCCTGAATACCGCATCTGTTAAACAAAGAACAAAAAGAAGCTAGGGTCAATTGGTATCAGAAAACTGTAGACCGCTTTGAGGCAGGAAACTCGAAACCCGTGTACAGCATTGTCAGGGGTTATGAATCGTGGATTTACTTATATTAACTCGAAAATAAACGTCAGTCGTGTGTTTGGGTGTTCCAAGATGAAGAAAAGCCAACACAGGTCATCCGTTTTCGAAGTGTATCCAAAAAGATGGTCGCTACATTTGTCTCAAAAGGAGAACATGTAGCAACAATTCATCTGCATGATCAAAGGACTATTACTGCGGATTGGTACATCACCATTTGTTTGCCGAAAGTCATCGCTGAGCTTCGAAAAATGAACCCCGAACGACGAATCATCCTCCACCAAGACCATGCAAGTTCGCACAAAGCACAAAAAATCATTGAATTTTTAACCCAACAAAACGTCGAATTGTTGAACCATCCTCCATACAGTCCCGACCTACCCAACGATTAATATACTTTTCCGAAACTCAAGAATGGTCTGCGTGGTCAAAGATTTCAGTCGCCAGAGGATTCTGTTCAAGAATGACATTACCAACAAACGAGCGCCTGCAAAAGTGCTTTAATTTTCGTGGAGAATACTTCGAGAAACAATAACGTCTTTAAAAGCTATCTACTATTTTAATCCAGCTGTATATGCAAAACGTAAATGACAATCCTCGTATATATTTCAAGATACATATATTTAAAACACATTAAAACTTAAAACTTTGACATTATAGTCTATGGACAAATCGGCCTAAAAGGGGGTTTCGTGTGCAAGTCGTGCCAACTTTTTGCCGATAAGCCAATTGTAAGGGTACTCCATAGATCAGGTTTTGACTTGTTGTCATTCTGGGAAATGCGTTTTTTTAAAGATATGGCCCCCACCACTTTTTTTTGCACGATACTTTTTAAAACGATGTATCTTTCTTAAAAATAGTCGTAGGGGGTTGCAAAAAATGGCAAATGAATCAGTAAACACCCGCAATAAAATAACTTTCTATTATATTTTTCAAAATTTTGCTTCGTTACATTTTTAATAACACCAAAGCAAAATTTAAAAAAAAAGTTTAAATAAAAGTTTTAGAATGAACATTTTTCTTTAATTTCGTGTATACAAGTCTTATATAGATGTATATTTTATATTTGTTTCAATAAAAAAACAATTTGTTGTCACCAAAACGACTACTGAAGGTGTATTACCGTACGCGGACGCCTATAAGGTGGCGCGCGGCTTTACGCAGCTGAGGCGTCTAGTAAAACAGGCGATTTCTATTATTATTGTTATCGTTGTTTGATAGACATTATCAAACAACGTTGTTATTGTTATTTTTGAAAGTGAATATCAATCGACGAAAGTTTTTACAATATAGCGCAGGTGATAGAGGTAGTTGAGTATGCAAAATATGAGGACCGCAGTTTGACAATGGATCCTAGCTGAGAATAGGTCACAGACTAACGATTTGGATGTTGCTGGGCAAGTTTTTGGTCCAATTTTTTTTTATCCCCCCTCCTTATATATTCGTGTTCGAATTTCTGAAAATGTAACTAAATTGACGCCCTAAAGACACAATGACATAGAAATGGATCAAAAATGTGTAAAATCTAACTTTAAAAAAATATATATTAGTTTTTAAATTTGAATTGCAAAATCTCCCGAGACTCCCCAGCCCAAGCCCAGAAATTTTTAGATTTTGTCAAATTTTCTTAAAAACGAAGCTTAGGGAAAAATATATACTAATCTTTATTGTAGACCATAAAATTTCCTTTTCAACAATGTATAAGTCAGTGGGGTACGACTAATGACATGTTTATTACAGGTTTTACCCGATTTTCTTAAAAACTGAGCTCTATATCAAAAAATATAATACATACTTTGTTGTAGACAATAAAATTGCCTTTTAAATGATGTATAATAAGGCAATGGTGGTTTTATCTATAACAATTTAGGGGCGTCCGTAAATAAAATCAATTTTGAAAAATTACTAAATTTATCAAGTTTTATCCAATTTTCTCAAAAATTAAGCTTTTTGGAAAAAAAAATAATTTCGCCGTTTATTATAGAAAATAAAATTTTCTGTTTAACAATGTATTAGTCAGTCGGTGACAAACTTTCCAGCGGCGTGCGTTTATTAAGAAAATATAAAAAAAATTAAAGAAACCACATAGGTTTTATCCGATTATCTTAAAAACCAAGCTCTCTATCAAAAATTGTGACCTATAGTTGATTGTAGACAATAAAATTTCCTTTTAAACGTGTATAATAATCTAAGATTTATCTTCAGATTTAAACTTCACAGGCCTGTGCAATTTTTACAAATCACCAAACCAATTAATTCTGTTACAAGTTTTTTCCAATTTTGTCAGAAATTAAGCTCAATTGACAAATGTGTGTTTTATACTTTATTGTAGGAAATAAAATTTTATTTTTAACAATGTTTAAGTCAGTGGGGTTTAATTAATTACAAACCCTTCAGCGATGTCCGTATATGGGGGGTCAATTAAAAAATAAAATAAATAAAATCATTTTTGTCACTTGTTTCACCCGATTTTTTTTTCAATTAAAAAAAAAATAAAATTTTAAAGTATTCTTTTAATACATTTCAAATCAAGTAATTTAAGCTTTGTTGGATTAAAATCGGATAAAAAATAAAAAAGATACAATTTGTTTTTAAATATGCTTTTCCGCCATATTAAATCCGCCCTATTTTAAAAAAAGCGCGATTATCACAATGAGAATAAGTCAAAACCTGATCTGCTAGGTATGTTAAACAAATTTAAGTTACTTTCAAAAAGTTCTTATGGTTTTCATTAAAAGCATAATGTTTAAATATACCCCAAAGACCCCTATTTTTTTCCAGTTATTTGGAAATAACTTGAAAACTAATTAACGCATTGGAACACTTGAACCAGATTGGAATAAAGAATCAAAATAGCTATCTTTTTTATATAAACTTTTTTTTTCTAGCTCCAATAGTTTTATAAATAAAATTAAAAAAAATAAAAAAAGATTGAAAGAAATTGAAATTAACTTTTTTTATTTTTTTGACAAATGCAAAAAAATACATATCTCCTGACCAATACATTTTTAAATACATTACAAAGCAAGTATTTTAAACTTTGTTCCATGAAAATCGGATAAAAAATAAAAAAATTACCATTTTTTTAAAGATACGCCTTTCCGCCATTTTGAATCCGCCATATCTTTCAAAAAACGCATTTACCAGAATGGCAACAAGTCAAAACCTGATATATGGGATGCCCTTAACAAAGTTAGCTTATCGGCAGAAAGTTGGCACGACTTGCACACGAAACTTGATTTGTCCATAGACTATTAAGGCAATACTTAAAAAAATATATCTATTTAAAAAAAATGTCAACAGGTTGCTGTTATAATGAATGGGTATAGGGGTATCAGTAAATGTATTTTTTATGTATCCAGTAATTGATATGAACATTTTTTTAGGTAATATAAAATAAAATTAAGAGAAATGCAAAAACAGTAATTTTCAGTCCTTTCCGTATTTATATGGTTTAAATAAATGCACTTCCCTTATTCTTTTCTTAAGCAACCATCAGAAACATGGTTTCCACAGGTCAACACCAAAATAGATACTAAATATTTCTGGAGGGAAAAGCGTTACAATAACAATATTTGTGCAGGGTTAACATATACCATGACTGACTACACCTTTCAATACAATTTAAGGCTTATAGAAATCTTTTTTTGGGTAAAAATATTTTAGAGTATCAATCATTGGCAACGTATCAATCACTGGGCATTTTACCTAATACAGAGGGTTCGGTTTTATGAAATTTCAACTTACCCCAGTATCACGGTACCACGGCGCCACAATTTTCTTAAGATAATCGTCAATGGTTACATTGATTTTTAATTTATCTGCTGTGTTCGGTTCTGTGACAATATTAATTGTTTTAAAAGTTTGCAGCACCTAAAAAAGCAATAAACAAATATTAATAATAAATCGTTTAATACAAGTAATTTAATAGGTCCGTTACAGAGCAATACTCAATACACAAATACAGGTAATTATATAAAATGTAAAAAATAAATAAAAACATTTTAAAAACTATTAAAACCACAAAACTATATAAATAACTTATAAAAAGTTAAATTATTAAGTTTCTTTTTAATTAATAACTTTTTCTGAAAGTTTCTTATATATTTTTTTGCAAAAGTGCTTAAACAGATCTCTTTCCTATTGATTTTTTGATATGTGTTGTGTTAATCTATGAGTATTAGTTTTTTTTTAAATAAATTGTATTAAATATCATAACAAAATCTATAATAATTTTTAATTTATATTATATATCATTTTAGGGGCTAAATTTAAATATTTAGTCTCTGTTTTTAGGGTCGTCTTTTTAGCCCCAGCACTGTCTGGTCTATTTAAGTAATGGTCTTAGGAATCTAACAGTTCTTTATATTTTATTATTGCGGCGATTTCCTGAATTTTTCATGTTTATTGAGATATTCCAGCGAAATTTGGTAAATATTATTACCTTAATAAAAGCCAAAGAAGTACCAATGTATGAATTCAATTCAATAGTTATTTCATCAGTCTTTGATATGCGACGTTATTTCAATTAAAATGAAGAAATAAAAAATTAAATCAATACGGTCTGTAAAATTTTTATTATTCCAGTTAATCGGAAATATTATTGCAATTAAATCTTTCTTTTTTCGTTTCTTAGTTATAGTTTAAAAAACTTATTTTTTCTTGTGATTGACTTTTTTGCATTATAAAAAAGTAAAAAAAAAATCTTACAATTTGATCAGCCTTTATTTTTAAGAAAATAATACTTTCTAGTAATTTTTGCACTTACTTGGGTAACACCCTGTATATGACGTAAAATAATAAGTTTCATACCTTAAAATCAATTTTTTTCGCCTGCCTATCGACAGGCACAATCAACATGGACTCTGCGTTTTGTGAGCCGTCATAAACAAGGAAGGATCGTAATATCTCCGTTATGTCAAAAAAAACTATAATGCCAAATTCCCTGATATCTTTGATGTCCTGTTGGGTTAAAGATAGGATTTGGACGTTAGCTCTTATAGACACATTTAATGTACCTAAAATAATAATTAGGTTTTGTTGCAAAGCGAGGAATCCCATCGTAATTAAATTTTAGCACAGTCATATAAGGTGAAAAAACCCTGAAACTTGGAAAAAAATTGGTGCAAGCTGGATTTTTGTATAATCTGAAACACATCCCCACATATTCTCCGCCAAAATCTCCCCTGAGCTTCGCTAGATACAAGGCCCCAAAGATCCTAAAAATCAGCTTTTGCGAATTTCTCGAAAACTAATAACTTCTTTAAAATAAGAGATAAAAAGAAGGCAGAATAAAGTAAAATTAAGAAAAAAACCGAACCTAATCCTGTAGATAACTTGTTTTAATAATACCTTATAATATTAATCTTGATCCCCCAACTTGTACAGGGTGGGGCATTTTCGTTGATTTTATAGGGTACAGGCTAGACGGTAACAGACACAAAAAAACTGATATACGTGTCCCGTCTTCTTTTTTAGTGTCTTTTTTAATGGCGTCATCAAATCTAGGCTAACTAGATTGGTTTAGCAAGTACAGGGTGATTCTCAAAAATTGCCGATTTCTATTATCTTTTATTACTCGTTTATTTATGGAGATAGAAAAATTCTTCAAATACAAAAGTTTTATGATTTTATACGTATAATTCAGTGGCGTACCCAGAAAAATTAAAAATGTTTTATTTTACAAGATATTATCAAAGTAACATTTTTTAAACGGAACACCCTGTATGGAAGTACCTCAAAAAATTTAATTTTTTCTTGTGATTACAGCGATATATAACACTTAATACTTTTCTTTGTCCTAAATAGGTCAAATACGAAAAAATATTATTTTTGTAGTTGGCTATGGATGGGATGAACTTTTGGTTTGATTTTTTAACTTGTCACAAACGTCAATTAAGTATTGTTTTTGCTTTGTTGTTATTACTTTTGTCTAAGATGAATCTTTATCAAAACTATGAAAAGTTAAACATGTGTGAGTGCTATATTGAATCTAATAAAAATAGAGATGCAGCACTTATACTATATTTTGACCGTTATCCGAAACGACTTCAGCCAGACAAAAGGATGTTTCAAAGAATGTATCACAATTTAAGTGAGTATGGGTCATTTGCAAAACCAAGAAATAACATTTACAATAAAGAAAATAGAGAAACGGATGAAATAAACACGTTGGCTTGTGTTGCTGCTGATCCGACGGTATCTAGTCGTAATATTGAGAATGATATTGGTATAAGTAAACGTAGAGTTTTAAGAATATTGAAACAGCATAAGTATAAACCTTATAAAATAAGAAAGGTTCATAATTTACATCCTGGAGATGAACAACGGCGTTTAGAATTTTGCAATTGGTATTTGCAACAGATTAATCAGAATCGCAATTTTTTTCAAAATATAATGTGGACCGACGAAGCTTATATATCTAGCGAAGGAATTTTTAATCGACATAACAATCGATCTTGGTCACACATAAATCCTCATCAGACGGTGGCCAGGGTACAACAAGGACGGATTGGATTCCATGCATGGGTAGCGCTGTATCGAAATAGAGTGTTTAACTACAGGCTTTTTCATGAAAACTTGAATGCAGAAACATACAGACAAATTTTGGAAGAATATGTAATAACAGAGTTGGATAACATGCCATTAGGTAAAATAAATAACATTTATTTTCAACAAGAATGTGCTCCAGCACATAATAGCCATATAAGGAACTTGCTAACTGCCAATTTTGATGAAAATTGGATTGGTACATATGGGCCAAACCGATGGCCCCCGCGTTCTCCCGACCTGACCCCCCTTGACTTTTATTTTTGGGGATTTATCAAACATGAAATTTATAAAACACGAAGTAACAATGCAGAGGAACTTAGGGAAAATTTTATTATTTGCATTGAGAGAGTACCAAATATTGGCATCTATAACGCCACTAGTTCGGTTACAAGTCGAGTAGAAAAATGCATTGAGCAGAATGGGAGACAGTTTGAGCACCTTTTGTAACTAATTTTTATAATAACTATTCAGTTCTTATTAAAATTTATCTTGTTTTTTGTTGTTGTTGTTATAGTTTAGTAATATGTTAATATTCTCGTTAAGTAGGTTCTGAATATACCTATTATAAAATAAAAAAATATTAAATCAATTCATAGCCAACTACAAAATACTCTGCCAATATATGGGCCCCTAAGCTCACACTAACTGAAATATATTTTATTCAACTCCGGACTAAATTACCTTTTGTTTGATACCACACAAGCCATGTTTTGACTTAAACTCAAATTTTTGAAATCTACCCCCACCTTTAAAAAAACAAAAACTAAAATGTATTTTGTTAAACTCCGGACTCAATTACCTTTTGTTTGATATCACACACGTCATATTTTCACTTAAACTCTAATTTTTAAAATATACCCCCACCCTTTTTTTTTAATAAATAAAAATGTATTTTGTTCAACAGCAGACTCAATTACCTTTCGTTTGATATCAATATATGGGCCCCTAAGCTCACACTAACTGAAATATATTTTATTCAACTCCGGACTAAATTACCTTTTGTTTGATACCACACAAGCCATGTTTTGACTTAAACTCAAATTTTTGAAATCTACCCCCACCTTTAAAAAAACAAAAACTAAAATGTATTTTGTTAAACTCCGGACTCAATTACCTTTTGTTTGATATCACACACGTCATATTTTCACATAAACTCTAATTTTTGAAATCTACCCCCACCCTTTTATTTGGTTTGTGTTTGGTGGATTTTGTTAATTTTTAAATGGGACCATCTCGAGCCAAGACCCAGCCTAGGTACCAAATTTCATTAAAATCGGCCAAGCGGTTTTTGAGTTATGCGCGTTGGTCGTTACAGACAGACATACAGACAGACAGACGGCGCAACAAAAAAGTTTCAAAATCATCTGAAACGCAAAGATATATAAAAATTTTTGAAATCGGAGCAACTTTTTTTTTTCTCGAAAAAATTAGGATCACCATAGCTCACACTACTATAGTATAGTATATGTGTGAGCTAAAAATATTTTTCCGTATTTTACCTATTTAGGACAAAGAAAAGTATTAAGTGTTATATACCATTGTAATCACAAGAAAAATACTCTGCCAATCTATGGGCACCTAAGCTCACACTGGGTACTATAGTTATAGTGTATCTACGTGAAAGCTAATATAACTAAAAACTGAAGTATGTTTTATTGAACTCCAGACTCAATTACCTTTCGTTTGATACCACACAAGCCATGTTTTGACTTAAACTCTAATTTTTCAAATCTACCCCCACCCTTTTTTTTAAACTAAAATGTATTTTGTTTAACTCCAGACTCAATTACCTTTCGTTTGATATCACACACGCCATATTTCCACTTAAACACTAATTTTTGGAATTTACCCCCCTCCCCCCTTTTTTTTTAAATAAACTAAAATGTATTTTGTTTAACTCCAGACTCAATTACCTTTCGTTTGATATCACACACGCCATATTTTTTCATAAACTCTAATTTTTGAAATCTACCCCCACCCTTTTATTTGGCTTGTGTTCGGTGGATTTTGTTCATTTTTAAATGGGACCATCTCGACCCAAAACCCAGCCTGGGTACCAAATTTCATTAAAATCGGGCAAGCGGTTTTTGAGTTATGCGCGTTGGTCGTTACAGACAGACATACAGACACACAGACAGACAGACAGACAGACAGACAGACAGACAGACATACAGACAGACAGACGGCGCAACAAAAAAGTTTCAAAATCATCTGAAACGCAAAGATATATAAAAAATTTTGAAATCGGAGCAACTTTTTTTTTCTCGAAAAAATTAGGATCACCATAGCTCACACTACTATAGTATAGTATATGTGTGAGCTAAAATGCAATTATCTGAGATACTTACATACTGGGTGTTCCATTTAACAAAATGTTACTTTTGATAATATCTTGAAAACTAAAACATTTTTAATTTTTCTGGTTACGCAACTGATTCTATGCACAAAATCATAAAACTTTTGTATTTGAAGTTTTTTTCTATCTCCATAAATAACCGAGTAATAAGGGATAATAAAAATCGCCAATTTTTGAGAATCACCCTGTATCTGCTAAACCAATATAGTTAGCGTAGATTTGATTGCGCCATTAAAAAAGACACTAAAAAAGAGGACGGGACACGCATGTCAGTTTTTTTGTATCTCTTACCGTTTAGCCTGTACCCTATAAAACCAACGAAAATGCCCCACCCTGTACAGGCCAATGGTCAATAATAGCCGAACCGCCAATATGGGACTTGGAAAAAAGTATTGTTATACAATTAAGCACTGTACGAGAAAAAAGCGTATCTGGGTAGAAATAGAGACACTGTATGTATGACATATTTTAAAGTTAAAGAGACGCGACAAACTCTTCAAAGTCAAATTTATTTAAGTCAAAAATCAAAGGATGAAAATATCGGTCTATACTCTAGCGATGTTTAGAGAGAAACGCACCTTCTGTCCTTGCGTCGAAAAATAAAAATAAACGATTTTTAACAAAACTCATACAGGGTGTGCAGACAAACGTGTTTGTTTATCTGGCATGATGATTAAGGTCACTCACTGCTGACAATTTAAATTATTTTAGTGAAACGCCAATAAACTTGGCAAGAAAATAGCATAACCAAAAAATGTTAATTTCAGTGACTTGGGTTTGTCGCGTCTTTCTTTTGTAAAAATATGTCATACAAACAGGGTCTCTAGGTAGAAACAGCTTTAAAAAATGCACAAATGTGGACACTTTTATTATATTTGAAATTCCCGCCAAACTGCTATTGATAGCAAAAATAGTGTTTCACTAAACTTTAATGCGACAAAGGGGTTTAAACTAAGGTCACTCATCGTCAAGCAAGCTTTACAGGTAGCGAAGCCTAACTCTGATTTTCTATTTTTTGGTTATAATTGTTGACATGTTTTCCACGGTTTCGCATTGGCGGCTCGTTGTTATTTTAAATTTGTGGTTTTAACACAGTCTAAAGATCTATTTAATAATATAGAGTTTCAAGATACTTTGTTGCAGCATAACTTTATTTCTAAATACATAGATTTATATAGTTTAGGTACTTTCAGACTCTTAAGTAAGGTCACTCATCGTCAAGCAACTTTACGATGAGTGTCCTTAGTTTAAACAAAATAAATGTTCTTTAAGGATAGCTTTTAAGGGTTTGAAATTATAAACATTGGGACATAAAGTTTTACCGAATAGTCGGTGTACCATGATTTTTCCCCAAATATATATTTATACTAAAAGTTTTAGTTTCAAAGATATCTACAAAAAATAATTTATTCATGTACATATAGCCTGGTTTCTGACAGCATTGGCGAAAAATCATGACATAAAAATCTAAAGTTTGCATATTAATAGAATATGTGGGGATGTCGCCCAGATGCTAAGAAATAATTATACAAAAATCCACCATGCACCTATGTTCTCCCACGTGAATTTCTAATATGACTGGACTATTTATTTATTAATCAAGAATTCAAATTAATTATAATAATTTTTTTTAGTTTTGAATTGCTTTAAATTGGTTAATACTGTTTTTATAGGACATAAAGAATTTCACAAATTTGTCAATTTGATTTGGTAATTTTAAGGTCAATTTTTTTGGGACCACTTTTAAAAGTTAACAGCTCAAATTCTCCCTCTTGGATCCTCATTTCTGAATAGATTTTATATACTCTACTAGGACCGCTCAAAAATCGCTCCTTGCTAGAGCGGATCTCTCTGTGAGCAACTTCAAATTGATTCCTGGTTGATCCAAATTTTTTGCTTTTCATTATAAAAACAATTTTAAACAAGCAAAACAATTAATTTTAAAAATTCTAATACTGTTTGTGCCCAGCAAATGCCTTTATTTCTTGAAACAACAATGAGAAATCCAATAATAATTTTTTTGCCCTATACAAGAAGAGAAAACAGAAAAAACACGCCGCAATACGATGGAAAAAGTAGGGTTATGTTTATTTTTTTGATCCAAACCCTTTGATTTGTCTCAGGAGAGCAACAGAGATCGATCAGTGCGAAATTTGAGAGCAAGCGTTTTGCCTATTCGAACAAAGAAATCTCAGCGAAAGCGACGCTCCGCTTTAAATCGAATGGACAAATCTTTCTACGATTATAATCTATCAGAAAATGAAATATAAATAGAGTATCAATTTCTAAGAAAAAATAATATCAACGGGATCTTTTGAGGTGTAGTCAAAGACTAAATAAACTAATTCTTGGGCTTGTTCTTAGAACGATAGGTGATGGTACGACCAACACGGAAAGGTGATGAAAAAATTGTTAATATATATTATTTTAGGCATCCGTCTCCTTCTCTTAAGAAGGCTATCGAATCAAGACAGCTGCCATTCTTCTGTTTTGAGCTGGATACGCCCTTGCTCGGGACTAAATTCGCTTCAGACGTTTTCACAGGCAGGTAAGTGTATATGGTTTGGAAACCAATTAAGTACGTCCAAACATATTATAATAGCATTGGCATTGACATATTTAGTCGAGCGGCAAGCTCCCAAAGTGAAAACTAAAATTTTATCTACTTTGTAAGGCATCGTTCAAAAGAGCAACTTTTATAAAAATTGCATACATAAATCTCACTTTTTAATTTGGACCAAAAGACGCAAGGGTACCTGTTATTTGCCAGCGCACAGTGAATCATTCAATATAAACTAGCTTGTGGCCCAGTCGTGTCAAAACTTATCAAAAGTGAGAGTAGCTCAAAAGTAAAAATTTCATTACAAAAAGGTCAACCGTAAAGTAGGTAGCGAGATCCAAACTTTAAACTTATAAGAAATTAAAAATTGATATACCTAATTTGAAATGCATATTTTCGAAGTGAACATAAAAACAAAAACATTTCAAGTAAAAAAAAATATATTCCATAAAAAGAATTGAGATAAAAGTAAAACCAAGTTCTCCAATACAAATTTCAAAATGAAAGGTTCTTACTAGTTTGGAATTTTTTTTAAAACTTTGCTGTTACAACCCAACTTGTTTATGTTCAATTAAGCACTGTGCCTAAGAGTAATTTGCAGCCGTAATGACCAAGTTTAGAAAAACATTTTCAAACTAGTAAGAACCTTTCATTTTGAAATTTGTATTGGAGGACTTGGATTTACTTTTATCTCAATTCTTTTTACGTAATACTATTTTTGCGTATTGGGCTTTTTTTTACATGAAATGTTTTTGTTATGATTACAGTTTTCACAAGTTTTTATCATTACTTCGAAAATATGCATCTCGAATAAGATACTTAAAGGTACAGTAGAATTTTGATGAACTAAACATAAGTGAGTGGCAATTTAGACATCTTTTTAAATTTCATAACTACTTTACTAATTTATGGAAGTTCATAAATCTTCGAGGGATTAGTAACTTATAAAGATCTACGGCTGTGCAAAGTTTGAGTTTCGTAGCTTATTCCGAAGTAGTTTTAGATAGGTCAAATATGGGCTGAAATCTTTCAAGAAAAGGTAGTACAGCGGTTTGCGCTAACTTGGCGGGGCGCTGCCGTGCCCCCAGATATGTTTTGTTAATCAATTTTTTTTTACTTTTAAACTAGAAAATTTATAAAATATCACATAAAAAAATATTATTTTAAACTTTGTTGGACTATTTACTAAGTACTAGTTTTTGCTACAAAATGCCGCTGTTGGGACTATTTCTTGGTTGAGCGGTATATTTTCTGCTATCAAATAGCAGTTTGCGTTTTTTTTTGCGCCAAGCATGAAATTATATTTTTTTAGATGCAGTCCTGATATTCTCGCGACGGGATTTTTTTGAAGTTGGGCGGGTATGGCGCCTATTTGGTGGCGCAAAAAATACGCCTACACTATGTAGAAACTGGAGTATATGTTATATTATTTATAGTTGGTAAAAATCTATTATACATATCCACAAACAATGGACCAAAATAAAGTTATGGTAACTAAGAAAGCAAATATCTAAATACGAAATTTTTACACAGTTGTAACCTTTAAAACAAGGTATCAGTCGACCAGCTTTCCCGAACTTTTCTTATTTCGACCAGCTTTCCCGAACTTTTCTTATTCAAAAGATACCGGCAACTTTTACCCCCCAAAATGCTACAAAAAAAATCCCCCTTGCAAACAGAATCAGTGTTCGATGCCTTTACTAAATTCCTTAAACAAATACACGAAAAAGCCACTCTTACTTTCTCATTGGGACACGCCTTATAACAGATCACCCCCTATACTTTGTATATGGACCAAGCGCAAAAATATTATTTTATATTTTATTACGCAAAAATTGGTTATGCAATATGTCAAAATAATTTTGTCGTGCTAGCTTGTATTAAACGATTTACTGTGGGACAATTAAAATTCAATTTTGTGTTTTTTAATCTAAAAATCTAAAGTCCTTATCTTCCTCTTTACATATTCCTTATCTTCCTCTTTCCATATTTTCCAATCAAGGAAAACAGTCCAAAAGACAATCGCGTGGTTTTGATCCTGTTCTTTAAGTAGGAAGTATGTAGATAAAACCATCAAAGCTATCGATTGACACTAGATGCGGATTTAAGTTATTTTAGAAGGAAGCTCTGCGCAAGGCACATAATGAGCGTGTAACGGTTTTGAAATAACACAGGTATGGGAAAAGTATTTAATATTTTTTGATAAAACTTTTGACAGGTGCATTTAAGTCCCTTTTTAAAAGTGCAAAAAATATTTTTTTAAAATTTGCAAAACTCTGCCCAAAAAAGTGTTATTTCAAGACCCTAACAATTAGATTTTTGCCTACAATATTTAACATTTTTATTCCGCATCGCCTCCACAGACCTAACGGGTTTAGGAAATTTTATTTACTTTATAGTTCCCCTTTATATTAAATACTTTTTCCATAAGAGTTATTTCAAAACCCTTACGCGCTCATTATATGTCATACACAGAGCTCTCTCTTAATCCCAATTAACGCTTTAAATTGTAAACTGTATTTGAGCGTCTTACCTAACGAAACGTAAATAGGAAAATCGCATATTGTGGGAATTGCATTTGGAGTTATTATACCATAGCACAAGTTATCGCTGTAAATATCATACATAGTGGCGTCATTGATATATTCGTGCCTCTTAAATTCCGGAGTCAGTTCGATGATGTGAAGGTAAACTTCTTGGTTTGGAAGAATCGGGCCTTTGACACATTTTGGGATCTAATAAAAAAGTAACACCGTTCACTCAGCAGAAGCCTAAATTATTTTAATTAAAAGAATGTAATTTGATTTAATTTAGTGAAATTTAGTGAATTTGAACAGCTTTTGGCGTTCTTATTAATATAACATAAAACTCCTATGTTAGAGCTAAAAGGTTGTGGAACGACATATCCCATATTTCGGGTATGTATATGTATGAGATGCTATAAATATTATACAAAATCATCATGTACCTAATCTTAGATAACACACGTAAGATGATGAGACAAACCCGTCTACTTAACTTTGCAAGGGTCTCACATTTATCAAGCAGCGTTCTGAGGTGTTCCATAAGGAAAAAACAGTTAACTGTCAACACTTATTAAGTGTCATCAGAGACTCCGTTTCCAGCTACCCACGGAAAAATATGAGAAAAACAAAATCTTTTTTACCCGCTTTGCCACGTAAACGTTTGATTTTTATTTCACGGCTAATAAAATTTCTGTTCTCATTTTTCTCGTATTTTGTTGCGGGAGTAAACAGTTTTGTTTTCTCCCCACAAACGTAAGATGAGGGACAAAACTGTCTTCTTAACTATGCAAGGGTGTCACATCGACCAAGTAGTGTTCTGATAAATCCCACTCGTCTGCTATTGTACTAGCTTTTCTCGTATTTTGGTAGATGGCGGTACTTGCGGGAGGAAATGCTTTTGTTTTCTCACTACAAACGTAAGATAAGAGACAAAACTGTCATCTTAACTTTTCAAGGGTGTCACATCGACCAAGTAGGTTTCTGACGAGTGCCATACGGACAAAACGGTTTAATGTCAACACTCATTAGTTGTCCATTAGATCCTGGACTCCCGTTTGGAGTTACCCACAAAAAAAAACAAGAAAAAAAAAACAAAACCTTTTTTGCCAGCTTAGCCAAGAAATTTTTTTAGATTTTTAGTTCACTTGTACTAAAATTTACGTTTCTTACTAATAATAATAGGTTATGATTCACCAATATTGGTTAAATACTTACCACTTTCGGATGTAACCTTCTATTGATGTTAGTTCCGGCACGAGGCTCTTTTTCTTTGGGATAGTGCTTGAACAGAAAACTAACGTCTTCTTCAGGAATCACATTCTTTTTAGGCAACAAATGATCATCCAGTTCTCCCGCTTTGTGTAGCAGACTGCAGGCTTTCAATGCGGCCGCTCGCTTTGCTGTCTTTTTATTAAACATATATGGACCCTGCAAAAATTGATACCAAGGTAATATATTTATTTTTATAATGTGAAGTGGGGCGATTGCGGAACCCAAAAACTGTTATTCTTGACTTTATCAGTAAAACCAGATTTCAGCAACTCGGACCAAAACCCGTTCTCGCCACGCATTATGATAACTAGATGACAAATTACTAATCCGATCGGAAATAAGAGTCCAAGGAATTAACACATTAACTTGAAATTTTGCACAAATACGCTTAAGTATTCTTAAGAAGCATGGTAAAATTGAGCCAGATTAGAAAAATTAGTCCTAGCAAACATTAGGGCCTACAATTGTTGTAATGACGTTGTGTAAAATGGGCACCGCGTAAGTTTAGAAACGCCCCAAAATAAAGCATTTCCAAATGCAAAAATTTCTGGTCTGCCCCAATTTTACAAAGCTTCTCTAATATACTCAAGCGTATATTTGTGCAAAATTTTCAGTTGATATGTTAATTTCTTGGACACTACACTACCAAATATGTCAACATACAGGGACTCTAGTATCGCCCATCGCGAAAGCAGCATTTAACGTTCAGTGCATGTCACTTTTGCCATTTTGTCATCTACATGACATCCCGGCGAGAAGAGACAATCGAGCGTTGTCCCCGGTATATGTGGATGCGCGGACATACAGTGTCTTAAGTTTACCCTGATCGATATATCAAAAGTAATAAGCTAGTGAAATAGTGCTATAGAGCTAAAAATGTATAAATGTTGATATGCCTCACTTACAGCGGTATGTGAGATGAGCGGGACCTACTAGATCATTGAAAACTTAACTAAATTTATAATTACTCGGGGGTAGAAAAAAAATAGAAAAGTTTTTCCTAGAAACTTGCAAACAGACAAAAACCATAAATTATTGCCCATCTAAATATACAGGGTGTTATTTAATTACATGCTAGTAATTAAGGAGGTAGTTTTTGTGCCTATTCTGAGAGAAAAACTTCATATGAAAGTCTTAACTTTTTAAATAATAATAATAATAAAAAATAAATTCACTCATTTGCATCTCGATAGACCCCTCACGAGAAAAAACTATTGTTTTAAAATACCGAAAGCAATTCCCGCACAAACGCCACTGGACAAAATAAAAAAACATGTTAAACAGCGTGGTCACCCAAGTAACATTTCTTTATTTATAGCAGAAGCTAAAAGGTTGCCAGCGCCTTTCCTTAAAACCATTAGTTTCAATGTTTGGTCGCTAGCACGTTCCCATTACCCTTATATACCCCTTAGACCTCCTAAATGGGACTCCCCAATTGGTGGTGGCAACCTATGTATTAAACTCACTATAAAACCATAAGAAATAAACTCCAGCTTCGCCCTCTAGCGGTTCCACCAGTATAGAACCTTTTAGAGCCTAAAGCTATTATGCCAGGTTCTAAAAGCAACTCAGAAACGTCCTCTATCCTATTATAAAACTAGATTTGGTAATTTGGTATCCTGGCGATTCTGTTGAATACCATAATACCTTTAGAATAAAGAGGTTTTCTATAAAAGCTATGGCGATATTTTAGATTCACAATGGCTATATAAAATAATTTAGGTCACAAAATTGCCAAAAATGTCAGAGTCCCAAAATTATTTTATCATATAAAAATATACTGAGTTTGTCGTTTTGTTGATGATCAAATTGCCTGCCAGATTTATTTTTCTGATAAAATCGTATCTGAAAGGCTCTCAAAACAAGCGCGCCAGCTCAAGAATGCTTTTTAATAGTTTTTTAATAACAAAATAACAAATATTTAAAATAAAATAAAAATCATTTACACTCTTCATCATTAAAAAAGTCTGTTTGGTTTACATAAATCAAAATTAAAGAAAAATTATTGATAAAAAACACTGCTAAAACGACTACATAAATATTTTCTCTTTACAATATTTTTTTAATAAATTTATATACGCCATTATGGTTTTATAGTGGTCACTTGGTTTTATTTGTTACTGTATCGCAACAAGGATTTTTGAGTGCCCTTATGAAACCAACAAAAAAGAACAAAGTAAACATAGTCAACATAACCTCACTTAAATTTTTTGTATTTGTTTTTAAAGTGTTTAAAAGCCTATAATTCAACACTTTTAAATGTTTTTTATCGTGCAATTTCGACACAATCGAGAGGGCTAGTGCAATGATATTCGTTGTGCCTGCAGGTTGGAGGGCAACCTCTTATATTGGCCGTCTAAACAGGCCTTTTTCTAGGCCTGGGTGTCCTACCCAGGAGGATGGAAACTCAACAATTATTAATTATTGGGCTTTAAATAATCAATCTTGCAATAGGTAGGTACCAATCTGTACCTAGGTATATCTATTATTTTTACAAGAATTTAAAAAAATAAAACACGAAGTTAGAACCCTAAAGGAAACAAGGTTTTATATGGCCACCTATTTAAATAATATTTAATATACAGCTATGGGTAACTATAAATACAAAAGAATTAAGTTTACCTTTAAGCCTTCCTATAAAACCTTTTTAAAATGCCTAAAAGTAATGGCAAAAACCAAAAGTCTAAAGTTTATATTTACCATTCCTAAAAACCTTAAGGAAACTAGGTTCTATATGGCCGCCTATCTAATCATATTTACTTTTAAACTACTGGTAACTATAAAAACAAAAGGATATAAGACAACCTTTTAGCTCTATTTTAAAACACCTATGTGATGACCTAAAGTAATGAAAAAAACTAAATGACTAAAGTTTATATTTATTTCTTTTTAAAAACTTTAGGTAAAATGGTTTTATAAGACCATCTTTATAAATCAGAAATCAATAAAACCAAAAGTATATAAAAGGAACAGAAGGAATATCAGTTTTATTACTCCCTTTATAAATCACTTTTTGGTTGTATAACACCCCTTTAGGTAATTGGCAATATAAATTACCTTTCTGTAGCCAAATTGATCCTAAAACCCATAACAGCACCCTCTAAATAACCTAGAAACCAAATTAATAAAACCTTGAGTGGTAATAATGTTACTTGGGCAGCCTTCTATCTAGGGGTAGGATTTTTGTGTAAGCCATAAGGATTGCATGGGAAAGCAGAAAAGCGTAAATCCAACGTTGCCGGTTTAGCCAAAATATCAGTATAAGCCGCTACTCAATTCGCGAAAGTTCAACTTAGTCAGTTTTGTGCCAGGGTGATACAAAACCAGACTAATACTGTTACAAATTTAAGTTATTTAAATTTTATAGTTAGAATTTATTTAGGTTTAGTGTAGTATTAGGTTGATATATCTTAATGCGGATTCTTAGTCTAGGTTTTAGTTGCGTTATTTATAACACACTCGTGCACGGACGGTCCGCGGTTTAGAAAAGGCTAGTATAAGCGGGAATCGAAAGAGGATGGAAAATTCCGGAAAGTTCGACGACTCTATAAATATGGTCGGGCAGCAAAACACAATTTTTGGTGATTTTGGTAAAACTTGGTACGTTTGTAGAGCGACCCAAGAGAAGTAGAGAAAAAAAATTTTTTTGGTTCGAACTCTACTGATTGCCGCCTTTTAGTGCCCTTAAATTTTAAATTTGCACCTTTATATTTTTTCCAATATCTTAAAACTAAAAACAGCTAAAATATTTTTCATGACAATTTTGATTAGGTAAGACCTGTTATCTATAAGCCCATGTAACGCAACTTTTAAAAATATTTTTTTTATATTAAGAAAAATAATGTTAAACTCAAAACTTTGAAAATTTACCAAAGTAGTGATTTTTAAAACTTAAAATTTTGGACCTGTCAAGAAGTTTCTGAGGCGGATTTTATCTGACATACTTTTTTTTCTTTCTTTTGAGTCTGGCTATACCTCACTTTTTAAAATTTGAAAAAATCTTGCAGGGAAAATCTGTCGCAGAGTCACAAATACCATGCTGTCGCGTTTTTCGCAAAATACAAAGATTTTGGACTGCTTATACAAAACAATTTTTTAAAACTTTATTTGACCAAAACTTAAAATAATTTTTACCGGTTCTGATAGAGAACTAAATATAAAATTAACTTTCTTAAAAAAAAAATAATAAATATAATCCAATATATTCAAAAATTTACCACAAACATGGAAAAATCATAGGTTTAAAATAACGGTTTTTTAAGCAAAAATGACATGTTTGAAGATAAACGGCTGGGGATTTTTTATTTTGTGTTTAATTTTGGGTCCCCCGAAAACCCTTGTTCTAATATAGACCAGCTTTCAAACGGTATGCAATTTTTTTCAAAATCTACTTGGTAAGTGGTAGCAAAAAAGAGTTTAAAGTTCGCTATTTTTCAGTTTTTATTAAAAAGATATTCAAATCGTTTCTGGTCGGTCATTAAAACCGCCATTTTCGTCATTTTTTGGGCGATTTTGATAAACATTGGCACGATTGTACATCAACTTGAGTAAAGCACAAAAATAAAAACAAAATGGTTGGTACGCCACTATAAGTTGCGTATCAGTGTCCTTAAAATTCTGGTTTGCGCCTTTCCACTTTTTTCAAAATATCTCAAAATCAAAAAAAACGAATTATTTTCATAAGGTAAGACCTGTCTCTATAGGCCCATGTACCACAACTTTTAGAAATATTTATCGATTTCAGACAAAATAATGTCAAAATCAAAACTTTGACAAATTTACCAAAGTGGTGATTTTTTCAAAACTTGAATTTTTGAATCCTGTCCAGAAATTGCTGAGGCGGATTTTATCTGACATACTTTCATTTCTTCCTTTTAAGCCTGGCTCTATCTCACTTCCTAAAACATTAAACAAAATTGCAGGAAAAACCTATAGCAGAATCACATATACCACGCTGTCGCGTTTTTCGCAAAATTCAGAGACTTTGGACTGCTTATACAAATCAATTTTTTAAAACTTTATTTGAACAAAACATAAAAGAATATTTACTGGTTCTAAGAGGCAACTCTATAAAAAATTTACTCAACTAAAAAAAAATTTACCGCAAACATGGAAAAATCACTGACTCAAAATAACGGTTTTTTAAGAAAAAACTACACAATTAGAGAAACAGCTGGGGATTTTTTATTTTTCCTTTAATTTTGGGTCCCCCGAAAACCTTTGTTCTAATATAGACAAGTTTTCAAAGGTGTGAAATTTTTTTCAAAATATAAAAATAAGTTGTAGCAAAAAAGCGTTTAAAATTGGGTATTTTTCAGTTTTTAATAAAATATCCAAATCGTATACTGGTCGGTCACTTAGCCGCCATTTTCGTCAATTTTGATGGGACTTTCATAAAAATTGGCAAGTTTGTACATCGACTAGAGAAGTAAAAAATAAAAAAAAGTTTGTTTGGTGCTCCACTTATAACTTTCCAGTTTGCACCTTTTCACTTCTTTCAAAATAACTGAAAATCAAAAAGAGTTAAAATATTCTTTATTTCGGTTTTAATTAGGTAAGACCTGTCTTCATCAGCCTGTCTTACATAACTTTTAGAAATATTTTTTATTCTAACAAAAATAATTTCAAATTAAAAATATTGAAAAAAGTAGTGATTTTTTAAAACCTAAATTTTTTAACTCTTTGACCTTTGAATTTCTAATGAGGATTTTATCTGACGTACTTTTTTTTTCTTCCTTTTGAGTCTGCCTATAATTTGCTTCTTAAAATATTAAAAAATATTGCAGGAAAAATAGGTACAATTTTAGTTTGGGTAGGAGGGCGGATTAAGGGCGATCACTCAATCAAAAATGTTTCAATATGTTGGCTTGTGTTTTTTTTATTGCTAATAAATACTTATTTATGTATAAACCTTAAAATGGCTGGCTATTACAGGCAAAATTAATTAAAATGAACAGATTTGTCACTGAGGACAGGATATGACATTTATGTCTTTGCATCGAATCTAAAGAAATGGTTAAAAAAAAATTAAAATTACACTTATTCCAGTAAAATGGGCTTAGCACTTATATCAACTTATTTGGCTCTAATGAAATATAATTTTATGAAGAACCTATTTCTAATGGCTCGCTTGTATTATGAGATACTATTTTAATTTTAAGGTGCCGTAAGATTTGTTAAATTTTAAAATCGGGTTAGCACCCATGTACTATTTAACGTATGAAATAATTATGTTTTTTTTACCTTTTGTATTTATTAAGAGATTAATATTTGTTTATGGAAAATTATAAATATTTCTGAGCTTTGTAAATAAATAAAATAAAATAAAGTTAGCACCTTTACTAATGTGTTAATTCCATTTATTTCAGGCTTGTAAAGTATATTAAGAACTTAACACTATTTTAGTATATGGTAATTTTTGTAAGAACCCAAAATTAACCGCAAACTAAAAAATCACCTGCCATTTATCTACAGTTTCGCTGTAAAAACTGTTATTTTAAACCAGAAGAAAATCAAAGTGTGTAGTAAATTTTTTATTTTTGTATTTTTTAAAATAATTTTGTATATTAGTTTTTTATCAGAAACATACGCTTTTAAATTTTAGTCAAATAAAATTTAAAATATGGTTTTGTATTTAAGCAGTCCAAAATCTTTAAATTTGCTCGACCACTATATAACTTGGATATTGTTTTATAAAAACTAAAAAATATCCAAACTTAGATACTTGTTTGCTCACTTACCAAGTATATTTTAAAAAAACTTACACCGTTTTAAAGCTTGTCTATATAATAGTAAAAAAAAGATTTTCGTGGAACCCAAAATTAAACGCAAACTAAAACATCCCCCCAGTTTATCTTCAAACGCGTCATTTTTGCTTACACAACCGGTGTTTTGAACCAACGATTTTTTCCTGTTTGCGGCGAATTTTCGAACATTTTGGATTATATTCATATAGTTTTTTAAGCAAGTGAATTTGGTATGAAGTTTTTTTTATTAAAAACGGTAAATGCCCTTTTAAATTATGGTCAAATAGAGTTTAAAAAACTGGTAATGCTTAAGTAATCCAAAATCTTTGAATTTTGAGAATAACGCAACAGTTTGGTATTTATGATTGTGCTACAGATTTTTCCTGCAATATTTTTTAATATTTTAAAAAGGGTAGTATAGCAAGACTTAAAAGGCAGAAAAAAAAGTGTGTCAGATAAAATCCGCCTTAGAAATTTCTTGACAGCGTCCAAAAATTCAAGTTTTAAAAAAATCACTACTTTCGTAAATTTGTCAAGGTTTTGACTTTGACCTTATTTTTTTTACCGATAAATATTTTTAAAAGTTGTGGTACATAGGCCCATAGAGACAGGTCTTGCCTAATGAAAACCGTAGCAATAAATATTTTGGCTTTTTTTGATTTTGAGATATTTTGAAAAAAGTGGAAAGCGCAGCTTAGAGAGACCAATCCACGAAAATTTTTTTGCTTTTTTACTTTTCTTGGGTCGATGTATAAACGTGCCAATGCTTATCAAAATCCCCCAAAAATTGACGAAAATAGCGTTTTGCTGCTCGACCAATAGGGCCGGATGTCGCGCATCGAGAGAGTCAAAGATAACCAACGGTAGTGATCGCCAGATATTAACACGAAGTTAATAGGCCGATTAAAGTAGTGAATTACTAGCAAGTTATTAGTAAGTTTAAGTGCGTGTTTTTGTACATAATTTGTCGAAATAAATTGAGAAATCGTTTTTGACATTTGCGAGTTATATTTGTTGTTGAGAACCCGTAACAATACATTAAAATTCTGCTTGTTCCTAAAAGTAAATAATTTATTTACTTTTACAAACAAGCAGTATTTTAAAGTGTTATTCTGGTTAATGATTTTCCTTTTACATTCACTAAACTCAATTTTGAAGATAAACGGATTGAAAGATAACTTACCAAGCTACAAGTAAGCTACCTATTATTTAATTTCAGTTTCTGTAATGCGTTTTTAGTCCAACCATAAAAAATGTAATGGTTAACCACAGTGGCGCAGGGTGGGTAGTAGTCCCTCTTAAACCACAAATGAAAATTTGAAAACAGAAGCAGACATTTCCTGACTAAATGCGTCGGAGACAAAATTTTCAGAAAATATTGGAGGAATAATACTTTAAATGCTCGCAGGCGAAAATAGATACAAACTTTTTTGATAACTGAAAACCTACAGACAAAAGTTTAAAACCGGAAAAATACGCCGCAGGTACAGACACCTTAGGAATTTTTATTTTTCAAGAGCAATGCTGCACAAATACAAAAGGAACATTTTTAAATAAAAATCGATACAAGTAAAGTTGTGCATAACTGATAATTTTAAGGTAAAATTAAATAATAATAATAACTTCTTTTTAACCAAAATCTAATGCCAACCAAAGACTTCTTTCTATATCATATTTAATTGGGTTAAAATTGTTTGAGGTGTTTTTGATCGTGTATTCAAACAGAAAATTTATTTTATTTGCCGATCTCGGTGTTTTAGGACCTAAAACTCATATTTAATAAAAGGAAAAAATTTAATTTTCATGTTTAATAGTCCACCTTTTGTAAAGTGGACTAAAAATCAAATCATTTAATAATTCTCGCCCTAAACAAATGTTTCAGGTTGTCCGCCCTTTGACGACTGCGACTAAGGTCACTGAAACGCTTTCGACGGGAATCGGGCGAATAGCGGTCTCTCATTATTACATGCTATACTCTATCTGTTTTTTATCCTCTTATAGAAATTAAGCCCCCTAGATGTGGACTTGTTCACGCGGTATATTAGAAAATACCTCTTGATAACTAGAAAGTGTGTACCCAATTTCACAAAAATCTCTAGAGAAGATTTTTTTTTAATCCACCAAACTTTTAAACGTTTAAAACATGGTCTTTTTCAATAACATGCTGTGTATCTGAAATACCCTTATATTGTATTGTATTCTAAAGTTGTAGCAGGCCGTACTAGACCTCCATGCACTGCGGCCACACGTGGATCTATTGTGCCCACTAAGTTTGACTAAAGTGTCATATTTTTTTCACATAGTACACAGAAAAACTCTGCAGACAACAACAAAAAATGAATGAATGAATGAACTGAAAGAAATACCCTTACCTCGATAAGATCCCGTATAGGACAGACGGTCGGAAGGGCTATAACAACACATAATTTGTTTTCTTTTTCTTTCTTGTACCATTCTGGTGTGTATGTGGTATAAACGTCACTCGGGAGACTGTTTGTATAAGAGCACAAGAGCGATATGGCGCCAACCAAATCGACTTTTGCAGATCCAGGTCCGTTGACGTAATAGGGTCGAATCTGATCCTCGTTGTACATGTTTAGAATGCCTTCGTGGTCTGGTTCGGACCTTTCTTCGTTTTTTCCAATTAACAACTAAAAAATAAGTACGATTTAACAGCCCACCTAACATAAATATGCAGCTAGTCAGTTTTTGATCTGTGTCGCACATGCGAGACCCCCTTTTGTTAATGGATCTCTCTAGGTCTGATGCATGAACACTAGTGAACAAGACTGCGAGGTCTTCTTTTTGGTATTTTACAAAGCGCCACTGTAAGTTAACTTAAGTCACGGCAGTGCCCGGCCAAGTTCGCAGCATAAACTGCTGTACCTTATTTGACCTATCTAAAACTCTACTTCGGAATGAGCCACGAAACTCAAACTTTGCACAGTCGTAGATATCCATAGGGTTAATATCCCCTCATGGACTTCCATAAAGTAGTAAAGTAGTTACGAATTTTCAAAAAACCTCGGAATTGCCACTCATTGCTGAAGTGCTAACTACAGTACCGGCAAAAAGCGGAAAAACAACCTAACCTAAGTAACATTATTACCACTCAAGGTTTTATTAGTTTGGTTCCGAGGTTATGTAGAGGGTGCTGTTATGGCTTTAGGATCAATTTGGCTACATAAAGGTAATTTATATTGCCAATTACCTTATTATACAACCAAAAAGTGATTTATAAAGGGAGTAAAATAAAACTGATATTCCTTCTGTTCCATTTAGATACTTTCAGTTTTATTGATTTCTGATTTATAAAGATGGTCTTATAAAACCCTTTACCTAAAGTTTTTAAAAAGAAATAAATATAAACTTTGGTCATTTAGTTTTTTTCATTACTTTAGGTCATAACAAAAGTGTCTTATAACAAAGCTATAAGATTACCTTATATCCTTTTGTTTTTATAGTTACCAGTAGTTTAATAGTAAATATGATTATATAGGCAGCCATATAGAACCTAGTTTCCTTAAGGTTTTTAAGAGTGGTAAATATAAACTTTAGACTTTTGGTTTTTGCCATTACTTTTAGGCATTTTAAAAAGGTTTTATAGGAAGGCTTAAAGGTAAACTTAATTCTTTTGTATTTATAGTTACCCATAGCTGCATATTAAATATTATTTAAATAGGCGGCCATATAAAACCTTGTTTCCTTAAGGGTTTTAACAGAAGTAAATAAATACTTTCGTGTTTTAGTTTATTTAGGTACTTCTAGTAAAAATAATAGATATACCTAGGTACAGATTGGTACCTACCTATTGCAAGAATAATTATTTAAAGCACAATAATTACTAATTGTTGAGCTTCCGTCCTCCTGGCTAGGGCATAGATAAGACCGGTTTAAACGGCCAATATAAAAGGTTTCCCTCCAACCTGCAGGCACAACGGATATCATTGCACTGGCCCTCTTGATTGTGTGCAAATTGCACGATAAAAACATTTAAAAGTGTTGAATTATACGCTTTCAACACTTTAAAAAACAAATACAAAAAAATTAAGTGAGGTTATGTTGACTATGTTTACCTTCTCTTTTTTATTGGTTTCATAAGGGCACTCAAAAATCTTTGTTGCGATAGAGTAACAAATAAAACCAAGTGACCACTATAAAACGATAATGGCGTATATAAAATAATTTCAAAAATATTGTAAACAGAAAATATTTATCTAGTCGTTTTAGCAGTGTTTTTTAACAATAATTATACTTTAATGTTGATTTATGTAAACCAAACAGACTTTTTTAATGGTGAATAGTATAAATTATTAATTTTTTATTTTAAATATTTGTTATTTTGTTATCAAAAAACGATTAAAAAGCATTTTTGAGAGGGCGCGCTTGTTTTGAGAGCTTTTCAGATACGATTTTATCAAAAAAATAAGTCTGGCAGGCAATTTGATGATCAACAAAACGACAAACTTCTCATATATAGGTATATTTTTATGTGATGAAATAATTTTGGGACATTTTTGGCAATTTTGTGACCTAATTTATTTTATATAGCCATTGTGAATCTAAAATATCGCTAAAGCTTTTATAGGAAAAATTCTTTACTCTAAAGGTATTATGGTATTCAACAGAATCGCCAGGATACCAAATCTAGTTTTATAATAGGGTAGAGGACGTTTCTGAGTTGCTTTTAGAACCTGGCAGAATAGCTTTAGGCTCTAAAAGGTTCTATACTGGTGGAACCGCTAGAGGGCGAAGCTAGAGTTTATTTCTTATGGTTTTATAGTGAGTTTAATACATAGGTTGCCATCACCAATAGGGGAGTCCCATTTAGGAGGTCTAAGGGGTATATAAGGGTAATGGGAACGTGCTACCGACCAATCATTGAAACTAATGGTTTTAAGGAAAGGCGCTGGCAACCTTTTAGCTTCTGCTATAAATAAAGAAATGTTACTTGGGAATATATAAAATATATTATATATAAATATATATAAATCTGATTCTGTACCAACTATCAAATAACAAGTGGTACATTTGAAAACTTCTGTCTAGTTCTCAGTTTGGGTGTTTCGGCGATTTTCGATACAAAATACAAGTTTTTTTCTATGTAATTTTAGGCAAAAATGGCAAGTACCACTCAAAAGAGACATAAAAGTTATGTGTCCTTAAAATTTTACAACTGCGCAAAGAATAGTCTAGATATAAAATTTTAAAAGTGCTAAAAATTAGCAATATTTCAAAGTTTTTGCCAATATTGATCATTTTTGCCACTTTTAAACATTTATATTTAGACTATTCTTTGTCAAACTTTTGTGAAATATTCAGGACATCTGTAAGTTTTACGTCTTGATAGAGCCAATAATTTGAAAGAACTTCGAAATTAAATTACAAAAGCATTTATATTACTATTACCCCTAACATGCTCCTAAACATAAGAGTTGGTTTCTATTTTAGGCAAGGAGGACTTATCGAGCATTTACTTTAATATTTTTGGTTGAGAGGGACTCCTTTTAGAATGTGTTATTTTTTTTAAGAAGCTGCAATAATTTGATGTTCTGTATTATTTTTACATTTTATGTTGTCGGAAATAAATCCGAGTCGTTCTAAAAAACCGACCAGATTTATTAACGAAAAAAATCAATAGATTAGCATAATTCGCGTGTTTAAGAACGCATTTTATTAGTTACAGCAAAACGCACCTCATCTGCGTGCGATCTAAGGTAGACTAATTTATTTCACGCGACAAAACTGCACGGAATAGAAACAGACATACAATGAGTTTTGCTTTCGTTCCCTGTCTCGAAGAATGCATGACACTCATAAATTGGGCGTATTCCACCGTATGTTCCTAGATGGGTGGACCAGTGGGTAGGTGGAAAGTCCTAGTATATAAAAAAAAACTTACATCATTCAATATTTTCTCAGTGTATTGATACTCTTCGTATCTAGCTTCGAACTTCGCTCTATCCTGTCTTTCAACCAACATATAGTATAGGCTGGATTTGTTTCTAGCACGCCCCTTAGACTGAATGTAGGATCTATAGTCTTCGGGATGTTCGAATTTGACAACCATGGAACACGTCGTTATATCCACACCTAAAGATTTGAAATAAATGGAAATGTTTTAAAAAACCTGGGATATATTGAAATTCTATCCCAAACACAAAATTATTTAACGGAAAATTGGCCTTTAAAAAAGACAAAAAATGGAAAAAAAAACAAATAACTCGATCCGACTTATTATGGTGAAATGAGGTGAACATGCAGGAGTAGATAGTTTTTCAGCGAAAATAGACCTCCTATCGACAAAAAGTTAAATAATTAGTTATTTATGATCCATTTGTACTTAACCAAAATTTTTTTCTCAAAAAAACGTTTTTTGATATTTCATATCATAAAATCTTTAGATTTAAGCAAAAAACTACTTAATACTAATACTTAAATTGACATTTAGCACGTGCGCACTCTGTTAGGAATCACTTTTAAGAATGCTCGCAGGGGCGTCTCGGAAAGTTGAAGCTATTTACAAAAATTCAGCCTGTTACTTATTACTTGAAAAAATACTCTGCCAATATATGGGCCCCTAAGCTCACACTAGGTACTATAGTTATAGTGTACGTGTGAGCTAATATAACTAAAAAATTAAATATATTTTATTCAACTCCAGACTAAATTACCTTTTGTTTGATACCACACAAGCCATGTTTTGACTTAAACTCAAATTTTTGAAATCTACCCCCACCCTTAAAAAAAACAAAAACTAAAATGTATTTTACTTACCTTTCGTTTGATATCACACACGCCATATTTTCACTTAAACTCTAATTTTTAAAATATACCCCCACCCTTTTTTTAAAATAAATTAAAATGTATTTTGTTTAATTGCAGACTCAATTACCTTTCGTTTGATATCACACACGCCATATTTTCACATAAACTCTAATTTTGAAATCTACCCCCACCCTTTTATTTGGTTTGTGTTCGGTGGATTTTGTTCATTTTTAAATGGGACCATCTCGACCCAAGACCCAGACTAGGTACCAAATTTTATTAAAATCGGCCAAGCGGTTTTTGAGTTATGCGCGTTGGTCGTTACAGACAGACATACAGACAGACAGACAGACAGACAGACAGACAGACAGACAGACAGACAGACAGACAGACATACAGACAGACAGACGGCGCAACAAAAAAGTTTCAAAATCATCTGAAACTAGGATCACCATAGCTCACACTACTATAGTCTAGTATATGTGTGAGCTAATAGACCGGTGTACTGTAGACTATACGACTTCAAGCTAAATAAAACCAGTTGAAAACACTTACCCTCTTCCAACACGTTAGATGCTAAGAGAACGTTGATTTCTTTGTTATCAAAGCTGGTTATGATTTCCTTGTTCTTTTTGCTAACCCACAACTGTTCCCTTGTATCATTATAGGGGTTGTTGTTAGCTCCTAAAATAATTGAAGTCCAAATTATACGTATTTGTAATAACGTCATTTTTGTTTATCTTTGTTTAGTATATTATAAACAGCGGTGACAATAAACTTTTAAAAAAAGGTAGTGTCTATGATTAATTCATTTTTTAAATAGGTAGGTAATTGGTTATGTGGAGTATCCGTCACTGTCAATCAAAAACATGAGTTTGTCAACTTGTCGGAAATTATTTTAAAAAGTTGTAAAATGCCGAGAAACAAAAATAATAGGTATATTGAACAATCGCAGCTGATAATTTTAAATATATTGGATTTTTTTAAACTGGAAAGGGAACAAGTCCGAAAATAAAATTCGGGACACAATTTATTGTATATTTGCCAAAAAAAAACGTAACATTGGCAACAATAAGTCAAAAGTTCAGGGAAGAAATTGAATATTTTGTGTTTTCCATCGACTCCTTAAGAAGATGGATCAATAGTATAGGCTTCAAGTGGAAAAAATCAAATAATAGAAATCATTTGATGGACTTACCAGATATTGTTAATAAAAGAATACATTTTTTAAGGGAGTAGAAATAGAAATTTAGGTCTGGAAGGTTTTACTGCCGTTTTAATTGATGAGACGTGAGCAAGGGATGCTTTCGTAGTAGCTGGCAAGATGACACCAAGCATACAGATTCAAGAAAGCACAGTGAAATTGTTTCTTTTCCAGTTGAAGCCAATATATTAATTATCAGCTGCGTTTGTTCATTATTCATGATCAATCATAATAATAAGTATTAATTGTTATTAAATTTGTTAATAAATACTACAAGAACAATTTATGTATGCGTATGTAAAATAGTAATTTATGCAACAAGTGTGTATAGTGTGTAAAGTTACCATTTTTTAACGAATGGGAAATATAAAGCAGAATTAGGCGAGTGCGACAAGCCCATATTAGTTAAAAAAAGATTCAACTTTACAGATGAGATGCATACAATATTTTTTCTACTGCCGAATATTTTATATTATAAAGTAGTATTTATTTGTGTTTGGTACTCAGTACATAAAAAATACTCTGCCAATATATGGGCCCCTAAGCTCACACTAGGTACTATAGTTATAGTGTACGTGTGAGCTAATATAACTAAAACCTGAAATATATTTTATTCATCTTCAGACTAAATTACCTTTTGTTTGATACTACACAAGCCATGTTTTGACTTAAACTCAAATTTTTGAAATCTACCCCCACCCTTAAAAAAAAACAAAAAACTAAAATGTATTTTGTTAAACTCCGGACTCAATTACCTTTTGTTTGATATCACACACGCCATATTTTCACTTAAACTCTAATTTTTAAAATATACCCCCACCCTTTTTTTTAAATAAATTAAAATGTATTTTGTTTAACTGCAGACTCAATTACCTTTCGTTTGACATCACACACGCCATATTTTCACATACACTCTAATTTTTGAAATCTACCCCCACCCTTTTATTTGGTTTGTGTTCGGTGGATTTTATTCATTTTTAAATGGGACCATCTCGACCCAAGACCCAGCCTAGGTACCAAATTTCATTAAAATCGGCCAAGCGGTTTTTGAGTTATGCGCGTTGGTCGTTACAGACAGACATACAGACAGACAGACAGACAGACAGACGGCGCAACAAAAAAGTTTCAAAATCATCTGAAACGCAAAGATATATAAAAAATTTTGAAATCGGAGCAACTTTTTTTTTCTCGAAAAAATTAGGATCACCATAGCTCACACTACTATAATATAGTATATGTGTGAGCTAAAATTACGCACTTATATCATAAGTGCTGCTAATGACCCTTTGAACCGACTATATAAGTCTAAACGCTAAGTATTCCTTAAAGTGATATTTTTCTATGGGGAAATGTCACTTTAACGAATACGTCCTATCGTTAATTCTTTCTTAAAATCGTTTGCAAACACGGCGCAAACAGCCAATACAAATACATAATACACTATTAATTTCTAAACGCGATAGTAAATTGTCTAACCAAATATTGATTGGCAAAAATATCTACGCCATACGTTTTTTTCTCACCTGGTGACGTCATTACAAATGCGTATAATTTAGACAATATAAACTAATATCTATTATCTAGATATTACAAAATGTATGAACATTACCCGATTAAAAATTACAGCAAGCGAAAAAAAGTTACCAAATTTTATGCTCTTATAGTTTCCAAATTAGAGCCCGCACTGGGAACTAACCGTTAAATATAGCAGTTAACCATATAAATGTGCTCTAAGAAGACGGGGGTCAAAATGATAAATGACAATTAAATGACTCCATTTCTGTCGAAGAAGAAAACCGATAGTAGAAATTTGATATTTTGAGAAAACGCGTAAAGTTTTGTACTTTTTTAATGTCTTAAAATTTTAAAATAAAAAGTGATACATTTTGTTTTTTTTTTCAAAATTTTACTTCAAAGTAGTAACGGCATTTGATTAGATCAATTTTTTTCATTATAAACGTGAATTTTAACTAAAAACAGCGCCACATACGGCGTTTCTGTTTAAGATCAGCTTGCTCTACCCTGATACTAACGGAATAGCCGAATGTTAGTATTTTTACCTGTAATTTTTCAAGATTTTCTTTTTCTTCTATTATTATTACAGTTTTTTTTTAGATATTTTTTGTTCAATTTCACATGGTAATAATAATGATCTATAATTAACATATTTTTTTAAATTTTATTTCTTAGATCAATTTATTACATTTGAATGCATTTTATCAGTACAGCGTGAAAAATTGAAAACTTTGAAGGAGGTCTAAGGTACTTCTAGGGGAAATAGGAAAAAAATCTTCCACACTATGCGACTCTCAAATTTTGAAGAAGTTTGAAGGTGAAAACCATATCTTGATACATTAAGCTGTTTTTGAGCCATTATGTTTTTTTTTTTTAATTATAAAGAATCCAACTATCAAACTGAATGTCCTCTGTCACTTTTAGTATAACATTCGGCTTTTATGAAGACTGGGTAAAGTCCGTCCGATTTTTTTATGCCACTTTTGGTTTTATACCCATGCCATACCATAAAATATGAAAATATTAAGAACTCAATATGTCATTGAAATTTTTTCGAGTTTGTTTTAAACATTGAACTGCTTTCTGTATGCAGTACATCCAGAATGTACTGAAAGGAGGCGCCAAAGTGGCAGCAAACACCCAAACTATTTATTTTTGTGATAGGTCTGAGCTGGGAACTTTAGCGCCAAAAGGTGGTTGAAATGCGCTAAAAATTTTAAAAACTTAAGTAGATTTTGTTAACAAATTTAAATAAGTTAGGCGGCAGAACTAAAAAATAATGTTTGCCTGGAAGCCCCTCCCTGGATCCGCCACTGCATATCGCACCCTCAAAACAAAAAAAGTCCTAACTCAAAAAATACGCAAGGAAACGCAAATAACTAATGATAGGATTTTTTTGTAGCTTATGTTTGTTTTTATATATAAATCTAGTTTCAGAGATAATATTGACAACTTTTTTTTGGGATGCTTGTTAGGAAATGTTTGTTCTAAGAAAATTGGGAAGTATTTTTCATCTACATTGAAAATTAGTAGATTTTTAAAGAAAAAAAGTTAGGCCTTAGTTACTAAATGGCTCAGTAAAGCACTTTCCGGGCACATAATCGAGATTTTACATTAATTTCATTACCAATCGATAGTGACCTCTCATTTAAGTCAGATATTGACTTAAAATCGATTTTCCCAATTTTTTGAGCTAGTTCTTTAATTTTTTCGGGGTGCGATATGTAAATTCAAACTTCTCAAGAAAAGAAAGTTAAAATTTCTGGTGGATTCAAAATTTAGTGCTAATCAAGTGCTCTGGAAAAAACATCTTACCGAATTTAATGCTTTCCCATTGTCCGAGTTATCCATAGAAAAAAGATAGCAGTGTAGTATAAGATCGTAATGGTTTAAAAGGGTCATGTCAAAACTAGGAAAACTAAATGCTCATATTTTTATAGAAAAAATAAATTTTGCAAATTGGAAAAAAATATAACAAAAGAAAAAGATAAAAAAAGTGTTGAAAAGTTTTGAATGACCCCGAATGAACCGAAAGCATTGAATTAATAAAGGAAGCTTAATAAAAGTAAAAAATTTTAACAACGTAAATATTCTTAAACGAAATGCAGGTATTTTGTTGTGTATAAGTTGTGCTTTTATTAATAAAAATAAACTTGGCAACAAGAATTCCCTGGATAATTCCGTTTACAGTGAAACCTCCTATAAGCGGACACTCACGGTTTCGTCGATTTTGTCCGCTTATTGGAGGTGTCCGCTTAAGAGTGGGAACTGCGAAATTTTGATATAATATTTATTAACAATTTCCGCTGCTTGAGATTTTCCGATAATAAATTTTTCGGCGATCTTTCGTGCTGATAGATGTTCCTTCTCCGAAACGATAACAACTTCAAATTTTCGACATAAACCAAGAAGTTTTTTTACTAGGCGCCATTTCAAAGAGATTACTAGATAGATATTACTCAACTGAACAATAAAAATAAACACAGCAGTCCCGCCGAATAAAATATAAATACGACAGAAGTATTTAGTCTCCGCAATTAAACGGAAAGATGTAATTCCCCGGCTACAGAGTGCATTGTTGCCAACATATTACATAATATTTATGTCTACGTCGTGCAGCGCTCCGTCCCGTTGTCAGAGGTTCGCGTCCGGTTAAGGGAGGTTTTAGAAAAAAATTTTAACCAAAAAACTTGTCCGCGTCCGGTTGTTAGAGTGTCCGGTTATAGGAGGGAATTTTACATGTGAAGACATAGGCAAAAGTCTGGTTCCAACAAATTTGTCCGCCTAAAGGGAGTGTCCGCTTAATAGAGGTGTCAGCAAGGAGTGGTTTCATCGAGGGCTGGCTCGGTATTTCCTTTTGGTGTACAGGTTAGGGGAAATACCAGGAAATACGTGGGAACTACTGGGAAATATACTAGGAAATACCGGGAAGTGCTTGGGAAATACTAGGAAATACCATTGAAATTTGAGGAAACACTGGGAAATACCAGGAAATGCCGTAGGTATTATACCGTAGGTATTTCCTGTTGGTGTACAAAAATCGGCGAAGCCACCCCTCGGGTTTCACTGTACTTATATATAAAGAAAAGTCCAGATTTGTTTACGTATCTACTTGTGAAAAAAACGATTTAAATATACTTTAGTGTACACACTCTTCCATAATACACAACATTTTACCATTTTTTATGAAACAAATCCAAATAAAACGGGAATGGGACAATTCGCCGAGAACAACTCCCTCTTGCGCGGGAGAACGGAGACAAGTCGAAAAATGTGCATTTTGAGTTCTTGTCTTTTTTTGGGGGTTTACGAGGCCGAAAGTTTTACTGGGCACATTAAGAATATTAGTAGATTTCACTATCCTAACCTAGGTTTTTCTATTGTGTCTTTTTTTTGGTCAGGAAATGAACTATGAAATGTGCAAAAAACTTTAACTGGCAATTTCTCAAAAATGAGTTTTTCGACTTATCTCCATTCTCCCGCGCAAGGGGGAAATTTACCGCGAGGACAATTCGCCGGCGGCCAATTTGCCGAGGGACAATTCGCCGCGAGATTTTTTAAGGCTTTTCGAAAGTATTATTTAAAAAAAATTAAAAGAAAATTCTTTTCAGTTTTATTTTATAAATTAGTTTTTGAAAAAAACTACTTTTTAAAAAATATTATTTTTAATTTTTAATTTTTTTTTATAAATTAGATTTTTGAAAAACCATTTATAGAAAAAGCATTTTGGTTTTCAAAAAACCATTTTTTTGCAAAATGTTGGTGGTCTAGACACCTATGAGGACTTGTTTGCGATTACTTGACCACGGTTAGGTTTAACGCAGATTTTGATCTCTCAACAAGAGGACAGGGGAGGTATGATTTAAGAAAAAATAAGTTAAGTTATATTAAAATATAAATTAAAGAAAAATTATTGAGGCGATTTGTCCCCGCGGCGAATCGGCCATGATTTTTTAATCGACACATAAGTTAATTATCAAACTAATAATTCAAATTTAACTCCCGTTAATACATATATGGGGTGGTGTTGCTAAAATAAAATAGAGAACTGGTGACGTTGCCAGTACTTTAAAAATATCCTTTTAAAACTAAATATTCTATTATATTACCGCAAAGCTTGGCAACAAGAATTCCTGTGTTAATATTTTGTAGAAAAATAATAAACAAATACCCCATTACACAAAATTTTTAAATGCGTTCTTTAGTTATTTCAATGCTCTAAGGACGAGAATCCCCTGACGTCACAGTAGGACTCCCGCATTTTTTAATTTTTGAGTCGGCACCATCGATTTTATCACAATGTTAGGTTTACAAATAAATAAATAATTATGCTTGGCGATTTTAATAGTCGAACTGGTAGACAAAGCCAAAGCAAAGTGGTAGGACCATTTGGAGAGGAAGTAACAAATGATAATGGCTTTAGACTGATACAATTGTGTGAAACCCATAATCTAAAAATAAATAATGGTTTTTTTAAACATAAGGATATTCATCGGTATACCTGGATTCAGCCAACAAGAAATCTTAGATCAATCATTGATTATGCTATAGGTGGACAACACTCGGAACTAAACTGGTATGATGTGCGAACACTTCGTGGTGTTACCTGTGGATCTGACCACCATCTCGTAAAAGCAAAAATATTATTCCCTGGAAGAAAAACAAATAGAGACGAAAGTATTGGAGAAAGTGAAAACCTAGAGTGTATCGAAGAAAATCAAAAATACAACTTTAGAAGTCTAGCAATCGAAAGTACGCAAAGATTGTATCAGAAACGATTGGATGAAAAATTATTAAACACACAGCATTCATTTGAAGAGCTGTATACAAACATAGTAAATAGCTTGAAGGAAGCAAGCAAAGAAGCTGTTGGATACCAAGATAATAGAAATAACAATGTGGTGGACAGAGGAAATACAGGAAATGGTCAAGGAGAAAAAACGCACATACTTGAAATGGCTCAGTACTAAAGAGCAAAGAGACCTATAAATCTACAGGGATACCAGAAGACAGCTAAGAAATTTGATACGCACAGAAAAGAATGAAATGTTCGAGCGCAAATGCCACGATATAAATACAGTAGGCAAAGTTCTGAAGTATGGAAATTCATTTCTACAATAGAAAACCCAACAAAAGAAAAAGTAAACGTCCAGATCATCAAACCAGAACAATGGACAGAACACTATAAGGGACTGCTGCAGGAGACGAGACCCGAATATCTGGCAGCCTCTCCGAGGAGAGACATAGAAGTACATGGAGAGGAAGTAATCATCGAAAAAGAAATGATAAAGAATAGTATTAAAAAGCTTAAATCCGGAAAAGCTAGCGAACCTGGGGAAATATATGCTGAAATGCTCAAATATGTATCAGAAAAACTACTCGAAAATCTCACATATATTATCAATCAATGCATAAACGGACATCCAGTACCTGATGATTGGAAAATTGCATGCATATCCTCAATACATAAAAAAGGAAACAAGCTGGATTGCAACAATTACAGAGGAATTTCAGTAACCAGTACTCTAAGTAGATTGTACGGTAGGATTCTTAGAGATCTAATAGAGAATGATTTTCATGAACAAGAAGAAGAGCAAAGTGGGTTTCGTGCAGGCAGATCTTGTAGTGTTAATGTTTTTTGCCTTAAACAAGTAATTGAGAAAAGGAGCGCCAGAAATATAGAAACTCATGTTACCTTTGTGGACCTACAAAAAGCATATGATACCGTTCCAGTAGAAAAATTATTGACAGTGCTAGAGCAGACTAATATTAATCATACATACATAAAAACTATACAAAGGGTCAAAATCTAAAATTAAAATTGGAAATCGACTTTCAAAAGAATTCCTGGTAACGAAAGGCTTAAGACTGGGAAGTTGTATCTCTCCAACCCTTTTTAAAATATATATCGCAGTAGTTCTAAAAAACTGGAAATGCAAAGTATACAGCATGGGAATACAACTTAACGACCGATTTACCATATACACACTACAGTTTGCTGACGACCAAGTAATTGTAGCTAATGATAAACAAGACATGGAGTATATGATGAGAAAGTTAACGGAAGAATACCAAAAGTGGGGGTTAACAGTGAACGTGGAGAAGACACAGTACTTATGTATTGAAAACGAAGCAAGTGAATTAGAACTAGAGAATGGACAAACAATATCTCCATACAATGAGTATGTATACTTGGGTGTCACATTTGAAAAGACAGGAACAGACTGTAAAGAACTGGAAAAAAGAATAGTAAAAGCAAAAAAGGTTATTGGTTGTCTTAACAGTATTTTATGGAGGAGAGAGATAAAGAAAAATGTAAATTTTAACATATATGAAACAATGGTGAAAAGCACGCTGTTGTATGTAATAGAGACTTGTCGCGTAACAGAAAAATACAAAGCAAAAATGGAAAGTGTCGAAATGGATGCAATAAGAAGATCAATGAGAATATCCAGAACAGATCATATAAGAACTGAGATCATAAAAGAAACAATGGGAATCGAGGGAAGCATAACGGATGACATCACTAAAAGGCAACTGATATGGTACGGCCATGTACAACGGATAAGCGACGAAAGATTACCAAACCAGGTCCTAGAATGGCAACCAATAGGGCGCAGAAAAAGAGGGCGTCCTAAACTGGAATGGCAACAGTCAATCCAAAGATCAATGAGTCAAAAAAACCTGACGGAAGATAACTGTCAGGATCGAAGGAGGTGGAGAATAGGCGTCGGACAACGTAGAAAAACGTTCTAAACTGACATAGTAGTAGTAGTAGGTTTACACCGGATAAGAAGTATGACTTCATTACCTTTCAAACTAATGTTTTTTAAACAATTATGATTCGAGCTAAACAGCGCTTTAACGTTTAATTTTAGAATCAAACCCAAGATGGGTTTAGCCCTAAAACCACAAACAAGTGTAAAACCTTTATAAAATGTTATTTCTGTTAGTGTTTTACTTCTTCTAAAACCAATGATTTTAAACACAGTGTTTTTAAATGAAATTTTGTTCGCAACGCCTTACCTACTACGAAATTCGGCTTGATATAGCTGTAATCAGGATCAGCTTTGCTTAGACCATCTAAAATATAGAATAAGACTTTGGCTGTAAACCGACGTTTAGTGAAAATGAGGGCACAAAGTTCTTCTTTTGAAACTTCCTTGTATTTATCCAACAGTTCGATTAGGGTTCTGACCTAAAAATATTTAAAAAATATTACTATACTATGGCTTATCATGCGTATAAAGCTTAGAGCATTCAATGTTTGAAGGTATGGAGATTTTCTTGATCGAAAAAAAAGCTCCTGCGGGAGGTAGGGTTCAGTTCGGTTTAGAGACATGAGACGGGAATTGATAGCATTTCGAGGGAGGGTGTGAGGCAAAACATTGGTGTAGATTATAAAAAAGTAAAATAAATGGATACATGACGGATCTGATACCTTCCTAGCTAGCCTATTAGCACACAAGTGATGCCATGATATATCAGCCTTTAAAACAGTTTTTTTTCAAATGTAGTCTGGTGGTGTAAGGTACGTTGATTATAAATTAAATATTTCCTTTAGGTGTAAGCATGATTTAATCTCTTATAAACAATTAACTTTTCGTCAAGTCTAATTCTTCTTTATTAGCATATATGCGTACTATCAAGCTTCCGGTCGCTACAAGACAGGAGATATTATATGGGAAGAGGAGAGGTATCTCATTATATTTTTTCCACCATTTTAGACCATTAATAATTGATATAGAAATGTAAAAGAAATTGTGTTCGAATTCGCGAAATTTTTACTTTTAAATTGCATCTTGACTTTATTCATGATGTTTACCGTATTTCACAGGCGCTTAAATTTATAGTTTTTGTAAATTGGATGCTCCTTATATTATTTAATTAATAGATTGGGCTTGGAATATACTTTCCAAAAATACCCCATATGTCGCAGTTTTGATAAATAGTTTCTAAAATATTAGCGATAAATTTTTATAATGATTTTTCATATATTAGCTATAAATTTTTATAATGATAAAAAAATAACATTACCACTTTTGTGTTAATTTCAGTGTCCTTATTTCGAACTATGTTAGTCCCCATGTATAAACCTTGACAATGACAACTATTTTTTTTTAATGACGCAATGACGCTCAAAATGACAACCGGTAACGACAACAAAGTCACTGTTGATACATAATTTGGAATAAGTATACTAAAATTAACACAAGAGCGGTACCGTTATAATTGCTAATATCTCAGAAACTATAACTCTACACAGCGGCAAATCGGGTATTTTTGGAAAATATGTTCCAAGTCTAATCTATTAATTAAATAATATAAGGAGCATCCAATTTGCAAAAACTATAAATTTGAGCGCCTGTCAAATATAGTAACCATCAGGAATAAAGTCAAGATGCAATTTAAAAGTAAAAATTTCGCGAATTCGAACACAATTTCTTGTATATTCCTATATCAATTAGTAATGGTCTAAAAGGGTGGGAAAAAATATAATGAGACACCCTGTACACATTCACAATTGTTGTACGTTGTACAAAACCTTATTTATTCATCTACAGTAAGTACTATATGAATTTGTCAGATGTGGAATTTACAGCAAACACTATCAAGCCCGACCACCCGACTTACCGAACTGAAAATCACAAAGGTTAATTTTAGCGCCCCATGTTCTAAATTATACGCTCCGTTATATGATTTATACCCTAGGGCGCTAAAACTAATATTTGCAATACAATTTTGCTTCTAACCTTATATGAGAAAAGATGAATAATAAGTAGCCGTGGTGGCTCGGTGCGTTCGCGCATTGAACACAAGTGAGTTAAGGAATCTCGCTTGCTACAGTGACGGGTTCGATCCCCGTCGGTTGCCGAGGTCGGGTGCGGCAGACATTTATAGGATTCCTGGGGAGTGTAAAATGTAATATTGTGCTACCCCTTCATTCACGCCGGTAACCAGGCCGGATGAGGTCGGATATCTCGTGACTTTGGCGGACTTTGTTACACACTCCTTCAGTCGGTAGGCCATTCTAAGGGACAAAAGGACCGGATAAAAAAAATACCCGGTCTGGGGTTCCAAAGGTGGTCGTTGACCCGCGCAATTAGGCGTTTCGAAATGGCGGCCTTAGTGTCGGCGAAAGAGTCACGGTTATCAAATGAGAGAAAAAAAAATGAATAATAAAAGTAAAATTAAAACTCTGGAATATCATATATAGTTAAGGCTCAGGTTCACATACCGCTTTTAATAAGACAAGCAACACACTTGGTATGGATAGACATGAGACTCCCCCCAAGATTTTACGAGGGAGAACCTCACCTCTGGCATAAAAGGGGGTAATTTCCCCCATTAAACTTGCTTTTGACAGTTTTTTCCTAATAACTCGAAAACTGTCACTTTTTCTGCTATTATTTCCCTCAGAAAGCATTGGTGTACGTGACATAGGCGTAGCAAAAAAGGGAACATTTTAAAAATTAAATAAAAATTTTTTTTGTGGTTTTTTATCTCTAACTTTTCAGGTGGGACTTAGTATGTACATCGGTGCAAAGAAAATTTCAACTATTCGAAAAATGTTAAGAGGATTTTTTCGAAAGTTGACAACTTTCGAGTTATTAGCGAAAAACTGTCAGAGAGCACGTTTAAGGAGGGGACACCGCCCCCTGCCAGGACTAGCGGGTGGTTATCCCTAGTAAAATGTTTCTGTGGGAGTCCCATATCCATACCAAGTGTGTTGCTTCTCTCATTAAATGCAGTATATCGCTCAAATTTCAAATGTAGGGCCTGAACTAATAGATCTTATACCGTTTTCGATCAACGATCAAAAACCGCTCACAAGCGAGATTTCTTTGTTCGATTAGGCAAAACACTCCCAAATCTCGCGCGGATCGTTCTCGCTTGCTCTCAGTCCTGAGACGAATCATCAAAACAATAAACTAACCCTACTTTTTTCATTGTGTTTTGGTGTGTTTTTTCTTTTTTTGTTTGTGTATAGTCCAACAAAATCAATAGAACACTTCGTAGAAAGCCCAAAATAATGGCGTTGAAAGAGTTTTTATCGTTTAGGTCAAGTTCTGAAGAACAAAATATTAATAGGGTTTCTTGATGTTGGATCAATAAATGGAGGTATTTGCTGTGTAGAAACGTTATTTATCACACTTCTTTGTTTTGCTTGTTTAAAAATGTTTCTAAAAATAAAAACAAAAATTTTAAGGGTCTGTGGTAAAAACGCGTTCGATTAGACATCTCGATGGGAGCGCCCCATTTAGAATTTGGATCAATCAAGGATATCATTACGTATGCATCTATTGTTTGGTGGTCAAAAGTAGCTCGAAAAACTGTGATGGTCAGACTAAGCAAGGTGCAAAGACTTGCTTGCCTCAGATGGGGCTCTATCGACTTCAGAACTTTATGCAATAACCATTAAGAATGCTTAGTAGTGAAGAATGGTTTCTGAATATACCAATCCTACACATAAGATCAGACCAGATGTCCTCAAAGTACCTATAAGGACCAACTCTCGAAATAGTCATACAGGAGCAGCATGGTCTGGACAAAACAACCCACTGCCACAGGAAGGATTGATGTGGTACACAGACGGATCAAAGCCTGACGAAGGTAGTAGGGCAGGAATATTCGGGGACAGGCCAAGGAGAGATTTGCATTTTCCACTGGGACATTCCCCGACAGTTTTTCGAATCGAATTCCTTGCCGTCCTAGAATTCGCAAGGGAGAATAATAGAATGGACACTTCGGTGAGACCAAATCTATATACTCAGATAGCCAGGTGGCTCTCAGGGCGCTTATGCGGCCGAAGGTTACCTCAAAGCTAGTGTGGGAATGCCTTGCTGAACTAGTGAAACTGGCGGAACGCAATAGAATCTAATGAAAATGAAACATCTAATATAAAAAAAATCAAGGATCAGTTTGCAGTTGCTCCCACAGAGATCTGCTCCTAGCGGTATTAAAAGCCTATCCTAAATCCCAGTCTTACCTTATGAGAAGAAAACTTCTTCACTCTCTGCTTCTCAGTATAGTGCTTCATGGCCTGTTCAAACATGCTTCGCACATAATCCAGGTTGGTTCCGACATAGCTTACACATTTACTTAAAAGAATATCGTCACAGTGTTTTCTCATTCGCTCGAGCTGGATCATATGAGCAATAATCCCTTTGGTCCCTCCGTAAATACCTGTAATATTAGACAGATATATAGTGCGGTCATTATATACATATAGGTTTAGTATATTCCAGTACGCTTGCGACCTTGAGCAACCGAATCAGTTTTTACCTTACTTGGTTCGTAGGTTGTCAAAAAAAAAAATCAAACGAAAGTTTAATTTCCTACAAAAATGCATATTCAGTACCGGCGAAAAGTGGAGAAATCACCTAAAATTGTATATAAATCTGATCCTGTACCAACTGTCAAAGAAAGGCGGCATGGTAGTGCCGTGGTATGGTCGTCGTCTTCACATGCAGACGGTACCAGGTTCGCGTCTCGAACAACGATGCAAAAAAAAGTCCGTCGCCCTGTCGCCCACTTCCTTTTTAGCGTTCAACAGTCGTCATCGAATTAGCATGCGATGCGATGCACACAAAATGTAAGTTGACCTTGAACATTGAGAATATAAGCAGGTATAGTGCATATTCAGTACCGGCGAAAAGTGGAGAAATCACCTAAAATTGTATATAAATCTGATCCTTCACATGCAGACGGTACCAGGTTCGCGTCTCGAACAACGATGCAAAAAAAAGTCCGTCGCCCTGTCGCCCACTTCCTTTTTAGCGTTCAACAGTCGTCATCGAATTAGCATGCGATGCGATGCACACAAAATGTCAGTTGACCTTGAACATCGAGAATATAAGCAGGTATAGTCCAGGAATCGACACGCAGCCAGCCGCGGAACCAGGAATAATAACCCAGGAGCCTGCTATAAGTACTATATAATCGGTACCAGGACGACGCCAGCACAAATCTCCTACAATCAACTCACGACGACCACGACAATTTCGTAAAAAGGAAAGAAGTCTATCGTTTATAACCAAGTTCTGCTGAGACAATGTTAGATAAATGCAAGTTTAACATGTAGCAGGACCACCTTTCGGAAGGGGTGTAAAAGCGTTGGTCCACGCGTTGGTCCACTGTGTATACTTGCTACGCAGTATAAAGATCCCTGCCCTCGACAAAGAGGTGTCAGGCAAAATTAAGTCCTCTTAGAGAAAGAAAACGTGCATCCTAAAGGGTAAGTGCATCATCTTGATATATGGTGTACGGACAAATCGGGGTTTGCAAAAAGGGCGCGCCGTGTGCCTAGTCGTTAGGCCAAAAATGGTCTCCCCACCACTACTACTGCTACTACTGTCAAAGAACAAGTGGTACATTTAAAAACCTTAGTCTAGTTCTCAGTTTACGTGTTTCGGCGATTCTCGATACAAAATCATTAATGGCCTTTTTGTCTCGTTTAAAAAAAAGCTAAAAAGAAAAGTTATTTCTGTGTAATTTTTATGCAAAAATAGTAAGCAGTATTGAGAGGAGGAGTAAAACTTATATGTGTCCTAAATATTTCACAAAAATTGTACGAAGGACAGTCTAGATATGAAATTCTAAAAGTGCTAAAAATGAGCAATATTTGAAGATTTTTAACAATTTTAAAAATTTATATACATACTATTCTTGGTTCAATTGTTGCAAAATTTTCAGGACGTATAAATTTTACGTCTCTTTCAAATGGCACTTGCCATTATTGTGTAAAATTACATAGAAAAAAGTTTTATCTTTAGCCGAAACACGTGAACCGAGAACTGGACTGAAGTTTTCAAATGTATCACTTGTTCTTTAGTCGTTGGTACAGGATCAAATTAATATAAAATTTTAGGTGATTTATCCACTTTTGGCTGGTACTGTTCATACACGTTTTTTTGTCAGATCAATACTTTTACTGTTATGAGGCTAAACGATTGCAATTTTAGATTTTGTCAATTTTTTTAGCTCACACATATACTATACTATTGGGTCGAGATGGTCCCATTTAAAAATGAAAAAAATCCACCGAACACAGGCCAAATAAAAGGGTGGGGGAAGATTTCAAAAATTAGAGTTTATGTGAAAATATGGCGTGTGTGATATCAAACGAAAGGTAATTGAGTATGGAGTTAAACAAAATACATTTTAATTTTTTTTCTTCAAAAAGGGTGGGGGTAGATTTCAAAAATTAGAGTTTACGTGAAAATATGGCGTGTGTGATATCAAACGAAAGGTAATTGAGTCCGAAGTTAAACAAAATACATTTTAGTTTTTGTTTTTTTAATGGTGGGGGTAGATTTCAAAAATTTGAGTTTAAGTCAAAACATGGCTTGTGTGGTATTAAACAAAAGGTAATTTAGTCTGGAGTTGAATAAGATATATTTCAGGTTTTAGTTTTATTTGCTCGCACCTACACTATAACTATAGTACCTAGTGTGAGCTTAGGGGCCCATATAACAAAAAATGTATAACAAAAGCTTTATTATAGATAATATATTTTTCTTTTAAACAATGTGTAAATGTTAATGTTATTGCTTTCTAAATTTAAAGTTCCAAAGGCGTCCTTATTATTTTTGGTAATAGTTATAAATAACAAAAATTATAGTTTTTATTTAATTTTATTACAAACAAAGCTCTACAAGACAAAAAAAGGTTTATGAACTGTGTTATAAACTATGAAACTAAATTGCACACGATTTATATCTTGGTAAATTTAACCTCAATTTTAGGACGACAAACACCTATAGGATAAACCTTCTCTTAATGGTCTAAAAACTTGAGCTGGATTTCAGCAATTTAATACAAAAATCGACGTCAAATAAATTAGCGAATTTCTTTATGAATTTATTCACGCAATTAGAATATGCTCTTATTTTTATCAATTTTCACAGAACACAACTGTCAATAGTTTTAAACCGTTTTCTTTTCTACAAAAGCAGCAAAATTAATTTATACTAGACTAAAAATTTTAATTTATGAAAAATTCCAAACAATTACTGCCAGTAACAAATAACTAAACATAAACAAATCAAATATCTTATATAGTCGATATAAATTCAAGAAAAAATCCACGGGAACTACACAGCAGCGTCAAGAAAATAGTTTTAAATATAACCTTAGCTTTAACATCACTTTGTGACTCTCCATTTGCAAGTGATTGACAGTTTCACTAAAAATGAATTATAATCTAAACAAAACGAAATTAGGCTGACAAAAATTGGTTCACAAATTAAAAAGTTTAAAATTGCCCTATTTTTTATGTTTGAGCCCCTATTTTATATTTGGTATGAGTTCGCCAGATTCTGATCACAACGGTAACATTTTTTAGGCACTAGAGTCCAATTTGAATTGACACTAAAATTGCTTGTCGGCCTCGGTACTTGGGATAAAGATCCATTGGGAACTCATTCTACTCACCTAGTGTCTTGATCAGAAAGATCGCATCCTGTACTAAATTCCCCAATTTTTTTAACCCATCATTTTTGTCTAAGGGTGTCAGGTCAGCCGACCTTATGAGGACTGAAGCACTCGAGGGCGTTTCCGCCAATCGCACAGACCTTATGAGAGATTCCACTTGGTTTAGGTGATTAATAGCTTCCGCTTCGATAAAATTGATCACATGTGGTTCCACTACGACAATTTCTTCTCGCGGGTTGGTTGAATACCTAAAAAACAATCGAATTATGGGGAGGCATATTACAACAGTGCAGGTATAAAGCAATATATATTTTTTTATTTTTCACCAAATTAGGTAGAAGTAGTAGTAGTAACAGTAGTGGGGAGAGAACCTCTGTGCATTCTTCCACCAAGGCGTCAGTAATCTTAGGAGCGCTGAGCGCCTTTAAGGTGGCCTGGCTGCCAAAGCATTATATTACATAACGGGCAGCTAATTAGTTGAAAAATAACCATTTGATGTCATAACAACGTTGTAATTTTTTTAATTAAACTATTTATTTTTAAATTTTAATTTTGTTGTAAACTTATAACCAGACCAGCAAAACAAAACAGTTGCCCAGATTGAAGAATCCAAAGAAATATCGTGTGACTTGACAACGCCGCATAGTTTTAAATGGGAACCATGATTTTATTTAGCAGCTTTTAAAGTCTTCTGACATTCTGAGCATTCCGAATAAGTTTAGTAAATTTGAAGAAGACATTAAATAAGCACGCGACTGTAAAATAATTCTATGACTACTGATACCACTGCTTACCCAATGACAAATTTTAAACCATCCACCGTGGCCACTTGAGCGTGATATGTGACCTCCAGCGCCTCGACACTTTCCATGATCTTGTTAAGCTTAACGTTGCCATTAAGCAGGGTTGCCGTTAGTCCGAGCACGCGTGGTGGCTGCTTCACATCCTGGAAGGTTTTGCAAAGCTGACGCATCGAATGGTCGCTTACGCCTCTATGACACTCGTCGAATACCAGCAAATTCACTTTGTTTAGATCTAAAAAAAACAAAAGTAAGTAAATTTTCAAAGTACCAAATCTGATCGGATGAAAAATGCTGTTTGTGCCGCGTCGATGAGCAAATTTAAAAATATTGTTATATTACATGTCCGTGACCAAAATCTGTAAACAGATACTCCTTATGGAATCCTAAAACCACCGGCACAGTAAAGTGCTTAAGGCATCAATTTAACTTAAAAAATTACAAATTTAAAAGGATTTTTTTTAATACACTGTTAAAAAGAAAATTAGTAAAATTAGCAAAAAGCATTAAAATACATTAAAAAAACACTTAACAGAATTAACTATACACATGTTAAAATTTGAAAGAATAAACACATTTATCTAATAGCATTTTATCGGATATCTCTTGGCAGACTGCGATATCCTTTAATTGCCTTCTAATAAAACCATTTTTGAAAAAAACAAGGTATTGTGCCTTGGTATCCAAAGCACATCGCTATTTCAAGTAACCATGGAACAATCTGTGGAAAAATTACTATTTGTGTTGAACTGACTACTGTTTTTCTTAACAAATTGCACCAACTTGAGAAAGTCTAGTGATGGAACTATCAGGATGCCCAAATGAGTAAAATATGGACGACAGGATGTTAGTGGTTTTAAATTTAACGTGGCACTTTGAATTATGATTATGATACTTTGAATCTGTGCAAAGTAATAGACAAGATAGCTGTTAACACTGACAGTGTTTGTCAGTCTTCTGACTAGAGAGCAGGAGCTTGTCATTCTAGAACTCAGGATTTCTATAATATTACTTTCCCAAATTATGGTGGAGTCCACCACCACTCTCAAAAGCCGAACTGTCGCCGAACAATCATGAATGGTGTAGCTAATCCGTTCCTAATAGTTATCGACTCCTGAAGCGAAGCAACCAGCGTCTGCACATGCCGCAGACGAGGTGTAGGGCTACATTATAAACACCGGTACAAACGTTATTCTCTTTTAAAACTCGTTGCGTTCTAGAACTCTTAGAACATGGTACGTCAGTAGAAACAGAAAAACGACATTTAAAATAAAACTGTTTTGTATCTCATCTCTTTCAACTGGTGTACCAAGCTTTAGGAGTTCTAGGACGCAACAAGTCTTCAAAGAGAATAACTTACTATATACTGGTGTTTATAATGTAGCTCTTCACCTCGCCTGCGGCATGAGCCGCGGCTGAAATCAACATAAATCAGGAAAAGCGGAGGACCCAGGATTAATCGGCACCCCCTGAGTGTAGTTGCTACTGTCTGATACATAGTTTAAGCCATCTTTTAAAATGTTAACAAATATCTGGCTTCCATGAATAAAAAAAGCTCAGAGAGCCGAAGCATTTCCTCTTATCCCTAGTTCCTCCAGTTTTCGGACTAGAAGATCATGATCAAAGGCTTTTGAGAGGTCAAAATACACACAAAAACTGTTTTATTTTCTTTGTCTAGAGTATTAAAAACAAATTTTAAGGAAGTAAATAGAGCTTGGGAATACAACTTAACGACCGATTTACTATATACACACTACAGTTTGCTGACGACCAAGTAATTGTAGCTAATAATAAAGAAGACATGGAGTATATGATGAGAAAGTTAACGGAAGAATATCAAAAGTGGGGGTTAACAGTGAACGTGGACAAGACACAGTACTTATGTATTGGAAACGAATCAATCGAATTAGAACTAGAAAATGGACAAACAATATCTCCATGTAATGAGTATGTATACTTGGGTGTCACATTTGATAAGACGGGAACAGACTGTAAAGAACTGGAAAAAAGAATAGTAAAAGCAAAAAAGGTTATTGGTTGTCTTAACAGTATTTTATGGAGCAGAGAGATAAAAAATAATGTAAAATTTAACATATATGAAACAATGGTGAAAAGCACGCTGTTGTATGGAATAGACTTGTCGCGTAACAGAAAAATACAAAGCAAAAATGGAAAGTGTCGAAATGGATGCAATAAGAAGATCAATGAGAATATCTAGAACAGATCATATAAGAAATGAGATCATAAAAAAAAGAATGGGAATCGAGGGAAGCATAACGGATGACATCACTAAAAGGCAACTGATATGGTACGGCCATGTGCAACGGATGAGCGACGAAAGATTACCAAAGCAGGTCCTAGAATGGCAACTAATAGGGCGCAGAAAAAGAGGGCATCCTAAACTGGAATGGCAACAGTCAATCCAAAAATCAATGAGTCAAAAAAACCTGACGGAAGATGACTGTCAGGATCGAAGGAGGTGGAGAATAGGCGTCGGACAACGTAGAAAAACGTTCTAAACCGACATAGTAGTAAATAGAGCTTGATCAGTTGATATTTTAGCCATACTGATTGTTGTTTACTAATTTGTATTTTTCAATGTTTTTTAGTAGTCTGCTATGTAGAGCTGTGTAAAAAATCTTCATAACAGAGCATAATAGACACTGACCTGGAATGATTTGGTGCTGTCTTTTGACCTTTTTTATAAATAGGAACTATCTTGGCTATTTTAAGTTTATCCGGGAAAACCCCTTGAAGAAAAGATTGATTGATCATATTAGCCAGTTATTCGCTTAAGCACACTATTTTAATTATAATATTTTTGTACTAGTTACAGCCGTACTTCGTCTACCCGGTGCATGTCATTTAAATATATTTAAAATTTTTGGAGTTTCTCAGAAAACATAAACTTTAAAATTTGCTCTTGACTTTCATGTATCTATCGATAGGTAAGATAAGTTGTTTTTTAGCTCACACTATAGTTCAGGAAAGATTGGGGAAAATCCACTTTCTAGAAGCATTTTATATTACTTTTTGGCAAATCGGCAATTCCCCCTATTTTGACCCCGCTGAATCCGAATATCCCTGTTGCCAACTCGAAATATTGACAGGGGCTGAGATTGTCACAGGTGTACATTCAAAATATATATTTGTATAATTAAAAAATAATAACATATTATTTTTTTTAATGGCTGCAAAAACCTCCAAAAACCCCCCCAGACCCCCCAAAATCTGAAAGTTTGAGGTTTTTTCAAATTTTCTTAAAAACTAAGCTTCTAAGAGAAAAATGTATAATATACTTTATTGTAGACAATAAAATTCCCTTTTCAACATGATATAACTTAATAAAGATAGACTAATAACAAGCTCTCCAGCGGCGTCCGTTAATTGAAGTAATTAAAAAAAGTTGAAAAAATAGCTATGTTTTTTCCAAGATTTATTAAATTTTTAGCTCACACATATACTATACTATAGTAGTGTGAGCTATGGTGATCCTAATTCTTTCGAGAAAAAAAAAGTTGCTCCAATTTCAAATTTTTTTATATATCTTTGCGTTTCAGATGATTTTGAAACTTTTTTGTCGCGCCGTCTGTCTGTCTGTCTGTAACGACCAACGCGCATAACTCAAGAACCGCTTGGCCGATTTTAATGAAATTTGTCGAACCGATTTGTCGAAATCCACCGAACACAAGCCAAACAAAAGGGTGGGGGAAGATTTCAAAAATTAGAGTTTATGTGAAAATATGGCGTGTGTGATATCAAACGAAAGGGAATTGAGTCTGGAGTTAAACAAAATACATTTTAGTTTTTTTTTTAAAGTGGGGGTAGATTTCACAAATTTGAGTTTAAGTAATAACATGGCTTGTGTAGTATCAAACGACAGGTAATTGAGTCCGGAGTTAAACAAAATACATTTAGTTTTTGTGTTTTTTAAGGGTGAGGGTAGATTTAAAAAATTTGAGTCAAAACATGGCTTGTGTGGTATCAAACAAAACGTAATTTAGTCTGGAGTTGAATAAGATATATTTCAAGTTTTAGTTTTATTAGCTCGCACGTACACTATAACTATAGTACCTAGTGTGAGCTTAGGGGCCCATATATTGACAGAGTATTTTTTAAGTTTCAGGGTTTTTAGCTCACACATATACTATACTATAGTAGTGTGAGCTATAGTGATCCTAATTTTTTCGAGAAAAAAAAAGTTGCTCCGATTTCAAAAATTTTTATATATCTTTACGTTTCAGATGATTTTGAAACTTTTTTGTTGTGTTGTCTGTCTGTATGTCTGTCTGTCTGTAACGACGAACGCGCATAACTCAAAAATCGCTAGCCCGATTTTAATGAAATTCGGTACCTGGGGTTTGGCTCGAAATGGTCCCGTTTAAAAATGAACAAAATCCACCAAACACAAGCCAAATAAAAGGGTGGGGGTAGATTTCAAAAATTAAGTTTATGTAAAAATATGGCGTGTGTGATATCAAACGAAAGGTAATTGAGTCTGGAGTTAAACAAAATACATTTTAGTTTATTTAACAAAAAAAAGGGTGGGGATAAATTTCAAAAATTAGAATTTATGTGAAAATATGGCGTGTGTGATATCAAACGAAAGGTAATTGAGTCTGGAGTTAAACAAAATACATTTTAGTTTTTTTTTTAAGTGGGGGTAGATTTCACAAATTTGAGTTTAAGTAATAACATGGCTTGTGTGGTATCAAACGACAGGTAATTGAGTCTAGAGTTGAATAAAATATATTTCAGTTTTTAGTTATATTAGCTCACACGTACACTATAACTATAGTATCTAGTGTGAGCTTAAGTGCCCATAAATTGGCAGAGTATTTTAAAAACTAATATCTACAGAAAACCATGTATTACATTTTGGTAAACTCAATAAAATTTCCTTCAAAATGACGTATAACATGAATAAATCGGTTTTATAAATAAAACTTCAGGGACATCCGTAAATTAAATTAATTTTGGAAAAACAGAAAATAAACCATTTTACACGTTTTATCTAATTTTCTCAAAAACTAAGCTTAACATGAAAAAACTTGTTCTACACTTTTTTGTAGACAGGGAAATTCCCTTTTTAAAAATGGGAAACTCGGTGGGGTTTGACTTATAGCAAACTCTCCAGCGACGTCCGTCAATGGGGGTGATTTCAACAAATCATTAAAAAAAACATGTTTTTCATACGTTTTATTCAATTTTCTTAAAAACCAAGCTCTTTATCAAAAAATGTGTTCTATACTTCGTCATAGCCAATAAAATTTCCTTTTAAACGATGTATAACAAAGTGGAAGTTATTTTATATTTACCGCTCCAGTGGTGTTCTTAATTTAAATAAATTATTTAAGATCAATCCAAACTAATCAATTTTGTGTCTTATTAGCTTTTCGGTGGATAATAAAGAGCCGCGGATAAAAGCTCGAAAGTACAAAAGGTCGAAAGTACAAAAGGTCGAAAGTATAAAAGGTCGAAAGTACAAAAGATCACAAAACAAAAGGTCCAAAGTACGGCCGCGGGTCCACATCGACTGGACAGGTCAATTCGACTTGATACGGTAAATTTGTATTTTTAATATTTTGTTTTGTCGATTTTTTTTCGACCTTTTGTACTTTCGACCTTTTATGGCTTCATCGGCGGGCCCGATAATAAAATGTCCTTTTAAACAGTGTGTCAGTTGCTTTAAAGAACTTATTTAGATAAATCAAAATATCTAATCTAATCAAAAAACAGTTTATTTTAATTTGAAAAACATTTTATTTTAGTAAGTATAAATTACGAACCTTTTTGAAGTATTTATCATAACATTAACCTCACTTTGTAATATATCATTTAAAAAGAAATTGTCTTATCCTCAATAAAGAATAATTTTTTTCTGAAAATCTTAGTTAGAAAAGATATTTAAATATGCTAGAGAAACTGATTATTTCAGTTATTTTTGAAAATAAGTTTATATTAGTACGCCCCTGAAGCCTTAAATATGGCAACAACCCGACATTTGAATAAAGTTTTTAAAAGAAAATGTTATGTTCTACAATAAAGTATACTACATATTTTTCCTAAAAAGTGTAGTTTTTGAGAAAATTTTGAAAAACCTATAATAAACATGTTTTTTCTAAATAATCCCAATTTATGTACGCCACTGAAGAGCTACTTGCTTTTCCTAACCTTATTGACCAATACATCGTTGGAAAGGGAATTTTATTCTTCACAAAAAACTGTTCTTTGCAATTTTTGATAAAAAGGTTAGTTTTCGAGAAAATTGCATAAAACTGAAAAAAAAACAGGTTTTAGGGGGTTTGGGGGGGATTTTCTCCGTCCCTGTCGATTTTTCGAGTTGGCAACAGAGATATTCGGATTCAGCGGGGTCAAATTAGGGGGAAATGGTCTGTTGCCAAAAAGTAATATGATTTGCTTCTAGACCGAAAACGAAAAGCCTTTTAAAATAATATGCTCTGACTACTACTACTATACTATAGTATTAGCTCACACTACTACTATACTATAGTAGTGTGAGTTATGGTAATCCTAAAAAATTGCTCCGATTTCAAAAATATTCATTTATCTTTGCGATGATTTTAAAACTTTTTTGTCGCGCCGTCTGTCTGTCTGTATGTCTGTCTGTAACGACCAACGCGCATAACTCAGAAACTGCTTGCCCGATAATCAAATTTGGTACCTAGGCTGGGTCTTGGCTCGAGATGGTACACCAAACACAAGCCAAATAAAAGGGTGGGGGTAGATTTTAAAAATTAGAGTTTATGTGAAAATATGTCGTGTGTGATATCAACCGAAAGGGAATTGAGTCTAGAGTTAAACAAGACACTTTTTAGTTTTAAAAAACGGTTAGGGGTAGATTTCAAAGATTAGAGTTTAAGTTAAAACATGGCTTGTGTGGTATCAAACGAAAAGTAATTGAGTCTGAAGTTGAGTAAAATATATTTCAATTATTAGTTATTTTAGCTCACACGTACACTATAACTATAGTACCTAGTGTGAGCTTAGGTGCCCATATATTGGCAGAGTATTTTCTATATTTCCTAAAGGTCTATTTCTATTTAAGAAAAACTAAAAAGCGGTGAAATGGAAACTAACCGATATTGACTTAGAACCAAAAAAGTAGTTTAGAAAAATTGGAATGATATTTCTGTAAGTTTTCTTCGAATCGCGTTTTATTCTGTTTCTAAATCCGAAAAATCGCTGTTAGGTGCCATGATTTAAGTTATGATTTTTTAAAATTTAAACCAGATTGTGAAATATAATAAAAATTAAAGCTCTGGGCGATTTTAACCCTAATAGAACTTAAATGAACTTATGTTTTCAAACTCGATCCAAATCCAAAAAGCGCATCTTAATAGATTATGATCTTTTTAAATATTTAAATCCCTTGCTCACCCCCTTCCTTCCGACCCACGCCCACCACCAAAATCTGAAATCAGTATTATTAATTAAAAACAGACACTTTTTCCAAATTTTCAAGTCTGTACCAAGATTCAAGAATATCTTTATTTGGGAAAAGTGTACAATTAAACTATACAATGAAATTGAATGAATAGCGTCATAAACTTAGAAAATACAATATTCTTAGAAAATACAATATTTAGAGTCGTTTAAAAAACATTAGTCTCATTTTAAAAAATGTTTAAAAAAACACTAGTCCTAACTTTTCCTCGTACATAAAAAATAAACAAAATTACTTAACGAATTTTAAAATTTACAACAGCACAGGCACACACACAATTTAAAACATGTTTTAAAAGAAGTCTTATGTAATATAACCTGTCTTAAAAGAACTATAAAAGAGGACCTATAAGAAGCAAAACTGAGATTCTTTAATGTATTTAGTACTAAATTGTTTGTTGTTTATTTCTGTTTTTATACTTGTTTCTGTTAATGATAATCTATGTTTCGAATAGTTGCCGTTACTCGATCTTTATGCTCTGACATTCAAAACTTAATGTAATATATTTTAGTTGAGAGATTATATTGCTGCCTTCAATTTTACATTATTTATATCTTATTATCTTTATCTATTTATATCATGTAAAAAAGCGTTTTTTAAGATATTAACCAAATAAAACTTTAAAAAGCTATTTGCTTGCAAATTCTTTAAATTTAAAAAATAATAAATAACTTCGCCCTTGATAACGCCAAGTTATTTTGTACGTCATATGAGAGCTAATTTAATCTTATTTATTTCATCACTCTTTATGTTTTTTCGTAGAATGCTTTGCTTTAAAGATTTAAATGGTATTATTGGCGGCCGTTCTGTGAAAAGCTTTGAATCATAACTTTTCTGGAAAAACAGGGATTTGAATGGTAATTTTTTATTGGAATAAGTTAAGATATTCTCGAGTTATAGCGCTAACATCTATGTAGGCAGACAGAGAGAGAGAGACGGAAAGCGGACATTTCTCTCTTATAATGGAAACGCCTAGATTGAATAAGATTTTTGAAAATTCGAACCATACAATACAAAAATTTATACTTTTAGTAAGCAATAAAAATTGATTAAAGTTGACACAATAAATTTGGTGGCAATTTTTGCAGACACCCTCTTGCGAGATCTTTTAAATTTGGTGTCCGCAGCTAAAAGAGTTGTGCACACTTTTTTGTTTTATAGTGGTCCAATTAAAGAAATTTTTCTGTCAAGACAACTGTACATCTCTATCTATCTATCTATTTAGCCTTCTTCGATTCTTCTTTGCAGATAGGCCTCCCCCAATATCCTCCACTCTTCCCTGTCTGTCGCCATGTTCATCCATCTAGTTCCCGCATGTTTCTTCAAATCGTCCGCTCATCTCATTTGGGGTCTCCCCTACTTCTTTTATTTTCCCAAGGTTTACAACACATTTGTTCTATCGATCGTCTTTGATATTATATTATGATCGGCAAATTTCCATTTATTGATAGACAATTTTTTTGAAGAAATCCACAATGAAATATCAGCAGTAAGTACATCTAGAGAAATTGTAATATTGGGAGATTTAAATAGTAGAACAGGTAACAGAGTAAATGATCTGACAGTTGGCCAATATGGAGAAGATGATGTTAATGACAATGGAAACCGGCTTATCACAGTATGTGAGCAATTAGACCTAAAAATCCAAAACGGCTTTTTCCAACATAAGAAAATACACAAATATACCTGGACCAAACCCTCACAAAACCTGAAATCCGTCATTGATTATCTCATCACTAAACAAAAGACAAAACTAAAAATTCAAGATGTCAGAACAAAGCGTGGATCAACATGCGGAAGTGATCACTATTTTCTGGAGACCAAAATTCTCTTTCCATCAACAAAATCTTGATGATACAGTGAATGAGAAAATTGATCACTGTCAATATAATCTACTAAGCCTAGAACATGACAGCGTAAAAAACTTATACAAAAAGAGACTGAACGAAAAACTTAATTCAAGTTCAGGTGAAACCCCAGATGAGGAATACGAATGTATCACATTAAGCATCCATCAAGCTGCAAAAGAAGCACTAGGATTAGTGGAAGAAACTCCTAAAAGAACAAAACCATACTGGTGGGATGCTGAGATTGAAAGTGAAATAGAGGAAAAAAGGAAATTATATCACACGTACTTATCCCAAAAGACAGATAGAAGCAGAGAAGAATACAAAATCGCGCAATCAAAGGTGAGAAGAATGATCAGTGATAAGAAGAATCAATCAAGGATGCAAAAGTGCCAGAAAATAGATTCTTACTTAGGAGGTAGGAGAAGTACCGAAAGCTGGAAAACTATAAGATCGATCAAAAAAGAAACATGCAGAGATATTATTTCACCAATACCAGACAAAGAATGGGATGAGCATTTTAAAAAACTTTTAACTGAAGATAGAGCAGAATTCAAGGAAGACGAAAGAGACAATATCATTAGAACGATGGGATCTCCAGTACCTCTCACAATATCTGAGGTCAAAAACGTGTGCAAAACCTTAAAAAGCGGTAAATCTGCCGGACCCGGAAATATCCCAGCTGAACTTATTAAATATGGCACTGAAGAATTGTTTTGTAGATTACGGAATCTTTTCCAAAGATATTTAAATGGAGCTGTAGTACCAACTGAGTGGAAAACGTCATATATATCCGCAATACACAAAAAAAGAAGGAAAGATATATGTGACAATTATAGAGGTATATCTGTAACTAGTACGCTAAGCAGAATATATGGCAAAATAATAAGAAATAAAGTGGAGAGCGAATATAAAGATATGGAGGCAGAAGAACAAGCTGGTTTCAGGGCGGGTAGATCAACTTCAGATCATCTCTTTTGTATAACCCAAGTTATTGAAAAGAAAATGGCATACGGACAAGAGCTCCATCTGCTTTACGGAGATTTGCAGAAGGCATATGATAGTATACCACTAAATCTACTTTGGAAAGCGTTGGAAAAGACAAACATAAGCGTACAACTAATTAAGGCCATCAAAGAGTTATACCGCAATAGTAAGGCAAAAGTTAAAATAAAAGCAAAACTAACCAAAGGCTTTCAAGTAAATAAAGGTCTTAAACAAGGTTGCTGTATCTCGCCTACGCTCTTCAAGATATATTTGGAACAGGTCCTTAAAGTCTGGAAGAGAAAATGCCAAAACATGGGAATTCCGTTGAATGAAACCACCTTGTATACTTTATGTTTCGCCGATGATCAGATAGTGGTGGCTCAGGATTATGACGACCTCGAATATATGACACGAAAACTAATAGACGAGTACAATAAGTGGGGACTAGAGGTTAATAGCAATAAGACAGAGTATATGTGTATTGGTGGAACGAAACAGGATCTAATCTTAAATACTGGGCAGCGAATTCAGTCCTGTGATGAGTATAAATACTTGGGTCTAAAAATTACAGCTGACGGAACACTAGACAAAGCTATAAAAGATAGAAACGTACAAGGAAGAAAAGCAATAACTTTATTAAATGGAATAATTTGGGACCAAAGTATATCAAAACATAACAAAAAGCTTATATATAACACCATTGTAAAAAGTATTATTACATACGGCTCAGAAGTATGGCCAATCAAAGATAGAACAGAAAAAATGCTTTCCGCTACAGAGATGGACTATTGGAGAAGAGCAGCAGGGAAATCAAAAAGAGAAAGAGTTACCAATCAAAGAATAAGAGAAATTATGACAGTGGGTGAACGTACTCTAGTGGATGATATAAGAACAAAACAACTGGTGTGGTACGGACATGTACAAAGAATGGATGATGGAAGACTACCTAAACAAATATTACAATGGAAACCAACTGGCCGAAGAAAACGAGGAAGACCAAGGAGAAGCTGGAGAGAAGGAATAGATAGTGAAATAAGAATAAGAGGCCTAGATGATGAATTATGGGCAAACAGAAACGAGTGGAGATTGGGTATCGGAAGACGTAGAACGTTGTGAAACCGATAAATATATAAATTTCCATTTAAATTTTGCTACTATTTCTTATCCAGTCATTCCTTTTTCTATCGATTAGCTTTAAATGTAACATTTGTCTTTCTATTGATCTCTGGGCTTTTGTTACCTTATCCATATTTAATTTTGTGTGTCCAGGTCTGGGATCCATAGGTAAGTACAGGAAGAATACATTGGTTATACACTATCGTTTTGAGATACTGAAGATACTTTTTATTTTTTAATATGTAGCTTAATTTACCGAGTTCTGCCCAGGCCAATCTTACTCGTCTCTTGATTTCAGCTGCATGGTTTTCTTTTTTTAGTTTAATAATTTGTCCCTGGTATATATATTTCTCTACTACTACTATTTTCTCTTGGTTTATTCTGATCGTGATATCTTCATCTATGTTTGTTATGATTTTAGTTTTAGTGTAGTTCATACTTAAGCCTATATTTTTAGCTGCTGTATCCAGTTCTTCCAGCATTTTATCAGTTCTTCTTTCTTATCTGTTATTAAGGCGATTGTATGCACAAGACATACACCCGTTCGATAGCTTTAGGCACTGGTTAAACTTTTACGCATTAAGGATAAAAATGGAAAATAACGCGAGAACCATACAAAATGTCGATTGACACCTACCTTGGTTTTTTCTCGGCGGTACAAATTCCATTCACTGGGCGCCCAGGCTTCTACCAGAGTTCTTGAGTTGATCGAAATCACTGTGAGGAGTTGAGGTAACGGATTGGAATGATTTTAGAATTGATTGGCACTAATTGTAATTGATTGAATTGTAGTTTTGGAAAAACCGAGTAAACACGCCGGTTTCAATATGGAGGCTACGATGATCTCTCCCTCATCGTGCCGGTGGGTTGCGCACTTTTCTATCCGCGCACTTTGCGGTGTCACGTGACAACCTGTATGGCTCAGTGCAACGGAATAATTAATATTTAGGAAAATTAACTAAGTATTATTTGTCTTGCACGTACATTTTCCCGGCCGCCCTAAAATACTATTTTAGAACCAGGAAAAATAATAAGTATTATAACTAGGGAATAACTATTATTATTTCCAAAAAAAATTAAAAAATTGCGACAAAATGTTATTCTATTTTTTGCCGCGATAAAACAAAAAAAATATTTCCCGAAAAGGAATAAAATAAAAAAAAAGAATAATTCTATGACGACACTGACATAGAATGAACATTGCTTGAGTGTTCAGTTAAAAGGCAAAGGGCACAATTTAACAATTGGACGTTTAAATAGCCCTTGTTGAGTCCTAATCGTGACAACTCTAACATGTCCATCTGAACCAGGATGCAATTCTACAATCCTGCCTAAAGACCACTGCAAGGGTGGTTTGTTTTCATTTTTTATGACTACTAAAGTATTTAACTCGACTTTAGTAGGTTTTTCTGTCCACTTGGACCTCTGCTGTAGAGTATGTAGGTACTCCTCTTTCCATCGGGACCAAAAATCAGTGTTCAATCGCTGAACAAGTTGCCACCGAGAAAGAGTGTTTAGTTTTAATTGTGATAAGTCTGGGTCTGGGACAGAGTTTAAAGGTTCCATGGTAAGGAAATGTCCGGGAGTGAGTGGACAAAAATCATTGGGATCGGATGATTGCGCAGAGATTGGGCGACTATTTAGCAATGCCTCGATCTGCACAAGCAAAGTATTTAGTTCTTCGTATGTAAGCTTCTGATTTCCGATCACTCGGTAAAGATGTGTTTTTACTGATTTAACACCAGCCTCTGATAAGCCATTGAAATGAGGACTAGCACTAGGAAAAAAATGCCATTTGATCTGAAGATGTTCAGAGGAAGCTTCGAAGAGCTTTTTAAGCTCAGAGTTTGCTCCTTGAAAATTGGAGCCTCTGTCGCTGTATAAAAAATTACAACGACCCCTTCTAGCTACAAACCTTCTGAATGCGGCTATAAAGCATTCAGAAGTAAGGTCTGACGCAACTTCTGTGTGGATAGCGCGCGTACTTGCGCACACGAAAATGCAGATATAGGCTTTTAATTCTTTGGTACCCCGGTACCAACGACCTGGTGAAATTTTTATAGGACCAGCATAGTCCAAAGTTGCATGAGAAAAGCACTTTAGTTGTGAAATTCTAAAATAAGGTAAGTCACCTTGATAAGGGATGTAAGCCTTTGGTCTAAGGCGATAACATCTTATGCATCGAGATAAAACTGACTGAATAGCTCTGCGGGATGCTAAGATCCAGAATTGTTGTCTTAGTAAGTACTGAACTGTATTTAGCCCTGGATGGCTATTTACCTTATGAATATGTTCAATGATGAGGTCAGACAACCTGCCTGATCTGGGAAGCAATAGAGGATGTTTTGCATCAAAAGGTATAGAATTCGTATGCCTAAGACGACCACCTACCCTTATCAGTCCGGTAGTGTCCAAAAAGGGTGCAATTTTTCGAAAAGCTTTGGGTAAAAGTTCGTTGTTTTTTAGTTGTTTTAGGAGGTCAGAGAAATGTAATTCTTGGCTTCTTCGAACCAAGAGTGTTAAAGCATACTGAATTTCAAAAATAGAAATAGGACCTGTAAGTGGTTCCTTTTTGTTTTTAAAATTATAAAATATTCGTCGAATCTGACAAATTAATTTTTGAATGTGAAAAAGGGATGAATATTTATTTACAAGGAAGTCTAGAATATGATAATCGATGTTTGTAGTAAGTGTTATTTTTTCAGGCTTTTCTTCATTTAAAATTTGCTGAAAATCGGTTTCTGAGTTTTGGAGTAATGCGGGATTTTTTAAGTCCCATGTAGTACATGGTTGACTAAGCCAGGAAGGCCCTGTAAACCACAAGGGGTGGTTTATAAAATTAGAAGGAGTTGTGCCACGACTGGCGACATCCGCAGGGTTTTCTTGTGATTTTACATGATACCAGTTTACATTAGAGAGTTTTTCTTGTACTTGGCTAACTCTGTTAGCAACAAAAGAGCGCCATCTATGAGGTGAGCTACAAAGCCAAAAGAGGACGACTTGAGAATCTGTATAAGCGTAAGTTTTATCTATTGAAATTAAAGGGGAATAAGTTTTTATAACAAAACTAAGAAGTTCAGTAAGAAGAACAGTACCTAAAAGTTCTAGTCTCCCGAGACTAATAGTTTTTAAGGGACTGACCCTTGATTTGCCCATAATTAAGGAAGTTTTTATGCTTTGATCTGACAGCTCGATACGTAAATAAACGCAAGCTGCGTAGCCTAATTCTGATGCGTCCGAAAAAGCATGCAGTTGACAAGATATTATATCTTTAGAAAAAATGTGCCTAGGAAATTTAATATCTGATAAGCACTTAAGTTCATTTTGAAATTGTGTCCAATGCTGAAGAATAGATTTGTCCACGGGATCGTCCCATCCTATCTTGGAAATCCATAATTTTTGCATAAGACATTTTGCAAAAAATGAAATGGGAGAAAGCATCCCTAAAGGATCAAAAATAGAAGCAATAGCGCTTAGAATATTTCTTTTTGTGCATCGTTTTTCCGATGGCTGACAAGAGAAAAACATATTGTCTGATTTTGGGTCCCACTGGAGTCCAAGAACCTTTATGGATATAGGATTTTCCTTGTCAAAAGAAAAGGGAATTTGGCATTCGTCTGGTGATAGAGAGGATAGTAGTTTTGGGTGATTACTAGCCCATTTTTTAAGCTCAAAACAGCCTGATTTTAGAAGAGCGATTAAATCTCGCTGTAGAGCTAGAGCCGACTCTATAGAGTTTGCGCCTGCGCAGATATCATCGACAAAAATGTCTTCTAGGAGCACTCTAGAAGCTTCTGGGTAGTTTTTTTCTTGGATTTTGGCTAACTCTTGAATAGTTCTGATGGCCAAAAAAGGACTAGATGTGATACCAAACGTGACAGTATTGAGTCTGTATTCTTGAATAGGATCGCTTGAAGTGAAACGCCACAGAAGACGTTGATAATCACGATCTTCCGGAGCTAATTTTATTTGTAAAAACATTTGTGTAATATCCGAGAGCATGATTATTTCATGAAATCGGAATTTTAACAGAATTGAGTTGATGTCAGTTTGTAATTTGGGCCCTGGGAAAAGGGTAGAATTAAGGGATATACCCTTTGAACCCGCTGTTGCCGAGCCATTAAAAACTACTCGAACGCGTGAACTTGATTTATCGGGGCGTATAACGCAGTGGTGGGGTAAATAATTTATGAATTGATTTTTTGATTCTGATTCTCGAATTAAACTCATATGATCGTTTTTTAAGTAGTTATTCATAAATTCGGAATACTGTGAATATAGTTCGGGATTTTTTATCAGTCTAGACTCAAGAGATAAAAAACATTTGTAAGCATGTGAGTAGGTATCTCCTAAAATAGGTCTAGAGTGACGAAATGGCAATGAAACTTGAAAACGTCCCGAACTATCTCTCGTGACAGTTTTTTGATAAAATGATTCACATTTTTCCTCATCAGGAGAGAGGAACTTCTTTGTTGGGAGAGACTCAACTTCCCAAAACTTGATCATCGTTTGATCTAGTGAATTATTTTGTAAAGAAGTAAAGTGACATGAATATGAAGTTGAATTGTATGTAGGTTGATTTGATATTTCCGTATTTCCCAGGAGCACCCAGCCGAACAAGGTTTCAAGTGCTATTGGCTGCCCCGGTTCTCCAGGAATAATGTTAGGTTGAATTATTTGAGAATAAACATGTGCTCCTAAAAGCATGTCTACAGGTGCGGGAATATTGAAAGTATTATCTCCTAAATTTAAATTAGAGATATGATGCCAATTGTGAGGATTAACTTGAAAAGATGGCAAATTTGCACTTACCTTTGGCAAAACATAGACATCAAGAGAAAGCGTTGGATTATTTCGGCCAACAGGCTTAATTGTGCAATTTGTTATGCCATTGGTGGTTGAAGTAGATTGATTGATGCCTCGTATGGGAACTATGAATTTTTTCCTAGATAATCCTAGGCGATTAAGACAATTTTCAGAAATAAAATTGGCCTCTGACGCATTGTCGAGGACAACCCGTATAGTTTGATAGTATCCACGACTATCTAGGATGTCTACTTTTGTTGTAGAAAGTAAAATAGTACTTTGAGGTTTTTGAGTAGTGAGTGAGGTGCACCCACAATTAATGTAATCAATGCCCTCATTGGGTGTTTCATTTTGTGTTTGATTGGGGTTTTGGGAAGATTGAATTGAATTTTGATTTAAGTTTGGGGTTGGTTGTACATTTGTAAAATACGCGTTTTGTGAATTCGATTGAGTAGTTTGCGAGTTATTACAAATACTTGTATGGTGACGCTGGCCACAGATACGGCAAGAAAAAGTAGATTGACATAAATTTAAGGGATGCGATCTTAAACAATTGCTACACGCATTATTTTGCCTAACGTAGGCATTACGCTCCTGTATAGTTTTTGATAAAAATACCTGGCACTGTGAAAGATTGTGAAATTGTTTATTTGTACATAAACGACATTTGTATTTATTTTGAAACAGATTCGAATTAAATTGTAAATTCGAATTATTTAATTGTTGTGGTCTATTTGAATTTGAGTTGAATTGATTTGTATTTGAATTTGAGTTGAATTGATTTGTATTTGAATTTGAGTTGTTTTGAGTTTCTGGAGTGAAACTAAAACTAGATTGATTTGGTTGTTGATTTGAATTAAAGAATTTAGAATGATTTGGTTGGAATTGCGAATTATTGCTAAATGAAGTTATTTTTGAGTTTTGAGGATTTTGAGTTGTATTTGCCACGTAAACTTGTGGTTGATATTGTTTTGAGTAACTGTTGTAATTATTATTTGAATTGAATTGTCGCTTAGGTGGTTTTGGATTTGAATTTTGTAAATTGTCTGATTGCATAGTTGAATAAGAAATATTTTGCATGATTTGAACTGATTCTAAGGCCCTATAATGATTTTTGAGGAACTCTGTAAGGTTTTCGTAGGTAGGAAGCTCCATTTTACTATATTCTATCTCAAAAGAAGTTCGTATTGAGGTAGTTAAACGCGAAAGAAGCATGTTGAAAAGTATGAAATCCCAATGTTGAGTTGGAAAACCTAATAACTCTAAAGCAGAGATATTTTCATTAAAACTATCGAGTAAAGTTCTAAGATCCTTGGAAGAGCAATTATTTTTTAAGGGAACCGTACTATTTACGGTGTTCCAGTAGCTTGTTGCCAAAAGTCTTTTGTTTTGGTATCGATCTACTAGTGTTTGAAAAGCAATATTGTAATTATTATCATTAATAGGCAAGTGTTTTATTAAACTGAGTGGTTCACCTCTTAAATATGAAATTAAATGTCTAAATTTCCTTACTGGAGGCATATTAGTGTTGTGCACTAATGAGCAAAACATATCATAAAAAGTGACCCACTTTAATAAAGTGCCATCGTAACAAGGGACATCTAATTTTAATAGATCCTTGTATTCATGACTGTTTGTTTGATTTTGAAGAGATACAAAATTGCCTTGTAAAATATTTTGTTCTGGAAAAAGTTGATTGAAAATACTTTTAGTTTGAAAATAAAAATTGTCTGTATCTTCTCGCACCTTGTCTTGCACTTTATATTCGTTATCGTTCTCCACTAGGCTAATAACGTCATTGTGCAGTTTTTTAAACTCATCATAAAATTCTTCCAAGTTCTCATACCTTGTTTTGAAAATAGATTTTACATTTGAATCAGTCTGGGCCTTTATGGCTGCAGTGTATGTCTCGGTAATCCTCGTAACATAAACTGTACGTTTTTGCACTGCCTTATCCAGGCCGGCTTTAGTCATTTTAATTGATTAATTAGTAATAAATATTATCACTGAACACTAAAACGTTTTTCAGAATTTCTTATTATTTTATTTTATTTTGTACCTTCGTTCGTAGGTAAACAAAAAACAGTTGTTTTTGTCGACCGCGACCTTTAAATTTCAACTGCAGAAATCGATAAAATTTTTAAACATGTGTTTGGAAAGGCGTGTCGCTTCGTCACTGATAAAGCCTGCCCCTTTTGGGTTGGTCCTTAATGGCGTAAAATTTTTAGATTTTTGGTTTAAGAAGAATGAATTTTGATTTTTGTTGTATTTTTTTGAATATTTGGATAGAAGGACCATAAAAATGTATGCACAAGACATACACCCGTTCGATAGCTTTAGGCACTGGTTAAACTTTTACGCATTAAGGATAAAAATGGAAAATAACGCGAGAACCATACAAAATGTCGATTGACACCTACCTTGGTTTTTTCTCGGCGGTACAAATTCCATTCACTGGGCGCCCAGGCTTCTACCAGAGTTCTTGAGTTGATCGAAATCACTGTGAGGAGTTGAGGTAACGGATTGGAATGATTTTAGAATTGATTGGCACTAATTGTAATTGATTGAATTGTAGTTTTGGAAAAACCGAGTAAACACGCCGGTTTCAATATGGAGGCTACGATGATCTCTCCCTCATCGTGCCGGTGGGTTGCGCACTTTTCTATCCGCGCACTTTGCGGTGTCACGTGACAACCTGTATGGCTCAGTGTAACGGAATAATTAATATTTAGGAAAATTAACTAAGTATTATTTGTCTTGCACGTACAGCGATATCATAAGCAAATCTTAGGTGGTTCAAGTATTGTCTGTTTAATTTGATGACTGTACGTCTACTGGAAGGTAAAAAAGGGGTATAGATTTTGCGTGGCAAGAGAGTTGAATTAAAAAGTACCGGGACCGGCGACAAAAATAATTGACGGAAAAGATCATTTGTCCTTACTTAATAACAAGTCTGATCCTACTTTGAAATGGAACATTGTCGAAGACTGACAGATCCAAAATTTCGATTAAATTGACAATAACAAAAAAAGATAAGAAAATAATTGACATGTAGGATAGGGCTTGTTATAGAGGAGGCTGTGGTCCTTACTATTATTGGTTTACTGTTGTCGTTGCGACAGAGTGACTATTGCGGCAAAGTGACAATTGCCGCAGTGACAAATATAAACTAATCATCATTTTTATTTAACGGGTTGCTTATTTCAACTACCAAAAGGGTATGTATCTAGTATGGTGCAAGATGTCTCTTTGGAAAAGCAGGTGACAAACGCTAGATAGTGCTGATAACTGCCAACGTTCGATCTTTACTTACCAATGTATTTCTGATTTGTTATGTTCGTGAGTATTTGCACTGTCATAACAAAAACTTGATGTTTGTCGAATTCTTCATACCACTTCGATTTGGGCCAAAAATCCAGATTCATTTCTCCTGAAAAATGTGTAGCATAATTTATTTTAAACAAGATGATCAATTAAGTCCAAGGGAAAGTAAATTGTTTTTTTTTAATTAGATTTATTGTATGAAAGGAAAAAATCTGTTTAGCAAAAATTTACCGTGGAAAATACTTACCCGAATACCGCCCTACTCTTAAACATGTTCTTTGTTCCAATGTTTTGGCATGTTGGTCCACCAAGGCCACCGTGTTCACTAAAATAAAGGATATTTTTCCTCCTTCGCTGTATTTTCTAAAAAACAAAAAATACAAAATATCCAGAAATAACTTTTAACTTGAGTAAGATACTAAATTTCAATACTTGTACAATGTGGACAAATTAACTAACTAATTAAGCAGATTAGGTGCATGAGTACTAAATCAAGTTTTCAACCCTGTACAAGTAACTAAATTTAGTAACATGTCTAAGCTACTTGATAAATGTACATAAGTGTAGTATTAGCAATGCTAAATTTTCAAAAGACTCCTTAAAGTTCATTATAGAGTCGAGCCATATTTTTTATAAAAATTTCATAAAATACCTATAATTAATGATTTAAAAAAAACTGTTTTTTCATTTTATTTTCTCATTCCACACCTAACACACGGCTTCTTTGGCCCCCTAAGGTTTTATTTAGAAACCCTGTATCTTACTTTTGTAAGTCGTGACTCATAGCTTTAAGCACGAGGACGGCAATAAACGTCTTCCCAGCGCCAGTTGGCAAATATATTATAGAGTTTTGCTTTAAAGCAATTTCCATAAGCGCCACCTGATAATTTCGTGGCTGGAAGTCACTATCTCCCTCATCTTGATTATCCATTTTGGTCTTCTAAAAAATTATATTGTGGTTTTCGCTCTTGTGTTCTGTGCACCTAAAATTAAAATAAATTGATCCATGACGGTTCTGATAACTTCCTAGGTAGCCTATTAGCACACTTCAAGTTGGAAGCTACTACAAAGTTTTTGAATTATTAAGAAAAGTGTGGTCGACTTTGTTCTGAAAACCGCATAGTGATGCGATGCTCCGTTAAAAACTTAGCTTTATAAAAAAAATCATTTTCATTAGCATTAATGGATTTTGACCAAAATCTAATCAGCACGTTACAGTGTCGAACCCTATTTTACCTGAAAATTTTATGATAATCAGTTCAGCGGTTTAGGGGCGTGTTACGGACAGACAAACACAGACAGACATCACGACGATATTGCTAAGAGGTCAAAATACACCCGAATAACACATTTTCTATAATTTGCGGTGTATAAGGCTACTCAATACAATCTTTGACTCACATTAAAAAATCAAAATGGTGGACTTTCTTATTTATAAACCTTTATATATGAAATTCGGCACTTTAGGGTGTTTCAGGTTGCTGATGATTATGATATATACGATTCTTAAACGGAACTGAAAAAAATTAACATGGCGGTTACAAAATAGTGGCTTTTCTTATTTCGGCTAAAAAATATCGTAACACAAATTATCGAAAAACAAAATATCGAATTAAAATATCGAAAGTACATAATATCGAAACTACAAAATATCGAAACTACAAAATATTCAATAACAAATAATCGAAACTACAAAATATCGAAACAACAAAATATCGAAAATACAAACTATCGAAAACACAAAATATCGAATAACAAAATATCGAAAATACAATATATCGAAACAACAAAATATCAAAAACAGAAAATTTCGGAACCTGCACTTAACCTGAGCCTGACCTAATCTAACTCAACCTAATCTGACATAACCTTACGAAAATAGATAGTTTCAAAAACCTAACCTAACGAAACCTAATCAAATCTAACCGAACTGAACCGAATCAAACCGAACCAAAGCAAACTGAACCAACAATTTTTTTCAAAAAAAAACTTTCCTGACTTCTTTCACGGGATCCTAGAAGGTGTGAATTCGAACCAAACCGAACCGAACCAAACCTATCCAAACCTAACCATACCCAACCAAACCTAATTAGCAGCCCTCAGGATCCCGGGAAAGAAGTCAGGAAAGTTTTTTTTTTGAAAAAAATTGTTGGTTCAGTTTGCTTTGGTTCGGTTTGGTTCGTTTCGGCTAGATTTGATGAGGTTTTGTCAGGTAAGGTTTTTGGAACTTTCTATTTTTATGAGGTTAGGTCAGATTAGGTTTAGTTAGATTAGGTTAGGTTAGGTCAGAGTCGGGTTAGGTTAAGGTTTCGAAATTTTCCATTTTTGATTTTCAATATTTGTTAATTTCGATATTTTGTATGTTCGATATTTTGTGATTCGATATTTTGTGATTCGATAATTTGTATTTTCAATATTTTGTATTTTCGATATTTTGTAGTTTCGATATTTTGTATTTTCGATATTTTGTATTATCGATATTTCGTATTTTCGATATTTTGTATTTTCGATATTTTATATTTTCGATATTTTGTATTTTCGATATTTTGTGATTCGATATTTTGTAGTTTCGATATTTTGTGGTTTTGATATTTTGTAGTTTCGATATTTTGTAATTTGATAAAATGTAGTTTCGATATTTTGTGGTTTTGATATTTTGTAGTTTCGATATTTTGTATGTTTTCGATATTTTGTATTTTCGATATTTTGTGTTTTCGATATTTTGTGTTTCAATATTTTTTCGCCCTTCCCTTATTTCAAGTTTCAAGGTTATTTATTGTAAAATAAATTCAAATGTACTAATGAATAATGATGACAGGTACGAAAAAACTGAAAGATACCAAAAATTTTTGGATAAAACAAAGAGTTCATTTTATATATAGAATTTAGCTCACCTCAAAAAAGTTCAGGGAAAAAAAATATTACCCTGTACATTTTTACTATAATTTGACACTATAATATTGTAGTGTAAATACCTAAATATACGTGCCAAATTTGACCCAAAAATCTCAAAAACTTCACAAGCTGTAAACAAAAAACTAAAAAAAAGAAAATTTAACAGCCTGTATCTTAAAAACTAATTGTTTGCGGACCTATGTTATATGAACTATGTTATTAAATGTTTGTATGTATATTCCAGAATTATATATCGTCGGTTTCAAGACATAATGTCGGCGTTACTTTCTATCTAGTGTATACTTGGTTTTAGCCAAGGGTCCTATCTCAAAATTCATTTATTTCTTTATAAAACTTACAAAACACATGGCCCTATCTGAAATTTTGATATGTTACAACATAAAGGCCAATCTTCAGATAATATAGATTGTAAAAATCGAGATAGGGCCTTATGTCGTGAGAGGGATGATATGTTATATTATTTTATGTGCTAATTTTCTCTACCGTTAAAAAAAAATTCTCACTTGTTTTCAAAGTAAATTTTAAAAAATGTTGGGCTTTATATAATTTAGAATATTGTCACACAGAGGTAATAATCATAATTAAACTATCCCAAAGTGATGCACTAATCTAAATAAAATAGATGCACTTCATATTACTTTAAATTAATGGGATCCATATAAATTAAACATTAACTCGAAATCAATGAAATTAAAGGCGTGCATCTAATTTATTAAAATACCAAGATATTGGCAATAATAATTGTGGTACCTATCGAAAACCATCGTCACTAGCAATATTGCTGAATTTGCAATAATTTAATATAAAAGGCGATGTAACACACCCTACAAGTGACCAGTACCCGGGGTCCACTCCTTAACTAAGCGTTCGTAACCAGTTTCTGGATGTCCTGCTGAGCTTCGTAACCAGTTTCTGGACGTCGTCTCATTTGCCCCTTAACTAAGCGTTCGTAACCAGTTTCTGGACGTCCTGCTGAGCTTTGTAACCAGTTTCTGGACGTCGTCTCTTTTTTTAACCCTGAACATGTGGTCTTGTGTACTGCGTCTCCCGAGACCTACCCTGCATAATTCACAGTAAGGCCCTAATGGCCGTATTTATGGTTTTCCATATTTTTTTTTTGGGTAGGTTGGCGTAAGCTATAATTTCTGTCGAGTTATCAGCTGTATAATTATAGACGAAATATATGTATGAAACTTCCCCCGTTTCCAATAATTTTCTACGCCACCAAACTAAAGCTCCTAGGTCCATTTTTCTCTGTGACAATATTTATATGCAAAAATTAAGTGTTTTTTATTTGGTTTCTTTTGCTAGAAAGAAAATTCCATTAACCAGGTTGTGAAGCTTTTAACTTTTAATGTTAACCATCTCTATGAATTTAAATAAATGGATCCATGATAGATCTGATACCTTCCTAGCCCATTAGCCTACTCCACTCTATATCAGCCTTGAAAACAGTTTTTTTTGAATTATCTGTGAATTAAAAGTTAGCATATATTCAATGTTTAAACTGTCAAAAAACTGTCATTAGCATTAATGGATCTTTACCAAAATCTAATCAGCTCATTACAGTATTGCGCACTATTTTTCATGAAATTTCTTATGAAAATTGGTTTAAGATTCAAGATTCAGATTTTATTAAAAAAAAGCATTACATTCAAGTTACAATGTCCATTTGAACAGATTCCCTAAGTCACAAGTGACTTGTTGGTAATGTGTTCTTTCGTCAATCCTTATTCCTAGTTAAAATTTATATTACAATTATATATAGTCTATGGACAAATCGGCCTAAAAGGGGGTTTCGTGTGCAAGTCGTGCCAACTTTTTGCCGATAAGCCAAGTTTGTTAAGGGCACTCCATAGATCAGGTTTTGACTTTTTGTCATTCTGGTAAATGCGTTTTTTTAAAGATATGGCCCCCACCACTTTTTTTTGCACGATACTTTTTAAAACGATATATCTTTCTTAAAAATAGTCGTAGAGGGTTGCAAAAAATATCAAATGAATCAGTAAACACCCACAATAAAATAACTTTCTATTGTATTTTTCAAAATTTTGCTTCGTTTTTTTAGAAAAAATAAAATAACTGAATTTTTACTTTTTTTGTATAGCTAGTAAAGTTTAACCTACATTTTTAATAACACCAAATCAAAATTTTTAAAAAAAGTTTAAATAAAAGTTATAGAATGAACATTTTTCTTTAGTTTGGTGTATATAAGTCTTATATAGATGTATATTTTATATTTGTTTCAATAAAAAAACTACTTGTTGTCACCAAAACGACTACCGATTATATTACCGTACGCGGACGCCTATAAGGCGGCGCGCGGCTTGACGCAGCTGAGGCGTCTAGTAAAACAGGTGATTTCTATTATTATTGTTAACGTTGTTTGATGGACATTATCAAACACCGTTGTTATTGTTATTTTTGAAAGTGAATATCAATCGACGAAAGTTTTTACAATATAGTGCAGGTGCTAGAGGTAGTTGAGTATGCAAAATATGAGCACCGCAGTTGGACAATGGATCCTAGCTGAGAATAGGTCACAGACTAACGATTTGGATGTTGCCGGGCAAGTTTTTGGTCCAATTTTTTTATCCTTCCTTCTTATATAGTCGTGTTCGAATTTCTAAAAAAGTTGACGCCCTAAAGACACAATGACATAGAAATGGATCAAAAATGTGTAAAATCTAATTTAAACATAAAATTATATTCGTTTTTAAAATTTTAGCTGCAAAATCCCCCAAAACCCCCCAGACTCCCCAAATCCTGAAGGTTTTAGATTTTTTTCAAATTTTCTTAAATACTAAGCTTACGGAAAAATATTTAGTAATCTTTATTGTAGGCCATAAAATTTCCTTTTCAACAATGTATAAGTCAGTGGGGTACGAATAATGATAAACTCTCCAGCGGCGTCCGTTTATTGAGGTAGTGTAAATAAATTTAAAAAAGAAACATGTTTATTAAAGGTTTTACCCGATTTTCTCAAAAACCGAGCTCTATATCAAAAAATATAATACACACTTTGTTATAGACAATAAAATTGACTTTTAAATTATGTATAATAAGGCAATGGTAGTTTTATATATAGCAATTTAGGGGCGTCCGTAAATAAAATCAATTTTGAAAAATCACTAAATTTATCAATTTTTTATCCAATTTTCTCAAAAATTAAGCTTTTTGGAAAAAAAAATATTTTGTCGTTTATTGTAGAAAATAAAATTTCCTTTTCAAAAATGTATTAGTCAGTAGGGTCTGGCTAATGACACACTCTCCTGCGGCGTCAGTTTATTAAGAAAATATAAAAAAATTAAAGAAACCACATAGGTTTTACCCGATTATCTTAAAAAGCAAGCTCTCTATCAAAAACTGTGACCTATAGTCGATTTTAGACAATAAAATTTCCTTTTAAACGTGTATAATAGTGTAAGATTTATCTTCAGATTAAAACTTTACAGGCCTGTGCAACTTATATCAATTTTTACAAATCACCAAACAAATTAATTCTGTTACAAGTTTTTTCCAATTTTCTCAAAAACTAAGCTTAATTGACAAAAATGAGTTTTAGACTTCATTGTAGGAAATAAAATTTTCTTTTTAACAATGTGTAAGTCAGTGGGGTTTAGTTAATGACAAACCCGTCCGTATATGGGGGTCAACTAAAAAATAAAATCATTTTTGTCACATGTTTCACCCGATTTTTTTTTCGAATATTAAAAAAAAAAAATTTTCAAGTATATTTTTAATACATTTCAAATCAAGTAATTTGAACTTTGTTGTATTAAAATCGGATAAAAAATAAAAAAGATACAATTTGTCTTTAAATATGCTTTTCCGCCATATTGAATCCGCCATATTTAAAAAAAGGCGCGATTATCACAAAGACAATAAGTCAAAACCTGATCTGCTAGGTATGTTAAACAAATTTAAGTTACTTTTAAAAAGTTCTTATGGTTTTCATTAAAAGCATAATTTTTAAATATACCCCAAAGAGTAAAGACCCCTATTTTTTTCCAGTTATTTGGAAATAACTTAAAAACTAATTAACGCATTGGAACACTTGAACTATATTTGAATAAATAATCAAATCAGCTATCTTTTTTTATATAAACTTTTTTTTTCCAGCTCCAATAGTTTTATAAATAAAATAAAAAAAATTAAAAAAAATGACCTTTTTTTAAAAATTTTTTTGCTTTTTTGACAAATACAAAAAAATTCATATTTTTTGACCAATACATTTTTAAAAACATTACAAAGCAAGTATTTTAAACTTTGTTCCATGCAAATCGGATAAGAAATAAAAAAGTTACAATTTTTTTAAAGATACGCCTTTCCGTCATTTTGAATCCGCCATATCTTTCAAAAAACGCATTTACCAGAATGACAACAAGTCAAAACCTGATATATGGGATGCCCTTAACAAAGTTAGCTTATCGGCAGAAAGTTGGCACGCCTTGAACACGAAACTTGATTTGTCCATAAACTAATAATTTATTAAGATCTTTACAAAATTATTATTAGCTTATAAAAAAGATATTTCACATTGTTATGCCCTATTTTTATTTGTATCCACTGAATTCATATACAAGACACACACACACAGAACAGGTATATACTATCACAGACCATAAGATTGTTTTTTTAAAAACTTAAACCCAATATTAATGATCCACCAGAGTGTTTGGCCTTGAGGTGATGCTGACTTATAATTTGTTTTTTTTTTTGCTTCTTTTTGTTGTTTTAGAAGATACTTAAATCTGCTCTCAATGAGATGGGAGTTGTCCCTTATCCAGCTGATTATTTTATTGTTGAAGATCTTTTTACTAATTATTTTTTTTATTTCATTAGGTATCATGTTAAAAATCTTAGGCCCAACAAATGCGATGTGACGCTGACATTACACAAATTCCAACCTAGGGACATAAATATTTTCATTTGTTATGGATCTTGTTCCAATGTTATGATTTATTAAAACTCTGTATTTTTGATTTTTGTACATATATTTAGAAACTGTTTTAAAATAAAGCTCTCTAATTGTTAATAGTTTTATTTCATTACAAAGATCCACAGTAGGATATCGTTTTTATTTTTTTTAAATAATTTTTAGAATATATTTTTGTGTTTTTATTAAGCCATTTAGTGTGGTTGTGCACACACTTCCCCATACACCTATTCCATAACCCAGTATTCACTCTACTAGGGCCTGATACACCATCTTTAACAGTTTATGAGACATGACATGGTTTCGCGGTTTAGGAGCTATCATGTTATGGACAGACATACACACAAATACACCCAAATAAGACATTTTCGGCATTATCTAAAAAAAATACTCTGCCAATATATGGGCCCCTAAGCTCACACTAGGTACTATAGTTATAGTGTACGTGTGAGCTAATATAACTAAAAACTAAAATATATTTTATTCAACTCCAGACTAAATTACCTTTTGTTTGATACCACACAAGCCATGTTTTGACTTAAACTCAAATTTTTTAAATTTACCCCCACCCTTAAAAAAAAACAAAAACTAAAATGTATTTTGTTAAAGTCCGGACTCAATTACCTTTCGTTTGATATCACACACGCCATATTTTCACTTAAACTCTAATTTTTAAAATATACCCCCACCCTTTTTTTTTAAATAAATTAAAATGTATTTTATTTAACTGTAGACTCAATTACCTTTCGTTTAATATCACACACGCCATATTTTCACATAAACTCTAATTTTTGAAATCTACCCCCACCCTTTTATTTGCTTTGTGTTCGGTGGATTTTGTTCATTTTTAAATGGGACCATCTCGACCCAAGACCCAGCCTAGGTACCAAATTTCATTAAAATCGGCCAAGCGGTTTTTGAGTTATGCGCGTTGGTCGTTACAGACAGACATACAGACACACAGACAGACAGACAGACAGACATACAGACAGACAGACAGACAGACAGACAGACAGACAGACAGACAGACGGCGCAACAAAAAAGTTTTAAAATCATCTGAAACGCAAAGATATATAAAAATTTTTGAAATCGGAGCAACTTTTTTTTTCTCGAAAAAATTAGGACACACTACTATAGTATAGTATATGTGTGAGCTAATTATACCTTCTCTAGCAGGCTAGGAAGGTAAAAATATATTTTCCCCAATTATGTACTCCTTATATGCTAATTTCGTCCACTCTTTAACATTTTTTAGCTCACACATATACTATACTATAGTAGTGTTGCTATGGTGATCCTAATTTTTTCGAGAAAAAAAAAGTTGCTCAGATTTCAAAAATTTTTATATATCTTTGCGTTTCAGATGATTTTGAAACTTTTTTGTCGCGCCGTCTGTCTGTCTGTATGTCTGTCTGTAACGACCAACGCGCATAACTCAAAAATCGCTTGCCCGATTTTAATGAAATTTGGTACCTAGGCTGAGCCCTGGGTCGAGATGGTCCCATTTAAAAATGAACGAAATCCACTGAACACCAGCCCGTTAAAAGGGTGGGGGTAGATTTCAAAAATTAGAGTTTATGTGAAAATATGGCGTGTGTGATATCAAACGACAGGTAAGAGAGTCTGGAGTTAAACAAAATATATTTTAGTTTTTTTTTAAAAGGGGGGGGAAGATTTCACAAATTAGAGTTTACGTGAAAATATGGCGTGTGTGACATCAAACGAAAGCTAATTGAGTCCGGAGTTAAACAAAATACATTTTAGTTTTTGTTTTTTTTAAGGGTGGGGGTAAATTTCAAAATTTTAAGTTTAAGTCAAAACATGGCTTGTGTGGTATCAACCGAAAGGTAATTTAGTCTGGAGTTGAATAAAATATATTTCAGTTTTTATTTAAATTAGCTCACACGTACACTATAACTATAATACCTGGTGTGAGCTTAGGGGCCCATATATTGGCAGAGTATTTATAATATGTACAGTTTTTGAGCTGTGACATATTTTTAAGGATAACTCAATGGATACCTATCCCTGAATACATTCTGCTTTATACATACAAACTAACTTTTTAAAATGTCCTTGTAAGTTTGAACTAAAAGCCTAAAAACTTATTAATTTTTCTTTTTAACAAATGGGAGCACATAAAAAGCACTTTTTATATACAGTTTTATATGTAAATAATTTAAAAATACTTATTAGATCGTTATGGGCTTGCTAGGTTTATATAAATCTAGCAAGACCACACATATAAAAAAAAAGCCTAAAAACTTGGTAAATTGAATTTTCTCTTTAGCTAACAGGAGCTCATAAAAACACTTAATTTTCAAATCTAAACAGTATAAAAAAGCTTTTTATATAAAGCTAGCATGCCAATCATTTTTTAAAATTTCCTTGGTAACCAGAGGAGCACAAAAATTTTAAAGACTGTACAAAATTAGCACATAAAGGGCACATAAGTCTGGAATATATATTTTTTTTATTTATGGAGGTACTAAAACATTTATTTTATAGGTGTATATTTTTTACTCTATGTGTAGGGGAGTGGTCTATACTGCCGTCCTAAGCCAAAAAGGCATATCTCATTTTTTTTTTTTGCTTTTTGCATTTTCATCAATATAGATACATAAAAAAATTATCTACATTTATATAAGCAAAATAGACGTAACTTATATAGAACACACCAAAAAATAATATGGAAAATACCCGTATCTCAAAAAAATTATTAAAACCGAAGCGACTAAGACTCATTTCCAATTTATAAGCAAAATAGTGAAAATTTGAGTTGCGCCGTTTTGGCCTAGGACGGCAGTATAGTGGGACATGGTCCATTGTGGGATGAATCATTTGAAAACACTGTAAAAATTAGTTGTGAGAATTTGGGCATCATACCATGTGTTGCTGTTTAGGTTAATGTTGTTAAACAGTTTTTTTTCATAATTTTTTTAAAAATCTTTGGAAATAATTGGAATTTATTAAAAAAAAGGTATGGAAGTTTTTATTTTGTACATTTTGTTTAAGATATTTTAGACAATTGTTTATGTCGATTTGAAGCTATGGGTTAGAGGTATAATTGTGGGAATTAACTGTCAGATTATGTGTTTCTGAGTGTGTTTCCTAGTTTAATGAAGTGACAAAAATGTAATAACTTGTACCCTGGTCCATAGTGGGAAATTTTGGTATGGTCCATAATGGGACAATGGGAGAAAATGGTCCATACTGGGACACACATAAATAGTGCCTGTTTAACACACAAACTTATGTATAAAGACTTATTAACCCTTAAACTGCACACTGGGGTCTCAGAAACCCAGATACAATATATTTTTGCTTCTAGTTTGTGCATCAGAGCATATTTTATCACAAAATAAAAAGTAAACAATAAAAAATGCTCTTGTTTTATACTTAAAATATACCTATGCTAGTAATGTAATTTTTTCAAAATGTACCATCAGAAATAAATATCTGTCAAAATTAAACAGGAAAATCTAATGGGGTCTCAAAAACTCCAGTGTGCAGTTTGTAACAAAAAATAAGTGTGGTTGTGTATATATTGTCTCATTCTTACTAAAACTTGTAGGTAACAGTTTTGCATACCCTACAGTAGAAGACACAATTGCACCTGAAAACATTGTAAAGAAATTACCAAAACCTTCAGCAATAGGAGCTACTAAACGATCTGCCTGTCAACTGCAGTTCCAATTTGAGTTTTCTGAATATAATATGTATCAAAATATTTAGTTAATATATGTGAATCCAACCCAGTGAAAATGTTTCATTAAAACTTTCCAGTACAAAACTTCATGTCCCAGTATAGTCATACAGTGAAAGATCTCCTTGCGGACACCTCTATTAAGCGGACACTCCCTTTAGGCGGACAAATTTTTTGGAACAACGCTTTTCCCTATTTCTTTACATGTAAAATTCACTCCTATAACCGGACACTCTAATAACCGGACGCGGACAACTTTTTTTGGTTAAAAAGTTTTAAAACCTCCCTTAACCGGACGCGAACCTCTGACAACGGGACGGAGCGCTGCACAACATGGGCATAAATATTATGTAGTATGTTGGCAACAACGTACTCTGCAGCCGGGGAATTACCCCTTTCCGTTTTAATGCGGAGACTAAATTCTTCTGTCGTATTTACAACATATTTTATTCGGTGGGGGCGGAACTGCTGTGTTTTATTTGTATTGTTCAATTGGGTAGTAATAGATCTTTTTGAAATAGTGCCTAGTAAAAAACTTCTTAGTTTATGTGAAAAAATGGTTGTTAACGTTTCGGAGAAGGAAACATTTAATATCGGAAAAACACAAGTAGAGTAAATTGTTAATAAATATAATATATTGAAATTTCGCAATTCCCTCTCATAAGCGGACACCTCCAATAAATGGACAAAATCGACGGAACCGTGAGTGTCCGCTTATGGGAGGTTTCACTGTATATGTGTCCCACTATCGACCAATATGGTGTTCCATTATGGAGCACCCCCATGGTTTATACTGGGACAAGTGGTCTGAGTCCAAAACACTGTTTTACCTTCAATTTATTCCAGAATGAAATTAAACCCTATTAAAGCATCCCTAAAGCAATTAACTGAACCACCAATTTTATTATTCGAAAATAATGAGAAAAATAGTAAATACAGGGCTCTCAACAGATAAAAAGCAAAATAATATGAAAAATATGAACTTTTTTAATAAAATTATGAAAAATACGAAATTAAGAAAAGGAAATATGAATAAAAAATTACGTTTTTTTTGGGTCCTCTATCAAATGGCTTGTTATGTCAAACCCAACTTTTTTTTAGGAAAACTCATTTACTAAGCAAAAATACATATTTCTTAATTTTATTTATTAAGAAAAGTATTAACAAACATTTTCAAGTTGAATGAGGCCTGGATGGAGTATGGCCAAACAAAAATAAGGCACGTTTTTTAAAGCACATTTTACAACAAGGTATAAGGTGTTTCTGTATTTTTAAACCAAGGTCTACTACAATTATTTAAATAAATAGAAACAAATTATAAATGCAAAAGTTGTAGGCTTTATCCTATACCATCAAAAAACTTTATAAAAAAACTTTGTAAATCTCTTACGGAACATCCTACAAATTAATATGTTAATGATTTAACTTTAAAAAAATAGATATTTTCTTTCTAAACTCAAAACTATATGATAAACTGCCATTTGGTAAAGCCACTGTTAAAATATTAGTATCTACAATTTCTAGCAGTTTGGGACCTACTCTACATTTCTTGAAAATAGGTACCCTATTTTTTATCTCTTGAAATAAGTGCAGTAGACCTTTGTGGAAATATACCAAAATGCCCTGTACATCTAGTAATACAGAAAACTTAAGTTTACTCGATGATATACTTGGTACACTTTAAATATTAGACTTTTTTAGAGCTAACCACTGATGACCAAAACAACTAATTAACATAAAAAATGCAACAAACATAAGAATAATAAAACAAAAGGCAAAAAAGCCCTACTTTATTCAGACTTTCTCTTTCTTCAGAGGCAACAAACTAATAATAAACTAAAAGAAACTCAAAATTCAAGAGTAGGAAAAATATTGAAAATGTCCACACTTCTTCTATTTTTTTTATTTTTTATTTGTCAAACACACTATGTTTATTGTATTACAATCTAGTCAGTAAGACTAATTAGCAATTTTGTTTTAACTTAATTTACTAGAAAAGTCAGATTTAAACTTAGGGTTCACTCAACAGTTCTCCCCGCTTTGTTTAGTCTGTAACTCACAATTGTGTTGTGTTTATAGCATTATATAATATAACAAACAAGTGCCAAAAGAGAGTCATGGAGGAGGTTCTGTCATGGGCTAACAAAGCTTCCGGACACAACTCAAATCCATAAAATTCTGTCTAAAGAGCCAGCAAACAAACTTGGCGCAATAAAGCTCTCTGATGGCACCTTCACAAAATCTGAAAGGGAATCCCTGGAGGCACTGGCAGAGCATCATTTCCCAGGAAGCACACTCCTTGAAAACGGGAATATTCCTGAGCAATTGACCCATGGACATCGCCCAAAACAGGCGGATTGGAAAATTGCAAAAGAAATTATCAATTCAAATACGATCAAAATGGCGTTCACGTCTTTTGAACCATACAAATCACCGGGCCTAGATGGTATTCTTCCAGTGCTAGTACAAAAAGGCCTGGAAGTGCTAGTACCTTGCCTGGTGAAACTGTATAGAGCCAGCCTAGCATGGAATTATATTCCAACCAGCTGGACTAAAGTTAAGGTAGTTTACATACCTAAGGCGGGTCGGGCAGATAATACTCCAAAATCGCTTCGACCCATAAGCCTCACCTCATTTCTGTTGAAAGGCTTGGAAAAGATAATAGACGCATATCAGAGGTGGCGCCTTAATGGCCCACCCGCTCAATGCAAACCAATATGCATACCAAGCAGGGAAGTCAACAGAACTAGCTTTAAACAACCTTGTTGGAAAAATCAAGGAAACCCTCGATGCAAAAGGCATCGCAGTAGGTGTTTTTCTTGATATAGAAGGAGCATTTAACAATGCACTACCCAATTCCCTCTTTGAATCAGCGTGCGCCCGAGGAATAGAATCTACCGTCACGGGATTCATCAGGTGCACACTCGAGAATCGAGTGATTGAAACAACTCTTAACGATGGTAAGCTTCAGAGCTGCTAGAGGCTGTCCACAAGGAGGAGTTTTGTCTCCCCTCCTGTGGTCTCTACTGGTCGATGATCTTCTTGCCATCTTGGAATCGCTGGATGTAGAGGTATTGGGATACGCAGATCACGTAGGAGCAATCATTAGAGACATTCCAGAGAGTGAATTCTCTGGAAAGATACAAGAAGTAATAAACACGGTAAAAGACTGGTGTGACAGGGAACAGATGTCTGTAAATCCCAGCAAAACAGTTATTATACCGTTCACCCGTAAAAGGAAGCTTGATTTCCTGACTCCTCCGGAGCTTAACGGTGAAATAATTCCATTTGCATCAGAGGGGAAATACCTAGGGGTCACTCTAGATAAAACTCTTACCTGGAATGCCCATATGGAAAAAGTAACCCGCAAAGCCACATTGTCCTTATGGACGTGCAAAAGAATTTGCGGAAAAACCTGGGGCACTAGCCCCAAACAAATGTATTGGCTGTATATAACAGTCATCAGACCAATGATTGCGTATGGCGCAATAGTCTGGTTCGAGAAGGGACATCAAAGAACCTCAAGGGCCAAACTAACCAGCTTACAACGACAAGCCAGTCTTGCCATATGTGGTGCAATGAGCTCTAGCCCATCGACTGCGCTTGAATGCTTACTAAACTTACCTCCGCTTCACATTTTCTTAGAGGCGGAGGCACGAAGAGCAACATACAGAATAAGAGCCAACCACCAGGATGGCAGGGCAAACAAAGTGATATCAACAACCCTAATAAGGGAACAAGAGTTGGATGCAACTCTAGGAATGATATCCGACGTCATGCCCAACACGGTGTACAGCAGAAAGCTATACAACATTATCCTCCCGGAGAGGGAGGACTGGTTAAAGAACAGGACCAATTTTTCAAATAACGATAGCTTCTGGTATACCGACGGATCCAAAATGCCTTCGGGCGTTGGATCTGTAGTTGTTAGTATTCAATAAAAAGTCGAGATTAAACATAGCCAATTGGCTACTATATTTCAGGCCGAACTCGTAGCCATTGAACTGTGTGCCCGGTGGATTACTGACTACGAATGGACCAACAATGCTGCTAAATCAACCATATTAAAATGGATGGAGAATAGCTTCCAACAATACTGGATAAATATACTAGAACTGGCTCACTCTAAAGAGTTCATTAAAGGACCTTGTAGAAACAGAGCCAGGAACATTATTGGACTTACCAGACAGGAGATACGTATAGTGCACAGAATGGGACTAACAGAAGAGACCGAATGTAGACTCTGTATGGAGGATGACGAAACAGTCAGACATGTACTGTGCGAATGTCCGGCTATTGCACGTTTACGTCAGAATACTTTCGGTAAACCTCAGATCGACTCAGAAGATCTGAACTGTGTCTCACCCAAACTGATAGCCGGCCTTTTTGGAGGATTAGGCATATAGTGGTGAGAAACCACTCAAAAGTGAGCCACAATAGACCCACTGGTGGTCGCAGTGGAAGGGCTGCAAGGCCCACTCACATATGAATCATCATGAATCATCATCAGCATTATTTTGTTTTATATAATTACTAGCTCAAACGGCTTCACTCGTTTTAGTCTTCGAACTAGCATAGTATTGTCTAGAAGCTGAATTGCTTCCACATTCATTATAGTCTCTGTTACAGTTTCGATTTTTAGATCTCGATGAAGGACACTATTTCGAACGTACCAAGGTGCATTCACAATGTTTCTTAATACTTTATTTTGAAATCTCTGTAAAACTAGAATGTTACTCTCTTTAGCACAACCCCATAGTTGAATACAATATGTCCATACTGGTTTCACTATTTGTCTATAAAGCAGTAACTTATTATGAATTGTTAAATTGGACTTCCTTCCAATTAGCCAGTTCATTTTTCTATACCAATTTGGCATCAAGTGTTATACCAAGATATTTTGCCTGATTTGAATATGGTATGGAATGTTGTTAATTGTTATTTGTATGTGATTTATATTTTTGTTTGTAAAATCAACATGAATTGATTTGGTTTCATTTAATTTTATTCGCCACTGTGTGGTCCAACTGTGAACTTCGGTGACTGCATCCTGAAGTTTTTCTATGCATTTTTCAATAGATTTTTCAACCGTCAATAAACCAGTATCATCTGCAAATGTTGCTAAGTGACAATTTTCTGGCTTTGGGGTATCGCAAGTGAATAATAAGTATAGATAAGGGCCAAGTACGCTACCCTGGGGCACGCCTGCTTGAATTTCTCTTAAATTTGAGTATGAGTCTTCCTGTTTTACTCTAAAATGTCTATCAGATATGTATGATTCCAAAATATCTGAATATTGTTTTTCCCTCTTCTAGTGCTTTTTCTATTATATTAGTACTTCTATGTACTTGATCTATTGTGGAATGCTTGTCTCGAAAACCAAATTGATGAGATGGAATAATTTCTTGTCTTTCTATGATGGGTGTTATTCTTTTAAGAAATAATTTCTCATAGAGCTTGGATATAATTGGCAGCAAAGATATTGGCCTGTAAGATGACATGTCATGGAGTGGTTTTCCCGGTTTTGGGATCATGATAACTTCTGCAACTTTCCACAGTTTAGGTACATACCTAAGCCTAAAGGACGCATTAATTAGGTTGCATAGTTTTACGATAGCTTTTCTGGGGAGTTGTTTTATGACTACCCCGTTAATAAAATCATACCCTGGGGCTTTTTTCGAATTAATATTTTTGATTTCTGTTAATATTTCTTTTGGTGATGTAAGCTTAATATGGTCTTCGATTTGATGGGGTTCATTTAAATAAAAGTTTCCATCTGGTGTTTCGTGGGGCTGAAATGTTTTTTCTAAATGACTTGCACAAATATCTGCTGTTTCTTTGTTACTCCTTGCCCACTGGTTGTTAGATTTTCGTATGGGTGGAATTTGGATAATTGGTCTTTTAAAATCTTTGGTTGCTTTCCAAAGGGAATAGTCGGTATTTTTATCATCTGTAAGTTCATTAAGAAAATGGTTAATAGATTCATTTTTTATTAATAGAATTTCTCGCCTAATGCGCTGCGTCATGTTGTTGAGATTTGTTTTGTCCCGAGGATCACGGCTTTGCTGCCACTTTCTTCTTAGTTTCCTTTTTTCCAATATAATGTCTCTAATTTCCTTTGGATAGTTTTTTCCCTTAAAAATTCTCTTTGGTTTTGGACTGTTTTCCCAAGCTGCTTGTTGAATATTTGTAACAAAATATTCAACTTCTTTATCGATTTGTTCTGACAGACTTTGTTTAAAACTAATCCTGTCAGTCAGTTTATTAACTAGTGAGATATTTGCTTCTTTCTTTATTATGTTTTTACTAAGAGTTAGAATAATAGGTATAATAATGATCTGAGTGTATATCAAAACTTTCTTCTATATCTACAAAACTTAAAGATATATTTTTTACTATAAAAAAATCAATTAGATCTGATATTGGCTCACATTGATATTCACTAATAGCTTGCAAAAGTTCTTTTCCTTTAGAATTCGTCAGTCTAGATCCCCAGTAGGTATTTTTGCATTAAAGTCACCTCCAATTATAAAACGGTTTCCTAATTTTCTGAGAAAATTAAGATATTTTTCTTTAGTAAGTGCCTTGGTGGTATATAGACAGCACTTATGACTAGTGTATATGTTTTGGTTTTTACACTTACTAATGTAGCTTGAATCTCTATGGTTTTATATCCCATCTCCTCATAGTGTGATATATTTTCTTTAATAATTACAGCACTTCCCCAATGTGCAGTATTGCTAGGGTGAGTTGTATGATACAATTTATACCTAACCCTTAAACTTAATGTGAGACTGGTTAGTGAAATGTGTTTCTGACACAAGACAGACATCAATTTTTCTCTATATCTAGAATAACTTGCAAGTCTTGCTGATGTTGCAAGAGACCATTGGCATTCCAAGCTAGAATTCTAAGATTACTGACCATTTTGAGGCATATTGGTAGCTCCGTTATTGCTACTTTCTAGTTTAGTTAATTGCTCATCAAGTTTGTTCAATTTCTCCAAAATTAATTGAAGTGTTAGTTCCATAGTATTTTGGCTACTGATATTAATATCAGGTATAGTAGCTGTTGCTGCTACTTGGCTGTATGTCCTTGTCACAGAGTTTTGTGTGACTGTGTTTCTTGTCTGTTGGGTTTGTCTATTTGTACTCCCGTTTGGTGTGAGATTCAGTTTCTTAGGTATATTTTTCAATTTTTGTATTTCTTTAGCAACAAGGCATCCTCTGTAGTTAGCAGGATGCTTGCCTCCACAGTGGATACATTTTGGCTCAGATTCTTTTGGTTTGGGGCATTCTACAGTAAGATGTTTCCCAGTGCATTTTATGCAACATGGTTCGTTAGCGCAATATTTTTGTGTGTGTCCATAAGATTGACATCTTTTGCATTGAGGGACTAATTTTGAGGTTTTTAGTGCTTTTATTTCCACTTCAATCCCAAGGATACTGGAAATTTCAAAAATTTTGTTGATATCTTCATCGTGGCTAAATGTGAGCATAAGCATGTTAAGAGGTTGTCTTCTTCTCCATTTCAGTTTGTTGCTGGCTGCCAGTACCTTAAAACCTTTTTTTTGAAGATCAGTTACAATTTTTTGTGGGTTACATGAGAAGTGTAGCCTATTCGCTATTACTCTAATTAGCCTTATTTGTTTGTTTCCGTATGAGTGCCATTTATAATTTATTTCATTAAGCATTTTAGTAACCAGCCGATAGCTGTCTGCATCTTGTACATTTATTTTAATATTTTCGTTATTTAAAACTTTTATTTTAAGTCCTTGTATGATATTTAACTTTTCATAAATATCATTAAAATTATTTACTCCATTTACCATAATCGGTGGAGGTAATGGAGCTTTTTTAACCTTAGTAGGGGGTTCTTTATTTTGTGTTTTATTGGAGGGCTCTCCAGTGCCCGAGCTTTTTTGTGGTGGTGAGAGTGAAGTATCCATTCGAAGTTTTTTCCAACCTTTTCCTTTTTGTCTGATCCACTCAGTTTCTCTTGCTAGATCGTCCTCATCAGTAATGTAGTCCATGTCAGACTCTTCTTTTTTAGTGACTTTTGTCTCTAAATCTGCAAATAATTTTTGCATACTTTCCAGTTGACTTTGGAGATAATCCACTTGTACACTAAGCAAATTTTTTTCATTTTGGGATTTTTTCCATTTGCTATATAAAACTTCTTCATTTTGTGTTCTAGCATCGCTATCCTGAAATAATTTGGCATTATCCATTTTTTCTTGATTTTGTTTCGGTTTTGTTTCGGATTTTCACTAATTTTTAAAACAAGCTTCTTTTTCTATGACTGAAGTTTCTTCATTGGGGAAAATATTAAAAATATGAAGGTTTTTCTAAAAATATGAAGTTTTATGAAGTCTGAAAAAAAATATGAACATTTTCATAAAATATGAAGGTGTTGAGAACCCTGTAAATAATAAACAGTCTAGAACAAAAAAATTAAAACTGTTCCACTATAGATGCAGTTTTTGACTTTCAATAGCTGGTTCTTGGGCGGACAGTGTAGTGCATTGGTGTCTGCAATTAAGTTGATGATTGATCAAAGCTGTCTTCTCTAGTATTATTTCTAGAATATTTCTAATTCAATACAATCTTCATAAATGGTAATGCTTACCTAGGGTTACACTCCACCCTTTACTAAATAAAGATGTATAACTCACTTTTAAATAACAGTGATCTTAAATAAACATAGCAGGAGTCACAGTATCACAAATCCTCACTAAAAAAATTATAAAAGTAAAATTTTGCTGAGGTTACCAGTAACTTTTCTAAGCATTCTAGGGTTAATTATATGCATGGTAAGATCAAGCTTACTTTAAAAAATATTCTCAAAAAAATAGAGGTCTTACCTGTCTGAATGATTGCACTAAATTACACAACATACACAACATTTACAACTACAACAACTACTTATAAGAGCCACACAACGCCCAACGCCCTGTTCAGTGTTCATGCGCCCTAGAAGTTTTTCTGTGATTCCCCCAAAGATCAAGTAATATAAACAGAACCCTTAAAGATAAGGCCACATCATTAATTATAGATTTACATATAATAGGGAATTCGATGTGGATTTTTAAGTGAAAAAATTAATGACTTACCGATAAGGCCTTGTAACCGTAGCAATAAAGAATTTATTTAAATAAATTTTTTATTTTTGTTAGAAACCAAAAAAAAACAAAACAACACAGGTTTTTTAACCTAATCTGTGATGTGACGTCAACAAAGTATAAACACACAGGATTGCTTATTTCCATTTAATTCTATGTTAGCGTCGCTCAAGCGAGAAGAAGACTGCCTGCTTACGTCACCAGCGGACCAGTTCCTTTGTATTGAGAGTTCGTGTGAATTTAAGGTGTTTTTGACGTTTCTACCTCCGTTTTTTTGCGTTTTGTCATTAATTTGACGGTGTAGTTGACTATTTAGGAGGTAAATCTGAGGACACGGCAGTGCCTCGCCAAGTTCACGCGCCGTACCATCTTTTCTTAAGACATTTCAGCCGATATTTGACCTATCTAAAACTCTACTTCGGAGTGAGCTACGAATCTCAAACTTTGCACAGTCGTAGATCTCCTTGGAGTTAACAGTCCCTCCAAGTTTCATGGCATTCCAAAAAGTACTAAAGTAATTACGAAATTTCAAAAAACGTCGAAATTGTGACTCACTCATGTATAGATCATCAAAATTCTACTGTACTTCCAGACATGCTACAAAGCTGAAATTTAGCAGACTGATAGAAATTATGACCAAACCCCTGGAAAAAAACCCCAAAATTCTAATTTACTCCCCTTCCCTATACATGTAAAGTTATGTAAAAGTAACATTGCCCACTTCCAGAAAGGAATAGGAACTATGATAAAACTATAGAAAAAAATTTAAAAACCCTAAAATTATAATTTACTTTCCTCCCCTATAAATGTAAAGTAATCTAAAAGTAACATTGACCACTTCCGGACACGCTAGAGAGCTGAGCTTTGGAAGGCCGATAGTAACTATGATAAAACTATAGAAAAAAACACCCCAAAATTCTAATTTACTTCCCTCCCCTATAAATGTATAGTTGTGTAAAAGTAACGTTGTCCACTTCCAGAAACGCTCGGGAGCTGAGATTTGGAAGGCTGATAGGAACTATGATAAAACTATAAAAGAAAATTAAAAAACCCCAATGTTTAATTAAGTTCCCTCCCCTATAAATGTAAAGTTATGTAAATTAGCATTGTCCACTTCCAGAAACGCTAGAGAGCTGAGGTTTGGAAGACTGATAGGAACTATGATAAAACTATAGGAAAAAATATAAAAACACTAAGATTTTAATTTACTTTCCTTCCCTATAAATGTAAAGTTATGTAAAATTACCATTGCCTACTTCCAGGAACACTAGAGAGCTGAGCTTTAGAAGGCTGATAAGAACTATGATAAAACCATAGGAAAATATAAAAAAACTCAAAATTTTTAATAAGGCATTGGAAAAGTTTTGAACAATATCCCGCATATTTTACTACTTTAAAACTTAAATATATCCAAATCCTTTAAAAAAGGAGTGAAATCATTACAAAAACATTTCATGTAAAAAAAAGCCAAGTACGCGAAAGTGGTATTCTGTAAAAAGAATTGAGATAAACGTAAAGCCAAGTTCTACAATACAAATTTCAAAATGAATGGTTCTTACTAGTGCAAATGACTCTAAGGAAATTGAACGTAAAGAGGTTTGGCTGGAATAGCACAATTTAAAAAAACATTTCCAAACTAGTAAGAACCATTCATTTTAAAATTTGTATTGTAGAACTTGGCTTAACTTTTATCTTAATTCTTTTAACGGAATACCACTTTCGCGTACTTGGCTTTTTTTACATGAAATGTTTTTGTTATGATAAACCTTTAGATATGTGAATTAAGTGAATTGATATAAAGAAAGCACATTAATTTATTGTTGAAATAAAAGCTTTGTTCCCTCTTTCAGTGTAGAAATATAAATATATATATACTTTTATATTATTATATTTATATAAACTTTTATTTTATTTTTTGATTTTTGGAAACTCCTTGCTCATTAAATTAATCACATTGAAGAAAATTGGTAATTATGCCGCAAACGTACTTCTTTTATTAAACTGATTATTGGAAAGTTTATTTTGTAGACAGTTTCTCCAAGTTTAGTTTCAGTTTTTTTTCTTAAGTTTTTTTAGTCTCTTTATAAAAGTTTTCAGAAACAGGTTACAGGAGAAGGAGTAAAAACGGGCGCTGGGTGGGATAAAAACAACTAATAACACACACAATGTAAATCATTTGAAAAAAAACTTATGAAAATCTATTGATTTAAAGCATATAAGACGTTGAAAAACACATCTTATTTGCCTGTTTTCTCCAAAAACTGACTGGTTTTTGACATAATAATATAATAAAGATTGCAATTTTAGATCTGTAAAATCAAATAAATACCATTTGTTACTAAATAATATAAGTGTATTTTATTATATCCGCAACAAAAACAATACATTATACATCTAATGATTTAAATTGATTAAACTTTTAGAAAAAAACCTACTTCTATTCTAAAACTTTCAACTATTTAAAAAAAAACTCCAACATATCGTCTGGTAGGAAAATTCAGCTCTCAGAGCAAACTCTCGATATATCAAATCATTTGTTTTGAATGAATGAAATTATTGATTATATTTACTAACACGAATAAAAACGTTGTTTGCAAATAAGCAAGAACAAAGCGAGAAAAACTCACGATTGCAATGTGTATTAAATGAAGCGCGATGAAAAGAGGTCCACTAGTGACGTAAGCAAGGCGCCCGCCGGCTACCGCTAAAAGATTCGAACTAATAGGCAATCCTGTGTGCTTATAATCGTTGGGAATTGATAGCCCTGGAAAGTCAGCAATCCTCTGCACCATCGGCTGTGAACGGCCCCTCATCGAGCAATGAACAGTTTGACAACACTGCAGTAGGCCAAACAACAACAAAATTAAACCTAACCCCACAAGTGTTGCCAACCCTACGGATTTATCTGTAGATCTACGGATTTTGGATTTCGATCTCCGATATCCGATTTTGGATCCAAATCTACAGATTTTTGGCAATTTTACTAAAAAACGATAAACATCGAAACACAACGGGCCGCGCCTCATTCCTCCTTATCAGTCCTCAGTAGTAGGGACCTATTGCAATAGTGCCAGGCACAAATTGTGCCGGGCACTATATTGACAGTTTCTCATTATAAGAACAGCTGTGTCCTTTCAAAATTAGGCCTTTGTGTATTATACGAGCCGGATTTAATAGTGACGCCACTATTAATGGAAAATAAACGATGGGATTTATAATTTCGACTTTGGTATGTCAATTTGAAAGATCAACTGTCAGTTTGTAATGCGAAACTGTCAATATAGTGCCCGGCACAATTTGTGCCTGGCACTATTGCATTAGGTCCCTATTATCTTTACTTTTTTTCCTACATTTTAATCATTTTGTAAAAAGGTTTTGCTTGGATCAGCGACCTTATTTTTCTAGACATTTAGCGGACGGTCGTTGCAACATTATTTAGAACGAATTGTATTACTTCGCGCGTTGTTTGATGGGGAGTCAAAGAACGCTTCGCGCCACGAAAGTTAAACTATGTTTTACGTTATGTATGTTGCACTAGAAAATAAGTGTTTGTACGTACCTTAACTAAATAAAAAAGGTTAAAAAAGTACGTACTTTTTATTTCTTCTTATTATAACGGTTTATCCGTTTAAAAAATTGGCGGCACTGCAAAAAAGTTTATTTGGATCCGTTGGACCGGAGCAGTAGGTACCGTACCGTTCTCGTGCAATTCCGAACCAAAAAAGTTGTGCACTCCTGTCACTGTCAAAAAAAGAAAAAAATCAAACCAATAAAAACTTTTTAATTGTAAAAAAAGCACTTTTTTTTGTTTTTAGTCTTCTTTGAACCTACGGATTTCTACAGATTTTTCGCGTCCACGCTACGGATTTTCGCTTTCCAATAGTTGGCAACACTGACAGTATTGCCAACCCTACGGATTTATCTGTAGATCTACGGATTTTGGATTTCGATCTCCGATATCCGATTTGGATCCAAATCTACAGATTCTTGGCAATTTTACTAAAAAACGATAAACATCGAAACACAACGGCGGCCGCGCCTACTTATCAGTCGTCAGTAGGGACTTATTGCAATAGTGTCAGGCACAAATTGTGCCGGGCACTATATTGACAGTTTCTCATTATAAGAACAGCTGTGTCCTTTCAAAATTAGGCCTTTGTGTATTATACGAGCCGGATTTAATAGTAGCGCCACTAATTATGGAAAATAAACGACGGGATTTATAAATTCGACTTTGGTATGTCAATTTTGAAAGATCAACTGTCAGTTTGTAATGCGAAACTGTTAATATAGTGCCCGGCACAATTTGTGCCTGGCACTATTGCAATAGGTCCCTATTATCTTTACTTTTTTTCCTACATTTTAATTATTTTGTAAAAAGGTTTTGCTTGGATCAGTGACCTTATTTTTCTAGACATCTAGCGGACGGTCGTTGCAACATTATTTAGAACGAATTGTATTACTTCGCGCGTTGTTTGATGGGGAGTCAAACAAGGCTTCGCGCCACGAAAGTTAAACTATGTTTTAAGTTATGTATGTTGCACTAGAAAATATTAGTGTTTTTACGTACCTTAACTAAATAAAAAAGGTTACTTTTAAGCACGTACTTTTTATTTCTTCTAATTATAACGGTTTATCCGTTTAAAAAATTGGCGGCACTGCTAAAAAGTTTATTTGGATCCGTTGGAACAGAGCAGTAGGTACCGTACCGTTCTCGTGCAATTCCGAACCAAAAAAGTTGTGCACTCCTGTCACTGTCAAAAAAAGAAAATTGTAAAAAAAGCACCTTTTTTTGTTTTTAGTCTTCTTTAAACCTACGGATTTCTACAGATTTTTCGCGTTCACGCTACGGATTTTCGCTTTCCAATAGTTGGCAACACTGCCCCACAATCTCCAGCACAGAAGACCACGGTTCGGTCCGCTTTGCAGAATATGTTATGATCTCCAGCAATCGTAAACAATGCAGAAGTCACAGAAAATCTGAAAAATTACGACGAAAACCATCTTAGCGGATGGCAAAATGTTACGTACAGACAGAGACAAAATGCGTACAGAAGGGGACACATGCATGCCGCGCCCGTGAATGAAGATGGGTCCCTTCTAGCCTTCAGGCACAAGAAACAGCCGTCCAAACAAAGACCTATACCCATTAAAGGATCTAATGAGGGTAGTAATTACTAGAGACCCTGTATGTATAAGATATTTTAAAGGGAAAGAGACGCGACAAAAGTATTGTTCATACACGTCTTAGTCTTTTGTTTTTGACTAGTCTTTGTCCTTTGATTAGTCTTAGCTGTCTGTATTGTTCATACTCGTCTTAGTCTTTTGTTTTTGATTAGTCTTTGTCCTTTGATTAGTCTTAGCTGTCTTAAACAAAATCGGCTGTTCATACTCGTCTTTTGTTTTTGATTAGTCTTAGTCAAAACCCACTGAAAAAAAAATCAATTTCAATAAAAAGGCCCTCTTCAAAAGTCATTTTCTACACAAAACAATCTTATTTAAGCTAATCTGTGCACGAAACACAGACACGAAAGAACAAAAGCGAAAAAGAAAAAAAAAACAAATAAAATTTTGAGGTTATGTTGAGATTTTCTGTTAAAAACATGATTAAAAGCGGTAAATTCAAAATTTCGACCGCGCGCTTGCGCTCTTCAGACGCCCTGTAAAAAAAACAACAAATATCAGCTGATGTCTGTCACTCGTCTTAGTCGTTGTCCTAAGGATTGAAAGTTGGCAACTCTTAAGACAAAGACTAATCAAAAACAAAAGCAAAAGCATTGTATGAACACTCACACATGTACAGAAACAGTGGTTTTATAAAGTATTGTTTATACTCGTCTTAGTCTTTTGTTTTTGATTAGTCTTTGTCATAACTCACTGAAAAAAAAATCCATTTCAATAAAAAGGCCCTCTTCAAAAGTTATTTTCTACACAAAACGATCTTATTTAACCTAATCTGTGCACGAAACACAGACACGAAAGAACAAAAGCGAAAAAGAAAAAAAAGCAAATAAAATTTTGAGGTTGTTGGTTGAGATTTTGTGTTAAAAACATGATTAATGGCGGTAAATTCAAAATTTCGACCGCGCGCTTGCCCTCTTCGGACGCCCTGTAAAACAAAACAACAAACATTCGCTGATGTCTGTCACTCGTCTTATGCCGTATTCCATTGGGAAAATGAGTGCAGCACTGGTGGTGCACTGACACTGAAACGGTGCTGTCAAAAATTTGCACCGAGTGCAGTTTCAATGGAACACGCGGAAAATGAAAAATCGCACTCGTGTGGTATAAGGTCACTATATCACGAAGTTCCTAACATCATGATATAGTGACCTTAGTGTGGTATGCCATAATGAGCTGTAGAACTTCTTTTTTATTCTTGCTTTAAGCAACGTTAATATAACATTTTCTTGCAAATAATTTTTTATAGTATATCCATTATGAATAGGGCAAATTGATTATGCAAAAATCTCATTTTTGGAAAAAATGTCACACAACCTGTGGTTTTATCAGGCCAACGACGATATCCATTTTTATTTGTTTCAAAGTTACACGCCGATAAATATTATCCTAAGATAAATAAAATTCGTCAAATAAATAAATAATGATTTTATTTAAAAAAAGTTAATAAGAATATATTAAAAATGCAGGCTTGTGCTCGTATACCAACAGATAGAGTTGTTATCTATATTTCGCGCTTTTTTTTCAAAAAACCCAAACCAGAAGTGTACTTTATGCTTCCAAAATTTGAACATAAGTATTCGAAACACCTTGTATACATATATAATATTTCACAAGTTTCTTTCAACTAAACCTAACTTTCCTGCCTTGCAGAATTTGGTCAAAAACATGTTGTTCAAAATCCATTTGTTCGAAAGTAATATTAATACTTCAATAACATTTTCTTGAAAAGGAAAATTATTTAAAAACATTTCCTTCAAACAAAAAATTGTTTGAAAACATTTTATTAAAATTTTTTAATTCAAAAACATTTTCTTTGAAAGTCATTTTTTTTCATAAGGAAAATAGTTCAAAAAAGTTTTTGAAGAAAATATTTTTGAACAAATTTCCATTCAACAAGAACATAACCTACTATGATTATAAGTAAAAACAAATGTATTTTTTAGTTCAAGAAACACTTTCGGCTCGAGATGAGCACTGCAGAATTTCTCATAAATAAATTCAAGTAGCCTCAATTTTGTCCAAAAAAAGAACAAGGAGGATGAAACTCTATTAGCGCTGAGGCACATGTCTTGCCATTTTTATGGTATGTTAAAACACCCTTACGCTTAGCTGAGCTGCCAGAAAACCCCAACTGTCGGAAAATTAGCCCCAGTCAACCAGATCCATACAAATCTACTTACCTGTTTGTTGTTAAATCGGTAAACCACATTTTCAATAAAGTTTTTTATTTTTGGGGTTTCCGTTCTCATTGTTTTTATTGCACAGAACTGTTCTTCTTCATCTTCATCGCTGCTCCTACTTAGCAGCGAAGAAAATAATAAAAAATCGCTAACAACTTTATTTTCACTCATTTTTACATCCCACGACAATAATAAGCGTTTAAAATTAATGGCGGGAAAAAGTTTCGGTGCGGCACGAGCCCTCAGAGCCGGTGTCAAAAAAGCCGCACTCAGTGCAAAACTGAATTCATAAGTTCCTCAATGGAATACGAAAACTGAAAAAGTGCATGTCAATGGAATGCAAACACCGAGCCAGTTGTGCACTAGTGCTGTACTCATTTCCCAATGGAATACGGCATTAGTCATTGTCCTAAGGATTGAAAGTTGGCAACTCTTAAGACAAAGACTAATCAAAAACAAAAGCAAAAGCATTGTATAAGAAACAGTGGTTTTAACTTTCTTATGACAAGACATATGACTAAACCTTAGAGTAATTATATGTTATTACTCTGAGGACTAAACCAAGACAAAAGACTAGACAAAAGACGAGTATGAACATGGTTATATATTACATGTCAAATTACGAGTTAACATGTTATTTTATATCAACAGGAACCTATTAACTCAATGTAATTGGTGCAGTACGTTTCTCAGAAAAAATGATTTTTGTCGTGTTTAGTTAAAAAAAAGACAAAAACCCGATATTGTGACACTTTTTTAGAACAAGGCATCATGACGTTGTAAATCAGGATGTCACGCAGGATGGTAAATAATATAAAAAAAGAAAACAAATAAAGAAGAAACTTTGTATTTATTTTTACAAGGAGTTATAAAATGCTGAATAACAACTGGGAATGTGATTATTCTGTAATAAATTCAAAAGATTTTTTTCTTACTCTCCTTAATTCTAAATACACTGAACAATTCGAAAAAAAGACACAACAGAAAAAAGAACAGTATTTTACTTGTTATATGGTTCAGATTTAACCAATAGTTCACACGAAAACCTTCACAACTCGAAATGTGACTCTTTTCAGGATGAAACTCCACGTTCACGCTGTTATAAAGTTAAAAGTGACACTGTAAAGGATCGCATCCTCAGCTAAACTGGACAAAATAAAAGAGTCAAATCGCCATTTCGCGGTGAATTGTCGAAACATAAATGTGACGCTTTTATGGAAGAAAGTACAAGTTATTTCGATGATGGCGGCAGGTTTATCTCAATAAGGGCGATTTTTGAGTTATGACTCTTTTTCAGCGGGTGTGCGATATATCAAAAAAAAAATCAAGAGATGGTTAAAACTCATAGAGATGTACATTCTGTGGATACTAGGAATAGAGATAATCTCATACCTAGCTATCACAGGCTAGAAAGAACTCGTAGAGGCACAGATTATTATGCAATCAAATTTTTTAATGCACTTCCACCAGAAATAAAATCTCTGGAAATTAAACAGTTTATTGGGAAGGTGAAAAACTATCTAATCCAGAATGCATTTTATTCCTTCGAGGAGTACCTCAGTAGTAATTTTATGTTTTGAACAATCTTGTGTAGTAATTTTGTTTTAAACTTGTGTTTTTTAAACTTGTGTGTTGAAATTTCTTTTTTACAAGCTTTTATTTAGCTTCAGATGTTCTGTCTAACTAACTATCTATCAAATCTTGTGAAGCGTTTTTGACACACTTCCCATTATCCCATTTGGATGAAATTTGATACACACATAGAGTGCGTTCGAGTAGAAAACCCGTCGAGCGAGCGGGGCGTAGTGACGTCACGGACAGAACGCCCTGGTTTTCGTGGTTCAACTCGAACGGAAAAGGCATTCACCGGTTACAAACTTCTAACCCTAAAGTTTATTTTTGCAATTTAAAACTGTTTGTAAATAAAAAACCCTGGATTAAAATCGCCTTTAAGTTTATACATAAGTGTAGCAAGGCTACAATTTGTTGAAGAATAAAAAAACACTTTGATCACGCGGTTTATTTATAGGGTATTTTTCGCACATTTGTACTCTTCTAAGTTTTTCTTTTTTTATGGCGGTTTTATCACGGATCACCTAACAAACAGATAGGGAACTCAGGTGGTGGGGGGTGCTACGCGCATCTTTCACGCAGCCTGCCATGTTGGGGTCAACCACTCCAGAGGCGCATTCTGTATTTCAATATTTTTAAAACTTTTAGTACGTGTTGAGCATTAGTGGTGTGTAGATGTGATTTTTGTATTTGATATATGTTATTTTTGATTTTAAACAATGGGAACGGTTTGTGCCGTAAGAGACTGTAAATCCACACGACGGTATACTCTTAATCGAAGTAATTTTCGATTTCCGCAGAATCCTATAAGGTAAACTTATACATTATTTTATCTTTCGATTTTTTAAAAGCTTTTGCCATATCTTATACAAGGTGTTCAATAATTAAATGTCCTATGAGATGAATCTGTAAATGATTTAAGTACAAACAGTCTTAAGGACATATAGATCTGCAACCCCTTTGATTTTGTTTTTTTATTTTTTTTATACTTTTGCAGGATGTGTTATATTTATCTCAAATTTAAAAATTCGCCGCCATTAGATCCTAAAAAACAAGATATAAACTATGCTTTGTTTAGAAAGTTTTTGGTGTTTTGTATGAAACAGCGGTATAAGCTCAGTTTGTAGAAAAGGGAAATTTGTAGATTGGTATTTTGATCCTTAAATTAAGCAGAGGTTCACAAATTAAAAGGGTAAGGGACAATTCGCCGCAGCCGATTAACCGCGGCTGATTCGCCGCGGCTGGCTGATTGGCCGCGGCTTGTTTTGCCGCGGGGACATATCGCCGCCAATCGAATTGCCGCGGGGACAAACTGCCGAATGCGAAATTTTTGTTTCATGATATTACCATTGTTTTATTTATCTTGACTTCATATAATCTTTTTTTATAAAAATAATGTTTTCAAACTTTCCAACTATTTATTTGGTGGTAACTATACAATCCAGCATTTTTTAATTCGAAAAAATAAATAAAATGACGAATGTAGAATGGCGGTTTTGCCACTTATGAACCGATATGCATCAAACTAGAAACTTTGGGATCTTTCAGGGCGCTGATTATTATTTTTAACTTAAACTAAAAAAAATCAAAATGGGAACCGACCTGAAACACCCAAACTTCTGAATTTGATGCATATCGGTTTAAAAATGGAAAAATCCGCCATGTATCGCCATTTTGATTTTTTAAAATTTAAGTTAAAAATAATGATCAGCGACCTTAAAAATCTTATCAGTCCGAGTTAGATACAAATCCGTCCATAAACGGAAAAGTCCGCCATTTTGGATTCGCCGTTTTATTTATTTTCCTAACAAAAAAAATGTTGGAAAGGTTTTAAAAAAAGTTATAATCAAACAAATATATATGAGGTCAAGCTAAATACAACTGTTTAAACAAATCCCAATGGTAACATCATAAAACAAAAAATCTCACGGTGAATTGCCCCGCGGCGAATTGGACCAAAGCGAATTGTCCGCGGCGAATTGTCCCCTATCCATCTAAGGGACCCTTAATAAAAAGACAAAAAATGTATTTTAGCACTAAATGTATTAACATTTTTAAAACAGATTTTTGGGTAATACGTTTCAATATTTTTAGATATTTTTGAATAATTTTGAAACTTAATAATTACCGTTATGGTAATGCATAATTCCACAAAATTTTAATGGTCTGTTATAACTTTTAAGAAACAAACAAAAAATGGAAAAAAATGCTAAGTTTAACACCCTGTAAAAACAAAGAGGTCTAAATGTAATGCGAAAAAAATCTTTGTTTTGACTATTTCCTCAACCCCTTAAAGTTTCATGCATCATTTAAATTAAACCTTGTATAATACACTATTATATAACAATTGGTCAAGAGTTTTTGACACAAATTTGTTATAATTTTTTATTATGCTACTATTTACACTTTTAAGAATACATATAAAACAACTATTTTTTTTTAATATTGGATTTTACTAAATTTTAAAATATTAATTTACCGTGAAGCAATTTTGTGCTAATTGTAAAGATTATTTGGTCACCCTGTATCTCCTTAAACTTTCAATTTTTTTTTAAAACTAATAAATAATATTTGATTCCAGTAAATTAAGAAATTACTCTACAATGTCAAACTTCTTATCTTTAAAATTGACAATTTTACTCCTCTTCAAACTTAATAAATGTTATCCCAATACAACAAAAAAAGCAATCAATTTTTTTCTTTTTGTGTTTGACTGTATGCTGGAAACGACAAGATGCTAATGTATTCTAAACGAAGAAGAAGACCTCTTTTAGTGCTTCCCATATCTCTCATTCAATAGAACACATTATTTCCATAGTCCCCTACAGCGGACAAGATATAATAGTTTTACGCGGCCGAGACTCTAAAATTCATTTTAGCTCCCATTTTTAGCAAAACAAAACTATTTTAATGTTTTTATTATTTCTGGCAGTAAAAATATTTTTTCGCATCAACAATCTGAAACATTCATATTTTATGATAAATTTATTTTAGTCCGGCTCTGAGTTTGATTCCCAATGCTCAGCCATCGTTGAATTCTCCGAGATCAAAGACGGCCAGCCGGCTTATTTATCTGTTTGTTAGGTGGGTGATCCGTGGTTTTATGCTGGGATTATACAGATAAAAATAAAATAATTTTCAGATTATTTCTTTATTATCTTTTATTTTTACCCTATATCTTGTAAATAGTTCAAGATATCGTTGTGCGGTTTTCGGCATTAATTTTTTACAAAATTCTGGCTCGTAACATATGTTAGTTTTTTTCTAGCTCCTCTGGAAATAGGCGTTTCCTATCAAAAGTGTCCAATTTGGATCACTCCGTACATAAATGAAAAAAAGCGGTAAAAGTTTAAAAAAAGAGTTTAATTAAAATGGGCTTTTTATGGAAGAATACAGTGATAATTTGCTCTGGTGCAAATTACCGATAATCTGTTTTAGTGCAAATTACCGATAATTTGCTCTAGTGCAAATTATCGCTGTAATTCGTTCCCTTTTCGTCGAAATCTGCCAGTCACATTGATTTTATTGGTCAATATTTTTTTAAAGGAAATAGTCAATATAGTCCCCTCTTTTTATGGGCAAAGTTGATACAATTTATTTATTTTATTTTATTTTAATTCATGATTTTTTTATTAGCCAAAGCTTCTCACTTTAGTTATAATTTTCCTGTGCGCTCTTTTAGTGTGTGTGGTTTTTTATGTGTGTGCTCTTTTCCTGTGTAGATATTTTCTGTGCGCATTTTTCCTACGCGATTTTTTCCTGTACCCTTATTTATAGTCGCCGCTTTGCCATTACCCATCAGAATTTGGTTATAGAGCCGCTGGCCGATGGTTAAAGCCTCACTGGGCAATCACGGATAATTCTTAGCGCTCCGCATCGCGGCAAATTTGGAGCACCCTGGTAGTCTTTCTTCTTCTTTCTCCTCAGAATCTTGGAAACATAATTCTACAGCAAACTGAACTGCGTCCATGTATTTTATTTGACAAAAAAACAGTAAGAAAACAGTCGTAAAAAATGTAAACAAAAGTTTAAAAGTCTAAAAAAGTAGGGTTATGTAATACGCCCGCTTTTCGCCATCCTCAAGCTCGGGTCATATCGAGCGTGCCCCGAGGTTTCGCTGGGTGCCATCTCGAACGCAAAAGGGCGTGCTCCGAGCGTCTACTCGAACGGAAAAATGAACATCGGGGCGCCCGGGTTGCCTGCTCGAACGCACTCATAGTGCAACGATTATACACTAGACAGGATTGCTCAGGGCTATCATTTTGTGTTGGCCTTGGATTGCTCAGTTTGCCGAATCTGTCTGCAATCGATGTTCAAGGTCAAACTCGCTGTTACGTCACCACTTGTGCCGAGCAGAAAGCGCGCCTATCGTTATATTGGAGTTTATGTGCTTTTAGAGCTATTTTGTTTATGCAAATTAAATTTTATGCAAAATTGAGGCATTGTACATTTAAAAATATTGTCTTTACAGGGATGATAAATGATTTTATATTAAATTTAAATACTTAAAGTGAAAAAAAAGCTACACATAATGTCGTAGTACCTATACAGGGTGTCCCATAACTTAGGGGCCATAGGCCAACAGGTGATAGAGGAGGTCATGTCTGATAAAAAAGTTCCTATAATCGTTGTTTGATGGAGAGTACCTCAAACAACGCTATAATGCACGGGTCAAAACTCTTTCTTTGTAGAGATACAGAGCATCAAATTTGGCAATTTTTTAAACTTTTTTGATAATAACTTTTTCAAAAAACTCAGTAAAAGCATGAAATTGGGTAAAGTCGTGCATCAGAACAAGAGCAATAACTTGAAATAAAACTTATATTATATTGGTCAATTTTTTTTAGAAAAAACTATTTTTTTGGTATAAACTTTTATAAATGCCATATTAAACGCAATGTTTTTTTATATTTTTTGTAATAAAAACAAGCCTTTAGCGACACATAATAATAAATAAAATATCATTGATATTTTTTAAAAGAATAAGCAAAAATGGATTAAAAAAAAAGATTATTTTTTATGCATTTTTGGAGGTAATTTTGACAGCCTGTATCTTCTTAACTTGTAATTTTATTAAAAAAAGGAGTATCACATTTTTGAATCACAATTAGCTGAGTATTCAGCTGTCTGTCATAGATTTTCTTTTTTTTTGCAAAACCTTTTTTCCACCGCTCCTCTAACATTAAAAATCCTATATCTTAAAAACAGATGTGTGTTGACCCCATATAAACTTTTTTTCGGAAATAACCTCCTCTATCACCTGGTGCACTATGACTCCCAAGTTATGGGACACCCTGTATAATTTGTCCAATTGTTTTAAAAGTATGTAAAGAAATTATTTTGCGATAATAATTTAAAAAATTTATTGATTTATTTAAAAAAGGAAAAGCACAAATATTGTTCTTAACAAATAGACAAAAAACAAAGAGAAAAAAAAATGCACATGATGTATAGTTTAATTATTACAACTGCTTTTTAAAGCATGTTAAGAGATTATTAATTAGATAATTAAAAAACAGGAATATAGAACATAAAAAAAGTATGTATTATTACATTTTCACAAAAAAAACAGAAAAGTACAGATACATACAATAAATTAAAAATATTAATATAAATACTAATATTTAATTTAGAAAAATATTCCTTTTCAATTCACAATCTTTTGTAATTTTCTTGATAGATATTATAAAACTGAGAAAATCGTGGCCATTTTTTTTACCCTGTAAACAAACGTTCTCTGTCCTGAATCGAATTTTTACACACTGTTAACAAACCAAACGTGAAAATGTTTATTTATATGTCTTTTCTTAGTAGCACTGCACTGAAATAATCCAAAAAACTCAAAGTATTTAGCGAAATATCAACAAAACTCTTTTGAAAATACGAATAACATCATATACAACGAACGTTTTAGCGCAAGTGGTGACGTCACGCCGCTCTCCTCACCCCGCACAATTTGTTAACACAGGTTAAATGGAACTAAGCAGTCCTTTATATAGTCCTTGCTCATAGTGGTCCCATGACAATACAACATTAAGAAAAATATATCCTCCCACCCCTACCCCCACCCCTTTTATAGAAAAATGTCTTTTTGGCACACTTCCCGTTATCCGATTTGGATAAAATTTGGTATACACATAGTGGTCCGATGATAATATACCATTAAGAAAAAAATATCCTGCCACCCCTACCCCCTTCCATAGAAAAATTTGTTTTTGACACACTTCCCTTTATCTGATTTGGATGAAATTTGGTATACATATAGTGATCCGATGCCAATACAATATTTAAAAAAAATATCCTCCCACCCCTACCCCCACCCCCTTTCATAGAAAAATGAGTTTTTGATACACTTCCCATTATCCGATTTGGATGAAATTTGGTATACATATAGTGATCCGATTTCAATACAACATTAAGAAAAAATTATCCTCCCACCCCTACCCCCACCCCCTTTCATAGAAAAATAAGTTTTTGACACACACATACAACATATAAAAAATATATATATATAATAAATTTGTGATCTAAACACTTAAAGAATATTCAGCATAGCAGGTCATCAAAGATATGTTTGATGTGCCGCAATGTTATGCCATTGCCATACCTATGTCAGAGAAATGCTGGAGTATCTTGGGTCGGGTTGAGTGAGTTTGGTACCTCTGCATTTTTCTGCTAGATTGATTCTTGCAAATAGTGATATTTAATTGATACGGATATCTTATCGTGCCAACATCGTCAAAATTTCCATTAGTCGGCCATCGCTTTTATTATTATGATAATATTGGAATGTTATAAAATTATTTGTTAATGCATTTTATAAAAGCTTGTGACTTAAAAAAAAATTTTGACCAATTTATTTTTAAATAAACATGTTATTTTACATATTTTAAATATTCATGTAGTCAATAAAATAGGTTTTTTAACTAATCATAATTATGAAATAATCTTTTTAAGTAAAATTTTGTAAGATATCTTATCTGTTGACTTGTCAAAACACTATTTTCTGTGTAATATTACCAATAAATAAACTAAACTAAACTAAACACGAATCTCCCAGATTCATTCCCATAATGAGTATCAATAAATGATTTTTCACACAAACGATTATCATCAGATAAAGGTGTGACATGAGGAACCTCCTCGAGTTCCCAAAACCTATTCAAAGCTTGGTCGAGGGTTTCTGTCACAGTAAGAAAACTGTGTCCCATTAAGATCCACCCATAAATGGTGTTAAGTGCAATTGGATCATCAGGAGAATTAACAATTTTTTCATTCATCAAGAGTAATGGAAACACTGATGCACCTAACAAGATATCAATACTACTTGGCTTCTGAAAAGAAGGATCAGCCAATTTACGATTTGTCAGATAACTCCAATCTTTGCCTTCAAGTGACGAGTTGGGCATGTTAACACAAATGGAAGGCAAAATGACAGAATGCACTGTAATAGATGGTTTGACACAACCAGGTGTATTTAGTTCGACAGTTGTGTGACCTTTAGATTTTGCCACAGAACAGTCTCCGAGCCTCTAAATCTCAGTTCCACCTCCATAAACCTTTAAACCAAGTTTCCGACAACATTTTTCTGACATGATATTAACTTGGCTCGCACAGTCGAGGAGAGCTCGACATGTCTGCAAATTTCCATAACGGTCAGCAACTTGAACCAAGGCAGTTACCAATAAAATAGATTTATTATGCTCAACTGTAGAAAAATTAAATGAAGTCATTACTTTATTTTGATCAGAACTTGTTGAAGACATAGAGTTCATAGAAGCATTAGAAGAGTGTTTGATGTCACATTATCATTTTTTTGATGTGGAGTTGACATATCATGGAATGAATCGAAATTCCAATGTAATAATGAATGGTGACGGCACTGGCAATGACAGTTGACAGTGCTTGAGCATTTCTTGTTGAATGAAGGTTACTCAAACATAGAATACACAAACGATTCTGTTTTGCAATAGTGTATCGTTCACGTGGTGTTTTAGAAATAAAAATACTACATTTTGTAAAGGCCGCTGGACATGATGCATTACGCTCTGCAAATATTTGCAAGCAAAAAATTTCGGTCAAATTGTTGTCTGCAAAAAATCTTCTTTTCGTTTGACTTTGTGCATGGCCATGCATTGATTCCCCAGAATCTAGGTAGAAATTCCCCAGTTTGCATGCAAGTGCAGTTTGCATGCAAAAAATGGCACCGGACCGATAAAAATGGATTGCCTGCAAAAATCAGCTGGATTTGTACTGCGCATGCACCTGGGCAAAATTTCATACATTTGCCTGCAAATTTTATTGTCATGCACCATGTCAAGCGGCCTTTAATAAAATGTTTGCATGCAAGGGCATGCATTGGTGGAAACAGAGTATAAGTCACTGAGCATAACTCAGTCAAAAAAACTTTAGAAATAAAATTATTCCAAAAATTAAATTATTGATTTAATAACTATAAAAATGGAAACTAAACACAGGGTATTAGGATATATTCACAAATGTAAACTTATAAATATCTACATTTTACAATCCAAAAGTTTTATGATAGTAAAATGCAATATGGAGTGTCTCAAATAAAAGTAGGTAAGTATAAATAATTAATTTTTAATTTCTTGAAATATTTTTTTTCGTTTTTACATATTTGGAAAATTCTAGTTTGAGATATTTTAGAATTCAATTACAGCATTTGATAGGGTTTGCAATAGCGCAATGCATTAAAAAAATTATACTGTATATAACTTTAATTATTTCCGAAATAACTACGAACCCGTTCATGTAATTACGTTTAATGAGAACGTTTTTAGATTTAGAGTGGAATTTATAGTCGCTCATGATGAGTCCTCGGTACTTAAGGAGCCGAATGTGTTTTAGGGCCGGTTTCTCATTACTACATGCTAAAAAAGACGTCAAAGATAACCCACGGGTCAGGGCTAACCCTCTATTGAGAAACCGGCCCTTATAGTCATTTTTAGGAAGCCTTAAAGTTGAGTCAAGCCTAGGGTGGAATTTATAGTCGAGACTTGAGGCTGGCCTTTTGCATGGAATAAATATTGGATGTCTTTTGCGAGAGATTTTATAAAGCTTTCCTTAAGAAACGCCACAGAACACTAAAACTCGATTTTAAATTTTTTGCAGTTATTCCCATTCCGCTTTGGACGGCAGACTTGGTTGCCGGTCCTCGATCCGTAACGTTTTAAACCTTTGATTTTTACTTTTTTTTTTACTCCATAACGTATTGGAATTTGTTAAATAAATATAGGTGTGCAAAAGTGTAGTGCTGCTTTTTTACCCTACTATAAAAGTGAATAGAATAATCACCAAGGAAATTGTAAAAATATCTCGTTATAACAATAATAAATTGTTGTAATTGAATTCAAAATAAAGTTTATAAAGTCTAATTAAAGTTATGCTCAATATTGCGCTTTTGTGCACAATTTTTGAGCATTCCCGATACCGGTGCACCTTTGGTCGGCACCGTGCTAGCTAGTGCGAGAAACTTGGCAACCATGCACCTGTTGATTGTTTTCGTTTCGTTGCCGCTGTTCAAAAAATTCTTCAACAAGAACAGTTCTTTTGCCCGTTTCGTGAATGCTGTTTGTTTACGGTATTTCGTATGCTACGTGCTCGTTTTGCTGGTGTTTACGTTTTTGACCGGATAAAACTTATGTTACGGTAAAAAAATAAGCTACCCCGGTTTTTTGACAAAGAACAAAAACTTATTGCACTGTGTTTTTTGTTATTGGAATACCACTCTATTTGGGAAAGGCGGGCTTTGGAATACCACCTAAACAGGTATGCTTGTTGTATGCTAAAGAAGTATGTTAGTAAACCATTGAACCAAAGGGTTCGACCTTGAGAATACCAGTGTGTTTTTTGCACATTCCTAAATAAACATAATTTCTTGACTTGTTTGCTGTGGATTTATCTTGGTGTACTACCTCTTGTTGTACCTATCATTGGTGTTGGTGAAAAGAAAAAATTGGGCACACTGCAAGGCTGGGACTTGGGTTAGGAGTGGACACTAGATTTTGATTGCTTTTTGTCCTTATTCAAACTTGTCCTGGGCTTTACTCATACTACTTTTACAAGAAAGAGAGAATTAATATAGGAAACTTAATACCAAACCATAGGTAAAGTCCCTTTATGTTGACATAATTCGAGGGGTGATCAGCTGCCCACAGTAGGTGTACAAATTTTTCAACAGGACTTCCACAGGACTTATACAGGACTATACAGGACCCCGAGGGTACTGGTGCCTAAGGGGTGCCCTAAGCATGATTAAGTACTAAGGCCTGCAAAGGCAAATCAGCTTGCTAAGAAAAATGAGAGTTAAGATGTTTGTTTGGTCACAAAGTTTTTTATGGGCACCTTTTCAGCCACAGGACCCCACAGGCAGGACTAAACAGGGCTGTACAGGACACTACAAAAATTTATTAAAGTCCTGTAGGACAGTGTACAAATTTGGTTCAGCTGATGCATAGCTATACACTGCTAAATCCTCACAACCAAAAAAAAAATATAAATGGTCATTCCCACAAGTCACATAATGCTTACCTAATGTAATTTGCTTCTAACTTTTCTTATTCCTGTAAAATTTTGTTGAGTTGGGTTACGACATTTCAGAATTAGGGTGATGATATCCAAATATGTCAACATACAGGGACTCTAACCATAGGCAGGTGGTTTGTCCCAAAAGTTTTAAATGCCAATTTAATAATGTAAATGATCTTAAATGAGGTATTATATAAAGTGATGTTAGGCTTGAAGTTGTGTTAAATAAGTTGTGTTTTTATTAGGTAATAAAAATAAACTTGGCAACAACAAATAATTCTGTTTTATTGTATATAAACAAAAGCCCACATTTGTATAAGTAGTTACTTGTGAAAAGAATGGTTAAAATATACTTTAATGCACATACTTTTCCATAATATACATTTTACCACTTTTTACCCCATCCAAATCTAAATAAAACACACACAAAAACTTTTTATGACTTTCAAATTGCCACATAACTCAAATATCAAACAAATAACTCAAGGTCAACCCCAGTCAGATACATATTATTAGACGGCTGTGCCCAAAGAGGAGAAGACTAGAGATTTCACAAAAAAATTAGGGAATTTCTATTTAACTGACCAACGAATTTTCACATTTTTCTGAGTAAGGCTGCCTTGTTTGTAGAAAAAACAAATACTAACTTACAAGTCTAAGCTGTTACCACTTCTAAACAGCTACAGTGGCCTATCAGTCAGCTACAACTCGGTTTTATCCCAAAAACCACCCTCCCCCAGCTTTTACCACCAAAAAACCAACAACTACCACCTACACCTAGCCTCTGTTGCTAAAAAAGCAACTACTACCACCTTGCCCTAGGTTCTACCACTCAAAAATCAACTACTACCACTTCCCCCTAGCCTCTACCAATAAACTATCAACTACTACCACTTCCCTCTAGATTCTAGCACCAGAAAATCAACTACTACCACCTTCCCCTAGCCTCTACCACTAACAAATTAACTACTACCACCTTCCCCTAGCCTCTACCAATAAAAAATCAACTACTACCTCTAGATTCTACCACCAAAAAATCAACTACTACCACCTTCCCCTAGCTTCTACCACCAAAAAACCAACTACTACCACCTTCTTCTAGACTCTACCACTAAAAAATCAACTACTACCACCTCCCCCTAGATTCTAAAACCCAAAAATCAACTACTACCACCTTCCCCTAGCTTCTACCACATAAAAACCAACTACTACCACCTTCCCCTAGCCTATACCAATAAAAAATCAACTACTACCACCTCCCCCTAGATTCTAAAACCAAAAAATCAACTACTACCACCTTCCCCTAGCCTCTACCAAAAAAAAAATCAATCTACTAATCAACTACTACCACCGTCCCCTAGCTTCTACCACCAAAAAACCAACTACTACCACCTTCTTCTAGACTCTACCACTAAAAAATCAACTACTACCACCTCCCCCTAGATTCTAAAACCCAAAAATCAACTACTACCACCTTCCCCTAGCTTCTACCACATAAAAACCAACTACTACCACCTTCCCCTAGCCTATACCAATAAAAAATCAACTACTACCACCTCCCCCTAGATTCTACCACCAAAAAATTAAATACTACCACCTTCCCCTAGACCAAGGGGGAATTCACTACCCATTTTCTGTACATGTATTGCACATTACTATGAAAAATGTCAAGTAATGTGAGTAATGAAAAGTAATGCCAAATAATGAAAAGTAATGCCAAATAATGAAAAGTAATGAGAAATAATGCCAAGTAATGAAAAGTAATGAATAGTAATGAGTAATCATTTTTATACACAAAGTTGTAATAAGGAAAATTAGTGTATCTACAGAATGTTTCACAACTATTCTGACAAACTTTAACCCTAAGTTCAGTGTAATATATTAATATACAATTTTTTTGTTTGTAATATTTAGCATACTTTTTTATAACGCAATTTATTGGCGACCCTAAAAATTGACATACGTTGATAGGTATTAAATAAATCAAGCCAAAGCTTCGCAGCATATGACCCTTTAAAGTAGCACCACTTTTGGCCAAATTTTGATGGTTTTTCCTCATTAACGCGGAAGGTACTTAACCAATTAAATTTTTTGCTTTTGGATTTAATTAAGCTTAGTAAGCTTACTATCGATTTTGCATTTTGAGGTCTCTGTTTCGAGATATAACGTAAAAACTGAAATTGAAAAAAATTCTGTTTTTGCAAAACATAGGAGTTGTTTGTGCGTTTATTTGGAAACTGGGTAACATTTAAGACCACAGGTTTGGTTTTTTCTGATAGAGATAGGATCCTTACGACTCTATGGCCCTATCTTAAGAATTTTTTTTATCGGTTCTCAAGATATTTCAAAAGCAATTCAATTTTGGCCAAATTTTGATGGTTCTTCCTCATTAACGCGAAAAGTCCTAAACCGATTTAGTAAGCCTCACCAATTTGGTTATTATCGATTTTGGATTTTGACGCCTTCGTTTCGCAATATAACTTAAAAACTGAAATTGAAAAAAGAAACGGTTTTTGCAAAACATAGGGGTTGTTTGCGCACCTATTTAGAAACTGTGTAACATCTAAGACCACAGGTTTGGGTTTTTCTGATAGAGATATGACCCTTACGACTCTGTGGCCCTATCTTAAGAAACTTTTTCCATCAGATTTCGAGATATGGCTCTTCAAAATCTTACCTTAAAACGCTAATATCTCAGAAACCAACTTTGCTATGATTCCTATGAAAACTTTTTGTTATTCCCAACTTTGAAAAAAAGGGAGGGGGGAGGTACCCTAAAAACCCGATTTACAAAAAAGGTTTGTCCACTTTTTTCGATGTTGGTTATCTTCTTTTTAAAACATACCTATATTTCAGTTTTCCTGTAAACCAACTCTGACAGACTACGTGCTCGCAATGTTTATAGTGTTTTTCTTGAAAATGCGTTAGGATGGGGGAAGGGGTGGTCAAAAATGGCTTATTAAGACCTTAGGAATATGCATATAGTGCAGGCCTTTTAGAGACACCCTGTCCCTGTTTACAATACCTTGCTAGAAAATATTATGAAAATATTAATCTATTATAAATTTAATTTTATTACCTATTATTAGTTATAATTATTATAAAGTTTAATAAAAATTCACTTATCTTTAATTAAATACACTCAACAACGGACACAAAGCAATTTGTAAAGTAAAACATAACCTCTCAACCTAAATTGCAAAATAATGAGAAGTAATGTGACAGCAATGAATAGTAATGAATATCAATGAATAGAAATGCCATAGTAGTGAATATTAATGCCAAGTAATGAAAATTAGTGAAAAGTAATGAAAAGTAATCCCAAGTAATGAAAAGTAATGAAAAATAATGAAAAGTAATGAAAAGTAATGCCAAATAATAATAATGAGAAATAATGCAAACCACATTTTGTACATGTATTGCGAGAGTGAATTCCCCCTCGCCCTAGACTCTACCAATAAAAAATCAACTACTACCAAAATCCCCTAGCTTCTACCACCTTCCATTAGCTTGGTTTTTGGTGGTAGACCACCAAAAAACCAACTACTACCACCTTTCCCTACAATCTAAAACCAAAAAATCAACTACTACCACCTTCCCCTAGCTTCTACCACCAAAAAACCAACTACTACCACCTTCCCCTAGCCTATGCCAATAAAAAATCAACTACTACCAGCTTTTCCTAGATTCTACCACCAAAAAATCAACTACTACCACCTTCCCCTAGTTTCTACCACTAAAAAACCAACTACTACCACCTTCCCCTAGCCTCTACCAATAAAAAATCAACTACTATTACTTCCCCCTAGATTCTAGCACCAGAAAATCAACTACTACCACCTTCCCCTACCCTCTACCAATAAAAAATCAACAACTACCACATTCCCCTTATTGGTTTTCTACGACCAAAAGACCAACTACTACCACCTTCCGCTAGCTTCTACCACCAAAAAACCAACTACTACCACATTCCCCTAGCTTCTACCACCAAAAAACCAACTTTAGCTAGGGGAATGTGGTAGTAGTTGGTTTTTTGGTGATAGAAGCTAGGGGAATGTGGTAATAGTTGGCTTTTTGCTGGTAGAAGCTAGGGGAATATGATAGTTGTTGATTTTTTATTGGTAGAGGCTATGGGAAGGTGCTAGTAGTTGATTTTCTGGTGGTAGAATCTAGGGGGAAGTGGTAGTAGTTGATATTTTATTGGTAGAGGCTAGGGGAAGGTGGTAGTAGTTGGTTTTTTGGTGGTAGAATCTAGTGGGAGGTGGTAGTAGTTGATTTTTTGCTGGTAGAAGCTAGGGGAATGTGGTAGTAGTTGATTTTCTGGTGGTAGAATCTAGGGGGAGGTGGTAGTAGTTGATTTTTTATTGGTAGAGGCTAGGGGAAAGTGGTAGTAGTTGATTTTCTGGTGGTAGAATCTTGGGGAAGGTGGTAGTAGTTGGTTTTTTGGTGGTAGAAGCTAGGGGAATGTCGTAGTAGTTGGTTTTTTGTCAGTAGAAGCTAGGGGAAGGTGGTAGTACTTGGTTTTTGGGTGGTAGAAGCTAGGGGAAGGTGGTAGTAGTTGGTTTTTTGGTGGTAGAAGCTAAGGGAATGTGGTAGTAGTTGATTTTCAGGTGGTAGAATCTAGGGGGAGGTGGTAGTAGTTGGTTTTTTGCTGGTAGAAACTAGGGGAAGGTTAGTTGGTTTTTTGCTAGTAGAAGCTAGGGGAAGGTGGTAGTAGTTGATTTTTTAGTGGTAGAGGCTAGGGAAAGGTGGTAGTAGTTGGTTTTTTGGTGGCAGAAGCTAGGGGAAGGTGTTAGTAGTTGGTTTTTTGATGGTAGACTCTAGGGTGAGGTGGTAGTAGTTGATTTTTTAGTGGTAGAGGCCAGGGGAAAGTGGTGGTAGCTTTGATTTATTAGTTAGGATTTGTTTGGATGTCAAACAATTCGCTCTGACATCAAAAATAAAAAAATCGTTGGTCAGTAAAATTCTGGTCAGTTAAATAGGTAGTCCCAAAAAATTACCCCAAAGTTAAATTCACCCCTCCATGGAAAACAGACGTTTATTGAACTAAAACAAAGAAATAAAAATCGGCAACACGCTAGAAGCTTACCTTCTTTCATTTAGCAGCAGTTCCACATTTCAATCGCGGCGCCGCGGATTTTCTTGTGGTTGGAATTTCAGTCTTAATCTTAAAACACGTGTCTCTTCTTTCAGTGTCTTGTCGGAAGTGGTTCTTCATTCCCCTGTCAAATACAGGGGGGCGCTTCAAACTCCCAGCGTGTGCAAAGCGCGCATGATTTTTGCCAAAATGATCAGGTGATCAAAAAGAAAATACCTTTCAACAAAGAGAGAAATTATCACCTGAACAGAATTTTTCCAAACAAAGAGTTTCTTTTTTTAAGGTTTGGCTAAAAAGCCCCAAAAATATCATAACAAAATTTAAGGTTAGGTTTTCCCAAAAATTCAAATAAAAACAAGAACAAAAAATAACTGACAGCATTAAACAATTATAATGTGGTGTTGCTAAAATCAAATAGAGAACTGGGGACATTGCCAGTACTTTAAATTAAATTGCTTTAAAAATAAATATATCCTATTATATTACGGCAAAGTTCGGCAACAAGAATTTCCATATTTATTTATTGAAAAATAATAAACAAATACCTCCTTACCCCTGTGGAGGTGTTAAACTACCACAACATTTGACAATGCTTCCTCTAGTTAATTCAATGCTCTAAGATTTGGCAAAAATTACGACAAGTATGAGAAAGAGTATAAACAAAGTTTCCTGTGGGATAAACTGAGCAATAAGCAAAGAGATGAATTATACATCTAGGGGTGTTTGGGCAGCAGGGGAAAACTGAACAAAAAAATTGACTACTGGCTGACCTCCTCATTGTAAGACTTACATTTTAAGAGGATGTATGATATATTCCTTGCCCAATTACACTTTTGTGACATATCCATTCTTTTTATTTTTTATTTTTTTATACTGGGACTTTCCATCCAATAAGGATCAATCGCCCAGTTTCACAAAGTTACAGCACAGTTAAATCATTTTAAACAATCACAAACATCCAAGTACCTAGCCAGGAATCGAACCCTGACCACTGGTGTGTGAAGCAAATACTACTACCACTACAAACAAACAATTTTTTATTTAATATACAGTATGTCCCCCTTAGTTGGAATCATATGGAAAACTTTTTTATTATTAATTTTAGGAAAAAAAGTTATTCTTCATAAAAAGTTCTGCGTTATCTAAAACCTGGAATACAGCCATCAAATATCAAATGTTTTCAGTGGTATACGAGGTTTGTCAAAAAATATGAGTTTTGCTCAAGGTTAAAGTACCTTTAAATTTGACAATATCGAAAAATGTTACTAAAAAAGTTGATCAGAATTAAAAATTACATTTAAATATGCAAGTAAATCCATTTAAATTAAAACATCAGATTATTTTACTAATATTTCTATTTTGAATGAACATGTATCTCTTGTGATTATGAAACACATGACAACCTTTTAGTTTTTTGATGTTTTCTAATGATTTTGCAATTAAAACGCGTAATAAGTAACATTTTTTGATATTGTCAAATTTAAAGTTACTTTATTCTTGAGTAAAACTCATATTTTTTGACAAACCTCATATACCACTGAAAAAATTTGATATTTGATGATTGTATTTTAAGTTTTAGATAATGCAGAACTTTTTATGAAGAATAACTTTTTTTCCTAAAATTAATAATAAAAATGTTTTCCATATGATTCCAACTTAGGGGGACATACTGTATATATTAGGTATGACAGTAATAATTTTTTTTTAAAAGGTATATCTTTGGTTTTTTCTACCTGTCTATTTGGGTATGACAAGGACTGACTGTAGTCAGGTCAGGTAAGTTCCACAGGGCCAAGAATTTATTTAAAAGTCTTGTAGGATGAACAAATTTGGTTCAACTGATCAACCCTCACTGACAGTGCTTTTTAAAGTATCAGAAATTATCTGAAGTCCTTGGAAATATAAATGACAATATTTAACAACACATGACAATTCCCAGCAATAAGTGACCATATTTGATATTCCCCAAAAATATATGACAATTCTTGACAATACTTGGCAATGCCTAGCAATAGTTAATTAGGATAACCAATAACATCCAATAATAACTAACAGTTTCCTGTCAATACAAGACAATCCCTCGCAATACTTTGCATTTCCTGACATCCATGAAGTGTAATTGCAAATTTTTTGAGGGAATGATAAATAGCAAAAATTTTGTACAGGTCCTAACATTAAGGACCAAATCCATATTTTTGTTGGTTCTGTCAGTCCTGCCAGGTCATTACAAGTCCTTATGGGTCCTACCAGGTCCTTATCGGTCAGGTTTGATATTACACTAGTGCCTACAGTTTCTTACCAGTACCCAAAGTTTTTATTTATTTTTGTGTTTTATGGTATTTAAATATTAATAAATTTACCTGTCTACCACTGAATAAAAATTGCTAATCCCTACCCTAAGGTCCTTAAAGGTCCTGCCAAGTCCTACCTGGTTATGCCAAGTCCTGTCAAGACATGCCAAGTCCTGCCAGGTCATGCCAAGTCCTGCCAGGTCATGCCAAGTCCTGCCAGGTCCTGCCAGGTCATGCCAAGTCCTGCCAGGTCCTGCCAGGTCATACCACGTCCTGCCGAGCCTTGCCAGGTCATACCAAGCCTGCCAGGTCATGCCAAGCCTGCCAGGATATGCCAAGTCCTACCAGATCATGCCAAGTCCTGCCAGGTCATGCCAAGTGCTGTCAGGTCATGCCAAGTCCGGCCAGGCCATGCCAAGTCCTGCCAGGTCTTGCCAAGTCCTGCCAGGTCATGCCAAGTCCTGCCAGGTTATGCCGAGTCCTGCCTGGTCATGCCAAGTCCTGCCAGGTCATGCCAAGTCCTGTCAGGTCATACCAAGTCCTGCCAGGTCATGCCAATTCCTGTCAAGATTTTGTATAGTTCCTGACGGATTGATCAGCCCCTGAAAATTGTTAATATTAGCATCACTTTACACAGCAAGAACTTAAGTAATATCAATCTTGGTTGTCAGGTTTAAAAACAAAGTAAGTAGTTGCATAGGGTTTTTACAAAAATTTGGACAAACATTCACAAATCTTAAAAACACAATTTGATATTATCAGTTTGTATAAAATATCTACCAGTATTTTTTTATAGTGTCATTATTAATTTTTTCTGTTTGTAAAAAGAAGTATATTGGTATTATATTCTATAATCTGTAGTACCTACTAGTGAGGGTACAAACTAAAGTAAAAATAAATTGTGAAAAGTAAGTAAACATAAAAGTCCATCTACATGCTTCCATCCTGAAGTGTGACATCATCAAGTGTAGGTCATCGACACCTTTTAAGGTGACCAAGAGAAGCATGCTGATACTAATCTTATCTAACCTAATTCGTGACTAATCCCTATTCAGCAGACTCTCACCCCAGATGTTTGTGTTCGATAGGCCTTATCCTACGCCTTATTACGCCGCTTGTCCTATTTTGGTCTTTGGACCAAGACTAAAAGATGTAAGGCTTTTTATATTGGGTCCCAGTATATACAAGTACGTAATGTTTTATGTATATGGGTCCCAGAAGCAACTGCAGAGCAGAACTGTAGATGTTTCTTGGGTAAAACCGCGGGTTAAACTATTAAGATTTTGTCAGACTTACCTAAGTTCAAAAGTCGATAATAACAAAGATATTTTTTAAATTTTGTTTTTTTTTATTAACTTATTTAGCAAGATAGATACTTTTGTATATTTTTTGCAGGTACATATAGTGTATTTTATTTTTCAAAAAAACCAAAAGTACAAAATTTAAAAAATTACTTTTGGTCATTCGATTTGAAAAAAAAAAGTTGTATGTGAGTAGACCCATTTCCAGGGGTGACACCAAAAAATGTTGGCATTGTGGTTATTTTTTTTCTCCAAAATACCAAATATGAAACCAGGGGTCCATTTAAAGTCGCCACCCTGTATTTTCGACATTAACATTTTACAGTAATTAGATTTATTCATCTTTTATTTATAAAATATACCTCGGAATAAACCTTGGATAAATCTTCCAACTTATTACCAATTCTTGCTTATAGCTCTTGCGTCTATGATTACTATGTTTATGTAGTAACTGTTCTGTAAGGATGCATGTCCATGTGGGATTTTCCTAAATTTGTGCTCTCCTGGGAACTTCTGAGAGTAGACTCGCCTGATAGTAATGCTCTTGCTCTCCAAAGTTTGCTAAAGCACTGTCTCAATGCGAAATCGAGAAGCGGACATGGTGGAATGGCATACACACAGCCCTCTTTATCCAATAGATGACTGCGGCTCACGCTGCTAAAATTTAAAAAAGTCGGGCCAGTTTTTTTTTAAATCAGCTGTACGCTGATTTGGTGTTTGCCGTCTATAGCTATGAGTAGAGAGTCAGAGACCGAGTCCATGGTCAGATCAGGTCACCTTATCTCTTGTGTTCACATTGGTGCCCTGGTTTTCTTGACGAGATGTACCTACACGAGGCTTTTTAGCTTTATTTTTACCTTTTGTTTTGCGGATTTTACAGTTTTCAACAAACTTGATGGTTTTTATTTAGCACTGTATTAGCACTGTGTGCTGAGTCACTGGTGACTTGTTGGTGTTACATGCATACATATACCAAATGAGTATTTAAAAAGCTTTTTGGGTATTTGTCGTACGCTTTTGAAAAATCACTTTCTGGCTACCTTGAAATTTTTATAGCGCTTCGAGAAGTAAACTTTACCCCTAAATTTTAAATAGAGAGAGTGGGTCGAGTGATACCTAGTTTTAAAGCTGTCTTAAGCGTCTTAAAAACCGAATAAAAACGTTGAAAATCGTTTTGTCTTTGAGATATTTGCCGCCAAATTTGTCAACTATAATATCAACATCAACAAGAACTGTTTAAGATGTTTGATTGTATTATTTTTCGAAAAATGTCTACCTTTCTTCAACTTTTCGAGATATGCCTTAGCTTTTGCTTTGTAGCTTACCAAAATACGAAATAGATTTTAATAGTATATTACATAACAAGAGAAGAAAGTGCCAAATTTCACATGAGCGTGAATGTTGTGAACGAGGCGCTAGCCAAGTGAAACAACACGCTAGTGTAAGAAAGTTGCTTTCTAACTATCTTTTCCTACGAACACTGTTAAACTATACTATTTTTTGCAAACATTGGTCTTAAATTTTGCACAAATGAAATGAAACTGCTTTTTCACACATGTGTGAAAAAGTACTTTGCAAGACATGTGCGGGAAACTATGGTGACAGTTAACGTCGTTGTACACTTTTCCATACATGTGCGGAAAAGTACTTTTCTACACATATGCGGAAAAATTTCTGCACACGGGTGAAATTTTACGTTTTCTGAGGATGCAAATCCTGTGAAATCCATCATTTTCATATTTAGTCCTAGGAAAATAAATTTTGAAACTGTGGTACTAAGAAAAAGGGTCTAAAAGGAATTTTCAAGGGGGTAATCCCGTGCTGCAAACATGTCACAAATCCCCCGCAATCAAGGTACGGTTCAGTAGGTGGCTATGAAAACTGACGCGAAGAGGGAGGACCTTTAGAAGTAACAAACTTTAAGTTTCAAATATTTTTTGTTGAAAAGTTTTTTGTTTTTAGGTTATGCCATTTGTCAAGTTTAAAGAGTGGGAAAAAACCTTAGAGTAATAAAATATTTTATTACTCTAAGGAAAAAACTGTGAATTTTAAAAATTTGAAAAACTGTTAATTTTAATTATGGTTCGTTAATGGTCAAAAAATGTTATTGCTTTTTTTACCACAAAATTTATATTTTTAAAATCACGGAAATCACTTGGAAGTTGTAGAAATCATGCAAATGACATCTCATTTTCGAAAATCGAACGGAAAATCGCTCAAAAATCGTTTGAAAATTGACTAGTTCCGACGGGGCAAAGTCCGTTTTTCGAAAACACTTTCGACGATATTTTGATCGAAAACCTAAATAAATTTCGAATTACATTTTTTCGAAAACAATTAGGTATTTTGAAAAAAAAAATTATCAAATGAAATTTTTTTCGAAAATGTTTTTTTGGGAATGACATTTTTTCCGCAAACTTTTTTGATTGATAACTGTCGACCAATTATTTTTTTAAGATAGCTTTCCTATCCTTCTTTTGGGAGGTCGAAATCGGTGTTATCCTAACCTTCGTAAATTGATCGAAATATCCGTGTGGCCGGGGAAAAAGGAGATAAGTCCACGAATGTGGACTTATTATCTGTTTTTCCCCGGCACCACGGACATATCCTAAATTCCGTTGAGGACCTTTTTTGTGGAGGAAAATGGTCGGGAGGTCTGGACGGTTAGGATACGTTTGCTATCAATTGACAAAGGTTAGGATAACACCAATTTCAAACTCTTAAAAGGAGAACAGGAAAGCTTAAGCAAAATTTTCCAAAATAAACGTCTTTCAAACCAAACATTTTCGAAAATAATGTTTTCAAGGAAAATGTTTTGAAGAAAACGTCATTCGGTTTTCCAAAAACGGACAGTGACCCATTTCTGAATTACATGTACCCGTTTGTTTCTTGGGGTGAATCAGTGAAACACCCCTCGTTATTTCCTAGTTATACAGTGAGAACGAGCCGGTTGGAATAAATTCGCTAGAGGATTCAATTTATTTTTTTTGGAAAGGTCCAAAAACTTGTCAACAACAATATTTTTTATGGATTTTTTTTAGACGGACTCCCGGAAAGGGGTATACCAACATTCAACTTTTTTTTTCAAATTTGTGACATCTTGTTGGAAAGCTTATCAAAAAAAAAATTATAGTAAACTCTCAAATTTTACATAATAAAAGTGTAATTTTGAGTTAAACCTATAATTTTATTAAAAGAGACAAGAGGTCCAGTAATACCCGACTTTTTTTTGCAACTGGTAGACCCCACTTTGGTGACACTTTGTTCAAAAACTAATAAAACATTTTTCTAAAATAGATAGATGTCAAAAATAGTGGACCATCATTTTTATTTTTTCAACAAGCTGCCACAAGTGGAGTGATACCGAAAAGTTGAATGTTGGTGAATCCTTTTCCAGGAGTCCATCAAAAAAAATACCATAAAAAATATTGCTTCCGTTTCCAAAAAAAATTAATTTAATAATTATTGAATCCCCTAGCGAATTTATTCCAACCGGTTCGTATGTATAATTAGGAAATAACGAGACGTGTTTCACTGATTCACCTCAAGAAACAAACGGGTATATGTAATTCGGAAATGGTCACTGTCCGTATTTCGAATTGCATTTTATCCAAATGACGTTTCGAAATATTTTTTTTTGTACATTTTTTTCGAAAACGTTGGTTTTGAAAAACGTTTTTGTCGATTTTTTTTCCTTAAGATGGTGTTCCTGTATTTGGATTATTCCAAGATTTAATCCGCTAGCTAATTTATTCCATCCGGCTCGTGCTCACTGTATATCTTTTATATCAAGACATATGTTTATGTCTACTCAGGAAGTATGGAGGTAAGATTTTTACACCCGTCTTTACCTAAGCAATATGTTTACAGGGGGCGTTAAACATCTTTTATATATATCCAGTTTTCTGTTTATTTTACTCATGAAAAGTTTAGTCTAACTTAGTTCTGGATAGTGTTGACACTTGAAAATTGTGAATAAATAAAACAAGTTTGAATATCAAGTGGGAGTTAATGATATGATGTGGGTTACAACCTCGCGAGTTACAGTTTTTGAGCATCATTCCTCGCATCATACCAGACGATATTTCCATATTTCAGGTAGGGCTAACATTTTTAAATATAAAGTTGTAAGAAAATTTTAATAACCTCTACAAAAAGGAATAATAAAATCAGTACTTGAGTGATTCCACACCATATACATAATATATCAATACCCACGGTAACTGCCCATTCATGATGCAAACATGAGGGCCTTGGGGTCTTTAAGCCAAAAAGACCTGATTGGTTGCTTTCAAAGTTAAATGCATATTATTTCCATATAGTACGTATTATTGCAATACCTACGGTACCTTACGATGCAGAATGCAAACATATTTAAAATAGCATTATCAATGGGTATAAGTCTATCCTTTTTGCGGTCCTTAAGATAAAATGTCCTGATTGGTTATACTTTTACGCATGAATATTATTTTATTCTTGTATTCGTTACGTCAAATCATCGGCGTACAGTTGACAAAAACTCTATCTATGTAAATTTGGTATCTGCGCATTTTTTGTACCTTTATTTCTGAATGTTTGGATCAAACGCCAACCATTGTGTAAATAGGTAACAGAGAGTAGTGGAATATTACGTATATGTTCCACACGAACTGGCTAAAAACGAAGGCTATGGTTCTTTTTATTTAGTAGATACTAGAGTCCCTGTATGTAGACATATTTGGATATTATATCAAAATATGTTAACATACAGGGACTCTAGTTAGATAAGTTTTTTAAAAGTGGCCACCATAGCATACCATAATTTTTTTACAGGAAAATATATATTCGAACCGAGCCGTGTTTGTCCCCAATTGCAAGTTCTCAAGCTCAAACCAAAAGTTTTGACCTAAAAATTCAAATAAAAAAATATATTTGTTTCCCTATTGGTAAAAAAATCTTTGTCAATATTAAAATGCAAAAAATATAGTATTTTATTTGAAGTACTGGATATTATAAAATTATTCAACAAACGCTTAAAAGTCTCTCACGCTAAATGGGCGGAGCTAACACGTAACTGTGATGGTTTTCGTCAGTTGCTTATGAGATTTCACAGACGCAGGTTGTATATTTTCTAAGCAAAAAATATATTTTTATTGGTGTAACAACAAAAAAAATCATCTTTTGGATGGCCTTTTAGGGTGACGAGAAACCAAAGTTTTTATTGTAAACAAGGTTATAAATTGCGTACAGAATCTGGAAGAAAACGGTTTGTAAAAAAATTAAACTGGGAATAGTAAGAAGTTAGTTAAAATGTATAACTCGCTTTAGCAAAGATTATTGTGTGGGAGGTTTGTTTTTATTATATTGAAAAATCTGACAAATTACTTATATCAAGGCAACTAGTTACATGTGGCAGCACACAATGAATTGATTAAATAATTGTAAGAAAAATTGACCATGACATCAGTAGTATGACCAATTTGTTTTTGCTATTTTCGTTAATTATTATAGCTGTACAGGGCGTATTTTAAGTTCAGGCATCAATTTTAAAACCTCCTTAGTTTTCATAATACTTAACTGACTTACAGTTTTGGCAAAAGTAGAGCAACTACCTAAAATAGTATGCAAAGCTGATTCTGTAACCAACTAAAACTTAATTTCAGTTCTCAGGTTTCGGCAATTTTCCCTAAAAAATCATGTGCCTTTTTGTCACGTTTTAAAAAAGCTAAAAAAAGTTTTTTCTGTGTAATTTTAGGCAAAAATGGCAAGAACCAAAATTTAAAATTGCTTAAAATAACCAGTAATTCAAGGTTTTCATCAATATTGATCATTTTTAGAACTACTATGTCGGTTTAGAACGTTTTTCTACGTTGTCCGACGTCTATTCTCCACCTTCTTCGATCCTGACAATCATCTTCTGTCAGATTTTTTTGACTCATTGATCTTTGGATTAACTGTTGCCATTCCAGTTTTGGACGCCCTCTTTTTCTGCGCCCTATTGGTTGTTATTCTAGGACCTGCTTTGGTAATCTTTCATCGTTCATCCGTTGTACATGGCCGTACCATATCAGTTGTCTTTTAGTGATATCATACTTTATGCTTCCCTTGACTCCCATTCTATCTTTTATGATCTCATTTTTTATATGATCTATTCTAAAAATTCTCATTGATCTTCATATTGCATCCATTTCGACACCTTCCAGTTTTGTTTTGTATTTTTCTGTTACGCGACAAGTCTCTATTCCATACAGCAGCGTGCAGCTTTTCACCATTGTTTCATATATGTTAAATTTTAGATTCTTTTTTATCTCTCTGCTTCATAAAATATTGTTATGACATCCAATAACCTTTTTTTTTGCCATTTTCTTTCCAGTTATTTCTTTTTTAATTGATCGTTTTTTCAAATTTTAATTTTTTTATGTAGACTAACCTTTCTTTTGTCCAATTGTTGTAAAATTTTCAGGACTTCTATAATTTTTACGCCTCTTTCGAATGGTGCTTGCCATTGTTGCCTCAAATTACACAGAAAAATTTTTGTTTTAGCTTTTGTAGCCGACCTCGATTCTCGGTTATAGTGCCTAAAATGGAATTTTTATTTATCTATGCAGTTATCGTCTGATCTATTGCAATTCGAGGAAACACGTCGCCACGAGTGAAACTATGTGTTCTATATGCGCTGCTATGGTTATTAATGACCAAGTATGATAGTAATCATCAACTGGATTTAAGTTTAAAATAATAGGTATAACCTTAATTAAAAACAAATCTATATTGCAAAGAAAACAAATATGTAGCAATTTAACTTAATGACTTCTTTATTATTTATGTTTAAACGTTAACATGCTTTAATAGCTACCTATTTAAGTAAAACTCGTTTCTAGGTAGGTACTTCGTTTTTGGCTAGAACGTGACTAATTAAAATTGTTGAAAGTTAAAAAAAATGCCGAGAAAATTAAGAAAAAAAATTTGGCTCCGTCGGACATTTACAGCAATCCATAATCACCAGTCGTTCTGAATGTATTTTTGTTGAAAATAAAATTTTTAATCAATATGTGAAAACTACGTTACTGTACCTGCTATCGTTTTTGATATATACAATTTTTTTCGCAAAATTGTTATCTCGATTGAGACAGACAAATTTGGTTAAAAATGTAATTCTTCGAATTATAAATTTTTTAAACATTTGAACCCCCCCTATACCACCATTACAAAAAGCCTTATCCACGGGTACCGCAAAATGATTTTGGCAAATTTGGCTAAAATCGGTTTAAGGTTTTTGAGCTATTGTTTCCCAGACAGACAGACACCATCACAAAATTGGTAGGTAGCCCCATATACGTAATATTCCGCCCTCTTAACCACTGACTTATGTTAAGTAAAATAAAAATAAATTTAAATAAAATTGACACTAATACTAGCTTACCATACCAGCAACGGTATGGATGGCTAATAAAAAGTTTTATTGCATTGTTTTATAAGTATTTTTAAGACGCATAAACAATAGTTAAACCGAAAACACACTTTTCTAATGGTCGCCATTTTGAATATTTCAAAATGCTCAAGGGTCCCAAAAAGAGTTGCATTAACCGGAATCCCAAAATAAAAAATTACACTTTATATATACCTCAAATCCAAGTTATGCTCGATTTTGTCCATTTTCTTTCAGTCTTGTGATTCCTAGAAAAATTTACAGTGATTACCATCGGCGAATTTTCCCTCCACTATTTGTTACAATTTTTGGAACAATTTTATCATAACAAAAACATTTCATGTAAAAAAAGCCAAGTACGCGAAAATGGTATTCCGTAAAACGAATTGAGATAAAAGTAAAGTTCTTCAATACAAATTTTAAAATGAAAGGGTCTTACTAGTTTAAAAATGTTTTGTTGTAACTTTGCTATTCCAGCCAAGTTTCTTTATGTTCAATTTAGCACTGTAAGACTCATTTGCACCCGCAATAGCCAAGTTTAGAAGAACATTTCCAAACTAGTAGAACCTTTCATTTTGAAATTTGTATTTTACGGAATACCATATACTTGGTTTTTTTTACATGAAATGTTTTTGTTATGATTTCACTTTTTTTTTAAAAGGATTTGGATAATATTTAAGTTTTAAAGTAGTAAAATTTGCGGAATATTGTTCAAAACTTTTGCAATGCCTTCTTGAGGTTTTTTAATTTTTTTTTATGGTTCCAAAGCTCAGCTCTCTAGCGTTTCGGGAAGTGGGCAATGTTACTTTTAGATAACTTTACGTTTATAGGGAAGGGTACAAATTTTGGGGTTTTTAATTTTTTTAAATAGTTTTATCATAGTTTCTATCAGTCTGCCAAAGCTTAGCTCTCTAGCGTTTCTGAAAATGGACAATGTTACTTTTGCATAACTTTACGGATATAGGGGAGAAAAGTAAATTAAAATTTGGAGGTTTTTTAATTTTTTTCTACAGTTTTATTATAGTTCCTATCGGCCTTCCAAAGCTCAGCTTTCTAGTATTTCTGAAAGTGGGCAATGTTACTTTAACATAACTTTAAAACCATAGGCGAGGGAAGTAAATAAACATTTTTGGGGTGTTTAAATTTGTTCATATAGTTTTATCATAGTTCCTATCAGTCTGCCAAAGCTCAGCTTTCTAGCGTGTCTGAAAGTTGACAATGTTACTTTTACATAACTTTACATGTATAGGGGAGGGGAGTAAATTAGGATTTTGGGTTTTTTTTATTTTTTCCAAGGGTTTGGTCATAATTTCTATCAGTCTGCCACATTTTAGCTTTGTAGCATGTCTGGAAGTACAGTAGAATGTTGATCTATACATGAGTGAGTGAGTAGGTGAGTGGCAATTTCGACGGTTTTCAAAATTTCGTAACTACTTTACTACTTCATCGAAGTCGATGAAACTTGTGCGAGTTGTTAACTTGAAGATCTACGACTGCAAAGTTTAAGTTTCGTAGCTTATTCCGAAGTAGAGTTTTAGATAGGTCAAATATGGGCTGAAATGTTTAAAGAAAAGAGGGTACAGCAGATTCCGCGAACTTTGCGGGGCACTGCCGTGCCTCCAGATTCATAACTCTCTCTGATGTAGATATCGAGAGATAAGCTTAATCTGTGATAAATCCTTCAGTGAACTTTAAGTTAAAGTCATCACCACTCTTATAGTAATCAGTACCAGTAATTTACAAAGATGCGCCTTGATGTGGGCGAGTAGTGACACCATAATTATTTAATTTGAATGTTAATTGACTTTTTATTAACAACAGACGAGACAGCGCATCTCTTTAAATAACTACCGACTTGTTACAAACTCGAAGTAGGTGGGCGCCACCATTAAAATACCCCTGCCAATCCTTGAACACTACTTGTCGAAGGAGGCACGCGTCACTTAATTTATTTAGTTTAATAATAACATAGAGTAATACATAAGGCTATCTTACTCTATGATAATAATCTTCAAGATCTTGATTGTTCAACAAAGAAATTTGAAAATCTTCACATACCATGTTTTTAAAGAAGAACCAAAGATTTGCCTTTTACTCCACTGATATCAAAGGAAAGATATAAAATATGTAAGAGAGGACAGGAGGACAAATAATGGAAAAGGAGAACATGTTCTTCTTTTGGCTTCCATCTGGCAATCGTATACACAGGAAACATAATTTATATGTATATACATTTATTTAAAGGCGCTAAAATAATGGCGCAAAAGTCACGTTTATCAAGTTTTATTTTAGCACATAACAAACATTCCAAACTTTTTTACCGTATATATATAAGTATAATATTTCTATCTTTTTTATTAATGAATTTGTGGCTTTTAAATATGTCTCAACATACAGAATTACAGGGTCTCTAATGTGAGAGACCCCTGTCATTCCTTTTTGAGATATTTATAAATTTTCGTACGAATACCGCGTGCTTAAAACAACAGTAAAAGACATCTGGCTCAAGGAGACAACCCTAACACAGCAGAAATAAATGGGTGAATACATCACGTCCAAATTTAGCATGCTGTTCACAACAATTTTCTGGAAATAATTATTGAAATAGAGGAGTGTCTACACTGAAAAAAAATATTTGCGTTAAATAAAAAAGGAATTGATTCAAAGAAATATGTGTTTAAATAAATTAAACCAACCCTGTTGAATCAAGGTCATTATTTATTTGGTTCAAGCTTTAAAGGAAACAGGACAACAGTAAAAGACATCTGGATCAAGGAACCAATCCTAACAAAGCTGAAATAAATGGGTGAATATATCACTTCCAGATTTAACATGCTGTTCACAACACTTTTTTGGACTTAATTAAAAAAATAAAGGAGTGTACACTGCAAAAAAAATATAGTGTAGTTGAATCAAGGTCATTATTTATTTGTGTCAGGCCTCAAAGCAAACAAATTTTTGTTTAAGCTATGTAAAAATTAATTAACAAACAATGCGAAATTGTAGTAAAGGTAAAGCTACTTGGGTCTGAATTCTGAAGCAAAAATGTCAATTCAATTCAATTATTAGTCAACGATTTACAGTGTAAATATGGACATTGTCAAAGTTTTTGTGACAACATCACAAAATTGATTTGAACATTTATCCATTAGTACTTTGATCTTGGCTCTTATAGGGGAGAAGCGATAGGTTTGAAAAAATTTTTCATTATAACTTTTGAACTTACAATCGATTTTAATGGGACAAACTGCACTTCGCATAGAATTAATCAGAGTTTTAATTAAATATATTTTTTTTGTCCGCAATCTCAAAATCCAAGATGGCAGACGAGATTAAAATGTACCCTTCAAAGATACTCGTTTATTCTTGCGATTATGTTTGAATTATTTTTTTAGATTAGTAAAAAAGCTGCATTCTTGCCACGCATAACAAGGGACAATCAGCATAGCAAAAAAAATATTTTTGTTTCAACCATTGCTTTGCATATTATACTATTATTCTTATTTTCCGAAAATGTTTTAGTTTTCTTTTAATTTATAAAAATCACTTTTCCTCCATACAAAGAGGTACAAATTAGTAAAATCGGTCTAGTGTTTCTCAAAAAAATCTATTTTGTTTCAACCATTGTTTTACTGATTATACGATTGCGTTGCCAATCCTGTCTGCATTAATTTTTATTTTCAAAAAAAGTATTTTCTTAAATCAAATCCATATTTACTTTACTAAATCTCTTTCAGCCAAGTATAATTTATTCGCAGTAACAAATTAATTGCTTAAATCAACAAAATATTTGTTGAGCTAAATAAATATCAACCACACCATTTATTTCCCTTTTTAAAACATTTTTCTAAGTGTATACCTTGGGTAGACACATTTGCCGCGGCCGATTTGCCATGGGCCAATACGCCGCGGGCCGATTTGTCGCGGAGACAATTCACCGCCAGTGTCGTTCTTCTTGAAATCTTGCCGAGCGAGTACTTCTCGAAATTCGAGTGAGGACCAATACAGATGCGGAAATCAAGTGAAATCGCATGCGCAGTTTGACTTTTACCCGATTTTGACGGAGTACTTCTCACTGGTTCAAGAATTCATACACAGAGTTTCTTTTTACGTTTATTTTAATCTAACTTAACTCCTTGTCCTCTTGGTGATAAAAATCTGTTAAACTTAACCGTGGTCAATTGATTGCAAACATATCCAAACCGGTGTGTGGACCACTAACATTTTGCAAGAAAATCTTCCCATCAAAGAAAGGGGTTTAAAAAAAATTTATGCTTTTTTAATAAGTAGTTTTTCAAAAGCCTAATTTATAAAAAAAAACAACCAAAAGTAGTTTTTTTTTAAAATAATACTTTTGTTTAAGAATTAACTTATCAAAAACAAATAAAAAAACATTTTTTAGAAAAAAATATTTTTAAAAAATATGTTTACTACGTGAAATAAACGAAATTGCAATCTTAAAGCTTGTTGGCAGTGAATTGTCCCCACGGCCAATCGGTCCGCGGAAAATTGTCCCCGCGGCGAATTTTCCCATCCCCACTTAGTTTATGGTATAACCAAATACGTTATAGCATAAATACTTATTCAAATAATCGAAAAGTAAAGCACTCATAGCTAGCTTTGGAAACAATGGCAAATTTAAATTCATGCGTGTGTTTTGTCATGTAGACACAGCCTGCTATGTGGGTGGAGGACATCGTGACATTTTGCAGTGTTTTGCGTTTCTCGTGTAATATTATGTTGTTTTCTGGGAGAAATGGAAAATAATTCACGTAAAACATGTGCGGTTTGTAGAAAAAAATGTAGAAGAAAGGGAGTGCCATTTCATAAGTAACTACTTATGTTTTTCTTTATAATTTGTTAATAAAGTTAAGAGTGGTTTATAGATGCCATTAAACACTCTCCATGGTGTCCACAATAAATCTGCACAATTAGTTTTAGAAAAACTACAATTTCAATCCACAATTTGATAAATTTTCGCCCAATCAACTAGTTTTTAGAAAAAAATAATAGACATAACCCTAAACATATGACAATTGTCAAATAATGTGGTGACGTAACGGAGTATGTTCCAAAACCACCAAAACTGACGCATGCGCAGTAACCGAAATCCTGTCTACCCGAAAAAGGAACATTAAGAATTAAATAGGGGTCCTGGCTTCAAGCATCGTGTGTGAGAATGCATGGGTATGCCCCATATTTATGCTCTATCTTATTTGCGTATAACCAAGAGAGGCAACACCGAATGTAAACAAAAATAAAAAATAGATCCCATCTTTGATATTATTGGAAAATTTTTTTCCCGAAAAACGTCTAACGTCTTTACGTCTAATTGAAATATATAAAATATGTGTATATCATACGCCTGCCTGAATAGTTAAGTCAGTCGGTAGCAATACAAAACCGTCTTTGAACCCGGTTGACCTGACCTCGACATTTAAATCATTACCATAAGTAAGTTTTTTAACTAAACAAAGCCAAGCTACACTCGTAATGTATTTCATACTTGCTATTTTAACTTCAAGTAAACTGGTCTCGCGTCTAGAACACGATATTTGTACGCGATGAGATAAAATAAGCACTTTGAGGAGGGTAGGGCATAATTCGCCGCGGGCCGATTGGTCGCGGGATAATTTGCCGCGACCAAGAAAAAATTATATAAATACACTTAATTGTTTGCTTAACAAGTAACAAAGGTTTACCAAAGCAACATTCTATGTGTGTTAAGTTAAAAACAAAATTACAAAATATTTCAAAAATTTGTTTTATTTCAAAACAAAATCTTTTTTTTTTTAAACGGTTTTCTTAAAAGCATTTTTTTTAAATCAACCTGTTTATTATAATCTTGCAATTTTGGCTTGTTTGTAGGGTGTACGTTCTTTTTAGTGATAAAAAATTAATCCTAAAACTTAATAGGGAAAATGATCACGTGGACTTTAAAAAAACTTTAAATTACTTTTTATACGACTGTCTTGTAAAAGGGGGTTTTGCGCACGGAGAACACGATCTGAAAATGGCATTTTGCGCACGCTGTGTGCAAAACGTTTTGCACACGCTTATGTCATTTTTGCGCACGCCTATGTCATTTCTGCATACGGGTCTCCCGTCATTGTGATTTTTGTTGTTGTCACCCATCAATATAAGTTGGCTTAGTTCCGTAGCAACCGTCACTGCTCGTATGTTTTGTTGATTAGATACGTCAAAAAATTGTTGAATTTTTAAAGTTTTGTTGTAAAAATGTCGGAAATAAAAACAACTTAAATTAAAATTTGATTTTTCTTTCTTTATTAGCAGTCGTATAAAAAATATTGTAAAAAACTCGTTTGAAAACCTCTTTGCACACTCCCTCGACTTGTAGACCTCGCCTTCGGCTCGGTCTACCAAACTGTCTCGATCGTATGCAAAGAGTCGTTTTCAAACCTTGTTGTTTAAATAACTATTACGTTCTTGGTATTTTTTTAATATTTGTCGATTTGTATATAACGCATAACTCATACTTAGGAAAAGGGGGTAGTATCGTGTGAGCTTGAGTGTCCATAAATTGGCAAAGATTTTTTAAATGTCTTTGTATTTGTTTTTGTTATGTTTGCGTAAAAGTGACTTGATTCTTTTTTCTGAATTTATTACAAAAAAATAAATAAATAGATATGTCATTCATCATAAATTACAGTACAATTTATTAATACAAAAATAAACATTAAGCACTGAAGCTATAGAGGCAACTTATAATAATTTTAACATAGGTTTTAGAAAAACTTATTTACCTATATCTAATCCATTTCTTAATTTTTGGTTTTAAAATTTTTCTTTTATGTGTTTTGGCAACATGTAAAGGTTAATTGAACCGAACTGTTGGTACCTTCTACAGGTACAGACAGTACTGAAATTCGCCTATTTCACAATTATATTTTAAGCCTTATATTGTAAATTGTAATTTTCTGTTTCTAATTGTGGAATAAAGACATTTATTATTATTATTATGTTATAGAACTTGGGACCCCAAAAATGTATGGACCTATGACCTATTTCTTTTCAGCTCATTGGGACCACCATGCAATTTTTTTGGTATCTGCTATTTTGGTCATGGCTCAACTGATTAAAGAAAAAGTTTTTGTTTATGAATTACCATTAAAACATTGAAAAAATATTAGAGTTGTCGTATTTTAAATATCTCGGCTTCTACAAATAATAACTCGCTGGGAAAGCGTTTATTTTTATTAAATATTACCTTTAGTATCCAGTTTTGGATTACCTCAATTTTTTTTAACACTCATTAGCACTAATAATTGCGGTTGGACCATTGCATAGTAAATGGTTTTAAGTTGTTCTGTCTTCCGATAGAGCCTTAAATGATAAAAATGTGTAATTAGATATGTTGTTTTAGAAACAATATGAATTTATTTGCTTATCCCACCGTAAGTGCTGATCAATTATGATTCCCAGGTACTTAATACTGTGTCTGTCTTTGATATGTAAATGTTTTGTCCCACATTTAAATTACGATATTCAGGTTATAGCTATAAGAGACAAAAGGACCAAATTTGGTTTTGGCCTGATTTAAAGTGCGCTTGTTGCTCCGAAACCATTTAAAAATTTCATTGAGATCTGTCTCTGCTTTGTTTTTAAGATCGCCCCACGAGTTTCCTTTATAAAAAGTACCTGTGCTATGTGCAAAACTTACAAGATCACCCTTACAATTTACTTTTAACAGATTATATTACGTATATTGTAAATAAAAGCGGACCTAGAACTGTCCTTTGCGGAACTCCGTAAGTGACAGTTTCATGTTCACTCTTAAACTCATAAATGTTGACATATTGGGTTCTTGTAGTTAAGTAGCTTTTAAAAAGCTTAAGTACGCTGCCTTTAATACCAATTTGATAGAGTTTTTGAACAAGTTTTTTGTGCCAGACAGTGTCAAACGCTTTACTTAGATCAACAAATACACAAAGAGATGGTTTTCGTTGATTTAGTGCTTCGTTGTTTTTATTTGTGGGGTTAATAATGGCATCTTAGGTGGACTTTCCAGATCTGAAACTTATTATTAAATTATGTTAGTTTTTTTCTAAGAATACGATAACTCTTTGTTTTATTACTTTTTCAAAAAATTTTTAATTATTGGAATTCAGAGATATAGGCCTATAACCGAACCGAACTCATTATATTTTTTGATCCATTTTTAAACAAAGGCCTAATTTCTCCTATTTTCAAAGAGTCACCGGCGAGATTTCATTTAAAATCTTTTTAAGTATCTCGGAGCGTATTCTACCTGGACCAGGAGCTTTTTTATGTTTTAATTTTTTAAATAAATAAAATATACACCTCTTAAAACAAAAATCATAAAATATCATTGTTTCAAGGCTCATGATACTTATGAGGTCTGTAATTTGAGAGGCCTAAAATAAGAAGATTTCTTTCCTCGGACTCTGTAAAGCACATGTTGGTCGAATATTTTCACAGGTCAAATCAAAAACGGACAAAATCATGAAATCACGACCCATCCTGACCCTTACGTATTTTGCTTTTGGGTGATTCCATGAATACTTATATTTAGATATTTACGAGATTTATGGTTGTATTTTTGTTTGAAGTTCAGAGGTATTATGTTAATATGTTGGTAAATGGACAATTATTCAAACTGACAGTAGTAGTAGTAGTGGGGGGGGGGTGACCGGCAGTCTGACAAGCAGGCTAGAGTGGCCCCATTTTTCCATGCCCCAGGTCTTTTCATTAACCCACTTTCTGCACTTCGATTCGATGTCCATGCAGCTCATTGGACTTTTTCAAAAGTGGCTCCGGGCGTACGACTATAAATACAAGTTTGATTTTCTTTTCTCTCTCTCTTTGACGGAATAAAAATGCATTTGTTTGTAGCATGAGCATTTTGCTCATAGCAGTGAAGGGGGACTGGTAAAATAGTGTTGAAAGAAATCTTAAAGTCTGTGCAGAAAGAACTTTTGAAATCGCTCTATATTTGTGAAAGGTACAGCTACAACTATTACTAATCAGGAGGGCAGTGAGGAGAGAGGGAGGGGGGGGGGAACCTGTAAAATCGTTTTGGAAAAAAAATCTTAAAGGGTGTGCAGAAAGAATTTTCTAAATCGTCCTATATTTGATAAAATTATGCAAATATGTTTTTTGAAGAGGGTGGCGGGGAATGACAGGAGGGGAGATGGGTGGGAGCAGGGAGGACTACAAAGTACTTACAGCAAATTAGAGGATATTTGCAATGGATGATCAAAGGGATTGCATTAAAATCGCCTGAAATTTAGTTAATTTGTATGCCTTAAAGCCTACATCATGTGACAAAATGACGTCTTACGATCGCCATGTTGATCTCTGTTTAAAGAAATATAGCCTATAACACCTTCGGAATCAGTAGGAACCCAACGGCACCTTTTTTGTCAAAATCGTTTCAGTCGTTAAGCCTCTAGCGCGACATACATATTATATACATACATACAAACATATCCCAAGCGAAAAACATTACCCTTCCTTTCGCCGTACTGCAGTTGGATAAAAAAACATTAAAAATCATGTTTAGCGAAGGGATAAAAGTGTATCATAAGTAAACGTTTTTTATTTCTAGCTTTCCGAATCGTGATATTAATCCATAAAAAAATGTTCATATAAAAAACCAAAAATTTTTGAAAAATCCAAGAAATTAAACTGAAAATATTTTTGAGTTAATACATGGAATTGTCCTTTTCGCCGTGCTACTCACCCAACCCAATCATGCCACAACAATTATCATACCGCGCCATACCAGAACCCAGAAGGTTTGACCTATGTTTGCTATAAGACCCAACTAGCAAGGTTTGCTTTATTTTCTTTACACTAAACACGATTTTTGGTAAGACCTGATAACTTTTGAACGAAGGGCCCTTTTACTACTTTTTAAGGTATTCCTCAAAATCGTTATGTGGGTCTAAGACCATAAGGTCACATAACTTTAAATTCTTAAGTGAGAAAGGGGTCGAGTGATTATACAGGGTTCGTCAACAATCGTTTGGCCATTGAAAATATGTGAACTGAAGTAAGATCGCTATTTAAATAAACGGCACTAAGATAGATAAATAGTTTAGCGCTGTTGTCAAGTTAGCAATTCAAGAAAATGGTTTTCTTTTCACGATATAATGACGTTACTTTTACCGGCTGAGTAGGCCAAAGACGGCAATGCATAAAATCCTTAAAACCCCTTGATTTTAATTGCTGTAGCGCCATCTCTTAGATATCATTTGAACGATATGACTAATAATCAAAACTGCGAATCCGTAATTAAGTGTACAGGTAGAGCTTTCTAACATGGCAAAAATGTTAAAGGAGGTTACTACACGCGCAAACAAAATATTCCACAAACTCAATGGATAACAAATTTATTGGTCTTTATGTGTACCGATTTATTCTCAACCAGAGTTAGAAACCAATACTTTGAAAAGTAACTATTACATTACAAATTACTTTACAGGAATGTACTTAGGAAACTGTTTAATTAATTACATCAAAAAAATAACTTAATTATAAATTTCCTACTTGCAAAAAAAAGGAGTTGACAATTACTTTTTTATTTATTTATTTCACTTTTTCACAATTTACAAAATGTGAAAATGCTTAATTTAGGAGCCCTCTTCCTTCGTAATACATTCCGAACTTACCCCTTAAATTCAGTACGAAATGTGGATTGCTTTAAATAATAAAAGCAAAATAGCTTTTTACAAATAATAACAATCACTTTAGTAATTCAATTGCATTTTTGTAATTTTATTATAATTGTAAAATAATTTTTCAATTATTTTAAAAACTTAAATAATTGCAATTACCATAACACCGCATTTCAACTTATTGTTTTTTTTTTAAAGAGGAATGACCCCTCCAAGGGGCAAAAATAAAATTTTAAAAGGAGTAGTAAAACGTAACAAACATTTTTTTCTGCAGACTGAAACCAGTAGAGGGGCAAGAGGTTTAGGGCTGTCGTACATCCCTACCCCCAAAATGTTGTCCCCTATTCTGTTTCTTGGATAGTGTATGGTGACTTTTAGCAACTTGACTTCGTGAGCCGCCGCCAGGAGATCGAAGACTTGAGCGGCATTTAAACGCGACTTTAATACAAGAGCAAGGTTATTGTGTAAGAAAAAATTATTAAAAAATTGAATTTTTCTCGATTTAATGTTTCCTGATTAAAGCTAAAATAACGAAATAAATAATAATGACTATTTCTTCGTCTTTTAAAAGTGGAAATCTTACTTTGATTGCTCCTGTTTAGTAATAAAAAACTATTAATGCATTTTGAGTCACAGCGGCAAACGCTCCTGAGCGTCTTTGGTCCCTCACTGACTTATTGCTTTCCATAAGTTCATCCTTTTTTATATGCTTTTCATAAAGGCTAAACGTTTGAAGTCGAGCCCTGTATATTTTAATGTTTTATAATAAAGTTTGTGCGGAATTTTTTTTCGGAAACTTTTAACTTGTAGTCTGATACCTATGTGTGTGCAGTAAGCGTGTAAGTGGCAAAAGAATGCCAATTTTTGCCTACTACTATTTTTGATTAGCACTGACTGCACGCCACTGGTGATACGAGGGCTGTCTTTTATATTTTGGATATATATAGAATATCAAGTCAGTCGAAAAATGGAATTAAACCGAGAACATTTTCGGGCTATTATTTTTTAAAACATTCGAAAGAAATTCTCTCAACGAATGTCTTGCCCAGTTCATTTCTGTTTTCGGTAATGAAGCATCACATCAGTCGACAGTTTGTCGTGGGTATGGAAATTTAAGCGTGGACGGATTAGCCTTAGCGACGATCTATGGTCAGGTACGCCAAAAACGGCTGTCACCCAGGAAACATCGATGCTGTGCGCATGCTCATCACGGAAGATCGACATGTGACATACCGCGAGATTGAGGCTTCAATGGGAATTTGAAAGACCTCAATTCAAAAAAAATTGCATGACGAATTAGGGGTAAGAAAATTAGTTTCCCGCTGGATCCGCATCTGTTAACCGAAGAACAGAAAGAAGCTAGGGTCAATAATTGGTGTCAGAAAACTCTAGACCGCTTTGAGGCAGGAAACTCGAAAAACGTGTACAGCATTGTCAGTGGTGAATCGTTAATTTACTCATATGAACCCGAAAATAAACGTCAGTCCTCTGTTTGGGTTTTCCAAGATGAAGAAAAGCCAACAAAAGTCAGCCGTTCTCGAAGTGTATCCAAAAATATGGTCCCGACATATGTCTTAAAACCAGGCCATGTAGCAACAATTCCTCTGGAAGATCAAGGGACTGTTACTGCCCACCATTGGTTTGCCATCGCTGAGCTTCGGAAAACAAACCCTGAACGAAGAATCATCCTCCACTAAGACGATGCAAGTTCGCATAAAGCCCAAAAATCGTTTAATTTTTAACCCAAAAAAACATTGAATGGATGGAACATCCTCCTTACAGTCCCGACCCAAGCCAACGATTTCTAGACTTTTCCGAAAATCAAAAATGGACTGCGTGGTTAAAGATTTCAGTCGCCAGAGGGAGCAGTCGACGCTGACAATCATCCTCTGTCAGCATCGAGGTGGAATCTACCTTGATGTGTCAGGTTTTTTTGACTCATTGATCTTTGGATTGACTGTTGCCATTCTAGTTTAGGACGCCCTCTTGGGTACGGGGTAGACCTCGTCAGATATCTATCAGGGGAAATGAATCGACTCCTGCCCTCCGTAAATTCCAGGTACTCTCCGACCCGGAGAGTTAGCACCTGTCTAGGGTCCCTTTCCCAGGGTTACGGGTGAAAACTACATTGGTATGAAAGGCGGAGAGGATGGACCTCGGTACGGTGATCATAGCGTAGGTGGCAACCCTTTCTTTTAGGGATAGTATAAAAGACTACAGCTGTTGCCTTACAGTATTGCGTTGGCTCGTCAAAGGCTAGAGAACAACCTTGATTAAAAATCCTGGCGCTCCAAGTAGGGGGTTGAGACATTAGACTGGTTCTTTAATACTTGTAAAACAAAGCAATTACCAAAAAGCCTAAATAGGTGGACAACACTCGGAATTAAAATGGTATGATGTGCGAGCTCTTCGTGGTGTTACCTGTGGATAAATATTATTCGCTTTAAGAAAAACAAATAGGACGAAAGTATTGGAACTATACATAACATGCATTAACATGATCGCCAGCTCTCCTACTTATAGAATATATCATTCGACTCGTTTGACTCATGCATGAGCGTTTTTAAACACCAGGTTCTTGTGGAATTTAATGATATAATGATTTGCACGATCCAATTGGTATCTTTACTTCTTATATTAACATGGTTTTCACGTCTCGTTTTTAGAAAATGCCTACTTTAAAACATTTAAAATCACCCGGCGAGCATAACTAGCCGCAAACGTGTTCAAGATTTTTAGCAATACGCCAGTCAATATCGACTAAAAAAAGACAAACATTGCAAACGCGCATGTATTTACAATTTTTTTATATATTGTTAGGATCCTTGCAAGTAGTTCATCCCCAAGTTTGCAACCCTGAAATCCCTGGGCTATTTCCGTGGGACTCGAAAAACTGGTACTTTATTCAGTTTTTTCGAAAAATTAAGCATTTTTCGGGTAGTGATGTTCTATAGTTTGTTCACGCTAGATAAATGTTCTACAATTTAAGGGTAATCAGAGCTCTCTAGGTCTATTAGTTGCGAAGAAACGTCTAGTCAAAAGGATTAATTTTTTCCAAAAAGTGAAATTTTATCGGTACGGTCATTTTTCAAGCCACTTACCGACAAAACTGATTGTCCTAGGAAAAATTCATAGGAAAAGAATTTGTAGAGAATTGGCTTCAATCTGGTTTAAAAATAGTGCCGTTTCAGATTTTTTGTTTTGTTGTTTCTGGTTTAAATTTATGTTTTTGTTTATTTGTTTCGTCTATAAAAATATTTTGAACATAAAAGTGTAAATCCACCACTTTTTTAAAGTAATTTATACAGTGTGTCCACGTAAGTTGGCGGCATATGGGAAACTTTTTTATTATTAGCTTTACGAAAAAAAGTTATTCTTCATAAAAAGTTCTGCATGGTCAAAAACCTAAAATGCAAATATCAGATGTTAAATTTTTTCAGTCATATGACGAGGTTTGTCAAAAAATGTGATTTTTGCTCTAGAGTGAAGTACCTTTCTTTTTGACAATATCGAAAATTGTTATAAAGAAAAGATGTTTAGAATTAAAAATAGCTTTCAAATATTCAACATTGTTTATTTACAATAAAAAAATTTATAATTAATAAATGCAATGCATTAATGTGCAAACTTAAATTTCCAACATAATCGCAGAGAATGTAGAAAAAAATTTTTTTTCATGTAAATAAACAATGTTGAATATTTGAAAGCTATTTTTAATTCTAAACATCTTTTCTTTATAACAATTTTCAATATTGTCAAAAAGAAAGGTACTTTACTCTAGAGCAAAAATCACATTTTTTGACAAACCTCGTAATATGACTGAAAAAATTTAACATCTGATGGTTGCCTTTTAGGTTTTGGACCATGCAGAACTTTTTATGAAGAATAACTTTTTTTCGTAAAGCTAATAATAAAAAAGTTTCCCATATGCCGCCAACTTACGTGGACACACTGTATATACATATGGGCTGATTTTTGATGAAGGTTTTATAACACCTGTTTTGATCGACTACTAATCCCCACAATTTAATTTTTTTAACATTATTAACGGTTTAAGCTAGAGTAATGAAACTTGGCACGCATATCGACCTTTCAGTACTGATTCTTCAGTTGCCCCTAGGGGGCGTATGGAGGCAAAATGTGTTTTTAGATTACCCCTTATATTTTCTAGACTATTGCACCTATACATCCAGATCTCAGTTAATTGGTAACTTATACAATTACTTACCTAAATTTTTTTGAAGCGGTTAATAAGGTTTCGTAGTTTTAAGAAAAAAAATTACTTTTGATTATGAAGTTTGAACAAAATAAGATTTTGGGCCCTTACAGCCCCTAGGGGCCGGCAAGCGCGGATCTGGGTGAAAATCTAGGAGGGGATAATAATCGTCGAAAAAATTATTTGTAATATAATTTTTTTCTAGGCCCCCCCCTTTTTTTTCCTATTTTCCCTTTAATCAATAACAAAAAGTGAATATTTTTGTTCTAGGGGGTAATTACCCCGTTACCCCCCCTTAAATCCGCACTTGGGGGCCGGGGGCTGTAAAATTAAGAAGTGGTCGACTGCACTCTTTTGGTATATTCTCGATGACCTAGGGCAGAGTACGTCAATGAATTTTTTTATGTGGCAGGCCTGTTAGTAATTCTCTGAGCTATACCAATTTAGTGAGACCTAAATGTACAGTATACATATATGTAATTTTTTTTGACACCTGAAAATTCAGTACTTAAAGGCCATTGTGCGCGTTAGCTTTTACTACTCTAGCTTAAACTGTTCAGAATGAAAAAAATATTTTGATATTCTACCTTTTTAACATTTTTGTGTCTGTTAACAGGTTAGGCAGTATTGGTTCCCATCAATTAGTAATTGGCTAAGACAGGTGTTATAAAATCTTTATCACCAGTATTTGTGAGTGCTAAGTCCTACAATCCTAGGTTTAAAAGTCTACATTTTAGTTAAAGGGTTAACTCATTTTTCCCGTAAATGCAATAGTTTTTAATATTTATATAAATTGTTCATAAATACCTTGCGATATGGGTCATCTTTTTTTGTTGTTACAAAGACATAATTTCCACACAAAGGTTATAAATAAATAAAAATAATCAAATATTTTGGTTTAACAATGGTAGCCATATTTAAACCTCCAAATGTCACTAGGAAATGTCGAATAAAAACGGTGTAAGTCAGTGTCAGCTGTCCGATATATTTTACATGTTAATTTTTTAGACAAGTTAGCGACGATTAAACCGATGGTCGATTGTTTTAGTGAATGAGTAATTGAAAAGGGTTCTAATATATCTTGTGCTTTTTACAGTATTAAATATTGATACGTATTTAATACGGTAATGCATCTACAGATATAGTTTTAAGTTTTTTATGTAGTATTTAGCTTTGAATATTTTTGTATGTAAGTTTTTCTGTCAATCATGGATTATTTCTATTGTTTTTCGAACTTTAAACCACCCCTCCGGGGTGGTACTATAATTTGAGACTATTTTTAACGAGAATCCTACGACTGCACGGACTAAGTTTCCAAAAAATGACATTTGGTTACAAAATTTTTATGTGGTTTTTCTTTATTTCTAAAGTTAGTTATTTCTTTGCAGTTATTTGTCCTGTGAGTATTAAAAAAATACACTTAAACCGGTCGGTATCAAGTCTATAGACTTGATACTTAAACCCGGTCTACAATGCTAAGTCTTAAGGTCTTAGTAAATACTGGTGTATATCTTTATGAAAAAGCAGAAGAAAGACGCTATGGTCTAATACTATAAATTCCATAATAATTATTTAGTACAATGTTTTTTGTTTTCTGGAACATCGATGGTTTACTATTTTTTTTCCTTTTTGCTCAAATTATAATACTTACTTTCAGAAATTTTATGTTATTCCAATAAATAAAAATCTTTCGCCACCCCTCTGTGTCTGATTAGATAGATGTTGAATATGTAGTGTGATAACTTTACAATGAGTTAGATAAGTAAGGTGTCTGTAATTGGTCAGTTGGCTGTTGATACCTAAATAAATAAATGATAAATAAAATAAATTAGCATTTTATTCAATAAAACCCTTTAGAGAAAAGCAAAGCAGAAGTTCCTAAAAAATTGAAACACTTTCAATCCTCCATTACCGTAATTCGTGCCTAACTGAATTCATATTGTTTTAAATAACGTTTGTTAAGATCTGCCTAAATTTTACCTTTTGAAAATTCTTGTTTAAAACAATCCGGTTTTCGTATTTAATTTTGCGCAAAAAATTAGATTTTTATCTGAAAATAATTACTTTATTGCCATGTTCCTCTTATATTGTTTTATCACAGTTGAATTCATTAGCGTAAATCCTGCGTCGACTAGATATAACAGTATTTTTTGGTTGTAACGCAAACAGAGCATGGTCTATAAAATCAATTTAGATTTAGGAATTTGCGAATTTTTCGTTATTCTTTTTTAGATCTTCAAAAGTCACCTTTTTATTTTTAAATAAAAAATGTTGGTTGATATTTACCCAACATCTATGATGAAAATGCAAGGAAATGTTTGCCTCCATAATGAGCCCACCCTGACTAAGAAACAATTTGACACTATTTTCCGCGTTCTATCTTTTTTCGTGTTTACAAGATTGCTGAAAAGTTTTGTTTCAGGTTCATCGGACTTTAAATGACCTTAAAGAGCAAATTTTATGCAATCAAAAACAATTTTTCATATGTTTTTATCAAAGAACACTGACCAAATTTCTTATCAATGATAAGAATGTTTTCAGAATGTATAGTTGAAAAACACATCCCTTATATATTTTATTCTCGACATGACACCTCTTTTTAGTGTAAAATTTTGTAGAACTCAAATAATTGAAAGTTTCAAAATTAAACGTGTTGTAATCGTACAATACAAAAAATATATTTGATTGCAGTGTATATGTTTATTATACACTGATTTTGGTTGGTATTTGATCTTCAATGACCTTCAAAATACCCCCATGCTTATAACTTGATGACCAGTAACCCAAATATATTTTTCTCAAAAGTGAATGCTCAATCAAAAACAACCCTGAATTCTGTCTGATCTGCAATCGGTAATTTCCGCAAGTTCCTCAAAATGGCGGCCAAAGATTCTTAAAAGAAAAAAAATGTCCGAGCGTAGCCTTCCAGCCTCAGCACTATTCATTTTTTATTAGAATTAGTTTACAGGCTCGAGCGTTTGAGTTGACGGCCTAAAACGCTTGGCAGCTCTTCTTGTTTTTTTGAATGGGTTGAATTGAAGAGCATGCAATCCATTAAAATACTTTACCAATATATGGGCACCTAAGCTCACACTAGGTACTAGAGTTGTAGTGTACGTGTGAGCTAATATAAGTAAAAACTGAAATATATTTTATTCAATTCCAGACTGAATTACCTTTCGTTTGATACCACACAAGCCATCTTTTGGCTTAAACTCTAATTTTTGAAATCTATCCCCACCCTTAAAAAAAACAACAATTATTTTGTTTAACTCCAGATCCAATTACCTTTCATTTGATATCACACACCCATACTTTCACTTAAATTCTAATTTTCGAAATCTACCCCCACCCATTAAAAAAAACTAAAATGTATTTTGTTTAACTCCAGACTCAATTACCTTTTGTTTGATATCACACACGCCATATTTTTATTATTTCTATAGCTTTTTGAGTTCAATGCTTTCACTTTAAAGTAATTTTAAATGTAAACAGTTGGTAACACTGATAGGTTGGTAACAGTGTGTTCTAGAAAAATATGGGTCAGTGTGTCAAGTAATAAAAAAATTAAAGTTGTTTTTGTATTCTTAAAATGAAGTTTTTGTGAAATAAAAGTATAGCTTCCACAAAAGTAAAGAATTTTTACATAAATTCTAATTTTTGAAATCTACTCCCACCCTTTTATTTGACTTGTGTTCGGTGGATTTTGTTCATTTTTAAATGGGACCTTCTCGACTGAAGATCCAGCCTAGGTACCATTTCATTAAAACCGGGCAAGCGGTTTTTGAGTTATGCGGGTTGGTCGTTATAGACAGACATACAGACAGACAGACTTCGCGACAAAAAAGTTTCAAAATCTTCTGAAACGCAAAGATATATACAAATTTTTAAAATCGGAGCAATTTTTTTTTTACTTCTATAGTATAGTAGCAGTGTGAGCTAAAAAGGAGGAAGATTTGTAGAAGTGGTCTTAAGAAATACTTTAATAAAACTTCAAATGTAAGTGTGTTTGAACCTTTGAAATTCATTTTGTATAAGTTTTTATCAATGATTCCGACTATGATGTGGGTCAAAAAGTTATCTATCATATCAAAGGAAAAGGAATGCCTGTGGTTTGCGGAATTTCATAAACAATAATAATCTTATACAATTGAATAGGTACTTGTTTTATAATAAAATTAACACTTACGTACGACTTACATTATTAAAGATAATGGATGTACATTAGTCAAAAGCAGTATCATACTATTGAATTAAGTTATCTAAGCGTCTAAGTAAGTCGCGATTTTTCCAAAATTCGTGTTCAGAAAAAATGCTTTTTTCTGTCTGCATGGAGATTTAGTAGGTCTGTGGTCTAGAAAAATAATTTTTGCCATCTTGTAGATTAGATGATTAGTTTTCCTGAAAATAATTGCGCAGGTTTGTTGTGGATAATAAATAACCCCCTCTTGTCCCTCTTGTAAAGTTAAATAAATGAATCCATAACGGATCTAATAATTTCCTATCGCATTAGCAAACTCGTGAACTCCACGTTATATCAGCCTTAAAATCAGTTTAGTCTTTAAGGATCTCAGAAACGGAAGCTCCTACGAAGTTTTTCGTAACAACATAAATTATTGAGAAAAACGTCTTCTACTATATTTCGAAAACCGCATACGGATGCGATGCTCCGTTAAAAAATTAGCATTTGTCAAAAAAGTCGTTAGCATTAATGGACTTTGACCAAAATCTAATCAGTTCTTTAGAGTAGTGTACAGGGTGTCCCATTTTTGATGGTATTAAATGGGAAACTCGCTTATTAGAAAAGATAGAGGATTGGGGATTTCACATTACTGTCCTTAAATTTTAAGACAAGAAAAAATATGTCAAACGTTTTTTTCTAGCCCTTGTAGTTTTAAAGCTACGAGGCAAAATTCAAAAATTCGGAATCCCAGAAATTCATTATTAGGGCAGATATTTTAATTCTGTTAAAACTTCTTTACAGAAAGTTGATCCTATCTATAACATGACGTTTTCAAATTTTTGGTCCGTCGAGTCAAATCCGAGATTTCAGAAAAAAAATAAGGTAAAAAAATACGGACCTAGATTTTTTTTGATAGCTAGGGATTAATTGGGGCCCAATGTAAAGCAAAAACTTTAAAAAAAATCTAGGTCTGTATTTAACTTAATTTTTTTTTCTGAAATCTCGAATCCGACTCGAGGGACCAAAAATTTGAAATCATTTTATTGACAGGATCAACTTTCTGTAGAGAAGTTTTAACAAAATTGAAATATCTCCACTGATAACAAAGATATGACCGACAACTACAACGGCTGGAAAAAAAACTTGTCATATTTTTTAAGGCCTCGAAATTTGAGGACAGTAATGTGAATTTCCCAATCTATCTTTTATAATGAGTGTTTCCCATTCAATACCATCCCTTTACACTATTTTACCAGAAAATTTCATGAAAATCGCTTCAGCGGTTTAGGAGCTATCGTGGTGTACGGACATACACACACACGGACACACACACACACGGACAGACATCACGACGATATTACTAAGATAGGTCCAAATACACCTAAATAATACATTTTTTACTTTATATCAAAAAATTTATTTTTTTTACTTATGTACAGGATTATACCTGGTTTTGCTGCAGAAAAATGAACAATAAATCTAATTTTTTAAAAATTTATTTTTGTTTTGGAACGCCACTGGAGTATAGAATTTTACACCAGGGATTGCCTATGATACCTTATTAAATAGAAAATTTTGTAAGCTTCAAAAAATATATTTTTTTGAGTTTCTTTCCTAAAAAAGTATATAAAAACCCATTTATTTGAAAAAAGTTGAAATTTGTCGCCATTTTTTCAAAATAATGGTACGAGCTTAGGTGGTAAAAAGAATATTAGGGACCACCAACCCCATAATCGGTCCAAGTTTCAAAGCTTTATGACTTTTTACAACCTAAAATATATAAGTATAATGACTGGAATACTGCTAAGTTATAATAATTAATTATAATACCTGTTTAGGACCTGCATTATATAATGTATAAGTAGAAACCAATTCAAAAAGTCTTATAAAAATATAACCTTTTAACTTGCTAACTAACAACGCAATTATGCAATATACGAGTTATTCGAGACTTTCTAGGAAGAGATAGAGCATATTTGTGTAGGTACAGTCACCTTCAAAAATTCTTAAAAAAAGGGTACACAATAGTCTTAACATTTCTTGCTTGTTTTTTTGACGATTTGAAAACGTCTCTTGGACGAAAATTCAGCGTGTCATCCCTAAACTCTCCCGCCTTCGAAATACCCCCCCCCCCCCCCCGCTAGAAAGAAAAGCTATCTACGTGTCTATAATCCTATTCAAACCTAACTAGATTAAACTTATAACCAAATCTTAAAAAGTGTTACAGATTACTTAATATACTTAACTTACCAAATACACTAACTTGTATATGTAGTTATTTTTGGCAGAACGTGTGATATGAGATATAATTTTAGTATGTAGAAACTCTTGTTGAAACAAGTGTCTCGATCTCAAACTTTTTTATGTTGCCCGTATTATAGGATTAACAAAAATTAGTATTTCAATAGTATAGTTTATTATTTTTTTTAGTTTGAGTAATTATTTGTCTAATTTTAAGAAAGGTTCTGATTTGGTTTAGGTAAAACAATATATCCAAGAAAACTCAAACACTTGATTTGTAATTGTAAAGCAATTTTGTTTTTTAAATGAAGATAGTATTTTTGCGAAAATAGGTTTTCTAGATTTGAGATCATTTGTTTTGTGTGAACTGTTTGTGATTTTTCCTAGCTTTTTGAGATGTTATGCAAAATGTAAACAAACAAAAAAAATGGCACTCACACAGCTCTCCTCATGTTGGAATTTGCCATTGTTTTCAGAGCAATCTAAGATTGCTTCTTATCTTTTAGTTAGCTAGTAATTTAGATATTAGATATATTTTTCCTATATAGATTTTATTTATTAGGTATATGGATATAAACTACTTTTACTTTCAAAGTCATAAAAAATTATTTTTCTCGTATATCAAATTTGATGCCATATTCTGCAACACACCTATATGTTGGCTAGTATTAGTGTATGTATGATTATACTGTGATCACGAAGAGTATTACACAGGGTGTTATTAAATAGGATGCTAATAATGCGGAAGGTAATTCTTGGGTCCATTTTAAGAAAAAAACTTTAAACATATGTCCTTATGTTTTGAGATAAAGATTATTGAAAAATCTCCTTTTGTAATAAAATAAATAATGGTGGGCCACTTTTTTTCAATAAAAATTGTTTTTTTAATTTATTATTTTTATTGTTTGCTGAACAATTCTCGCCTTTTGTTGTTTTTTCGTTTGACGTGCAGTTTTTGTATAAAAAAATTAATTTATTCATTTGCATATCGTTTTAAAGATAACTTTATTTTCAACAATATAGATTTAAACAAGGTTTCTTAGAAACCTTAGTTTTTGAGAAAATTGAACAAAACAAATAAGAATTGAAAAAAAATTAATTAAAAAAAATAACCTCAATATGCGGACGACCCTGGAGTGTCAATAATAGCTTTAACACAACTTTGTGATACGCCGTTTGGAAGAACATTTTATTTTTCCTAAAAATGGTATTTTAACATTTTTCCTTAAAATGTTTAGTTTTTTTGAAAACTGAATAAAACCTAAAAAAACATTATTTTTTTTCGTGATCTTAAAAAAAAACCAAAGTTATGGCCCACTTCGGTGAACCATCGTTTAAAAGATAATTTAATTTTCTATAATACAGTTGATTACACACTTTCTGTAAAATGAAATAAAACTGAATAATTTCGGTTTATTTTGCATATACTATGAAAATACATAGGAAACGGGTGTACTGCTTACACTTCAGGGTTCGTATCTCAGCAAGGGCACGACCCAGAGATTCTTTAGTTTATTTATTATAGATTTTCTCAAAAATAAGCGGTTTCGAAGTTAAAGGCCACTAAATAAAAAAATTGATCAAAATTCAAAATTTTCGTGTGACAAAAAAACGTACAATGGCGTTTTTGTAGGAAATTTTATTGTCTTCAACGTTTGTCTAAAACTTTTTTTTCTAAAATGTACAGGGACCAAGTAATACTAAATTTAAGGTAGCGGGGGGAACCTGCTACCTCAAGGTCGAAAATATCTAGAAAGGAAATTTTTTTATCTTTAACACCCTTTATCTCAAAAGTTAAGATGTTTAGGACATATCGCACCCTTAGAACGAAAGTGACACATCTCGAAATTTTAAGATTTTCACTTTTTAAAATAAGATTATGCAGTTTGTCACTCACTATCGATACATAGTCGAAGTTAGTTAAAATTCAAATTACAAATAATAAAAAATATATTTAAAATTTTAAATTAGGAGCTTCATATGGTAAGCGCAAATGTTTTTTGCGATTTTCCAATAATTTAATTTTTTGAGAGTGCGATATATTCATATAAAGGTTTTTTTCTCATAATGAACCCAAGAATTACCTCCTTGAGTATTAGCATCACACACATTCATTAACACTCTGTATGTCGTACTTAGTTGTGGTTTAATTTACATAAATTCTGCAAAGTCTAACCATAGTTACCATTTCAACAAAATTGTAATATCGAAACGGGCGATTTTATCAACGATAAATAGTAGAATTAATTAACTGCTGATTGGGAACAAACACAAGTGTAATAAAGCAGTGGCGCACTAGCGCAGCTATATTAGTTTTTTTATTTAATTTTAAAATTTAAATTAAAATTTGTTTATTTCATTGATACAAATACACACCAAGGAGTTATTTTTTAACCAAGTTTTTTTTGATCACTTACAAAATCGTATTTCAGATTTCTTTTTATGCAAAAAGATTTCAAAATTTTTGTTTTGGAGGAAAAAAACGTTTTTAACTAGGTTTTTAGCCAATTTAAATAAAATAACTTTATAACAAATGCATCTGTAAATATTTCCCAAAAGATAAATAATTACAAGAAATTCTTCCAGATCTGTTATCAGCACTTTTGTTTAACCTTGCGTTACTGATATTGTAAGGCTTTAATAGAATAAAAATAAAAATAATTCTGCGATACTGCCAGTTCCTTACTTTGGTTGCAATAAAAATAATGTCCTAATACCCTGTTTCCACCAATGCATGCCCACCCCGATTCAAAAACGCATCACGTGATGGGCCATGGATTTGCACCAGTTTTAAATGCAACGTCACCTGATGCGTTGCATGCATTGGTGGAAACAGGGTATTACTCTCCTAGTTAGTGTTTTATGCTGCTATCGCCATCTTTGCTAGAAGATGCCAAACTAAGCTAACCGAATTAATGCCACACTATTTCGGCGCAGAAGCTTGTACAGCCAATCGAGATAAATTACCCGCTACGTTCCTCCTTTGACCGCTGTTTTGTAGCGAACTGACTTGTAGATGGAGAGTATTAATTAGCATTGGGTAAAAAATTGTTTAGAAAAAGCAATTAATATGGTTTCATTATTTTTAAAGGAAAATCAATAGAAAAGCATGCAAAAACGGGGGCCGGCCGTCACACCTGAGTGCACACCAAGTAGTATAAGTAGTAGCCTGTAGACTAGATTGTTTAGTTTACATTTTAAAAATTGTTAGAGATCCCAGCAAACATCGACCTGCTGGTACTTTACTAATATTGTACTTTAACTGCTGGCATCGGCAACGATGTGCATTATTTTTATTATTTTTGTATTGTCTAATTTGCATATTATCTAAAAGTGCAAAAATCATCATCATCATCAAATCATTTTAGTACTTTATTTTTAATACAACGAAAGGTTATACTTTATTTTTGAAGAATGCCAAGTGCAGTTAATGGCAAAAAAACATTTTAAAAGTATATTTAAACAGTTACTTTTCAAGCACTTATTTTAGTACAAAACAATTAAATATTTTACTGTGAAAATAAAATATTCACAAAAAAACATTTTAATAACATTTTGAAGAAGGTACTCTTAAAGTACATTTAATTTATTATTAAAAGTTTAAAAGTTTTACTACAAAATTAATATAACAGTGAAAAAACATTTTAAAAGTATTTTTAAACAGTTGCTTTTAAAGCACTTTATTTAGTACAAAAATATTAAATATTTTACTGTGAAAATAAAATATTTACAAAAAACTGACAAGTTAAGTTTAAGTTGTGAATGTGAATGATTTTATTTATTTTTAAATTGATGGATTAAATCCTTGAAATATCCTCTGATATGAAAAGGAAAATATTAAAGATCCTTATATAATGATCAAATATTTTCCGTCCTTAAATATGAGAGGTGAGTGACGTAATGTCCTTACAATATTTACAATAAAAGTAGTTTCTTTGTACTACTAAAAAAATTAATAAAATACAATACTTTAAAAGTACAGGTTTTGAAAATTTTTTTATAAAAATTCAGTTTTTTTTGTATTTACTAGAAATACGAAGAAAATACATTGCTTTAAAAGTACATGCTTTTGTGTACAAAGAAGTTAAAAAAATGCATTACTTTAAAAGTACAGTGTTTTTTGTACTAAAATATATACTTGCTGGCCTGATGCAGGCCGTTGTTCCAAATCAATACGAATTAAGTACTTCCTACTTAGTACTTTGCCGTTATGGGCAGCAGTGAAGCCAGTACTTAAAAAGTACTTTTTTTGTAATCCATGTTTGCTGGGATACTTACCAACCGAAACGTCGTGTTTAAAAAAACAGAGACAATGGAACTCCGAAATTTTATTTCTACCCAATCATTGTGTACGAGTTTCAAACAAAGAGTTCAAAAAAAATGTTCTTGCAGCTTCAATACAATGTTTTAAAGAAAAATATTTTACTTTGAAATAATGACCCTTTCCCCACGAGAAAATGAAATTGCGGTTGGTGATTTGAGGGTTTTTGAAATCAGACGAGACACCAAAAAAAATCTGTTTTTATTTTGTTTTTGTCTAACCCTAAATTTTTATAAACCAAGCACGCCTGTGGAATAAATAAAAAATAAAAGTAAAGAATCTCAAAGCCGCCAAGGCAATCAAGGCTGTGTGCATTAGAATGATATTCTACATTTTCTAGCAAGAATTTATTAGATTTTGTGGTAGGTACAGTATTCTCCTGAGATCACCTTTTTTTGATGTGTTTATACCAAATACGTTAGAGCATAAATATGGAGCATACCCATGCATTATCACACGCGATACTTGACGCCAGGATTTCGGTTACTGCCCCAGGGCTATCAAAACGGACGGGCCACGATCCTCCACTTTCTTGACGTCACATCCGGGGCTGATTTTTTTTTTGATGGTCACGTTACGACACAGCTGATTGTCTTTAAAAAATTGAAGTTGGAATGACGGTTCATGAATATTTGATTTTTTTAAAATAAAGTCATTTTTGAGATTGTTTTTACTTTATTCTGGCAGAACAATTTTTTTAAAATGTTTAGTAATCCTTAATTTTTCATAGCCGCTTCATTAGCTCACACAAAATTAAATTTAAAGCAGAAGCAAATGTGACAATCACAAATGACAAAGTCAAATACATGTCAAATATAACAGTTGGCATGTGGTACATGGCGGGTAATTTGAATTCAAAATAAGGAATGCTAAATCTTAAAGATTTTAACCTTTTAATCATGTTGGTTCCTTACAAACCTTTGGTGGAATATCGGGATGGTGTCTGAGAATATTTCACTGAAATTTTGCGGAAATCTGTAGTGCCATTTTGAAAATACCATAGAAAAACCTCTGACCCCCCGTAAGACCCAATGTAAAATTCAGCCCCGGGAGAACAGCTGATTTTTCAGGGTCGTGGCCTCTATTTTAACAAAAATGTTGTTAACAATGTTAACAAAAACGTAATTTAAAAAAAAAGTGAAACGATTTAATTTACAACAAAGATGCTGTTTTAAGTATTGACCCTTTGTACACATGGGAAAAATGCGTTTTTCTTAAATAAAAAAAAATCAATTAAAGCCAGTAAATCTCAAATAAAAGGGACCATGTTTTGTTCAGAAAGTCAGGTTATGTTTTTATTTACTTTTGTTTTTTTTAACTTTTTTTCTAGTTTTTTACTCAGTTTGAATAATTATTATTAGTTTCTGTGCTGTTATGAATTGTGGCAGCTGGGGAGATCTTGATAATGTTAGTTTTGATGAAATGCCAAGTATTTTGACCTTAAAAATCATCTTGATTTAAATGAACTAGGTATCAGCTCAAAGAAGGGAAAAGAAAGTGGATAAGTGCTCTATTACCTGACTTAACAGAGGATAAATTGAAATATTCGAAAGTTTTTTGTCAGGTTTGTTTTGGATAAATATGTAACTGCCATTTTGGCAACATTTTCTATTGGGATCTTTTTTTGTGCTCGACGAGTGGACCTTTTGCAGAAGTGTAACATAGAATTGTGTTAAACTGTAAGAAATACGTCACTATGATTTTTTTACTATTCTAGGCAAGCAACTTTCAAAACTAGAATACAGCAATGATCCTGACTTGGGTCTCTCCTGAATGGATTATTGTTTCAAAACGGTTGAAAAATTAAAAAAATTATGGTTGAAATCTAGAGAAGAAAGAAAAGGAAAACAATATGCGGTTAAAGTGTGGGTAATGAGCTGAACCAAATTTGTACACCATCCTACAGAACTCTTAAATAAACTCTTGGTAGTGTAGCGTCCTGTATAGTGTCCAGTGGAGTCCTGTATCATCAAAGTTTCTTTTTCTTTAATAAATATTTATTTTACAGACCTCAAAACAGTTTAGAATAAACTGGTGAATTTGACAATCTCCCTAACTCAAACCTCTTTTTATCTTAAACTATTTTGGTGCAAATTTTCCTTTATTTCCATGCTTTTTGACACCTGAAACTTGTACACCGTAAAATTTGTATAGCATCTGACTGGACCTACTATGAGTCCTGTTGTGAAATTTCTACGGTACTGTTCTGAGCTTATTACCAAGAAAAATTTTTTATGGCATCAAAAAATAGATGGAAAAAAAGTCATCTTTGTTGACTTTGATGACCACAAGAAAAACAAATAAGTTCTCTCAGATTTTTTTTTCAATTTCTCTTAAAAAGACTTGGGTCCTATTGGGTCATATGCTGTTACGCCCAATTGTAGAGTAGAGTATATATTTATTTGCATAAACTTTTAGATACATAATTAAGCAAATATTGTTACAAAAGAACAGTAATAAAAGTAATAGTAGTAATACAACAGCGAATATTGTACTGTTGTTAAATTTGAACAGTACTGTTGTGAGCTGATGAACCATAGGTTTGACTGTACTTAGGCCCTATAAATTATAGTTCATGGAAAATCATATGGTGATGTACAGTGTGTGAGGCCAATGACAGGGAAAAACTGTATTTTAATTTTGCAAGTTTTTTTTTATATTATGTTTTCTTATATATTTTTTAATTAAACATATTTTGTAAAGTACTTATTATAAGTTTGCTTGACCAACCTTGGTTGGAACTCATATGTGTATATTGATCTGTTGGACTGACCTACCTATAAGTTGTGCCTCTTTTTCATGTCACTACTGGAGGGTTAACACGATTAAACTTTGTCTAAACCGAAAAATCATAGTGAAATATTTTTCACAGTTTAACGCTATAGAAGGCCTATTACTTAGCAAAAGGTTTAGTCAAGTACAACAAAACATCCTAATAGAAAACCTGAATCTGATGAGAAAAGTTTAGTCTATTTCAATTTAAGTTAAGTGAGCCTTGAAATGAGCTCTTTAAATAGAACTACTTATCCACTTTCCCCTACCTTGGGCTGATAGTTCATTGATTGATTGGTAAAAAAACTTCAAATTCAATGAAAACTAACATTATCATTACTTCCTCCGCTGCCACAATTCACAACAGCAAAAAAACTATGTCTTGGGGGGACCCGAAACCTTTGGAGCCCGATATCTTTGGGGGGCCCCCAGAGGTCCCATGATGTTGTACTTTATGCTATTTTTTCTGTTTATTCATGAAATATATGGAAAATATCTAAAAAAATATTTGGTTTGGGGGGTCCGGGCCCCTAGCCCCCCCGCCCCCTTGGTGCGCACATGTAATAATTCAAAATAAGTAAAAAACTAGAAAAAAAGTTAAAAAAAAACAAAATAAACAAAAACATAACCTACTTTTTTGAAGAAAACATGGTCCCTTTTATTTCTGATTTTCTCGCTTTAGTTTAATATTTTAAAGAAAAACGCATTTTTCCCATATGCACAAAGGATCCGTTTCTAAAACTGATTAATTTTTGAGACTAAAGCTCTTGTTGTTTTTGTGAAATTTACGTTTTTGTTAACATTACGGCTTATGGGAAATCGGTTTGTTTGTCCTATGGAAGACATCTTGGATTTGATCATATGTTTTGTTAGACAGCCCTATTTTAGATTTTCTCGCTTTAGTTTAATATTTTTAAGAAAAACGCATTTTTCCCATATGCACAAAGGATCCGTTTCTAAAACTGATTAATTTTTGAGACTAAAGCTCTTGTTGTTTTTGTAAAATTTACGTTTTTGTTAACATTACGGCTTATGGGAAATCGGTTTGTTTGTGCTATGGAAGACATCTTGGATTTGATCATATGTTTTGTTAGACAGCCCTATTGTCAACAGTTTAAGGTTATGTCTATTATTTTTTTCTAAAAACTAGTTGGGTAAAAATTTATCAAATTGTGGATTAAAATTTTAATTTTTTTAAAACTAATTGTACAGATTTATTGTCGAGTGTTTAATGGCATCTATAAACCACTCTTAACTTTATTAACAAATTATAAAGAAAAATACAAGTAGTTATCTATGGAATGGCACTCCCCTACTTCTCCCGGACATTTTCCCACAAACTGCACATGTTTTACGTGAATTATTGCCCATTTTTCACAGAAAAAAACATAATTTTACACGACAAACACAAAACACTGAAAAATGTAAATAAGCAACAAAGATGTCCTCCACCCACACGGCAGCTGTGTGTCTACATGACAAGACACACACATGCGCACTTGAAAATTTGCGTCCGCGAATTTTAATTTGCCATTGTTTCCGAAGCCAGTTATGAGGGCTTCACTTTTATTCTTTGAACATGTATTTATGCTATAAAGTATTTGGTTTATACTTACAATAGAATTTCCACTAGGAAGGGGGTGAAATTATAGTTGATGCCCCGACCCAGGACTTATGGCTATGCGCGCCATATCCCTACCAGCCAGCGTAGCTATTCTGTGTCTTAAACGATGTGATAGTTCCAACACATGCTTTGGCCAATGGCCAGCTTTAGATTAGCTCCGAGACGTCACGTGCTATGCGAAAAAACCTCCATTGCGCAAGCTTCTTCTACGATCCGACCGAGAAACGTTCAGTCGGTACGGGACAGGAGAACAAATTTCACAGCAATGCTTTTGTTTTTTGTTTCTCTCGTATTTCGGTAAATGGCGCTTCTTGCGATAGTTTTCTTAGGGTCACTATTTACATTTGATTCGAGACAAAACCGTCTAATTAACTTCGCAAGATTTGTCACATTGACCAGCAGTGTTCTGAGGAGTCCCATAAGGACGAAACAATTAACTGTCAACACTTATTAGGTGTCCATTAGATCTTGGACCCCCGTGGGGTTAAGCTTTCAGGCTACCCACGGAAAAATATGAGAGAAACAAAAACTCCTTTTTCCCGAAACTTGTTTGATTTTTAAATTCACGGGTACGAAATTCCACGTTCATAAATATACATTTTTGGAAACATCTACTTACTGTTTGTGCCCTAATACAGGAACGCGAGTTCTCAGGGTATTGAACTCGACTAAGCTATTCAACTGATCTTTTCACCCCCTTCCAATTTTTGGAATTGATGTTTATTTATTCTCAATTTACACTATTTTTTCTTTTTATTTTATCCAAGTAGGTAAAAAATTTAAAAAACTATGGTCACTTTTGATCACAGTGATTTAGGAAGTTTCACATTGAAAATTGGCAGTTGATTTTTCAAAATTGACATACCAAAGTTGAATTTAAAACTAAACCAGTTATTCTGGTTCATATTAAACAAGAGCCGTATATAGAAAGATCACAACTGATCTTAGAATGTGAAGGTGGTGTGAAAATACTGCCTGACACTATTAGAGGCTGGCTTTATTGCAACAAGTCCCTATTTTCCAAGATAAACATTACTGCATCGCTGCCTGCATTCTTTGACACGCCTAATTCTAACAGAATCTGCTTCCGAATGCGGTGTTTTCTTTTAGTTGTTTTTATTTAATTATTTATCGGTTAGCTTTATAAAAAAAGTTTCTCATTTATGGTGAGTTATTTTAATTAAATTTAGCTATGAGATAATCAGTAAACGCTTATAATAACCATAATTGTAAATAGGTGGTATAAATCACAAATAAATGTACAATTTTCTTATACATAGAATACAGGATAGACAAATATTGGAAATAATTTCCTTTTATAGAAATCAGCCAATAATTTGCAGTAGCTTTTATTTATAACAATCTTATCCTGGCAGTTTTTTGTCGGTTTCGCCACTTCTTAAAAAGAATAGCAATTTCCTTTAAAGGTAGGAAACGCATGTTGGTTGAGGATAAGGAATGTAATTTCCCCTGTGTGCATTTTGAAACCTTTAGATGAAAAGTTTAAAACTATTATTTTACCCCTTAAAAAATTGGTCTTAGATTTGACCGGTTTTAATTAAGCGCTTTTTAGATCCCACATGGATCCAACTAGAGACCCTCAATACATTTTGACAGTTGTTTTACACCACAGGTGGGCAACTCTCTTTGACAGTTATTAGCAAAATTTAGTTGTTATGCTGGGTTTATACAGATAAAAATAAAAATAAATATACAAACTAGAATAAAAATAAACCTATTTAGCTGTTTATACAGCCAAATAAAAATTAATTTTTAACACCTTTTTTTGCAAAAAACAGTATTAAAGTATTTTCGAATTAAACCACTGACTTTTTAAAGTTGGAAAAACAAAAAAAACTAAAAAATAAAACGTGAAATTCTTCATCAAACAACAAAGGTCACGTGACGCGATGTCGAGTTTCACATAAAGTACAACTTTTATTATTATTTTAATGTTTATTTTTATCTGTATAACCCAGAATAAATAAAAAACAATTGGTATTTGCAGGTTTAGTAGAGTAAATTTGTTAAATTAAGGTATATTTTTACCTTCCTAGCCCGCGCAGCAATGGCTATAGAAAGTATTATTTTCGAAAAAAAATTTTTCAGGTAACGCCGAATATGGGTTAATTGGGTGTATTTAAATCTTAGCAATATCGGCGTGACGTCTGTCTGTGCGTGTGTGTGTGGGTGTGTGTGTCCACAGGAGCTTTCGTTTCTGAGATATTTACAAAAAACTGGATGGATGCAGTTTACTTGATGTGTGCTAATGAGCTAGGAAGGTATCAGATCCGTTATGTGTCCATTTATTTATATTTAGTATGGTAGTTCCTTACACCCAAAGCTTAATTTTTAATCGAGGATTCCCGATTTTCCGATTAGCATCCAAGATGGCGGCTTTAAAAGTTTTTAAAAAATCCCTGTTTTAGGAGAAACTAACTTAATTTTGATGGCTTTACTTTAAGCAGTACCTACTCAATTTAACGCTGAAAAAAAATTGACACCTATTACTCGAAACAAAATGGTGGCTATATTTCGAAATATAAGTCTTCTTCGATATTCCTTTTATTGTTAATTTTCTTAAACTATTAACCAATTTCTTTCCCTGGTCGTTGTAGTTGGGAATCTAAAAGATATTTATATGGTACAAATTGTGTCCCTTCAGTATTATTACTCATTGCTCATATTCTTGAAAAAAATATACTGACACACCTTTAGACTATTGTTTTCATATAACTAATTCTAAAAAATACTAAATAAATAACAATCGAATGAAGTACATAGGTACTTTATACTTATAGATTGTTCTGGTTCTGTTTACTTCAGAAAATATTTAAAGGTAACATTTTGTTTCTTATCTTGTTTTCTAAAGTTATCTATTTACGGGAATGTCAATTCAAATACCAAACCCACCAATTTTGTGTAACCGATATATTTAGTATTGGTTTTTTTGTATAGCGTGTCACGTTTCCTAAAATTATATTATTGTGGATTTACCAAAAATAGAAATATTTTTGGATTATTTGGTAAGTTAATTTTTTGAACCCAACCCATGATTAGGTAATAGGTGGTTTTTATATTTTTTAACCCAATTTTATTTTGCATGCTACAATATTTAATAGAGATATCATTAAAGTAGGTATTTAGATGAATAAAGAACGTAACCAGCAAAACCGTATTTTTTTTACAAATTTAACATGGTTTTTATTTGAGTGTTGGGGAAAACGTTTTGTATACCGGTAGGGTAAAAGCTATACTGACAATGAAGATTCTGCTTAGAAAGAAAATCTAATTTAACAGGTGTTTAGTTAAAATTAAAAACCCCTTCCATAAGACGCGTCGAATTAATTTTATTGCATTCTTTTTGGTATGCCTAGTTTGAGTATGGTCTATGATTGTGTTGTAGAGTACTTCTCTCAAATGGACACGTTTTAAAAAGTAACTGTCCGGCAGCTTCGATCGGCTATCGGACTGCTAGTGGCAGAGGCGTGAGTAACTTTTTGGTTGCCTGAGGCAAAGGGAAAAACCGCTGCCCCTCATTTAAAAATAAACATCTCGTGTAATTGTTTTTTCTGTACCCTAGGAACTAGAAATTGTTTTAGATATTAAAACTGTACTTTCAATCCCTCTTTTGAGGTACTAAAATTATACTTTTAATTCCTTCGGAGATTAAAAGCAACCGCAAAAATCCAGTAAGTACGTATAAAACACGCGAAACTTTGAGGACACCTACGCTCGGGCTAAAACATTTTTGCCTTGGGATTAAATGTCTAAGTTTTTAATGTACTATTCTTGTCCGTCATGTAATGATTTCTGTAAAAATTTTTTGAATATTTTTAATACTTTCCCACTCGCCCATCAACTCGCAACTAGCCAGACTATTTTCTGGGAGCTTGAGCCCCAGGCTTAATACCTAAAGTCCTACAGAATGTGGAAAAAACTACTACAGAAGGGGCTTAAAACACCTTAAGATAAGAATTGCAATGTAAAAAAACTACATAATATGTACGATGAAAATTTCAGAAAAATTAATTATTTTTCGGAAGAAATCGGAAATTTTTTTTGTAGATATTACGAAATAACGAAGAAAATGAAATTCAAAATTTCTAAAAATTAAGTTCTTTTCGGCAAAAATGGCGCCACAGAGTAAAAATTTTGCAATATAAAAAATACTACTAGAAAATGGAAAACAATTGCGCGGCAGGCCAAAAGATTGTAAAATTTAAATACATTTCGGCATAAATCGTGTTGTGCAAAACAATTTGCAGATATGACGAAAATAATGGTGCCGCAGGTGAAAATTTGAGAGACGCCACAGTAGAAAATTTTTAGTAAAAAATAAGCGAAAATTTCAGAAAAGTAAAATATTTTATTTTTTCTGGAAAAATGGTATCAAATAAAAAAGTTTTGTACAGTTTCAAAGGAGCTGAGTCGGAAATTTTTACTGACTCATATGTGGAGTCAGTTTAGTTCGCCCGCGATAAAAAAATAAAATGCTTATTTTGTTTGGGGAAGCCAATTTTGAGCTAGAGGGAGCTAAGCCCCCTCCTACGCCCCTGCATTACCATTACCAGAAACTAACTGCTCACAAAAACATGTCTGGGGAATCAACTCGCTTTTTCAAAAAACTTAAATGCAATTAACTTTGTACCCTCGACCTTTGTCTCTGCAAAATCATCTATCAGTTCCTCATACCTTAGTTTCTTTTAAACCACATAATTTACCATAACTTTTTAATTGATTAGTTGGTTGCCCTTTGAAGGTGTTTGCCTGAGGCGGCTGCCTCGTTGCCTTACCCTTTGGCACGCCCCTGTTAGTTTACAGATTGTATTTGACGTCGGAGAGCAATTCGCGAACTCGAAATGCGACAGTGCTATAGCAGAAGTCATGAAGCAGAGAGAGAGAGAGATACCTACTACCATGAGAATGTACTCTTAGGAACTTTCACGAGAGCACAATTTACGACAGTACCTACTCTCAAATGGACAAAGTAAAAGTAACTATCGAGAGAACTTTTCTGCGATTAATCTATGTGGACACACACAAAGATTATATTATAGAATATAATATGGATTATAAAAAATTATCTTACAAATAAAATGCTAGATATTGTTACGGGTTCACAACGACAAATTAAAACTCGCAATTGTTGAAAACGATACGTCAATTTATTTCGACAAATTATGTACAAAAACACGCACTTAAACTTAGTAATAACTTGCTAATAATTCACTACTATAATCGGTCTATTAACTTCGTGTTAATCTCACGACCACTACAGCACGTTATCTGTGACTGACCCCTGGTGCGCGACCCCGGCCCTATATATAGGATCGTCCATCTCTCTCGAACTTTCCGGCAGCCTTCGACGTCCGGAAAGTTCCCGCACTACCGCGACCGCAAGCCACAGACAACGCAACTAAAACCTAGACTAAGAATACAACCTTAAAATAAATCGACCTAATACTACACTAAACCTAAATAAATTCCAATTATAAAATTTAAATAACTTAAATTTGTAACACTATCCTCCTCTTCAGGTTTGATCGTCTCGATCAACATTTCCCAGGTAAGGTTTTAGTCTGTCTAGATGAACAACTTTCATCTTGGACTTCGGGCTTCTCTGGATTCGGTAGACTACATCATTGATTCTCTTAACAACTTTATAAGGCCCTTCCCATGGTGGTGTCAACTTAGGTGATCTTCCTTTCTTGCGTTGAGGATTGTATAGCCAGACTTGATCATTCTCTTTGAACCCTGAAGAGTTTGCTTTCAGGTCATATCTCGCTTTCATGCGGTCACTGGCTATTTCTATTCGCTCTCTAACCACTTCATGGATATCGTGCAGCTTTTGCCTTAAACGTTTGACATAGTCATTAACCTCTAAGTGTGCTTCTTCAGGTGAACCAACCATGATATCACATGGTAAACGCAGTTCTCTACCAAACAGGATACTAGATGGAGTAGCTCCTGTCGTATTGTGAATGGCAGTTCTATAGGCCATCAAAAACAATGGAATATATTGGTTCCAATCTGTTTGGTGCTCATCAACAACTTTGCAAAGATGTTCCTCTATTGTTTTATTAAATCTTTCAACCATGCCATCTGACTGCGGATGCAAAGCAGTAGTCCGTGTTTTATGTATTCCTAAAAGGTCACAGAGATTCTGGAAGAGCTTTGATTCAGTTTCTTCCTTGATCTGAATGTAGTTCCAAAGGAATGCCAAATCGGCTGAAAACATCATTTACCAGAACTTCTGCAACTGTAGCGGCCTCTTGGTTAGGCAAAGCAAAAACTTCTGGCCATTTGCTAAAATAATCCATGACAACAAGGATGTATTTGTTGCCCTTTTTAGTTTCTGGAAATGGTCCGGCCACATCAATAGCAATGCGTTCGAATGGCAGACCTACGTTATATTGTTTCATTTGACCTCTGGACCTTGTTTTGGGACCTTGGCTGGCTGCACAAGTCGAACATCGGCGGCACCAGTTTTTCACATCTTGAAAGTAATTGACCCAATAAAATCGGTTTCGAATTTTGTCCATGGTTTTATTTATGCCTAGGTGCGCGCCTGATTTTCCACCATGGCATTCGGCCATTATATTGTCTACCATGCTCCTAGGAACCACTACTTGATTAATCACAGTAAGGCCATCGGCACTTTCCCAGGCACGTTTAAGGATGTTTTCTTCTACTATCAGTGAATCCCATTGTGCCCACAGTGATTTGAATATCACCCCTTGGTTTGCGATATCTTCCATGATGGTCGTGGCTTGTTCTCTTCTTTCAATCGCAAGATAGGTCCTACATCTTTGTCGTTAAGTTGTGTGGTTCTAATCGAAGCCGACATCCATTCTTCATCTGGTTCTAACTTTATCTGGCGCACGTAGGTAATTCCTTCTTTCTGGTCAATTTTCCTGCAATGTTTACAATCCTCGGGGCAAGGTCTTCTGCATCTGCATTATTATGCACCCTTCCTGCTCGGTGCTTAATTTGACAATGGTATTGTTGTAGCTTTTCTATCCATCTCGCGACTTGCCCCTCAGGTTGTTTCATTTTCATGAGCCACTGTAACGCAGCATGATCCGTTCTAATCAGAAACTCTTGTCCGTAGAGATATTTGTGAAAGTGATCTACGGATTTAACTATGGCTAGGAGCTCCTTTCTAGTAACACAATAATTTCTCTCTGGTTTGGATAGCTTCTTGCTGAAAAATTCGATGACCCGTTCTTCTCCATCTTGTACTTGGGAGAGTACTGCTCCTATGCCATCGTTGCTCGCATCAGTATCTAATATGAATTTTCCTTTTGGAATGGGATATGCAAGAATCGGACTAGAACATAATGCTGCTTTTAGTCTTCTAAATGCTTGGTCACATTGGGTATTCCATTTGTAAGAAGCTTTATCTTCTGTAAGTCTATGTAACGGAGACGCTATTTTGGCGAATCCTTCTACAAATCGTCTGTAGTATGTACACAGACCCAAAAAGCTTCTCAATTCATGTTTGTCACGAGGTTGAGGCCATTCTTTTATTGCTTGTAGCTTCTTTTCGTCGGTATGGATGCCTTCTCGGGAAACGACGTGACCCAGGAACTCAACTTTTTCTTGGAACAGAAAACATTTCTTTGAGTTTAATTTAAGATTTGCGTTCCTGATTCTTGAGAATACTTTTCGTAAATTATCTAGATGTTCTTGAAATGATTTCCCCATTACTATGACATCATCCAAATAGACTAGGCAGGTTTTCCAAGTAAGGCCTCGTAGAACGACTTCCATTAGTCTTTCAAATGTAGCTGGGGCATTGCACAGGCCAAATGGCATCACATTAAACTGATAAAGTCCACTTCCAGCAGAGAATGCAGTCTTCTCTTTATCTCTTTCAAAGATTCCTACTTGCCAATACCCACTTTTCAGGTCAAGAGTAGAAAACCAATATGATCCTGCCAACGTTGTTAATGTGTCGTCTATTCTTGGCAGTGGGTAACTATCTTTCTTGGTCACATCGTTATGTTTCCTGTAGTCGACACAAAATCTAGTACTTCCATCCTTTTTAGTGACCAACACCACAGGAGATGACCAAGGACTTGACTCTTCAATAACACCGTCGCTGAGCATTTTATTAATGAGATTGTGAACTTCTTGCTTGGCCATTGGTAGTCTTCTTGGGGGTTGTCTTATCGGTTGGGCATCGCCAGTGTTGATAGCATGTTGAATAAGGTTTGTGCGTCCCGAACTACTCCTAGTTTCGAAGATATTACTTTGTTCTTCTATAAACTCTCTCGCTTTACTATATTCTTCTGGAGTGAGATGTTGCCAAGTTGACTCAAATTGCTGAAGTACCTCCATTGGTAACTTGCTTGTATCCTCGGAAGTTGGCTCTTCACATCTTGTTACTTTCTGTACTGGTTCAAATAATGCTACCACCTCCCCCTTATTAATTTTGACACTATTTGGGAAAATATTGGCGACTCTAATCGAGATGTCTTTATCGGTTTTAACTAGTGATTTTGCAACGAGGTAAGTGTTGGGTGTGTTTTGTTGGCTTATCAGTCCGACGCAGCTTGATGTTTTACTTTCCAGCCTCCCAAAAATTATGGTCTCACTGTTACCGACTAGTCTTGTTGTGCATACTGCCACGACCTTTATTGGTTCTTTATTGAAGTGACTATTTGACAAAATGAACTCTTCATTCCCAAATCTTAGGGTATTAAGTTTACTATCAAACGCAAATCCATGTTTACTTATCAAGTCCATTCCCAAAATAAATTCGTCTTCTATTTCGGCAACCAATACAGTGTGGCGAATCTTCAATCTTCCCAGCTGTAGGTCTATATCTGTCTGCCCCAACACGTCGGCGGATTCTCCAGTCACAGTCTTAAGTGTTATTTTCTTTTCTATTGGTCGAATTTTATATCTCGTTGCAATTTTGAACTTAAGCAATGATATGGCAGCACCAGTGTCTACTGTTATATTAACTTTTCTCCCATTAATGAGTCCGTCGATGTTAAGACTGTCAGCAGTATGTTTTAGGCTCTTAATAGAGTAAATTTTGGGGGCTCTATTCCCATTAGCCAACACCCGCCCCTCTGCGTTGACTAGTTTTAGTTTTCCTGATCTCTTCTTCGGTACTCTGTCCCGCTAGATGGCGAGCGAGACCTTATTTGGACGCGACAATCGCGTTGAATATGCCCTGTACGTCCGCATCTGAAACACTTTACATTTGGAGGGGATCGTCTGCTTTCTTTCAAAGAGTCAATCTTCTCTATCAGTGATTGAAACATTTGGTTTAGCGTTTTTGAGTTGACCTCATGTCCATTGCTCATTTCTTCTCCCTCCTGAATTGAAACAGCTCTTACTTTTGGCCTGGACATATTATTTGATGATTCAATTTCAAGGGCTCGAATCAACACTTCACTGCTGTTATGGAAGCGTTCTCGACGAAGTAACTTTGCTAAGTCCGTGTCTCGTAATCCGTTAATAAAGCGATCTACCGTGAAGGGATCTCTGTAATTTTCTGGCATTTCTGGGTAAGCTAAATACATCAGCCTCCTGATATCTGCTTCATACTCTTGCAATGATTCTCCTGGTCTTTGTTGACGAATATTTAATTCTGACCAATGTAAATTTCGCAAGTGTTCGTCTCCATACCTTCTTTCTAACGCTGCCACTAAAGCATTATAATTCTGTTTTTGTTCGACTGGAATGGACCGTAAAAGTCCCAGAGCAGGTTCTCGTAGAGCTACTAACAAAGCTCTAGCTTTTTCTTCATCATCCCAACCATTTGCAGCAGCGGCAGCTTCAAACTGTTGTTTGTAAGTAGACCAGGAAGACGTACCATCAAAATTTGGAGGCTTAATGTTTTGGTTGGAATTTACAACACATCCTTGAGCTTTTATTTTGTTGTGTTCTTTCTGAAGCTGTATAAACTGTTTTGACATGTCCTGGAATTTTTCTTCTATGGTTTGAAAAACTGCTTCCCTTACATTCTGTAGTTTGTTCTCCACTTTTTCTTCAACATGTTGTACCTTTTCTTCAACATTTTGTACCTTCTCTTTAACATTTTGTACCGTTTCTTCTACATTCTGCAAATTATTTTGTACCTTTTGTTCTACACTATGCATTCTTTGGGTTATTTCTTCCTTAAGATCTTCGTTTGCAGTCTTTTACTCTTCTCTCAGCTGTTCGGAGTTGCTCTTTATCTGATCGAAGTTTTCTTGCATGCTATCTAATGTCTGTCTCATGTCATTCCGGTTTTGTTCCATGGTCTGTTTCATATCGCCCTGATTTTGCTCAATGGTCTGTCTTATATCGTTCTGATTTTGAGCCATTTGAGCTGCTAGAGCCTGTATCATTTTAGTTAGATCTTCCATCTTTGCCGATCCTTGTCTAGTAAGCATCAACTTCCTGATAAATCACTTAAAACGTCTATTTTAGGGCTATAAAGCGAATGTCGAAGTCGGTTTTTCAATCTCTTCCAATTCTTAAATAGAACCTAATGGAATGTTCTGGAATATACTGGTAAATGCTACTCTTTCTGCTACTAGGCAAATGTAGAAGTCACTTTTTGATTATCTCTTTTGGTTCTCGAATAGACCGTCGTAGAATGTTATGGAATATTCTAGAAATAATTTCTAATTCTTACTTTTAAAATAACTAAGCTACTGTCGAAGTCGGTATTTGTATATCTCTTCTAGTTTTTGAATAGAACGTCGTAGAATGTTATGGAATCTTCTAGAAATTCTTCCTAATTCTTACTTTTGAAATAACTAAACTAATGTCGAAATCGGTATTTGTATATCTCTTCTAGTTTTTGAATAGAACGTCGTAGAATGTTATGGAATCTTTTTAGTTCTTACTTTTGAAATTACTAAGCTAATGTCGAAGTCTCTTTTTGGATATTTCTTCTGGTTTTCGAATAGAGCGTCGTAGAAAGTGATGGAATGTTCTAGAAATTCTTTCTGATTCTTACTTTAAAAAACTAATCTAATGTCGAAGTCGGTATTTGTATAACTCTTCTAGTTTTTGAATAGAACGTCGTAGAATGTTATAGAATATTCTAGAAAATCTCTCTAATTATCAATTTTTGGACTGTAAAGTTAATGTCGAAGTCGGTTCTTAAATATCTCTTTTAGTTTTTGAATAAAACAATATCGAACTTCTTCGAATATTCTGGAAAAATCACTTACTGTTTTTCTGTCTAATTGTCCTATCCGGTGGTACTATGTAAGGGTAGTCTTTGCACTATTTATTTCTTTTAATCCCACTTCTGACACCAATTGTTACGGGTTCACAACGACAAATTAAAACTCGCAATTGTTGAAAACGATACATCAATTTATTTCGACAAATTATGTACAAAAACACGCACTTAAACTTAGTAATAACTTGCTAATAATTCACTACTATAATCGGTCTATTAACTTCGTGTTAATCTCACGACCACTACAGCACGTTATCTGTGACTGACCCCTGGTGCGCGACCCCGGCCCTATATATAGGATCGTCCATCTCTCTCGAACTTTCCGGCAGCCTTCGACGTCCGGAAAGTTCCCGCACTACCGCGACCGCAAGCCACAGACAACGCAACTAAAACCTAGACTAAGAATACAACCTTAAGATAAATCGACCTAATACTACACTAAACCTAAATAAATTCCAATTATAAAATTTAAATAACTTAAATTTGTAACAATATCAAAAAAATATATCTTAATTTTGATGACTGACATCCATCATTCCTTCAGCTAAAATTGTCCATGATCGGATTGTTTTATTTTTGATTGATTATTGATTGAACTAAGAGGATAATTTAAAATTAGAAAGTTTTTAAAATGAAACATTCATAAATGCCATAGAGTTTTTTAAAACAATCTTTATACGTACTATAAGCCAAAGTTATTAAAACGCTGACCTTGCCTTGACCGATCGATTTCGAAATAGAGCTGTGAAAATTGTCAAAATATTTTGAATGAAATCGGTGTTGACGCGTGCCTTAAAAAAGTGTGAGGGGGAGGGGGGCAAGCCAAAAAAACACCCGATACGAGATATGCCGTCGATGAAATGAAGGCATTGAATGATTCATTGGGACTGCAGCTCCTTAGCCTATTGTACAATATCTTGTGTGTTTTCCTAATTGAAAAGCTTTGAAGACCTTGCTAGGCGCAATTGCCCCTTTATTAAGTTTTTCTCACAGTCTGCCTCCTCAGAGGGGTATTCCTCTAGGAGGTTCCTAAAAGTGCAGAATGTTATAATGGTGGGTACACGCATGATGTGATGGGCTGTGTGTTTTCGATGTAGATTTCGCGAGAGTTAGAAGGGATTGTAGGCAGTTCCAAACCATTTTTGAGTTGCATGGTAGAGCTTTGATTGGTGGTTTTATTTATATATTTTTCTTTATATTCATTCACCCATATCTCAGAAGCTTCGATTCATCTGTTTATTTCTGCATTTAATTTACAGGCCTTAACGTCATTGGGACCATCGAAGTTTTAAGGATGGGATTATATTGCCTAATTGTCTATTTCGATTATCTCACTTTTTATATGCCTCTAGTTTTATTTATTTAGTTAGAAGTGACAAATACGTTTCATATTATATTATATATTTTCATAAACTTTATTTTTTCCACATTTCGTGTGCGAGGACGCTGTATCGAATCATTTTCCAGAACTTATAGAAATCCCATAGAAACTAAAAAAGCGAGTCTGGTCACCTTAATCGAATAATAGTAAATCCATTGTTCTAAACTCGGCGAATGAATGAATACCTCTTTAACAATTTGACAACCTTAAGTGGTGAAACCGAAAATATAATAATTGACAATGGGCCATAAAAAGGCCATACACACGCTAATTAAAAATCCGTAATTTGTTTTGACATGGGTTTTTATACATCCGAAAATTCCTTGATAAATTCTCTAATTTTTCCAAGTTCTCCTCAACCATGTAATGGCGTATTCCATTGGGAAAATGAGTGCAGCACTAGTGCACAACTGGCTTTTGAATTCAGTTTTGCACTGAGTGCAGCTTCTTCGCCACGGGCTCTGATTAATTTTAGTTATAATAAAGACTTACAAAATAAAGTTAGATCACGTTGGAGCAGAACATCAACAAAACATGCCAACTATAAGTATGATATTGGGTTGAAATCTTCATTAAAATGGTGTTGATTTGATTAATTTAATCTTCATCGCCATTGGTACTCAGCAGTGAAGAAAATCTAAAAAAAAACTTCTCACAAGTCTATCACTTGTCATTTTACTTTAAAATTAAATGGCGTGAAAAGTTTTCAAAATTTTAAAGTAAAATGGGAAGTGATAGATTTGTAGAAGTTTTTTTTCAGATTTTCTTCACTGCTGAGTAGCAGTGGCGATTAGGATTAAATTAATCAAATCATTATCATTTTAATAAAGATTTAAACCCAATATCATACTTATAGTTGTCATGTTTTGTTGGTGTTCTTCCCCAACGTGATCTAAACTCTATATCATAATTTTTGAGATAACTTTTTAACAATTATCAGCTGTTTACCATAACAAATAGCATAGGCCAACGAAAAAAAGTTGTAAAAAGTGGTTTCAGAAATAATGATATGAACTGTACCTTTGATTTATAAGTCTTTATTATAACTAAATTTAAACTACAAATTGGCATCCGAAAATGGATGATTGATTTTACGGTTTTCAGAATTAAGAGCCATGGACGCAGCAACAAGGCTATTTGCCCTGGCCCAGCAAAAATAATAAAAACCCGAATAAATCCCTCAAAACTACAGTATTTGGCGACTACCTAACAGTTTGCATGCATGCAAATTTTTGACAGCAGCGAGCCAGTGTCAGTGCACTACCAATGGAATACGCTATAAGAGAGTATGATGATTTACACTTCAGAGATTATATTCTAATTTGTTTGAATTAACAATTTAATAAATTATTAACTTGTCTATATTTGCTTTTCTGGTAATTACATTGAAGATTATATCAGAGAAGAACCAATTATATTTTTCAACCTGACTGCATAGATTGTTAAAAGCTGTGACGATCGTCTACAAATAGTAAACAACCAGACCAAAGTAAAAGCGGCAAATCCAAAATGGCCGCCGTCCCATGCTTTTTTAACCATTGCAATTTGTTCGCTGGTTTGGAAAAGTGAGGTGCTTGTCCACCGCTGTTTCTGTTTATTTGTGTTTCAGGGTTTTAAACATTATTTTTTCCATTAGAGTAGGAAAAGTTGGTTGGTTAGGCTGGTTGGTTAGGTTGGTTGGTTGGTTGGTTAGGCTGGTTGGTTAGGTTGCTTGGTTGGTTGGTTAGGTTGGTTGGTTAGGTTGGTTGGTTAGGTTGGTTGGTTAGGTTGGTTGGTTAGGTTGGTTGGTTAGGTTGGTTGGTTAGATTGGTTGGTTGGTTGGTTAGGTTGGTTGGTTGATTGGTTGATTGGTTGATTGGTTGATTGGTTGGTTGGTTGGTTGGTTAGGTTGGTTGGTTGGTTGGTTGGTTGGTTGGTTAGGTTGGTTGGTTGGTTGGTTGGTTTGGTTTGGTTTGGTTTGGTTTGGTTTGGTTTGGTTTGGTTTGGTTTGGTTTGGTTTGGTTTGGTTTGGTTTGGTTTGATTTGATTTGGTTTGGTTTGGTTGGGTTTTTTTGGTTTGGTTTGGTTTGGTTTGGTTTGGTTTGGTTTGGTTTGGTTTGGTTTGGTTTGGTTTGGTTTGGTTTGGTTTGGTTTGGTTTGGTTTGGTTTGGTTTGGTTTGGTTTGGTTTGGTTAGGTTAGGTTGGTTGATTGGTTAGGTTGGGTTGGTTGGTTGCTTGGTTGGTTAGGTTGGTTGGGTAGGTTGGTTGGTTAGGTTGGTTGGTTAGGTTGTTTGGTTAGGTTGGTTGGTTAAGTTGGATGGTTAGGTTCGTTGATTAGCTTGGTTGGTTAGGTTGGTTGGTTGGTTAGATTGGTTAATTATGTTGGTTGGTTGGTTAGGTTGATTGCTTAGGTTGGTTGGTTCGGTTCGGTTGGTTATGTTGATTAGGTTGATTGGTTGGTTATGTTATTTAATCAGGTTATTGTTTTTTTAATTCGTATTTTCGATATGTGGTAGTTTCAACATTTGGATTCTCGATATTTTGTAATTTTGATTTTCTGTTTTTTAGTAATTGGACATTTTAATTTTTGGTATAAATAGTTCATTTTTGATCAAATTTATTTCGTTTTGAGAACCGTACAGGTGAAATGTTGATTGTTATAAGTTTCTCTTTATCGATATTTCTCTCCAATATTTGATTTCTCAGGTGTTTTTGGATGATATAAAATATGTCTGTAGATATTTCTTATAGAATTTCCTTTTCATAGATTTTTGGTACCCTCATCCGCATGAAAGGTGAGATTAGCAGTACCTTTTCTTATTAGTGCGTGAAGTAAGCATATTTTTATTATTATTGCAGTTTAATAATAATCACAGCATCACATAATTATTCAAACACTACGAGATAAATTTGTAGCACGTACATGTTTAACAAAATAAACACTGTAGCTTCGGGCCAAAAAAAAAGAAATGAAAGTGATGGATTTTTAGTTAGGGCGTTTCTTGTTTCGGATATACCATTTGCAAACAAAATTTAGAGTTTCCACCTTTAATCAATATTCGAAAATAAACCTCAATTTTATAAATTTGGCTTTCATTTTTAAACCATTTATACAATGTATATTACTGTATAACAATTCTTTTTACCAAATACACTGCTGTAAAAGGCTTTTCCAACAAGGTGTTGCTTAACTTTAGCACCAGTTTTTAAGACTGACACTTGAAGATGCTCCCTAACTCTGTAGCTCCCTGTATCTTTTTAATTTCAGTATTACTATTCTTTAAATTAGGGAAAAATTAGAAATCTCCCTCAAATGCACGCATTTGATTGGCTGGAGCGGCTAATTTCTTTTGCTTTTAAGACAGATGACATTATTTTTTCGTGGAATTTGTTCTATTGGTTCTGTGTAAGAGATGAAAACAAACAAACAAACACAAAAATAGTAATTAGTGTCAAAAGTGACATGCCTGGACCAATCAAATGCGTGGATTCGAGAAAGATTTCACGCTTCTCCCTGAAAACAAGAATAGCTACACAGAAGTAAGTTTCATCCCTTAAATTAAAATTGGAAGTATGGGTCAAATAGAACTTTATTCTTGGAAAATTCTTTCGGTGACCTTTCGAGTTATATAGGGTTTCCAAAGTTAGATCTCGACTTGATCCACCCATCTAGGAACATACGGTGGAATACGCCCAATTTATTAGTGCCATGCATTCTTCGAGTCAGCGAACGAAAGCTAAACTCTTTGTATGTCTCTTTCTATTCCGTGCAGTCTCGATATTTAGTCCGCCTGTAAGTTGCGTTTTTGTTGTAACTAATAAAATGCGTTATTAAACAGGCGAATTATACGAATATATTGATTTTTGTCGCTAATTAATCTGGTGTTTTTGTAGAACGACTCAAGTTTATTTCTGACAACATAATATGTTAAAATTATAAGGAGGAACATATAAAAGACCTCTATAAACTTAGTATTACCACTTAAGAATTGAATATTCGCAATTAATGCATTAATTGTCGTATAGTTGTCGTAAATTTGTGGTGAAAGAAAAAAAATTGTCGCGCCACCCGTTTTCCTGAAAAGGGAGTGTGTTAGCACACTTCGTATGAAAAAAGAGATAATTTCGATAGGGCAAGAGGACTGTACAAAGCTTGCCGAAGAAAGCAGTGTACAACACAATTTAAATGAATTTTGGTCGCGTGTTATTTATCCATAGGTTATATTGCCGGTTACACACAAATGTATTAATAAGGGGTACTCACCGTAGAAACGCCAAATTGTAGTCTCTACTGGGGCCCCAGATCTTCTTGGCTACCACTACAACCACTACACTTGGAAGAATCAGTTTTTGATAAATATGTCATAAATCGGAAAAAAAAAGTTTATTGGTAAAATTTTAAAGTTTGGAGAAAAGCGATCTGCTTGCTTCCGCCATTTATTTCGTTCTCCCTTCATCTCGCGCGCGTGCGCTTTGTGTACCCCTATGCGCGGGCATACAGTGTGTTTTTTGAATATTAGAGAATTTTACGAAAACTTAGCGTGTGCGCTAACAGAGTGTAATGCTAAGTTGAGTCTCACTGCCCGTTTCCGGGAAAACGAATGACGCGACAATTTTTTTTCTTATACGACAAATTTACGACAATTAATGCATTTATTAGTTTTTAAAAATTTTAATTTTTTTTGGGGTGGTAGTGCTAAGTTGAGACACAACTTAGCATTACACCCCCTTTTCAGAAAAACGGGTAGCGCGAAAAATTTTTGTTTTCTCGACAAATTTACGACAATTATTTCATATATTGGTTTTTGAAAATTTTAATTTTTTTCTAGGGGGGTAGTGCTTGAGACCGAGAGGTGATCAGCTGAACCAAATTTGGACACCATCCTACAGGACTTTAATAAATTTTTGGTCCTGTAGTGTCCTGTACATGTCCTGTACAAGTCCTGTATATTCCTGCCTGTGGGGTCCTGTATAGTCCTGTGGCTGAAAAAGCGCCCATAACAAAAATCGCGACCAAAAAAAAAAACAAAAAGGTCATCACGTCTTAACTCTCGTTTTTCTTAGAGAACCGATTTGCCTTTGCCGGCCTTAGTACTTAATCATTAGGGCACCCCTTAGCCCCCAGAACCCTCGGGGTCCTGTATAGTCCTGTGGAAGTCCTGTGGAGTCCTGTAGAGTCCTGTATTGTCCTGTGGGGTCCTGTGGAAGTCCTGTATAGTACTGTAAGGTCCTGTAGAAAAATTTGTACACCTACTGTGGGCAGCTGATCACCCCTCGGTTGAGACTCAACTTAGCATAACCACCCCACCCCTTTCTAGCAAACAAGTGGCGCAACAAATTTTTTTCTTTCACGACAAATTTACGACAATTAATGCATATATTGCGAATATCCAATTCTTAAGTGGTAATGCTAAGTTTATAGAGGTATATAAAAGGTTCTTAAAAAACAAATTCTAAAAGGAGTCCCTCCCAACCAAAAATATTGAAGTAAATGCTCGAAAAGCCTATTATAAAAACCAACTCTTGCGTTTAGGATCATGTAATAGTTTGAAATGCTTCTGTAATTTTATTCCGATTGTAAATTGGGCGACAGAAAAAAATTCCTATGTTTCTAGTTACATGGACCTCTCTGTATACATTTTGTTCGGGTTATAAAATAGATATACCCATTGTGCAATGCTCCGACTGCATTAAAAATAATGTTGTGTGTCTAGTAGTACAGTTTCTTGTATAATGTTAGCGCTATTTTTGCGGAGGATTTTAAACTCTGCTAACCGAATTATACCCACACTTATTCGTTGCAGAAGCATCTCAAACCCAATAATTATTCACTTGCAATAACCGAAAGTCAGAAAATTGTCAATTAGCAACATTTGCCGATTATACTGGTTTATTGATGGTAGAAAAATATATTGAAGGATCAATAGAGAGACTACAGGATACAGTCATCGAAGTTAACAGTTGAAGCACCAAGTGGCGAATAAAATTAAATGAAGCCAAATTAAGTCATGTTGATTTCACAAACAAAAATGTAAATCACATACAAATCACAATTAAGCACACTATACTATATTCAAATGAGGCAAAATATCTCGGTATGACACTTGATGCCAAATTGCGGTGGCAAGCACATGTTAAGAAAAAAAAAGAAGAACTTAAGATAAGGTATAAAAAATTAACTGGCTAATTGGAAGGAAGTCTAATTAATTCAACAACTGCTTTATAGACAAATACTGAAACTAGTATGGACATCAACTATGGGGTTGTACTAAAGAGTAACATTGCAGTTTTACAGAGATTTCAAAATAAAGTAATAAGAAACATTTCGAATGCACCTTGGTACGTTCGAAATAGAGACCTTCATCGGGACCTAAAAATCGAAACTCTAGCGAGTTGTTTGGTTTTGGTTGTGTTTTTATAGTCTATAAAAAAGTACGCCAAACGCCATGAAGATATACTCCATCGACATGTGAATGTGGAACCTAACAAAAGGTGATCCGTGATACTATTCTTTTTCGAAGACTAACAAGTGTAAAGATAATATAAAAGAAAATAATGCTATAAACATAACACAATTGTGTGTTACAGATAAAGCAAAGCGGGGAGAACTGTTGAGTGAACCCTAAGTTTAAATCTAACTTTTTTTGTAAATTAAGTTAAAACAAAATGGCTAACTAGTCTTATTGACTAGATTGCAATACAATAAACAGTTTGTTTGACAAAAATTAATAAAAAAATATACCGGCGAAGGGCGATCTTTTGATATTTTATTAACGCAGTATAAGTTTTTTTTATCAATTTACGTTTTTTTAACGCTATCTCGAATACTTTTCAAATTAGTTCCCTTTACATTTACACAGATTGACATTACACGCATCATTTTGTTCTCTACTTACGTGATTTTTGATAAGAGATTTGGTTACCTAGAACGAGCACTTTTATCACCTTCATATAGGATTAGTATCGTTTTACATCTTCCTTCAGGCGAGAGATATATCATGTGTGTTAAAATTTATTGTTTCTTGATCTAGTGGGAAAATAGTAAAGGAAAGAAAATGTATCGACAATTCTCTCACGGTATGTTATGTTTCAGTAGTTTCATGATTATGATGTAGGGCTTCTGATTTTAGTTTTAGCGAAGGTGGAGTCACGGGTTTATAGTTTATTGTTTTGAGGAAGGCCAAGGTCAAACACAAAAATAAAAATTTTATTTTCCAAGTTTAGGCTACTGCAACAGATTGCAGACAATTTAATAGCAGCATAAAAAGTGTTGAAAAGGTTAGGCAATATAGCGCAGTTACCGGTAAAAAAAATTGCTGATATGAAATTTGGTAAATTTTTGGGGGTAGATAATGGATTTTCAAGATTTCCAGCGAAACTAAACCACCTATCGAAAGAAGTTTAATGCAAAAGTTATACGTATAAAAAGATCTACAACTTTTGAATAAACTATTTTCTTACATAACCTAATATTTTTCCAGAAAAATCTAAACAAACATTGTTTTTAAAATTTTGATTTTCATCTTCCACTTTTGTTTTTGTTTTTCCGATATATTGTAAAAACTTACCTTTTTATATCAAAATTTTTAAACAACAGTATTTGTTATTACGTCGGCGTGGTCTATTAAAAACAAACAAAATAAAATTATTCCAACTTGACTTTCATCTTGTTTGTGCTGATTTCGCGTTGTTTTAAGAGTTATACTGGGGTTCTAAAAAAGTGATTTCTCATTTCGTGCAAATCTTTCCACTGTATTATTTATTTAAAAAAAAAAAGATTTTTAAAAATAAGACCACAAATTTTTTTAAGCTGCATCTGTGGTCTTACTTTAGGTTTAAAATTAAAATAAAATGTGAACTCATACAAGTTGTAGACCTTTTTATCATTAATACATATATACAGGCACCCTTAGGGTTTTTTTTGTTACCGCTAAGCTCAGAAACTACTTAACCAATTTCAATGAAACTTGGCGCACATATTCTAGCTATTCTGTCTGGTTAAGGCAATTTTTTTAGGCTACGACGCATCGAGGGGAATACACTACCCATTTTCTGTATTGCGCATTACTATGGAAAATGTCAAATAATGCGAGTAATGAATAGGAATGAAAAATAATGAGTAGGAATGAAAAGTAATGACAAGTAATGAAACGTAATGCCAAATAATGAAAAGTAATGAGAAATAATGCCAAGTAATGAAAAGTAATGAAAAAAAAACCTTACCTCTAAGTTCGGTGTGATATATTTGACCGCCCCCCCCCCAAAGCCTAAGATTTTGCAGAAACAGATTTAATTTAAAGTTTCTACACTTATCAAGAACCGGTGTCAATACAATGATTTCACAGGTGCACCCAGGGGGGCTTTGGGGCCCTGATCCCCCCTAAGCCTAAGAATTTTGCAAAATCTAACAGATTTAATTTAAACTTTGTACATTTATCAAGAACCGGTGACAATACAATAATTTCAGTTCTCGAGATATGGCCCTTCAATTTTGGCCAAATTTTGATGGTTTTTCCTTATTAACGCGAAAAATACTGAACCGATTTAAATTTTTGCTTTTGAATTTAATTAAGCTTAGTAAGCCTCACCAACTTGGATATTATCGATTATGCATTTTGGCGCCTCCGTTTCGAGATATAACATAAAAACTGAAATTGAAAAATAATCGGTTTTTGCAAAACATAGGGGTCGTTTGCGCGCTTATTTGGAAACTAGGTAACATCTCTAAAAACTCGATTTAAAAAAAGTTTAGTCCACTTTTTCGATGTTGGTTATCTTCTTTTTAAAACGTATATTTTGGTTTTCCTGTAAACCAAATCCGACAGACTACTTGCTCGCAATGTTTATAGTGTTTTTTTAATGTGTTTTTCTTGAAAGTGCATTAGGATGAGGGAAGGGGTGGTCCTTATTAAGACCTCAGGAATATTTTGTAAGTACAGGCCTTTTAGAGACACCCGTCATCCTGTACCTGTTTACAATACCTTGCTAGAAAATATAACAGCGTAAATCTATTATAAATTTGTTTCTATTACTTATTATTAGTTATAATTAATATAAAGTTCAATAAAAATTCACTTACCTTTAATTAAATACACTCAACAACGGACACAAAACACTTTGTAAACTAAAACATAACCTGTCAACCTAAATTGCAAAATAATGAAAAGTAATGTAAGGGCAATGAATAGTAATTAATATCAATGAATAAAAATGCCATAGTAGTGAATATTAATGCCATGTAATGAAAAATAATGAAAAATAATGGAAAGTAATGAAAAGTAATCAAAGTAATGAAAAGTAATGAAAAATAATGAACAGTAATGACAAGTAATGAAAATTAATGCCAAATAATGAAAAATAATGAGAAATAATGCGAACTACATTTTGTACATGTATTGCGAGAGTGAATTCCCCCTCGCGACGCGTGCATGCTAATTACCTATAATTTCTATCCGTTTTTATGCTGTTATCAATTTTTATGTTTCAAAAAAATATTTGCACTGGTCTGTTTGTTATTTACGTGGAGTTTCTTACTCGTCACTTTTTATACACCACCAGTACAAAACCCTCGGTTTTTGTGGGGGTATCTTGATTTATAATATTGTTTTACTATTGGCCTTTTTTTCAGTGTAGATTTTTAGCTTGGCAGATCTGGTTAGGATTCTTTACTTTTAAACACTTTGATGTGCGTAAAAACAATCGGTGTTTTCTAAATATTCTCTGATTGTTTGTTCTGTTACAGAATTATCTTTGTTTTTATTTACTTCCAGATAACTCTTGCACATTTGCAAGGTTACAACCTCATCAAGTATCTAGATTTAGAACTATTTTGTATTTTGTTATTTTATGAAAGTTTATTATGGCTCGATAGTTAGTTGTTTCTGATTTATGATAAGATCCTCTTTTTTTGTTCATATATCTTTGGCTTTGATTAAAGAATATGGAAAGTCCCAAAAAGAACAATATTATTTACATAGTTAGCTATCTGCTTATTATAGTATTATTATTATTACCATTAATGGTAGTACTTCAATAGCTAAAAATTTTGCAATGGGGTCCTGTGCTATAAAATAGTTGTACTGGGTGCTTCACTCCCAATTAACTCGATTATAAAAAAACTAACTTCGTTACATTTTGTTTCTACTCGTTGATGTAATGTATTGTAAAGAAATAAATTAAATTTTCTCCGATAACGCCGCACTACAAAATAAAAAAAAGTTCTTGTTGCAAAAAAAAATTGAATTTTTATTCAGTGCTACCTACTGATTCCGTAACTACTATTGGTTTGTTCAAGTTGGCTCACTTTGGTGTGTTTTCACCGTGTTTTTCGTACAAAAATGTCCTATAACTTTAAAACTATAGGCGGCAAATTATCAAAATTTGGCAAAATAATAAAGTATTACCTGGAGAATTTTTGTACAGAAAAATGGTATATTTACGCTTGATTAAAATACGTTTCGAAACCGAAAAAAAGCCGCTTGGTAACGTGTCTTGTCAGTCACACCATTAAATTCCTTGGAGAAGTAGCCAAAAAATATGTCAAATACATTTTATCGTCAAATCATCAGGTTGAAAGATATCTAGGTTTGAAGTAGAATGTTGCAAAAAAAAACAGAGAAAACAATTATTTCTTATGGTCATAAAAAAGAAAGATAAGCTATGGTTTTTGCTCGTTTTTTAACATTTTGCAATTACAAGACGCGATATTTTCATTTGAATGTGTAGTTCTCAATCGTACCAAAGACAGTTTTCTGTTTTAAATTAACAAAAATGCCATTTAAAAAGAGTTGTCGTATTAATTTTAGAGACAATTCATTTTTACTTTTGATCAATTTTAAACCAAATTTACTTACATAATTGTAAACGTCTGAAAAAAGTGTATACGACATTTTTTGTAGTAAATTTGTTACTTGATATAACTCTTATCCCAAATTTTCTTCTTAGCTATTCGTTTTGTTGTATTGGCTTGTTTTCAAATTTATCAATTTTTAGTAGTCTTGTGGCCATAACACGGCTACGGATGGTTTTTATATTCCGCTGTAAGAATCAGCTAATGATCCCTCAATTTTATCCCAATTTCGAGTTGTGTACCTTTAGATGCTTCCAAGATATAATTTTTTTTATATGAATTTTACGAAAAACAGTTTTTATTTTTTTTTCCTACAAAAGTGAGCCAACTTAGATAAACCAAAGGTGGTTATGGAATCAGGGTATCCTGGAGAATAATAATCCACAAGAAATATTCTTGCAACATTTTACCTGTTGAGCGGTGTAATGGTTGAAAGCAAACATAAAGTGGGCATGTTTGGAAATAGGAAGAAAACTGCAATAAAAAATATATACATGGTATTCTGTCTAACTTAAGAAATTTGCTGTCAAGATTTGACATTGGTAGTGACATTTAGTGTGAAAGTGAAAGCTTTAAAAAAAAATTATTTAAAGTTTTTCTTTATCTCTTACCTTAGTCAAGTTAAGTGGGGGAAAATTTATAATGAATCATCTGGTACCTGGTAATGCAAAACAGTAACCTATGTCTGGGTTTTTAGGTAGTTAAATTTTAATAAATTCCAAGTATTTTTTTAATTAGTTGAAAGCTTGTAAAAATAAAAAAACAATAAGGATTATATTTAGATGTGACAAAATGAAAACTTTTGATGCATGGCATTGATTAAAATCAAATCAACTATTGTTATTTGTACATAAAATAACGATAAAGTTAAATGTAGTTTTTTTTATTATCCTATCATACAAACAGGTAAGAGAAGATATTAAATAAGATATGCTATACAGGCTGTGCTCTATATATTGGTAAAAATTGCGCACGGTGATTCATTGCATTATTTTAAGTAGTGTTGCCGCGAGACGACACGAGAAAAGGCCTTCTCTCGTCTCGTTATGTGAGAAAAAATGAGTTTCGACGACAGGACTCTTCTATCGTTCGAGAGAGCCTTTCTCTTACCTCGTCTCGTCTCATCTCTCGTGTCTCGTGATTTATACTAGCTATAAAAAGTTTTTGAGACACCCTGTCTAAAAGTGTTTTGTCAAGGTGAATCTTATTATTTATGCTATTTACTTTTTTCCAACACAAAGTTTTCATTCTGGAATATACTCATACTCATATGTATATGCATACATACAATAAATAAAGAAGTACATACAATACATGCACTAAAATACCTAGTTGATGCCGATGAAATAAAAGCTGTGGAAAAGTTTTGCGTGGCTTTATTTATTTAAAACTGTACCTAAATTCCCAAGTGTTCGTTGATAAAAGATTATTTTGTGTTTTGCCAATAATATAAATCCTTTAAAATAAAGCAATAAATCATTTAGGTAAATTCTTAAGTAAAACCATTAAATAGCCCTTTGATACATGTCGACGACGAGGTAGGCTGGCGATCTTTTAAAAAAATATTTGTACTACCAGAAAAAATAAAAACCTTAAAATAGTTTTCTACTGCTCTTAAAAATGGGTGCTAAAATAAAATTTCAGTCTCGGTAAAAAATTATATGTATCTGTCGGGGACTATGGAAATAATGTGTGTCTTTTTGCTTAAGATTAATGTGATGAAATAGCTGTGTCAACTTAGAGAGATGACAATTTGTTTTATTTTTTGAGCATTACTCTTCTGGACTTAAACACGTTTAGCTAAACTTTCTTTCGCTATACGCTGACATAGAACTATTTATTTGCAGGTAGTAAGTTACGTTCGCCGGTTTTAACATTATACCTAATTTTATTATTATACAATTATATTTAACTTCCAAGTAAGAGCGAAATTTATTTTTCCAGTAAATATAATTTTTAACCCTTTAGCAACAAGGCGTTTGCTTAAGTCCTATGGAAGTGCTGATATAAGAGTTTTATCTACAGGGTTTTTCCGTAAATTTTTACCAACCAACCTAATAGTTCAATGAATGAGACCAAAATAGGGGGTTACCCTACAAAAGGTCCGGTAGTTCATACCATGGAGACCGTTCACACTACGGAAGGTCTATTCTAAAACCGAAATATTATTGGTAATATATAATAAATCCATACCTATCAACTTTTAAATGTAACTATTTTTATAGTTTAGAGTAAAGCTATAAGTTTCTACTGAAAATGACAATTTAAAGTATCGACAAATAGTACAATTATGAATTTTTATAAAACGCGCTATTATGGTAATGGTACTAGTTTTACCACAAAAAACGAATTAAAACTAAGTAACTCTCGGTAATTCCCCTAAATTTTACCATTTGATTAACACCTCTTTTCCGTTCCGAGACTCGTTACTCTTTATACTACTATAATACATTGATCTGTTCACACTACTGGGAGGTTCACACAAGCGTGTGTTCACACCAGCGCGAGTCTACTGTAGAAACTAGATGAGTTTTATGTCGTAATTTTCTTTAAAGAATTTGCTGGCTAAAATGTCTAACCCTTTTCAAATTTTGATCCGAGAGATCTTTTTTTAATCGAAACACCCTACATTTTTAGATTTTTGTTTCCTTTTTATTTTTAATGTATTTACAGCATTTTCAGATATAACGTAATAATAACCTAAATAATAAATTTATCAGAGCATTGTCAATGAAGGAATATTATATGACAATTTTTGCATACCAATTATTTTAAAAAAACAGTACATAAATATCAGCTTAACTCTATAATAGGTAAATACGAACAGATGGTAAATCGTAAAAATTTATAAAACCCACCTTTTTTGCTCGAGAGAAACGAGAATCTCTCGACGAGAGGGTCTTTCTCTCTCGTCTTGTCTCGAGCTTTCATTCGAGAAAAAATATCTTTCGACGAGACGAGATGGGAGAATCTCTCGTCTCGGCTGCAACACTTATAGCTAAGAGGTTTTTGTCTTTGGCAATTTTGGAAAAAACTCTTGAAAAAGGCGGACTTTTAATTAATTTCATACCGATGAAAATTTGGAGTTTTTTTGGTAATAATAAGTTTGTATTAGTTTTTATTCTAGTCAACATAAGAAAATACACCATTTACAGGCGTTCGTGGTATTTAAGGAAACCATAAATTTTCCCATAAAAATTGTAAGGCTTTCATATGTTAATAGGATTGTATTTACCTGCCTATATAGAATGAGGACGTAATGTCCAGCTTTATTGTGAATTACTGTTGTTAAGATATAAAGGTTCTAAGTCACATTTAGAGTTTATAATTTTTTATCAGGATCACGATTTGAACAAACCCTCCCTTCCCCCCATCGTAACGTCAATGCTTATACCACTTGAGCGGAGGTGTGGGAAAAAAGTCAAAATTAAAAAAAAAACTACCTTTCTTTTCTCCCCTCTTTAACAACTCTATACTAGTACAAAATACTGCAAAAGTAAGCCAAAATCAGATTTACACAAATACAACTGTAAAATCAATAAAATCACACTTAATACGTGCAGCTCTATATAACGTTGTTGGTCAAAATTCAATTCTGCTTCCGGAGTAGTTACGAAAATTGAATGCGGCTAATGAATCATGAATGACTCTGTTATTGAGTGATATTTTGGTGGCTTAGATACACTCGTTATAGTTAATGATTGACTTTTGGATTTACGTTATGACGACTAGGACAGGTTTTCGTAACCACATATAATATTCTAATGGACTCTAAAAATCGTTTTAATATTTTTAATTAGCATATAAAATATAACAAATTTATGTAAGCAATCAGAAGATATTGCTTTGATAATAAATTTAAAAGAAGGAAATAAATATGTGACATCAGACCTTTACATTTTCCGTATGACTTTAATTGATATTTTTATTGCAAGTTATGTATTCGGTTGCATAAGAGCGGTATAAAGCCCATTTATGTATAGGATTATAAACCAGACTTCACTGTTCAGTATTATTACACATTGTATTGAATATTCAATACAAATAAGGTGAATTGTAAAAGGATTTTGATAAAGCTATACTTTATTGGCTGCTGCTAATAATTCCGGAAAAACTTTTTAGAAAAATAGCGCGTTTAACACCAAGGCGAGTTCTTTGCTCATTTCGTATTAAAATATTAAAAGAAGGGTGCATTTGTAAATAGTTCATATAATTGCTTGCGAGGTTCGGAAGGCGGGGCTTCGACCTGAGAATCTGGGGTTGGTTACGTCACTTATGAGGTCCCGCGCGAACATCCTACACGCGACTACCACCTCGACGTTTACATTTGAACGCTATTCCAGTCCCCGTTTTTAAAGGAGCAAAAAACAAAGCTTTGAATCATGTCTTAGTTTGCGTGTTTTTAGATAATATTGCAGTATTATCAGTTTTTTTTTAAGGAAGTACTCCTCGGCGTCATGATAAAGTGCTTTATTTATATTGACAACCTAAATCGTCAATAATAGCAGATTAGTTTTTACACATTGTTGGAAAATAATTGTTTTGTATATCTACTTATATAGTATAATCAGATAACATGATTGTGACAACTAAAAGTGAAAGACGTTAGATGGGATAACAAATAATTTAATATTCACATTATAATCGCAAAAATGTTTTTTTGATATAAATTAGTTTGCTTTGCTGGTCATTTATTCGTTATAAAATCTCATTATTATCACATAATTAAGGAATTTGCCAAATAATTTAATTTAAATCCACCATCGCCAAAATACACAAATAATCTTACTTAATGTACAGTGTGATTAAGCCCTACAAGTGGTTATCTACCTCTAAAAACTTTGTTGGTGATGCGTGTAAAAAATAAAAAGAGTTCGGGAAGAGATCTTGCTTAGCTCATCTAAGGCTATAGGTACCTCTCCTAATCAAAATTAAATTTTTTAAATAAAACCCTATATATTTTGTTTTATTTTTGATGAATGAATACTTCTTTGATGATTAAGGCTTGGGTTAATGACATTTTTTACAAATATTTTTTACTTGTAAAATTTGTCATTAACTCTATCTTTAATCGTCAAAGAAGTATACTCATTCTTCAAGAACAATACAAAATATAAGATGTTTAATTTCGAACGTTTTTATTCCAAGTTTTTACATTCATTACCAAAAAAGTTTTTTGAGGTATAAGTTTATACCCGATCAAACTGTACCACATTGCATCTTTACTACATTATATTGAAAAAAGTTTTATCCCTGAAGTGGTTGGGCTGTGGGGAACGACCCAAGAATTATTACTAGGTAACTGTCGGGACGTTTGTCTCCCTCAATAATTTTTAAATTTGACCGATAATTTCACAAGCAAGATGTCCCATTTTCCTAATAAAATCTCATTGTGAATCTTGTACTTTACACTCACTATTATAAAGTGTTACCATGTTAAGGGGCACCAAAAATTATTACTAGCTAACTAAAATAGGATTGAAAGTATGTGGTTTACACTTTCTTCAACGTCGATTACACGGATACCATTAATCCTTGTTTTGAACACGTCCAGACAAGCTGCACAACGATCCAAGCCAATCCACTACTGATTTAGGCATTATTGAGCTTTCCTCAGGGGGATGAGGTAAGGACACTCATCGTAAGGGCAAGCTTTATAAGGCTTGCGTAGGATGAGTGGCCTTAAGATGAGGGCAAAAGCTTGTTCTAGAGCATAGGTTGTGTCAACTAATAGAAACAACCACCGGACTAGTTGTTTCTGATGACTTACACTACAATAGAATTGGCAATTTTTCTTGGCAATTATACATTGGTTTTGAATTTGTTTGTTTATTATATAGGTAGCTAACTAGGTTGCGTTTTTGAATTTTTGTTTCGGGAAGATGGGTAATTTTCAATGGGTTGAAAATAGTATTTTTGTTTCAGCTGGTTCCCTACAGTATGAAACCGGCGCCGAAGCCCACATTGAAAGGAGGACCAACATGAGTCAAAGGGATGAAGTGCAAAAATTCGAACAGGGCCGCATTAAGTTTCTACAAGAGGAACGTCTACATATACAAAAGAAAACTTTCACAAAATGGATGAACTCATTTTTACAAAAGGTAAATAAACTGTAGAGCAAAGAGAATTAAACTGAATAGAGCAATTAACTTTTTTATTGTGGGTCCTAGTGGCTCAGTCCACGAATGTTTGCTTTGCGGCCAGAGGATTGTGGGTTTGATTCCCAGGTCTTTCGCTGAATGGTTGAACCTATTTTCCGACTGAACACGTATCCACCGGAGGCCGGAGGTGGGGGATATCAATTCAGGGTCAAACCTGAACACAAACGAAGTAGGCAAAGCGACGTTAAGAGGACCTGTCTGTGTAAATTCCGTAGATGGCGCTGAACGTTATAGATTTCTGTGCTACAAAAAAAGTATCAGGCCGAATAAATCCTCCATCGATTGAAGAAAATTGCCTACCGTGGGTAGGAGTGCTTAGCAGGCCAGCCTGCTGGGTCTTTATATAGTATAATTGAGTTATTTTACAGCAATTTATGCTTTGTTTTAAATCATGTTTTAAATTGGAGGAAAAGGCTTTGATTTAAATCTCGATTTAAATAATTTGATTTGCTTTAATGTTTTTGTGGGATAAGTAAACTTCATCTGGGCATTTTCAAATAAAATATTTATTGTTTTTTTAGGCTCGTATGGAAGTGGAAGATTTGTTCGTAGATTTAGCCGACGGAAAAAAGTTGCTGAAACTTTTAGAAATCATATCAGGAGAAAAATTGGCCAAACCAAATAGTGGAAAAATGCGGGTAGGTTACAACTTAAAATTGTTTTAATTAAGCAGGCTTAATTCTGTTTCTTCTTGCTGACAAAGAGAGGGTAAGAGAGATTGAGCCTCTCGTTACTCTCAACTTTTTTAGTCTTTTTTCTAAAAAATACTTCACGAAGGGGGAGGGGGGTAAAAATCCTGAATTTTTGCGTTACGTAATTTATGAATGTGTCCTTATTTGTTGCTACTCTAAACAGTTGATTAAGTCCATTAATAGGTATGCCCTTTTTGCAGACACTCGAAGCTTCATTAAATGCTGCTTTACTATAGTTATTAAAAAAAGTGGGTAAATACCTTTTATTATAAATATAAAAAGAAAAGCCAGAGAACTGTGTGTTCACAAGGATACCAGAGCAAATAGAGCAATGTACAACAAGAAGCGATTGGAGGCAGCTAGAACAATACGAAGAGTGATGCAATGAAAAGAAGAGTTAAACCACGGGTGGGCCACCATAATCAAAAAGGCAGTAGTAAATGGGTCTAGGACAACTGGGCGCCAGGCCAACTCGGCTCCGGACTAAAATACTTTTTTTCGATAAAATGTGCACATGAAAAACAAACTAGATAATATATTATTATTTATGCAAAAACATCTTTAAAAAATCCTTTTAGGTAATTTTCTTGAAATTTGGTTTTGTTAAGTAGACTTAAATGCATTAAGCCGAGTGTTGAAATTTGGTAGGTGTAGTGTTCTGGTAACCTGGTAACATACAATTTACGTTTTTTATTACAAGAATTGCGGTTCCAAAATGGCAGATTTCTTTATTTTTAAACTGACTAGTTTTAAACCTATGCAGTTTTATCCTCAAACTTAAAAAAATTAAAATTGCGGATCCAAAATGGCGGACATTCTTATTTATGCATCGATATATATCAAATATGGAACTTGGCAGTGTTTCAAGTCGCTGATTATGATTTTTGACTCAAACTTATGAAAAGTTCAAAATGGCGGATGCAAAATGGCGGATTTCTTTATTTTTAAGCCGATTTGTCTCAAACTTGAAAGTTTGCAGTACTTGAGATCACTTAATACAGTTTTATCATGAAGGCTCTGGTTAGTCATCGACCTACCGAGGCGTTGTAATGCTACTTAAAAAAGAAGAATATCTGTTATTTAATTTTGACTCTCGCTGTTTTATAGTAATAAAGATTTACGGTAATTTTTATGTTCTTGCGATCTCTGCTCTTGTGTTTAAGTATCTTTATGATTTTTTCGTGTTGTTTCATATCAAGACATCATTGAGTTAGAACGTTAAAAGTAAATGCACAATTAAAAATACGTGCTACTACAGCAAATTTCAAATTACTAAAAGCAATGCTTTAACCTATAATGAAAATACTAAAAAACAATTTTTTGCTACATCAATGATAGATACGAAACATTTCGTATTATGTGATTTGTAATTTTTATCTGCCAACAAAAACTCACCTGATTTTCTTTTTTTTCCTCTGATGTATTGCTTGATTGTCAAGTGTCAAAATCATACAAATTATTAGAGTGGGCGGTTTTTAAATCTATTTATAATGAGCCTAATCATTTCTTTTTATTATCTGCAGAGTTTTTATATGTACTGGGTGACGAAAAAAAATATAACACCTTAGTCAAACTCAGTAGGTACGCGGGCACAATAGACCCATACGTGGTCGCGGTGCACCACTTTTGAATACGATACAAAATACAAATATTATATTTTAAGGATAGATATGCAACTAATTTGCCTGGTGCAAAACTACAATTCTGAAACCATTCTTTGAAAAACAAAAACTGAAAGAAAAGCGACTAAAACTGAATATTAAAATTTTTGCAGTTGTTATAGTTTGGCTAAAAAAATTCTCTTAAAATTTAATTTTTATTTATGAATGTATTGGATTACCCGATTCTGGTTTATGTTTAATAAAAGTAAGAAATCTTATTCCTTTATTAGCGAATTTACAAATTGCATTTTTTTTTAGGTACACAAAATCGAAAACGTCAACAAAAGTTTGGCGTTTTTACACACAAAAGTAAGACTAGAAAGTATAGGAGCTGAGGACATTGTAGACGGGAACCCACGTTTGATTTTGGGTTTAATTTGGACGATCATCTTGAGGTTTCAAATTCAAGAAATCGAAATACATTTGGTAATTATGCGAATAATACTGTGTTTGATCTACAGTGCTCCTAACGAAGGCACAGAAATTGCTCTTTGCTAAAGCAGATCTCTACAGTACTGCAAGTGCAAATGCGCTACAGCAAAATCTTTAAAAAATTATATTTGATGTTAAACAAAGTGAAGCAAATAGCCCACAGTGCGCCGGCGTAATAGAAAAAATTAATTTTTTGTTTTAATCTAAAGTCATTATCATATAAAACATGAAAAAACGTTTGCCTTTCAAACTAGATGCTTTGACGGCCGTGTCTCCCACCACAAACATGTTCAAATAACGAGATAAAAAAGTAATAGTAAAGATTACATAATGCTTTAACGGCCGTGTCTCATATTACATAACCGGCAATTTTTTTTTCTGTTGTCTAAACAATGTATTTAAAAGTAAATGGCAACATAGTCCTACAAATGGTATGCTTGGTTTAGTCAGTAAGACGCTCGAAAGATGTCGGCGCATGCGCACTCTGTTAGGAATCTCTTAAGAATTTTCGCAATGTTACAAGTTGGGCAAACTAAAGCCATTTACGAAAATTCAGCTTATTAGTCATCACTTAAAAATCGTCCTGATGTACTGTGGACTAAAAGCAATGAATTTAAACAATTCTGTAGTTTTTGTATGCATCAAATAACTTCATCCAGCTCTTGACTCGGAAATGAGATTTCTTATAATATTTTTGTTTATTATCCTTAGAACTCTACTATTTTAAGGAAAATAAAAAAAGGGGCCGAAATACGATGAAAATACAACGCAAAAATTTATGTTTATTATTTTGATCCCTTCATATCAGAACGCTATCACATATGAATCTACGCGAGATTGTACATAGAGCAACCGTTTTGACAATTCGTGCTCTAAATCGAAAATAGAATACTTTTTGGGATCTCGCTTGGGAGCGCGCGCGCTAGCTTTAAGCTACATATAAATCCTACTCATTTTAATGTTTTTATATTATGGGGTACTAGAAAAATAACTCTTTATAAACAGCTTAAAATCTGAATTGAATTAACATTTTTATCTATTTCTAGGATGAAGAAAATGAAAGTTCAGAAAAGAAATCAGCCAAAGACGCCCTACTATTGTGGGCTCAAAGAAAAACTAATGGTTACACCGGGGTACACATCACAGACTTTTCAAACTCGTGGAGAAGCGGTTTGGGATTCAATGCTCTTATTCATTCTCACAGGCCGGATCTATTTGACTACAGCACGTTGCCCAACAACAAGAATATTGACAACTTGAATCATGCATTTGACGTAGCCAGCAATGAATTAGGTTAGTCAAATTTAATCTTTTGACTGAGACCAGTGACCTGTAATTTTTCTTTGTATGTATCAGAAATTTTTGCGTAACGTAATTTATAAATGTTAACTTATCACATTTAAATTTCGTATTGTTTATCCGATTTTCCGGAATTTCTATTGAATTTTTGGAAAAGCTCTAGTTTTGCCACACACAACAAGGTACAAACAAACCATTAAAGTCGGTTTAGTAGTTCCCGAAAAATTTACTTTTGTTTAATAAGAAATTTTTTCGATACCGGTTTTAATCAAATAAAAAGGTTCATGGTGAGGATTACTTGTTGTTTCAAGACCATAATCAAAATATGCCGCAATCTTACGGAACTACGAACGGAATTAAACGTGACCCTTTTAAAACTTTTTTTTGAATTCCTAAAAAAGCTCTGTCACTACATAGCGAGGTAAAAATTATTGAAATCGGTTTGGTTGTTTCGTCGGTTTAAAAAAATTGCTAAATAGTAAATAATTATGTAAGAGAAACATTTTGCTCGATAGTCACGAAAACGTTCGATTTGGGCTTACCTTTGGATTTAACCTAAAATTTAGTACTACCTTTTAACACTTTGAAAACAATAACTTTTATGTTCTTCTGTTTTTCTACTGTTAGCGCAGTTTACTAACCACATAACATTTGCAGGTATTCCCAGTCTCTTGGACGCAGAAGATGTGGACACAAATAGGCCAGACGAAAAGAGTATTATGACATACATAGCGTCCTATTACCACACATTCGCACGAATGAAGAACGAAGAAAAATCGGGAAGAAGGATAGCAAAGGTATGAAAATATTCCGTCTGAAAAGGATAAATTTTAAAAAATCGTAACTTTTTACTGTGTATTTTCCAAAATAAACACTTTTTTTGGTATGTATCACACCGAACCATTTTCAGGTCAATGCCACATTTGCAGTTTGGCAGGTCGACTCATTTTATTGAAACCAGAATTAAGCAACGTAATGTTGAGATTTGAGAATAGCCTTATGAGACTCGTACAATCGTTGTTATCAAATTGACACCTTCCTTACTTTTTTCGACGTGCGTGACTTGAGTACTATCCATTCCAAAAACATTATCTTTCCATAAAAGACCCTATACCTATACCTGGTTAAAGTTTTTATTACATTTTGGTTTAACAAAGTACTACTGGAGAGTAAGCATTTGATTTAATATAATTTAGACGGTTATAATAATAATAATAGATAACGTTTATTCAAAAAAAATCTAAATAGTTTACATTTTCCTCAAAATCGAATAAACATAAAGGAAAGCCCCACAAAACTTGCAAGTTGTGTGTGGCTACTTTTATGTATGTATACTTTTATTTCAGATCGTTAAACAAATGGTAGACGCTGATAAAATGAAATCAGAGTACGACCAACTAACCACTACTCTCTTGGAATGGATCCAAGTAAAAATCGTCGAACTGAAAGACCGAAACTTCCCGAATGCATTAGAAGGCATCCAAACGTTACTTTTGGCGTTTGGTCACTACAGAACTCAAGAAAAACCACCTAAATACAAGGAAAGAAGCGAGATAGAAGTTTTGTATTTTAACATTAACACGCAGCTAAAGGAGCTCAGGTTAGTCCTATTTCAGAACAAATGAAGTGAAATATACAAACGTACAATATAGTCCGCACACGAAACTTTTATAAATATACGTATTTTGTGGGTAACTATAAAACTTTTTGCTCGTTTTTTATTTAACTTTTGAAGGGGTGATAAAATGTCGGACAAATTTTCTTAAAAATAAGCCGTCAATATTACATTTCAATATAACTTAGGTCTATATATTTTAAAAAAAAATTGACATCATACGATGTTGAAAGATTAACATTTATTCTAAACACAATTTTTTTGCATCTTCTTAATGGCGGCATAAGGTATTTTTGTCAATGACCTCCCAGAATAAATGTCTGTAATAATCAATTTAATATTCTATGATCGAATCGTAGGGGTATTCAAAATAAACAAATATGTTCTATTATTCTCCATTGGCAGCATATTTTGGATCGTCCCTCGTATAACACGCTCAAGAATAAGATAGGCCACCAGTAATTCGCGTCGCTTCATAACCTGGGCCCAGATTTTGTATACTCTCGAAGACGACAACATATCGCTATTAAATTATACAGTGCACAGAGTGTGGACACAGACGCGCGTTTCTTATGCTGTCTTCTCGGTCAGAGCCTACCGACATCCATTACGGACTACGATTTTCCCTCTCTATCTATAAAACATACGGAAATCAAGCACGTAAATGAACGGCAAGTTTTTTAATTGTTGTGTTATTAATATTTCTTTTAATAAATTAATATTTTTTAGTTGTAATATATTAATTTTCTTGGCAGAGGTTCATGAAGTGTGCTGCGAGAGGGTACGGGGTTGATTATCACGTTAATTAGTCCGTTAATTATTACTGTTCATTAGATTCGTCCGTTATCCGCCACATAACTGTCAATCACTCACTGTACAAGTTTATACACAAACAATACATTACATTAGTCAAATATTTAATTTACTTACTTTACGATTTAAGAAGAAAAATATATAAAATGTTACATCCTAAAAGGTATGTACCTACGTAGTTTTAACCGTTTAACCCGTTTTTTGCGTGTAGTTTTGACAACTGCACCTTCTATTTAAATTATCTATCTAAATGCGTCGTATGAAAACACCAAATCAATTTTCTTACCATTTAAAGCGTTACTATGTGCAATTTTTATTTAAAAAGAAATACTTTCCTGTAACCGGTTCCAAGATGGCGGCGAATTTCTCAAAATTTTATTTTATTTTGCTTAGTTCACAGAAAACAAATATTGACGAAATTGCTCTTGGTTATATAGCAAAATATGCTCAGATTGGTTTGGTTTAGATATGACCTTGTTATGTTATCTTGCAAGTACTCAAAGTAACAAAATATATTTTTTATTTTTATATGTTTATACATTTGTAATTTGATATTCTTTATTTTTTTTAGACAACCAGCTTTTATCCCTCCAGATGGAAAGCTCGTCCAAGACATCGAGCGAGCGTGGGACGTATTGGAGAGAGCCGAACATAGCCGAGAGGTGGCGCTCAGGGACGAACTTTTACGTCAGCAACGATTGGAGCAGCTGAATTACAAATTTGAGAAGAAAAGCATACTGAGAGAAGGCTACCTTAAGGAGATGATCCAGGTGTTATCGGATCCAAGGTAAATAAATTACCTGAAGTTGGTTTTCATCAGCTTTTGCTTACAATGTATTTGTATACAGGGTTCCTAAGATGGTTGTATCAAAAATAATGTCTTTACTTTGAAACGGGCCAAGTACGTAATAGCTTCTTTGCTAAGGAGTCATTAAGCTTCCACGCAATCGGACACCTACTATAAATAATAGGGAGCGCGAGAACAGCAGAACGTAATTTGATCTGACGCAGTGAGGTGGTCAAACGACCCTTAATGGGTATCAAAACGACAGAAAAGGAGCTACAGAGAGTTATGGTTGACTTACATCGATAGTTTTCTTTAAAAGGATACCATGAAAATGGACTAATCCGATTGTGGTTTGTCTTCCTTAACTCCTTTTTAGCTCTACTTAAGTTTAATATTTTAACGGCATTTTGATATTTTTAAGGTGCTGTTAAGTCTTGCGCGATCGCGGCCCAATGATTTAGTTTTTAATTAGGTTTAGTTTAACATTAATTATCAAGTAGTTCTAGTTCGGCAAGGGCTGATGCCACAGGGAGGCAAATATCAATCCTCTTGAGTATGCGATGGACAGGGTCAAACGATTATTGCACAGTAACTGAACACTGTCTCTGTTTCATTTCGCTTGTGGACGCCATTCAAGGTAGAGATTTTAAATGGGTCAGTTAAGAGGAAATAGGTAAACGGAATATCAGGTCACACAAGGACACACATCAAGATATAATTTGGAATTGTTCCAGTTTTAATTTTATTATTTACAATTGAAATGTGCAAAAAAGATATCTGGTCTTTGATTACAATTTACCCAGTGTTATGTACTCTTAACATCGGGTTGAAATTTTTTTTACTGCAACAGCCATCTCTGAAAAAAGCACCAAACGAAACTAACAACAACAAGTTAGCAAGGTAAATTAAATACTGCCGTCCAAAGGGAAAATGCAGCAAGTAGTTTTTAATTGTCCAAAAAACTTTTATTTTTACTGAAAGTAAGTTATTTGGGTCAAAAAGGTGTAACTACCAAATTTTGTGATGGTGTCTGTCTGGGACACGTTTACTTAAAAACCCTTAAGTCGATTTTAACTAAATTTGGAACACAAATTTTGCGTTACCCGTGGATAAGGCCATTAGTTTATGGTGGGGTGTAGGGCTGCAAGGGTGTAGTAGATGTTCAATTTAAAAAAAAATCATAATTTGAGAACTAAAGCAGCTAACAACATTTGTCGTAACGCCAAAGTTAGTCAGAGTAGTAGTAGTAAATATAGAAAAAAAATTTGTAAGAAAGAAAAAAAGAAATTTGTAAGTTTTTTTGGGTTGTAGGTTGGAGAAAGATTGAACCAAAGTCCAGGTGAGACCTGACCAACCCATCTCCCGATAACAGTATTGCTTATATATTTGTCCCATTTTAAATTATGTTGTAACATGATTCCTAGATATTTTATGCTATTCTTGTAGGGGATTTTTTTACATTCTATAATTATTTCTGGAGGATGCAGTTTTGTTTTCCTAAACTATATAGATTCACATTTGGGTTCTGAAAGTTTAAGGTAGAATAGAGGATAGAATATCATTGATTTTTTAAAAGTTTCATTTAAAGTTTTTGTGATGTGTATGACTTTTTCCCCTTTACAAAATAATACTAAATCATCTGCATATGCCATGATTTTGACTGTATCTAGAATCATGTCAATTTCTTTTTTATGTAAATATTAAATAAGATTGACCTCTGGATTATTCCCAAAGTCGCATCTCTAGGTCCAAATATGTTTCCCTCTTTGTCTTTTATGTAGAGTTGCCTATTATTGAGTAACCTGAAAATCAAATTACATAGTGACACTGGTATCCCGGCTTCAAGTAGCTGGTCATACATCACCTGCGCCCTTATGTCGGCCCTCTCCATAGCGCTACGTGATGAAAGAGTATCCCATTCCATTCTTCATCTGAGGCTATAGCTGTATCCCATTCCATTCTTCATCTGAGGCTATAGCTGACGCAGATGACGTGACGGTGGCCTACAAATTCTGTTTTCTAGGTTTTAAATTTTTTTAAAAAACTTTTGTGCAAATTAAATTTTCTATTTTTTGAGGGGACTCATCAGAGAAGCAGTTTTTGAGGTATAAAAAATTTGTTAAAAAATCATATCTTATTTAGCTAGCAAAACGCGATTTTCAAATTTCGATTAAGAAATAAACTTTCAACAAAATTTTGCATTATTTCAAAGTTTGCGAGAGTCACAGTTTTTAGGAAAAGAAAATCGTGTATATCTATCAAAAAGAAAGCTACCTCAACAAGCAGAACGACTTATGGCTGTACGGTTCTTCTGGAGCCAAGTTTTGTTTTTGAATATCAGAAATTTTGGTGTAAAATTAAACTATGCATCGGTAAAAAATGAAAATGATTTTTTTTTTAATTTTACAAGATTCTGTTTTCTTCCTTTGGACGGCAGTTTTTTATCCAAACCTAGTGTGAAAATAAATTAACAAATCAGAAAAAAAATTATTTTGATGGTCTAAACCCACTGTCTCTTTTTTTCTCATTTAATTTTCTATGGGTCTATTTTCTAGAACACGGCTTTTTGGCAACCTAGTGGTTTCTTTATTAACCCCGCAAATTTAAGTGCGGCAAAATGACAGAGGCAGAGGGTGCACATTCTTTAAGAAATAATTAATTTTCAGGTATGGTTCCAATCTGGCTCAAGTGGATGCAACTGTCAAAAAACACGAAGCAATCAGTGCAGACATTTTGGCCAGAGAAGGGCGCGTTCACGACTTAACGCAAATGTGCAAAGAATTGGTTGACGAAAACTACAGGAATTCTGCAAAAGTTAAAGCTAGAGAAGGCGAAATTAATGGACAATGGACAGAACTAATTAGTCTACTAGGTAAGTTATAAAAACTTGACCGAAATAAATAAAGTTCTTTTTCATCTAAATACGAACTATTTTTTGTTTCTATTGAGCAAAGATGTTAAAAACTTTCCAGTCCACCTGAGTTAAAATTTTTGTACTGTACATAGATTATTATTTACTGACGAGGATTTGATTTCCAGAAAAACATAAGAGTAACCTGACTAGAATGGGCACAGTTATGGCAGTTTTGAGGGAAATCGAGACAACTCTCTCAAGCATAGACCAGCTTAAGAGTGACCTGTCATCAAACGACACCGGCGTTCATTTAATGGCAGTTGAAGATCTTTTGCAAAGGCACGCATTACAGGTAGGTAAATGTATATTTCTAAGAAATTTCTAAAACAAAAATTAGAAAATCTAATAAATGTAATAACCATAGTGAATCGAATTCAATTTGCTCCTGCTCTAAGCGGTTGTTTTAACTTCACGCCCCACAGGTCTCTTCAATTTTTAAGTCAGGATGTTTTGTTTATTTTTTCGCTTTCTTGCATTTAATTTTTCTTTTCATTATATTCCGTATAGCTTAGATTTGAGGCATCTTATTATGTAACCTTAACCCAAACTTTTTCTATGTCAGAGTCAGTATAATTTCTTTTGAACCTTTTGCATCAGGTCTTTATTGATTCATAGCTGTCAGTCCATAAAATTATATGCATTCGACGAAGGCACTTTCTTTCAAAAGCTTTATTAGCTTTATTGTCCTTTCCTCACATCCACAAAGCTGTGTTGCGAAAACGTCGGAACACAGCATTCTCATTCTGTTTTAAGTCTCTGTTGCAAAGGAATTTTTTGGTTTGAAACAAATTATTTCTGTGCTTCAATTCTTATTTCCTGAGATGGGTTTTGTCTCTTTAGTAAAAATTTACAACGATATTTAGATTATTCATTATGATCATATATTTGTTTTGCTTACCTGTTCTTTAATTTTGCGTCCATAAAGCTGTTTCACTCTAATATCCTAATTCTTATAACCCGCAAAAATCTAAAAACAACTATAAACTATGCAAACGCAACTTTAACCTGAACAAATGTTTTAATAGGAACTTCAAGTTACCTCGTTAAGCGACACAGAGCGAAGGCTACAAAGATCTGGGGAACAAATAGCGGCTAATAATCCAAAAGAAGCTGAAATCCTTAAGAAGAAATTGGTTGATTTGGCTCAAGCATATGCGCAACTCAAGGTAAGATGCTTGACATTCTGTCAAAGTTAGAGGCCCAGTATAGATTTTGCTCTTGTGTAAGACAACTTGCCTTTTTAAAATTAATTTGATGAACGAAGAAAACTCCTACCACCTTTAAACCAGATGAGTGCTAATGCTGCTTAGTGTTTATTATTGCAGTAAACCCAAAAACCTCTTTTTTCCCGTTCCAAATTTTTAAAATAAATTACTTATAATAGCGTAACCTATTAGTTTCCAACATCTTTTGAATTTCTTTTTACCTTGTGAACTTCCTTCAAATGTTTTGAATATTTAATGTTTTCTTTTACTAGGACATAAGCGCTCGAAGGCAACAACTTCTAGAAGAAGCTCGAAATTTCTACCAGTTTCTTCAAGATCAAGAAGACGAGGAAGGTTGGTTAGTAGAAAAACAAAGGATATGTCAAACTGGAATTACGGCCAAGGATCTCAGAGGCGTCCTGTCGTTACAGCAAAAGCATAAAGTACTTATGGACGAAATAAAGACTAGGAGAAATAAATTTGGCCATCTGGAAGCGACAGGCCTTCAGCTGATCAAAGAAAAACATCCAAGGTAAGGAATTACTTAACTAATTATCCGAGTTAAACCAAATAAATCACATATGTAGCCTTAAGGAAGTGTTTGGAAAATGTCTAATTGGATTGGTTTTCAAAGAACACCGCACCCGTTTACACAGGTCTTATGTTATATGTCACAGTTTTTGAGATATAAACGGTCAAAGTTCGTTAAATGGTCGTTTTTGTGTATGTTCTCATAATAATAACTATTACATCTTGATCGACAAAAATTAATTGATCATAAAAATTACTTAGTAGTAAAGGCCTAAGACAAAGTCACTTATAATTTCATTATTTTCAATTTATTAAGTAATATATGGGGGGTGGTCAAAAAATCAACTTTTTTATATTAGCACTAATACCGAATTTTAAAACTAGCACATTGTATTTTGTTTAATAGTTTTATACCATATTGGAAGAAAAAAAGTTGTTTTTGTTTTTTGATTGGCCCTACTTTTATAAATACTAATTTTTTAATTGCAGATGTATTTATTATAGCTGTTCTAAACCATTTTTCGTATGACAAAAATGAATTTACTAAATATTTTGTATTAAAACACACCACAACCAATATTTTAGTGTAGTCAAAGGGTCTATCAAAAAAAAAACGTTTTTCTTTGTTTTTGCTACTAAATTATTTTTATCCTATTTCTGGAAAATGGCTTAGTCAATTTGGATCCAACTTTACCTGCTTTTACTTTAACTCAGTGTCACACTAGGAACAAAAATATACTTTTTTCTATGTTTAGTTTTAAAGATATTAATTTTTATATTTTAAACTATTCTTCGATTTACCGAACGTCAACATAAAAAAAAGGTATTTCACTTCCAATTTTTGCTGCACATACCAAAACTATAAAAACAAATATGAGCTCAAAACTAGAAAAAAAATATAAATACAGAGTGTCTCTAGAAGAAAGGTTATTTATTGCATTAGTTTTTTAGTACTAACGCAGAACTTATTAATAAGTTCTAATTTAAGTTCTAACTTATTAATAAGTTCTGCGTTAGTATTAAAAAACTAATGCAATAAACAAGTTTTTTTCGTGAGCCACACCGTTTTTTTTTTCTATTTTTAGCTTATATTTGTTTTTATAGTTTTGGTATGTGCAGCAAAAATTGGAAGTGAAATACCGATAAAACGTCGAAGATCTTTATCTATCTCTCTTGCTAGCATGAGAAAAACAATTTAAACAATGTTACGGGCTGTGACATCATCAGATTGGTCTTTTATGCGTATTTATATGATTGTAAATATTCTTTAAATTTGTGCAGATCTATAGAAATCCAACAGCACATGGACCGAAATCAAAAAGCGTGGGAAACAGTCGAAAAACTAGCAAACGACAGAGCGAAACAGTTACAAGACGCCATTGAAGCTTATCAGTTCTATGCAGACGTAAACGAGGCAGAGTCATGGTTTTTGGAGAAAGAATCGATTTTGTCTTCGAAAGATATTGGTAAGTTAACTTTGAAGTAACCATGCTGTTTATTTTATTTTGGGATCTGTATTACATCTACTGTCTACCTTAACAGGATGTAAACTTAGTTGATTGAAATACAAACAATTTTAATCTATAATCAATAATAATCTTCTGAATTTTTCTTTTAAATATTTTTAGTTGTCTTTCATTCACTTTTGCGAGTATCCATGATTCCACCCATATTTCTATATCGGCCTAATTATTTTAGTGTAGATTTTTTGTCTGAGAGATCTCGTTAGAATCTGACTTGAGTAATTTTAAACAATTTTAAACAATATAAAGCTTTAAATGCTCAAGTGTGAATAGTTACGTGCAAGCCCTCGTCTAAGGAGCGCTCCCATTATGGACCAGTGCATGTATTGCAGTGGTCAGCTAACATGTCTAAACTGAAACTAAATTAAAATCATAATCACTTTGCCTCTTTGATACCTCGGTTCTTACTTAACATCCGCCAAACCTCTGTTCCATTTTTATCCAAAACTAAAGTGCATCAACAGGATACACGCGCGTACTTTTTGGAATAAGGCCGACAAAATCAAGGTTGGTTACCATGAAAAAGGAGCACAACAAAAAGATTTTGTCAAGGACTTCTTTTTTAAAAAATCGACAGCCAAAGACTACATATCCTATCCCAAAGGTCAACGCAAAAAATAAACAAAAACTTGTTAGTGTTTTCGCAGGAATAAGGCCGATACAAGAATTAGATCGCGACTTTTCCGGTGGCAAAGTTTGCTTAAATACCTGTGATCCTTCTTAAATTAAAACATTCGAGATGAGCCTTCGTTAAGTGTTAGATTCTTTGATTCGAGATTCTGAAATTATTCTTACCTTCATTTTAAATTCACTTAAATTCAAGTCAGTCAGAGGTTGACATAGTTAACAGTAAAATAAAAATATGGTTAAGTAAACGTACTAGTGACTAAAAAACAGAAAAGTGCAAAAAGGTATGACAAAGTTTTTGTGCAAGTAACAATTATAATGTTAATATTGTGAGGGGTAACGAATTCTAGTATCTATCGATGTTGCCAAAATGCTTGCTTTGTTTGTTTTGGTTTACAATACAAACTTTTGTTAATACGGACGTTTGCTTATATATTAACTGATAGACTCTGGATAAAAAGTTGTTAATAAAAATGATTATTTTAATGTTACGCATTTAATCTTTATGCGAATATGTACCGATATTTTATTTTCTCAATATATATCTACTTGCTTTAAAGAAAGTGTTTAATTTACACCAATAAAACGGTTCTAATCAAAGCTCTGTACACTAAAACGCTGACGCTCAAAATGAGGTTAAGATTACTGTAAGTGCAACCAGGGAACTCGGTTTTTACGAAACCCTGGCGCAGCTTCACAGTATACTTAAGTCGCAGTGCAGCAGCCGGCGCTGGCGGTGTTAATGTCTAGGTGACTTGAAATACATTGTTATATATGACCATGACAGTTTTTTAGGGATTTAAAAATTACAACTTTGACATCTTCGAACGATTTTATGGTTCATTATGTTTAGATAATGTCCTATTTGTTTTTTTTTAAAGCTACAGGTTAGGGAGATAAGATAACCTTTGCAGCGATTTTTCAAAAGGGTATTTAAAAAAAAACATTTAGAGTTTTCTATTTTTACAAATGGATTTTTGAAATTTATTATAAATTTTATGAAAATTGTAATAAACATTCTTGACAACCTTTATCTTAAAAACAAAGACGCTTTATGCAAATGTAATGGTTTTTTTTACCAGTCATGTCACCCCTTCCAATGATTGATTGACCTATCAAAAAATGAACCCTGTAGAAACGAAACACAGAATACATTTAAATTTAACTAAAGTGGTCTATCTATTTTGTATTTGTGTGTAACTTATTATTTAAGGTACTGACGAACCCAGCGCACAGTCTCTCTTGCAACGTCACAAAGATCTAGAAGGCGAACTCTATGCCTACGAGGGCGACATAAAAAGTTTAAATAGCCAAGCTGACAGACTAATTCAAAATGGTATTTCGGCTTTGGACCTGAACAATGAGCCGGACATTGTCGAATCGGTTCCCGAGGTTGAATACGAATTCAGGTGAGTATTGTTATTATAATTTATTATAAACGTATAGTGAGTGGCCCAGGCGTACTTCTTGGATGGTACCTGAGCAGTACTTCAGTCTTTCACCCCTCGCGGTCATCTCTTTTTATTTTAATTTAGGATAACTTTCTTTTATTAATATTGTCTAGGAATTTGTATATTTTATAGTTTAAAAATTCGGTTAAAATATTATCATTGTCAACCAAGTGGTAATGAGTTGCCAGTGCGTCGTAAAAGTTACAACTCAAATAGATCGATTTTAACCAAATTTTCCAAAATAAAGGATCTGGAAGGAGTCTTCTCAAGTTTTTTCCTTTAAATAATAAAATATATTGCAATGCGACCGTTGAAAATTCTTCTGGGTTATAACTAAAAATGTCAAGGGTTTGTTTCCGGTTGTTAATAAACAAACGAGTAATTAAAAGTTTAATTTTTGATTACATTTTAAAATTGATTTTAACGGTTTCCAGAATGGTTGCAACGGAAGTTTGGGTAGATGAACCGGTTGAGAAGGTGGAGTACCGTAACGTGATTGAAGAAAGAAAAGTACCACAAGTCAGAGCCCTCTACAATTTCAGTGATCATGGTCTGTCTATGATTAAAGGTGAGATGATCTCCCTATACACCTAATAGCATAAATAATATCCAAAAAAATCGAATAGTAATAGTTTCAGTTTGAGTAAATGGGGAGACTCCTAGGAGGGAGAGCTGTGTGGATGTCATTTTTATTTGTTTACATTTTGCATCTAATATTTTGAAAAGCTATGGAAAGTCGAGAAACTTTTGGAAATCTAGCTTTGAGTTTTAAAAAACTTAACCAAGTACAGCCAAATAATTTATTGACATCCAAACTGCACAACCTGAAGCACATGATGTGCCAGAACACTCTGTAGAGTATCCAAAATCAACCTGCACAATTATTTTTAAGAAAATTGCAAATTTAGTTCGCAATTTGATACATTAAAATTAACAAACTATACTATTCCCTTTTATACCTCTAGTTCTTTACCTTTTTTGACACTTGTCACTCTTTGTTTGCCTAATGCTGTTTGATTTAACGGACATTTTGCACCTGGGCTAGTTTTACCCTTGGTATATGGAAATAAACAAAATGCAAATTGTACTCTTAGGTGAAGTTATGTTCCTTCTAAACAAGAGCAATCCGGATTGGTGGTGTGTCAGGAAGGCCGACGGCACTGACGGATTCGCACCTGCCAATTATCTCAAAGAAATCGAACCAAGGATAATTCAGGTTAGTATTTTAGATTATTTTTATTTTATATTATCTTACCTTTTAAAAGTTTCTAGACAGACCTCAGCTTTAATTCCATCTGCATTCGGGTATCTTTCTAATAATGATTTCTAGGTTGTAAAGAAGACGTTTAACGGAGATGCACAAAATATTTCATACACGACCAAATTTTTAGGTAGAAAACTGTTTAAAATAATTTTTTTAAAATCTACTCTTTTTTATTTATTATATGTAAAAAGGACTAAAACCCTTAATATTTTGACAATAAACAAATCACCAGTTTACCAGCTATCGGGCGTTGAAGTTCCTTTTTAAGCCGTTAAAGGTCTGCGCTAAAACGTATAAAATATTATCAGATCAAAATATATAACAAATTTGAGCTGTCAATCGTTACGAACCGCGGTTCAACTTTTGTTTTTTTCTGGTTGACCTTCATATCAGCTGTCACTAATAACCAGACGGGACCACTAAAATAAACTTGGTTGAAACTCTAACCCTACTTTTTTTTAAATTATTTCAATGTTTTTTTGCGGATTGCTTCTTCAAGGTTTTTATTATGGAAAACTAACTTTATTTTATTGTATTCTTCCTCTGAAAATGATGTTTAGTTTCTCGGTAGAAAGTTTTTACAAAGAATGTGAGTGTGGTCATGGCTTGAGTTTCTCAGGAGAGAGTTTTTAGATGAAAAGTGTATGTGGTCATGGCAGCAAAGCTGCTAAATGAGAGATATGAACCCCAAAATACCGAAATCTGAAAAATGGGTTATATACTATAACAATGTCCAGTTCTTTCATCTTTTCCGTATGAAGAAAAGTGCTGTGGGATTATTTATTAATCCCCTAGACCTCAAAGGGGTATAAAAAAGTGGTGTCCACTATCCCCTGGATTTTAAACTACAAGTTCTTATATTCTTATGGTACATAGGGACAAAAGAGAACGTTCTTAAATTATGTAACGCAAAAATTCAGGATTGTCAACCCTCTCCCCCTATGTGACGCATTTTCAAGAAAAAACACATTAAAAAAACATTGAGTGTAACGCAAGACTTAAAACCCTCTCCACCCTTGAGTGTTACGTAATTTAAGAATGGTCCGAAAGACACCCTCCCCAGTATAATCTTTTTAAAAAATTAAAAATTCTTAAAAAAATAATAAAAAGCCAGCAAAACCTCAAAACACTTGGGAGGAGTGGGGATAACCAAGATTTGTAAACAGCTCCGGACCTGGGTAAATTTCGGTTCAAACCATTGACATTTTTCGACGTCATCGATGACGTCATATAGTTGAACCAAAGAACTCGAACTCGTTTGGTTTTTACCCATTTGGAACGATAATTACCCATTCACTCCTCAAATTGTTTATACATATCGCAAATTGCGTAAAAAGCACGCCCGCCTTATATACAATACAAGGAAAGTGCATTAACGTTAGCAATTAAATCTGACATGCACGCAGACATATTGGATAAATATTAACAAAAACGTATGTCTTAACTTAATATTTTTTATACGACATATTCTAGCTTAATTCCACCACCGTGAGTGTTGGTGCCAGTGCATTCATTCTTTGATTTTAGTAGAGAATCCTACGCATGAAAGTTTCTAATAAATTAAGTAGATGTCGCTTAAACGCAATTTAAATTTAATGTCACATCCCAGTAGAAGTCAACATTTAATATTTATTTGCAGTATTCTTTTGTAGAGGGCCTTTTCTCATACAGTATTTAAGATGTAAGTGGTAAAATGTCAATCATTATTTTCAGATCAATGTCCGAAAACCTGAAACCGTCAAATCAGTACAAAAAGTCAAGAAAACCAAAATGATCAAAACCAAAGTACCTGTTAAGGTTCACAGACCTCCAAAACCTGCCAAACGAAAAATTGACGATAGCGATAGCGTGCCTAAAAGACAGAAGAAAATTAATGACACATATTCAAGGTAAATTTTATCTCTATCAAAGTACATGTAAATCGGTGTTTCTCATTTTATTCGCCTTAAAATGTTTATTAAGTTCTAAATTTTGCAACTGAAAAATTGTGACAAGCCTGTGGATCAAACAGATGGTCACCATTACGGATAGTACATAGGGTCACTGCATCCTGGAAGCCTTAAGAAGACACTACGTCTTCGTGATGCAGTGACCCTAATAGTACCCATTTCAAAATATCCTCTTTTTGTGAAATACCCTAGTTTGACAACTCGAAAGCAGTAGATTTTTTTAAAATTAAAAATGGTTCATACTTAAAAATCTAAATTTACACTTATTTTTGTTTAAGGCTATATATAATGAACATAAATAAATTTTTGTTAAATCTTATTTTAAAATTTAAGAGAAAACAAAATAGTAACAAAGTACAGTACTTGACACTAGTATCACAAATACAAGCAACATACCACTAAAAAATGTCAAATTTAGTACCCGTAAATTAAAATTCAAACAAGTTTTCGTGGCTAATCGGGTAAAAAGAAAATTAAGGGTTTTTTGTTTCTCTAGTATTTTTCCGTGGGTAGCTCTAAAGCTTAACCTCACGGGGGTCCAAGATCTAATGGACACCTAATAAGTGTTGACAGTTAACTGTTTCGTCCTTATGGGACTCCTCAGAACACTGCTGGTCGATGTGACACCGTTCATAAATTCAGTACACGGCTTTATCTCCCACCTTACATTGTTAGTGAGAAAACAAAGCCATGTACGGAACATGAAACAGTTAACTGTCAACACTTATTAGGTGTCCATTAGATCTTGGACCCCCGTGAGGTTAAGCTTTAGAGCTACCCACGGAAAAATACTAGAGAAACAAAAAACCCTTAATTTTCTTTTTACCCGATTAGCCACGAAAACTTGTTTGAATACCACTAAAATACAAGAAAATACATATACCTAAGTTTACTTATTATTACAAAATATCAAAGAGTAGGAAGTCTACAAGACAACAAAATATATTGGCTATATTAGCTTTTTATGAGTGGCACACCAGATCGCAACACAAGCATAGCTGGCCCTAATTTTTTGATTAACACGTTTACTTTCATAAAACAAATTGTTCTTGTTGTTTTGACAGGTGGGATGCCTTATTCATATCATATCATATCATCCTAATGCAAGGACTAATACCATGAAATTGTCTCCGATTTTTAAAATATGTAATATGTGTAAATCACTTAACGTCGACTACTTCCACATCTTGCTAAACGGCTTAAAAAAAGTGTTATCAAAGATATAAATGATATTTTTTTGCTATTTTCTGTTTACACTTTTAGTTGTTTATTTACTTTTTTTTGGTACTGCATTATTTTTTTAAATACCGAAAAGATAAATTGTTTTTTCTATTATTTTAGAGTCACTTTGTGATCATCATTTTTTAGAATTTAGGGTTACTAGTTTATAGTTTTATTAGTAGATGTAGTTTTGTAGTATAGTATTTTTCTATTCTATACTGTAATTGGGATTTTGCCTGTTGTATAGAATTAAATAAAATAAAATATATCACTCTACAATACATTTTTCTCCTCTTTTGAAGTATTGCGAGTATTTACAATTTATAGTTAATTTACAAATGTATAGCCAAGAAGCAAGTTTTGTAGCTTAGATCCCACGGCCACCTTTTTTGTTAACCATAATACATTAAATGAGTTAAGTGGCTACAGGAGGCGACACGACTTGTTGCCAATACATCAGACCACAGCGTGGGGTCTCGTTGGGTACTCTTGGTAGTTAACTTGTTAAGGAGTTTATTTTAATAATTTTGCATTTATTTTAGGTTAAAAGCAATGGCTGCAGAAAGACGAGCTCTGTTAGAAGACGCCATCAGACTATTTGGGTTCTACAGAGAATGCGACGATTTCGAAAGATGGATAAAAGATAAAGAAAAAATGTTGGCAGAAACTAATCCCGATGACAACGTTTTACAGGCTAAAAGAAAATACGAGGTAAGAATTTAATTTATTTTTAACTTCAATTTTTAGCCATTCGTACCTTGGGTATGCTATTGGGATCGTCAAATAAAGACTTTTTTATTTTTACTCAAAAGAAGTTATTTGGATCAAAGAAGGCCTAGTTCTGTGATGGTGTCTGTCTGTCTGAGACACGATAACTCAAAGACCGATAATAAATTTAAACAAATTTGGTACAAGCATTTTACGGTCGGGGGTCGCAACGGTAAGGGTAATACGGGGCTAGAAAAACCAAGTTTTCAAAGTTAAGATTAAGATTTTGACAAAATTATTCATAGCATCAAGGCAAACCTCGAGTCACAATTTTTATAAAAAGAAATTCATATATATCGCAAGAACCCCATCAGCTAGAATAACGATGTTTTCACAAATTGATTAAAAAAAAAGCTTTCACTGCCAGTCACAATTTTTGTAGTCTTTACATATTGATTAAAAATTAAATTTTCAACAAAATAAAGATAAAATGTTTAAAACATCATATCATATAAACCACAGCAGCGAAATTCAATTTTCAAATTTAGATTAGGAATTACATTTTCAATAAAATTTGTTTTAGGATCAAACTTTGACAGTCACAATTTTTGAAAAAGTAGAATAGTATATACCGCAAAAACCAACATCAGCTATAGTTTACAAATGGGATATTTTTTGAAAACGCTACAGAGCCGTTGCTCGTATATCACGGATTTTTTGTATTGTTGTAGTACTTGATCCCCTTAACTCAAAAATGTATTTTAAATATTTGTTGATTCTGTACTTTTATACAGAAGATCAAAAATTTGAATTTCAGCTTTTTCTGTCAAAAAGATTGATTTTACAAAAAATTATTAGTAGTTATATAATTACAATACAAGTTTTATTCTTTTTAAGTTTCAAAATGTTAGAGCTAACGATTTGTAAAATATATCTTATTAATATTAACGAAATTTTCAGTAAAATCTGTTTATTTATTTTTTTTTCTGTGGGATGGTGGTGCTTATTACTTTCTGTTTCTACAATAATCGGTACCTCGGTATATCTGATATTGAACATAGTTCGAAAAATATCTTCAAATGCTTTTAAATTTTGTACAGGGTCGCCCCAACACAACAAGTTGCATGCATGCATAAAAGTCCTATCTCAAACAGCGCATGCGCCGAATGGCCTAAAATATTTAAAGCTAATTTTTGAGTTAACCGGATCAAGTAATACAAAAATGCCAACAAAAAATCCGTGGTTTTAAAAGAATGACCCAAATTGATTAAAAATTTCATTTCAACAAAAATAAAGCTACAACAATAATAATAATAAAAAATAACAGTTATTTTATTTGTAAATTTCAGAAATTTCTTACGGATCTCTCAGCCAGCACCAAACGCATGGAGGAACTCGAAGCAGAAGTGCGCGATCTCGAAAAACAAAATCATTCACAAATCGATAAAGTCAAAGCGCGCCTGCGTCAAATTCAGGATGCCTGGCAGAAACTAAATCGACTAAAAGCTTCCAAAGAGAAAAGTCTAGAGGGCGCCAGCAGCGTTGAGTTATATAACAAGTTGTGCGAAGAGGCCAAAGATTGGATGTTGGAGAAAATGATGCAGCTGGACAGCACAGTTCTAGGTAACATATAAAACCAAAATTTTACGCTTACCTTCTTTTTTATTTAGCATTTTTATTGGTTAGGTTTTTAGACAACTCAAATATCATTTTTATGAAGTGACATAAGAAGTTTTATAGTTCACATAACAAGAGTTATGCTTTATCTATGACCAATGAAAATTTTATTATAAATATTAAAAGTCGTGAGAAATATTAAATTTAAACACTCCCAAGTGGATTTTATATTATTTATGCATCATTTACTTTTAAATGAATTGAATTTACTTCTAAAGTTTTGAATAATTTCGTCAAATTTTAAAATATTTTAATTAGAATTTTAAGAAAGTTTTTAATAATATTTTTTTTTAACTTTAAATAAATTTTGTTCATATGCATAATTCAATTTATAACGTGTATTGTGTATTATACTGAAATTAGTGATGTGAAGGGGCAATAAAAAATTATTTACTTTAAAAATATTATGTATTTGTTGTATCAAGCTTCTTTTGTTATAGGAGCTGATTTGAAGACAGTACAATCACTACAGAGGCGGCATGACGCGTTGGAGAGAGAACTTGCACCAGTTGAAGAGAAGGTCTCTAAGGTTACTTTGTTGGCCAATGATGTTCAAGGTGGGTCTAGGCCTCAGTAACCAATGCTATTACAATTCAGAAACTATAAACTACAAAAGATTTACTATACTCCAGGAAAACACGTTAGAAAAAAATACTCCCTAATTTTAATGTTTTTCTGAAAACCATACTTACTACCAGTTAATTAATATTTTGTATTTTCACAGGCACCTATCCCAGTGAGCGACATAGTGTTATCAAGAAACAGCAAGCAATTGATGACTTATGGCAGAAAGTTAAAGAAAAGGCGGTCGAGCGAAGAACTAGGTTGGAAGACGCCGTCGGCCAACAGATATTTACCAATGGTATGTAAGTTTTATTATCATCCATTGTGTAGGATTGTGGGCTGCGGACTCTCAATTTTCGTTGAATTTAGTCATCCCAAGTGCCATCTTTGATTTATAGTTAAGGCAAGATTTCGGAAAAACCACTTTCTAGAAACATTTTATATTACTTTTTGGCAAATGGTCAATTCGACCCCGCTGAATCTGAATATCCCGGTTGCCACCTCGAAATGTTGACAGGGGCTGAGAGATTTAAAATGGCGGCCAACATAGCGCCGAAATTTTAAATTTCCGCTGTAAAGATATAACCAAAAAATAATATCATCATTAGTTTTAGCTCACACATATACTATACTATAGTAGTGTGAGCTATGGTGATCCTAATTTTTTCGAGAAAAAAAAAGTTGCTCCGATTTCAAAATTTTTTATATATCTTTGCGTTTCAGATGATTTTGAAACTTTTTTGTTGCGCCGTCTGTCTGTCTGTCTGTATGTCTGTCTGTCTGTCTGTCTGTCTGTCTGTCTGTCTGTCTGTCTGTCTGTAACGACCAACGCGCATAACTCAAAAACCGCTCGGCCGATTTTAATGAAATTTGGTACCTACGCTGGATTTTGGGTCGAGATGGTCCCATTTAAAAATGAACAAAATCCACCAAACACAAACCAAATAAAAGGGTGAGGGTAGATTTCAAAAATTAGAGTTTATGTGAAAATATGGCGTGTGTGATATCAAACGAAAGGTAATTGAGTCTGGAGTTAAACAAAATAAATTTTAATTTATTTAAAAAAAAGGGTGGGGGTATATTTCAAAAATTCGAGTTTAAGTGAAAATATGGCGTGTGTGATATCAAACGAAAGGTAATTGAGTCCGGAGTTTAACAAAATACATTTTAGTTTTTGCTTTTTTTAAGGGTGGGGGTAGATTTTAAAAATTTGAGTTTAAGTCAAAACATGGCTTGTGTGGTATCAAACAAAAGGTAATTTAGTCTGGAGTTGAATAAAATATATTTCAGTTTTTAGTTATATTAGCTCACACGTAAACTATAACTATAGTACCTAGTGTGAGCTTAGGGGCCCATATATTGGCAGAGTATTTTTTAATGGCTGCAAAAACCTTCGAAAACCTCCCCAGACGTCCCAAAAGCTGAAAGTTTTCTTAAAAACTTACCTTCTAAGGGAAAAATTTATAATATACTTTATTCTAGACATTAAAATTCCCTTGTTACCAAGGTATAATTGAATGGGGTTAGACTGATTACAAACTCTCCAGCGGCGTCGGTTAATTGAAGTAAATTAAAGAAGTACCCATGTTTTCCCATGATTTATTCGATTTTTTAAAAATTTTACGTCTGTACGAAAATATGTGTCGTATGTTATTATAGTTAATAAAATTTTCTTTAAAATGATGTATAACATGGTCGGAGTGGTTTCATAATTAAAACTTTAGGGACGTCCGTAATTTAAATTAATTTTAAAAATTTACAAGATAAGCCATTTTTGTTACAAGTTTTAATCAATTTCAGTTTTCATCATTTCAACAATGTGAGATCCGGTGGGGTTTCACTTATAACAATTATAACTCTCCAGCGACGGACGTAAATGGGTGCGATTTAAAAAAATCGTAATAAAAACATGTTTTTTACACGTTTTATTCGTTTTCTTTAAAAACCAACCCCTTTATCAAAAATATGTGTTCTATGCATCGTCGTAGACAATAAAATTTCCTTTCAAACGCTGTATAACAAAGTTATTCCATAGTTACCGCTACAGTGGAGTCCTTAATTCCAAACCTTCTATTTATATAAATTCCTATAAAAGGTGTGCCACTAACGTAAGGGGATTACACATCGTTAGAGAAGGCTTTTTGTCAGCCTTGATAACTATTACCGAGTTGTTATCCGCCAAGTTAAAGGTTGTAAATAATTACGAAAATACTGTCAGAGAGCACTTTTGAGGGAGGAGTGCTCCCCCATCTCTATGTTATATAGCTTCAAGTTAATACTAACTAGAAAAAAAAAATTACTTATCTTAATTTATTATTTACTCACGTACAAAAAAAAACACATATTTATTTTTATTTCATGGCGGCCATTTTCAAAAGATATATCTAACTTATAAAATATATAACTGTAGACAATGGATTTTTGACTAAACATGCTTTTTCGAGAAAAACTATGTGTTAAAAATAAAAAAAACAAAAAATTTAATTTTTAAAAATTTTTCACTGTTTAAAAAATGATCTCTAGATGATTTTTAAACGTTGACAGTTTTAGAGTTATTAACAAAAAAAAAACCCGTTTAAGGTGGGAATAGCCCTCCTGTCAGGGGTGGTTCCACATCGCAAAATGTGTCTCATGTCTACCTATACCAAGTGTGTTGCGTCTCTCATTAAATGCCATATCTGAACCTGTAGGGCCTGAACTATATAACCACTCTTTAATAAATTTTTATCATACAGCTTGTACGATCTACGTGTAAACAAGAATATAACGATTTTATATAATATCTTAAGAAGTAAAAGTTGCGGATGAAATTTGATAGTTCAGTTCTAAAAAAACCTATAAAAACAGTTAACACCATTGACTTCTATGGGCCTTATACAACTCAATGGTTAACACCAATATAATATTTTAATAAATAAAAAGTTATAGGCTCACCCTAAATGCAGACTTTTGTAAAATGCCCGGAGCTTAAAAACGGCTTGCTGTATTAAAATGCGGTTTTTAACTTTAAGCTTCTCTTGAAAATCGAGTCTCGCATTTGTGGGTTAGTTTTTTTTATCTCTAGAAACACCTGAAACCCTCCAAAAACATAGAGGTTTGCTTAACCTGTCCCAACTATGTGTATTAAGTCAGGGTTCCCACTTTTCTGGAAAATCAGGGAATGGCAAAATGTGTCAGGGACTTTGGAGAATTGGTCAGAAATTTCTCGAAAATATCTTGATTTTAAAATTTCTACCTAAACAAATTACTATTATTGCATTCTTGTATACTAACTGGAGTTTAATTAATTTTATTTTACGTATTTGATACAGACATAAGCGTAGTTGAAAACAATTTTTTTAAATATCAGGGAAGATGACATTAAAATTTTGATGGGAACCCTGTAAGTGTAATTAAAATCAGTTTAAACCAATTCACAATCTCTTCTGATTTTGCTTATAGGTGCCAAAGATTTCCTAAAATGGATCGCTGGTGTCAAAGACAAACTTAATGCCGATAATCTGGTGAGAGATGTTCAAACTGCGGAAGCACTCATTAAGGAACATCAAGATTTGCAGAATGAAATTAAATCCAAAGAAAATGAGTAAGTTTATTTTATTTGCGACTTTAATAACGGGTGTTTTTAGAAATTTTTAAACAATTGAAATTGTACATTTAGAGGAAAAAATACTTGCTTTGTAGCCCAGTCAAAGACGAAAAACACCTCGAAAAAAATAGAAGCAAGCTGAATTTTTGTATACTTATTTTGTTCACATTTTCTTCGCCAAAATCCTCCTTGAGCTTTGCTAGATATAAGGCCCGAAATTTCATAAAAATCTGTTTTTTTTTAATTCAAGAGAAAAAATACGCAAAATCATTCGGTCTGTATAGTCCTTGCCATAGGCAGTTCCAACCTCTTTGTTTATCATGTGCATAATGACAGCAACCAGAAAAAATCTGAAAAACGGCATGTCTTTGAGTTATTTTAATCTGTGCGTTTTTTTTTGTCAAAATACAGTCAGCATCTTTTTATTTAAGACAATGACAGTTTGCCTTTAATTTTGTACCAACATGACATATTTAATGTTTCAAATATTTCTGGTTAAGAAATATGTTTATATCATGTCAAAGTCACAAAAGTGTAACCGCGTATGGCAAGGACTATACTATAAAAATTAAGAAAAAACTTAACATTTTTGAAAATATATTTAATTTTTTTTCATAATTTTTTTCTCACCCTGCAGGTAAGTTGTTTTAAAATTTTTATACTTGATCCCCACTACTTGTACAAAGCAAAATTTACTAAAATTTAGTTTTTGTTTTTTTAAAGTTAAACAACTTTAAGTAAAGTTAGGAAAATATTCAATACCAGCCGGATCACCAATGAGATTTCAAATATAATAAAAGTGTACAGCTTTGCTATTTTTATATACGATTTTTTTTCTTGTACAGTGCTTAATTGTATAAAAATATTTTTTTCCAAATCCCATTGGTAGTCCGGCTATTATCGACCACTGGCCTAACCTTTACTTAAAGTTTAAAGAAACAAAACTAAATTTAAGCACATGTTGTTTTGTGCAAGTGGGGATCAAGCCTAATATTATAAAGTATTAACATTTTAAAACAAGTTACTTAAAGGGTGATAAGAAAATAAATAATTTTTTTTTTAATGTTAGATTTGGTTTTATTCTCAATTTTATAGTATAAAAAAAATGGATTTGCGTATTTTTTCTCTTAATTTTTTTAAAAATAATAGTTTACCAGAAAATTGCAAAAAACTGATTTTTAGGACCTTTTTTCCAGGTTTCAGGATTTTTTCACCGAATATGACTGGGCTTGGTTTATTGAGAAAAAAAAATTAGTTAGAAAATCGATTTTAAACGTTAAAAGCTTATTATTAAACTGAAATTTTGTTGGGATATAGAGAGGCTTTTTTAAACTAACATTTTTGTTTAGATTTGCCCAGCTGATTGATCTCGGTTCAAAACTCTATAAATCCAACCCCGAACTTAAGGAAATCAGAGACTATATTGATCGACTAAACGCAGAAAAAGCCGCTATAGCCAGAGGCTGGAAAGAGAAGGACCAATGGCTGCAGCAATGTCTGGAACTCCAATTGTTCTCAAAAGAAGCTGATAATATTGATGCCATTACTTCGGCGCATATGGCGTTCTTGGAGTACTCGGATGTCGGAGTAAGTATTTTTTACCAACTATTAGTTATCATCGATTGATTTCCATATCATCATTATACTAAATTTCATATAATGCGTTTGGGTTAAAAGCCAAGTAGTGTGTTTCTTTATGCTTACCTGCAAGTTCCATGTTTATACAGGGCATCCCGGATAAATAAATGCTTACCTGCAAGTTCCATGTTTATACAGGGCATCCCGGATAAATAAATACTACTATAAAGTTTAGAAATGTAGTTGTTTCGATTTATGTTATTTTTAAATGAATTATAAATATATAACACTCTGTTGAAAGCAAAGTTTATAAAATTAGTCGAAAGAAAATTTATTTTTATTGACAGATAGACAGATAGTGGAGCCGGTCATTTTATTCTGGAAGGATTGCACATTTATTTGAACAATATCAATATTTTTAGTTCACATTTCTATTTTGGAATTGTGGCACTTTTTGTTGATTTGTGTTTTTGGATCCGGTGGATAATTTTTAATCTCATTGTTATCTTCATACTGAATAATACAATTTATACGAGGCGAAGCGCGACAACTCGTAACAACGTTTTCATTAGCGTACTTTTCTAAAATTATGCTCTTAAGTTTCTTAAATAACCTTAGTTTGCCTACTTTTTTATTTTTACATTGTCTCTAAAAAACAAGAAACATAAAGAATTCAAAATAGAGTTCACATTTAAAAAAGATATTTGACTTTCTAAATTATTAAAACTATTACTGACCATGAAGATTCTGCTTAGAAAGAGAAAAAATAATTTAGTAGGTGTTTAGATAAAAATAGAAATAACTTCCCCTCTTCATCCCTCTCGAGTCATGCTCCGCCTTCCATAAGCCAAGTCGAAGTTTGGGTTTGGTCTATGATTCAGTTACTCGGAGATTTTCAAAGAGGAATGTACCCATTTTTCGTTTATTATTGCCTCTAAACATCGCGTTAAATTAGGCTGCCATATCCTACGAATAAAATTGATTTGTTACACTACTCTTGTCACAGAATAGCCAATTCTGCAGCTTAAAAAAGTAAGAATATGTGATTTTAAAAACCTTACAAAGTCCTTTCAAGAGCTACCAAATTAATCAATTTAAATGCTCAAACTTGCCACCCTGTTGTGCTAAACAATAATCTAACCGGTTATAAAATATAGTATCTCAGGTGTGATCGAATTAAAAGCCTCTTTAATTTTATTTCGAAGTTCGGCTAAATTATGAGCTCGAATGTGATCAAATGTAAATATCTTATTTTTGACAAGGCTAAATAAAGAAAATAACATACAGTCAAGTCAGGCGTTCTAGGAGGTCATCTGGTAATACTGCGTCTGCTTATTACTCGTCGGGGAAAAGTTCGTCTAAAAATTCCCTGGCGGGTAACCAAACATGTTGAAAATCAACATCCAGCAAGTGTTGAATTTCAGGAATCACTTGATTTTGCAACAAGTTTAAATAAGCGGCCCCATTCAAGCTACCATTGATAAAAAATGGCCCAATGATATTATCTCCAAGAACACCCGACCAAATATTTAATTTTTGAGGGTATTGTGTTCGCACATTTACCGTCAAATGTTTTCTTTCTTTTGCCCAGTAGAAATTCCGGAGATTTTTTAACTTGTAGGCTTTGTATCCATGTCTTTTTAAAATTTTTAGAATGGTTCTGGGAGGAATGCTATCGGTATCTCTTTAGCAATGGCTAAACTTGAACCAGGAGGAAGTACTTCAGGCGCAGCACAAACGGCAGTTTCTCGCTGTTGCCTTTGTTCCGACATGGATCTCGGACTCTCATCCACCTCTTTATTCTCGCTACATTTTCTGCAGAGCTTAACGCACTCAAATTTATCAAAATGGTTTAATTATCTTCAAAATGGTAGTTTTGCAAGAAATATCAGGGTCCTCATACTTATCAATAAATAAATTTATTACATCTCGAGCGGAGTTTCCTGCAAAATAGCATTTTGACGTTTGAACCGCAGTTCTTACCATCTTCTTGCTTCGCAGATTTAAAAGAAGACTATCTCGAAAAAATTAATAATCAAGCTACATATTAAAAAATGTCCTGAGTACCTCAAAACGAAAGTGTATAACCAGTGTATCCTTTTTGTACTCACCTATGGATCCCAGACCTGGACACTGGAGCAAAATTAAAATGGAAATTTGCCGGTCATAATATCAGACAAAAAGACGATCGATGGAACAAATGTATTATAAAATGGAGACCTTGGGAAAATAAAAAAAGGAAGGGAAGACCCCAAATAAAATGGGCGGACGATTTGAAGAAAGGTGCGGGAACTAGATGGATGAACACGGCAACATACAGAGAAGAGTGGAAGATATTGAGGGAGGCCTATGTCAAAGATGGATCGAAGAAGACTAGATAGATAGATAGATCTGATTGGGCTAGGAATAGCGCAACTGTTTTCTTATTTAAGCAAAATTGTATTTCTTACCGTTTCCAAAATCGTCTGGTAGTTACCTTTATCTGGGACACCCTGTATAGCATACCTACCATGAATTCTAGATTCTAAACAAAAATTTTATAATAAAAACAACATTAACACTTAAACTATAAATGAAATATTTGCATCTGTATTTCAGAACTCCCTGGATGAAGTGGAAGCTCTCCAAAAACAACACAGAGCCTTCGATAACACCCTATCGGTGCAAGATGACCGATTAACCGCTTTAATTAAAAAGGGCGATGGCTTGATAGCCAGCGACCACTACGACAGTCCTGCCATCGCGGATCGCAGAGACCAAGTTTTAGCTCGTAGGGCCAAAGTTAAAGAACTCAGTCAACAGAGGGCGAATGCTTTGGACGCGTCAAAGAATTACCAAGAGTTTTTGGCGGAGGTGCACGACCTTAAAGCATGGTGAGTTACTGAAATGCGTAATAGTAGATAATAGGAATAAAGTTATTTTAATCCTACTAGACAGATAAAAGACCTCGTGTGTTAACTCCCCTAACGTATGTATGTGAAGCAACATCATAATTTATGTGATTTTAGGTTAGCTGAAAAATCAAAGACCGCGGGTGATGAAAGTTATCGGGATTTAAACAACTTGGAAAGAAATCTGCAGAAACACGAAGCTTTTGAAAGAGAACTCCGGGCGAATGAGGGACAGTTAAGAGCTGTTACCAAGCTGGGGTCCGCCCTTATTGCTCAAGGTAGATATACTACGTTAATTTCAAAAATTATTAAGCGTGGGTAGTTTTTTGTTTATCGTCGTTTATTTTTAATTCCTTTTTTTATATGTGGTTTTCCTATAACAAACTTAATCTTTAGGTGTTCTACAAAAAGAAGAAGTGGCTCTTACTCTGCAACAACTAAATGAAGACTGGAAAAATCTAGTGGGAGTATCTCTCGAGAAGAACCGCAAGCTAAGACAAGCAGTTGCCCAACAGAATTACAACGCTGCTATTGACGACATCAACGCTAAACTCAATGAAATTGAGTCTAGCCTTAAGAGCCAAAATGTTGGAACAGATTTAAGGTAGGAAAGACCAATGATTAGTGTTTCTTGATACTAAACATCCAGTACCTTTGTTTATGTTATGTTTATGTTTTTCTTCTACCTATGAAAAATCCAGTCCCTGGACAACTAGAAAGATTTAACTTTGTTTGTTTTTACCTATTATATTTTCGTATCCCAACTAAGCTAAGTTTAATTTTAAGCTTTATTCCGAGTATTCCAACTTGCATGATTGCGCGTAGTTTCTTGTAGTTTTATGTTATTTACTTTCCAATTTACAATCGATACCTCAGAAATTTAAATGTTAATTTTGTTTAATTTAAAAAAAACTGAAATAATTTGGTTAAAATTTTATTACAATTTAAAGTAAAACTTCCCTTTGATTTATAAGTTGCCGTTCAAGGTTCACAGTTCGTAGACGGATTTTAGCATTTATAGGCTGCCGTCTTTCGTTCGCAATCGTTCGGTAATAATAACCTAAAAAAATTCTTTTTTCCATAGTTTTTTTGTTTAAAATGGAGCCTCTAACCTTTTCTGACTTAGTTTTGTCATAAAGAAAAAAAAATTAAAAGAAAAATAAAAGAATAAATCAACTAAGTATGACGTACTTGGCTGACTACGAATTTCTAACGGCGATAGAAATTATCTTTTGCAAATGGCAAGGCCGAACTTTGCCCAACTTTAACGAACGGCAACTTATAAATCAGTGGTTTAACTTACCGGACAGAACTTTTAACGTGTTTATTTTAACGCTAGCACTCAATCAAACCTCAGACTTATCTTATTTAGTTCCGAATAGACCCATCTAGATTTGCTATTCGGTGGGTCATACTAAAAATCTGGGTGATCTATACGTTCGTCGTATTAATTTTTTTTTCTGTTTGAAATATTTTTCTTTTCTGCCTAGATCCTGTAGAGACCTACTAAAGAAACATGAAGCCCTAGAACTCGAGTTAAATCAGTGCTCCGGTAAAATTCAAGACCTAGTGGCCCTAAGCAAGGACATGAGTGACGACGGCCATTTTGATGCTGATACCATCAGAAAATACGCTTTAGCCTGCCAAGCTAGGTAAGTAAATTATTTTTGTGTAAAAAACCTCTGACTTTAACTTACTTTATTATCTTTATCCACGACCATACTGTAATATGACACTAAGTTTGTTATTCTTTCCTTTTTTTTAATAAGTTTTTTCTACAAGGTATCAGTCATTAAAATCGGTAAACTATTTTTTGAAATATCAAGATTAAACTAGGTGCTCTTTCCAGTCTAAATATCACCACTTGCAAAATAAAATATTTACATGATTATTAAAGACAAAAGTATCTTTCTAAAATGTTAACAAGAAACTTTAAATTTATAGTTTAAAAGACCTGTCCTCTTCTTCTAGGTCTCTCGTACATATTGACTGTAGATATGATTGTCTTTCTCATAGGGCAAGTAGCTCCATCTGTCATTTAAATAAACGCACAATACAGAGACGTTTAAACTTTTTTTCTGAATTTTCCATATTTTTCAAAATCAAAAACAAACTAATTTCCACAAGAAAATTATTTGATTTTCAGAATTTTAAAGATTTGTCCAAAATCATATTTTTTAAATCAACAGATTTCTAAATAACAAAAATTTACGCCAAAAGCTAGAAAAGAAAATTAAAATTTTCCGCTTATGAATAATTTCCGAACAAAATGTTCAGTACGTAAATAAGCATCAACAGAAACAGTACAATATTATGACACTTTTGAATTTTTTCCATTTAATTTCAAGTAAACGAAAGGTAAGCCGTAGTACATGTTGTCAAGGAAGGAAAATATGGCAATTTTTGTATATACCTTTTATTTAAAAAAAAAACTACATAAATATCAGCTTAACTCTATAATAGGTCAATACGAAACCAATCTGTTTTGCTCGAGAGAAACTAGAATTTTTCGACGAGAGAGGGTCTTTCTCTCGTCTCGAGCTTTCATTCGAGAGAAAATATCTTTCTCGTCTCGTCGAGAGAGGGCGAGACGAGAGGTCAGAATCTCTCGTCTCCGCGGCAACACTATATATTTATCTGTATGCTTAGGCTAAAAGCCTTGGATGGACCTGTCAAAGAAAGACGTGCTGCTTTGGAGGAGGCGCTCAGGTTTTACAAGTTCAGATTTGAGCTGGATGTTGAATCCCAATGGATTAAGGAACATATGCCATTGGCTATGTCAGAAGAGGTAAATCTTACATAATGTTATAGAATGTCATACTTTATTTTATAAATAACAATAGTGTCATCATTGTTTTAATATAAAAAGTTTTTTAAACTTTCTAGCACTAGCTTAAAGATTTAAAAATTATCTTACGAATACAATTAAAAGAAGAATATGTGTTTAGTCTTCGCAGCCTTCTTTCGATTTCAATTTTGTAAGTTTAATATTCGTGATAGAGCAAAAGTGTTTAATTAACACTTGTAGGAAAAACATCAGCGGGTATGTTGATGATTATAAATTATTTACAGATTCAATTATTTAGATATATACCAAAAAAAATTTAATCGCATACAAATGCAAATTGCAAATTTCAGAAAATGTTATTTTTTAATAACTTGACAGATGTTATTAAATCGTTATCAAAAAGCCGACGAGATAAGTTCCATAATTCTTTAGTACAATGTTTTTTCTGTTTACGGGAACATGGATGTTTAACTATTTTATTTTTAATTAATAAGCCCAAACTATAATACCCACAGGTACAATTTTAGTACCATGTTAAACTCAATACAATTATCTATAAATTATTTCCTTATCACTTTTTTCTAGGACGATTAGTTAGCCGGTACGTGGGTTGGAAAAGGACCCTACCGGTAAAATATTATTTTTTGTAAGATTTTTGGAGAATTTGGTTAGCTTTACAAAAATACAAAACATAAAAAAGTTGGTTTTTTGAAAACTAAAAAATTGCAAGATTTTCGAATGCCACGGCAGTAAAACAGGGATTTCAGGGGTAAAAACTTGAGGATGAAGTACTCTCAAGGAACCTAACAATATATAAAAAAAGAAATACATGCGCATTTGCAATGTTTGCCTTTTTTACGTCGATATTGACTGGCGTATTATATAAACTGAAATATTTATATGCATGTATGTTTCATGTAGATTCCCCAAAATCTACATCAAGCTCAAAATCTTCACAAGAAACACAAGAAGTTGCAAGCTGAAATTGTCGGACATCAACCGATTTTGGAAAAAACCTTCGAACTTGGAAAGGAACTTGCTAATCAGAAACATCCAGAGAAAAAACAGGTAAGATTTATGATTTTTTTTATTTAAGCATGTATTTTCCTTGGAAACTAATTTAACTACTCTAAACATAATTTTGTATTAGTTTACAACAGATCTAAAATAAAATTGAAAAATTGGCATCTATATTTTTTTATAAATTTCTAATTTATAAATATATTTTTTATTATTTGTTACATAAAATTACAAAAAAAACTTTTAAAATGTATATGTTATTTATAAATCTATTCATTTTGAACATTCGTTAAAATTTAAGAAAAGGAAGCCTACATAACATTGCTTGCTGTTTTTAATTCGACGTATGCATCGATGAAGAACTAGGCTTTGGTGTAGTTTTTGCATAAATTGAAATAAATATTTACGTTTCAGTTTAAAACGCAAATTTTTAATTATTTGCTACTGGCTAAATAAATATCTATTATTGTCATAAAATAAACCAAAAAAAAAACTAGAGACTTTTTTAGGAAGAATTTTTTGTTGTACTTCCACCGTTTCGCCAGGCTAATTGTAGTGGTGGTTTAATTTTTCAACCATTTTTTCTTGTTTATTTTAATGTTGTTCTAACAAGGCTAATATTCTTACGGGGCCGCCAGTTCCCCCTCCTATTTTCATTGGAGCTATTACCAGAGTGAAATTTCTAGCTGAAATAAAAAAAAAGGTTTTGTAAAAACAAAAAAAGCTTAGTCTTAAAAAGACAAATACGTTAGAGCATAAATATGGGGCATACCCATGCATTCTCACAAGGGATGCTTGAAGCCAGGACCCCTATTTAATTCTTAATGTTCCTTTTTCGGGTAGACAGGATTTAGGTTCCTGCGCATGCGTCAGTTTTGGAACATACTCCGTTACGTCACGACATTATTTGACAATTGTCAAATGTTTAAGATTATGTCTATTATTTTCTTCTAAAAACTAGTTGATTGAGTGAAAATTTTCGAATTGTGGATAAAAATTATAGTTTTTCTAAATCTAATTGTGCAGATTTATTGTGGACACCATGAAGAATGTTTTATGGCATCTGTAAACCACTCTTAACTTTATTAACAAATTATAAAGAAAATACACGTAGTTACCTATGGATGGCACGCCCTTACTTCTCGCGGACATTTTTCCACAAACCGCACATGTTTTACATGAAATATTTAATTAATTTTAAACGACAAACGCAAAATATCGCAGAATGTCAATATGGCCTCTATCCACATAGCAGCTGTGTGTCTACGTAACAAAACACACCCATGCGTACTTGAAAATTCGCATCCGCGAACTTAAATTTGCCATTGTTTCCAAAGCCAGCTTTCGATTTTGTGAACAATTATTTATGCTAAACGTATTTGTAAAAAGATTTAAAATTATATTTTATATTAATCTTTCGCTTATCATTTGTACGATATTGTTAATTAGGTATTTTGATAAATAAACAATTAGGGCCAAATTATCAACTTTAGACAGTTTCTTTTTCAAAAATTTAATTAGTTCTTACCAGGTAGTTTTCTAGACAAATTTACGTTCTCCAAGTTATACATTTGCTTTTTGGCGAATATCCTATGAACCGTCATAGTTGTGCTAATTCCGGGATCGACGCTCAGAGCGTCCAATCCCACACCGTAGAATTTACCTGAGTCGGCAAGCCACTGTGCTGCGTCATCTGAAATACCTAAAACCACGAAATCAATCTTTAAATATTTTGACTGCTGACGCTCTGATACCTTCCTAGCCCATTAGTACTCCACGCCATATCAGCCTTGAAAACCGTTTTTTGTAAATGTCTCAGCAACGAAAGCTCCTACAAAGTTTTTGGTTATAACAAAAATTATTGTTCTACTATATTCCAAAAACCGAATATTGAGGTTCATTTGCATTTTTTCACTTTTTTAACTGCTAGAAACTGTCATTAATAATTTAATCCGCGTTTTTTTTTCAATATCATAACAAGATACTGACATTTAACTGATAAAATATTAACGAGCAACAGACACCAATGTTTTCAAAGAATTTTGTCAACCAGTTGTAGTGGCGTGCATATTAGGCGGAAAAACGTTGCCTAGTCTGAATAAAATTCAAGATACTTTTTTTCATCATCATCACTTTTTAAATAACTTAGCCCATGACATATCCAACAAAAATACTTATAATAAGCATTTTTTCTTTAATTTTTATTCTAGAGATTGCGTAAGACAGATTTCGATTATTTCTGAGGGCACGGCAGTGCCCCGTCAAGTTTGCGGAATCTGCCGTACCATCTTTTCTTGAAACATTTCAGCCCATATTTGACCTATCTAAAACTCTACTTCGAAATGAGCTACGAAATTTAAACTTTGCACAGTCGTAGATCATGACAATTCATGGACCTCCATAAAATACTATAGTAGTTACGAAATGTTAAAAAACGTCGAAATTGCCACTCACTCATGTATAGATCATCAAAATTCTACTGTACTTCCAGACATGCTACAAAGCTGAAATTTGGCAGACTGATAGAAATTATGATCAAACCCTTGGAAAAAATCAAAAACCCCAAAATTCTAATTTACTCTCCTCCCCTTTACATGTAAAGTTATGTAAAAGTAACATTGCCCAGTTCTAGAACCGCTCGAGAGCTGAGCTTTGGCAGACTGATAAAACTATGGGAAAAATTAAAAAATACGCCCAAATCTTAATTTCCCTCCTCCCCTATAAATGTAAAGTTATGTAAAAGTAACATTGCCCACTTTCAGAAATGCTAGATAGCTTAGCTTTGGAAGGCTGATAGAAACTATAATAAAACCACAGGAAAAAAAATTTCAACAATATCCTGCATATTTTCCTACTTTAAAACTTAAATATTATCCATATCCTTTAAAAAACAAGTGAAATCGTAACAAAAACATTTTATGTAAAAAAATGCGAAGTACGCGAAAATGGTTTCCGTAAAAAGAACTGAGATAAAAGTAAAGCCAAGTTCTCCAATACATTTTCAAAATCAAAGGTTCTTACTAGTTTGGAAATGTTTTTCTAAACTTGGCTATTACGTCTGCAAATTGACTCTTAGATATAGTGCTGAATTAGACATAAACAAGTTTGGCTGCAAAGTTTTAAAAAACATTTCCAGACTAGTAAAAACATTTGATTTTGAAATTTGTATTGGAGACCTTGGCTTTACTTTTATCTCAATTCTTTTTACGGAAACCGTTTTCGCGTACTTGGCATTTTTTACATGAAATGTTTTTGTTATGATACAGATCGCTGGCGCTTTAAACATAAGAGAAAATAATTAATAATAATTTTTTTAGGACCTATTTTCATTTTGCGAATTTTTACTTCCCTGCTTTGATTAGCACTACCACTGATTTAAGTTAAAGAAAGACAAATAAAAAATTCCAGTATTACAAATAAGTAAAGTAAAGTAAAGCATCAAATTTTTTAAAAAACAGCCTTACCTGGTGATACAAGCTTATTATTTTCATCTAGACCCATATACTTTGCTCTATTGGTATTCCAAAACTGTGATCTTCCAAAATCAACTAATAATACAGAGCCGTTTTCAAAGGGGCCATAATCTTCTTCCCACTTTGTTAGATGTTCGACTTTAAGTCTGGCATCTTGACCCAGTTTTAAAGACTCTTCACGAATGTCAATCACAGCACCTATTTGGAATATGCATCAAATAATAACCTTTTATAATTGGAAGAAACAAAAAAATACTTAAAAAAATTCTTAACCGATTACGTAAGTGGTTTTCGTCCCAATTTTTTTTTAACGCTGATAACTACAAAGCTACAAAAATTTTGCCGTACTCTTTTGTTTTTTTTTAAATATGATTTTTAAGAAATTTAAAAATAGATGAAGTATGTTATTAAAAAAATCTACATTTTTGCCACACCCTTTACAGGGTGACCCAAATTCGATGTTTTGAGGGATTTCAGGTGTTTCTTTTGAGCTCCACTTACGAGGCTTGATTTTTAAGAGAAGCTGGTCTATAGACCTGACATCTTAGGGGATTTTTTATCATTTAAAATCAAATATTGGAGATTGGCACTCATTGTCAAATTTGGCCCGGTCTTGAGGAATTGGCTCCAAGTTACCAAAATCGCATAGAGTTCATTAAAAAAATCATTGATAAAATTTTTTCTGAGGCTCTAATTATGGAACAAGAGCCTTCCTATACCTTTGGCAATCAAATTTTCAGGTGGCACTTGATCTACTGTCCATCCATTTTGATCAAAATGATATGGTGAATCGAAATGCGTGCCGCCATGTTCTCCAACACAAAATTCGTTCATTGCGTACCTAAAAATGAATAATAATTTTAAATGTTGTGCCACCTTGTGTAAAAATTGTGCCACCTTGTCTGATTAATCTGGGGTTGTAGCACGGATTATAGAACACCAACGGATTAGATTTACCCAAACTAGCAATTCCTAAATGGCCGTCATCCTATTCTTTTTTTAATTTGACATTTCGTTCTTTGGTTTAGAAATGTCAAGTGCTTTTAAACCGCTGTTTTTGTATATTTGTGTCTTTTTCAGTTTTTTAAGTTAAATTTAAATCTGTCAAAAACTGGTTCAGGGCCTTAAAACGTTACTTTTTACATTAGAGTAGGAGAAGTCCGAGATTTTCTTTCTTTTCCAACAAAAACACTAAATTAAGGCAACGTCGTGATAAAATCAAAGTATAGCGAGTTTGGTTGGGCTGCCTAACGGGTTGCCTACGAGTGAATATATTTGCTTTGCCGTATATCAGCTTTTTCAATGGTAATGTCAAACGCATTGTTGTTTGTGAAATGCAATATCTATCTCAACAATCAAGTTAAAATGTAGTTTTTTTACAATTTTTTTAGATAAAGATTACAGAAATATACAGTGTCCCCCATAATTTTTGCAACATATGGGAAACATTTTTATTTGTGAGATATGGGAAATTTTTTTATATACGATCAATCCTGCTTGTTGAATATACTAAAAAGACATTTTGACATTTGTCACATGATCACTGTCATGGCGGCAAATTCAAAAAATTATGCATGAAATCCCAAAAAGTGAAGTTAAATCGCAAAATATCGAAAAAAGCTATTTGAAAAAAGTGTTTAGAATGTCATTCTAGGGTCCTCTATGAGATTTGGAGCAAAAATAGGGTATTTCTTATTTTTTATTATTGCTCCAAATTTCAGGAGGACCCTAAAATGACATTCTAAACACTTTTTTGAAATAACTTTTTTCGATATTTTGCCATCTAACCTCACTATTTGGGTTTTCATTACTAATTTTTTGAATTTGCCGTCATGACAGTGATCACATGACTAATGACAAAATGCCTTCCTAGGTTATTCAACAAGCAGGATTGATCGTATATAATTTTTTTCTCCATAACTTATAAATAAAAATTTTTCCCATATGTCGCGAACATTATGGGGGATACTGTATATTGCATACATACGTACCAAAATCCCCTTTCAGTGTTTGCAATTTGTTTTGTGAAGTGGAAAGGTGTCACTCCTGGCCAGACCACCGTTTCATTGTTAAAAGTCCACGTTAAATCGACCACTTCAGCATTACAAAAAACACTGTTTATTGTTAAAATCATAACGATATAGTTAAAACTGTCCATGATTAGATTTTTTAAAGCTATTTTTTGTTGTCACTTATGCAGGCCGAACAAGACTAATGTCTATTTTTGTAGATTTTATTTAACGGACGCTAACAATTTGTTGTTGTTTCTTAATTTAAATAATGTTTAAATAATGTTATCTAACTTTTGACCAGTAGGTATTGATAATGTTTTTAAAAGATACATCAAATATTTATATAGGTACCTTGGAGCAAAAGGGTAATAAGTCACAAAACATGGATTTTACAGGAGAGCAAACTGAAATTTGGTTTTGCGTTAGTGATTACAGTTACATTCATAAGGTACAGTTTCTCTAATCAATGCTTATAGCTCTGGCCTCGAGAATATGATTTTAAAACATTTGGTTTGTTGGTGGTAAAAAACATAATTGCAAACCAATCAAATAAAACTAAAAACCTAAGGAAAAAACCACTTATATAGAAACATAAGCATTAAATTTTAAGTTAACTAATCTATGATGTTATTTTTGATATGATATCAAATCTAACTTGAAAATTACTACAAAAAACTTAAAACAAGTTAATAAAACACTTGCAATGCAATGACCAGTAATTAAAAAATACACAGCCTTAAAATCCATAAGTACTTTAAATAATATACAAATTGCAACTAATCAGTAAAAATAGTAGTAAAGTTTAAGCTGGTTTTACTTAGCCGCGTAACTTTTATAAAAGAACAAAAACGTTTTATAAATTATGGTCTATTATACTGCCAAATATACAAGGTGACAATTTCAAAAGGATCCACCTGGATTTTCTCGAAAATTATCAGGAAAGTAAAAAAACGCCGAAGCACGTCGATTTTGTTTGCAAGGGGGGCACTTTTTGGCTAGCTTGAAATTTTTGTAGCACGAACCCCCTTCGACGGGTGTACTTTACCCCTATATTTTGAATAGGGAAAGTGGGTCTAGTGATACCTTGTTTTGAAGGTCTTCTGAATATCCTCACAACCGTGTAAAAATTTCAAAAATCTATCCATTAGTTTTTAAGATAATTGCCTTCAAACTTTCAAATTTAACACGGACTGATAAAATAAAAATTTATTTAGAATTTTAAAAATTTGAAAGCAAACATCTCAAAAACTAATCAATGGATTTTCGAAATTTGTACACGGTTGTAAAGAAATTCAAGAGAGATTCAAAACAAGGTATCACTTCAATTTGTCACCTTGTATATTTTTTTATACTGGGACTTTTCATCCAATCAGGATTAATTGCCCAGTTTCGCAAAGTTAGGGCAAAGTTAAAGCATGTTTAAGCACTCACAAATAACCAAGTACCTAGCCAGGAATCGAACCCGGACCGCCGGTGTGTGAAGCAACTACCACCACATTACGACCACAAATGCCAAATATTTGGTAAAAAATATTTAAGAGAAGAAATACATACACGTAATTTCATGCAATGTCTTTTAAGACTTTAATAGAAGAGGCAAAGCTTAATTTCTTTGTTTCGAAGGGTCTTAAAGTGGACATAACTTTCTTAAAAATCTGTTTAGAAAATCAAAATTATATTGTATCTTTTCTTATCGCTTTGCTTGAAACTTGTGGACTTGTTTACTCTTGAAAACGGTTAGAGATACTTACTAGTCTAAACGTCGTGTTTAAAATAAATAAAGACAATGGAAGTCCGAAATTTTGTTTCTACATCTTTTCTTATCTTAAGAAATAAATGCATTAGCACACTTCAAGTGAACTCCACGTTATATCAGCTTTGCAAACAGTTTTGTGTAAATATCTCAGAAATGAAAGCTCGTACGAAGTTTTTGGTTAAAACAGAAATTATTTAGAAAAATGTGTTCTATATTCTAAAAAACCTCATATACATTGTTAAAAAGTCATTGACATAACAATTTTCGGCGATATCTGTTTTTTTTTCTTCATCGAAAACAATATTTTCTCTGCACGGGCTAGGAAGGTAAAAAAATATATTTTTTATTTAATGCCGATGATATGAAACGGATATCTATTGTTCAATCGAATTTTATTATATTATTTATTTTTACAGATCACAGAACTATGCGAGGGCCTTCTAGCCTACTCAGCTGACCTAAAGGACAAGGCAGACAATCGAGGCCACCAGTTAGACCTATCGTTGAAAGTTCAACAATACATGTTCGAAGCCAATGAGGTGGAGTCTTGGTTGAACGAAAAAGCCAATATTTTGGCCAATACCGATTATGGGAGAGACAGAGAATCAGCTACTAAGTTGCTGACTAAACATAAGGTAGGTAATTTGATAAAAACTATAATTGGCTAGTAAGTTTAAAAGGCTGAACATCCCGTGATGAGAATAATAGACCAGCTTGCTGGCGTTGGCTACGGGGGCTCTTTTTAGATTGCTTGTTTGTAGATATTTTAAAGCTGAATGGGTCAGTCAGTTAGTTTCAGTCAGTTTTATTTCCCCTAGATGTACCCGACACCCCTGAAAAGTGACAAATTTCGGAGACCCTATACTATCAGAAAATTTGAAACTCAGTTATTATCCAATAATATCAAAAAATCTCTAGTGATAAAAGTAGCTCAAAATGCATCTTGAGGTCACATGTTTGACGGTTCTAAGGTCAGCTCTCGGGTAATCCATAGTGTGCTGGAGACATAAAATCTCAAAATTATTTATTTTTATTTAAGGCATTGGAACTGGAACTTGACACATATCACAACATCATATCAGAAATGGGTCATGGTGCGCAAGCTATGGTCAAACAAGACCATCCTGATTCAAAATTGATCGCGGAGAGACAAGCCAGTTTGGAGCACTTAGTTAGGTGAGTTAATTTTGATGATAGCTGCTCTAAATTATTTCATGTTTTGCTGTAGTTCATACTCAATAACGCGAAAGCAGTAAACTACTTCGCGCACGTGTCAGGAACAATATTTTTTACTTCGAGTGTGCGAAACACATAAAAAATAAAATTATAAGAAAAATAAACCAAAACACACACACACATCGAACTACTTGAAAGTCTCACCATAAGGGGCACTTTTCCTGGACTTATCGAAGGCGATTGCTACTATAAATCATGATTGATTTACTGATACACAAGCTGAACACTTAAAGTACAAGGGGGATTGCTTAAATTTTTTTTTAATCATATGGGCCCACTATAAACACAAATCAGAAATTGGTTAAGAAAGAACCAGCTATTCTAAATGAAGATAAAACAAAAGCTGTGGTGGACTCAAATATAGATATCTATATCCCTGCATATCTTACTTTTTCAGGAAACAAACTTTCTTTCGATAACAACGCAAAAGTGCTAGGAGTCGTACATGACAAGGATTTAAATTATCATGCTCACATGCCTTATGCAAGGAACTAAGTAAAACATCATACGCAATAAGAGTCATACCAAAATACTTGCGCCAACATAAATCACTAAAATCATTATACTATGGGGTCATAGCAGCCATGTGGAAGACGTCTTCGTATTACAAAAATGAGTCATACACGGCATGAACTCCTCTGAAACATGCAGAAATACATTCAGGGAAAGAGAAATTCTGACCGTGCCAGCAATTTACATTTACGAATGTCTTACCTTCCTCGGTTCAAAATACAAGGCAATAAGAGTTGGTCTACATATATCCAAACGATAGATTATTAGTAATAATATATATTTTGTATTCGTCAAATCTAAATCTTTTCAATGCAATACTTTTAAAGAATAACTTGTACAATTTTTTGTATCAATGGCTTTTAACTATTACATTCATTTTCAATAATTAGATAATGATAATAATTGTAAACAAAACAATATTCATCTTAACTGTAACGAATATATGTCAACCCACCTTTTGCACTTAAAAATTTTGATTTTAATAAAAATTTATTTTTTGGTTTCTCTATAAATTCCGATTACACCAAGATAAAAATTTGAAAAAATGTTGCGATTCCTTAAATCTACAGGGTGTTTTATCTTCTTAATTGGTAATTGAAGCACATACTACCATCTTATAGTTTGAAAATACTCTGCAGATCGTTAATTTAGGCTTCCAGTAACCGGCCCCATTCTAAATATGTCGCATGGCACGTCGTTGGTTAGCCAACCTAGAAACATTAAGGGTTCCGTCAGCTGCTGCCTACTTTATTAATAATTTTGTTCATAAGTATTTTTTAATTATATTTAGGTCTCTTCAAAGGAAGGCTGCTTTGAGACAGCATCGACTCATAGAATCCTTGCTACGTCATGAATATTTCGTCGAATCGGAGGAGCTTGAAAGATGGATTTCTGAAAACATGCAACAGGCTTCGTCAGAGGATTATGGACAAGATTACGAACATTTACTTGTAAGTGAAAACTCTTAATGTTTCAGCTCAAAAAACTATTCCTATTTACAAAAAAAATATTTTTTTAAAACAAGGCAATCTTTCTCTAAAATTGTAAACTTTCTTTAGTTGCTGAAAACCAAATTTGACGACCTTAAACATAAAGTTGAAACCAGTGGCGAAAGATACAAGCAATGCGAGTCTTTGGCTCAAAAATTACTGGCTAACGAGAGCCCCTACAGCGTTGAGATACAAGATAAACAAGAACAGCTTGAGTAAGTTTTTAATTATTTTATTTAAAGAAAGCATTTAAAATACTCTGCCAATATATGGGCCCCTAAGCTCACACTAAGGTACTATAGTTATAGTGTACGTGGGAGCTAATAAAACTATAACCTGAAATATATTTTATTCAACTCCAGACTAAATTACCTTTTGTTTGATACCACACAAGCCATGTTTTGACTTAAACTCAAATTTTTGAAATCTACCCCCACCCTTAAAAAAACAAAAACTAAAATGTATTTTGTTTAACTCCGGACTTAATTACCTTTCGTTTGATATCACACACGCCATATTTTCACGTAAACTCTAATTTTTGAAATCTACCCCCACCCTTTTTGAAGAAAAAAAAACTAAAATGTATTTTGTTTAACTCCATACCATAATTACCTTTCGTTTGATATCACACACGCCATATTTTCACATAAACTCTAATTTTTGAAGTCTTCCCCCACCCTTTTATTTGGCTTGTGCCCAGTGGATTTTCTTCATTTTTAAATGGGACCATCTCGACCCAAGACCCAGCCTAGGTACCAAATTTCATTAAATTCGGCCTAGCGGTTTTTGAGTTATGCGCGTTGGTCGTTACAGACATACAGACAGACAGACAGACAGACATACAGACAGACAGACAGACGGCGCGACAAAAAAGTTTCAAAATTATCTGAAACGAAAAGAAATATAAAAATTTTTGAAATCGGAGCAACTTTTTTTTTCTCGAAAAAATTAGGATCACCATAGCTCACACTACTATAGTATAGTGTGAGCTAAAATTGTATATATACAGTATCGGCCAAACGTAAAGCAAACTAATTTTTAAAATATACCCCCACCCTTTTTTTTAAATGAATTAAAATGTATTTTGTTTAACTGCAGACTCAATTACCTTTCGTTTAATATCACACACGCCATATTTTCACATAAACTCTAATTTTTGAAATCTACCCCCACCCTTTTATTTGGTTTGTGTTCGGTGGATTTTGTTCATTTTTAAATGGGACCATCTCGACCCAAGACCCAGCCTAGGTACCAAATTTCATTAAAATCGGCCAAGCGGTTTTTGAGTTATGCGCGTTGGTCGTTACAGACAGACACACAGACAGACAGACAGACAGACATACAGACAGACAGACGGCGCAACAAAAAAGTTTCAAAATCATCTGAAACGCAAAGATATATAAAAATTTTTGAAATCGGAGCAACTTTTTTTTTCTCGAAAAAATTAGGATCACCATAGCTCACACTACTATAGTATAGTATATGTGTGAGCTAATATCAATCCAGATGTACCAGCTTATTCTGCAAATAATAGTTAATAATTCATGGCTGACGTCGAGCCTCGTCGAAAATTAAAGGATTGTCCCTAAACTGTTTAAATATATGTGCGGGGCTCTCAACACCTTCATATTTTATGAAAATCTTCATATTTTTTTTTCAGACTTCATAAACCTTCATATTTTTAGAAAAACCTTCATATTTTTCATATTTTCTCCAATGAAGAAACTTGTCATAGAATAAGTGTGGAAATTTTCAATATTTTTCCTAGTCTTGAATTTTGAGTTCCTTTTAGTTTATTATTAGTTTGTTGCTCCTGAGAAAGTTTGAATAAAGTAGGACTTTTTTGCCTTTGGTTTTATTATTCTCATGTTTGTTGCATTTTTTATGTTAATTAGTTGTTTTGGACATCCGTGGTTATTTGCGTCTGAAAAAGTGTAATTGAGCAGGGCTTTTTCATGAATTTTATTATTTTACTCTGTATTGTTGAGTTTCTTTAAATGTTTGAGCTCGGAATAGGTATTTAAAATATGCCAAGTATATCATCGAGTATACTTAAGTTTTTTGTGTTACTAGATGTACAGGGTGTTTTGGTATATTTCCACAAAGGTCTACTGCACTTATTTTAAGAGATAGATGTTCCGTAAGAGATTTACAATGTTTGTGTTTTTTTATAACTAGCGACATTGATTTGTTTTGTTTGATACCTTATTTGATGGTAGGATAAAGCCTACAACTTTTGCATTTATACTTGTTTTATATTTCTAATTGCAGTAGACCTTGGTTTAAAACTATGGAAAAACCTTGTACCTTGTTTTCTAAAATATACCTTGTTGTAAAATATACCTTGTCGTAAACTATGCTTTAAAAAATGCGCCTTGTTTTTGTTTGGCCATACTCCATCCAGGCCTAATTCAACTTGAAAACGTTTGTTAATACTTTTCTTAATAAATAAAATTTAAAAAATATATTTTTGCTTAGTAAATGTGTTTTCTTAAAAAAAAGTTGGGTTTGGCTTAACCAACCATTTGGTAGAGGACCACAAAAAATTTTTTTATTCATATTTCCTTCATATTTTGTTTTCTCAATTTCATATTTTTATTAAAAAGGATTATATTTTTCATATTATTTTTCTGTTTATCTGTTGAGAGTCCTGTATGTGTGTTAAGTGCCATTTTTTTTTAAAACAGCTTAAATACTGTCCTATACAGGATGTTATCTAATAATATGCTAATATTTAAACATATGATTTTTTAGTCCATTTTAAGCAAAAAACTTCATATGAACATAGGTCATAAAAGTCCTAACTTTTGAGATACAGGTTGTTTTTCAAAAAATCTTTTTTAAGGCCTAACTTCCAATAAAGATTCTCTTAAAATTTATAAATATCTGTCCCGAGTTAGAAATACCCGGGTATTTCACATCACTACGCAAAAGTTATAACGTTTGGGACATATGTTCATATAAAGTTTTTTTCTTAAAATGAACCAAATGATTACCTGCTTAATTATTAGCATGTTATTTAATAATACCCTCTATATGGGCCCAAAATATTTCCAAAACGTAGCGTAGTATTGGATGACTTTGCATAAAACAGTCGTTAGATTATTGAAGAGATTAGAAGCAGCGTAGTGTGATATTTATAAATATCACAGAAAATATAGCCCTGATTATCTGTAAATACATATTATATTCTGTCAATTACAGTTTCAAATTTTTAAACAAGTTTACCTAGAGTAATTAAAAAAGGATTATGAGCTCAAGTAGTAGTAGTAGTAGTAGTGGTGTGGGATAGGCTCTAGGCCTGGCGACTAGGCACATGAAGCGCCCTTTTCGCCAACCCCCGGGCATCCCCCCTACTGCGTCCTTCCCTCGCTAAGGAATCTGCCCGTCTTCTGTACAAAGGCCAGAATATCGGGCCACCTCAGATTCAGAAGGTCCTCCGTCTCAAAGGCCTCCTCTTCGAATACCTCTCTTCTTGCCTCCCTGTATGCTTCACATGATGAGAGAAAATGCGCCGAGGTCTCATCCTCGGCCCAACATCGCTCGCACGTCGCGTCCTTCTTCACTCTCATCTTTGCCAGGTGGCCTTGTAGGACGCAGTGTCCGGTCAGGACTCCCACTATGGCTCCCACCTCTCTTCGTGTTCTACGGAGCAGCCAGTCCCTACGGGATTTGCTGTAGCCTGTCACATACTCCTTCGCCTGTCTGGCGTTTCCTGTGTTGGTCCACTCCCTTTGTATCTCTTTCTGGGTCCACTCTGTTAGGGCCGACTTCATTTGCCCTCTTGTGAGCCCCAGGAACGGTTCTGGCCCGACGCATTTCTGCTGGGATCCTCCCCTGGCGAGTCTGTCCGCTTTCTCGTTTCCGGGGACTCCCACGTGGCCTGGGACCCATACGAGCTCTACCTCTCTTACGCCGGCCAATTCCTGAAGTGCATCCGCACACTCCTGCACCAAACCTGCGGACATGGTTGGTTTACACAGTGCTTTCAGCGCAGCTTGACTGTCTGAACAGATGCAGAGGCGTTTTCCTGTTTCGTTCCTAATTTCTTCCTCCCATGTTAACGCCAGTATAGCGTAAACCTCTGCCTGGAAGACTGTTGCATTGGATCCCAGCGGGTAGCTTTTTCCAATGCTCTTGCTTTCCACGTACACTCCTGCACCGGTCGAATTCCGGTCTGTCAGCCTTGATCCGTCTGTATAGCAGACCGTGGCGTCGCTAAGGAATTCAACTCCGTCCTCCTTCCATGCATCTCTTGGTGGTATGGTTACACGGTATCTCCTTTTCTCCCTTAACCGCTTTTCTGGCATCGCTAGCCTGTACATCGATAAAGGAATCTCCTTTTCCGTCACAGTCGCGATCTCCGAATGTCCTTTTTGTCCACCGCTCCTTCTCCCGCGTCCCTTATCCTAAGGTATGCTGCCATTGCTTCCTTCTTTATCCAGGTGGACAGCGATGGGAGACCCAGGATCGTATTCAGGGCTATGTTAGGAGTAGACCTTAGAGCTCCGGTGATGCTCAAGGTCGCCAGCCTCTGCATGCTTTCGAGCTTTTTGGCGTTAGTGGTTTTCATTGCCCCCGGCCACCAAACCACGGATCCGTATTGGATCCTCGGTCTTATGATGGCCGTGTAGATCCAGTGCATGATCCTTGGGCTGAGCTCAAACTATTAATAAAAATTTGCAGTTTAGAAAATAGTAGAAAGTTGGACATATTATGGTTTAAAAATATGTTAGAGTTTATTTTTAAATAGCTAGTTAATACAAAAATAAATTTTCCAGCTTCGTCCGTGTAAACAGAAACAAATCGTCCGGACATCTGTGTAGATCTCGGCCTACGTTGCTTCTCATATTTTCAATAATTTAAATAATAGAAATATACATTCACGGTGTTACAAAATTAAATCCGAAAAATATAAAATTCTAATTAAATTTTCAGTCCATATTAAATATGTATCACACCGTGTAATGGTACGCATGAAACTATTACCTAAAGCACTAAACTTGATAGATTACCATAGCTTTACGATTAATTAAATTTTAATGGTGTTGGTTGCTAACTTTTTTAGAATTGATAGCGCAACTGCACAGTCTGAAGAATGTAAAGAGGTGTTGGATAAGCATGAGATTATTAGGTAATTTGTTTTTTTAACCCAATAGCTTAAATTACTATCTTCCTAGCCCATTAGCACACTCAAAGTAAACTCCATGCTATATCAGCCTCGAAAACAGTTTTTGTAAATATCGAACAAACGAAAGCTTCTACGGGGTTTTGGTTATAACACAAATTTTTGAGAAAAATGTGCTTTAATTCATTCCGAGCATATTGGTGCGGTGCTCCGTTAAAAAGTTAGCATCTTTAAAAACTTTTAACTGTCAAAAACGATCATTAGCATTGATGAATTTTGACCAAAATCTAATTAGCTCGTTGCAGTATCGAACACTATTTCTGAAAATCGGGTTAGCGGTTTAGGAGCTATCATGTTACGGACAGACATACACTTCTTAAGAGAAGTCAAACTTATCGAAGATGCTTCCAATGCCCAAGAAGCTACTTTAAATAACACAGATTTTGGAGACACTGTGGATGAAGTAAATAGTCTCTAAAACGAAATTTTCGGCGTTATCTCAAAAAGAGATTTTTTGACGAAAACAGTACCTTCTCTAGCCATTGCTGAGCGGGCTAGGAAGGTAAAAATTAGTAAACGCTTATGTAGTCCTATAAAGATTAAAAAAAAACCGAAATATTTTTTGAGAGTACTCTTACTACTACTCTCGTTTACACTAATTTTTTTAATTAATAATTTTAATAGTGCTGCATGGGAAGATCTGCATGAACAATTAAAGAAGCGGGAGGAACGACTTAATGCCGCAGGCGAAATTCATCGCTTCCACCGAGATGTCGCCGATGCTCTGCAACGAATCCAAGCTAAAGACGCAGCCTTGGGATCTGATTTGGGTCGCGATTTAAATTCAGCCTTAGCCCTTTTAAGAAAACACGAAGCATTTGAAAATGAATTAGTGGTTTTAGAGGCACAACTTCAAGTGTTAGTTGAGGATGCTTCGAAATTGCAAGCTATTTATCCAAGTAATAAAAACAACATTCATCAACAACAAGAACTAGTAGTTGAAGCTTGGAATGGTCTTAAAGAACGAGCAGATTTGCGAAAAGATCAACTGCAAGCCAGTGTTGATCTGCAGAAATTCTTAACACAAGTTAGAGATTTAACAAACTGGGCAACTAGTCTTAGGCTTGCTATGAATGCTGAAGAAAATGTTAGAAGTGCAGCTAGGGCGCAGATCCTTAAATCTGAACACGAAGCTTTAAAGGGAGAAATCGAAGCCAGAGAAAAAGATTTTCAAGATGTTGCCGAAAATTTAGCAGCTATGGAACAGACGGGTCATTACGCAGCTACAGAAGCTGTTGAGAGATACAAAAATCTTATCGACGAAAGAGAAAAGTTACATACTGCATGGCAGCTAAAGAAAATACATTTAGATCAACTAGCTGATCTACACATTTTCTTAAGAGAAGCCAAACTTATCGAAGATGCTTCCAATGCCCAAGAAGCTACTTTAAATAACACAGATTTTGGAGACACTGTGGATGAAGTAAATAGTCAACTAAAAAAACATGAGGCCTTCGAAAAACTGGTAGCTCTTCAAGATAAAAACTTGGAGAATCTTATTCAATCAGGCAATAAACTAGTTCACCAAAACCATTTTGAAAGTACGAAAATTGCCAGAATATTATCTGATATTCAGAAAAAGAGGAAAAGAATTCACCTTCTATGTGAGCAAAAGAAACAGCTTTTACTAGACGCGTTATTATATGCAGAATTCAACCGAGATGTTAGCGAAGCCATGGTGTGGATAGCGGAAAAACAAAAGAAAATGGAATTCGAGGGCAAAATGGGCGATATTAGTCTCGAGGAAAAAATTAAAAAACTACAAAAACATCAAGCGTTTCAGGCAGAAGTTGCTGCTAATGTTGGTCAAATAGAAGATATTAGAAATGTTGGTCATCAGCTCATTAGAAAGGGCCATAATGCAGACGATGATGTTAGAGGAAAGCTTCAACATTTAGAAAGTGCATACAGCCAATTTATGGCTGAAGTTGACTTACGAGGTAGAAGCTTAGAGGAAGCGCAAGATATTCTTGAATTTACCAATCTTTTAGATAAAATTGAATTATGGATAAGAGAGAAAGAAGTTATGATCCATTCTGGGGATACTGGCAGGGACTATGAACATTGCCAACAACTTCAACGTAAACTTGATGACGTCGACAGTGACATGAGAATTGACGATGCTAAAATTAAAAATATTAACTCTCTAGCTGAAAAACTAGCAAGGCAAGGTCACAAAGGTGTTGTAGAACGTAGGGATAACTTTATATATAAATGGCAAAACCTACAGGGAGCTTTAAATAACTATAGAAACAAACTATCTGCTGCGTTGGAGATACATTTGTTCGATCGTGATGTTGCAGATACTTTGGATCGCATCCAAGAAAAATATGTTACGCTAGAAAATGACGATCTCGGAAAGAACGTTCTTGATGTAGCGTCTCTAAAGCGTAAACAGGAAGCGTTAGAAAACGAAATTTCCGCAATCGAAAAGAAAATCTACGAAGTACATCAACCAGAAACAAAACATTTGTCTAAAAAATATCCACAAAGCTCTGAACATTTGATATCAAAGTTGAACTATTTGTTACAACAACTAAAAAAACTTAATACACTAAAAGTTACAAGAAAAGAATCACTAGAGAAGGCATATGTACGCGCCAAATTTTTAGCCGACGTTAAAGAATTAGAAAATTGGGTAGCGGATACGATAAAAAGAATGGAAGCTTATGGCGTGTCAAATAGCATCGCAGAAGCCGAAGCTCACCTTCAATTGCATAACGAGTTAAAAGCTGAAATTGACGGTAGACAAGGTATATTCAAAAATATTATCCATACTGGCGAAACTTCGTCAGAGAAGAACGATCCTTTTATTATTGAGAATGTCAACAAACTAATCGATTTGCAAGAAGCAATTTATAAAGCTTGGGAACTACAGAGACAAGAACTTGCTCACGAGTTTGCAGTGCAGGACTTTAAGGAGCAAGTAAACCAATTAAATAGTTGGTTGGCCACCAAAGAAGCTTTCCTTAATAATGACGACGTGGGAGATACACCACGAGCTGTAGATACTCTATTAAGAAAACATACAGATTTTGAAAATCTTTTAGATAAGCAGTTAATTCGAATTGACGACCTTACAAAAAGCGCCCAAAAAATATTGGCCGAAAAACCAAGTAACGAAGTTTCAAATAGGCTCAAAGCCATTCTAAATCGTAAAGATCGTTTGGTAAATAAATCCAGTGAGAGAAAAGACATTTTGGAGAAATCTAAAGCTTTACAGCAATTCTTACATCACGTGAATGACGTTGAAATTTGGCTTAATCAAAAGTTGGCCATCGCAAATGATGAGAATTACAGGGAACCAAGTAATTTGCAAAACAAAATACAAAAGCATGCAACTTTTGAAGCTGAAGTCATGGCAAGTCATGAAAGATTACAGAACGTCGTGGAAGAAGGCAAAGAGTTAATAGCTGGAAATCATTATGCTGCTAGTGAAATTGGGGGTCGATTAGATGAGTTAGAAAATGACTGGAAAGAATTACAGGAGCGATCAAATCTAAAACGAGATAGGTTAAATGAAGCTTATCAAGCTTTGCTGTTTAATCGATCCCTCGAAGAATTTGAGACTTGGCTTAATGAAGTCGAAGCCCAAGTCCAATCTGTAGATACTGCCAAAGATCTAGCGACGAGTAACACTCTGCTAAAAAAGCATATTACACTGGAAAATGACATTTTGCAACATACTGAAAATTGTGAACAAATCCACGATGCAGCTGAGCAGTTTGTCAAAAGTGGCCACTTTATGGGTGACGAAATCAAAGAAAATGCTGAAAATGTGATAACTAGATTCCACCAACTAAGAGAACCTCTCCAAGCACGCAGAGATCGCTTAGAACATTCAACGATGCTTTTACAATTTACAAGAGATGTTGACGACGAGCTGCAATGGTTAGGTGACAGAGAGGTGATAGCAGCGTCGACAGATTTAGGAAAAAATCTATCAGATGTTCAAAGTTTACATAAGAAACACCAATCTTTGGAAGCAGAATTGGCTTCTAGAGAACCAATTGTAACGAATCTTGTAACGAGGTCAAATAATTTAACTCAGTCTGACCATCCTTCGGCCTCTCTAATCAAAGAAAAAGCGAACCAAGTCAAGGCCCAGCTGTCACAAGTCCGAGATCTGGCGAGTATTAGAAGGTTAAGACTGCAGGATGCGCTTGAGGCTCACACGGTAAGCAGCATTTTTAATTCATTTTAATTGAATTGCATTTAAAATTCAATACAATATGGGTTTCGAGAATAAAGGACAAGCTAAGACGCAGTGAAACTAAATAGAAATTCCGTTTTGTAAAATTAAGTACAATCTATTTCTTTGGCTTCATTTTATGAGTTATTTAAGTTAACTAAAAAATTTCAAAATTGGACATAATTTATGAAATAACTTAGTTAATCTTGACGATTAGTCTGATGACTATAATTATTTATGTTTGCAGTTCTATCAAGAAGTTTCCGAAGCTTTGGCATGGATTAACGAAAAACGTCCGTTTTTGGCGACCAAAGAGGTGGGCCAAGACGAAGATAGCGCACATTCATTACAGCGAAAATTGGAAGCGCTAACGCTCGAAGTGAAGACTTTCCAACCTGGTGTGGAAAAATTGAGAAAAACTGCCAACGGCTTAATCGAACGGGGTCATTTTGATTTGGACAATATTAGTGCAAAAATGGTAAGAGATACTTTACTGGGTGAGTATTTAAATATTTTTACTAACTTGATATTTACATGGTATAACCCAATGTACTTTACCCAACTAAAGAAACGCTAGAAGACGACAACATCGGAAAAAATGTTGACATATCGTGTCCAAAATATAAACAAAAAGCTTTGGAAAACTAAACTTTCGGATATATACAAAAATCTAAAAATAACCACAAAGCTTATTTATTTAAAGTTAAAATATTTGTTACAACAACTAAAAAAACTTAATACGCTAAAAGTTACAAGGAAAGCAACTGTTTAGCGCGGATATTTCTAGTTTACATAAAATATTTTTAATGTTGGTGAATAGAAGCTAACAGTGTTTCAAACAGTATCACAGAAGGTTACCTTAAAAAGGAACTTACCTTAATTTAAAATTGCTTGTTTTACATTTTAGGCTCAGTTAGAAGACCAATTTAACGAAATTCGCATGTTGATATCAGAACGTGAAGTGCGACTCAGTGAGGCTTTGCAGTACTTTGGTTTTATCCATGATTGCAATGAGGTAATTCATTAATTTTAATTGTTAATTATCGACATTTTAAGATCGATGATTTAAGTTATTTTGTATGTATATCTGTCGATCTGTAAGCGGGTCTGTTTGAAGGGTTTATCAGAGTATGTCTTTATATTATCTTATGTCAGTTTATTGTCAAGTACAGTTGAAATTATTATTAACCTTATATACTATTGGTAAACTTATATGCTGTCAGCTGGTCCAAAAAGTAAGAAAATATGCAGGGTGTTTTTAAAAAATAAATTAATTTAACTTGTTTGTAAAATTGAAAAGTATAGGGCTTATAAGGTATGATATCTGTTTTACTTTGACAATTAATCCATAAATCTCTTCATGGTCAAAAAGTTTGAGCTTGATTTTAGCAACGTAATACAGAAATCGTCGTCAAACAAAATCGGAAATTTTTTCAATTAGAATATGCTTTACCAAGTTTGTCCAAGTTCAATTTTTATAGGAACAACAACAACTGTCAATAGAGTACTAACTCGTTTTCTTTTCTACAAAGGCAGCTAAATTTCGTTTGGGTTTAGGTTTATTTTGAGTAGCATTTTAATCACAGAACACCAATATTTTTATTTATAAAAAGTTCCAAACAAATTACAGCCAGTAACTAGTAAACATATTCTTAAACATAAACAAATTAACTGTCAAATGTAAATTCACAGAAAAATCCACGGGAATTGTGAGCTGTGTTATATTAATACCTGTTTTAGACTAACAGTTAATTCTTTATGTATTAATTCATGAATTTATTCAAGGCCATTTTTATGATTCTGCAGTGAAATACAGCTCACAATTGCCGTGAAGACTTTACTCAAAATAAACCCAAACAAAATTTTGCTGCTTTTGTGGAAAAAAAAACGGCTTGGCACTCTAGTTCTTGTATTCTGTGAAAATTGGACGTCAAACTTTTAAAACATGTTTTAATTACGTTTAAAACCGGTATAACACTGCAGCTTCATGAAAATGGCGTTTATTAAATTCATGAATGATATCCATAGTAGTTGCCAGTGTAAAAAAAAATATGTAAGTAAATAATCCATGAAGAAATTCATTACTGAAATCAAGCTTAAACTTTTTGCACATAAAGAAATTCATGGATTAATTGCCAGTGTAAAACGGACATAATTTTGATGACATTTGGAGGTTAGAAATGGTAGATGCATTTGAAATGGGGACGTTTAGTTTGTTAAACTTTTTAAAGGATCTTAAAAAATTAAAATTTTGGGTAATAATTTTTTCCACTGTTTTGACTATAAGTATACTTTGTTTAGTCACTTCTTGGTTTGTTAATGAATCTAGGAGTGTAAGATTTCCAAATTGCTAATATGTTTTGTAATATTTTAAGTATTTATTGCGCAGGTGCAAGAATGGATGCGTGAACAAACTAACAAGGCGGATTCAGAGGAGTATGGAAACGACCTTGAACACGTTGAGCTCTTGATGCAAGCCTTTGATACGTTCCATGCTAGTTTGCTTAACAGTGAACCTAGGGTTACTCAATGTATTGAAAATGGTAAGACTTATAAACTAAAAGGATTTGACATATTTTAGTAATTAATAGCTAACTGCAAACTAAAATATTTCCCGTTTTGGTACAAAAATGGGACCATCCTCTTAACCCTTTTTACGAAGGGTACGGCACTGAAGTTTACGTAACGCCTTAACGTAACGCGGTTGGCCCCAGTCAATGCAGTGTTTTAATTTTTAATCATATTGTTATGTAATTTCCTAAAATAAACGATTTAGGCTAACTACCAGGATAATTCTTGTATGATTTAGACCAATATTCGGTGCCCACTGAGAATAATGCACAAATAAAGAAATTTTGAAATAAAACCATGAAATGGCTTTTTTCGTTGATTAGTTTTTTTGGCCTGGTTTTAGACAATCTACTGTCCTTTTACATTACAAAAGTGCAACAGAAAGTGACCCTTTTTGCGAAGGATGCGGCACTGAAGTTTACATAACGCCTTTACGTAGCGCGGCTAGCCTCAGTCAATGCAGTCTTTTAATTTTTAATCATATCGTTATGTAATTTCCTAAAATAAACAATTTAGGCTAACTATCAGAATAATTCTTGTATGATTTAGAGCAATATTCGGTGCGCACTGAGAATAATGCACAAATAAAGAAATTTTGACATAAAATCATAAAACGGCTTTTTCCGTTGTTTAGTTTTTTTGGCCTGGTTGTAGACAATCTACTGTCTTTTTTTATTAGGTTACATCATTATTACTGCCAAAAGCAGTTACATTACAAAAGTGCAACAGAAAGTGACCTTTTTTGCGAAGGATGCAGCACTGAAGTTTACATAACGCCTTTACGTACGTAGCGCGGCTAGCCCCAGTCAATGCAGTGTTTTAATTTTTAATCATATCGTTATGTAATTTCCTCAAATAAACAATTTAGGCTAATAATTCTTGTATGATTTAGAGCAATATTCGGTGCCCACTGAGAATAATGCACAAATAAATAAATTTTGAAATAAAACCATAAAACGGCTTTTTCCGTTGTTTAGTTTTTTTGGCCTGGTTGTAGACAATCTACTGTCTTTTTTTATTAGGTTACGTCATTATTACTGCCAATAGCAGTTAGAGTACAAAAGTAAAACAGAAAGTCACCTTTTTTGCGAAGGACACGGCACTGAATTTTACATAACGCCTTTACGTAACGCGGCTAGCCGGTTACCAATTTCCTAAAATAAGCACAAATAAAGAAATTATCGAAATATAACCGATAAATGGCGTTTTCTGTATTTTGGCATGGTTTTAGATTTTTTTTGTCCCATTTGATCACCGTAACTCTTTCGCCGACACTAAGGCCGCCATTTCGGAACGCCTAATTGCACGGGTCATCGGCCACCTTTGGAACCCCAGACCGGGTTTTTTTATCCGGTCCTTTTTTTCCCTTAGAACGGCCTACCGACTGAAGGAATGTGTAACAAAGTTCGCCTTCACGAAATATCCGACCTCATCCGGCCTGGTTACCGGCGTGAATGAAGGGGTAGGACAATTTTACATTTTACACTCCCCAGGAATCCTATAAATGCCGCACCCGACCTCGGCAACCGACGGGGATCGAACCCGCCACTGTAGCAAGCGAGATTCCTTAACTCACTTGTGTCGCGAACGCACCGAGCCACCATGGCTACTATGGTTTTAGATAAATAATGAACTACACTTTTTTCTTAGGTTACGTCATTATTAATGCCAAGAGCAGTTATAGTGCAGAAGTGCAACAAAAAGTCACTGAACTACAGAACACATGGGATGACTTGATTGAATTAGCTGGAGCTAGGAAAGAAGCGTTAGCAGGAGCGAAACAAGTAAGTAGTTGACAATAGAGTAAGTCATAACGAGATTTGACAGATAACATTTAAGGGTCAGTTCTTTATCGCTTTGTTTGTAAAGTTGTTCATAAATCGTCGGTCTACTGGCAATATACACTCAAGTCAAAAAAGTTAGTTTTGAACAAAATCGCATTTTGAAAATTCCGATATTAGGAACAAAATTTTGAAATTGATTTAATTGAGAAACGTATGTAAGTATGTAAAAAAGTTTGTTTTTTAAACATTTAGTAAAGTTTTATGATGTCGGTAATTTTTTGTATTGTTAAAATTTGGTTTTATCGACCAGGTTTAAGGATAGCCGGTTTTACTAACATAAAAATATGGTATTTTTTATTATTAATATGCAAATATCTCAAAAACAACAAAAATTGACTTGTGAAGGGGATATTGCCAGAATACCGAATAAATTATACATAATGAATTTTTTGAACAGTTTATTTTTGTCTCAGGTTCACACATTTGACAGAACGGCCGAAGAGGTAATTTCCTGGATTCAGGAAAAAGAGTCCGACCTCATTTACGGATCATATGTGCAAGACTCCGAGACCATTGTACAGTTGATAAGAAAACACCACGCACTAGAAACTGAGATGAAGGCTATTAAGGATAAAGTCGATTTTATCGAGCAGGAAGGCGATAGGTAAGTTTAAAATAATGCAATTACGTCATCAGTTTAAAGTCGACAATTTCTTCATTTTGTCAAGGCAAAAAATTTATATCCACTTACACGCATATCTTTTAATACTTCCCATCTGAATAACAGGGAGCATTGTTTAATGAAATTAACTTTAATTCTCTTGCTGTCACCTCATCTGTTTTTGTAAATTATGTTTTGTTATTTCTATAGGTTAATAGGAGAATTTCCAGACACAAAAGAACACATTGACGACAGAAGGTACGACACTATTGCAGCATGGGATGATTTGAAAATGAAAGTTGAAAGGCAACGAGACTACTTGCAGCAGAGTGAACAGCTGCAATCGTACTTTGATGAGTACCAGGATTTATTGTAAGTTTACCTAAGTTTCTCTTTATGTTAAGACTGACAGATTGTCTTGGTGTATGGGATAAAAAGTTTCCGGTCGGACTTATACTTGTTTCATACCGAAAACAAAAAGTTTGAACTTGCTTTCAGCAATGTAATACAGAAGTAGAAGTCAAATAAATTCTTAAATTTTTTCATGGATTTATTCGCGCAATCAAAACATGCTCTAATTTTTACAGAATATAAACAACTGTCAATAAAATGCCAACCCGTTTTCTTTTCTACAAAAGCAGCAAAATTTTGTTTGGGTTTCGGTTTAGTTTGAGTAACATTTTAATCACAGAACGTTAAAAATTGTATATTATGAACTATTCCAAACAAATTACTGCCAGAAACAAATTAGTAAACAAAAATAAATCAACTGTTTTACACTACAGTGTCATGAAAATGGCCTTGAATAAACTCGTGAATTTTTTGTCAGTGTAAAACAGGTATTAGAACGGGAAAATATCACAGTTATCTACAAGAAAAACAAGAACAGAATGGAAAAAATATGAAGAACTGAAACAAATGCAGCTCAAAATATTCTTAAACGGGGCCACGACATTATTAAAAAGAGCAGGCAAACTGAACAAGACACTGACAAAAATAAACTAATGAGGAGAGTCATTCCATGATTTGATGATTTTTTCTCTTTTTCTTTTTTTCTCCTTAAATGTGCTAACTTTTTAAGGAATAACAAAATATCCTAAAGGCATTTTGGGAGTACTGAAAACAGATATAGCAGCATGTCAATATGTTTTGGCGATAAGAAATATCAGTTTTGTTATCGTGCGGGTTATTAGTCGACTTGTAAGTAGCCTTTGCTATCTATTGCTTAGCCTTCTTTTTTACACCATCAAGTTCAACGGTCTTTATTAACATGGAATAACTGTTTCAGAGCCTGGATCAACGAAATGTTAGCCAAAATCACAGCTCCCGACCTACCTCAAGACGTCATAGAGTCCGAATTATTGATCGTACGTCACAAAGAGTATAAAACCGAATTAGACAGTCATGTGCCTATTTTCGAGAAGTTTTACAAAAACGGCCGACAGTTCATGAATCAAGGACATTACCTGACTCAAGACATCGAAGATAAAATCACCATCTTACAGGTAATAAAACAAGAAATTAAACATCTATGTTTTTACTAATGATAATTTTAAGGCCCTATATTGTAACTAAAACTACACTCTTTCCGTTTTTATCTATGATTTTAATTAGCGTTTATTCAAGTACGGATAATTTAAATAAAAGTGGTCCATGTTAATATCATCAGGGCTCGCAGTAAAACCTTACCATATAAATCCGTGGTCTTTTAACGTTTTTAGATATTTAAAAAAACCCTAAATGACCCCTCTATAATAATGTTCGATTTTTAAAATTTTAATTTGTCTTCTACTTACAATAAAAAAAATGTATTTAATACTTTTCAGCAAAGAATGGAGTTGCTTGTTAACACTTGGGGTCAAAGAAGCATCATCTATGAGCAAAATTTGGATGTGCAGCTCTTTAAAAGGGATGCTAATATTCTGGACAACTGGTAAGTGCTTTATAATTAGTTTTTTTTCTTTCCCTTTCTTTCTTTCATTTGATTGGCCAATGTTGCTAATGTAATCCAATCACAATCATACTGTCTGATATATGTAAGGGACAATCACAAATCATTCACAATTAATTATAAACAATGCTCATTTATACTACAATAAGACCCAGTGGGCGGGCCCTCTAAGCACTTCCACGATACGTAATTTTTCTTTTCACAATATATATTAATTTTGTCTCAAACTCTTTGTCGAGCCCATCCTTTTAACGTTACTTTCGAATGTCGGTTGTATAGCTTGGCCTACTTCGTTGATGTCCACACGTCGCAAAAAACGAGCGTTTCCCAAATTTCTGTAGTGGATATGTATTCACACGAATAATGGGTTCAAGTGTGTAGAAGCAGGCACGGAATTTGAACCCACGAACCTCTGAACGCAAAGCGCTGAACTACTAGGGCCTCTAATTCTATTGCTCAATAGCTAAAATTTGTGTGAGAGAAATAGAAAATCTATCCTCTTTTGTTAGAATAATTCGAATTTTACTCCAATATGGTAAGAGATAAAGGCACTAAATTTGGCAGTTTTGAAATTAGCAAGTGAAGACTTATTGAATGTTTAAACAATAGCTACAAAAAGTTTATTTTAATCCAATAAGTTATAAAAAAGTTATCATAGTTGATGGTCTAAATAGTTTTAAGAAATCGGTTTGATTTTATTTGGTAAACCTTAGGTTGGCAGTCCGCGAAGGTTCTCTCAAAGCCGACAAAATGGGTGAGAACATCCTCCAAGTGGAGGAACTAATTCAAAAACACCGCGATTTCGAAGAATCTATTAAATCACAAGAAGACAAGTTTGAAGCCTTGAAACGAATGACTATGGTGGAACAGGCCTTCCAAAATCAATTAAAACAAGAAGCTTTGGCAAGAAAAGCTGAGAAAGAAAGGTGAGTCTTACACAGCAACTATTCAGGGTGTTTTTAAGTTGATGCATTAATTTTATAGTTGGTAATTGAGATTAAAATAATAAAAAATTACTTTTGACATTTGCACAAAAAGAAAAAATCTTAACCATACTTTACGTACCAATATGGCCTGATTTGGTGTGTAGTTGACTTAGATTGTGCTAATGGGCTAGGAAAGTATCAGATTCCCCATGGATCCATTTATTTTTTAACGTTTTATTTAGGCAAGTTTTAAAAAATACTTGTGGAGTTTTAAAAAACAATTGCATTACTTTAAGAAAACAAATTAAACAGTCTAAAATAAGATTTTAAATTTATTAGGTTAGAACAAGAGAAGCTCGAACAGCGCAAGCGTCAAGAAGTGGCTAGAATCACAGAGCTGAGAAGGCAAGAATCTCTCGACAGAGAGCGAAGATATAATAATGACATTCCTGAGGAAAGAGCTAATGGACATCAGCCTCATATTAGTCCCACACCCAGAGTAAGTTATAAATTTTTTACTAAAGCTATATTATTTAGGAAACACTTATAATTTGCGCAAAAATAACAAGATGATTGATTTTTCTAGTAAAAACGTTAGTCAAGTTAAACAATAAATAAAATAAGATTTGTTTTAATGTATTTATAACGCCTTTTGCGTTAAAATCATCAACAAATTCAAATCAATAGTTTTCGGTTGCGGCACCTGATTCTGGTCATAAAAAAATTCTATTTGACATAATGTCATAATTTAGACTTTTTAATTTAATTTCATTCATGTTTTGTTTGTTCTATTTATCCATGCCGTTTGTCTGTTCCCACTATACTTGAGCCTCGTTTCGTCAAAGCCTGATTTCAGTACCAAGAATATGCGTCACAAAAGAGAAGGTCGACTCTAATACGACCAATATGAGACGACAACTATTTCTAGAAGGAATATCCACTGTCGCTTTTAGTGCTTAATCTACATTATCCCGAGCTGCAAATTTTTATACCGTTTTCGATTAACGTTCAAAAACCGCTTCCGAGTGATCCCAGATCAATCTCAAAAAGATTGGTCTGTTTGATTAGAGCGAGGCGTCGCTCCCGAATGTTGCGCGGATCGATCTCTCTTTCTCTCTGACCTGAGACCGATCAAAGGATTTGGATTAAAACAATAAACATAACCTTACTTTTTGCGGTATATTTTGATATGTTTTTCTGTTGTTTTTTCTTTTTTCTTTTCTGTGTAGTGCAAAAAATTAATAGAAAACGCAAAATAATGTAATTAGACAAGTTTTTCATCGCCCGGCGCAAGTTCAAGGCCTGTCTAACAAAACATATGATCAAATCCAAGATGTCTTCCATAGGACAAACAAACCGATTTCCCATAAGCCGTAATGTTAACAAAAACGTAAATTTCACAAAAACGACAAGAGCTTCAGTCTCAAAAATTAATCAGTTTTAAGAACGGATCCTTGTGCATATGGGAAAAATGCGTTTTTCTTAAAAATATTAAACTAAAGTGAGAAAATCTGAAATAAATGGGACCATCTTTTCTACAAAAAAGTACGTTATGTTTTTGTTTATTTTGTTTTTTTTTATTTTGTTTTTTTTTTTAATTTCTAGTTTTTTTACTTATTTTGAATTATTACATGGGCGCACCAAGGGGGCGGGTGGGGGGGTTGCTAGGGGCCCGGACCCCCCAAACCACATATTTGTTTAGATATTTTCCATATATTTCATGAATAAACAGAAAATATAGCATAAAGTACATCATGGAACCTCTGGTGGCCCCCCGAAGATATCGGGCCCCCAAAGGTTTCGGGTCCCCCCAAGACACATTTCTGGGTGCACCACTGATTATTATGTCAAGTAATAGGCCTTCTATAGCGTTAAACTGTGAAAAATATTTCACTATGATTTTTCGGTTTAGACAAAGTTTAATCGTGTTAACCCTCCAGTAGTGACATGAAAAAGAGGCACAACTTATAGGTAGGTCAGTCCAACAGATCAATATACACATATGAGTTCCAACCGAGGTTGGTCAAGCAAACTTCTAATAAGTACTTTACAAAATATGTTTATTAAAAAAAATATAAGTAAACATAGGTAATATAAAAAAAAACTTGCAAAATTAAAATACAGTTTTTTCTTGTCATTGGCCTCACACACTGTACATCACCATATGATTTTCCATGAACTATAATAAGAGAGAACTTATTTGTTTTTCTTGTGGTCATCAATGTCAACAAAGATGACTTTTTTTTCCATCTATTTTTTGATGCCATAAAAAATTTTTTTTGGTAATAAGCTCAGAACAGTACCGTAGAAATTTCACTACAGGACTCATAGTAGATCCAGTCATATGCTATACAAATTTTATGGTGTACAAGTTTTAGGTGTCAAAAAGCATGGAAATAAAGGAAAATTTGCACCAAAATAGTTTAAGATAAAAAGAGGTTTGAGTTAGGGAGATTGTCAAATTCACCAGTTTATTCTAAACTGTTTTGAGGTCTGTAAAATAAATAGTTATTAAAGAAAAAGAAACTTTGGTGATACAGGACTCCACTGGACACTATACAGGACGCTACACTACCAAGAGTTTATTTAAGAGTTCTGTAGGATGGTGTACAAATTTGGTTCAGCTCATTACCCACACTTTAACCTCATATTGTTTTCCTTTTCTTTCTTCTCTAGACACTTTTTTCAACCATAATTTTTTTAATTTTTCAACCGTTTTGAAACAATAATCCATTCCGGAGAGACCCAGTCAGGATCATTGCTGTATTCTAGTTTTGAAAGTTGCTTGCCTAGAATAGTAAAAAAATCATAGTGAAGTATTTCTTACAATTTAACACAGCACAAAAAAAGATCCCAATAGAAAATGTTGCCAAAATAGCAGTTACATATTTATCCAAAACAAACCTGACAAAAACCTTTCGAATATTTCAATTTATCCTCTGTTAAGTCACGTAATAGAGCACTTATCCACTTTCTTTTCCCTTCTTTGAGCTGATACCTAGTTCATTTAAATCAAGATGATTTTTTAAGGTCAAAATACTTGGCATTCCATCAAAACTAACATTATCAAGATCTCCCCAGCTGCCACAATTCATAACACCACAGAAACTAATAATAATTATTCAAACTAAGTAAAAAACTAGAAAAAAATTTAAAAAAAAAACAAAAGTAAATAAAAACATAACTTGACTTTTTGAACAAAACATGGTCCCTTTTATTTGAGATTTACTGGCTTTAATTGATTTTTTTTTAAAGAAAAACGCATTTTTCCCATGTGTACAAAGGATTAATACTTAAAACAGCATCTTTGTTGTAAATTAAATCGTTTCACTTTTTTTAAAAATTACGTTTTTTTTAACATTGCGGCTTATGGGAAAACGCTTTGTTTGTCCTATGGCAACCATCTTGGATCGAAAAACAGCTGATCGTGACAGTTCGTTAGACAAGCTAATACCTATTAGATATATTAAAATTGTTTCGATTGTGTAAAAATTTAATTCGATAAAAGTACGCACTTGGAGCACCCCAATTAGGATTTGAATCAATCAGGGATGAATTTGCAATTGCTCCCACAGAGATCTGCTCCAGCAAGGAGCGATTTTTGAGCGGTCGAGAGCAGTGCTTATCGAAAATGCTATTAGTCTAGGGCGTACTCGGCGTAAAATGCCATGGTACATTTTTTGCTCGAGATTTTTAGTTTATCCGGTTATCTATCGAGTTTACTAATTTGATGGTCTTGAACTGTTTTGGTGGTATTAATTAACAATTATTGTGGGTTTAATTTAAAAAAATAAGGACTTTGGAAGTTTGAAGATTGACGAACAACATGAAATCAGACGAATCGGGCGCCCTTTATCTGATTTAAATAATCTTCAAGCCAGGGAAAATATTACAAAAAATATTTAATAACAATATTTATGACGTTATTATATAGCTGGACCTGTGGTTGCATAGTTGCGCACCATGAAATTTGTATTTTAAACTTATTTTATTAGTTACAGAGCAGATAACACAGCATAAAAAAAGAGCAGATTTTGGTTCACGGTCACGTCACGAGCCGCCACTGAATTAGTTTTACTTTCTATAATTAATTATGGGACACCCTGTATAGGAAGCAAACAGTCTCTTTGAAATAAATAAACTACTTCTTGTATAGAACTAATGAACTAATACAATTTTTCTTTGCATAGGTTGCCTCACCTCCACCAACTGTTAAACCGGTTGTGTCTCTCAGAAAAACGAACTCAGTTGCGCAAATGTTTGAAAGAGACAGAATGCGTCGAGGTTCTGACAATTCTGTTAAACGAGCGGAGAGTATGAAGGTTAGCGGCCCTGGAGCGAAACCCAAGAGAACTCCTTCGTTTACCACTAGGAGGAGGGGATCATTTAAGTCCAAGAATCCTGGTAAGTCTGTATTTAATTAAGTTTTTCGTTTTACAACATTTATTATACTGTCGTACTTCTAGTAAGAGTCAAAAATATGATTAAAATGTTCTAGTTTACCTAACATAGAAGATGACTTTTGTCATTTTAGCACAGATTAGGTTAGTTTTTATTAAAACATCGACGATATACAAGGCAGTTTTGTCCTTAACTTTTAAACGTACAAAATATTGTTCTTTCTAAAAAAATAATTAACATTCAAACAGGTAAAGAAGGATGGAACTTGATGTTATGTCAGTCGTTGGTCGTATGGACGAATTAAAGTCGCGGTTTCTTTACCTAAGATGCTGCAAAAAAGTTATAGACGAATTACTGAAAAGATTATGTTTTTTATTTTTTGTGAATTTTTATCTTTTCTTTTTAAATATTTTTAATATTAAACATAAAATATTTGAAAAAAACGTTTTAAATAGGAAATTTAATTAAAGCAGAAAGTACTATTGTACAGTCGGGGACTTTTTAAATTGCCGTTGTATTTTTTTTTTCTGTCAAAATTAATCTTTTAAAGACATCTAAAAAAATAAATGTTTAAATACAGCGGTAAGGTTCACAGTTTTTTTGTTTTGGTTCAAACTACTTTTCCGAATTTCAAATAGGAATATTTTTTATTTTCGAGGGCGGCAATTTAAAAAGTCCTCGACTGTACAAATCTCGAATTTTGATTTGTTTTCGAGTCATTTTGACAAATACACACACCGTCAAATGTCTTGGTCCCCCTGGATATTTTAGAAAATAAATAAGTTTAAATGTTGAGATAAAGTAGAGTTTATTCCTTGTTTTATTACCAGTATAACAAATCTACAAACAAAACACAGATCCTTAAAAAAATCTATGCGCTAAAGAAAACAAAATTCAGTAATCTGTGTGATCGCCTTTTTTTCGATAAATTAACACGTCTGGGGATCCCTCGGATAAGGTTATCAACATTATCTACCGTCATATTGTTCCACTCTTCTTGAACAGCTAAAGTTAGTTCTTGAAGGGTTATTGTGAGATTTTCTCGACAAGATATTGCTCTGGCGACGTGATACCATACATGTGTGATGGGATTCATATTGGGAGAGTTGGCTGGCCAGTTCATTTTTTGGATATTTGCATTCCGTAGCATGCTTTCTACTTTTTGCATGCGATGTTGTCTCGAATTATCATCTTATTATTATTATTTGATAGTTGTTCTCACTGTATATACTTAGGTTTACTGTACCATAAGCCTTATTGGTCATCGCAGGGAGTGAGGCGGCTCCCTGGCAGTAAACTCGTTACTTTAATCCCGCTGCTTAACCAAGCCGAGTTAAGCAAGCGTAATTGTCAAGCACAGCTTGCACAATCATCATTACGCAAGGGTTGAATGATTGGTTCAATAACGTTTTCTGCATATATAGGCCTGGTCATTGTTCCCCTTTGATAGGGAACGACTTCTCTGGCCCAAGCAAGTCGTTCTGCTAATATAATATCTGGACCCCTCCAGAACCTTTGACGGCGACTGTCACTCTGTAGACCAAAGCGTGACTCATCGGAAAACAAGACGTTACGCCACTGGAGTAAAAGCTAATTACGGTGCTCTCGAGCGCATTGACGACGTGCTGCTCTATGTTATGTTGAAAGTCTAGGCATCCGCAAAGGTCTTCTTGCCCTTAAATTCAACGAATGATGCTTGTGTCGTTATTGTACGGTTCCTTCATGTGTAATGAGCCATGTAATATTCTTCCCTTTCTGAAGTCACTCTGTGTCTACCACTGACCGGTCTTCGCGCAACGCTGCCCGTTTCCAGAAAAAGAAGCAATATACGTCTTACTGAAGACCGTTGGATATTTAAACGACGCGCAATCATGTGATAAACCTTCTTTGAGTAGAGCCACTATTCTTGCTCGGTCAAACTGAGGAATCAAATTTCCCAGCATTTGTATCCAAATTGCACTATTCATGTTTTTTGTTAAACTGACTACTTGTAGAAAAATATGCATTATTCTCAAGAACCATTTTATTGCTGTTATAATTTTGTTATATTCTTAAGATAATAAAGAATTTATACTAACGAAGTGGTTGCTTTATTTCAAACCATTTAAAGAATATACCGGGGAGCCAAGACTTTTGGCGATTTGTGTAGTAAAAGGTCTTTTTCAGTTCCTTTCTGATTAAACAATAGTCAGGTGTCAGACTAATAATATAAATTATAAAATGTCTTTAGCCTAATACTAATACCCAAACACATTTTCAATTAGTCCTCACCCTCATTGCCAAGAGCGGCAGTTCTCTTGCCTCTAAGCTTTCGCTGCGCTTGATGATAACAATCGCTTCTCCTTTTCTTTTCCAGAGGTAGTCCTGCCTCCAGTTGAAGCAGAAGCCGCTCTAGACCGGAAACAAACACTTTTACCGGGCGGCAAACGGGCGACGAACCGAGCCTGGAAGTCATCGTATACCGTACTCTGCGGCCAGTTGTTGTGTTTCTTCAAGAACAAGGACGATTTTGCCGCCAGCAAAGCTACTAGTCCACCACTGAACATCCACAATTCTATGTGCTCTGTCGCTGACGACTATCAAAAGAGAAAGTATACATTTAGGTAAGACATACAATGTAAGAAGTAAAAGCCAATTTCAAATGATCCTTGGGTTAGGTTGGACTGTATTCAAAAAAAGCTCTGTTGGCAATTTAAATCCTACAACCGAGCCACCGCCAAATGATTATCTGGCTAATTATGATTTAAAAAACTTAAAACATTCTTTTACTTACATAAACTACCTAGAGACTTGTTTCTAATAACATAAAACATTTAAAAAAAACAGTTTTTATTGAAAAAATTTTTTCAAAAACATTTTTTTATCTGGTTGTTGTTCCATTTTGATACACGACTTCACCAAATTTTATATTGCTGCTGTATTTTTTAAAGAAAATATAACCAAAAACGTTTAAAAAATCCTCAACTTTAGAAATACAGAGCATATCTCGAAAACAAAAGTTTTGACCCCCATGTTATATTAATTTTATTTATTATTTTGATATCCTCTATTAGTCAACAAAATATTGTGAGTCATACCATTTACACCCTGTATATCAATTTATAGGTTGTATGGAATCATAATTTAACACGTTTTATAACTTTATCGGTTGATTCACAGTTAATTTGTAGATGACGCTTTAGGCGCACACCGTTGCGCAGGTCGTCACGTTCACAACATAATTATCGTTTACAGCCTTTCAATATGGAGGCACAGCCTACCTAACTACCAGCTTACAGACTGTAGTCGGCGCCATTCATCGAATTGTGAACAAAAAAATAAAACTCCCTTAAATTTAACGGACCGCTACTTTTAAAAGATTTTTTATTTTAACTTTTGTTTCTTAATCAACCTATTGACATTGCTTACAGGAATTTCATCCACGTATTATTTAAACTAATTTTTATTGCCAAACATCAAAAGCGCAGAAAGGTAAACGTGAGATTAGCTTAGACCGTCTTAAGGTGCGATAATAAAGTCGAAGCGATATGACACGACAAGGAACGAATTTTTGAATAAGATATTGCTTTAAGGAGGAAAATAGGAAATATTTACCACTGCAATTATTGTTTTAAAAAAATTATTTTACAAAAATATAAAATATTTTAGGTATCTTATAATATAACTAGTAACAAAAAGTAAAAACGTATATTTATATCCTCAGAGCGAGAATACTTGATCAAATTACATTGATAATGCCTTAAAAATAAATTTTAACCATGTATGTTGTTTTTTTATTAAACTTTAATCTAATAGAATTATGCTTATCATTCATAGTTTTTTTATTTTTATAAAAAAGTTAAACGGTGATCAAGCATCCACCCTTTCCCCTAAACGTCATTCAAAATTTTTTCAAAAAACGTCATTCAAAATATAGGTTTTTGATCAAAAGCTCTTCGAAATACGAACAGTGACCCTATTAAATAAAAGTATATTTGTACCTCACAATATCTTTGGGAAACCTGAAGAAACGTTTCATGAAGTCATAGCTTTTAAATTTTCAGTTTTTTTACTGCACAAACATGGCCAGCATTACGATTCTCCATATCAGCACTGTCAAAAACACAGAAAACTAATCCTACACACTCACAAAAAAATAGTCGAAAGCACACGCTACTGAATTCGATAAGCTCTGAAAACCCAGGAGCACCTGACTTGATAGCTTCTAACGAAAAATGGTCGGCTGCGCGAAGATCGGCGCAAAGCGTTCCCGCTAAACAAGTCTGTAAGCTGATTGTTAGGTAGACTGTGTGGTGGCTTCAAAATACGTATTAAAGTAAAATGTTTTTACCTTGTAAGTGAAAACTTTTTCGGTTTTGGTTTTTCGACATCACTATGATCGTGACAGGTTCAGCGCACTTGAGGTTGTAAAAAAATTCTAAACACCAAATAAAATACTTTTCTTAGTAAAAATTTTTACAAAATCAGCTCTCATTGCAGTTAACTGCAGTTTTTCGCTTCTCCTGTAAAGTTTTTAAAAATTCACTTACGAGAAACTGCACTTGGATCTTCGATATTAGGTTGAGGTTTAATTTATAAGGCGCGCGTGCTTTTTGAAGTTGTTTAAGGTTTGTGCGTCACAAAATATGTTTGTCATGCAATCTCGGCTATCATTGAAAAATAAAATAAAAACACTACTTTACAATAAAAACATTTTTTTCTTTTGCCCAACGATAATTTGTGCTAATTTTCTTTTTCAACTAATCATCAAAATATAGATTACATATTTTTTACGTTTAAGTTAAAGTTTACTCATTTATACTTAAATGTGTAATTAATAATAACGGAGTAAAATATACCCGATTACCGGGTTCATTGTAAAAAATTAACTTTTTTTTATTAACTGTTCAAATCATACCCCATCCAATCAATTCACTGTGTTGAAAATTTTCAATTTCTTTTAGGCTAACCATAACTGATGGTGCAGAATTTTTGTTCTCCTGTGCCTCCGAAGTTGACATGATGGATTGGGTGAATAAAATTAACTTCAGGGCGCGATTACCACCCAGTCAACAGTTATTACATTTCGAAATATCCAGGGTAAGTTTAATCAGTGTATCAGTAATTTCTTTTTGTACATGATGAAATAGTCTTGGCCAAGATTACGAAGGCTCAAATAATATTAAAATATAAGCAGCTTGGTTTCCACATTCCAAATGACTGTAGTTTGGAAACAACCAGAAAATTAGACAACAACAAGATAAATCTCTCATACACATGAACTTTAAAACACTTGATAGAAGCACCATTACTTGCGAAAGTGAGGTATGGTTAATAAAATAGAAAACCAAACCGAACCGTTGTTAAAAACAAGTGCAGATCGGTCCAAAAAGCACTAACAAACTTCTGTGGAACAGGAACAGGTTAGGACGGACGCGACTCGTTTCCAACAAAAATAACAACTGACAGTCTCCGCCATTTCGACGAGGCCGCGATAAAATCAAAGTATAGCGAGTTTGATTTGGATGATGTTATGTGAAAGACAACCACAGGAAGTGGGACGACAAATACATAAACTTGCCTGTGCGATTCATACTGCGACCCATGAGACAACCAGAATGTCTCCTTTCTTTGTAAATTTTGGTAGAAATATGTGGAAAAGATTACTCTAAGCCAGTTTTGTTATCTGAAGAGAATGGTTTACAATCTGCAGCTGAAAGTATGAACGAAGGTTTCCGGAAGCTCTATGCTGATGTTAAGAGAAGGTTAGAGGTGGAGGAGAAAAAAACGTAGTTCAGTATAATTTGCGTACAAGGGTACCCACCTTTGTTGTGGGTCAGCGTGTTTGGAAGAAGAATTATGTGTTGTCAGATGCTGCGAAGTTTTTCTCAAAGAAATTAGCACCGAAATTCGTTGGTTCTTATGTGATTAGAAATAAAATTTCTCCATGGATATTTGAGCTTCAGGAACCATCGGGTAAAGTACTACCAGGGAGTTGGCATGCCAAAGACCTTAAGTCGGCAGCGGACCTCTCCGATTAACCCTTTAAGATAATCGTCTTGAAGTTGGAGGGGGGATTATGTAACGTGACATTTTTACTCTTAAGTCATACGTTACGTTAACTGATTGCCTAAGAGTCCCTATCATTTCTGGTCCGTATTTCCGCTTGTTCAATGGTAATGTGAAATCCATGGTAGACACATTTTTTACCTTCCTAGCCCGCGGAGCAATGGCTAGAGAAGGTATTATTTTCGACGAAAAAAATGTTTTTGAGATCACGCCGCCAAATGTGTTATTTGGGTGTATTTTGACCTATCTTAGCAATATTGTCGTGATGTCTGTGTGTATGTGTATTTCTGTCTATAACACGATAGCTCCTAAACCGCTGCACCGATTTTTAGAAAATTTTCAGGTAAAACAGTGTTCGACACTAACTTTAACGAACTTAGATTTTGGTAAAAATCCATTTATGCTAATGACAGTTTTTGGACAATTAAAAAACTTAAAAAATGCTTTTTAACGGAGCATCGCAACAATATGCTGTTTTCGGAATATTGGAGATTACATTTTGCTCAATAATTTATGTTATAACTAAGAACTTCGTAGGAGCTTTAGTTTCCCAGATATTTACAAAAAAACTTTTTTCAATGCTGATATATCATGGCTTCACTTGAGGTGTGCTAATGGGCTAGTTAGGAAGGTATCAGATCCATCATGGATCCATTTATTTTTATTTTGGTTGGTTGGCTCTAGCTGTTCTTGAATCTCTGTTCAAATTGGACTACGGAGTTGAAAGTCCTTACTAGAATCAGAATTCTAGTTATTGGACGTCTGCAAAACTCACACCAAATACAAGATGGTGGCAAAAACATATATTTTTTTGGAAAATCCAAATATTTTTTATTGGTGAACCGATTTTTAAATGAAAACAATTAAAAATTACTAACAAGTAATTATTCTAGGATCCCAGCGACGAAATAAGTTCCCAATCAAGCCGAACTTCTAGTCCCGACGTTGCCGATTTAGTAATCCTAAGAAACCACGACCCGCAAGCGATAAACGGCAACGCCGCATCGCACAACAGCAGTCGACATACATTAGGTAAATCACTAAATAAACTGAACCCATTTTCTAAAAGTTCGTAAAAACTCGCTTTTAAATAAAATATTTTAAATCGAAGTCTTCTGAAAATAGACTCGACTTCAGCCAATTTTTTGTTACCTCAAAAAACTAGGTGATTCCAGGTTATTGTGGTATTGATAGTTGTTCAAAAATTTTGAAATAATGATATTGGGTATAAATTTATCCAGAATTCAGCAAACTAATTCTAGTAGCCACAGAAGCAGTTAAAAATAAAAACTTTTACACTGGAAATATGGCTCACAAAAATTCTCAATCGTAGTATATATTTTTTAAATTTCAAATCCATATTCGGCAGTAAATTCGTTCCAAAAATGCCTGGCACCACCTAATTTTATTATTGTGATTGTGACATATTTACCAGTGGGTTAAAAAAAAAGAATCATGAAATAAAGGCAATGCACGGGTATATCTAAACTCTTTTGTAAAAAAACATTTATTTTTATTAATTTTTTATTCTAGTTTACTTAAGCCTTAACGGATATAATTTTTTGTTTTGTTTGTCTTTTACTAAAACTTATTGCTACTTATTAATGTTTTTGGGATTTGTTTTGTTCAATAACAATGTTTTTTTATTAATAAATTAGTATTTATACACCAATTTTCGTTTGTAATTGCTTTTTTAAATTTATTATTAACAATTTTAAAATATTAAAAACATAACTAAATAAAAACTCCAATTATCTATGGTGGGTGTATTTTGGTTTCTAAAAAAATATCTAATAGTAAAAACCGCATCTCAGTACTTAAGCTAACTTAAAACAAGAAATTAAAAAATGGAGGAAAAAAAATCAAGTTAACTAAAACATGAGTCCCAAATAAAAGTAACTACATGGTGATTTCGGAAACGGTAAGACATACAAGTATGGGTTAAATGACAAAAAGGTGGAGCTATTCCAAATCCAATCAGATGCTCTATCTATCTATCTATTTAGCCTTCTTCGATCCATCTTTGGACATATGCCTCTCCCAATATCTTCCACTCTTCTCTGTCTGTCGCTGTGTTCATCCATGTAGTTTCCGCATGTTTATTCAAATCGTCCGGCCATCTCATTTGGGGTATTTCCCTACTTCTTTTATTTTCCCAAGGTCTCCAGTTTACAATAAATTTTATTTTTGTTTTGTTTCTTATCCTTTCATTCCTTTTTCTATCTGTTAGCTTTACATATAACATTTCTTTTCATTGATCTTTGGGCTGTGTTACCTTATCCATGTTTGATTTTGTAAGTGTCCAGGTCTGGGATCCATAGGGAATTACAGGAAGGATACATTGCTGCCCATTCCAATTTTACTCATCTCTTGATTTCAGCTTTTGGGTTTCCTTTTTTTAGTTTAAGAATTTGTCCCAGGTATATATATTCCTCTACTTGTTCTATTTTTTCTTGGTTTATTCTGATCGTGATATCTTCATCTGTGTTTGTTATGATTTTAGTTTTAGTGTAGTTCATACTCAAGCCTATATTTTTAGCTGCTGTATTCTGTCTGTTTGAATAGTTTAGGGGATATTGTGTCGCCCAGTCTGACACCTCTTGTTATGAGGATTGACTTGGTTCCTTCATGGATTCGCTATATATATATACAGGGTGTTTCAAAATTCAATAACATGATTTTAATGTTAATTTCCTTGAATGATTTCAAGATAAAAAGTTCATATAAACATAGGTCCACAAACGCTTAGTTTTCGAGATACAGGGTGATAAAATGTTGTTTTTTTTAGCTCTTACAGTTTTTGAGATATTTAGCTCAAATTTGGCATGTGTATTTAGTTATAGGAACTACACTATTAGGCATGCCGAGTAAGTTTTATTTAATTTGTTTATTTTGATATTCCCGGCATACCACATTGGAGCATTTTTTTATTTTATGATAGCAGCCTTTGATGCAACAGCCATTTTCTCTAAAACAGTTAAAGATGAAAAAAATTGCAGGAAACAAAAAAGTTTGCAAATGAAACAAGGATTTTATTTCTTCTATTAAACTACCTACTTCTGGCTACCAGTGGCTTACAACGAAAAAAATTCCAGGGGAAAAGGCGACATGACCCCTGAAAAAGTATCACTCTGTAGATTTGTACTATTATTTGGCATGCTTAACAGTATAGGGCCTATAACTTAATATACGTGCCAAATTTAAACTAAATATCTCAAAAACTAACGATCTATAAACAAAAAACCAAAAAAATCTGGATCTCAAAAACAAGTCGTTTGAGGACTTATGTTTATATGAAAATTTTGTCTTCAAATCACTTAAGGAATCAAAAACTAAAATTATGTTATTGAATTTTGAAACACCCATTGGCACTAAAAATGTTTTTTCTTTTTAAAAAAATTAAATATTGTCTGTGTGCATTTTGTGTCCTATTATAGAATCAGGTAGGTATTCGTGGGTAGAGGACAGACCAAAAAGAAACTAAGGTACCTTTGGCAACGTTTCGGATTTAATTAATCCTTTTTCAAGCCTCAGATAGAACCCAAGAAACATTTCTATCTGAGGCTTGAAAAGGGATTAATTAAATCCGAAACGTTGCCAAAGGTACCTTAGTTTCTTTTTGGTCTGTCCTCTACCCACGAATACCTACCTGATTAAATATTGTCGCCATCTTGTAAACAAATTTAATAAAAATGGGTAGTTTTGTATTAGTGTATACGGCCAATCGAATGACATAAAGCGTTCTATTTTTTTTAAATCAGTTTCCGATTTCCTCATGTTGTTACTTTACTCTGGGACACCGTATTTTTCTTGGGATTATTTAGCTAGAAGTTGACCAAAAATACACATCATTTTTTAGTTTGAGTTTTTAGTATTTTTGTAAAAATAAAATGTATGATAAACCACCTAATATAGGCACAAATGTAGTTCTAATTAATTAAACCTGAATTTAACAGAGAGTCCGCCGCCTTTACCTGCGACAGAACCGCCCCGTACTGCCTACGCCTCGATTAAGAGGTACCCTAGCAGTACTAGCGCTTATCGAAACGAGAACAGGGGAAATACGGCCTACGGTTAGTGATTGGATTCTGCATGCATGTTTCAATATTGCACATTATCCACTATACCGCGTTGGAAGCCACTTCACTCTGTTTCTGGTACCATTATAACCTCTAGAACCGAAAATTCAATAATAAATTTTTCAAATACCAAATTGCAAATAATGCAAGAACCTAAAACTATAAACAATAAATAAAATTAAAGAAATAAAAATTATAAAAAGATTTTTCTTGGGCCTGGACTCGAACCCGGAACTTTTTGCTCTGTACGCAAACACTCCTACATTAAGCCACCAAAGACCATACATAAATTTTCGGAAAACTTCTACTCATGTATGTGTGTGGTGTCTCAATACAAGAACGAGAAACTTTCAGAGTATTAACTCGATCAAGCCATTCAACTGACCTCTATAATTCTTCTTTCCCACTGTCAAAGGTATGGAATCTCAAATTAGACGTAAACTATCAACGTCTGAAAACATGAGATCACCTTTTCCATGTGTTAAAATTTTTTGATCGCAATGGGCCAATATAATTCTCAAATACCAAATTGCAAATAATGCAAGGACCTAAAACTATAAACAACAAGTAAAATTAAAGAAAGAAAAATTATAAAAAGTTGGTCTTCGGTCGGGACTCGAACCCGGAATCTCTTGCTCTGTACGCAAACGCTTTTACATTAGCAAGAGATTCCGAATTCGAGTCCTGGCCGAAGAAAAACTTTTTGTAATTTTTCTTTCTTTAATTTTACTTGTTGTTTACACACGGAAAAGGTGATCTCATGTTTTCAGACGTTGATACTTTACGTCTAATTTGAGTTTTCATACCTTTGACTGTGGGAAAGAAGAATTATAGAGGTCAGTTAAATGGCTTGGTCGAGTTAATACCCTTAGAGTTTCTCGTTCTTGTATTGGGACACCACACACATACATGGGTAAAAGTTTTCCGAAAATTTATGTAGGGTCTTTGGTGGGTTAATAAAAGAGCGTTTGCGTACAGAGCAAGAGATTCCGGGTTTGAGTCCCGGCCGAAGACAAATTTTTTATAATTTTTCTTTCTTTAATTTTACTTGTTGTTTAAATTGTTTTTTGTTGTAATCCTAATACTTTGTGTATGCCTAGTAACAGTATGTTATAAAACAGGCGATGAAAAGACATTTTTTGTATATGCATTATTTTTTGCTCTTTTGGAGATTTTCCTAGTTTTGTCTCGTACAGTCATAATTAATTATTATACTGACTATACGGTACCAGGTACTTTACTAAAAGTGAAAGGATCACACATGAATAATAGGCACCCTGATACGTCACTTTTCATTCCGATCTTTAATTTTTATCGCTGATCCGTCACTCGAGGATAAAAAGTGGTAATTTTAACCTTAAAATGCGGGATAAAAAGCACTTTATTGTACACCTCGTTGTAGGGACACTCGAGAACCGCAGAACCTTTTAAAAATACTCCCCACGACAAAGACACCTTGGAAATGTGCATGTTTTTATATAGGATTAGTTTTAGTAAGAACCTCAAAAATATTCCTAAAAAACTACGTAGTTGAGTAAATAATCGAATTTTTGGTATAAAGACAAGATAAAAGCAAAATATTGATAGTGTTTGAAAATACCTCCATAGTAGAAGATAATCATACCTACTTTGAGTAAAATCGATTAAATAAAAAAAGTTATGTAAACATTTAAACCCCTTTTCTCCATCTTTAAAGATCCATCGATATTTTTTGGGACATGGTCTTATAAAGAATTGATTAAAGTATGCGATAAAGAACTGTATACCTTGCAGCCAATTCTCCGTTAGTTAAAAGACGGCAATAATACATTGTTTCCCTATGTTATTGCAATTCTCGTCTAGGGGTTATATGGTCAAAGCTTGTTTATCTATGGATTCGGATATTATTTTATCAGGTTATGGAAGCAATTAATTTTTTATATCAGTTTATAGATTTTTTTAATAGGCCAGTCATTAAAGCAAAAAAAGACCCCCAGCTCGCAAAAGGTGGTGTAGTCGCGATTTTGAAATATGTTGTTCACATTGGAGTTCTAAAAAAAAAGAGTTTTAGACCTTTGTGTGCACAAAAAGGTTTTTTTTTAAATTATTTGGTTCCTGTACATTTCAGAAAAAAGAGTTTTAAACAAAAAGTTAAACAATAAAATTTTCTAAAAAAGCGCTTTTATACATTTTTTCGTCGGACGACTGGTTTTCGAGTTATAAGGCTCATCATTTCGCCGACATTTTGGATTTTGACCAATTTCTTTTTTTAGTAGCCTTTAACTTAAAAACTGCTTATTTTTGGGAAAATATGATAGATTGTTTATATTTTTATATTGTTTTAAAGATAATTTAAATTTCAACAATATAGAGGAAAACGAGATTTTTTGGAAAGCTTAGTTTTTAAGAAAATTGAATAAAACAAGTAAAAATTAAAAAAGATTGTAATTTAAAAAAAATAACTTCAATATTAACATATAAATAATAGCTTTAACGCCACTTTGTTATACACTGCCTACATTTAAAGACCCTTTGACATATTTTAAGGTAATATTTCTTTAAAATATGTCATACCTAAAGGGTCTCTAGGTAAAAGGACATTTTATTTTCTCTAAAAAAGGTATTTTATCGTTTTCCCCAAAATGCCTAGTTTTATGAAACTGAATTAACCCAAAAAAACATGATTTTTTTTCGTGAACCTAATAAATAACCCCAGTTTAGGGATACCAATTAAGTGCTAATTGTGGGCTTGACTCACTTAAGTGATACATCGTTGAAAAGATAATTGAATTTTCTACAATTAAATTTATTAGACATTTTTTGTCAAATGCTTACCTTTTGAGAAAATTACATAAAACTTAATAATTTCGGTTTATTTTGCATATACTATAGAAATACATGGGAAACGGGTGTACGTACTTCAGGGTTCGTATCAGTAAGGGTATCACCCAGACAACTTAATGATATGTCATATTATAGGTTATTAATTAGTCTTTATGTTATAACCTATTTTTGTAAAAAATAAAAAGGTTTGAAATTGGTCAAAATCCAAAATGACAGCTAAATGTTTAGCCTTATTACTCGAAAACCAATCGTCTGATAAAAAAACGTGAAAAGCGCTTTTGTAGAAAATTTGATTGTCTTCAACTTTTGTTTAAAACTTTTTTTCTAAAACTCAGGAACAAAATCATTTAAAAAAAATCCTTTTCGGGCACACTAAAACCAAGATGGCGAGGGGAATCGCCCCCTCCCAAGGAGTGTGAACAGCATACGTCAAAATGGCGACTACATCACATTTTGCAAGCTAATATTCTATGATGACTGGATTATAAAAGAAATGTCTGCTTTTAAATTTAAAATTTCCAAGCTTAAATAATTCATTAAGCTTAAGCCATTTGTTTTTGTGTCTCTTTGGGCGCATCTAACCCACAAACCAGTGAACCGAAATTGGCTCAGTAGTTTCGGAGGTAATGTTGAAGAGTTGTTTGATAGCGGTTACAATTACAAGTGCCGGTCGTAGAAATTTTGAGAACCACAAATAAAATTTTAAAGCAAGTGTTTTATAAAGGCCTTCAGCGCGCATAAGTTTGTAATTTTTTTACAATTTAAAGTAGAGCATGCGCATAAGATACTTTTTGTTTCTTTAGGTTAATTCAGACTCACAATATGCATACTTACATTTACATAAACTAGAGGCCATTTTATACAAGTGGTGATCAATGTATTGTCAACTTTAAATGGTAAAAAAATATATAACCGCGTACCGGTATGAGTGATGAGTAACAGGCTGAACTTTCGTAAATAGATTAATTTTGTTAAGACGCCCAGTTCTTTCCTCTGCGAACATTCTGATTCTGAGACTGATTTCTAACAGAGTGCGCAGGCGCTAAATGTCAATTTAGTGGCTGTAAAAAAACTCATTAAGCAGTAAAAATACATTTTTTGCTGCACTCTATTAGGAATCACTTTCAAAGATTTTCGCAAAGGAAAAATCGAGGGAAAAATTAGTGCGTCTCGGCCAAATTAAGCTATTTACTGCCTGTTACTCATCACTTAAAAAGTAGACCAGTGTACTGTGGACTATATATTTTTAGTCTTACGCATTAGAGCTTATAATATAACCTAATGAACAAGTAAAAACAATGTAAAAAAAAAGAAGAAAAATGTCATTTTTACTCTAAACGAAAACATAAGTTTAAAGTTGGTCTAAAGTTGAATATAATGTAAGTTGGCTTGTGACCAAAAATTAAATGTGGCCCTCTAAAAATTCCTATACACGCTTCTACGGTGTTTTGATAATTTTGTAAATTATTTTTTTTTCTTTCGAGCCAACCTTCTGTATAAAGGAAAGCAGTGTAAGTAGATTTTAAGTGTTACAGGTTACGTTAGGTACAAAAACAAATAAAGTGCCAGAAGTTGAAAACAAATGGGTATCAAAATGTAAGTAATCGATTTTTTTCTTGGGCGTGTTTCTTCTGCAAACAGTTTATACTTTTTACAGCATATACTATTTCCAAGTAGACCTTAATACTTTTTACATCCTTAATACTTTTTACATTGCTTTACATCTAGCTTGTATTATATTTGATAGTTTATTTATGCATAAGTAAATCCTAATACTTTATACATTACTTACCTATATTTCTTACAATACCTAGCTTATATTACTTTTTATTTTATTTGTGCCTTATGCAAGTAGACCTTAATACTTTATACATTACTATAACGCTTTTTATTGGGGCTTTTTTACTTTTCTATACTTACTTTATTCTTCAGTTGGTGTTAATTAATCAAATTTGTATTTTGCTTTGAGATACAGATTTATATTTCAACTGTAAGAACACGTTTTTGATAAATAGGAAAGCACATTTTGATAAAAGAGATTCTTAGTTTATAATATGCTTTTCTAAATAACTATACAGGGTGAGTAGGTGGACAAATGAAGAGGGGTGATTCCTTGCCTTATTTAAAGACCAAAATTGTATATAAACATAGGTGTCCAAATGCTAAGTTACGGAGTTCAGAGTTTTGAGATTTTAGAATTCTTTTAAGTTTTTTTTTAAATATCTTCTGCAGTTTTTAAGATATTTAGCTCAAATTTAAAAAAAAATTACGCTATAAGGTTTACATGATTAAACCAACTACTTTCAAAACTCTACAGGGTAATATTTTTGCAGGGGTCATCGTTTTTCACCCACTGAACTTTTTAGCAGTGCGCTACTGGTGAATTCCAAAATACGAAATAAATTGTTTGTTAAACCCAAAAACTTCTTGGTTTCTTGCAGTTTTTTTGTACCTGCTACCGTCATCGAGCAAAAAAATAAAAAAACGATTCGCTAAATGTCTTTTTTAAAAGTGTTTGCAAATTATAAAAAATTGCTTTTCCACAACGGTGGCAGGTACAAAAAATACCTGAAATAAAAAAGTTTTTTAACAAAGCAGGATTATTTTTTTGTATTTTAGAATCTACCAGCGGCGCATCATTAAAAAATTTAGGGGCAGGGAATATATCAACGCCCTGTAGCTTTGTAACTAAGCGTTTGCGGATCTATGTCCATATACACTTTTAGTCCTAAAATAAGCCAAGGAATCACCTTTCTTCCTTTGTCCACCTACTTTAATATTTTGGAAAATAAAATGAACTGGTCGTTTTGATGTACCTTCTTTTATTAATTCATTAATATTATAATAATCACTAAGCAGGCAATACATAATAATGCTTATTCAGCCATGGGTATGGTATTGTAATAAAAGGTTCAATAACTAATCTATTTCCTATTAAGTTCAAGAACCTAACTCCTAGTACACTACTTATGACTCACCCTGTATAAAATATAACAATATAACAAATTTGTAAAAAATTTAATAAAATAAACAGTTTTAAAATTCCTGTTGGCAGCTACCAGGGGTTCACAATACCCCTTTTTTTCTGGCTGTTTAGAAACAGGTTTTATATATATATGGGAAAATGGCATATATTTTTGTAATTTTATAAAATATGTACCCCTTGCTGATCCTGAAATAACAAGTTTATCTAAGCTATACAGGGTGTAATTTAAATGATGCACCAAAATTTAAGGGTTGGTGTAGTTGTGTAAGTTTTTTGTTTCCATGTTATAGCATTTGTTAGCGCTCGCTACATTTGACAAAAAAAAATTTCAATAATTTTTAAGTATGTTTTAAAAATAATTTTAACATTCAATTGTTACACAATTCCGATTATTTGTAATTTTTATAAAAAGTATAACAAAAAGTCGAAGAAAAAGTTTACTTCCACCCCTGTATCTAAAAAATAAAGAGATTTGTTGCAAATTGTAATAGGTTTTTTTTTCTTATATTGACCTGTTAAGAGTTTGGTGCATCATTTAAATTCCACCCTGTATAAATGGAATCTAGCTTTCTAGAACGGCAAAGTGAACTTTACAATTTTAATGCATGTTTAAACTTATGCACTTTTGTTTGCTTTGTTCTTTTTCTCTCAGATAATGACATAGAGAGAGAGAGTTGGGTGTAAAATTGTGATAATAGAGATTGAAATTGTGCATGCGCTTTTATAATATTTCTCAAGGCTGTTTACAGAAAATAAAATGATTGTGGTAAAATTGGCTGAGTTCAAATATCGCTTTTTATTTGGTATATTTCAAGGGCGTATCAAGCAGGCTGCCCCCCTTTCTTATATTTTTTTAAATCAGACAATGACGTTTCTTAACTTAAGAATGCCATGAAATTCAGAAAGCTGCCCCCTTTCAGTTTTGGGCTGGATACGCCCTTGGTATGTTTAAATTATCATCATTATTACGCTTATTATTTTGCAGGTTTTTGTTAAAAGGCAAAATATTTTTATGCGAATGCACACAATTTTCTTAAATAAATAAATAGATAATAAAACAAATAATTTTTGATTCATACAAATCCACTGTATTTGCATGATCAATTTCTAAATCAAATGGCTTCTAAATTCGTAGTTTGCACAACTCTCAAAAATTATATGATAATAATAGATATATTATTCTTGCGCCCTGGTCCAGGGGGTTTTCGTATATATCAACCAAGGTCTACTAAGCTTAATAAAAGAGATACAAAAAAATTTCAATCCAGAAGTTTTAGGGTTTATCCTAAGCCGCCAGGAAATGAAAACACAAACATGTTAAAACTCTTACGGAACACCCTATATAGTAAACCTATGGATAGATCTTTTTTCTGAATCTACAGGTATATAATATTTTGACACTTGGTCCAAGTGCTATTTTGTTAATCTACTCAATAAAATTAGATTTTTTAATTCAGAAAAAAATACCTATTTAATTTAAGTTTAATATATAGGGTGTTCCGTAACCTTTGCGATATTCTTTTGTTTGGTAACATTTCCTGGCGATTTAGAATAACGACCCTACAACTTTTGTATTTACACTTCTTTGCCATCTCTCTTAGTAGTAGACCGACCTTGTTTGACATATACGGAAACACTCTGTACACCCCGTACCCACCACTTTAATAATAACCGAGAAAAATCAGTGTTAAGCTTTCACACGGCCTCAGTATATCTGATCAAAAATTTAGCAAACTATAATATAAGTTTTTTTAAACTAATTTTAATGCCCTTTTAATTAAGTAAATTATGATGCAAATATGACATGGATTTGTATGGCATGGATTTGTATAAATCGGACTGTCCCAAATTAAGTGTCCACTATTGCTAACTTTGTTAATTATTGAAGAGAAAGAATAGTTTAAATTAGGAAACTAGTAGAATTTTTAACGCCTTTCAGGATTTAAGGATAAAAGAAACAATCGAGCATCACATTTTCTATTGTTTAAGAAAAATAAAAAAATAACGAAAACCTTTTTTATGATAAATCTGGTAGTTTGCTAATTTAAACTCTTCTGTATCTTTAGTAGTAACGAAGTTAGAGTGAACACTTAGGAATTTGGAACTGCCTGGACAGGGTGTCCTGAATTTGAGTTTTTTCAGTGGTTTTAGGTGATTCTAGGTCATATATAAAAAAACTGAACCCCACTTACGAGGCTCGATTTTCAAGGTAAAAACCGCACTTTTATATAGCAAGCTGTTTTCAAACCACGGGGGGTTTTTGAAAAGTCTGCAATTAATTGCTTTTTTATAAAGAATCCAACTATAAAATTATATTTAATATGTCACCTTTAGTGAATGAGCTTTTTTTATATACTACTACTAGAACGTTTTTCTACGTTGTCCGACGCCTATTCTCCACCTCCTTCGATCCTGGCAATCATCTTTTGTCAGGTTTGAGGACTCATTGATCTTTGGATTGACTGTTGCCATTCTAGTTTAGGACGCCCTCTTTTACTGCGCCCTATTGGTTGCCATTCTAGGACCTGCTTTGTTAATCATTCGTCGTTCGTCTGTTGTACATGGCCGTACCATATCAGTTGTCTTTTAGTGATGTCATCCGTTATGCTTCTCTCGATTCCCATTGTTTCTTTCATGATCTCATTTCTTATATGATCTGTTCTAGATATTCTCATTGAACTTCTTATTGCATCCATTTCGACACTTTCCATTTTTCTTTTGTATTTTTCTGTTACGCGACAAGTCTATTCCATACAATAGCGTGTTTTTCACCATTGTTTTATATATGTTAAATTTTACATTCTTTTTGATCTCTGCTCCATCAAATACTGTTAAGACATTCAATATCTTTTTTTGCTTTTACTATTATTTTTTCCAGTTCTTTACAGTCTGTTCCTGTCTTATCAATTGTGACACCCAAGTATACATACTCGTTGCATGGAGATATTGTTTGTCTATTGTCTAGTTCTAACTCACTTGATTCGTTTCCAATACATAAGTAAATGTCCATAATTTTTCTGCTGGAACAGTATCATATGCTTTTTGTAGGTCCACAAAGGTAACATGAGTCTCTATATTTCTGGCATTTCGTTTCTCAACTGTCATTAGCATTAATGGATTTTTCCTAAAATCTAATCAGCTCGTCTCAGTGTCGAACACTATTTTACCTAAGAATTATCGCAGTTTAGGAGCTATCGTGTTACGGACAGATATACATACAGACACACACAGATAGACATCACGATATTGCTAAGATAGGTCAAAATACACTCAAATTTTCAGCGTTATTAAAAAAAAAATTCGTCGAAACTAATACCTTCTCTAGCCATTGCTGCGCGGGTTAGGAACGTAATAAAGAGGTAAATAAATAAGAAAAATAAAATATTGAATGTTTAAAGCAAATTTTAGCCGGATTTCAAAAATCGAATAAAAAAAAGTCCATTCTATAGGAAAAATATCAACTTTGTAATATCTTAAAAACTAAAAGAAACATTTAAAATTTTATTTGACAGTTGGATTCTTTATTAAAAAAAACTATAAAAAAGCATCTTACATAAAAAAATAAATTTTCATAAATAAAAAAGTATACAAACTAAGGGGAGATCGCTACTCCAAAAAACTTGCAGTGATTTCCATTTTTCCGTAATGATTTCTAGTGATTTCCAGATGTTTCTCAGTGATTTGCTGGTGATTCACAGCGATTTTCACGTGATTCCCAGAAAAATATACAGTGATTACCACTCGCGAATTTCCCCTATAGAGACAAAATATTTGTACCTTAAAAAAGTCAATATCAAGATTTCCACCTTTAATCATCACTTGAAAATGAAGGCTCTCAAGTGAGGGTCAGTTTTTTTCTATCTCCCCTAGAAGTGCCTGAAATTCCTCAGAAGCATTAAATTTGGGGGATCCTGTACTTCTTCGTTTAGAATTTTTGAAACACAACTTCGCAAAATTTTAGGAATTTTTTTGCAAAAACTCATCATTCATTCAACTATTAGTTGTGTTCTGTTTTTTGAGCTATAAAATCGGTTCAATAATTTTTATTTTCCATTTACAGACGCTGAACTTCACCGACACACCCCGAAACAAGATTCACCTCAAAGGCCTTCTTCGATAAGCGGCCACGACTCCAGCAAAATGTCACATCGGATTCGAGATTTATTTGGAAGAAAAAAGCAACCTAAGTAAGAAATTATATTACTTGTGATCTTAAAGCATTGAATTTCAGTTCTCTATGCTTGTCATTAGTCAACTATCAGGTCAGGTTCCCCTAAAGAATTTGATAATAAGGTAACTAAAACACAAGAACGTGTTTTCTCTTGAACATGCGTCGATCAAAGGATACGTATTTAGTTCTAAACACAGCTTAATCCTAAATCTAAAGTGAAAATTATATTTATTACTTGGAATCTTAAAGTATTGAATTTCAATTCTCTACTTATAATTAGTCAACTATCAGATCAGGTTGCACTAAAAATTTTGATAACTAAAACACTAGAACGTGTTGTTTTTAAGCTACGTTTTCTCTTGAATATTCGCAGCTGATGGTGGATGAAATGGTGCGTGTTCATCAGGTTTAAACACAGCTTAATCTCCAAATTTAAGGGGGGAAATTATATTTATTATTTTTTATCTTAAAGCATTGAATAACAATTCTCTAAGCTTGTAATTAGGAAACTATCAGATCAGGTCACTGAAAATTTTGATAACTAAAACACTGGAACTGGATCAAAGGGTGCGTTTTCAGGTCTAAACAGGGCTTAATCCCTAAATTTATGGGGGCGAAACGGATGCTGATTTGGAAATGGATGTTTTATGACTTAAATTCGAGCCCTTTAATGAGAAAATATGTTTCTTCTTTTATATCAAGCAATAGTTTAACCTATTATGGAAAATTCAAAATGACTGCTTTTTGAAATACATAATTATTTAATGCAAAGGTTTGATATTTACGATTTTGGAAAAGCATTTCCAAAGTGAGTGGATACATTTTTTAATTAGGGTTGAATATTTTTAAGTACTTATTAAACGTTTTGCTTAATTTTTACCAACACAATTAAATTTTTTTACAAGCTTGCCGAGCAAGTTAGCTAGTTCCAATTTTATTATTAAATAGTTTTCAAATCCCCTAAATTAAGTTTCACATTCATTTCTTGAATATACTCGTAATGCATCTTTTACACAAACTTGCTGGAGAAATTTCATTCAGCTTCAATAATTTATAAACATCACAATTCGTTATGTTTTTTCGTCGCAGGTATATTTTTTTCCTTTCTATCTTTCTTAACTTCAATAAGGAAGTTTTTTTTTCAAGTTTTTAAAAACCCTGATTGAAAAATGATTAAAAGGTATGCTCTAAAGATAGTTTGTTGTATATTATTGTTGTGGATTATATATTTTTTATAAAATAAATTTATATTTAATAGGTTTAAAATGTTACTTTTAGTAGGTATTTCGTTTGTCTTTTTTCATATAATCAAATCAAGGGTGGTTATTTAATTTTCTTTCCCAGTTTTTATTGGTTTTAAAAACGCATTACTGTAAGTCATTTTGGTCCAAAATTAAGCAAACAAACCAAAAATAGAAAGAAAATACTCCTGACTGGGTGTTATTTTTTAAATACTTTTAAACCCTATTTTTATTAGGCGCTATTTTAATTTTAAGATTTTTTTAGTCCCTATTTTCAAATTGTACTACAGTTTTTGTACTACTAACATAGAAAAATAAGTACAATATGTTGTTGTTATATGTTGCAATAAAAATAATATCTATATATTATATTTTTGTTTATATTAAGTTGTATAGGAATGTAGTATGCTGTGTATATAATTATAAAATATATTTTTGTCCAAAACTACGTTTTATTCAGAGCCTATATCAAATGGACGAAGCATTTTATATTATAATCTACATCGTTAATTTTTTTCTTGGAATATCTTTATTTTTGCCCACCTTTAGATGCCTCCTGGCTAAGCGTGCAGTCAGCCACCCTAGCAAAAAAACAAAATTATTAAAATTTATTAGTTTTAGTAGAGGTTTGTGGAACTTTACTTATCAAGTCTTTTAAACTCTTACGACACACATTTTACAGCAAAATAGTTTTTAAATGATTTATACCTGACCAAACCAATAAATTGAATAATAGTTACAAACTTCATACTGGTTTTAAAAACTAAATCTGTGGCTGTTTGGCAAAAGTTGATAATTGACTTTTTTGGATTTTACAGACTTTCCACTATTTTTGAAACAAATAGTTTATCTCCCCTAAACTTATTATATCACACAAAATTTACATATAGCTATAACAAACAAAAGATAATGTAATCGCGAAATTTTTTTCCCAAAAATACAGAAATGTCCTTCTTGTAAAGGCCCCAGAAATAATATAAACAAGTAAAAAAAAACAGGCAAATGTCAAGTTTTTAAAAAGTATCTAAAAATGTTCACCATGATCCTCTAATATACTTTCAATTCAATGAAATCGAACTTTGATCGAACGCAATTTAATTGTGTGTGCTCTTGCCTCCGACAAAATTGTACGATTTGACTGCAGACAGACAGGAGTTTCTGCTGTATAATACGCTCTGTTTTATCTGGGGGCACGGCAGTGCCCTGCCAAGTTCGCGCGGAAACTGCTGTACCATCTTTTCTTGCGACATTTCAGCCAATATTTGACCTATATATAAAACTCTATTTCGAAATAAGCTACGAAACTCAAACTTTGCAGTCGTAGCTCTTTATAGGGTTAACAATCTTCCAAGTTTCATGGACCATAAATCAGTTACGAAATTTTAAAAAACGTCGAAATTGCCACTCACTCACCTACTCACTCATGTATAGATCATCAAAATTCTACTCTACTTTCAGACATACTACAAAGCTAAAATTTCCCCACCAAAATTCCAATTTACTCCCCTCTCCTATACATGTAAAGTTATGCAAAAGTAACATTGTCCACTTCCAGAAACGCTAGCGAGCTGAGCTTTGGAAGGCCGATAGGAACTATCATAAAACAATAGAAAAAAATAAAAATACCCCAAAATTTTAATTTACTTTTCTTCCCTATAAAGAAACTAGAGAGCTGAGCTTTGGAAAGCTGATATTTTACTACTTTGAAACTTAAATATTATCCAAATCTTTTAGAAAAGGAGTGAAATCATAAAAAAAAACATTTCATGTAAAAAAAAGCCAAGTACGCGAAAATGGTATTCCGTAAAAAGGATTGAGATAAAAGTTACGTCAAGTCCTCCAACACAAATTTCAAAATGAACGGTTCTTACTAGTTTGGAAATGTTTTTCTAAACTTGGCTATTACGGCTGCAAATAACTCTTAGGTACAGTGCTAAACTAAACATAAAGAAGTTTGACTGTATGTTATGATTGTTTTTTTTTTATCTATGTGTGGCCGACTCTTGATTACACACATAGCAAGAGACGCTAATAAAATTAATCGATGCAATATCGTGTGTGGCCTCGCCAAACTTTCAATCAAATCAGAACGCAATCGTACGATCCTGTCTTATGAGTTCGCAGTATCGTGGTGAGAACTTATTCTACACTCCACAGGAAAAACGTAGTACTTAAGGGATTTTTTTCAGAGTTTGAGATGTTTTGATATTTTAGTGTAAAATAAAATTCTGAATCTGTAAAAATATTCTTAAAAAAGTTTAAAAAAACAGGAGGAAAAAGTCTGCAAGTTATCTGTAAAATGGTGGTAAAAATGGGAAATCTAACATAAAAAACTTATCATTTTTAGTAGAAAAATATCTATACAGGGTGTCCCAAATAAAAGCAACTACATGGGGATTTCGGATACGAGTTTGTTTAAATGAGAAAAAAGTTGCGCTATTCTAAGTCCAATCAGATGCCGTATCAAAATTAGAAATATCTACAGGAGTTTTTAAAATATCGATCAAACCCTAAAAATTGTGTTTGAAAAATTGAAATATCGCCGCCATCTTGCAAACAAATTTAAGGAAATTTGGTAGTTTTGTATAAGCAACTACGGCCAATTGAATGACGTTAACAATTTTTTTCTAGGCCTTCTAGTTTTTTTGAAACCATAGCCAACTTTGTTATTTCTTATGACCGCCATATTGGATATATATTTCAATAAATAGAGCATAAAAGGAGCTTTTCAACCGTATATAATAAGCCTACCTTTGGATGACGGAAAATGTGAATTTATTAAAAAAATAGTTTTTCACTTAGGTGGCTGTGTAACCAATGCCGTAGTTGTGTTTGTTGTCATACATACGGAACTACCTTTCCAAACTTTTCCAATTATTTGATTTAAATGCAAATCTTTAAGGCCCTTATTTTTTAATTTTTCTCTGGCTAAGAAATAATACAATTTCTTAAAATCTATCTTTTATTTCTGAAACAAAAGTTTGCATTTATTATTTAATTTAAAATAAAACTAAAAACCGATAACAAAGCATTGAATTAAATAAGAAAATGTTCGAAAATTACACCGTTGTTAATCATGCAAATCCTGCATCGATGAATGCATCTTTAACGATTTGTTCAGGAATTTCTTCTATGGCCTGAACAACGGCTGCCTCAAGATTTTCTATTGTATTATGAGTAGTAGAATAAACTTTATCCTTTAAGTATCCCCAAATACAAAAATCTAGAGGCGTAAGGTCCGGCGAACTTGCAGGCCAGGCAACTGGACCTCGATTTCCGATTCAGTTATTTCCATGTTGCTGATTCAAATAGTCGGTTATGATTCTTGCATTATGTGGAGGTGCTCCATCTTGCTGGAACCACATGTTTGCTACATCTTAAAGAGGCCAATTTTCTAAAATTTGGTCAACGTAATTTTGTAAAATTTCTAGATATCGAGGTGCCGTCAAATTATTATGAAAAATGTTAAATAGTATGTGTCCGTTTATGACTCCTAGCCATACATTCAAACCCCACCTAACTTGATGGTGCACCTCACGATTTAAGAACGGATTTTCATCGGCCCAGTACACGTAGTTATTAAGGTCACTATATAATGAAGTTCCTTCTAGAAGGAACTTCGTTATACAGTGACCTTAGTAGTTATGTCTGTTAAACACCCCGCAGTTTGTAAACCTGCTATCATCGGACCACAGAACCTTAAGCGGAAATTGAGGTTTTTCTTACGATTTTTGTATGAACCAATTGCAAAACAAGGTTCTTCTTTCTAAGTCACCATCTCGGAGTGCTTGACTAATATGTGTTGCATATGGATGATACTTAAATTTTTAAAGAATTCTTTGTGCAGTTGATTTGGGTACTTCAGCATTATTTTCCAGTTCACGAAGGGAGATGCGAGGATTGTCAAATGACACTTTGTAAAAACCAGAGCTTCAATATTTTCATCAGGTTGTCGATTACGATTTAGTTTTTTAAATGAACCATATTCAATTAAATGATTTCTAAGTATTCTGAAGATTGACAAACCTGGTTATCGTCTTTCTGGATATCTCTGATGGTACATATCTCGAGTAATTTAAGTAATTTAGAAACTTTAAAACTCCAACAGATAAATCAAATAAATGACAAAGTTTTGACAGATATCAAAGATTATAGATTATATGACAGATATTTACGTAGGACGACAAACGCAACTACGACCTTTGTTTCACAGCCAACCAAGTGAAAAACAGTTTTTTAAATAAATTCACATTTTCCGTCATTCAAAGATAGGCTTATTATACATGGTTGAAAAGCCCTTTTAATGCTCTATTTATTGACGTATAAACAAAAATAAAGTTGGCTATGGTTTCAAAAAAACTAAAACGTCTAGAAAAAATTTGTTAACGTCATTCGATTGGCCGTAGTTACGTATACAAAACTACCAAATTTCATTAAATTTGTTTACAAGATGGCGGCGATATTTCAATTTTTCAAAAAAACACAATTTTTAGTTTTTCCTCTGTTATTATTCTTTAATATTGATACAGCGCCTGATTGAGCTTAGAATAGCGCAACTTTTTTCTCCCCATGTAGTTGCTTTTATCTGGGACACCCATATTATATATTTGTCCGAACTTACATTTCAGTCTATAGCAGTGGCGGCCCGTGAATTCTATGGATCACACTCCGACTCGACGCGAAGTGATGAATAGGCCACTAAAACCCAAAGCTGCGTAGAACACGCTGCCACGTTTCTGTTGGCTCCTTCGAGTAGATAGATTTTATGAGCAGCCTATATGGGCGACAGAGATAGGAGGAAATTTAGATTAAACAAGTAATTGAGAAAAGGAGCGCCAGAAATATAGAGACTCAGTTACCTTTGTGGACCTTCAAAAAGCATATGATACCGTTCCAGTAGAAAAATTATGGACAGTGTTAGAGCAAACTAATATCAATCATACATACATAAAAGCGATAAAGGAACTATACAAAGTGTCAAAAAAAAGTTAAAATTGGAAATAGACTTTCAAAAGAATTTCTGGTAACAAAAGGCTTAAGACAGGGATGTTGTATCTCTCCAACTCTTTTTAAAATATATATCGCAGTAGCTCTAAAAAACTGGAAACGTAAAGTGCACGGCATGGTAATACAACTTAACGACCGATTTACCATATACACACTACAGTTTGCTGACGACCAAGTAATTGTAGCTAATGATAAAGAAGAAATGGAGTATATGATGAGAAAGTTAATGGAAGAATACCAAAAGTGGGGATTAACAGTGAACATGGACAAGACACAGTACTTATGTATTGGAAACGAATCCAGTGAGTTAGACCTAGACAATCGATAAACAATATCTCTATGCAATGAGTACGTATACTTGGGTGTCACATTTGATAAGATAGGAACAGATTGTAAAGAACTGGAAAAAAGAATAGTAAAAGCAAAAAAGGTTATTAGATGTCTTAACAGTATTTTATGGAGCAGAGAGATAAAAAGAATGTAAAATTTAACATATATGAAACAATGGTGAAAAGCACGCTGTTGTATGGAATAGAGACTTGTCGCATAACAGAAAAATACAAAACAAAAATGGAAAGTGTCGAAATGAATGCAATAAGAAGATCAATGAGAATATCTAGAATAGATCACATAAGAAATGACATTATAAAAGAAAGAATGGGAATCGAGGGAAGCATAACGGATGACATCACTAAAAGACAACTGATATGGTATGGCCATGTACAACGGATGAACGAAGAAAGATTACCAAAGCAAGTCCTAGAATGGCAACCAATAGGGCGTAGAAAAAGAGGGCGTCCTAAACTAGAATGGCTACAGTCAATCCAAAGATCAATGAGTCAAAAAAATCTAACAGATGATTGTCAGGATCGAAGGAGGTGGAGAATAGGCGTCGGACAACGTAGAAAAACGTTCTAAACCGACATAGTAGTATCAAATAAATTTTGTGCCCTAGCACAGGCCGCAGTTAATCGTATTACTCGTATTGTTTTTGTGCGTCGGCCATGGAGCATGGATGTTTCAATTTACGCCCTTTACAATAAATACATTTAAATTATTTCAGCAGAATTTTTGGATACATTTTGAGTCATTTCATGGCGGAATTTGGGTGGACATGGGTTAGATTCTTTAAAAAAAATAAAATTAGAAACCGCAAACATAGTAGTAGTGGGTATGTTTTTTAATGACTTGTGGGAAAACATTTGGTCGCACCGCCCGTTTTTTTTTACTCACTCAAAATTTTGGCACTAGTCGCCCCTGCTCTTTACCACATATATACTGGATGATGGATTTGCTCTACTCTGGAATTGAAAATTAATTTTATATATACTAGCTGCATCTTCCAATTACTTTCAGAAAAAATTACGAAAATGGGCCAAGCATCTTTAATTTACATTATTAATTTTTTCTGGGAATATCTTCAATTTCTCCCCCCCCCCCAGATCTCGCCTGGCTAAGCGTGTAGACACCCTAGCAAAAAATTCAGAATCTCAAATCATAAGAATTTATGAGTTTTCGTAGAGATTTCACAAGGTTCGTAAAACATTTACTCATCAAATCTTTTACACTTTTATAACACATATTTTCCAACAAAATAATTTTTATATGACATGATTTATACCTCATCAAACCAATAAATCAAATAATAGCTACAAATTTCATGTTGGTTTTAAAAACTAAATAATCTAAACAAGTAAAAAAAAAACAGGAAGAAGTCAAGTCTTCAAAAAGTATCTAAAAATGTCCTCTTATAATAAACTTGGAATCTTAGGGCTTTCGTTTAAGAAATACACAGCGATTATTATTATTAATTGACCCAAATAATTGCGAATTAAAACTTCATCATTAACTGCAAAACTAACCTCAAAGGAATGTAAGGATCAGTGCAGTCTAGGTTAAATCTTAGTTTTCTTTTAAACATTAGATTGTTTTACAAATTGTGAAAGGCTTTCGCGGCCATCGTCCAATGGTGGGTGTGCTTTCGGGCTGTTCGGCCGTCGTCGTTGGAAATTCCTTCTCGACGTTTCGCCTATCTCGAGTGGATGGCATCTTTAGATGTTGACTGTTTGTCGGCTTCCCACCAGTCTTCGAGAAGCCGACAAACAGTCAACATCTCCTGAAGATGCCATCCACTCGAGAAGGAATTTCCAACGACGACGGCCGAACAGCCCGAAAGCACACCCGCCATTAGATTGTTTTCTTATTGAATCGGACATTTTACGATACTGTAGTAAAAACTCACTAAGCTCCATTTTCATGTGAGTTGATACACCATAAGGCTTAATGGTTTTTAATTAAGATAATTTAAGAATACATAACAACTATTGATCTTTGCAATAAAATATTTTCATTTTTTGGTATGCCAAGGTGCATAGTTAGTGATAATGCACAACAATTTTCAAAATGTCCTGAAATATAACAAAATTAAACATAAGTTGAGAGCTCCATTCATCCCGCCACAAAGGGTTTAGTAGAAAGGTGTACACAAACTGTAAAAAAAGCATTAAAAACCATTTAACCTTATGGTAAATCAACTGACGTGGAAAGGGAGAGTTTTTACTACAGTTGGTATCAATAAATGCCTCATTCAATAACAAAATAATCTTTGTCCGATTTAATGTTTAAAACAGAAATAAGATCTCATCCTCGTTGCCAGTTTGTTACTGTGGTTACATCCAAAGACGATCGTAGTAATACTTTTTAAAGACTTTTATTTTAAATTTGAAAAATGTATGACATTCTATTTTTATGTCTTTCAAAATCAACCTTTTCATTATTTATTTTTATTCACACTTGGTGGTAGAAATAATGTCGAAATTGAAAACAAAAGGTAACTAAAATCCCAATATTTTCAGTCAAATCGGACAACGCAGTCATATGATCCTGTCGTACGCAGTATCGTGGTGAGTGGCCCATTTAACTTATTCTGCACTTCAAAAGAAAAAAGCAATACTTAAGAGATCTTTTTCGAGTTTGAGATGTTTTGATATTTTAGTTTAAACTAAAATTCTGTAAAAATTAGTGTAAAATAAATCTAGAAATATTACTTTTTAAGAAAAAACAGGAGAAAGTCTGCTTGTTATCTTTGAAATGGTGGTAAAAATGAGGAAAGTCTAAAAAAACTATAAAGCATTTAGTAGACATTAACTATATTTAAAAAGTAGTTATATAATATTTATCCTGGCACTTTTAAGAGACAGTAAGCTTACTACAATTTTGAACGTAACAGCCGAAGTGTGTATCATATTTAATTGTCACTAACAAAAATATATAATTAACATATAAAACAAATCTATTTGTATGACTCGATGGTGGCTGGCCTCTCTGGGTAGTCATTGTAAAACTCAAGGAAACCAACAGCTTTACCAAACACAATGGTACCAGTTAAAAAGATAATCCCAAACGCTAAATGGGCATTGTATTTTCTTTGCTGGGCATCATAGTGAGTTTTCCAGTTTCCAGATGGTTGAGGTAGGTCATTGTAAGTGCTGCGTGTAGCTACTGCGTAGCTATCGGAAGCATGTCTCCTGCCAACTGGGCGGAAGGCTGAAACAACAGATAGAAGTCAAGAGTGGGGGCAAACTGTCAATTTTAAAAATCACAACTTTTAGAATGTTTAATGATTTTGTGATTAATTATAATAAAAAAAATATCCTATCCTCGATTCTATTTTTTTTCTTCAAAAAAACTATACTGCGGTCCCTAAGAAGAAAGCCCCATGTAGAAATTTTATGTTTTATGTAAAATGGGTTTACAGTTTTATATTGTCTTATAATTTTGAAATAAAAAGTAAAAAAAATAGACATGTTTATATCAAAATTATAAGACAATAAAAAAGTATAAAACTAGAGTTACAAAAAATATCAAGATATATTTTTTTCAATATTTAAAAATCCCTTAATAAGTACAGAAAATAAATAGTAATATTAGCGCTATATATAGCACCCTTACATAGTTAAAAAGAAAAAGATTATAGGTAAATTTTAAGTATGTTTGTTAAAAAACATAAACAATTTTAACACTAAATTATTAGCTTAATTGTAGTACATAACTTCACAAAATTTCCATTTTGAGGAAAGTAATAATAAAAAAACATGATATATATCTTAAAACTAAAATAAATGGATCCATGACGGATCTGATACCTTCCTAGCTAGCCTATTAGCACACTTTAAGTGAAGTCATGATATGTATATCAGCCTTGAAGTTTTATGTGAATAACTCAGAAACTAAAGCTTCTATGATGTTTTTGGTTACAGCAAAATGTAGCCTACTATATTCCGAAAACAGCATATTGATACGATGCTCCATTAAAAAGTTAGAATTTTTTAAATTCTTTAATTGTCAAAAAACTGTCATTAGCATTAATGGATTTTAACCAAAAATCAGCACTTTAGATTGGCGAACACTATTTTACCTGAAAATTATATCAAAATCGGTTCAGCGGTTTGAGAGCTATCGTGTTATGGACAGATATAATATACACACACACACACAGACAGACATCACGACGATATTGCTAAGATAGGTCAAAATACAACTAAATAACACATTTTCGGCGTTCTAGCGGTACCGACATAGATTTTTACGTTTAAAAAAACCTCGTATACAATTGGTTACCCATTAGCTTTGGGGCAAAACTTAAAAATAATTTGTAACAAAATTTTATTGTCAACAACATAAGTTGTCACTGACTTGTGTTTGTTTACTATGTCATAACAAGAAATTAAATACTTATAGCCAGTACCTTTAAAAAGAACTTCATTATACAGTGAACTTATCCCCACCACCGTTTTAAGTTAGGAGCATCAGTTATGATACACCCTGTAAACAGTGTGATTACAACAAACAAAATCACAAAAAAGGTTAATTTGGTTTTGACCATGTCCGATTTCTGACCTATTTGGTACACTTATGTAAAAACTCAGAAATCTAAAATAAAGAAGTTTTTGTGTTATAAATTTTGGAATATTGGAAAATTAGTCAATTTGTCTCTTACACACATAGGTATACAAAATTACTACTATAAAGTCTACTTGTAAATGATTTATCACACAGCATATTTTTTTTAGTTTTCGTAGTTATGTTCCTCTTTTTTAATATTTTATTGCTTAAGAGTTTCAAAATATCTATCTTTTTTTACAATAGAAAAGTGATATTTAATACTATGATGATAAAATACACGCAAAAATGGTCCTTGTCTTGATAAAATATAAAAAGCAGAGAATTCAAAGGAAAAACGCCTGCATTTTTTTAATTATACCTACATATTAGCTCAAACAGCATAAACACAATCATGAAAAATTTTAAAAATAAATGTTTATTATTTTCTACATTAAAAAAAATGTTTTTTTTGCGTTTGTATTGTTTATCAGAGTAATAGAGTTCAGGCCTCACATGTGAGATTTGAGCGATATACTGCATTTAATGAGAGAAGCAACACACTTGGTATGAATAGACATGAGACTCCCCTGAACATTTTATGAAGGCTATCAACTTGTCAAAAAATTCTCAAGAGATTATTATTTAAAAAGCCAAATTTTATTTTTATCGATGTACATAAGTCCCCTCTAAAAGCACTGGTGCACGTGCCATAGGCGTGCCAAAAAAGGTAGTTTTAAAATCTAAATTTTTCCTGGTATTTTTTATCTGTAACACATTGTTTTTCTCAAAAAGTATTTTTAGTTTGAAAACCCATTGTACACAGTTACATATTATATAAGTAAAATATATATTTCTAAACTAGCCGCCTCTAAAAAAAAACTGTGTCTAGGAATGTTTAAATCAATTTAAAATTGAACATTCAATAAAAATTAATTAATGTGAGTAAAAAATGATTTCTGGTTAGTAGTAACCTAAAACTCAATTTTTCGAGTTTTATATAAAGAGGTGGTGGAGGGGCACCAAACTCAAACATCAGTAGCGCACCTTTTATAGGGATTTAAATAAATGGAAAGTGTGGCAAAAAACATTTTTTTTTGTATTTTCGTAAATTTTATAGTCCTACATGTCCTTTTTTATAACTTATTTTTAAAGCTGAAAAAATTACCTTTCTAACGAAATGTATTACTCCCCCCTTTAAGCATCCTTGCATGTTGCATAAATGTACCAAAAATTGTATACAGGGTGTCCCAGAAAAAAGCAACTACATTGGGATTTTGGAAACGGTAAGAGACAATTTTGGTTAAATAAAAATAAATTTAGAAAAAAAAACTTTTTGAAAACAAGCTTTTATAAAATGGACTAAAAAGCATAAAATAATTTTTTGAGGGTTCTGATATCATAATAATAAAAGCAATGGGCGTAAGGATATTTAACCGTTTTTGTTTTAGCCTTGTTAACTCGAAGTTTAGTGAAAATCCAAATTCATTAAATTATACCAGAGAAATGTAACGGTAGACAATTTAACCAAACCCACCCCAACCCTACTCAAACTACCCTTACATTTTTGTGATCTGGATGGACATTATTATCCCTGCTTCATATTAGGCAGATCATCCGCGACCGGCAGTGTGTCGATTTATTTTGTCACATTAAAAAAGAAGAGTCGGCCCATCATCGGTTGTGGACGATCCACCAAATGCGCATGGAAAGGCATTTTCGCTTTTATTATTATGATATCAGAACCCTCAAAAAATTATTTTATGCTTTTTAGTCCATTTTATAACAGCTTGTTTTCAAAAAGTTTTTTTATCTAAATTTAATTTTAAATATTTAGATTTGTCTATGCATTTCAGCCAGCGCATCAATATTGCAGAGAGTCTTTTCTGTCAATCCCTAAAACTGTTCGTTATTATTATGATCATTATACGCAAGGATTAATTAATTTTGATCGAGATCAAACAAACTAAAGCCTTACCTCTCCTACGCCCCCCCTTTTTTTAGCGGGAAAGCATGTGAATTTTGTGTATTTAATTTTAAAAAATCCCTTTTCTAATATTTTTCCTTGAATTTTTTATGTATTTTTATGGTTAAAATTTTACGACATGAACCCCCTTCTCTTTATTCCAAAATTTGGAAAAATAAAAATACTGTTTTTGAAAGAAATTGTTTAATGTGATAATTTACATTTAAATTATTTAAATTTTAATTGTAGTTTTGAACTAAAGAATATCAGTAAAAATAAAAAAATAACATACTAAAATAATAGAAAATCCACCAGGGCGAAATATGTGGGGTTCTTTATAATTAATAAGACAGTATATTAACAAAGAAGTTATGTGGGGAAAAGTCTTAATTTTAGCTTTTTTTAAATTGACAAAAAGGCACTAGACTGACGTTTTTAAATGTACCACTTGTAGTTTGATAGACAGGATCAGATTCATATACAATTTTAGGAGGTTTCTTTACTATTGGGTGGTACTGTATCTACCTAAGTAACTTTCTAAAACTATTCTGTCTTATTAACGATATATCCCTCCCACTTCCACAAGGTTAAAGAAGTTGACTGTTGAGTGTGGCTACCTTGTTTTAAAGGCTAAAGATGATAGGTGCCAAAAACTCAGAGGTGCAAATATGAATATTAGAAAAAACAGAAATATGGTTTGAGGGTCATTTCATATGAAATAAAACAAAAAAAATTGAATTTTGGCAGACCACCACTGTTAGTTATAATTTTTGGTAGAGTCATTCAATTTTTCTGATAAGTTGTTTTTGTTTTAATTAAATTTGGAAAATCAAAAACACAGCCATTTTGGCTGAAACATGTAAGATAAACAGAGCAGTGATATAGTCCTTAAAATACCTGTTGAATGAGGTATCATATGATTTATTTTTTGTGAAAAACAAAACTCAAATTTAAAAATAAATGTTTTTTCTAAATTTCTAATACCTAGTATTTTTAATTAAAAAAAAAATTACTTAATGTTTTACCATGATTCTTAAGATCAAGAAATGATGGGACCATGTTAAAAAAAATGTTAACCATGTTCCCACCGGTTCCCACTATTTTTCCAGGTGTTATTATTGTTACCATTTTTTTTCAACATGAACCCATCATTTCTCCATCCTGAAATTTGGTGGGGACCTTGCTAAAACATTAGGGAAAAACCATTTTTTTTTAACAATTAAAAATAATCATTTTTGAGTAATTAAAAAAAACTCTTTTATTTAAAAAAGATTTGATCAGTGTGATCATTTGAAAAGTATTTTAAAACTTGATTTGATATGAAACAACCCTTGAGTGGACACTCAAAAATCTCCTTAAAATGTTGACTGCCCTGGATAGTCCCATGAGACCAATTTAAACTCTTTTTGTTTGCTGGGAGATTGTATAATGCAATTGTTGCTTAAAGGAGCAGTGTGGCCTCAGAAATAACATTTTGGCAGCAGTCAATTTGTTAAAAATAGGCCATAACTTTGCAGCTAGTAGTTTTTGTTCACTAATTTGTCAAATTTGACAGAGAGATACATATCTGAGGTGAATATTTCAGTAAGTAAAGCCTCCTTTGATTTTCTTATTCATTTGAATGAATAAGACCCAATTGACAATACCTACCAATGTCGAGTTTATAAATCCCGGGTAAGTGATTGATTTACCAGGAACCTAATGCAAAGTGACAAATTAGTGCCTATTTTGATATAATCATCCTACCCAAGGGGTGAATAGCTCTCACAATTGGTGTACACATACACAATCTGAGAAAAGATTCTGGATTTTTACAATTGGTGTACACACTTGGGGTTAGCTATTCACCCCTTGGTCTCACCATAAGCACGTGGACAAAAGCTAAGCCGTATTTTCCCCTAAATGCATAAAACCGCGATATTGCTCTAGCTCTACTGTCTCCATATAGTTCTGGACCTGGACACAGATTAGGTTAGATAATATTCTGAATATTTTCTCATTATCAAATAGCCCAAATGTATAACCACTTAAGTCAAGTCTATCCATACTCTTACCTTGTCGAAGTACGAACTGTCCCAGCCTGGTACTCTGCATATTTTTCTTAAATTTTCCCAAAAGAAAAGATTCCACAATTTTCCTCTTGTTATGCAAGTGTTTTAAGTGACAAACGTGACAGATGTTGGTGACAAGTAGCTGATCGAGCACAGAACTTGGGGTAGGGTCGGAATTGGTTAGTTTACACTATGAAGCGGGTTGGTTTGTTCACCCAAGGCCAACACAAAAATAGAGGCCACGACCCTGAAAAAATCAGCTGTTCTCCCGGGGCTGAATTTTACATTGGGTCTTATGGGAGGTCAGACGTTTTTTTATGATATTTTCAAAATGGCACTACAGATTTCCGCAAAATTTCAGTGAAATATTCTCAGACACCATCCCGATATTCCACCAAAGGTTTGTAAGGAAGCAACATGATTAAAAGGTTAAAATCTTCAAGATTTAGCATTCCTTATTTTGAATTCAAATTACCCGCCATGTACCACATGCCAACTGTTATATTTGACATGTATTTGACTTTGTCATATGTGATTGTCACATTCGCTTCTGCTTTAAACTTAATTTTTGTGTGAGCTAATGAAGCGGCTATGAAATATTAGGGCTTACTATACATTAAAAAAAAATTGTTCTGCCAGAATAAAGTAAAAACAATCTCAAAAACGGCTTTATTTAACAAAAAATCAAATATCCATGAACCGTCATTCCAACTTCAAAATTTTAAAGACAATCAGCTGTGTCGTAACGTGACCATCAAAAAAAAAATCAGCCCCGGATGTGACGTCAACAAAGTGGAGGATCGTGGCCCGTCCATTTTGATAGCCCTGGTTCACCCAAAGCCGAAAGAAAAATACAGGCCACGACCCTGAAATTAGCTGTTTTTGTGGGCTGAATTTTACATTGGGTCTCCTGTTTCCACCAATGCATGCCCACCCCGATTCAACAAACGCATCAGGTGACGCTGCATTAAAAACCGGTGCAAATCCATGGACCATCACGTGATGCGTTTTTTGAATCGGGGTGGGCATGCATTGGTGGAAACAGGGTGTTAAGAGCGAATAGAGGTTTATTTGTGATATTTTCAAAATTTCATTGAAAACCTTTATTTTTATTTTATTTTATTTTTCTTTTATTTTATCTTATTTCATCATTTAAATTTCTTAATAGAGGCTTAACGGCTGAACCGATCTTGACAAAAAAGGTGTCGTTGAATTGCTACTGATCCCGAAGGTGCTATAGGCTATATTTTTTGAAGCATGAATCAACATGGCGGTCTTCAGACGCAATTTTATAGCATGATGTAGGATTTAAGGCATACAAATTATCTAAATTTCAGGCGATTTTATTGAAATTCCTTTGATTCTCCATTGCAAATGTCCGCTAATTTGCTGTAGTTACTTTGTAGTCCTTCCTGCTCCCACCCATCTCCTCTCTTATTGTCTTTCAAAAACCATATTTGCATAATTTTATCAAATATAGAGCGGTTTTAAAAATTCTTTCTGGATAGGTACGCTTTCAGATTTTTTACTACACACCATTTTACTAGTTGTCAAATTCTTCACTTGTGCTAATACACGACAGTTACTACTAGAAAAAAACTTATTCAGAATGGTTTATTTTCCGATCGATCACGCCGGCGGATCACGCGGTTACAGAAATTTGGTCCCAGACTAGACTGAATATTGAAAGAATTTAAAAAGTTTTTTCTTTCGATTTTATCAAATCCAATTTAAATTAAATCAAAAACCAAAGACGAAATCCACGGTTCGAACACATGAAAATATACGAATACGAACAGTGAAAATATACTACATTTTGCTGGTTTTGCTCAAAGACTAGAAATTTGCTGAGCGCTCCGAAAGTTACGTCGTTGCACGTCCTCCTTGGCTCGAAGGAAATTCGAGAACGGTGCGCTACTTCCATTTCCATTCATTTGTGAACAGCCATGCGAAAAAACATGGCGGCTAAAAGTTAGGTTAATTTTCTTGTCAAAGTTGTGGCCAAAAATAAAAATAATTCGATTTTTTTGGCGAAATGGACCCGGGGCCGTCAAAGCAGTCTTGTGACATTGATCCAGACTACGAGAGCACCAACAGAGCCATAAGGGACGCCCAGATTAGAGAGGAACAAGGTGCGTATGCGTGGGTTGGCCATTAGCATGGGCGTAGGCGTGTGTTTTTTTTTTGGAGGGGGTTTATTTAATAATAAACAAGAGAATGATTGCTTATTTTGCCTATGATTCCTAATGGTAGAGGTGAAATATGGACATGAGTTGTTTTGTGTATTACTTAGATAAATGCCATGATTTTAACAGTATAGTAGGTATTCTTGCTTTTTTAGGAAAGAGAGTCATTTTTATTAACACCCCCTTAATTTTTTTTTTATTCATTGTAGGAAAGACAACAAAACGTGAATGTATAAAATGATATCCTATACTGGTGAAGCAAAAAAAAATTGACAAAATTTATTGTTTTGGTTTTGTTCTTTAGTGATAAATACAGGGTTGCAAATAAGTATGCAAACAGTAACTTTTTTCCATATCTTGTAGAGTTAATAAATACAAAAGTTATAGGGTTCTAAAATGTCCACTAAACAGTTATTACTTTATTTGCACAGGGTTGGAAATAAAGCCCTGACAACAAAATAGTTTTTTCCACAAAAACTAAGGTATTCTGTTTTTTTTTTAAACAGAAAACTTTAGTTTTTTTAACTTTAGTGATGTAGGTGCACAACCAATTATTTTTCACTATGTGACAAAGTTTTTTTCCTTTCTCCACATTCTTTCCCGTAACAATGGTTTGGATAATTGTGGTCCACAATGGAGGGCCAAGTTCTTTTTGTATAAAAATTTAAAAAATCTGAATTACCCCTAAGAATGCAAACATAAGTTTGCGAAACATGTTGGGTACTTAAAAAAAATCGAAGCAATAAATTCAATAAAAATTAGTGGAGAAAGACCCTAGAGTTTCATTTGACTGAACCTATCACTTCACCATAAAATACTGTTTCCTCAACTTAAATTTTCTCAACTTGTGGACATTTTTAGTATTTCTCTGGTATTATCCTAATATTAAAGTTTTAAGTTTGAATATGTTTCAAATATATGTATCTTGAAATAATTCACAGCTATGATAGTAAAGTAATTTAGGCAAAAATTTATCAATTTCTGGGATATCAATAACTGTAATTTTACAAAATTATCCTATCATATCAATAACTGGGAAAAAAAAACTTAAAATTTTTAATAATTTTTTTTTATATTTATAAATTTTAGTTCTTACAATTTTGACAGTGCAAATCTATCAAGAAATGTTCAAAGTTTATTTTGAAACTTAAAAAAAGTAATTTTACTTCAAAACTAACAATTTTATAATCTTTTTCCTTAATTTTTGGGCTTAAGGTATCAATAACTGTGCATTTTACCTTAACTCAGAAACTATTGAATTTAGGTACATTATATTTTAATAATTTTTGCTTCAAATTGAACAAATATTTAAAATGTCAAATAATATACAGGATGTTCTCTTAAAAAAAACGTAATTTTCTTTTGTCAGTGCTCTTTACATGACTGTATATATAAAATGATTACTGTTCAGTAGACCTGACCATTTTTTTATTAAACTTTTTTTGATATCTTCTATAGTTTAAGAAATAATCGACTGTTTGAATACATCTCAGCATCCCTGTATTTAAAAATATTTACAGGGAAGTTTTAAATATAAGTCCTACTGGCTGCTAGGAATCTGAACACTATTCTATTCTATTAAGCCACTTTTTAGCCATGACTCATGGAGCAATTGGTTAGGCCTGCTCTTTCAATACTCTCTTTATTTTAGTATATTTAGCAAATTTTCAGCCATGGACCAATTGGTTATCCCCTCTCTTCCCTTATAACTGATAACTGACAGACAACCTTGATAAACATAACCTGGCTTCTTACCAGTGTTATAATATAGACTAAGGGGACAAAAGGGGATGTTTGCTTTGTGGTTGAAACACTCAGATTCAGAGTTTTAAAAGAGGACTAGAAATAACTTATTGGCCAGTGGCTAAAAATTGGCTTATGACCAGACAATAAACTTACAAAGTTCAAACAAAAAGAGTTCAAAATAGGGTAATTTCAGGTATTATTTTTATTTGGCAACATTTTTTGTAATTTATGTTGTTTCTTATAGTTAGTAAAAACAAATAATATTTTCTTTTTACAGAACATTCTGTATTTTTATAAGTTTATATAAGTTTACCTATATACCGGGTGGGCCAAAAAAAACTGGACAATTTTTTTATTATTATAACTTTTTAAATATACAATCGATTTTATTGGGACAAACTGCACTTGGCAGAGAATTAACCAGGGTTTTGACCAAATATATTTTTTTGTCTGACATCTCAAAATCCAAGATGGCGGACGCAATTAAAATGTACCCTTCAAAGATGCACATTTATTTTTGTGTTGTGAACATGTTTTAATTATATTTTTAAATTAGAAGAAAAGCTGCGTCCTTGCCACGCACAACAAAGGTATGAATCAGCAAAATCGGTTCAGTGGTTTAAAAAAAATATATTTTTGTTTCAACCATTGTTTTGCCTATTATATGATTGCCTTGCCAATCATGTCTGCATTTATTTCCTTATGAATTCATTACTACTGAACCGATGTTAATGAAATAAAAAATATCCTGGTAAGAATTGATTTCTTTTTAAAAATCATCATCAAAGTTGATCGCCATCCTTGATTCTTCAAAATGATGTGTTTATTCTTTTTTTCAAAAATGTTTTTTTTATTTATAAAAAAGCACTACTTTTTCCCCACACAACGAGGTTAAAATTAGTAAAAACGGTAAAATGGTTCTTAAAAAATCTATTTTTGTTTCAACCATTGGTTTACAGATTATATGATTGCATTGCCAATCCTGTCTGAATTAATTTCCTTATAAATTCGTTATTACTAAACCGATTTTAGTGAAATTAAAAAAATTGTGGTAAGAATTGTTTGCTCTTTAAAGATTATAATCAAAATTTGCCGCCCTCTTAGAATTTAAGATGATGCACAGAATCATACTTGATTTTTCAAAATGGCGTGTTTATTCTTATTTTCCGATAATGTTTTAGTTTTTTTTTTTTAATTTATAGAAACTGATTGATCTTTAAGGATCAACCAGTTTGCACTATGATGTTTTTTATTTTACTAAAATCGGTTCAGTAATAATAATTTTATAAAAAACTTAATGCATACAGGATTGGCAATGCGTATAATTTCTAAAACAATGGTTAAAACAAAATCAGATTTTGTAAGAACCACTTCACTGATTTTATTACTTTAAACTTTGTTAAGCGGGAGAAAAGTATTGCTTTTCTACAAATTAAAAAAAACAAAAACAATTCCGGAAAGTGCCTCTTTGAAGGGTCAACTATGATTCTGTCTGACATCTTAACTTTTAAGACAAATTTCGATTATGATCTTTAAAGAACAATCAATTCTCACCTCGATTTTTTTTATTTTACCAAGATCAGTTCAGTAATAATGAGTTTATAAGGAAATGAAAGCAGACAGGATTGGTAATGCAGTCGAATAATCTGTAAAACAATTGCTGAAACAAAAAAAGATTTTTTGAGAACCACCACACAGATTTTACTAATTTGTACTTCGTTGTGCGGGGGAAAAGTTGTGCTTTTCTATAAATTAAAATAAAAACTAAAACATTTTCAGAAAATAGAAATAAACACGCGATTTTGAAGAATCAAGTTTGATTCTGTCCGCCATCCTAAATTTTGCGATGGCCAAAAATTTTGATCATGATCTTTAATGAACAATCAGTTCGCACCCGATTGTTTTTTATTTTATCAAAATCGGTTCAGTAGTAATGAATTTATAAGGAAATAAATCCAGATATAATATTCAAAACAATGGTTAAAACAAAAATATATTTTTTTAGAACCACTAAACCGATTTTGCTGATTCATACCTTGTTGTGCGTGGCAAGAATACAGCTTTTTTATTGATTTAAAAAAATAATTAAAACATGTTTGCCACCCAAGAATAAACGAGCATCTTTGAAGGGTACAATTTAATTTCGTCCGCCATCTTGGATTTTGAGATTGCGGGCAAAAATATTTATTTAGTCAAAACTCTGATTAATTCTCTGCCAAGTGCAGTTTGTCCCATTAGAATCGATGGTATAGTTCAAAAGTTATATTGAAAAAAATATATATTTTCTTTGCCTAGAGACCCTTTGTGTAAAGTTTAAAATATGTCATACATACAGGGTTTCTAACTATACGTACCTGACATTAAGGTCAAGTGGGGTAAGTGGGTGCTAAAAATGTAAAATGTTGACTTTAAGATCATGTAACTTTTACAAAAAAAAAGATACAGACTTCATTCTTGGACAGGAAATACTTGGTTATGTTTTTAATATACCCTGGTATTGTAGCTATTACCAATTCAATATTAAAAAAGAACAAATACTAATAATAAATGCGGTCTCTCCAACCCACTTGCCCCTGCTATTGGGGCAAGTGGATTTCCGGGTAAACCGAATATACACAACAACATTGCATTTTTCTGGGGCACATGAGTTTGTAATATGCGGTTTAATACAACATAGTTTTTGCAGATCTAAAAAATCCCTAAAAATACGGAGGTTATGACCTATTTAAAAAATGATAAATTTTACAAAGAAAAATCAATGGAGTTGAAAAAAAGTTGTGTATTATTACACATTGAAAATTTAATCAGAAAACTTAAACACAACTTCTTTAACCAAAACATTAGATTTATTTAGTACAAAGGATAACTGCATCCGTAATAAAAAAAGTGTTATTTAGGCAAGCTTGGACTATGTCCCACTTGTCCCTGAGGAGTAGTACCCACTTGCCCCACTGACCGAAAAAGCGGGGCAAGTGGCTACTATGACTCCAAAATTGGCATGCTGCAATCTAAAAATCTAATCTGAAAAAAAACATAAATTACTTATTATAGTTATGGGAATGTAATTACTGCCGCGCTAAACTTACGAATAACGAAGATATATATTTTTTTAATTTTAGATCAATGAATAAACTTGTAAAAACAAATGCAACTAATAAATAAAATATTCGGTGGCTCACAGAAGGTCTGAAAAACATTTTGTGAAGTTTCACATATCAAAAGTTACCTTAAAAAAAAAACCACACTTACCCCACCTAACCTTAATTGTTTTTTAGATAGTAGGCATTTCATGTAAAAAGGTTTAGCTTTAAGTAGGCAAATGAGTTGTTAGCTCTAGCCCCTATTTTTTATTTTTACACAACAACTTTAAATATTAACCTAAGCCCAAGGACTTTGAAATGATGATGATGATGATGAAATGAAAATGGTGGGTATGCTTTAGGGCTGTTTGGCCGTCGTCGTTGGAAATTCGTTCTCGATGTTTCGCCATCTTGAGTGGATGGCATCTTCAGGAGTTGTTGACTGTTTAGCTTGTTCTAGGGTGGGTATTCTGGTTCTTGAATGATGTGATATCACATGCTTTGGCCAATGGCAAGCTTTAAATTAGCTCCTAGCCGTCACGTGCTACGCGAAAAGACTTCCATTGCTCAAGCCTCTTCTACGATCCGACCGAGAAACGTTCAGTCGGTACGGGGCAGGAGAATAGACAAGTCATTTAGCACAACACGCGACCGCGCAAAGTTTGCTATTGGTCAAAGCGTGTGATGTGGATGGTCACATCGTTCAAGACATAGAATAGCTACCCTGAACGTTTCACGGTCGGATTGTAGAGAACCTTGTGGAATAGAGGTATTTTCGCATAGCACGTGACGGTTCGGAGATTATTTAAAGCTAGGTATTGGCCAAAGCATGTGATGGGAACCATCACATCCTACGAGTACGAGAATAGCTATCTGTGACAATACATTGGAGTTGGTGTTGCAAGGTTGAGTGACAACTTTTTTGTTATTCATCCTAATGAGATCAAATGAAACTATTTAATTGTACAGTGAATTTTTTCTTCATTCATAATAGGGATTTACATCAAATACCGAATTGCAAATAATGCAAGGACCTAAAACCATAAACAAGTGAAATTAAAACAAGAAAAATCAGAAAAAAGTTGTCTTCGGCCGGGACTCGAACCCGGAATCTCTTGCTCTGTACGCAAACGCTCTCTCATTATGCCACCACAGACCAAACATAAATTTTCGGAAAACTTCCATCTATGCATGTGTGTCTCAATACAAGAACGAGAAACTCTCAGGATATTAACTCGAGCAAGCCGTCCAACTCGTCCAATAATTTTTCTTTCCCACTGTCAACGGTATGAAAACTCAAAATAGACGTAAAGTATCAACGTCTGAAAATATGAGATCACCTTTTCTGTGTATTAAAATTTATGATCGCAATGGGCGATTGCCAATATAATTTTCAAATACCAAATTGCAAATAAGGCAAGGACCTAAAACCATAAACAACAAATGAAATTAAAGAAAGAAAAAAAAATAAAATTACATGTTAAAATTTCAACTGTGTGTTTACTTTTGTTTTGCAATGAATTGGGGGTTATAACTTTGTTTACAGATAGAGACGTGTCCGTGTCCTAAATAGTAAATGATTACTTAATTTAGTTAATATTTTTTTCTAATAGTCTGTTCAAACATTTCAACAAGTTTGCGCAATTGCTGTACCATCTTTTCTTAAAACATGTCAGACCATATTTGACCTATCTAAAACTCTACTTCACAATGAGCTACGAATCTCAAACTTGACACAGTCGTATATTTTCATAGAGTTAACTCTACAAGTTTCATGGACTTCCATAAAGTAGTAAAGTAGTTACGAAATTTAAAAAAAATTCGAAATTGCCACTAACTCACTCACTCATGTATGGATCATCAAAATTCTTCTACACTTCCAGACATGCTACAAAGCTGAAACTTGGCAGACTGATAGAAATTATTACCAAACTTTTTCTTGCGCAAAAATTCTTGAAAGTGATTCTGAACAGAGTGCGCGGGCGCAAAAATCTTTTGAGCTTCGGATTGACTAAACCATCATGCGATTTAGGGGACAATGTTGACATTGACTTTCAAATAATTTTTTTAAGCCTCACAAAAAAATTGCCAGTTACTAATTCTTTACTGTTACTTTTTTTTAACACTAAAGAATAAGTAATCGGCTATTTTATTTTCTGTGGCATAAAAAAATGTGTTTGAAAGTAAATGGCAACATTGTACCCAAAATCGCATGCTTGGTTTAGTCAGTCCGAAGCTCAAAAGATTTTTGCGCCCGCGCACTCTGTTCAGAATCACTTTCAAGAATTTTTGCGCAAGAAAAAGTTGAGCATCTCAGCAAAATAATACTATGAACGAAAATTCAGCTTTTTACTCATCACTTAAAAAAATAGACCTGAATAGAATGTACTGTGGACTAATGAATGTTTGGTTCGTTAGACAACGGAGCAATTTTTTCCCAGATTTCTTAATTTATTTTATATTTAATCCCTGTAAGGAACTAAAAGGGTTTTCACAGGTATATTCTAAGTACTAAACTTTTATTTTATTCAAAATTGAAAGGTTTTAGCAGGTAAGTATATTAAACTCATTTGCAACATATTATAAATACCTACTTATTTCGTCTCAAAGAAACAGTTGTGTTTTGGAGTCTTTGGTTTCTCTTGTATTCTGTGAAGTTGATAAAAATAAATGGCTGCTCCATCATCGAATAAAGGTTGGATTTTACGTTTGCATATTTATCGGTAATTATTGCAAAAATGAGATGCACTTGAGCAAAAACATTTTTTGGTTAAAAAAATAATTATAAATAATTATTAAAATAACCAGTTAAGGTAATGGAAGCCTTGGGAGAGGAAAATTGCTGGAGGTCATTTCATATCCAATTATCTAAACAAAAGGCGGATTTGAATTTCTTTATCTCCGATTTAAATTATTTTGGGTTCAGATGTTGAAAAAATTAAAACATGCAAAAAAAATATAATTTAAATTTCTTTCTATACCTATGTGTTTGGGCAAAATAGCTTATTTTGATATTCAATTAATTAAAGATAAACTACTGATAAAAAAATCTGAACATTTCAATTTTTGACTTTTTTGAAAAGTAACACATTTGTCAGACATAAAAATAATTAAAGTCGGAGATAAGGTAGTTCCGACCACTGCACTGCCTGATTTGATATGAAATGACCTTGGGGCTTTTACCCAAAAAATATTAAAGTATTAATATTAAAAATTAAGAGATAAATATGTTAAGCTATATTAGTTTTATTCGCTATATGTACCCCAAAACCAAATCATAACAAAAACATTTTATGTTAAAAAAGCCAAGTACGCAAAAATGGTATTCCGTAAAAAGAATTTAGATAAAAGTAAAGCCTCTCTAATACAAATTTCAAAATAAAAGGTTCTTACTAGTTAGGAAATGTTTTTTAAAACTTTGCTATTGCAGCCAAACTTCTTTATGTTCAGTTAGCACTGTGCCTAAGAGTCGTTTGCAGCCGTAATAGCCAAGTTTAGAAAAACATTTCCAAATTATTAAGAACCTTTAATTTTGAAATTTGTATTAGAGAACTTGGCTTTAGTTTTATCTCAATTCTTTTTACGGAATACCATTTTTGCGTACATGGCTTTTTATTTACATACATAAAATGGTTTTGTTATGCTTTCACTTCTTTTTTAAAGTATTTGGATATTATTTAAGTTTTAAAGTAGTAAAGAATACGGAATATTGTTAAAAACTTTTGCTATACCCTATTAAAAATTTTGAGGTTTTTAAATTTTGTCCTATGGTTTTATCATAGTTTCTATCACCGTTTCGAAGCTCAGCTCTCAGCTCAGTTTTAGTTTTAAGGTATAAAGTAATGTTCGTATTTTTGTATGGAATTACCTTTTTTAAAATTACATATCGCTTTCAAAATTGCATTATTTCTAATTTTTGATTTTTTTCATTATCTTTCTTTTATATTTTTTTACTAAGTTAAAATATAGAATAAAAACAAAAAATATAAAAAGTACAAATAATTTAAGGAGAGAAAGGGTATCATTCCATAAGCAAATATCAACTACATACATATATGGTGAGTGTGCTTTCGGGTCCGAAAGCACACCCACCATTGGACGATGGCCGCGAAAGCCTTTCACAATTTGTACATACATATATGTATGTAATATCTCAAAAACCAAAGCAAGAGCATAAAAAAATCTCTAAATACTCACACCAAAATTAAATTTTCATATTTAACAAGTTATCGACCCTTTCCCAAAACGCAGACTTGTCAAGCTTAAAAACTGCTCGCTATTATTTGAGGCTCCATTTAATGACCCTTATTTAAATAGTGGCACGTCGTTTTTGTTTTTGAGACACATTTTTGCAAATATCTCAAAAATTATCCGACATTTGAAAGGCCTTTTCACCGAGGTACCAGTAACTTTAATTTCTCTATTTAAGTTCGGGTAGTAAACTCACCCTTTCCGGAGATCACCTTAGTAAACCAAAAATTTCTGGAAATTGTTCTCCCTGATGGGATAAATTAAAATCGTCGGTCCCAAAAATTTTTTCAAATTTATTAAAAAAAGTACAAACAAATAATTTTGCGTTTTTAAAGACATTTTAAATACTATTAAAGGGGTGCTATACTGAGTCTTTTAAGTTAAGTGTCTACCATTGCAAACTTTTTTATTATTTGATTAGAAAAAAGTTTAAATTTAAATAACTTAATTTAATAAATTTTTAATGGTGTACTTAAATAAAGAAAAATAGAGCATCGCTAGAGTATTTCAGTTTTTTAATAATTAATTGAACACCCTGTATTTTATAAGGTCTTTCAATTCTAAGCTAAAATTGTCTTTTGATTTTTTTCCTAAAGGTAAACATTAAAAATAAATTCAAAATTATGTATTGAAATTTTATTCGGTAGAAAGCAGTCTAAGTGTAGTTTTGAACTTGGAATATCTTCGTTATTTTTAACTTTAAGGAAAAAACTCAAAAGACAATTTGTGTTTAGAACTGAAGGACCTATCAGAAAAAATTATAAAATATTCAATTAAGATTTGCTTTGGTTTTTTGAAAAAACTGAAAAACGCGATCTTCGATTTTTTTTTGATTTAAGCATCTTAAAGAGCGCAAAACCATCTACTAGTTTGCCAATTTAAACTATTTTTTATCTTTAATGATAACAAAGTTGTGGACACAACTTGGAACACCTTGTATAGTACTTTTCCCATTTAAATAAGGGTCATGCACGCCTTAAATGGGGTTTGTTTAAGAAATATTATATTCAACTCTTTATTAGCTAAAAAATATAGCTCTCACAAATTTGGAGTATAATTATAAACATTTATAATATATATTATATTAACAATAATTCAATAAATTAATGTAGTAAAAAATAAATAAAGATAACATTTCACCTATTCCAACCTATATAAGCCTTAGGCTTGTACTGTAATTTTTTCCAAAACAAATTTGTTGCACTTTATTTTAAATCTCTTAAATACTTCTGTATTTTTTATTTCCTGTGGCAAGCTGTTAAATAATACTATCCCTTTATTGTAAATTGTGTCAGTTGTTCTATTATTATTAATTCTAATATAAAAATCATTGTTTGCATGAGCTCCCGTATTGTATGAATGAATGTCTTGAATTGTTGTCAATTCTTCTTGTAAATAATTTGGCAACATTTTATTTTTTAATTTAAATATAAATAATAACATATTATAGTGCAATCTTTGATTTACACTCATAAGATGGAGTTTTTCTAGCATGTATTTAATAGCTGTTCTTTTTTTACACATTAAAATTGCTCTCATCCCTCTATTTTGCAGTTTTTGGAGATCCTTAATTTCTGTAGCATTAAGAAAAAATAATAACATTGAGCAATAATCAAAATGTGGTGCAACAATGGATTTCAAGATGGTTAATTTTGCAAAATATGATATTTTATTATCTAACCTATAAAGGAAGTACACTTTTTTTTACTTTCTTCCTCACGTATTTGCAATGTTCTTTTAAATTAGGTTCCTTATCAATAATTATTCCAAGATATTTTTATTTATTAACTTCTTCTATTGGTATATTGTTAACAGTAATATTAAATTTAATTTTTTCTTGTTTGATTTTTGTAATCTGTGTTTTACTTGCTATTAACGTGAATTTAGTTTTCTGAGCATTTATATCCATAATCCATTATTGCACAACCATCTATATATGTTATTTAAATCTTCGTTTAAACATCTCTCAAACAATTTACTATATCATTGATAAATAATAAAAACAATAAATGTCCCAAAACGGAACCCTAAGGTACACCGTGCTCTGTAAATAATTCTTCTAAAAAACAGTTATTAAACTTCACTTTTTCTTTTCTTTTTCTCATGTAATCAGCAAGTAAATGCAAGGCTCTTTCACTAATACCATATCGTTTTAGTTTTAAAACAAAAATTTCTAAATCAACTGATTCAAAAGCTCTTTTTAAATCTAAGAAGATTGCTTTGCTATGTCACCTTTCCAAGATGAAAGAACAAACTGCAAGGCAGTCTAACATGAATGAGAAGATCTGAAACCTGATTGTTGGGAGATTGAAATATCATGATCTATAATGAATTCTAAGAGCTAAGTTGTTTAAAAGATAATTCTAATGGCTCTTCATATAAAGGTAAAGTATTGACCGGCCAAAATTCTTCACTAACTTTTTCAATAGGAACTATTGTTGTAATTTTCCAACTTTCCGGAAATTCACCAGTCTTAAAAGCTAAGTTAATTATTTTTAATAGCTCTGTGCCAACACTTTTAAACACTATTTTCATAATATTTAAATCGATCGCATTATAATCACATGTGTTCTTCTTAATACGAAAAATAATGGTTTTTAATTCACTTATACTAATTTTAGAAAACACCTTTAATTTGTTGCTGATTAATGGAATTTGCGCAATTCCAACGTCAAACGAATCAAAAGGAGTTATTGTTTTAACAATATCATCAATGATATGCAATATTATAATCATCTCAAACCGTGTTTTTTTGGTAATTATACGTTTTATACCGGAAAACGTGTATGTTTCATTTTCATCGTTACACCTTGTATAGCAAACTTTTTATACCAAAGATTAAAATTTTTTAGGCATACGGTATAAAATCAAAATCAAAGTTTTGATGTTAGTTAATTTATATTAATTAAGCATTTTATATTACAGATAACCAACTAACTGAAGAAAAACTACACCACATAATCAGGGATGAATTCGACAAAGAACTGAAAATTAGACAGAAACAAATCGAAGAAATAGAAGATAAAGTTTTCAAAGCCCAAAAACTGTTGCACATTCTCCGCTACGTATTAATTACCTCCTACTATAAAAACCAAGCTTTAGAATTTGAATCTGTAGATTACGAAGGCACTAATATTCTAAATGGCCAGAATAGAATCCACCCAGCCGTAAAGAAACTACTAATAGGAAACTCTAGACCTTTTGAGTATTTGGCACCGCTCGGTAAAAGAAAAGCCGCAAGTACCTCTGCTGTCGAGACCACACTAAGTGAACCCAGTAACAAAAAATCTAAATTAGACCTTGGTAATACAAATTTAAGTAGTAGTAGCATACCAACCTCGGACGTTACAATAAAACACACAGACCAAGAGATTTTAACAAACAGAAAGAAGGTGCAACATCAAATTGTCGTTGGCAACACAAGCTTATACAAAAAGACTTTGGAGTTCGACAATTTGACACACAAATGGATGGTTTACATCAAAGTGTACAAAGGTGTCAAGAAAGGGATCGAGGTTTCGAATATTATCGACAAAGTGGTTTTTTATCTGCATCCGTCGTACAGTCCCCATGATGTCGTCGAGATAAGGTACTTATTTATTATTTGTTTTATTTTACCTTCTCAACCCCCGCATTAGGTCACGCCCTATATCTGAGATTTGAGCGAATACTGCGTTTAATGAGAGAGCAACACTTGGTGTAGATGGAAATGAGACTCCCGCGAACATTACCCAAGTAACATTATTGCCACTCAAGGTTTTATTAATTTGGTTCCTAGGTTATTTAGAGGGCGCTGTTATGGGTTTTAGGATCAATTTGGCTACATAAAGGTAATTTATATTGCCAATTACCTAAAGAGGTGTTATACAACCAAAAAGTGATTTATAAAGGGACTATAATAAAACTGATATTCCTTCTGTTCCTTTTAGATACTTTTGGTTTTATTGATTTCTGATTTATAAAGATGGTCTTATAAAACCCTTTTACCAATTAGTTTTTAAAAAGAAATAAATATAAACTTTGGTCATTTAGTTTTTTTTATTACTTTAGGTCATCACAAAGGTGTTTTATAATAGAGCTAAAAGGTTACCTTATATCCTTTTGTTTTTATAGTTATCAGTAGTTTAAAAGTAAATATGATGAGATAGGCGGCCATATAGAACCTAGTTCCCTTAAGGTTTTTAAGAGTGGTAAATATAAACTTTAGACTTTTGGTTTTTGCCATTACTTTTAGGCATTTTAAAAAGGTTTTATAGGAAGGCTTAAAGGTAAACTTAATTCTTTTGTATTTATAGTTACCCATAGCTGTATATTAATTATTATTTAAATAGGCGGCCATATAAAACCTTGTTTCCTTACGGGTTCTAACAGAACTAAGTAAATACCTTCGTGTTTTATTTTTTTTTAGGTATTTCTGGTAAAAATAATAGATATACCTAGGTATAGATTGGTAGCTACCTATTGCAAGATTGATTATTTAAAGCCCAATAATTAATAATTGTTGAGTTTCTGTCCTCCTGGGTATGATACTCAGGCTTAGATAAGGCCTATTTAGACGGCCAATATAAGAGGTTGTCCTCCAACCTGCAGGCACAACGAATATCATTGCACTGGCCCTCTCGATTGTGTCTAAATTGCACGATAAAAAACATTTAAAAGTGTTGAATTATACACTTTTAAACACTTTAAAGAACAAATACAAAAGATTTAAGTAAGGTTATGTTGACTATGTTTACTTTGTTCTTTTTTGTTGGTTTCATAAGGGCACTCAAAAATCCTTGTTGCGATACAGTAACAAATAAAACCAAGTGACCACTATAAAAGCATAATGGCGTATATAAATTTATTTAAAAAATATTGTAAAGAGAAATTATTTATCTAGTCGTTTTAGCAGTGTTTTTTAACAATAATTTTACTTTAATTTTGATTTATGTAAACCAAACAGACTTTTTTAATGGTGAATAGTGTAAATTATTTATTTTTTATTTTAAATATTTGTTATTTTGTTATCAAAAAACTATTAAGAAGCATTTTTGAGCCGGCGCGCTTGTTTTAAGAGCTTTTCAGATACGATTTTATCAGAAAAATAAATCTGGCAGGCAATTTGATCATCAACAAAACGACAAACTCGGTATATTTTTATGTGATATAAAATAATTTTGGGACTCTGACATTTTTGGCAATTTTGTGACCTAAATTATTTTATATAGCCATTGTGAATCTAAAATATCGTCATAGCTTTTATAGGAAAACTTTACTCTAAAGGTATTATGGTATTCAACAGAATCGCCAGGATACCTGTTAGCTCCCGCTAAATTTCGCGCGCATAAGTATATTGATATGAAATTACGAAATAATTAGAGGGTCCATAGGTTAATTGTGGGTACCACACAACGGAAATCAGAGACAAAGCACTCACCAGTTTGCAGCCAATTTCTCCACTTCCAAGGGGCCCCTATCTGGATCTAATGATGTCACCACGTAGCTGAAGGGCTGAAGTTTCTAGTTCTATGCTTCAGTACACCAAAATCGAGCACTTTCAGGTGTAGAAATTTGAAATAGTTGGAGAAAGTAAATTAACACGCCATTTCTCGAGGCGGTCGAAAAAGGATCTCACTGATTCTTGGTGCGCATGTCCAAAATGCGCGAATGCACTCTGTCCGTCATTCAATTGTGTGGTTTTAAAATTTACAAACACCGCGAAATTTAGCGGGAGCTAACAATACCAAATTACCAAATCTAGTTTTATAATAGGATAGAGGACGTTTCTGAGTTGCTTTTAGAACCTGGCATAATAGCTTTAAGCTCTAAAAGGTTCTATACTGGTGGAACCGCTAGAGGGCGAAGCTGGAGTTTATTTCTTATGGTTTTATAGTGAGTTTAATACATAGGTTGTCACCACCAATTGGGGAGTCCCATTTAGGAGGTCTAAGGGGTATATAAGGGTAATGGGAACGTGCTAGCGACTAAACATTGAAACTAATGGTTTTAAGGAAAGGCGCTGGCAACCTTTTAGCTTCTGCTATAAATAAAGAAATGTTACTTGGGTACGATTAGGTTTTAGTAAAAACCTCATTGTATACAGTTTTACAGTGTGAACCACCTCCTCTTCTAACTTTTGAACAAAAAGATATCGACTTCTGGTAAAAAACTTTTTTTGAGGATATTTGAGCTAAGTGACAGTGACCTAATGTCAAAAATTTAACATAACATAAAAATTTTTAAATCAGAAGGGGGGGGAGGACATGGAATACATATACAACTATACAAAACATTTTAAGTTTTTAAAATCGGTTTAGTTTCCTAGGAGATTTGTTCATATTGGTATTTTTTTTGTGCTTCTAAGTTATGTCAGAATCTAAAAATAACTTTACTACGAAGGTATCAGATCCGTCATGGATCCATTTATTTATGTTTAAATTTAAACTAAACAAAAAAGTTTTGGAAAAATGATCACAGCACATTTTCCTATTTAAATTTTTTAACTTATTTTTAGGTTCTGACATAACTTAAAAGCAAAAAAATTCAATTTATGATAAAATAAATCAATTTAAATTTTTTTTTTTGCTTGATAAAAAATTATTTTTTTTAGTCGACTGCGAAGAAAAATAAACATATCTCCTAGGAAACTAAGCCGATTTTAAAAATTTTAAATGTGTTGTATAGAGAATCAAAATACCTTTCGAAAGAGGTTTTATATGCCCCCTCTTCAAATTTATAAATGTTGATGTTATGTCAAATTTTTGACATTAGGTTAGTTTGACATAACTGTCACTTAGCTCAAATATCCTCAACAAAAAGTCCCTCAAAAAGACTTTTCCGGAAATCGATATCTCTTTTTGTTCAAGAGTTAGAAGGGGGGGGGGGGTCTATTTAGGTCTGCACTGTATATTATATAAGTTAGATATATTCTTTTAAAATAGCCGCGTTAAAATAAAAATAAATTTATTTCTAGGAATCCTCAAATCAATTAAAAATTGAACATTTATTTTGTAACTCAGTAAATAATAAATTTAGGTGCCTAAAAAAAATTTTCTGGTTAGTATTAACTTGAAACTCGAGTTGGCCATATATAAAGTGCCTCACCCCCCTCTGAGAGTATTTTCCTAAGTTTTTGCAACATTTTAACGGCCAACAACTAAGTAATAATTATTAAGGCTGACAAAAGGTCCTCTCTAACAATGTACATATATCACGCCCCCCTTACTTAAGTGGCGTATCTTTTATAGACATTTAAATAAATAAAAGTGTAAAAACAAAACAAATGTTTGTATTTTCCTGAATTTTAAAACTAATTTTTAAAGCTGAAAAAATTTCATTTGTAACGATATTTGTATATCACTCCCCCCTCAAAGCAGCCGCGCATCTTGCATAGACGTACCAAAAATTGTATATATCCTGGAATCTTCACAAAAACACATTTAAGGGGGGGAACCGCCGCCACACAAATGGTGGGGGGGTGGTTCCCCCTCTTAAAATATGCGAGTCTAGTATATATCCGTACCATGTGTGTTGCTTCTTTCATTAAACTCGGTATCTGTATAGTAGTGCTTAAATGTAGATTTCTGGAGATATAAAAATTTAAACCGCTGCTTTTAGGGAGGGAAGGAGAGATATACCGGGTGGGCCAAAAAAAACCGGACAATTATTTTTTCATTATAGCTTTTGAACTATGCAATCGATTTTAATGGGACAAGCTGCACTTGATAGAGAATTAATCAGAGTTTTGACTAAATATATTTTTTGTCCGCCATCTCAAAATCCAAGATGGCGGACGAAATTAAAATGTACCCTTCAAAGATGCTCGTTTATTCTTATGTTGCGAACATGTTTTAATTATTTTTTTAAATTAGTTAAAAAGCTGCATTCTTGCCACGCACAACAAGGTATGAACAAGCAAAATCGGTTTAGTGGTTCTAAAAAAAAATATTTTTGTTTCAACCATTGTTTTGCATATTATACGATTGCATTGGCAATCATGTCTGCATTTATTTCTTTATAACTTCATTACTACCAAACCGATTTTGATGAAATAAATAACATCCTGGTGAAAATTGATTGGTTTTGAAAGATCAAGATCAAAATTTATCGCTATCTTAAAATTCAAGATGGCGGACAGAATAATACTTGATTCTTCAAAATGGCGTGTTTATTCTTATCCGTTCGTATCTTCCAAAAATGTTTTAGTTTTTTTTTAATTTATAGAAAATCTCTACTGTTCTCTTACACAACGACGTACGTAGTAAAATCGGTGTGGTGGTTCTCCAAAAATCTATTTTTGTATTAACCATTGTTTAACAGATTTTACGATTGCATTGCCATTCCTGTCTGCATTCATTTCCTTATAAATTCGTTATTACTAAACCGATTTTAATAAAATTAAAAAAAATCATGGTGAGAATTGATTGCTTTTAAAGATTGTTATCGAAATTTTCCGCCATCTGGGAATTTAAGATGTCGGACAGAATCATACTTGATTCTTATTTTGCGAAAATGTTTTAGTTTTTTTTATTTGTAGAAAAACACTACCTTTCTTCCGCATAAAGAGGTACAAATTAATAAAATCAGTGTAGTAGTTCTCACAAAATCCGATTTTGTTTTAACCATTGTTTTACAAATTATACGATTACTTTGCCAATCCTGTCTGCATTTATTTCTTTATATATTCATTATTACTGAACCGATTTTAGTAAAATAAAAAACATCATGTTGCAAACTTTAAAGATCAATCGGTCTGCGTTATGATGTTTTTTATTTCACTAAAATCGGCTCAGTAATAATAAATTTATAAAGAAATGAATGCAGACAGGATTGGCAATGCAATCGTATAATTTGTAAAACAATGGTTAAAGCAAAATCAGATTTTGTGAGAACCACTTCACCGAGTTTATTACTTTGTACCCTGTTAAGCCGGAGAAAAGTAGTGCTTTTCTAGAGAATAAAAAAAACTAAAACATTTTTTAGAAAATAAGAATAAACACGCCATTTTGAACAATTAAACATGATTCTGTCCGCCATCTTAAATTTTAAGATGGCGATAAATTTTGATCATGATCTGGAAAAAGCAATCAATTCTCACCAGGATGTTTTTTATTTCATCAAAATCGGTTTAGTAGTAATGAATTTATAACCAAATAAATGCAGACATGATTGGCAAGGCAATCGTATAATAAGCAAAACAATGGTTGAAACAAAAATATTTTTTTTTAGAACCATCAAACCGATTTTGCTGATTCCTACCTTGTTGTGCGTGGCAAGACCGCAGCTTTTTTACTGATTTAAATAAATAATTAAAACATGTTCGCAACACAAGAATAAACGAGCATTTGAAGGGTACAATTTAAACAAACAAAAAATTTATCTGCTCAAAAAATGATTTTGATATATGATATTTTTTAAAAAGTTGACAGTTTTTATTAGCTAAAAACTTCCAAAAAGCACGATTAAGGGGAGGGGGACCACTCCCCTGCCAGGGGTGTGGGACGTGGTTCCCCTCGTAAAATTTGATATTCATACGAATTAAATTCGGCAAAAAAACTTATTAAAATATGTTTCTAAGTATTGTTATAATGTCTGCCTATCTTTAGCGCAAAAGCTGTATAACTACCAAACTGCTTTTGATACAATTTTCAGAAACAATAGTGATCCACATAGGATCTAAAGCAGTTTTATTTCAAGTGCGCCGTTGAGCACTGTGCTGGTGGATCCTAAAATAGAAATAAAATCCTGTTTATAAACTTTTTGGCTTCTTGTAATGTTTGATTTGTCTGCTATTCTTGATGATGACGGTCGCGGATAAGAAAAGAAGGTTCTAAATAAAACCAAGATTTTCTTTTGTATTTTAGAATCTACAAATTGATGTACTGCATAAAGGTTTAGGTGGGCTTTGAAAAATATATCTCTGTAAATTCTAATTAGTATTTTGCCTTTTTATTTATGATCATCCTTTAGCCTTATTTAAGTTTCAAGTTTAAGACGCCTTAGAAACAAACAAATTTTGTTGAAAATATAATTTTCAATCTAAATTTTTAACCGCGTTTCGCTAGCTGCTGTGGTTCTTAAGATATTTTTTAAACTTTTCTTTGTATAAAAAAAGACTCTAACATACCTTGACGTTATAATTTTTGTTAAAAATATAATTTTTATTCTAAATGTGAAAACCGCGTTTTACTAGCTGATGTGGTTCTTTAGTTATGCATTTTGAAATATTTCAACTCCGTTTTACCCCTAGCGAGCCCCCCACCCCCGCCAAAAACTTTGTTCATGGTGTCTCAGACACACATCGTCACAAAGTTTGGTAGGTCTTTCTTGGCACAAATAACTTATTTTGAGTGAAAGAAAAATGTTTTTTTTTGGCGATCCCTATAATAGTCTTCCATACCTATAGAAACATGTTTTTACCTAAGGAACTAATAGTATACATTTTTGAATCATTGAAAAAAAGGAAATGTACCAATAGTCCAAAGTATGGTGAAGTTATAAGGATTAATAATAGAATAAATTATTAAGCTACTCCTTTACTAATTCTTTAACTGTTTATTTTAGACAACCGCCATTTCACCTTTCTCGACGTGGATGGGGCGAGTTTCCTTTGAGGGTCCAAATTTTCTTTAAGTCGTCTATTAACAAACCAGTTGACATTATACACCACTTAAAGTTAAGCAAAACCTTCACTGAGCGGCAAACTTTAGGTAAGGAAGTTAATCTGAGGATTGCTAGAACTCCGCCGGACACATCTACGTTGCGACGCGATGGTTAAACCAAACGCACTTTGCTTAGACCAATTACAAAAAAAAAACAATTACTCACTTCTCACCCGTTTCGCTGCACACCACGGAATGACGAAAAACTTCGTGAAGACGAGAGGTCACGATGTATTCCCCCTTTTCCCACTACCAGCCCGAATACGGGTCTAAAACAGCGAAAAATATTATAAGACACCGCCTAAAATATATTTTTTCTCTTTTAATTCTCTCTTACACACATTAAGCACCAGCATCATGAATCTGAGCTTTTAACTATGATGTATGTTAATATTGACAACTTTGATGAAGTTTTAAAGTTTTAACTACGGTAAACATTTTAGGTAACGAAACTGTTGTCCCGATTTTCCTTTACGATTCAAACACCGTTAACGCAGTTTCTAAAAATGTCAAAGTGAAGCAAGAAAAAATAGAAGTACCTGAAATAAAAATAAAGAAAGAAAAGATTGAACTAATAGAATCATCTAGATTACCAATAAAACAAGAATCAATTTGGGAAAGTGTGGAAAATTTGGTATTTAAACAAGAACTCACTGATCCCTATTTAGAACTTGCGGCCAGCAGCGACGTAGACAGTTACTTCGACAACAGAGATAGTTTTTCAGAAAATATGTCGGAGACCAACTTGAGTGATGATTTTAGTTGGGAAAAGGGATTTAAGGGTTTTAAACGGGAAGAAGTCACTAGCGATCTTGAAAGCGAATACAACAGCTTTAACGGTAGAGATAATAATATTGATATAGATATAGAGGAATGTAAATCAATGTTAAAAACCACAATGCACGATAATAAGCTTAAACTAAACTCGTATACTAAAAAAGAAAACTCAGCACCACCAAGCGATTTGAAAATATACACTAATAAAGAAAAAATAGAATTTGAAGGGTTTATCGATATAAACTCGATATCCCCAGAAATTAGAAATAAGATAAGCATCATCGGAAACGACATTATTACAACACATACTTACACTGAAAATGAACATAATCATAACCAAGTTAAGCTAGAAAAGCATATTACAATAAAACCCATAGAAAATTCTTCCTTGCGAAGTAACATAAAAACAAATTCCAGTATACTAGAACACTCGTATAGTTTGCCGTTCTACAAAGAGGAAAATGGAAAGAAAAGTTCCGCTAAAAAGAGTCCTATAAAACAACCGCCGAATCAATTGATTTATGGGCTGGGACCAAATTATGAGAGCAGTACAAGCCAGCAGAAGGTAGGTAGGTGTAGTTTCGAATTTTATTTTATTATTATTTTTTAATTTGGATCGTTTTTGTCTTTTCATCTTTCGCTCTACAACCCAAGTGGGTCTTGGCTTTTCTAGGATCAGCTACCTCTCTTTCGGGTTTCAGTTGGTGTGAAGAATTTGATTTGGATTGGACCGGGCAGCATTTAAACATAATGGTATATGATTCGGCACCGACGGGAAATTTGCGCCCCCAAAATATATACAGTGATTTCCATCTGTTTGCAATGATTCCCAGTGATTTCCAGGTGAATTTTAGAAATTTCTACAGGATTCTTCTAGGTGTGATTCCCCTCGTTAGGCAAAATTCACGAAGGAACCAAGCCAATCCGCATAAGAAAGGTGTCAGACATAAGGACACTCATCGTCAATGCAAGCTTTATAGGAAGCGAGGCCCGCCATTGATTTTATATTTTTTGGTTATTATTTTTGACATGTTTTCCTCGGTTTCGCATTGGCGGCTCGGATTTATTTTGAAGATGTTGTTTTACATAGTGTGAAAGTACCTAAACTTTATGCTGTGAACTATCTTGAAACTCTGTTTATATTATATAGATCTTTAGTGTGAAAAACATGTAAAAAATTATAACCAAAAAATAGAAAATCAATGTCAGGCTTCGCTACCTCTAAAACTTGCTTTACCATGAGTGACCTTAGACAGGGTGACACAATATGCCTTAAACTATTTAGTTAGACCATGGCTAGGCCCTTGAAGACATTTTTAAAAACTTAGATTGGGAAGAAATAGAAAATAGGCATTAAAATATGCTGATGATATCGCCTTAATAACAGGTAAGAAAGAAGAACTGATAAAAATACTGGAAGAACTGGATACAACAGCTTGAGTATGAAATACACAAAAACTAAAAATCATACCAAACACAGATGAAGAATCAGAATAACACAAGAAAAAATAGAACAAGTAGAGCAAATATTTATATACCTGGGACAAATTATTAAACTAAAAAAAGAAAACCAAACAGCTGAAACCAAGAGACGAGTAAGGTTGGAGAAGCAGCATTCGGTTAATTAGGCTACATATAAAAAAATAAAAAATTATCCACAGCATCTTAAAACGAAAGTGTATAATCAATGTATCCTTCTCCTGTACTTACCTATGGCTTCCAGACCTCAGCACTTACATAATCAAATATTGATAAGGTAACAAAAGCCCAAAGATCAATGGAAAGACAAATCTTACATGTAAAGCTAATAGATAGAAAACGGAATGAATGGATAAGAAATAAAACAAAAGTAAGGGATGTCATAGGAGAAGCAGCAAAATAAAAATAGAAATTTGCTAGTCATAATATCAGATAGGAAGACGATCGATGGAACAAATGTATTGTAAACTGGAGACGTTGGGAAAATACAAGAAGTACGGGAAGACCCCAAATGAGATTGGGCGGACGATTTCATAAACCATGCGGGAACTGGAGGAACACGGCGACAGACAGAGAAGAGTGAAAGATATTAGGGAAGGCCTATGTCCAAAGATGGCTAAAAAGATAGAGATAGAGATCTTTCTATCGAGGCAACATGAGATAGGCCCTGATGGTTCAGTAGGTGCGCGTCCGCTTTGCAATCAGAGGGCGGTGGGTTCGCTTCCCTTGCCTGCCAGTACTAACTCGAACTTACTAGACGTTTGTGAATACAAATTTACCGGAGGTAGGGGTAACACCTGTCTTGGGTGCAGTTTCGGCATCAACTAAGTAGGCAAAGTTGATGATAAATACAAGGCCGTAGTTGGGAAGTCACTTTAAGCGGATGGTCCCGTGTTAAGAGCGAAGATGGCGCTAACACGAGGAAGACTCCTGTGCTCGACAAATAGTATCGGGCAAAAGAAAATTGACTACCGTGAGGGTGCTTGGCCGAAACTTTCTTCTTGATATCTGCACTTATTATGGTATTTCCGTTAGTTTGAGATACAATATGTATATAACTCTCTTGCACCTTTAAAACTACAATCAAATTCGTGGAAGTCACGCGGTACGACGTTAGCGAATTTTTCCTACTTTTTTTGTTATTCTTTAAATCAGTACTTGAAGGCCAATACACATGCCAAGTTTCATTATTCTAGCACAAGCGTTTTAGAATTGAAAAAATATTTTCACATCCCAACCTTACTTTTTAATTGAGCCATTTTTGGATCTGTTAACAGGTTACTTAGCATTGTTGGCGAAATCATTAGTAATCAATCAAAATCTTCATAAAACAACCCACGAAAGCGATGGTCCCCGACTACTAGGTATTCCTTATAAACATTTCTAATCTCAGTGGAATATTTTTTACTTGTGTTAATTCTGTTTTACCACCAATTTGAAAGTGTGAGAAATTTTTTCTTTTGTCGCGTGCAATTATGAGAGTCTTTACAATAACTTATATGTCAAACGTTGAAAGCTGTTCCCTTTTTGTGATTAATATCTAACACTGAGCCAAGGTTGAATCCTTCTTGTAAATAACATTTTACATAACAATGTTCTGTACAGGCTTTTACAGAGTGTGCCAAATTAAAAGAAAACAGTGTATAACAAAAAATATTTAATTTTATAATGCATATGGTCCTTGTCATAGGCACTTACATTTTTGTGACTTTGACATGACATAAACGTATTATCTAACCAAAAATATATCAACATAAAAAGATGCTGTCATTAGGTTGACAAAAAAAACAAGCAGATTTTTAGATTTTTTTTCTAGCTGTCATTATGCATTTGATAAATAATGAAGTTTGATATGTCACAAAAGTGTAAGTGCCTATGGCAAGGACCAAGGTCTTTATACTTTTACACAGGTTACCTACAGAATTTAAAAGGTCATTGAACCTGACTGGCCAACTGTAATCAGATTAAAAAATCTACGTCACCGGGTTGCCTTAAACCATTTGTTTTATGGACACCCGATGACGCACCTACAGTCGTCCAGTTAAGTTCACATGACTGGTCAAATTCTGTAGATAACCTGTGTAAAAGTATAAAGACTTTGGACAAGGCCAACAAAAAAATACCAATATGTTGGTTAAAGAATGAATAAAACTCACATATTAAGTCAATTTCAATTCTAACATTCGTGAATGTGAACCGAACCGTACCGGCCAAAAGTGGAGAATCCACCTAAAATTGTATACAAATCTGATCCTGTACAACAAGTGGTATATTTAAAAACTTCAATCTAGTTCTCAGTGTAAATCATTTACTGCCTTTTTGTCAATTAAAAGAAAACATATTCTTGATTATGAAATTTTAAAAGTAAAAATGACCAAGATTTTGGCCAATATTGATCATTTTTGCCAATTTTAAAAGTTTATATGTTATATTCTTTGTCCAATTGTTGTGAAATTTTCAGGACATATAACTTTTACGTCTCTTGCCATTATTGCGTAAAATTACGCATATTTTTTTTTAGCTTTTTTAAAACTTTACAAAAAGTCACTAAATGAATTTGTATCAAAAATCGTCGAAACACACAACTAAGAACTGGACTGAAGTTTTTAAATGTATCACTTGTTCTTTGACAGTTGGTACAGGACTAGATTTTTATATAATTTTAGGTGAATTCTCCACTTTTGGCCGGTACTGTACACATAAACTTTTTAATTTTTATCAACAAATTGATTTTGATAATAAATCAGATTTAGTTTTCTGTTTGCATAATGGTTTTTTTTTAAACCTTTGTTAGCACACCCTGTATCAAACCACAATACGCACGGATTTTTCGCTACAAGTGATAAATAAGCCCTTTTGCTCGATCATGAATAAAGAACTCACAAAAGTCAAATGCAGAGAATGCTGGGACGCCCCTCTCTTGTGATTCCTAAAGCAAGGTGTACAGGGTGTCATTATATTTTTTCCCAACCTTTTAGACCATTAATAATTGATATAGGAATATACAAGAAATTGTGTTCGAATTCGCGAAATTTTTACTTTTAAATTGCATCTTGACTTTACTCCTGATGCTTACCATATTTGACAGGCGCTCAAATTTATAGTTTTTGTAAATTGGATGCTCTAATATTATTTAATTAATAGATTAGCCTTGGAACATATTTTTTTAAAAATACCCGATATGTCGTAGTTTAGAACCATAGTTTCTGAGATATTAGCAATTATTTTTTAAAATGATAAAAAGATAACAGTACTGCTCTTGTGTTAATTTTAGTATCCTTATTCCAAATTATGTTAGTCCCCATGTATCAACAGTGACAATGACATGATGTGACAAGACATCTAAACTTTGTTGTCGTTACCGGTTGTCATGTTGATTGATATTTGTCATTGTCACTGTTTATACATGGGGACTAACATAGTTCGAAATAAGGACACTGAAATTAACACAAATGTGGTAATGTTATTTTTTTCATTAAAAAAATTATCGCTTATATTTCAGAAACTATTTATCAAAACTGCGACATATGGGGTATTTTTGGAAAGTATATTCCAAGCCTAATCTATTAATTAAATAATATAAGGAGCATCCAATTTACAAAAAACTATAAATTTGAGTGCCTGTCAAATACGGTAAGCATCAGGAATAAAGTCAAGATGCAATTTAAAAGTAAAAATTTCGCGAATTCGAACACAATTTCTTTTATATTCCTATATCAATTATTAATGGTCTAAATGGGTGGTAAAAAATATAATGAGACACCCTGTACATTAGGCAACTAATGGTGGGACAACTAAGTCGATAAATGATGTGGAATGAGAATCCGACCGACCAGTTTTTTCTTATTTTTTTAGCCGTCACCGCAGGTGTTAAAAGTTTTAAGAACAGCCTCAGGGCAATCGATTCGTCTACTACCCGAAAGTTTTAGCCAAATCCTGTTAAGCAACGGCGGCATGGTCCAATTAAAATTGCTGCAAAACCAAAATTCTCCAAACGCGTCCGCCAAAACTTACGCAATCTCAAATACCGATTTGTTAAAATTAAATCTAAAACCTTCAGATTTAATAAAGAAAACACTTATAAATAAATCGAAAAGTCTGACTAAAGAAAAAGTGAAAAAGTTGAACTTTCCGAAGGAGAAATTCAAAAATATGGGCGAAGCGTTGCCGTGTTTGATTAAACAGATGCCACTGTGGTCGGAACATGCCAAAGATGTGGAGTACAAAGCACTGTTTCCATTTACTGCCCGATCGAAGGAGGAGTTTGAATCTTGGACTTTTCCTAAGAGAGTTAATGCTGAGGTGAGTATTCTTTTAAAAACCAGAGTAATTCCAATAATATTTAGACTTTTTTTGTCAGAATATACAGGCTGTTTTTTTGACGTGCAGAGGCTTTTTTGCGTATTAGTCGTACGTTTTTGGAAAAACCCTCGGACCAGTGGCGGTTCCTCCATTAGTGCACATGTGTATATGCACTCCCAAATTTCACTGAAAAAATATTTAAATTTAAATCAATAAACGCCAAAAGGAATTAAATACTAACGAAAAAAAATCAAAAATTTCCATTGCAAAAGCCTAAAGCTAAAAATCTTAAAACTATATAGTTTACTGTTTAAGTTTTTTTTTTATTTAACAAATTACATTCAGTTGGTTCTGACAGGTACTTTTAAGTTGGAAAATATATTTTCTTTATTAATTGTATTTTCAAGTGAATAATTTGCGGTTTCCAACAGATTGTTTTTCAATGTTGAATTCAATTTTGTAGGGGACAATTTTTTTTTATAGTATTAGGTAATTTATTATAAATAATTTTACCCATATAAAAAAAAGAATTCCTTGAAAGTGAAGTTAGTGGCCTGTCGGAGACTAGATTATTGTTATACATATCTGATCTTTTCTGAAAGAGCCCTGTTTTACTGTAAGTGTGGATCATTGTCACTGATTGCCTGGATTGCCCTTTTTTTGTAACAGAAATACTAACTGTGTTCTATAAGTTGTAGTGTATCCCCAGAAAGGAATACAGTATCTTATGTGTGACTCAAATAGAGAGTGATAGACCTCAACTGCTGCCTTTTGATTTAAAGTTTCTCTTGTTATTTTTATTGCTTGATGCTAATTTTTTTATGATGTTATAATGTGTTGAAAATGACAGGCAATTGTGATGCCCAAAAATTTATGTTCATCTACATTTTGTATAGACTGTCCATCCATCTTCAGGTTTAATTTAGTTTTGTTTTTCAAAACTATATATTTTATTTTTTCTAAATTTAATGCCAGCTTATTTGCATTAAACCACATTTTAACCAGCTTCAAGTCCTCTTCGATAATAGTTCCCAGCTCCTTTTCATCACTTAATGACCAAGTTATACTTGTGCCATCTGCAAAAAACGTAAAAAGACCTACGTAAGACGGTCAGAAATATAATCTAAAAAGAGAATTGGACCTAAAACTGATCCTTGTGGAACTCCACAAGTTACTGGGTTAAAAGAGGATCTAACATCCCCTATTTGAGTACACAAAAACCGTAAACCATTTTCTGGAGCAGTGCACCATGATCGACGCAATTGAACGCCTTTGCGAGGTCGCAAAATACTGAAGCAACAAGAGGCTTGTCAATTTTAGCATAAACTTCATTTATAGTTGAGGATGTATATGTATATACCGCGTCATAGCTATGGTAAACCATGTTTTGCGGCAAAATCTATGTAAGGAAGCCTCAAAAAATTGTTGTTTCACTTTGTACCTGCAGTGTGCCGCTTTATATGTCTATAATTTTATTTATTTTTTTATTTATTTATTTAGAATGCACATTACAGAGAGTTTCCCCAATTGGTACATGTTTAATTTTAATCTATCATTTCACAGTAATAAAAAATACACAATAAACAGAAAATAAATAACAAAGAATAAAAAATTTAAAACTATAAACAATAAAATGGTAAGCTTCAGGTACAAAATTAATTAGGTAAAAATAAGTAAGGTAACCTAAGAAAAGATAAGAAATAAGTGACTATAAACAATTAGTACTTACATATTAGAAACTTTTATTATTACAGTAATCTGTCCAACCTACGTTTAAACAAATCACTAGAAAATGAAAATATATCAAAATCATTTGGGATATATTTATTAAGTAAAACCATTATTTTGTTTTCAATACTGTTTTTACCAACATTAGTTCGACTTGAATTTATATAAAATGTATTATTGTTTCTGCCATATCTCATAGGTGCATGATAATTTAAAAGGGATAGAAGATATGGACAGTTAATTTCATTAATTATTAATTTATGGCCAAATTTAAGTAATGAAACACCGAGACCTTTTAAAGGAGATATAAAATAGGTACTTTCCTAATAAATAAAGATCCGAAACATAAAAGAGAATCCAAAATTATATTAAAATGTGCGCAAATATTGATTAAGTTGCAAAAACGGTAATTTGTTTTGTAAAAAGTCGGTCCCAATTTGTTTGACACAGTCAAAACAACAACGAATAGCCCGGCTAAATCAATATATTCGTAACAACCAGACAAGGGTATATATGTTCCTTTCTAATAAAATCGTTTAGAAGAAGACATAAATAAAAAGCAAGTAAAATAGTAAGCTAATGACTAATTAGTGCAGTGCCTCGTTTTGGGAATCAATACCAATAAAAAAATTACAGGAAGTGCGGCCACTGTATGTACGCCTCTACTTCCTTCCCGCCCATCACGGTTTTGATGACGCGGTGCTACTTTAATACAATATCAAGTATAGAAAGTTAAAAACCGCATCTCTGGTGTTCTTTTTACTTTGGAAGCCATATTGTTTGGGAAAAGGGAGTTTAATTTTTTTGAAATATGACAACATTACAACATTCTAGATTTTATTATTTTTTCAAAAACTCTAGATATCACTGGCAAAAGCGAAATAGAACGGTAATTTTTAGGATCTGTTTGATCTCTACCTTTGAGTTCATAATTCGTTTGGAAAATATCACTCATTAAATGAATCATTTATAATATAACTTAGAGCTTCACAACAGTTTTCGGGAAACTCCTTTATAATTTTAATGGATAAGCCATTAATACCGCAGGAGTTTTTGTTTGTCGCATTCTAATTACGAAACATAGAAAGAGGGGAAGACATGTTCCGATAGAATTTTACAGTACACAGAATCTGGGCCTTATTGCTTCGGTTAGTGCTCTTGCAATCGATGCCGCCCGCACCCCCGTGATGCCACCCCCGTCAACGGTTACCGTTGACTGTTAAAGCTAGTTTATGTGACCTTAAATTAGTGCACTGAGACATATTGGCGTTATCGGTCGGGCCGTATTGTTTTGATTTCAACGATTTCGTACTTATTCGATGGCCCAAAAAGTTGGGCGTGGCACACAAAAGAAATTTTTTGTTAGGTGTTCACCCCTAAAGTTTGGCACAACGCGCCGCCACTGCCTCGGACACGTCGATGTTTGCGAGAGGGACCCTTTTTGGCATCAACAAAACACAAACTAAACGGCATTACACCTGTAAAAGCTGGGTCAGCCTAGGGTCCCTGTATGTTGACATATTGAGACCTTAAATCCGCCTTTAAGTAAATATTGTATGACGGGTGTGACTCAAAGCGGTCTAGAGTTTTCTGACACCAATTGAGCCTAACTTCTTTCTGTTCATCGGTTAACAAATGCGGTATCCAGCGAGAAACTAATTTTCTTACCCCTAATTCTTCATGCAAATTTTTTTAAAGTGAGCTCTTTGAAATCCAGAATGAAGCCTCAATCTAGAGCTGGCTATTTTTGTGGCGGGGGGTAGCTCAGTAAGAGGTCACGTCAAAAAAATGGCATCTCTAAAGAACTGTCACGATGGACAGGCGCATACGCCTAAATACGTCACCTTGAACGTTTGCGAGATGTTTTAGTTAAATAAAAATATGCCTGGCAGGCGAGGATGAGAAGGGCAACGTCGATCCGTGACGTCACCCGAGTTTATACGTGCCCTTTCTAGGGACGTTAATTTAGGTGGGTTACAAACCCTTGGTAAACCCTTTCATCGAAAAGAGTAAAAAAAATACAGAACAAAGTTTAATACATGTATTTTTTTTATATATAAAACCCAACTATAATTATAAAACGTGAAGTGCCCAAAATAACCCTGTTTATAATCAAAAAATGGCCCTGGCCCCCAAATGAATTAATATTTCGTCCTTTGGTACCTACCAAAAAATTAGGTGGGCAAAGGCCCCTCATCTCTGGTTAAAAAAAAGGTGCAACGCACGCTACTAAATTAACTTAAGAAATTGACGTCTGAGATTAACGTCGATAGGGCCTTTTGAAATGTGGATGAGCGGTAAACGATCACACTTCGTGGATACCTAATGGGAATATCCCTCTCTTTCGAGCTGGACTTCCCCTTCGGAAGGATCTCCTTTTTCAGGCAGAAACTCCTAGGCAAGCACCTTCTTCAGGGTCAGGCCTTAGGTATAGTGGTGGACTCCTTATTCAGGGTGAAAACCAAAAGTTGAACCGTGTAATGGTTAATTATTGTAATTTGTCGATGGGCTTTTATAGGCAAATAATGCCTCGTCAGCTTAATCGATCGACATTAATTACTTGATTTTCTTTTAAAGAAAACAGTAAATTATTTAATTACAATATTGAACAATATTCCATTGAGTAAAAATTTAGGTATTTGAATAATTCTCATTTAGTTATTTATACTATGTACTATCATCGATGTTTTCCTGGGTGACGGCCGTTTTTGGTGCACCTGGCCTTGGATCCTCGCTAATACTAATCCATCCACGCCAGAATTATCGATACTAACGAGAAACTGTCGACTGGTGTGGTGCTTCATTACTGAAAACAGAAATCAACTCGACAAGGCATTCTTGTTGAAATAATTTCCTTCGAAAGTTGTAAAAAATTATAGACCGAAAATGTTCTCGGTTTAATTCTAATTTGTTAACTTAAAAAATTCACTGTAGCAATAAAACTATGTATCGCACTGACGCTTTAAATTTAGGTTAGGTAAAGTGGGGTTAAGTTTTAGTCGCTCACTATGTTTCTATATTGTAAGAAACCCCACAAGATTCCTTTTCAAAGCTATTTATTAAACTAAAAACTCAAAACACCGTCTTCTAATATTATAATCATATCGATATCTCATTTAAAAGGAGGCCGCTTTGCCTGCCCTGCGAAACACTTGATCTGTTTATCCAATTTTGAATAAGACAAACAAAACAAATACGTCGCCTCTAAAATTACATTAAGCCTTGATAACTATATTAGTTCGTATTAGCATAATTTATAAAAAATGCTCACACTCGGCCATCCTGACAATGGGTCTGTCCTCAGGCCCTTAAAAATAAATTTCGAATTAACTGATTCTAGTTTTACAAAACTTTCAAAGTATAAAAATTTTCAAAATCATTCTTAAAGTAACTAATATTTTGTTATTATTACACAAACTAGACAACGTTTGTCTTATGTTATACTTAAACGTATTCAACTTATCTTAAAATAGTCTTCTAGTCTTCAGTTGGCAACGTTTACCATAATTTCAGGTGAATAGCGACGTTCGCTAATAGTAACTTTTGCCAGAGATAACCTTTACCATAAGTTCAAGAGGAAAAGCGACTATCGCTAATGGCAACATTTGCCAATGATAACGTTTAACTCTAAAATACAATGAGGAACGACGTTTGCTAATGGCAACGTTTGGCAAGGTAACGTTTACATCTAAAATCTAGTGAGTAACGACGTTCGCTAATGGCAACGTTTGCCAAGGTAACGTTTACCTCTAAACTACAGTAAGCAGCGACGTTCACTAATGGCAACGTTTGCCAAGGTAACGTGTACTTCTAGAATATAGTAAGCAGCGACGTTCGCTAATGGCAACGTTTGCCAAGGTAACGTTTACCTCTAAAATATAGTAAGCAGCGACGTTCGCTAATAGCAACGTTTGCCAAGGTAACGTGTACCTCTAAAATACAGTAAGAAGCGACGTTCGCTAATGGCAACGTTTACCAAGGTAACGTTTACCTTTAAAATACAGTAAGTAGCGATGTTCGCTAATGGCAACGTTTGCCAAGGTAACGTTTACATTTAAAATACAGAAAGTAGCAACGTTCGCTAATGGCAACGTTTGCCAAGGTAACTTTTACCTCTAAAATACAATAAGTAGCGACGTTCGCTAATGGCAACGTTTGCCAAGGTAACGTTTAGCTTTAAAATATAGTAAGTAACGACGTTCGCTAATGGCAACGTTTGCCAAGATAACTTTTACCTCTAAAATACAATGAGTAGCGACTTTCGCTAATGGCAACGTTTGCCAAGGTAACGTTTACCTCTAAAATACAATGAGTAGCGACGTTCGCTAATGGCAACGTTTGCCTTCAAAGTTCTTCGTTTTCGATATTTTGTACAGCAATCCTTTTTTTGATATGATCGGCGGCTACAACAGTTCGTTTTCACTTATATCCTTCACGTAGATCTTCAACTTCATATCTATCATTAAACAATTTCTTTGTGATGCGAAAGAGGCCCTTGTATTTTGTGACCATTAACGTATTTAATGTAGTAGTAGTAGTAGCTGGTATACTCGTTACTCTCTTATCAAAACATTCTCCTCGTATTTTTATGCCACGCAACGGCTTTTATCGTATCGTTCTTTATGTTTTTGTTAATCTTTTTTTTAATATGATTTGAAATCTTATTTCGAAGCTTAATATTTTCTAGCCTATTTGTCCCAAATTCGTTCATCATAGCCTGCAGCAGTAGATGATAAAGCGTTTACAATCGTTTTATTATAAGGCTCGAATTGGCCGTTGCTTTATTCAAAATATGTTTTATGCCATATGTACCGCAGAATATTTTTTACGTTTGAGAGGTAAATGCTTTGCTTCTGTCACTGATGATTCTTGTCGTCACTCCAATATTGGGTCTATTATTGTAAAATTTCTAAAACGTCAGCAATTACAAATACAAACTTATTCTTTTTTTTAAATTGGTAACAAAGGACCAACGTGATCAATATGAATTGTGTGTAAAGGAATTGGCGATTTCTCTATTGGTTTAATTTGCATTGACGCTTTAAAGAATTCTGTTTATAATACATGTAGTTAAACCTGCGTTAACATATTTCGTTACAAATTTCTTAATTTTGGGAAACCAATAATTTTCTCGAATTTGTTGCAAAACTTTGTCTATCCCTAAATGTCCCGAGTCATCGTGACATAAACGACACATTTGCATGTGTGTTGCACGTGGTACAACCCATGCCGTATTTCCATCTCTTAACTTTCTATATAGTTTATTTCCATTAAGCTCATAATAATTATCAAAATACTGCTTTGTATTATTATTAATCAGCTTGTCAAATAATATGTTTCATATTCTGCAAATTTGGTCATCTTGTAACTGTGGTACGATAATACAGTCAGCTTGAGTAAGTCGACTTAAAATACTTCCAATTCAATCCCTGAATTTAAAATAGGATTTCTGCTTAGGACAACGTGTATCATTTTTTTACCTGTTCAATATTTAATTTCAAATGAGACACTATCTTCCTATGAGAGGAATTACGTCTTTCTTTAATTACGTTTTTGTAGCCAAATCAACCTATTGCACTTCTTTTCGGAAAAAAAAACATTGTTCTTGTAAATGTCCTAGTCCTTTACGCTACATTTTCGTCTCTTATACCGCCAATCACCGCATCAATTAAATATATATCAGGAATGTGCTCTTAATTTTGATAGTTTTTTAAAGCAATAATACCCTAATTTTTGCCCAGGAGATGCCTCATATTTAGCAGCGTTCTTCAGTAATTTAGAAAATGGAACGGACTTACGAAATTGCAGGCTCATTGAGGTTTTTATTTCGTTCCAGCTGGAGTCAAATTCCACATTTTCATCTTACCATTAACGTGCATTGCCTTGCAGGCGCCCGGAAATCAAAAGCAAAATGGTATCATTATCCCATTGATACCGTTCTGCCAAACTATCAACTTTTTCTAACCACTTATCAACCACCATTTCGTCACGATTAGGATCAAATAATGGCACTAAAAACTCATCGCCCGCACGTATCAATGCAGATGGTCGCCGGTTTAGTTCCTCAAGTTCTTTTTGCAACCGTTTTAACTGTCGTTTTGTCCACAAAAATTCAGACGCAGTCGAACTAAAAAAAACCGACGTCGGTTTCGTTTTTGCGATTTTCCGCCCGTCAGCGTCTTATCTCGAGTTTTCCCCATAATATAAGGTGCGTAATTAACAGATTTTATTATTTTATCCCAGCGCTGCTTTGTAAGAAACCACACAAGATTCCTTTTCAAAGCTATTTATTAAACTAAAAACTCAAAACACCGTCTTCTAATATTATAATCATATCGATATCTCATTTAAAAGGAGGCCGCTTTGCCTGCCCTGCGAAACACTTGATCTGTTTATCCAATTTTGAATAAGACAAACAAAACAAATACGTCGCCTCTAAAATTACATTAAGCCTTGATAACTATATTAGTTCGTATTAGCATAATTTATAAAAAATGCTCACAATATGCAAAATATAAAAGACAGCCCTCGTAATTAATATAAAATATTAAAAAGACCTAGCTACACAAGTACAGTCGAACCTCTATAACTCGAACCTGAAGGGACAACCAAAACAGTTCGAGTTATGGAGAGTTCGAGTTATAGAAACTCGAGTTACATAGGTTAAAATACATGTAAAAAGTGCAGGGACCGCTTTCAAGGTTCGAGTTATAGAGGGGTTCGAGTTATAGAGGTTCGAGTTAGAGAGGTTCGACTGTATATTGTAAACCGCCTAACTAAAAAATTTAATTATTTTATATACTTAATGATTAATAAGCTAATAATTTATGACACAATTATTTGGCCCAAAAAATAAGCCTAATAGCACTTACGTAAGTCATTAACTATTTTCTACAATTTGTGTTTAATGGAATCGGTAAAATATTGATCATGATGTTTATTTGAAAAAGTTAAGAATATTTTGTTAAAGGCTTCAATTGTCGACTAAGTGTTTTTTAAATAAATTATCTTTTAATACCGAAATAAAACAAATGGCTGAGAATTAAAACATCTGCTACTTTAGCTCCCCTTGCCCTTATTTATAAAAGATCATAATTATCTCGAACTTCGGCTAAAGTTTGTATTGTAAATAATATGCAAAGATTATAGAATATGTAGATACTTTAAGTTGATACGCACTTTATATCGCTTTTTTCAAACAACTTCATATTCAGTTTCGCAATAAAGGGCCAGACAAGTACTGGAGTTTATGTATATAAACCTAGTACTGCCGGAAATATAACAAACATTTCTGGATTAATTTTTGAATCGAAAGAATTTAAGTTTACTTAAAAGTAAAGAAAATTGAATTACCTCTTTAATAATTTTTTTGTAACTTATAAATTAAAGTAATAAAATTCCTCTTCATAATGTTTTGTAGAGCTTAAGCCATAAAAAGTAATAAAATTTAGTTTTATAAGGTAGTTTTTTCCATAATATGTCATATCATTGACTTGAAATATAACTAAATCACCACTTCAAAGCTGTAAAATTGTTTCTATAACTAAATATAATTTTAAGAATGCTGATTATTTATCAATGTATCAGCTCTTTAAAATTCAGTGGGAAATGATATTAGATCCAGTTTTAAACATTTTCTATATTAATGTTGGAAACATATTTGAGACGTGTGTTCTCAAGTCAACACAAGTCGATAAGAAATACCCCGTCTGGTTTAACAGAAGAATTACTTTACTCCTGAAAAAGAAACATTCCAGATCACCCAAAGTGAAATTGTAAAGGTATTAGAAAAATCAAAGATAACAAAGCCATAGGGTCAGATGGAGTACCATAATTCATCATAAATGGAAGCTCTGCTTATTTACTGGTGCCTCTTGAAATTCTGTTTAACGTGATTTTGAGCGTTTATTTAATGAAATTTCTAGAAAAATAACTTCAGCATGGTTTTCTTTTTAAAAAATCTACTTTTACCAATTGAACTACTTTTTGTCAATATACAATGATGCAATTAATAAAAAATCGCAAGTAGACGTAATTTATACAGATATGCAGAAAGCCTTCGATAAGCTAAGACACTGTAATTTTAAAAGCATTGAGTCATATGCAAATTTAATGCAATCTTACCTTAGTCGACAAATATTTGTTAAATTTAATTCTCTTATTATAAATTTAAAAACCGTGTTATGCTGGCTGCTGTAGTTTGTAAGATATTATTCTTTTAACATTTTTTTTGTATTTTAAAAACCGTAACTCTAGCGAACTTTGACAAACTTTGTTAAAACATATAATTATTTATCTAACTTTGGAGACCTCGTTTGGCTAGTTGCTGTGGTTCTCGAATTATGATATATATTGATATATTCGAACCCACCCCCCTACTGCCTTGTTGCAGCATTAAACTCCCACCAAAATTTAATGGCCTCATCCACCGGATTCCGCAAAATTGTGCCAAATTTGGTTAAATTCGTTTTTTGAGTTATCGTGTCCTAGACCGAAACCAAATTTTTTGACCCAAATAAAAAGCTAGTAAATAATATACAGTGAAACCTCTCCTTACGGACACCTCTATTAAGCGGATACTCCCTTTAGGCGGACAAATTTGTTGGAACCAAGCTTTTGCCTATGTCTTTATGTCTTTACATGTAAAATTCCCTCCTATAACCGGACACTCTAATAACCGGACGCGGACAATTTTTTTTGGGTAAACAATTCTGAAACCTCCCTTAAGCGGACGCAAACCTCTGACAACGGGACAGAGCGCTGCACGACATGGGCATAAATATTATGTAGTATGTTGGCAACAATGCACTCTACAGCCGGGGAATTACTTCTTTCCGTTTTAATGCAAAGACTAAATACTTCTGTCGTATTTACAACATTATTTTATTCGGCGGGAATGATGTTTATTGTTCAGTTGGGTAATAATAGATCTCTTTGAAATGGCGCCTAGTAAAAAAACTTCTTAGTTTATGTGGAAAAATGGAAGTTGTTAACGTTTCGGAGAAGGAACATCTATCAGAACGAAAGATCGCCGAAAAATTTAATATCGTAAAATCTCAAGCAGCGGAAATGGGTAATAAATATATATCAAAATTTTGCAGATCCCTCTCTTAAGCGGACACCTCCAATAAGCGGACAAAATCGACGGAACCGTGAGTGTCCGCTTATGGGAGGTTTCACTATATTAATTTTAGCGTTTTAAATATTTGTGAATTTGTGTGTAGTTAGTTAGTAGTAGTGGTGGTGTGGAGACCATTTTTGATCTAGCGACTAGGCACACGGCGCGCCCTTTCCACAAACCCCGATTTGTCCATACACCAATATACTAAACTGATACACGTGCCCCTTAGGATGCAAGCTTTCTTTCTCTAAGAGGACTTAATTTTGCCTGGCACCTCTTTGTATAGGGCAGTGATCTTTATACTGCGTTAGTTGCATTTATCTAACATCGCTATCGTCTCAGCAGAACTTGGTTATAGACTATAGACTTCTTTCCTTTTCAGCGCAACAGTCGTGGTCGTTGTGAGTTAAGTGTAGGAGATTTATGCTGGCGCCATCCTGGTACCGACTATATAGCAGGCACCTGTGTTATTATTCCTGGTTCCTCGGTTGGCTGCGTGTCGACTCCTGGACTACACCTGCGTATATTCTCGATGTTCAAGGTCAACTTATATTTTGCGTGCATCGCATCGCATGCTAATTCGATGACGATTGTTGAACGCTGAAAAAGAAGTGGGCGACAATGAGACGGACCATTTTTTTCCATCCTTGCTCGAGACGCGAACCTGGTACCTTCTGCATGTGAAGCCGACGATCATACCACGGCACTACCCTGCCGCCCGTGTCTCGTGTGTAAATATTTACCAAATTTTAAATATAAATCGGAACCTGACCTCTGCCAGTTAGAACAATTAAACCCCGAATAGGACAAAAAACCAACTACCGAAACTTTGATGAAAACTACTTCGTCATCCGTAGTGTAGTGGTAGCAACATTTGCTTCACACTTCGGCGGTCTGGGATCAATTCCTGGCTAGGTACTTGATTGTTTGTGATTGTTTAAAATGCTTTAACCTTGCTCTAACGTGCGAAACAGGGCGATTGATCTTGATTGGATGAAAAGTCCCAGTATAAAAAAAAACAAAAACTTTGATGAAAACTACTTCATCCTTACTGACAATAAATAATCTCCAAAGAGCTTGTAACTTCTTTCTGCATCCAAAACATTTTGTTCCTTTTTTTATGGACCACCCGGTAGTTTAATCAAACATTTTTTTTCAGTGGTCTCGAGCAAAAACAATAAAATCAATCCTAGCCACAGAAAAATATTTCGAAGGCTGGAACACCAAAGCTATCCTGATGTATGGCCGTTCACATTTTTACACGCCTCTTGCGCAGTACAATTTGTTCACATCTGAGGTGTGTCGGGAGAAAGAGTTGTTAGCCAATGTGTTTAGTAGCCCGAAAGGTGGAGAAAGCCGGATTTCCTATGGAGAAAATGGGGGAGAAGTCATTAATGTTGATGACGACCTTAGTGGTAAGAAAATTTTAGTTCTAAGGTACTTATTCTGGGCCGCAGAAAATATAGTTTACGCTTTATTTTTATTATATTATATAATCTATATTATCATTGGCTAGGGGTTATACAACCTTACAATTTTCCTTAAATATTTTAAAAACTGGAACCCGAGGTGGACAGGATGGCCCAGCAAAACATACCTTTTTATGATTACATTTTTAAATGCAAATATCTCAAAAACCAATTGACACATTTTTGAAATAATATTATAAACCTTTCTAAAGAGGTTATCATTCTATCTGAAATCACGGGGCCAAAGCTACGTTAGTATCTGAAACAAGATCGACATGTCCGAGAATTTTTTAAAAACAATCTAAATACTCGAAATGGCCACCGGTACGTTTTTGCTGGGTCACTCTGTATACAAATTTACTCCCTTGCTAGAACCTTTTATGATGCTGTTTACACTTTTACATGCCGCTAGCGCAGAACGATTTGTATAATAGTAACTATTGTTCTTTCTATTTAGCCTTCTTCGATCCATCTTTGGACATAGGCCTCCCCCAATATCTTCCACTCTTCTCTGTCTGTTGCCGTGTCCATCCATCTAATGCCCGCATGTTTCTTCAAATCGTCCGCTCATCTCCTCTGGGGTCTTCCCCTACTTCTTTTATTTCCCCAAGGTCGCCAGTTTACAATACATTTGTTCCATCGATCGTCTTTCTGTGTGATATTATGACAGGCAAATTTTGATTTTGCTACTTCTCTGACATCCTGACATAAAATGGATCATAAGTGGATTTATATAGTTGCCTACAAAAAGGAAGAGTGCAGTTTTTCTACTTAAAAATGAGGGTTGTCATTAGTGTCCTCATTTCAGATACCTCTCCAAAATCACCACTCAGGCAGATAGTGAACCTAGTCGACCAAAAGCGAATAAGCGAATGTGCCTTCGTCAAAGAGGAAGCCCTTTCTTGCGGTGTTTTGTTGAAACAAGAAGAGTTGTGCAAAGGAGTGTTTATGAACGCACCCGAAAGAATTATCTTGGAAGCCGTCAAGTCTTTCGCCGAGGGCCTAATCAGGAGGGCCAAGTACTTTGCAATTTTGAAGGGGCATTACAGGTAAATTTTTAAGGTGGCAAAATTCTTGCGTAGTAGAAACCTCGTCTGCGACATCTTGAGCGCTTATTTTTAGCTTTAGAATTTTCAAACAAAAAACCCATAAAATAAGATTGCCTAAAGATTCTTTAAGCCCAATTTTTTTTTACTAATGTCAAAAAGTTTTTTTGCCTAAATTGCTTGACCTCTTTTTACAAAACTGCTGCACGGCGAAAGAAAGAGTAATGTTTTTCGATTGTTGTATGTATGTAAGTATGTTTGTGTCACGCTAGAGGCTAAACGGCTGAACCGATTTTGACAAAAAAGGTGTCGTTGAATTGCTACTAATCCCGAAGGTGCTATAGGCTATATTTTTTAAACAGGTATCAACATAGCGGTCTTCAGACGCCATTTTGTAGGCTTTAAGGCATACAAATTATCTAAATTTCAGGCGATTTTATTGAAATTCCTTTGATTACCCATTGCAAATGTCCTCTAATTTGCTGTAGTTACTTTGTAGTCCTCCCTGTTCCCACCCATCTCTCCTTCTGTCATTCCCCCCACCCTATTCAAAAACCATATTCGCATAATTTTATCAAATATAAAGCGATTTCAAAAATTCTTTCTGCATACGCTTTTTCTAATTAATGTAAGTATTTCGGTGTTTCGGGATCAACATTAAAAACCGAAACATCACGAAAGCGGCTTACTTTATTATCGAATTTTAACAAGAGTAGCTTAGCGTAGAATTGCTAAATAAATTATTTTCTTAACAAAAAAGTTATAAGCCAATAAGTTAAAAATTGTTCATAATAATTTAAAAAATCAATTTTTATTTTTTAAATTTAACATCCTGTATCTCGTAAACGCAGCAATTTCGTACTAAAGTAAGTTAACTTAATGGCTCATAATGCAGAGGCCCTAGTGGTATATCTTTGAGCCAAAGTGTTAAGCCTAAATCATTTATTGTTGTAATCTGCAGAGTTTTTCATGTACTGTGTGGAAAAAAAAATATGCCACTTTAGTCAAACTCAGTATGTAAGTACGTGGGCACAATAGATCCATTTGTGGTCGCAGTGCATGGAGGTCCAGTAGGGCCTGCCACCACTTTCGAATACATACAAACAAGTTAACTTAAATCGACTTATTTTGGTCTAAGAAATCTGTGGAAGCAGCATGTAAAGACCTCATACAACGTTTGTTTTACTGAGTGCTTATTAAAAAAGAAAAAAACAATATATGTTAAAATTATTTGTTTGTTTTTCGTTTTCCATAACCTTTAGAATGAGATACCTACTACAGGTAAAAACTTGAAACAGTAATTTTTTTTACAAATGAATTAACGTATGTCAAAAAAATATTTTGTTGTTTTTTTGTCATAATCTTTCGAACGAAGTACTGCTAGTGGGTTTACCCAATCTGAAAAAAAATTGTTTGCCAGTTCGGGATCCGGCCAATTTTTTTTTGTCAGGACGATAGCCTGTGAAAAAATACAGTTGAGGTGTTTTTGTTTTTTTTTCCAAAAAACAATTATTAACCCGCTAGAAGCAGTGTTTCATTTAAAGTCGGTACACTAGCTATGCATTACATTTTTAGATAGGCAGGCAACTTGTACCTATGCATTAAATTTTAGATAGGGAGGCAACTTGTAAAAAACTATGTATTATTTCAGCGATTCCACACCCATAAAAAGCCAAGAAGTATTAGCAGCACTACAGGACAGACCCGAATTCAATTCTATAGAAAAATTCCAAAAGACTAAAATAACAAAGGACTTTTTCTCATAATATTTTTAAAAGATTGACGAAAAAGTTGCCTTAGGTATACAAACAAAAAAATTAATAGTTTTTAATAAGAGATTTTTTATATTTTATACCAATTTATTGTGATCTTTAGTTAGTAAGTAAATAAATTATTAAATGGCATAGTTCCGTTATGCCGATATCCCTTTTTAACATGCGTTTTTTTGAAAACCTTAAATTTTAGTCTGCAACTCCTCAAATATTGAGGCTGCAGCTCGCGAAGAGATTATCCGAAAGTAACAAAGTCAGGGAATACTAGCGATTTTTGGAAATAAGGGTACATTCCAACCTAAATTTAAAGAAAAGGTATCTTTGGATCCCCTTTTTTTATAATTGGTTTGCTTTTCATAAAGTTATATTATTAGTTATCAGTACGTTTATACGACTTCGTATAACATAGTTTTCTTTAAGCCTTTGTCTTGACACAAACTCCTTTGGGTTCTTGCTCAAAATGAGTGAAGTTAGTAGTTAACCTTTTTATTTTTTCCAATATTCATTTTGTTATTTTTAAAAAGTTTATCACTAAATAAATCAAAGTTTAGTTTTGAATTTAGATTTTTTTTACTATCTTGTTTCAGGCTTTTTTCTATGTTATTAGTTATTATTGCAATGTAATTTTTATTTTTTGACCGATTTTAAAATAGTAACACATTCGATGAGTTTTTAACTTAAATATAAGAATAAATTAATAATTACCGCCATGTTGAAATTCATGGTGACGAGCGTTGGAAAAGTTAATAGGGACCTGTTGCAATAGTGCCAGGCACAAATTGTGCCGGGCACTATATTGACAGTTTCTCATTATAAGAACAGCTGTGTCCTTTCAAAATTAGGCCTTTGTGTATTATACGAGCCGGATTTAATAGTGACGCCACTATTAATGTAAAATAAACGACGGGATTTATAAATTCGACTTTGGTATGTCAATTTTAAAAGATCAACTGTCAGTTTGTAATGCGAAACTGTCAATATAGTGCCCGGCACAATTTGTGCCTGGCACTATTGCAATAGGTCCCTAATAATAAACTCGATTTTTCTGTTACGCTGATAAAAAGCAGCTAATATTAAAATTTTGTATTTTTTAATTAATTTTATTAGGTTATTGTAAGAGTACAAAAGTACTAGAGTTTAACTAATCCGCCAGAAAATATTCTCTAACAAAAGGAATGTCGCAAAGTGAAAAAAAAACATAAACATGGTAAAACTCTTTCAGAACACCTTATATATTAACCCAAAATGAATAAATATTTTTTTACTAAACTCAAAAATATATGGTAGGTTAATATTTAGACCACCCGTTGTTGAAATACCAGCGGTTTAAAAATCTAATTATAGTTTTAAAAAATAACACTCGTTTATTTATACAGGGTGAACCAGATAAAAGTTAAGAGATACAATTTTGGTAAGGGTAAAATGCGAAAAAAGTTGCGCTATTACAGGCTCAATCAGATGCTGTATGGAAACAAAAAATATCGACAGGGGTTCTTAAAAGTAAAAGTTGTCTTTTTCGAAAAATTGAAATATCTTCGCCATCTTGTAAACAAATTTTATAAAATTTGGTAGTTTTTTATTAGCAATTATGGCCAACCGAATGAAATTAACGGATTTTTTTATGCCTTCTAGTTTTTTTGTATCCATTGGATTTATCCTTCAATAAATAGAGAATAAAAAGTGCTTTTCAACCATGTATAACAAGCCTATCTTTGGGTGATCTAAAATGTGAATTTATTTAAAAAACAGTTTCTTATTTAGTTGGCTATGAAACAAATGCCGCAATTGTGTTTGTTGTTATACTTACGTAACTATCTGTCAAATGTTTAATTTATTGGTTAAGAGTTTTAAAGTATCTCAAATAATTTTGATACTCAGTTATGCTGCCAATTAAATTTAATATGGAAAGGCTTCCAAATTGGAATGAATTGGACTTAGGAGTCTTTCCTTTTGTGCTATAAGAACGCTGGAGGAGCTCAAAATATGTACTTTGGTACTATTAATACGTGTCCTGGGTGTGAACTTTATTTGACAACGCTTATCATCAGTTTTTGGTCTTTGAGTTTAATCATAAATAATGTTTCATTTGTTATCTTTAGTATCATAAACAAAAGATAAATTTTAAGTAATTTCATTATTTTTTGGCCAAAGGTAAAAAAAGTAAACTTATAGGTTTTTAGATATATATTAAATATTTGGCAAAATGTTGTCAGATAGTTCTGTATGTAAGTACATCGAACATATCATGTTCGATGCTGATGTAAAACTACCAAAGTTTATAAAATTTGATAGCGGCGATATTTCAATTTTTCAAAAAACAACTTTTAGTTTTTGCTCGATCTTTAAAAACAACTGTAGATATTTTAATTTAGATACTACAGCATCTGATTGTGCTTGGAATGGCGCAACTTTTTTCTCATTTAACTAAAATTGTATCTCTTACCGTTTCCAAAATCCGCATCCGTTTTATCTGGGGTACCCAGGATATATTCCACTTCACATGATTGATGATGATGATATAACTTTGCGACATTCATTTGTTTCGTCAGATATCACTTTCTGGTTAAGATAAACCTTATAATTTTCATATTTACACTTTTTTTATCTCTTATAAAAAACAAGCGCAGTAGACCTTGGACCAATGTTTTCAAAATATCAAACAAACACACAATTTTTTTACCTTCCTAGCCCACCTAGCAATGGCTAGAGAAGGTATTATTTGCGACCAAAATTTTTTTTAACGCCGAAAATGTGTTATTTGGGTGTATTTTGACCTACCTTAGCAATATCGTCGTGATGTCTGTCTGTGTGTGTGTGTATTATTTTTGTCCGTAACACGATAGCTCCTAAACCGCTGAACCAATTTTCAGGTAAAATAGTGTTCGACACTCCAACGAGCCGATTAGATTTTGGTCAAAATCCATCAATGCTAATGACAGTTTTCTGACAATTAAAAAAACTTTTTAACGGAGCATCGTATCAATATGCAGTTTTCAGAATATAGTAGACTACATTTTGGTCAATAGTTTGTGTTATAACCAAAAACTTCGTAAGAGCTTTAGTTTCTAAGATAACAAAAAACTGTTTCTAATGCCATGATATATCATGGCTTCACTTGAAGTGTGCTATTAGGCAAATAATTAAAATATTGTCGCCATCTTGTAAAAAAATGTAACTTCATATTTTTTATTAGCGACTATTCATGTAGTTCCTTTTTTCTTGGACACCATAATACCGGGTGTTTTTTCCAGATCTTTTGATCATTAATATATTTTTAAATAAGAACAAGACAAATTTTCCTGTTTTTTTGTATTTATTTATTTTAAATGAAGTTAAAACAGAAACATACTAGGTATAAACAAAAGCCTCAATAATTGGGTAAGATAAATTTTTCGAAAAAGATTTTTCTACTTCACATTTATTTTTGTTTTTTTGTTTGTTTAAACATCTAAGAATAATTTCACATTACTATCTTTGTAATAGGTCACCAATCCCATTTTGAAAAAATTCGCTTCAAAATACAGACCGGCATTTGTTTGAAAAAATCTTATACTTTAATATCTGAAAATACTAAATACTAAAATATGTAAAACCTACAGTACAGTACATTTGGAACGAAGAAAGTACAGCAAACCATCGTTTCTGCTACTACTCCCAAATTTAATGAAAGTTCAGTCACCAATTTAGTCCATAGAACACTGGTGTATTTTTTAAGTGATTCCTAACAGAGTGCGCGAGCGCAGAAAATTTTCGAGCCTCGGACTGACTAAACCAAGTATGCGATTTTCGGGACAATGATGCCATTTACCTTTAAACACATTACTAAGCTACAGAAAAAAGATTATCGGTTACTAATTCTTTATTGTTACTTTTTTGATCTCGTAAATTACGTATAGAATTAGTACCCGGTTTCTTTATGTGGCGTCTTGGCAAAATAAAGTCTTGTACGAAAATTCAGCCTGTTACTAAAAATCAATTCAAAAATAGACTGGTGTACTGTGGACTAGTATTTTTTTTTCAATAATAATACTAAAAAAGTGCTCAATATTTTTAAGCGTCTAATCGCTTGAAATGCAAAAAGTCTCAAAGAATTTTTTCATCCTATTTTATTAGGCCCTGCCGTGATTTGAATAGGTGGTGAAAATTCTTTAAATCCCTTAAAGCATTAACGATTTCTGGTCAATAGCAGAAACAACTAATTTCTGAACATTGACGAAAAACTTCTTAAAAACAAGTCTCCTGATTTTTAAACAAATCGATAAAACATTCGTCAAGTTAAAATAAAAAACAAACGCAAGTAAAATGGTTCATTTAATGACCAGGAGTAAAAAAATTTATAAAAAAAGAAATAATAAATTAAAAACTTTAAGAAAAGACACAATAGTGTAATAACTAAGTGCACATTCATGATGTATCACAAAGTACGAAATGGTGGTCGTTTTTGTTACTGGTAAAATTTCTAGTTAAAAATCACACCAAGTCAAAAAATTCAGGTATTATTAATACCCTTTAGTTTATTATTTATAATATATACCAACCAAAATGGTCGAATCTTCGTTTTGGTTTGAAAAAAGTTTATATCGAACCAAAACGAAAATTCGTCAATTCTTCCTTTAGAATGTTTAGGATAGACAAAAGCAACTGCCGAATTTTCGAGTAAATGATTTAGGTTAAAATACCTACCTACCAACATAGGTTTGTAAACTAGAATTTATTCTAACAGTAACATTTTCATCAAATTTTTTATTGGACCCAAAAGATTATTCTTTAAGCAAGATTCGAAAGTTTTACAAAATTTTGATATAGCCCATTCCTTCTCTAGTAAGACGCTAACACATGACGTACCGGGCAAAAGTCACGTGCTTGCAAACTGTGTCTCATCAGTCCCGCGTTTTATATACTTCAGAAAAGGCATAACCTGAGACAAAAACAAACTTATCACCGTCAGTGTCTAATTTCCCTTGTTCTAAAATTTTTTGGCGGGCCAGTAACAAAATTGATGAGTTTGACCATTGTAAGTCTCAATTTTTGTTCAGCTACCTATCTAAAAAATTAAAAATAAAATCATTTTATACTTTGAAAAATCGGACATAGTATTTGACATCATGAATGAACGCGCATTAATATGAAGGAAAATTTCATTACCTATGAGACGTAACTTCGTGCTCGAACATCTGAGGACATAACTCCAACAGAATATATTACAAAAATGTACACATAACTTTTATAAATATTTTTTTTGTTTAATTCATATGGTAATTAAAATATGTCTCGTAAACTTAAATAACAGTCACTTGGAGCCCACAATAAATGAAAACAATTTTTTTTACAAAACCATTCAATGTACCGGCGCACAATAATATTGATAGTTCAGTTGGCGGTGGTAGTTCGAAGAAATCATAGACGTTACGTTAGAGTTGTTTGTTGTTTTTGTTGGTATTTGCAACGGTTGGGCCGAAGTGAAACGATAGAAAGCTAAAATGCAAAATTGTTGGCTCCTTCACTTGGACGTCATCATGGTGACGAATTCTGAAACAAAAGGAAATAATTTTAAATGCAATGCAAGATTTCTACTGTAGATCCTGAAATATTTTTTATACGACTTTCAAATGTTTAATTCAGTTCAAAACGTTTATTTCGCCAATCCAATAATATCACAATAAAACATATTTCTAAAAAAATCAATGTGTTGAAAATGGACCATCTCTCGATTATAGAAACCGCTTACACTAAGCCCTTAGTAGGGCCTACATTTAAAATAAAAATATGTTCTGTGTTGAATCTGCCGCCATTCAAGGGGTTCTGTTTCTGCCATTTTTTTTGCTTCACAGGAAACCAGAGATTTTAGACTGCTGAGCCGACCCTCTTCATAGCCCTACATTTAAAATCTACATAGTTCCTTATTATTGCAGTTTATCAGCTCACACTGTCCTTAAACATCGAAAAACTGTCATAAAAATGACTCCCAAATCTGACCAAAAAACAATATATTTTTCAGTCATTTTCAAGAACGTTGAAAAACCGAAAAAACGTGATATCTTTGTGCTGCCTGTATACTATCCTCGCCCAGAAACATGGCTCGAAGTACCGTCGGCCGATACAAAGATGTCTTTCACATTCTGTTTAAATTAAAAAACTAATCTCTTTAAAATAAAATGTATAATTATTGTAGGCAATGATATTTATTTTGCTTATATTTACCACTCTAGTTGCGCCCCAAATTAAAGTAATTTTTAAAAATGAATTCAAAAACTGTTTTGTTTTTGTTTATACATTTAAAATACTCTGCCAATATATGGGCCCCTAAGCTCACACTAGGTACTATAGTTATAGTGTACGTGCGAGCTAATAAAACTAAAACCTGAAATATATCTTATTCAACTCCAGACTAAATTACCTTTTATTTGATACCACACAAGCCATGTTTTGACTTAAACTCAAATTTTTGAAATCTACCCCCACCCTTAAAAAAACAAAAACTAAAATGTATTTTGTTTAACTCCGGACTTAATTACCTTTCGTTTGATATCATACACGTCATATTTTCACGTAAGCTCTAATTATTGAAATCGACCCCCACCCTTTTTAAAGAAAAAAAAACTAAAATGTATTTTGTTTAACTCCATACTTAATTACCTTTCGTTTGATATCACACACGCCATATTTTCACATAAACTCTAATTTTTGAAATCTTCCCCCACCCTTTTATTTGGCTTGTGTTCGGTGGATTTTGTTCATTTTTAAATGGGACCATCTCGACCCAAGACCCAGCCTAGGTACCAAATTTCATTGAAATCGGGCAAGCGGTTTTTGAGTTATGCGCGTTGGTCGTTACAGACAGACATACAGACAGACGGCGCGACAAAAAAGTTTCAAAATCATCTGAAACGCAAGGATATATAAAAATTTTTGAAATCGGAGCAACTTTTTTTCTCGAAAAAATTAGGATCACCATAGCTCACACTACTATAGTATAGTATATGTGTGAGCTAAAATACACACACAGACAGACGTCACGACGATATTGCTAGGATAGGTCAAAATACACCCAAATAACATTTTCGGCGTTATCTCAAAAAAAAATTTCCTCGAAAACAATACCTTCTCTAGCCATTGCTGTGCGGGCTAGGAAGGTAAAAATATCAATATTATAAACAATACAGTTCTTTCCGCGCCGGGTTCAAAATATATTTTTAAAAAAACAAATGCAGCTACGTGTGCACAGTGCCGCGAAATATTAACAGTAAAACATGTTCTAGTTGAATGCCCAAAATACCAAAACCAAAGACAAAATCACAAAATTGAACACAACTATTAAATAATAGTGAACAAAATACGAATAAACTTATCAACTTCTTAAAAGACTGTAAATTACTACATTCTATTTAGCTTAAACAATTTATTGTTAAATTTTGTGGTGGCCTTGTACTAAAAAAAAAAAAATTAAGATATTCTATAACTTTTTGGAGTAGTTTTAAATGTGACAAGCAATCAATGAAAAAGCGAGGAAGACTCGTAAATAAATTACATTTTTTCTTTTTGAGCTAATAATTGTTTCACTTGTTGCGTGACCTGAGTTGTCATTGAACTTATACTGAACCTCGGAATGCTTAAAAATTCCATTGGGTAAAAATCAATTCACTTAATCGATTTATCTCACAAATAATATTAATGATTTAAAAAAGGATTAACAGCAAGAAAAATTTGTCGGTAAACAAAAGGTTTTCAGAAACTTTATAATATTAATATTATGTATATTTTTTTAGAGTATTAGATTTTTTGACGTGGCAACTTTATTTATCTAACAACAATATTAGACAGACAGACAGTATTTTTAGTTTTATATTGTAGGCTGAAAGTTGATCTTTCAAAATTGCCATAACAAAGTCGAATTTAAAAAGAAGGCTTTTATTTTTCTTTAATTAAAGACAGCAGTTTTGATTTCGGGTTTTATAGTAAACTAATATTAAAAGATCATATGTCATCTTACAATATAAATCTATCAAAATACTGCCTGGCACTTTTACTGCCTGGCTTTATTCCAATTAGTCCCTAATATTCTGGAAATATCAGAAACCTGTCTATGTCTTTCACAAGACAAGTTTTCTGGACACCTAATTAGACTTCATCTGACATAGAAAATGATATTATATATCTTGTAACCGAAGATCCTTCATTAAAAATGTTTTTGAAAATATAAAACTACGACCATAGTAAATTTGTAAAAAAAGCTAAAAAGGATATATTTTTTTATATTTGGCATAGTAGTACAGGGTGTCTCATTATATTTTTTTCCACCCTTTTAGACTATTAATAATTGATATAGGAATACACAAGAAATTGTGTTCGAATTCGCGAAATTTTTACTTTTAAATTGCATCTTGACTTTATTCCTGATGCTTACCATATTTGACAGGCGCTCAAATTTATAGTTTTTGTAAATTGAATGCTCCTTATATTACTTAATTATTAGATTAGGCTTGGAACATATTTTCGAAAAATACCCGATATGCCGTAGTTTAGAGCCATAGTTTCTGAGATATTAGCAATTATAACAGTACCGCTCTTGTGTTAATTTTAGTATCCTTATTCCAAATTATGTTAGCCCCATGTATCAACAGTGACAATGACACAACTTTCTTGTCGTTACCGGTTGTCATGTTGAGCGTCATTTAAAAAAAAAATTGTCATTGTCACTGTTTATACATATACTAACATAGTTCGAAATAAGGACACTGAAATTAACACAAAAGTGTGTAACTATTTATCAAACCTGCGACACATGGGGTATTTTTGGAAAGTATATTCCAAGCCTAATCCTTTAATTAAATAATATAAGGAGCATCCAATTTACAAAAACTATAAATTTGAGCGCCTGTCAAATATTGTAAGCATCAGGAATAAAGTCAAGATGCAATTTAAAAGTAAAAATTTCGCGAATTCGAACACAATATCTTTTATACTCCTACATTAAATACTAATAGTCTAAAAGGGTGGGAAAAATATAATGAGACACCCTGTACCTGACCCAAACCTAAATTTTCATTCGAGAATTCCCGATTTTCGGCTTCAGAACCCAAGAGATAAGAAAATAAATAAACTCCCTGTTTTGGGAGAAATCTTATTAATTTTCATGGATTCACTACCTAATGGATTTAATCAAGAGGAAGCCAACTTTTATAAATATTTAGAAAACGTTACAATTTGTCATTTCACATTCAAGATGGCGACCGAAGTCCAGATAAAAAAGTTTTTTTTATTCTTGTTCAAAACGATAAAACGATTTAAACCCTTGGAGGGGGGTTTACACTATATTAAAGAATGTTCCCCAATTCCTATTTATTTCGCCTCGTCTCAGTTTTATATTTGCGAAAACTAACTTTTAAACCCTAATCAGTTGCCATCGTAAAAATAAAACCATTGGGCTACCAAAATCAGCAATAAAATTATAGGTATATACTGCACTTTTTTTGAAAGTCTTCCTGACGATAGGCATATTAGCATTAAAAAGCTTTTTAAAAATAACTTAAGAATTCAAAGTATTGGAAGGACTGTCGAGAATCAGGATATCAGTCAAAATTATTTATTTTGAAAGATTAATTAAACAAAATGAGTGGTAACAAAAAAACAAAAAGCAATAGAAAAAAGAAAGCAAATAAATACATTTTTTCTGTAACAAGACGTTTATTATCTGAAGTTGCTAGATACAAAAAAAGTATGATATTCTATTTCTTGCCTTTCGGCTTAGAACAATCTTTCTTATTTTTCGCCTTTTGTTTTTTCTTACCACCACCTTTATCTGCTTCGGAACGGTTCAACACGTTTCGATAGACCAGTTTAAATTCTACGAATAAAGAAAAATTAACAAAATTAGTATTTTGTGCGTAAATAAAAGTTGGCCAAAACATCTAGAAAACAAAACAGCTAGAAACTGAAAATAAAATTTCACATCTAGAAAATTACGTATATTACAAAATATCAATTTGTGCTTACACTAAATACGTAAATTGATTAAAACATCTAGAAAAAAAATGCTAGAAATCGAAAACAACCAATCATCTGCTCAGTGTCGACGTATGTTAGTTGGCATCATGCAGAAAATTATTAATTAATTTTAATTTTTAAAAAAAAATTAATAGTTGCGCATAAAAATTTTCCGTTTATACAGGGTGTAAACGGTATGACTCACAATATTTTAATAGGTGATAGAGGAGGCCAAAATAAATAAAAAGTTCATATAACATGGGGGCCAACACCCCCTTTGTTTTGAAGAGATAGGATTTTTACAGTTTGAGGAGTGGGGAAGGGTTTTAGCGAAACAGAAAATCTGCCACCGCCAAATGATTATCTGGGTTATTAGGGTTTTTTTTAAATAAAATGGCAAGTTAAAGAAAATTTTTAATTTTTTTTGTTACATAAACTTTAAAAAAAGATCAATTATATGTTGTTTATGTCTACCTAGACACTTGTTTTTAATAACAAAACATTAGCATAAATGCGTTTAATATGACATTTATAAAAGTTTATAACAAAAAAACAGTTTTTCTTAAAAAAATCCTACAATTTTTTTCAAAATCATTTTTATATCTGATGTTTGTTCCTATTTCGATACACGACTTTACCAAATTTATATTTTGGCTGTGCTTTTTAAAGAAGTTATAAACCGAAAACAAAAGAGTTTTGACCCCCATGTTATATGAACTTTTTTCTTATTTTGACCTCCCATCACTCCTTAATATATTTTGAGTTATACCATTTACACCCTACCCGAGGTGTCAAAAACCGGTTTTTTTGATTTTTGTTTTTCTCACACTTTTTTTTTGTGTTTCAGAAAATTTGGTGAAAATCCAACTTTTTAAATCCATAACACGTTTTATTATTATAATTTTTTTTAATCAAATTTAAAACTAAAAAAGGCCCCATTTTCATCCGAAAAGGCCCAAGTTCTGAAAGCAGGTTTTTTGAAAAAAAAAGGTCTTTATTTTCGTTGAGACGTTTTTTTTTAAATCAAAATAAAATGTGAGAATAAATTACCATAATTTAAAAAAATTACAACGTTTTAAAGACATAAAGAGGTAAGTTTTCACCAAATTTCGGAAAAACCAAAGAGAACAAAACAAGAAATAAAAATCGAAAACCAAAAAAAAACGCTTTTTTTGATTGAGAAATTTTGGCAAGTACAAAAATGGTTTCCACAAAAGTTGTAGACCTTTTTATTAGATACCTATAGCTTTTGTACCTATTTACCTGTGTTTGATATGAGTTCTACTTTAGCTGAAAACCGTGAAAAACCATTACCCTTAAAAGTTCACCCCGTTTTACCCTGATAACTAGGATCGAGTCTAGTTTATTTACATCCTTTTATTATTGTTTTCCTTTTTCGCCTTTCTTGAAGGTACCTATCTGCACTGGTCTATAAATACACCGTAAGTTTTGTCATAATAAGCACCTTAATAAAATACATACTTTTGGTTAAAAAAAAATCATAAAACTCGTCTTTTCAACAATAAACATTTTTGATTTTTTTCTTTTAAGATTGCGGTCGGTAATTTAATCCATCCGAAATTGTCGCGTGATTTTGTGTAACAAGTGTTTTCGCATTAAGAATACCTGTCTACAAACAAAACATCCTTAACCGAGCGCAAATTAGTCACCTAGTCGTGGAATTTGTGCCAACACAAGTGCCAATAATAAATTTCATGCATCGAATAATACAAGCGGTAATTGGTTTTATGTGAATCAACCACAAAAATCACGGAAAACGTGCGTTTTTTAAGGCATGTTTAAAAAAGAACGATTCTACAGTGTGATCGGTTATAAACTTACACCACAAAAAATATTTTTAGTAATGCGTTTAAAACCCATAAAAACGTGGAATAAAAGTAGCTCATTTTAAGCTATAGCTGTCGAATATGACTTTTATAACCCCCTAGCTACGGGACCATCATATTATTTATAACACCCTAGATATTTTTTAGTATTTTGGAAAATGAATACTTCTTTGATTATTAAAATGTTATAAATATTTTTTACTGCACTATATTTTAACCTTTTTGACATATTATTTTTAGAGATATAGAACTAGAGATCGGATGTCACAACCAACCAAGAATAAAGAGTGGGTACACCATGAATTTTACATTGCCATTGAAAAAGCGAAAGATTGGTTTAGACAGACTAACCAAACTCGATATACTGTGATTTTATCGTGGCCTTGTCAAAATGGCAGAGACTGTCAGCCATTGTTATTTTTGTTGGAAAAGAAAGCAAATATCGGACTTTCTCAACTCTAATAGAAAGAGGAACGTTTAAGACCCTGAACACTTTTTGAGGGTTAGATTTTATCCCAAATTTAAAAAAAAAACTGGCAAAAACACAAATAAACATCGGTTGACAAGAACTTGACATTTCTAAACCAGAGAACGAAATGTCAATGGTTAAAGGACGGGACGGCGGCCATTTTGGATTTGCCGCTTTAACTTTGGTCATATCCGTTAATATTCAATAATCTGTGATTATTTTACGTTAAATTTTTTGACTGACTTGAGGATAGCCTATTGCATAAATATGTCAAAACATATCAAATGGTCTGAGATTAGAGTGATTATTTGTTATTTTAAATAGTACAGTAAATAAATGTTTATAACTTGATCAACTTAAACACCGAATTAATTGTAAGATTGGTAAAAAATTTCAATAACTCAAGCTTTATTCATCAAAGAAGTATACATTCTTTAAAAATAATACAACATATATAGGGTGTCCCGTTTAAAGAATAATATGTTGATTCTATAACTAGGAGATTATAAATGTCATATTTGACAGGAATAGTATAAAATGAGCTAAATAAGGTCTCTTTTCGAACACAACATGTATTTACACGTATTACCGTAAGTTTATAACCGATTACACTGTACAGGGTGATCCAAGTCAGCACTTTTTGGTGGTTTAAGATACTTGCAGGAAGAATAAAGGAAAAAGGTATCAAGATATGGTGATACATCAAGCCCTGACCCGTGGTGTATCGGGCCATGACAGCGCTTGGTATGAGGGCGATTCGGGTTCGATGCCCGACCTTGTCATTGGGTGTTGCGTAAGGACAATGTGCATTGATACAATGGGATGGAAGTCAAAGTATAAAGAAAAACAACTTTTATGCATTAAGCCGTTTTTTTAGTTTGCATTTTGGGAGGGGGTCCATAACTTTTTTATTCACGCAAAAATAAATTAAAAAGAATTTAAGTGCCAAACTGAATTTTATTTGTCACTTTTAGTTTTTAATTACACACTTAGTATTTTATTTTTTTACTATTATCTTCTAATTATTTTTTTTTGTTTTTATTTGATATTTTAATAATTTTTAGTTGGTTAAATAATTATTATTATATCAAAGCTAGGCACGTATATAGTTTTTTATTCTGGGGGGTCCTCCCATATAGAAACTGCTGTTATTCAGTGACGGCCCATGAGGTTTTGGATAGGGTAATCAGAAATACTTGCTACAGTCGCCGCCGGCGGAAGATTACAGGGGTGCTACGAACAATTTTCGTCTAAAAGACGTTACTGTTGGGTTTATAAGGATAAAAATAAATATTAAAATAAAAATAAATGTAGATTCTATTGGAAACTGTGTGTGCGAATGAAGAAGAATTACAAAATGTTGAAAGTCCAGAATGTCGAAAGCTTGGGTTATTAGATATATTAATAGAAACTAACCTGACCAGATCAGGTGCCTTTTTTTTGTAATATACTTTAAAACCTAACCTGACCTGGTTAGGTAAGTACCTATATTTATATACAAGAAGAAACTAACTTGTCTCTTTCACTTAATTTGTGAACGGATCCCTTTCACAAACAAACCTTCTCTTGCAGGCTATTTTACCACAATTTATGGCACGTTTCATTCGACCCTGCCACCAACCCAGAGACAAATTCTCTATGCACCAACCCAACCTCACTTTTTTTTTAGAATGTGGAATTACAAAATGTCGAAATTACAAAATATCGAAATTACAAAATGTCAAAAAAAATATATCGAAATGCGAAATAAAACCTAATAACATATTACGATCTGGTCAGGTTAGATTCAGTGTAATTAAGTAACTAGAAACGGTTAGTTTTTTTCTATAATTTTCACCTAACCAGGTCAGGTTAGATTTTAAACCTGACCTGGTTAGGTTATTATACAAAACAAACTAACCTGATCTGGTCAAGTTAGTTTTTTTGAAATTATAATTACCCAACCGGATTAGGTTTGCTTTTTTTTTATTTCGTATACCAATCTAACCCGATCTGGTTAGGTTTTATTTTCTGTCTTTTACATTTTTCAACTATTAGTTTTTTTGTTTCTTCGACATTTTGTACTTTCGACATTTTGTGTTTCGATGTTTCGTCCGTCGCCCCTTCAATTGATCGCAAACTTATCATTACCTGTCCATACACGCCCCTTTTCCACCAAAAAAAAAGTGTCCAATGGACCGGTTAGGTCACGTTTTCGATCAATTAACCAGAGTTGAATTAACAGGTTAGGATAAGTTTGCCATCAATCGACAAAGGTGAGGTTTGGTTTCATAAAAAAAAAATGCAAAATTTGCTTTTTGTATTAGGAAATGCACGAAATGTGATGACATCAAACCTTTTAGAAAAGCTATCGTCCAAAAAAGTCGGCAAAAAATTTTGCACCCTGTCAATTGTGTTATCAATATTAATGTTAATCCCGGAATAAAATACACAAACAAAATATAACGGGTTTAAAACCTTAGATACTATAATTAAAATATATTGAAATTGAAGACATAGTTAAAAAGCTAAAGAATAAATTCCAGTGCAAAATTATTTACTCTGTCGGTTCATTGAATAGCTACCTAATTTGAAAAAGTAATAAAAAAAAATAACATAGTTTTTAAGGTTTTGATTATAACAAATATAATAAGGGTAAAAAAAAATTGAATTTGTTTTTTTTAAACCATCCTTTTTCATTCAAATTTATTTTAAAATCAAGTTCAAAAACACGACAAAGAAAAACAATTTTTTAGCAGCTGCTCAAATCTTGGATTGATTTTGCAGTCAAGTCAAGTAATATTATTTAAAACACACAAATGTTTATGAATAAAATTATGAGATTTAGAAAACAAAATTTTTTTCCACTCAAATTTTGAAGAATTGCCCCCATTTTGGTAAATAAATGGAAAAGTCTGCGATTTTGGAACCGTTAAGATTTTTTTTAAGTTTAAGTCAAAAATCATAATAAGCTACTATTAACACTCCAAAGTTGTAAATTTCATGCTTGTTGGTTCATAAATAGGAAACTTCGACATTTTGGATCCACCGGTACTATCGTCGTTAAATTTTGTAATATTATACAAAAAAGCAATTGCAAAATAAAAAAAAACTAATGTTTTAATTTTACTAGTTCTAGACCCTCAGATTTTAGCGATGTTCTATCTGTGGTTTCGATTTTGTGATGGGGTTTTCAAAAGCAGTTTTCATTAATAATTAACAAATATTCAAAAAGCTGTTTAAAAATTGGCTCTATACAAAGGAAAGAGCTGATATAAGAAATCTTTTTAAAAGTAGCTAATAAGATTTAACTTATTATTTATTGTTGTCATAAGTTTTAGAACAAAAATTACATAAGTGTTGATAACCATAATTGTGACATATATTAGCCGTAATGTGACAATTAAACCCTAGAATGTGACCTAACACCTAAATGTAACTAAACACTCGATTGCGACCGAAGTGCAGATTGTGACATAATACCCAAACATTGAGAATAAACGTGTAACTTTTAAACATTTGATAACAATTCCAAGATTTTCAAAAAATAAATAAATAAATGAAAATCGGCATTAACAAGCAAAAAAAAATTGCTTCTATGCCTAAGTATTTATTTATCATTATATATATTTTTAGAATACAATATGTAAAAAAATTTGATTTGATAAATAAACTTATATTATTATTATTATTATAGTTGAAAGTCTTAGGCTATAGATTATTGCTTCCTGAAAATGGCCGGTTTAGTTTAATTAAATTCCCGTCTAATACCAGCTTTTATAAAATTTCCGTCTTTTTCCCGGTTTTCATGGCTCCTAATACATTAAGTATTCCAGATTTTCCATTTGGGTATAAATCGTGCCGAATCCTGCATAATAGGAACTTTGAGACCTACTGACTTACCTTCATAATTGACCTGACCGTCACCGTCGATGTCAGCCTCCCTAATCATTTCGTCGACCTCTTCGTCTGTTAATTTTTCACCGAGGTTCGTCATCACATGACGCAGCTCCGCTGCCGAAATGAACCTGTAAAGAGGTATTAATATAATTAAATACAACAATTTTTTGTGACTAAACGGGTATAGAAAGATTTTGTTTCTCTTGTATTTTTCCGTAGGCAGCTCGAAAGCTTTAGACCCACGGGAGTCCAAGATCTAATGGACACCTATTAGGTGTTGACAGTTAACTGTTTCGTCCTTAAGAGACTCTTCAGAATACTGCATGGTCAATGTGACACTTTTGTAAATGTAAAGAGACAGTATATAAATCTCGTCTTACGATATTGGTAAGCGAAATGATAAATAATTCCTGCGATACCGTATGCTTTTCACTAAAACTACCAGAGTAAAAACAAAAGGCAGGCAAATGAAATGAAAAACAGTACCCATGACATAATTTGTCCCTCGGGTCAATGCATATTGCATTTTTACCGGCTTCGCGACATTTTATGTCAGGTCAGCGGAGTGTGAGCCAAAAATACTACAAACTTTAAGTTTAGTACCCGTCAATAACGAAAACAACAATTTTTCCTGGCTAAGCAATATAAAAAGATTTTGTTTCGCTTGTATTTTTCCGTGGGCAGCTCGAAATCTGTATACCCACAGGGGTCCAAAATCCAATGGACACCTATTAAGTGTTGACAATTAACTGTTTCGTCCTTAAGGGACTCTTCGGAACACTTGTAAAGCTAAAGAGACGGTATATAAATCGCTGCTTTGCTTTGATAGTGGCACAACTAAAAAAAATGCGTTTTTTGTTTTGCGTGACCCTTTCATTTTCATAAAATATTTTTACCACAAAATTTTCCTTATTGTCTATTTCAAGCATGGGTAAGTTATTGATTGATTTAATTAAAGCAAAAAAGAATATATAAATATTTGCCTTTGCCATTATTTTTAAAAAGCAATTCCTGAACATTATCATTTCCAGTTATGCCACTATCAAAGCAATGCAACGAAATCTCATCTTACGATATTGGTAACAGAAATAAAAAATAATGCCGGCGATACCGTATGCTTTTCAAACAAGTGGCGACATCTACCAAATACAAAAGAAACTACCAGAATAAAAATAAAAGGCAGGCAGATAAAACAAAATACCCGCTTAGCCACGGGTACTAAACTTTACGTTTATAATTAAATACAAAATGTATTAGTATTTAGGAAAACTTCAACAACATGGAAAACATGCTACGCAGCGGGTTCAAGGGAGCGGCCGTATTGGAAATAAATTGATGTATTCTGTTCAAATAACTTTAACTTGAACTTTTGTGAAGTTTTTTCGCAAAAATATTTGTTATGTAAAACTTTACAGTTGCGGAAATATGTTCAGCAAATAGAAGGACGTCTTTAAAAACAGAATATGTAACTTGTCAACATCTGGCTATAGTAGAATTTGTACGGATATGCAGTGATGTCGTTTTCTGGTATCTTTATTGTTTATTATATTTACTGACATTAGTTAAGACATTTATATGTCACTGTCTGTTGTTTCTTTCTATTCTATTTTACTATAAAATCTTAACTAGCCGGGTTGTATCGCAGGCAGATTATTAGGGAATTATTGGGTTTACATTTTTGCCTATTTATTTTTTTAAAAATCCTTATTTAAAAATCTAATGGTGTGTATATGTGCTCATTTTTATAAACATTTTAGGGCTTTAACTGAAATCATTTGGATGGTTTTTGAGTTCAAATTTTAGCACATTCTGTAGTTTCGACTGCCCCAATACTTCCAATTAAAAAAAAAACATTTCATATTTAGTCCCTAGAGGTGCGCTCCGAAAAAAAAACGAGTATAAATACACCATGAGCATGTTTTTATTAAGAAAAATTAGTATACAGTACACCAGTCTATTTTTGAAGTGATAAGCAACGGGTTGAATTTTCATAACAAGTTTCTTGTTGCCAAGACGCCCAACTTTTTTCTCTGCGAAAATTCTTGAAAGTGGTTCCTAACAAAGTACGCAGGTCCCAAAACGAACCGACATCCTTCAAAAGTGGAACTGACTAAACAAAGTAGACGATTTGTATAAACATTGTAACATTGTCATTTACTTTCAAACAAATTTTTAAGCCACATAAAAAAAAATTGCCGGTTACCAAACACTTTTGTTTTGTTGCTCGTTATTTCGACATGTATGGCCGTTGAAAGTATCTAGTTTGTAGGACAAATGTTTTTTCATGTATAGATTAAAAAATTATCTTTTTCTACTACTTTACAGCCACCAAATTCACATTAAGCGCCTGCGCAATCTATTAGGAATCACGTTTAAGACTTTTCGTAGAGGAAAAGTTTGGGCTTCTCGGTAAAAATTACGAAAATTCAGCCTGTTACTCATTACTTAGACCTGTAAATTATAATATAACGCCGTCTTTAATTTGGTAAATTGTACCTACCTATACAATGGGCGTTAATAAAAACAGCCAAAACGGGCATGCTTAGATGTTTAATAAGGATTTTCCTAAACAAAAGGAGGCAAAAATGAAGACTAAATGTATTTAATTAAAGCTCCCTTAATAAAAACCACCAAAACCCGCCTGTCCAGATGAACCTAAAATATTATTTTTCTTTATAAAACACATTCTCAAATAAATCCCTATTGACGTAAGATAGTGAAATGAAAAGGCTATACATCATTTTGTGTGGACATTTATCGAAACCCATGAACCGAGAACTGAATTGAAGTTTTTAAATACACCGCTTCTTTGAGAATTGGTACAGGCTCAGTTTTATTTACAATTTTAGGAAATTGCTTTACTTTTGGCCGGCAATAACAAAATAATAAAAACTGCCTAAACCTGCCTGTCCAAAGGGTAAATAATAATTTTCCTTACAAAATATATGCCCAAATAAATCACTATTGGCGTAAGAGAGAACAAAGATTTGAGCGTCTCATCAATATTTTTGTAAAAGTCTCAAAAGCTACTACGGATCAGTTTTATTTTTACGGAGTTGCTTTACTTTTGGCCGCTACTGTAATAGGCATAATAAACAAAGGATTTCCCTAAACAAAAGCAGCCCAAAATAAAGACTTATATTTAATTAAAACTCCCTTAATAAAATCCGCCAAAACCCGCCGGCCCCGATGTCAAATAATAATTTTCCTCATAAAATACATTCCCAAATAAATTCCTATTGACGTAAGAGAGTGGAGTGATGCGGATTATTCTGCAAAAATTGAGCGTTTCATCAATATTTTGGTAACAGTATTTATTTTACGAAAAACGGTAAAAGTAAAGCAAAAAGGAACTAACCCATTGCCGTCTTTGTCGAATACACGGAATGCCTCACGGATTTCCTCCTCACTGTCGGTGTCTTTCATTTTTCTGGCCATCATTGTAAGGAATTCGGGAAAATCGATTGTACCATTGCCTGTAGACGAAAAAAAAATCGTGAATATGTTTCTGCCATTTCAATGTAAATTACCTAATTTAAATACTTGTGACAACACGAAGATGTAATTGGTTTTTCGGAAAAATTTAACATAATAAAAATATACTATGAGTATGTTGGATTAAATCAAACCAGGTGCTGTATTCTTAAATCCCGTGCCCGTGAGTGAGTAGCCTCACTTGCTTTAACCCAGGTGATTGTGAGAGAAGATAGCTACACTTACCCTGCACTCGACTCACGGACCGTCAAGAATACGGCCTGTGAGGTCATTTCGAATATTTAAGTAAGTTTTTGAAAAAATCCTCTTGGGATCTTGATAACTCAAGATTACAAAAAAAAACATTTTAAATTGAAGAGGGCAACTTGTGGCGTACTAAATTCAAGATAATCTGGTCAAGACAATAAAAAACGTGCCCACAGACCGTCCTTCACGTCATAATAGCAATGAGGTATGGTACTAAAATTATGTTATTTTACTTTTTTGGTTCTAAGAAGTAAAATTATAGGTTGATTATTTCCGGTATTAAAAACTATCAAATTTAAATCATAAATACAGTGTGCGTTTCAGATGAATAAATTTAAAATTAGGCAAAAATAATGAAATTGTCCAAAACGCTTAAATAAAGTCTGATTTTGCAAGATTCTTCAAGAAAGGCTGTTATGAAAAAGCAAAAAAACTTGACGTGTGGCAATTTGTAACAAAGAATAGATACTTTCCTGAGTTAACATGAAATATTTTGTTTGAATTTGCTTCACAGGTGCAAGGATCCGGTGCACAGAGAAAAGGGCACTGTGACCAGAACGCAGTAAAAATACTGTTCATAATTTCAGTTTATCGCTAAATAAGTAGTTGTTTAACAGAAGATGAAACAAAAATTTAATTGGGTATTTTACACTACCTACTAGATAAAGAAACTTTAAAAAAATTAAAAAAACCATCTGATTAACCCTAGAAAAAAACTAATTTGTCTGTTTTTTCTAAAAACAAATATTTGCGTACAACACTAAAAGTATTAAAAGGCTTTCTACAATATTATTTAAGGATTCCAAACGTCAGAGCAGGTATACAACCTAAATAGTTTGAACTTTCTTAGACAAATTAAAAAACCACTGAGTGAGTTGTTATTTTTTTGCAACATTGTTTTTAAAATGTTTATGAATTTTAATCTGATTTTTTTATCTTAGTGCCTAGTTGAGTAGCCTTGCTTACTACTAAAATAACGTTTTAAAAAAAATTGAACACAACTGGGGATACTATGTACATAAACCTTAAAAAAATAAAATTCCCATTTCACGCTAAAACAGTCTATAGTGAAAGTCAATGAAATTTTATCGTCGTCGTCGAGTATAAAAAACCCAGAACACGGTTTTCTTTACCTAATGAATTTTATTGACTTTACATTTGTTAGCTTTCCTACTTACTCACCTTACATACCTGATTAAAAACGTGCAAGTTTTACCTTATTGTAGGAGGAAAATAGTAAAACACCTGCCAAGAAAATTAACGAAATATTGCACATCCCCTTCGAACCACTCAAAATTTTCATTTTTGTTATTATTACACATTAGGATAGATTTCTTCTACTTATTTTACCTACCCTGTGTTCACATCTCAAATTAAATACCCTGCCAATATATGGGCCCCTAAGCTCACACTAGGTATCTACTATAGTTATAGCGTACGTGTGAGCTGATATAACTAAAAACTAAAATAAATTTTATTCAACCCCAGACAAAATTACCTTTCGTTTGATACCACACAAGCCATGTTTTGACTTAAACTCAAATTTTTGAAATCTACCCCCACCCTTAAAAAAACAAAAACTAAAATATATTTTGTTTAACTCCGGGCTCAATTACCTTTCGTTTGATATCACACACGCCATATTTTTACGTAAACTGTAATTTTTGAAATCTACCCCCACCCTTAAAAAAAACTAAAATATATTTTGTTTAACTCCAAACTCACATAAACTCTAATTTTTAAAATCTACCCCCACCCTTTTATTTGGCTTGTGTTCGGTGGATTTTGTTCATTTTTAAATGGGACCATCTCGACCCAAGACCCAGCCTAGGTACCAAATTTCATTGAAATCGGGTAAGCCGTTTTTTGAGTTATGCGCGTTGGTCGTTACAGACATACAGACAGACAGACAGACGGCGCAACAAAAAAGTTTCAAAATCATCTGAAACGCAAAGATATATAAAAAATTTTGAAATCGGAGCAACTTTTTTTTTTCTCGAAAAAATTAGGATCACCATAGCTCACACTACTATAGTATAGTATATGTGAGAGCTAAAAAAAATATTTTACATAACTGATAATATATTTGGCATAAAGAACTACGGATTACAAAATTTGGTTTTGCTTCTCCTGCAACGGTATGGAAGGGGATGTGCGATATTTTGTTTATTTTACACAGGCCTTAACTTTTCAAAAATACTCTGCCAATATATGGGCCCCTAAGCTCACACTAGGTACTATAGTTATAGTGTACGTGTGAGCTAATATAACTGAAATATATTTTATTTAACTCCAAACTAAATTACCTTTCGTTTGATACCACACAAGCCATGTTTTAAATTAAACTTAAATTTTTGAAATCTACCCCCTCCCTTTAAAAAAACAAGAACTAAAATGTATTTTGTTTAACTCCGGACTCAATCACCTTTCGTTTGATATCACACATGCCATATTACGTGGAAATTTTTTAAATCTACCCCCACCCTTTTATTTGGCTTCTGTTCGGTGGATTTTGTTCATTTTTAAATGGGACCATCTCGACCCAAGACCCAGCCTAGGTACTAAATTTCATTGAAATCGGGCTAGCCGTTTTTGAGTTATGCGCGTTGGTCGTTACAGACAGACATAGACAGACAGACGGCGCAACAAAAAAGTTTCACCTGAAACGCAAAGATATATAAAAATTTTTGAAATCGGAGCAACTTTTTTTTTCTCGAAAAAATTAGGATCACCATAGCTCACACTACTATAGTATAGTAGTAGTGTGAGCTAAAAATCTCCTTTAATAATATAATATGTGATACTGTTCTAAATATTTTTGAAAAATTTGGTACACACTTTCTATTCACCAAGAGGCATTTTCTCATGCATAGAAAAATATTATTTTATTTCGACCAATGGCGTTCGTGCGGGATCTTTGAATAAAAAATGTAACCCCACTGGTTTTTTAACAAAAAATAATTTTTAAATTCTAATTCTTTGGTAAGCAAATGTTTTTTTTTTGTTTGACCAATAGTTTTCGTATATAATAATTCAATTTATTAATTTGCATCTCAATGACGCTTACACTAGTCGAAATTAAAAACCCTGTTATACATCAGAAAATACCTCTTGATAAATAGAATAGCCCAGTCATATTAGGTGAAAAAAACCCCGAAACTTGGAAAAAAATAGGTGCAAGCTGGATTTTTGTATAATAATTCGTTAACATCTGACACACATCCCGACATATTCTCCGCCAAAATCCCCCTTGAGCTTCGCCAGATGTAAGGCCCCAAAGCTCGTAAAAATCAGTTTTTATTTATTTTCTTGAAAAATAATAACTTTTTTGAAAAAAGTGAAAAAAGAAAAAATGCACAAAATAATTCAGTCTATATTGAAAAATTAAGACAAACACAACCTAACATTTAAAAAAATATATTTAAGTCTTTTTTTTAATTTTATTTTATTCCCACCCTGTACTTAACTTGTTTTAAAATGTTAATGCTTTATAATATTAAGCTTAATCACCAAATGTACAGTCGGGGACTTTTTAAATTGCCGCCCTCGAAAATAAGAAATATTCCTATTTGAAATTCGGAAAAGTATTTTGAACCAAAACAAAAAACTTTTAAACCTTACCTCTGTACACATACATATTTAAAAATTGATTTTTTTTTATTTCTTTAATTTTGTAAGAAAAAAATACAACGGCAATTTAAAAAGTCCCCGACTGTACAAAACAAAATGTACTTTTTAAAAATTTAGTTTTTGTTTCTTTAAAATTAAATAACTTTAAGTAAGGGTTAGGCCAATGGTCAATAATATCCGGACCGCCAATGGGACTTGGAAAAAAATATTTTTATACAATTAAGCACTGTACGATAAAAAACCGTATAAAAAAAGTTCAACTTTTGGGTAGAAACAGCTTTCAAAAATGCGCAATAGTGCACACTTTTATCACGATTATATTTGAAATTCCAGCCAAACTGCTACTGATAGCAAAAATATTGTTTCACTAAACTTTAATGGGACAAAGGGGTTTAAACAAAATAAATGTTAGATAGTAGTTTTTTAAGGATTTAAAATTATAAATATAGATAGGAACATAAAGTTTTACCAAATAGTTGTTGTATCATGATTTTTCCCCATGTATACTAAAAGCTTTGACGTCTAAGAAATCTACAAAAAATATAATTTATCCATATACATATAGCCTGGTTTTTGACAGCCCTGGTGAAAAATCATGAAATAAAAATCTGAAAATTGCATATTAATACGAGTTTTTTTTACCGTTTTGTAAGTACCTCTGTTTATAATTTTCAATCTTTAATAAACCACACTTATGTTCCATTTATTTTGTCTAAACTCTTTTAAGTTGAGTCAAACACTATTTTTTTCTAAAATTTTATAAAAATTACTTTAATATCTGTTAAACTAGAATTTCAAATAAGATAAAAGTGTACGCATTTGCCCGTAGCCACTGTTTCTAACCAGAAGTTAAATAGGGACTTATTGCAATAAAGCCAGGCACTAATTATTGTGTTAAGCTGGAATTTCAAATAAAATAAAACACCTGCTTCTAACCAGAAGTTGTATCCTAATTGTATAAAAATTAAATTTTCAAAATCCCATTGGTGGGCTGGCTGGTATTTAGCATTTTGCTAACCATTACTTAAAGTTTTTTAACTATAAGGAAGCAAAAATAACATTTTAGTAAATGGTGTTTGGTACAAGTGGGGATCAAGCATTATTTTTTTTTTTTTTAATATATTTTTGAAATGTTTTTTTCGTTATAGTATAGAGTCTATACTATAGACCGAATGATTTTGCGTATTATTTCTCACTTCACTTTTTATGAAAAAGTTATTAGTTTTCGAGAAAATCGCAAAAAACTGATTTTAAGAACATTTATTATATCTAACGAAGCTCAAGGAGGATTTCGGCGGAGAATTTGTGGGAATGTGGCGCAGATGCTAAGGAATAATTATACAAAAATCTAGCTTGAACCAAATTTTAGAAAAATATCGAAAGCAGTATTTTACAGATATTAATAAAAGGAGGACATTTTTTGAAAATCTTTAACACCCTGAATCTCAAAAGGTAAGACATTTAGAACGCTTTGCTTTCTTTTACGAGTTTGAAACCAAAACAGGCTTAAAAGCTTGGACATAATTTATTTTGCTAATATTCTCGTGCATATTTTCTTCATGTAAAACATGTTAGAAAATCACTTGTTTAACAAGATCATGTTTCATGCTAAAAGCTTTTACCTATCTTATCATGTTATATTGATCAAATTTTCATATAATCATACAAAATCCGAAGGACATATTCTGTGCCAAGTTTTACATAGAAAATGATAATAAAATTGGCTTATGTTTAATCAATACTTATGCTGTAGGTACTTAAATGACATCATTTTAATATAACTGGATTAAATGGATAAGTATACAATAATATTTTTGTTCATATTATATGTTCATATTATAATATTTTTGTATAACAAATTCCTAAGTGTTATCAATCAGTGACGTACTTGACCAAAACAAGACAACAAATATAGATTTAAAGAAGATTTCTTTTGAAACTGTTCTACTGACACAAACTTCATAATTTTAAGATCATTATTTTTATAGAGTTTTACATAAGTTGAAAGGCAATATTTTAGGAGGTGAATCTTAACACAATTTTTAGACCATAATAAACGAGTTCTTACTTCAATCTACAAAGCTTGGAAATTCTAGCTATTTAGTAGAGTCCAAATTTTAAAAATAAGTAACACTGAAGAGCCAATAAGCATGCCAAATAATTAGGGTCATATCTCCATTTTTCCTCTAAACTTTTTTGATTCACTGGTAGATTTTGGAACACAAAATAAAATACTCTGCCAATCTATGGGCACCTAAGCTCACACTAGGTACTATAGTTATAGTGTACATGTGAGCTAATATAACTAAAAACTGAAATATATTTTATTCACCTTCAGACTCCAATACCTTTCGTTGGATACCACACAAGAGTATTAGATATATGTATGTTCTGGCTCAAATTGTGGTGGTAATGACGTCATTATAATAGGCGAACTGTCTGGGTGGTCTTTATGATGACGTCATTACCACCACAATTTGAGCCAGAACATACATACAGTGAAACCTCTCCTTGCGGACACCTCTAATAAGCGGACACTCCCTTTAACCGGACAAATTTGTTGGAACCATGCTTTTCCCTATTTCATTACCTGTAAAATTCACTCCTATAACCGGACACTCTAATAACCGGACGCGGACAATTTTTTTTGGTTAAAAAAGTCTGAAACCTCCCTTAACCGGACGCGAACCTCTGACAACGGGCGGAGCGCTGCACCTCATGGGCATAAATATTATGTAGTATGTTGGCAACAACGCACTCTGCAGGCAGGAAATTACCTCTTTCCGTTTTATTGCGGAGACTAAATACTTCTCTCGTATTTACAAAATATTTTATTCGGCGGGACTGTGTGTTTGATTTTTATTGTTCAGTTGGGTAGTAACAGATCTTTGTGAAGTGGCGCCTAGTAAAAAACTTATTAGTTTACGTGAAAAAATGAAAGTTGTTAACGTTTCGGAGAAAGAACATCTATCAGCACGAAAGATCGCTGAAAAATTTAATATCAGAAAAACTCAAGCAGCGGAAATTGTTAATACAGTGTACTCCGGTTATAACGTACCCTCAAGGGACCAGAAAATATGTACTTTATAAGCAGAAGTACGTTATAAACAACACAATTAAAAAGAAGAGTATTATGGCCGGACCAATGAAATATGTACGTAATACCCGAAAGTACGTTATAACCCAGGTACGTTATAACCGGAGTACACTGTAAATATATATTAAAATTTCGCAGTTCCCTCTCATAAGCGGACACCTCCAATAAGAGGACAAAATCGACGGAAACGTGAGTGTCCGCTTATAGGAGGTTTCACTGTATATCTACTACTCACAAGCCATGTTTTGACTTAAACTCTAATTTTTAAAATCTACCCCCCCCCCCCCGTTTTTACAAAAACTAAAATGTATTTTGTTTAACTCCAGACTTAATGACCTTTCGTTTAATATCACACACGCCATATTTTCACTAAAACTCTAATTTTTGAAATCTACCCCCACCCTTTTTTTAAAATATGCTAAAATTCATTTTGGTTAACTCCAGACTTAATTACCTTTCGTTTGATATCACACACGCCATATTTTCACATAAATTCTAATTTTTGAAATCTACCCCCACCCTTTTATTTGGTTTGCGTTCGGTGGATTTTGTTTATTTTTAAATGGGACCATCACGGTCCAAGACCCAGCCTAGTTACAGACAAACAGTTTTTGAGTTATGCGGGTTGGTCGTTACACATAAAAATACAGACAGACAGACAGACGGCGCAGCAAAAAAGTTTCAAAATCATCTGAAACGCAAAGATATATAAAAAATTTTGAAATCGGAGCAACTTTTTTTTCTCAACAAAATTAGGATCACCATAGCTCACACTAAGTAGTAGTGTGAGCTAATATCTGCATTATTTAACCGTTTATAAAAAAACGATTTGTCTGTTTGCTTATCTGCAATCAAAACCCATTACTCAAAAACTACTGCTCTGATTGTAATAAAAATGTCATGTCCTCTTTTTTGCAGTGTTTAACTGTTTATTTAAAAAAAAAACGTCTGTCTGTCCGATTTTAATAAAATTCAGTACCTGTGCTGGGTTTGGACTCTAGTTTATTTCATACAAGCCAAAAAAAGGGGTGGGGTAATTTTCAAAAATTAATTTTTTTGTGAATATAGCTTGTGTGCTATCAAATAAAAGTATTTGAGAGTGTATTTAAAAGGAAATGCAAGTTGGCAATTTTAAGTCAGTGGAGGTGTAAGGGAAGGGGGCTTAAAATGATAAAATACATTTTTATATAAAATATTGTGACACTATCTGTTTATACCTTTATCTGTAAAAAATGCTATAAACACTTAATTTTACATAAAATAGGGCTTGTTCGACATAAAAAAGTACATGTCAGTCTGTCTTTTTCAGTCTATCAGTGTGAGCTAGAGTCCCTATATTATGTATATTTTTAAAATGTGCCATGAATACAGCCCCCTTATCACACCTTGTATATTCTGCTGATTTACGTAAATATTATTTAACCTCTTTATTGCTAGGCTTAAGGCATTATTTATTTAAATTAATTCACGACGTCGTACGTCATAAAAATTATTTTAAAAAAATTATTAAATAAATCACCGCAAATGAATCATTAATATTTCTATTACAAATAAATAATAGAATATTGTCATCATTTCTAATAAAAAGTATCATGCACTAATTACATTAAAACCCGGCCTCGGAAAATTTCGTTCTTGTTGTAGCCCTGTCAACCCTGACTTAAAAACTACAAAAAAAATTCGGGCTCAATCGGGTAGTTGGGAGTATGGCCCCTTATATAGGACTTTGCAGGGCCTCATTCGGGAACTGCAGAGTCCTATAAAAAGGGCCATAGCTCCTAACATACTCAATGAACTCCCAATTTTTCTTGCGGTTTTTAAGTCGGGGTTGATAGGGCTATAACATACTTAAATAGGAACGAAATTGACCGAGACCTGGTTTCAATGTAATTAGTGCATGGTACTTTATAAGATCATATTTTTTGTGTAGGTGTTCTTTTTCATGGTAGAAGAACCACTTCTACCTATAGTTTTTTGGTTCAATGAAACTAATTTGTGGGAGCTAAATTAACAAATTTAAATCTACTATATATATCTCAGAAAATATTTATTTAAATGACTCAAACTGTAATAAAACACATGGAAAAAATTTAAAGCTGTATTAACAAATTTAAATGTAGAATATCTTAGAAAATATTTATTATCTCATAGAAACATATTTTTAAAATCAGGCAGAGAAAAGTAGTCAAAACTGTAATAAAACAGAGATAATTTTTTTTTAAATAATTAAAACAAGTAAGAAACTGACAATGTCACTTTGCTAATATTTAAATTATACAGGCTGACCAAAATATGTATAAGGGTGAATCCATAAAAAGTGAGTATTTTTATAAGATTTTTGGCCAAAAAAAATTCACCATCTTTAATAAAAACTGATTGGGTTTGATGTAAAGGTAATAGTAGATAAGTTCACAACATTTCACACTTTTATAGAGTTTAATTTGCCACACAGGAATGATTAAAACAAAAAATTTTCAGTAAAAACTTATTTGAAAACAGACTTTAACTAACTAGCAATACGTAATAAAAAGTGCACTTTACCGCACTTACTTGCGTGCAGAAAGTAGTACTTTACCGCACTCAGCGCGGTAAAGTTACTTTGCCGCATGCACACCATTTAAGAAACCTTAGCAACGCATATTTGTTTACATTTAAATTTCATCTAATTTAACATTTTTTAAAAGTAAATTACATTTAATTTTGAAAGAAAAGGTCAAATTTTGTACCTAACGTTTGTGAAAAGTGTCGTTATCGCCCTTGATGGCTTGACCCAACTCCGCTGTCACGTGCGGTCAAGTATCACCTTCGGCACTTGTTAGGTAAATAACGATTACCACAGGAATGATTTTGTTGTTGTTACACCAACATAAAATATCTTTTTTTCTCAGAAAATCGACACTATGCTCTATGAAATGTCATAAGCAACTGACCAAAACAACAGAAAAAGTGCATGCTTGTCATGTTTAGACGTCACCGTTACGCGTTAGCTCCGCCCACCTAGAGTAAGAAAAAACTTGTTAAGAATTTGTGGAATGAAAAGAGGGACAGAGGAAAATATATTTATAATATCCGAGTACTTCAAATAAAATGCTATATTTTTTTCATCTTAATATTGACAAAAATGTTTTTAATAACATGTTTGAGAAAAACAAAAAATGTTTAATTTAAATTTTTAGGTCAAAATTTTGGTTTAAACTTGAAAACCTCAAGGGAACCACACAAGGAACTGACTGATGTTTATTTCTTCTTAAATTATGTAATGCAAAAATTGAGGATTTTTGACCCTCACCCAGCGTAACACATTTCCAAGAACCCCCCCCCCCCTCTTCCCCTTCAGTGTTACATAATTTAACAACCTTTGACTTTAAAGAGAGAGATCAAAATACTTACTTTTTGTGGATTCACTGATAAATGTGAATTGCTATTGATAAAAATATAGCTTTTCACACTGTATAATTAAAACTTTGTAAATAATCTTTTCTGTCACAGAAGATATTAAAAATCCCTTTACAGTTTTGTAAAAAAAAATTGCAACTAATTTTGTAAAAACTAAAAATGTGACTAGAGGTTTTCAAGATATTTCAGAAAATATAAAAATTTACAAGAGCCTAAGTTTTTGAGTAAAAGTAAATGTTCTTTAAAAATATATGGTTTTTTGGAAAAAACAACATGTCAAGTTGGTATTTTTACAAGCTTTCTTCCTGACACATAAAATGTTTAGTTCAGGTTAAACATATTTGTGGTACATCATTTGAAAGGTTATAAAAAAAGAAAAACATAATATTTTTTTGCCATCAATTTAAATACCAACAACTAATTTTTTTAATTTTTATCTGCCTAACCTGCATAGCAATGGCTAGAAAAGGTATTGTTTTTGACAAAAAAATTTTTTTCGAGATAACACCGAAAATGTGTTGTTTGGGTGTATGTTGACCTACCCTAGCAGTATCGTCGTGATGTCTGTCTGTGTGTGTGTAACTCTGTCTGTAACACAATAGCTCCTAAAAATTTTTCTGTAAAATAGTATTCGATACTGTAATAAGCTGATTAGATATTACTCAAAATTCATCAAATGCTAATGACAGTTTTTTGACAGTTGACAAAATTCTAACTTGGTAGGAGCTTTCGTTTCGGAGATATTTACAAAAAAACTGTTTTTAAGTTTGATATAGCATGGAGTTTACTTGGAGTGTGCTAATGAGTTAGGAAGGTATCAGAGCCGTCATGGATCCATTTTTTATTTGTGAAACCATTTTTGAGAGATAATGAAAAAATAAAAACAATTAATATTTGCCATATCTTAATCAAAATGTCAAAAAATTAAGTGTTTTTGTTTTCTTTAAAAAACCAAAAAACAAAATATTAAAAAATATATTTTTAGCCATTCTATATGATGTTGTGTCAAAATAAATTATACCCTTGTTTTTATTTTTCCATAAGCTTTCGAATAAGTTGCCACATGTGAAAAACAAAAAAATAATATTTTTGACCCATGTGCATTATTTTGTTGTTTTTCTTTTTTCATGAGCTTTCGAATGAGGTGCCACACGTTATACCGTCTGAAAAAAAAAGTTGTATGTGAGTAGACCTCTCTTTGGTGGTCTGACCAAAATTTTTTTGCAGCAGGAAGAAAGCTAGTAATAAAACTTAGTTGACATGCTTTTGTTTTTCTTCAAAAACCCTAAAATTAGCTAGCAGCAGTATCCATTTACAGTCGCCACCATGTATATTTAAAAATTATTGAATTTTAAATTAATTTTATAATAAAGCAAAATCTAAAGAAAAATTTTATCCTTGTAAAAGTCAGGGAGAAGTATTGAATTTATCAAGTTTAATTTTACACTGACCAAGCCAAATCAATACTTTCTTTTCAAGATAAAAGCGTGCTTTAGCATAAAAATCTTAGCCCTATTGGATTGCCTATCTTTTAAGGTCACCCTGACCTACTTTAATTAGCAAATCCAATTTAATCATGTCTTGAAAATTTGATTAAAACAAAACCAAATGAAAAGGAAATTAAGGAGGTTAAGGAAATTGGATAATTACCATGCAGGAATTTTAGGTAGAGCTATATATAGGTTTTTAGTTTGCAAACTACTTAGCATCATATGGCATGGCACATTTCCCTGAATTACAAATAAATAGAATTCTATTTTAATAAGACATAATATAACTAGACATCAAAAAAAAAAACAAAATTTACAAAAACCCAACTAATGTCTATTAGTTTATGGTACATGAGGTAATTTTTAAGTAATGAGTAGCACACTGAATTTTCTTAACCCTTCCAGGACGGCTAACGGCAGTATGTGTCGTGCCCGGGAACAAAATGCGTTGCCATATGACCGGATGACGCATATATGCGTCGCTATTTTTATATGCAATTTTCAATAAAAAATAAATATTCAGCTTTTCAGACCCTCAATGTTTCTGTGTTTGCAGGGTGGTTTTTCTGTATTTTTCGCGAAAATTTGTCAATTTTCTGGTTTTGTTTCTGTATTCAGCAGAAACTCAAATTTCTTCTTGAATGGTTGAAAAATCAAGTCCTCGAGCGTTTGAAAAAACTCAGCCTTGATGATGAAGTAATTTAAAAAAAAACTTAAACAATAAAAAAAGAAGTTAGAACTCAATTTAGTTTTTTCTTTAAAACTTATCCAATAAAAATGAACCTTCTGGAGTTTTCAAATAATAATAATAAATAATATATCATCCATTTTGGCTTTTTTTGAGCAAGAAGGCTGATCCTCATTTCTACTCATAGCTTTACTGCAGTTTTTTTCAAAAAAGATCAGAAAGAACAAATAACAAACGAAAAATAATGTTTTACCATGTGTTTCCAAAAAAAGCAGTCTGTACGGCCGGCTAACGCAAATATGCGTCGATACGTCGCGCCCGCTCAAAAAACATTCACGCACTGATGCGTCAGCCGGCCGTCGACTGTATCCTTTTTTAAGGTATATGTCAGCTACTCTAGTTCGCATGAGAGAGGTTATAAGCCCATAACGCACATGTGCGTCAGCCGGCCATGCGGCAAGTTTTGTTCTAACGCAAATGTGCGTTCCCCATCCTGAAAGGGTTAAATAGCAGAGGAAAAAGTTGGGTGTCTCAGTAAAATAAAACTGGAAATTTAGCCTGTTACTCATCAGTTAAAAAATAGACTGGCATATAGTACCAGCCAAAAGTGTAAAAACCCCTCAAATTTTGTATAAAAATCTGGTCCTGTACAAACTATCAAAGAAGAAGTGATTCACGTGTTTCGGCGATTTTCAATACAAAATCGTTTAGTGCCATTCGAAAGAGACATTAAAGTTATAAATGTCCTGAAAATTTCACAACAATTGGACAAAGAATAGTCTCCATATAATTTTTTTAAATTGGCAAAAATGATCAATATTGGCAAAAATCTTGAAATATTGGTCATTTTATATCTAGACTATCCTTTGTACTTTGTGAAACTTTTAAGACACTTACGTCTCCTCAGAATGGTACTTGCCATTTTTGCCTAAAATTACACAGAAAATCCTTTTTTTAAGCTTTTTTTTAAAATTTACTAAATAATTTTGCATCAAAAATCGCCAAAACACGTAAACTGAGAACTAAACCGAAGTTTTCAAATGTACCATTTGTTCTTTGATAGTTGGTATAGGATCACCAGTTAAAGTAAAAGTAAAGTAGAGTTTATTTGTCAACCTACAATGCATCATACAAAATTGACCATATATTTTTTATACTGTTTGATCCAACTTTTTTGACACTCTCCTGAATCCAGCTGTCAAATCTAAATCGCTTTTTAGCTGAATCGGATAAGCTTTCCATAGTTATGTAGAAATAAAAGAAAATAAATTTCTGACAAAATTTTCTAATTTTTTGTATGCTGAATGTTTATGATAGTTTTAGTAAGTTTCATGATACATACCATCAGCATCAACCTCATTGATCATGTCTTGCAGTTCAGCCTCAGTTGGATTTTGCCCTAGCGACCTCATAACAGTGCCTAATTCCTTGGTGGTGATGGTACCGTCACCATCTTTGTCGAATAAGGAGAATGCTTCTTTGAATTCGGCGATTTGTTCTTCAGTGAGTTGGTCGGCCTATAAAAAAAATGTTTTATAGCCTATAAAAATACTGTCTTTTTGGTTTATATTTATTTTTTGAAGTATTAATGTTAACATGTATTCACTTGAACAATTAACTCATTATTTAATAAAGAATTAAGATTTTTTTTGTGTACATTTATGTTAAAAGGTATTTTCAATATCTTTTAAATAAATTACCTTCTCAGTTTAAGCAGTTCTTAAGATATAATAATTTTTATTTTCAAAAATTAATGTGACAACCAAAGGGAAATTTGTGGGAAATAATAGAGAATTATTGAAATATAGCCAGGCTATAATAGTGCCAGGCACTATCTTGACACTTTCACATTGAAAACTGATGGTTAATCCTCCAAATTGACATACCAAAGTCAAATTTAAAACTTTCGTAGTTTATTTTCAATTAATACAGGAAGGCAATATTTATTCCGGTTCTTATAGTAAACAACAGCTGTATGTTAAAAGATCACAGCTGATATTACAATGTGAAGGTGTCAAAATTGTGCCTGGCACTATTATAGCCTGACTTTATTTCAATAATTGTCTAATAAAATAATCAATGTACATTTTTCTTGAAATCACATCTGAGAATCACATGAAAATCGCTGTGAATCAACAGAAAATCACTGCAAAACACATGGAAATGACATCAATACAAAAAATGGAAATAACTGTACATTTTTTGGGGTAGCCAATTTCCCCTCAGTAAGAACTGCTAATTTTTAATTTGCAATTTTCATTCACTTGGATAGAATAATTTTTTTTTCATTTCAAAAAAAAGATCTGAAGTTTGAAACTTTTGACCAAAGCATATAATTTTGACAACTCAAATTTAAAGGAATATATCTATATACAAATGACAAGGAGGGGTTTATGGGCAAATCCTCAGCTTCATTAAGCAAGAGCATTTATAATCCTTTATTTATATGTATAGTTCAAGGTAGTTTTTCCTGCCTGCTTTCCTTCCTTTTTATTTAGTACTTACTGTAAGAATTTACCCCTGACTAGATGTACCTACATAATTTGCTTGAAAATTAAACGTAATTTCTCAACTTTTTATGTGTGTAGAGAATAAAATATAAACATAAATTTTTAATTCCATTGTTTGTGTAAATAATAATGATGACAATAAAATTACTTTCCTAGAAATTTTTATAATCTGAAACATTTATTATTACCTACAGATTATAAAAATAGGTATTTGGAGTTGACAGATTTAAATCCCAACTGACAAACTTAAGTGAGTTCATTATTATGACATTTTCGAGAATGTTTAAAAAACACTATATTTAGTAAACTGGTATAACCAAGGGTATAAATTAACAATTACCAATTTGTTTAAGTTTGAGTTTTTATTACTTTTAGAAACATTAAAATCATGGTGCAAATTACTTTGGCAAATGAAAAGTGATTTGCTGCTTAATCAAAATAATTTGAATTTGGCTACTGACAATTACAAGTGTCTATATACTGGATAAAATTAAATTATTAGGACATCACTTTACATGGCATATTAAGCTAAAAATCTATCTTAATCGAACAACATGAGGAATAAAAGGCAATGCCATGAGAATCTGTAGACTTGTCTGCAGATGCATCTTGGAGATATTCATATACCTATATACAAAAAGTGCACCTAACTTAAATTATTATAAAAATTCAAATTAGTTAATTTTGTAGAAAAAAAATTATGTGAACAACGTAGCCAGGATCTTCTTACTTTGTTTTCAATATAATTAAATTCTGATGCCTAGGTTTTTGTGATTTTTATAATGAATTGGAATGCAAACATAACCAACTAAGTTTCCACTGTGTAAATCTCCATTTAGGTGCTAGGTACACTCAATTAAATACTTCAGCTGAAAAATCAGTAGATCAATCTTGTTTTGTCCCACCTCATCAATTCTGGAAATTGGTCACGTCAGCGGCTGGCCTGAGACCCCATCATGCCTTATTTTATGCTATTTAATATTTTATTCATGAAATATGTTAAAAATATTTTTAAAATGCCTATATAAATACCACCTCTGCACTCACCACCCACTTTTTACCACAATCAGAATAAAGGCTTAAAAATTGCTGAAGTACCCTTTGTGCAGTTCCATTTAATTTTGTCTTAAATTTCAGGAAGACTTGTAAATGTCACAAACCAGAAACTTAACCCCACTTCAGGATGCGCACAACTTCATTGTACCCAGATAAAATTTACACCCTTAACCAACTAGACGACAGACTAAATAGAGACCTGCCAACTGGACACATTTATATGTGCCAACCCAACTATCTTTTCCAACATATACTAAATTTGTATATTAGGCACAATAGTACTTCTTGCATAAATATACCAGGATAAATACCTACACCAAAAATAATCCTCTAACCAATAAAGTGCTCAGTTGGGCCAAAGGTTAAGGGCTATCTCTTATGGGCTCTTTGTTAATTGTGCGAGGTGTGCCTAAGTGTATGTATTAAATTAAAATTAGGATTTGAGAGTATTATTATTAAGAGATTCTTAAACTGTAACAAAATTTTAATGACCTGTGTAACTTTATTGTTTTTAAATAATAAATTCAACTTTCAGGTTATGTTTTCCAACTTCAGGTATATATATTAATGTGTGTGTGCTTGCTCTGATGAACCTGCCTTTAAGCAATAACTATTATGCAAAACAGGTCAAAATTTCACACCCACCACTCCCTTAAAGCAGCTGTCATATCCTTTGCCAATGCAGACCAACAAAACCTCCCTCAATCAGCTGATTTTCTCTGCACTAGGATAACATTTTGACATCTTGGCCTCCACCATCTATTGATACATCATCCTCAGTTGAATTTGAAATGGATTTAGAAGTTAGAAATAAATCAGATGAATACAAATAAACAATAAAAATTTCAAGGTCCCAAGTTTTTTTGTTTATTTTTTTTAACCCACCTTTGATTAGGTATGTTGATGAAACTTTCAGTTGAAATAATGGTCAACTTAAGACTCGGGTCATTTAAAAATTCACACCTATTTTCTGTGGCCAATCCCAAAATCCAATTAGGGAGAAGGTGTTCCCAGAGTTAATAAGTGACAACTCACAACTCTATGCAACAGATCAATAAACTACGTAAAAGTGGTTTTTACGACGTTTTTCGCAAGCCCAAATTAGCAATAAAACATCCAGAAATCCTCGAGAAACTTCAGAAAAAGCAAAAACGTAAGCAAAATGAGCAAAAGTTCCGCATTGCGGCAGATTTTTAGACCCGGTTTACAACTGTGTACTATTCATCTTTGATTTTGACAGGTATTTACAAAACAACTATAAAGTTTTTTCCCAAAATATGGACCCCACAATGTTCTGCAAGGTTTGCTGGACATTTTGGGCCGCTCGATTGCATAAAAGAAACACTCACCATTGTGATTTTTTTAGATTTAACTAGCACAAAATTATATCAACACACAAAACTGAGCTGATAACACGTAACACCGTCGAAACGCTCTTGCCAACTGTTTGGCAGACGCCGATTTTCGTTTTGTTTGGGAACCGTTGGATTGGAGTGGGGGTATATTTTCGCAGTGACAGCGCAATGGCGTTACTACGCGGACAACTTCAACACAATTTTGGAGCCGGCTAAACTTGAATTGGAGGCTAAGAACTTTGAAATTTTTTGCCAAACTCTAAAGAATAAGGCAGTCTAGTAATGTTGAGAAGGGGTATTTATTTTGTAGGTGGCTAGTTTATTGAAAATTTTGAGATTGCAATGGTTCTAGTTTTTGCGGCGTATTGCGCAAGTTTAAAACGTCGGGCGCGGCTTGTTTACAACTGCCACTTCAAGCGAGCAAGCTTTGCGATTGGTCGGCGTTCACCTGCAATGCGTCAATCCGACAGTCCAGCGAGTCATCGCACGCGGTGCCTAGACGCCGCTGTTGGAATGCCTGTCGTCGCGACGCTCTTGTCGCTTTGCTGACATTTTTGTGCGGGTGCGGCACAACGGCAAAACGAGAAGCATGCGTTGTTTGGCGCCGTTGCGTTGTAAAGCGCGCGCTACAAGCCGCGATGTAATTAGATTGTAATGTTGGTAATAGAAAATTGCCTGCTGAGTGTCGTCGTGCCACTCCCGGCGCATCGCGACGCATCATAAAGCGCCTGGCTAAAAATAAATGCAAATAAAAAACATGTTTTTTTTTATTATTAGTAGGTATTTTTTAATTAATACACTGTTTTGCTGATGGCTTCTCCTTATTTTTTCAAAAAAAAAAAACAAATTTAAATGTAACAGCTTTTGCTGCCAACAAATATTAATTTTACATTGCACTGAACTCATTGAAAAACTTTTACACATACAAAAATATTAGCCCAGTCAAATTATTAAAAAACCCTGAAACTTGGAAAAAAATAGGTGTAAGCTGGATTTTTGTGTAATTATTCTTTAGCAGCTGGGAAAAATCCCCACACATTCTCCGCCAAAAGCCTCTTTGAGCCTCGCTTGATTATCAAAAATGTATAAGTCAGTTATACGTTAGATGGCTAGATATAAGGCCCCATAAAGGTCCTCAGGTTTTTGCGATTTTCTCGAAAACAAATAACTTTTAAAGATAGACAAAATACAAATCATTTGGTCTATAATTTGAAATTAAGAAAAACCTAACCTAACATTTTAAAAAATATAGTAGTAAAAAAATATAAAAATTAAATTTTAGTAATTTGAGGGGGATGTGGTAAATGGTGTTGGTTGACGTTTTAAAACAAGTTCACTACAAAACAGGAAAAAAATTAAATAAAAAAATATTTTTTAAAAATATATTTCTTAAAATGTTAGGTTAGGTTTTTTCTTAATTTTATAATATAAAACGAATGATTGCGTATTTTTTCTCTCATGACGTTTTTGAAAAAAGTTAGTTAGTTGAAACTGATTTTTAGAACGTTTGGTGCCTTATACCCAATTTATATCTAGTGAAGCTCAAGGGGGATTTTGGCGGAGAATATTGTAGGTTGTGTCCCAGATGATAAGGAATAATTATAATAAAATCCAGCCTCCACCTATTTTTTTCAGGTGAATTTCTAATATCACTGGGCTATATTATGTCAATTATAGGCATAGCTACTTACTTTGCCCCGCACCAGGCACAGAAAAATTTATCAGTTTTTGACCGCACTGAAAATTGTAACATATTTTGTACTAATTAATAGTACAAAAAAGTACAGCCTCAATAAGTAGTTATACTTTTTTTTCTCAAGCGAAAGTTTAATATTGCCCTCACTGGCGTATATATGGGGGGGGCCTGGGGGGGCCGCCCCCCCCGAAGCTAAGATTTTTTTAGATATTTTCGACATATGTCATGAAGACAAACATAAAATAGCATAAAATACGCCCTCATGGGGTCTCGAGCCCCCCCCCAAAACTGCCTCGGGCCCACCCCGAAACTTTTTTCTATATACGCCACTGATTGCCCTTATAAATGGCAAATGTTACCAAACCACAAGCACGGATTTGAGATGGGTAACGTCGTAGTTGTCCCCCCCTAGAAACAAAAATATGGATTTTTTGTTATTAAATTTCGGAATAACCACATAATTACGCCCCCCCTAGATTTTGGCCCATATCCGCGCTTGCCTTACCACAGAGGCGTACGCAAAAATTAATCCTGATGGGTGGGGGACTTGAGCGCGGATAGATACTCAGATATAAATCCTGGGGGGGGGGGGGCTTACGGGCAGATCGATCGATACATTTTATTATTGATTTTTGGGCAAAATTCTTGTTTTAGGGTCAATATTCAGTGGCTCTGGGGAGGCTTCAACCCCTAAGCCCCTCCCCCTGCGTAAGTCACTGCTATACCTATACAGGGTGCATGAGTCATAAGTAGGTGGACAAATGAAGATGGGTGGTTCCTTGGCTTATATTAAGACTAAAAGTATATTAAACATTGGTCCGCAAAATGCTTAGTTACAGAGATAAACAGTGCATAGTTTGTCCACCACTGGGGAGAACAAGTTTTAGCTCGAGGGGGCTAAGTCCCCCCTAACTGCGCCACAGGATTACCTGTGATATGACACCAAGTAAGTATATTATAATCAAATTTTATTTGCAAACATTCCAACTTAATTAGGGTTATTTTATTAAAATATTCATGCATAGTATGCCTTTATTATATAACATAGGAAGTATCTGCTGAGAAGAACATCTCTGTGGAATCAATACTCGCTTTGTTAAAAACCCAAATAATGCAATTAAATAACATAATTATAGCTAAACATGCAAACTCATTATTTACTTACTTACTTATCATGTTTCTCATAAATTGCTCTCATACCAAATTTGCTTACCTTGGTGGTTGCCTGTGGCGGCTGCCTCTTTGCCTCACCCAGTGGCGTATATAGAAAAAAGTTTCGGGGTGGGCCCGAGACAGTTTTGGGCGGGGGCGAGACCTCATGAGGCTGTATTTTATGCTATTTTATGTTTGTATTCATGAAATATGTGGAAAATATCCAAAAAAATCTTAGCTTCGGGGGCCCCCCCCCCTATATACGCCACTGGCCTCACCCTTTGGCACGCCCCTGCCACCAGCAGCGTATCATAAAAAAAATTCAGGGGCAGGAAAAATTTTAACGCCTTATAGCTCCATTACTATATAGGTAAGCGTTTGCGGGCCTATGTTCTTATACTGGATGGGGACTTTAACTGGCGCAAATTCACTACAGCTTTAGGTTGAAAAATGCGGATAAAACACCAAAACACGTCGATTGCGTTTTTTTGTAAGCTTTCCGGTCATACCAAAAAAATTTTTTTTTTCACCTCCTTTAGAGGGTATAACTCACCCCGACTTAATTTTTTTTAATAGGATGACACCACATAACTGTTATGCTATTTCCTAGCGTGAAAAAGGAAGAATCGGGAACGAAAATCAAGAAAAATTATCCTTAAAATTTACACAAAATCCAACCACCTACATGGGTACAACAAGACGCTAGCCCTACCAAGTCCACTTTGAATCCTTGACTTCGCATGCGCAGATCCACCAATATTATTTACCTCATGTATCAGAATAGATGAATACAGGGTGATTTTCACTTGAATGATTCTAACCACATGAAAATAGAAAAAAAAGTTTCAAAAACCTAACCTTAGGAAACCTAATCAAATCTAACCGAACCGAACCAAAGCAAACTAAACCAATATTTTTTTTCAAAAAGAAACTTTCCTGACTTCCTACCCGGGATCCTAGAGGATGTGAATCCGAACCGAACCAAACCGAATCAAACCGAACCAAACCGAACCAAACCGAACCAAACTGAACCTAACCTAACCAAACACAACAACACTGCTAATTAGGTTTAGTTGGGTATGGCTAGGTTTGGATAGGTTCGGTTCGGTACGGTCCGGTTCGGATTCACATCCTCTAGGATCCCGGGTAAGAAATCAGGAAAGTTTTTTAAGAAATCAGGAAAGTTTTTTTTTGAAAACAATTATTGGTTTAGTTTGCTTTGGTTTGGTTCGGTTAGATTTGATTAGGTTTCGTTAGCAGCGGCGTAGCGTGCCCGAAAGGGCGGGGGGGGGGCGACAGCTAAAAAGGGCGCCTCTGAAAACTGATGAAAAATCTTATGGCAGAAAAAAAAACCAAAAGGTCAAAAAGGCGCCTCTCACAAATCTTGCGACCAAAAAAAAAAAAAAGGTCATCATATGTCAGGGGGCGGCCGATAAGTCACAAGGGCGCCTCTGACGAATCTTGCAACTAAAAAAAAAAAAAAAGGTCATCATATGTCAGGGCGCGGCCGATAAGTCACAAGGGCGCCTCTGACGAATCTTGCAACTAAAAAAAAAAAAAAAAAAAAAAAAGGTCATCATGTATGAGGGGGCGGCCGATACGTCACGAGGGCGCCACTCCCACCTATGGGGCGCCATTACCCTCGGGGCGGGGGGGGGGCGGCGAACCCCCCGCGCCCCCCCCCACGCTACGCCGCTGTTCGTTAGATTAGGTTTTTGAAACTTTCTATTTTCATGTGGTTAGAATCATTCAAGTGAAAATCACCCTGTTCATCTATTATAATATATGAGGTAAATAATATTGGTAGATCTGCGCATGCGAAGTCAAGGATTCAAAGTGGACTTGGTAGGGCTAGCGTCTTGTCCTACATGGTTAGGAATACCCAAATTATTCAAAGAAACATGAAAATGGGAGGTAATTTATGGAAAATTAAGCTTTGTTTTATATTTAAATTAAAAACAATTGATATTCTACTCGCTAAGTGGATTTATTTCTTTTTATTTTAACAACTGTTCAAAATGACCACCATTTACTTCTTGACAAAGAGCAACACTGTGGTAAAATTAGGCTTGAAGCCTTCCTAATGTTTCTGGTGCAATTTGCCGAATTTCTAATTCTATCTTTAGCACTTCAATATTATTGGGTCATGTGGCGTATTCCATAGATTTTAAGAAGCCCCATAAATAAAAATCTAATGGAGTAAGATCAGGAGATCTAGCTGGCCACCTGTTCTGGAAAAAGTCGTTTAAGCACTGTGGTACATTAAGAGCGTTTATTTGATCAATGATTCCATCTTCTGTCGGAAACATTTGGATAAGTTCAGGTACCAGCGTATTTTGTAAAAATTCCAAAGATCTGTCGCCGGTTAAATTTTGGTCAGATAATGGGTCCAATAATTCATTCATTCATTCATAGGTTCCCTGATAGTACATCTAAGTTTGCGACCTCGGGGGGTTTCCGCTCGAGGGGGGGGGGGGGGGTGAAAACTCTGCATCGCGGCGCTTGGAGGAAAATAGCACTGTTGGAGTAGGTGCTATAAAATATGTAGCGAACAAGGCATTTTTTCACTCCGACCAATAGTTTTTGCTTTACAGCGCTTCAAGCAAACAAATATGGCTACCAAACATTTCTGGAATATTTTTTTTCTACAAGAGTACGGTTTTCTAAGTAAACTGATGCTTGATTCGTTACATTTGGCCTTATATTATAAAAGATATAATTTTTTGGAGTGCGCCCTTACATACTTGGATATGGGCATTTTTCATTTATCATGATCTACGGTCGATATTTTCTTATTATTGTTGACGTACAATAGTCAGGAACATTTTCAAAGGAGCTGGATTTGACGTATATAGAAAATTTTATTGCTTATTTTTATAGCCCCAGAACTATGTGACCAATTAGGGAATAAAAAATTTTAAAAAAAATTGGTGTACACTTCAAGAAATTATATCTTTTATAATATAAGGTCAAATATAACGAATCAAGCATCAGTTTACTTAGAAAACCTTACTATTACAGGAAAAAATATAACAGAATTGTTTGGTATCCATATTTGTTTTAATCCGCGAATAAACTCTGATTTTGTTAAAATTTACAAACTACCCACCAAATCTGGCGCGCCGTAAAGCATAAATTATTGGTCGGAGCGAAAAAGTGCATTTACCAAAGTTGTGCGCAATTTGGTTCATTACATATTTTCTTTGAACTTTTTTTTTATAGCACCTACTTCAACGGTGCTATTTTCCTCCAAGCTCCGCGATGCAGAGTTTTCATCCCCCCCATCCTCGAGCGACAACCCCCCGAGGCGCAAACTCAGATCTACCATCCCACCAAATTTTATTTCTGTTCGATCTTTGGCAAATAGAACCCCATATTTTATACCCAACGCTTGCCCTAAAAGTTATTTAGAACAAGACAACGGGACATACGTTTTGATAGAGCCTCTTATAATTTAAATGAATATTATCAGGAAAGATTTTAGGCAATGATTAGCATATGTATGGTTTTGTGCGTTCCAAACAACTATGATGATCATGTTATTTTCATTTGCTATTGTCCTGCAATTGACTAATTTAGTTTTATTTCTCTATAATTAAGATAGTTTTAAAATTGGATTTAATCCTGATGAGTTTTAGACTTTGTGTAAATTGCAGTATACATATTTGTTTTGTTTAATGTAACTTTAAAAAATTCAATAAGTTTAAATGGTTTTGTAAATTATGGTGTGTTTTTTTTTTGGTGTTGCTTAACTTATGATTAATTTAACCAAAATATTTGTAAATTTATAAATTTGATTAGACCAGTTTATTTAAATTTAAGCACAGCCTTTTATTATTATTTATTATAGGTACTGTGCTATAAGATAAGTAAGGGTTCTATTTCTGATAGTTTATTTTTTTGTATTTTTTTTTCTTTAGTACTTGTGTTAGTTGCTAAGTTTTGTTTTGTCCATAAAACAAATTGTAATGTTCTTGACAATAAAGCACACTATCTATCTATCTATCACTGAACAAATTAAGAGGGTAAAATGCATTGATAATGTATGCATACCACATTTGTATTGGGTTTAGAAATTAGGCCGGTAATATACAATCAACTTTTTATATTAATGTACATATACCCCTGAAAACCTTACTTATTGGACCAAACAATAACATTTATGATTCTAATAATTATAGGCATGGTGCAAATATTATTTTTAAAGGGTAATATTTTATCTATAAAAAGAAATAAAATTAAAAAATTCCTATAAAAAATGTGTTTCTTTTTTTTTCTACACCAAAACTTTGGCTAAAAACTGGGCGATTAACACCTTGTTTTCACCAATGCATGCCCACCCCGATTCAAAAAACGCATCAGGTGACGCTGCATTTAAAACCGGTGCAAATCCATGGGCCATCACGTGATGCGTTTTTTGAATCGGGGTGGGCATGCATTGGTGGAAACAAAGTATATCCTAGTATAGATATGGATGAAAAATTCGAATATAAAATAAATGAGTATTTGATGCACCGCCGCGGCGCCGCGTTGGCGGTTCTGCAACAAAACTCGGGGGAAGGCAATGGTGGTAAAACATATCAACAAAAATACTACTTGTTTAGTACGGTTAGGTTTTTTACTTATATTTTTTATGTTCTATGATACTTTAAATAGGATTGGAGCCTAATATTTCTTCCCTCCCCTTCCCCACTGAACCAAACAGAACCACCGGTTATTTGATTTGATTTTTGCTTCTATACTCATTTTAAACCAAGGCCAACACAAAAATAGAGGCCACGACCCTGAAAAAATCAGCTGTTCTCCCGGGGCTGAATTTTACATTGGGTCTTATGGGAGGTCAGACGTTTTTTTATGATATTTTTAAAATGGCACTACAGATTTCCGCGAAATTTCAGTGAAATATTCTCAGACACCGTCCCGATATTCCACCAAAGTTTTGTAAGGAATCAACATGATTAAAAGGTTAAAATCTTCAAAATTTAGCATTCTTTATTTTGAATTCAAATTACCCGCCATGAACCACATGCCAACTGATATATTTGAGCCCTGATTTGACATGTATTTGACTTTGTCATCTGTGATTGGCACATTCGCTTCTGCTTTAAACTTAATTTTTGTGTAAGCTAATGAAGCGGCTCTGAAAAATTAAGGATTACTATAGATTTTAAAAAAATTGATCTAAAAGAATATAGTAAAAACAATCTCCTGGCCTTGCTTATATCAGGGCTATCAAAACGGACGGGCCACGATCCTCCACTTTGTTGACGTCACATCCGGGGCTGATTTTTTTTTGATGGTCACGTTACGACACAGCTGATTGTCATTAAAATATTGAAGTTGGAATGACGGTTCATGAATATTTGATTTATTTTTAAATAAACCCGGTTTTGAGATTGTTTTTACTATATTCTTTTAGAACAATTTTTTTTTAATCCATAGTAATCCTTAATTTTTCAGAGCCGCTTCATTAGCTCACACAAAAATTAAGTTTAAAGCAGAAGCGAATGTGACAATCACAGATGACAAAGTCAAATACATGTCAAATATAACAGTTGGCATTTGGTTCATGGCGGGTAATTTGAATTCAAAATAAAGAATGCTAAATCTCGAAGATTTTAACCTTTTAATCATGTTGATTCCTTACAAAACTTTGGTGGAATATCGGGACGGTGTCTGAGAATATTTCACTGAAATTTCGCGGAAATCTGTAGTGCCATTTTAAAAATATCATACAAAAACGTCTGACCTCCCATAAGACCCAATGTAAAATTCAGCCCCGGGAGAACAGCTGATTTTTTCAGGGTCGTGGCCTCTATTTTTGTGTTGGCCTTGTTTAAACGTATTGCTTTATGACGATAAATCATGAGTGCGATACAATTTTGTTGGTACGTGGTTTATCAGTGCAGTTAATAGATTGGTGAACGCACCCTGTTCGGTAGTTGGATTCGGTGTACACCGGGTACGACACCCGAACTGTCATTAACGGTTTTGTTTTGACTTTTGTCACAGGTTCTAATTGGTGTTCTGTGGGTTGTGGTGTTTTGTGGTGGGTTGTAAAAGAAAGTTTCCAGATCCAGATCCCAAAATATATATTTTTACTAGAAGTATTTCAAGAATTTTTTGGGTAAGAGTTTATTTAAATAACTGAATTGTTTAGTTTCTTATAATTCCTACTATAAACCATTTTAATGGTCATCGTAAAAACTATGTAACTTTTGTTTACAAAATTGTATTTATTGAGGTTATATTTTTGTTTTGGATAAGCACAGCTCAGGCTCAGCAAGAGCTTTCTTGGACCATTACATAAAATATAAATTGTTAACAATACAAATTACAAATTTTGTTGGCAACCCTAATTTCATATACTAACTTATTATTTGGGCCAAAAAAATTTGTGGATCATAGGTAGGGGAACATTCATAAATTATGTAAGGCAAGAATTCAGGATTTTTGACCTCGCCCCTCTTCATAATGCATTTTCAAGAAAAAATACATAACCTGTTTTTTTGGCAAGCATTTTATTCCTAATCCTAGCTCATTTCCTTAATGCAATTACCAATGAGATACCTGATAGAAATATGGGGACATGCTCAAAAACTTATCTTGAAAAAATTAAATTGATGTAGAGCAAAATTCTTAAAATCCTATTCAACTTTAAGAACACAATGGATCAAATCATTCAAAAATTTTATGCAAGGACTTGGCCCCCCAAAGAATGCCACTTACTTTTAAATCACCCTGTATACAAACCTCACAAAACAGATCTAAACACAGGCATGGAGTCTTTTTGACCCAGCAATAACTTCAAAATTAAATTACAATGCTAAAACTGCCAAAATCAACATGACACTCTCAACACAGCTTTGAAACGGGAGGACGGAAAGGTACTGACCCGCTTTGCTTGATAGATAATAGGAAGGGCAAGAAACAGACTTATCAGATTGGTCAGGGGAAAAAACAAATTGAACCAACCAGAACAGCCACATAAGTGTCTGTAGTTACAGGTTAAATTTAATTTGTTTCATATAATTTGAATTTTTTACTTAAGTCACAAAATTTTTGTTTTCTGGCTTTTTTTATAATTTTATGTCTAAATGTTAGTTTTTTACTTTGTCTATAAAGATTCACTGTTTTCTTACTACAACAAAGCATATTGAAATTGAAAAAAATTGAAATTATATAGGTGTTCAATGCAAAAATTCAGTTATGTGTCCAGTAACTGGTTTGTTCACCCTGCATAGAAAAACTCTGCATACTACAAAAATACTCTGCCAATTTATGGGCACCGAAGCTCACACTAGGTACTATAGTTATAGTAAGTAACATGTAAGCTAATATAACTAAAATGTGAATTATGTTTTATTCAACTCCAGACTCAATTATCTTTCGCTTGATACCACACAAGCCATGTTTTGATTTAAACTCTAATTTTCTAAATCTACCCCCACCCCACCCTTTAAAAAAAACCAAAATGTATTTTGTTTAACTCCAGACTCAATTACCTATCGTTTTATATCACACACGCCATATTTTCACTTAAACTCTAATTTTTGAAATCTACCCCCACCCTTTTTTTTTGAAATCACCTAAAATGTATTTTGTTTAATTGCAGACTCAATTACCTTTCATTTGATATCACACACGCCATATTTTCACATAAACTCTAATTTTTTTAATCTACCCCCACCCTTTTATTGAGCTTGCGTTTGCTGGATTTTGTTCATTTTTAAATGGGACCATCTCAACCCAAGACCCAGCCTAGGTACCAAATTTCATACAAATCAGGCAAGCGGTTTAAGAGTTATGCACGTTGGTCGTTACAGACAGACAGACAGACAGATGGCGCAACAAAAAAGTTTCAAAATCATCTGAAACGCAAAGATATATAAAAAATTTTGAAATCAGAGCAACTTTTTTTTTCTCAAAAAAATTACAATCATAGCTCACACCACTATAGTATAGTAGTAGTGTGAGCTAAAAAATATTACACATTAATTTATGTAAAACACAAAGATCTTTCCAAAGCTGCAAAAATTATGAATTCAGAACTTGAAATTATTGACAATTGGTTAAAAGTAAATAAATTAAAATTAAATACAGATAAGAAAAAATGTTTAATAATAGGAAATTATAATGATAATTTAAAGTTAAATATTTTTGTTAAAAGGAGTAAACTGAACATAATTAATTCATTTAAATATCTTGGTATTATAATTGACTCAAAATGAAATTTCCGTAAAATAGGTTATTTAAAATCAGCTAGTGAAAATTTAAGTACATGGTCAAAAAAAGTTATACATAATACTATACTGTATTACCACACTTTATTTTTCCACAATTTTATATTCAGCAAATCAAAGTGTTTTTGAAAAATTATAGATCTTACAAAGTAAAGCAATGAGGATAATTTTAAATGCAAATAAATATACAAAAATTTTACATTTTATTTAGTTTGTATTTTTATCTATAAAATTCAATAGAATTTACTTCCAGAAAATTTAAAATTATTTATTACTATAAACTTTGAACAACATTCATATTTGACTTGAAATAATTAAAATTTTTATGTTAATAATTGCAGATCTAATTTAAAATTTAATTCAGTTTTTTATAAGGGCTTTTAGAATTTAATCAATTAAAAAATGAAATAAAATCAAAAACATCTATATCATTATTTAAAAAATCTTTAAAATGTTACTTTAGAAACAAAACAATTTAGTTCAATTATAAATATTTTGTACATATACTAGCAAAATGATAAATAAAATATATTACTACTAGTATTACTACTAAAATGATTTAGGCCCAACACATTTTTCTCAAAGATATACCACTAAGGCCCATGTCAGCTGATGTATTATTAGTCATACCAAGAGAGATAGACAATCAGTTTAAAAGGGATGGGTAGTGGTTATTGCATTACATAATTTAAAAATGGGCCCTTACATTAAAGCAGGTTAGGTTAAGTTAGATCTAGTTTAGGTCAGCTAAGTTTTTTTATTAAAAAAGTTAAAAAAAGATTAATTCTAAAAATTTAGTTTAGAGCAGGTTAGGTTTAGTCAGATCTAGTTCAGATCAGGTCAATTTTCAGGTTTGATTTGTTTTTTTAATTTAAAGCTGATGATAAATTAGGACCTGTAGTTTTTTATCTTTTGCTTTTTGTACCTATACCTATTTTGTTTTACAAAATTTATGTTTAATGTACATCTTGCTAAGGCAGCAAAATTCTACACTTTTTGTTTATAAATAAATATTTTAATAAATTGTCAACCTCTGTAGTGTAGTGCTGGCCACATTTGCTTACCTTACCATAAAGGACAAATAAAAAATCGTCTAAAATCATAAAGGAAAAAATGGCATAATAGTCCTATGTCAAAAACGGAATTATTAATAACCGGACATTATCAAAAACGTCATTGATCAATACCAGACGAGAGCAAAATCGAAGTTTTGTATAAACCAGACAAAATCATAAAAATGCGTCGGGCCTAGCTTGTGTCGTTCACCTAAAGAAGAGCGGTCCTTCACTGCAATCTCTTTACTGCCATTCTTATTGAAAACGCCGTATCTACATAAGGATTGCTATAGCATACAGTGCTCGACATCGAACGTTTAGCCTTTATGAAAAGCGTATAAAAAAGGATGAACTTATGGAAAACAAGAAGTCAGTGAGGGACCAAAGACGCGCATATTTAGGAGCGTTTGCCGTTGTGACTCAAAATGCATTAATAGTTTTTTTTTGTTATTAAACAGGAGCAAGCACAGTAAGATTTCCACTTTTAAAAGACGAAGAAATAGTCATTATTATTTATTTCGTTATTTTAGCTTTAATCAGGAAACATTAAATCGAGAAAAATTCAATTTTTAAATAATTTTTTCTTAAGACAATAACCTTGCTCTTTTATTAAAGTCACGCTTCGCGCCGTTGGATCTCCTCGCGGCGGCTAACGAAGTCAAGTTGCTAAAATAGTTCAGACCCTATGGGGTTCGATACTGCGTTTAATGATAGAAGCAACACACTTGGTATGGAGAGGCATAAGACTCGCCCGAACATTTTACGAAAGGGAAGCACCCCCCTCCCCTCTTAAACGTGCTTTTTGATAGTTTTTTGCTAATAACTCGAAAACAATCAACTTTTTCAATAATTAGGAGATCATTTTTCAAGCGAATACAATTTCCTTTCCAACCATGTACCTTAGTACCCTCTGACGGCAGTGGTGCACATTCCATTAGCTTACGAAAAAAGGGGAAAATTTTTAAAATATTTTTTTCTCTTTTTCTTGTGGTATTTTTTTTTCAAAAAAATATTTTTGTTCAAAGGCCCATTGTATACAGTTAAATACTTATTAAGGTAGGTATGTTTTTTTAAATAGCCGCCTTGAAATAAAAATAAATTTGTTTGTAGAAATCCTTAAATCAAACAAAAATTTTGATCATTCATTTTTGTAACTGAGTAAATAAAAATGAGAGTGAGTAAAAAATTATTTTTGGTTAGTAATAACTTAAAACTGACGTTTTCTAGTTAACCTTTTTCAAAGTGGGGATCTCTCCTCTCACCCCCCTCAAAAGTGCTCTCTTACAGTATTTTCCCAATTATTTGCACCAGACATGTGGGACAGTAAAATTTAAGAAAATTAAAAAAAAAACAAGTTTTTTCCACACCTCTCTTTTATTTAAATGCCTATAAAAGATGCGCCATTGATGTAAGGAGGGCGTGTTATACATAGTTAGAGAGGACTTTTCATCGGCCTCAATAATTGTTACTTAGTTATTTTTGCCAAGTTAAAAGTTTGCAAATAATACCACATAATAATAATAATAATACCATAAAACATAGATAAAAAAAATATTTTGAAAATGTTCCCCTTTTTTCGTACGCTAATGGAATATGCACCACTGCGTTTAGAGGGTACTAAGGTACATAGTTAAAAAGGAAATTGTATCCGCTTGAAAAATGATTTCTAGAATATTTTTGAAAAAGTTGACTGTTTTCGAGTTATTAGCAAAAAACTATCAAAAAGCAATTTAAGGGGGGGCCACCCCCCCCCAGGTGGGGGGTGGTTTGGTTCGGTTCGGTTGGGGGGTGGTTCCCTTTCGTAAAATGTTCGAGCATTGAGTAAATAACCCATATAGAGGAGCCACCGGCGAGCTTTACCATATTGACGGGCGGCGCTAAAATAAATTCGTCTGGTACGCAATATTCAGGGACTACTAGTACGATTTAGTTACATGTGCGAGTTCCGAGGCTCATGCCTAACATACAAATGCCATTAGATCATAGTAGTTTTCTGTGAATATTGCGTATCAGACTATTTTATTCCAGCGCCATCTGCCCCTCAATATGGTAAAGGTCGCCGGTGGCTCCTCTATATGGGTTATTTAATCAATGGTTCGGGCGAGTCTTATGTCTATCCATGCCAAGTGTGTTGCTTCAATCATTAAACGCATCATGTGGTTGGAATCTCTGATGTAGGGCCTGAACTAAAAGCTTTACACTTAATTACGGATTCGCAGTATTGATTATTAGTCATACAGTTTAAATGGTATCTAAGAGATGGCGCAACAGCAATTAAAATCAAGAGGTTTTTAGGCTTTTATTAAACGCCGTCTTTGGCCTACTCATCCGGTAAGAGTAACGTCATTAGATCGCGAAAAGAAAACCATTTTCTTGAATTGCTAACTTGACAACAGCGCTAAACGACTTATCTCTCTTAGTGCCATTTATTTAAATAGCGATCTTATTTCAATTCACATATTTTTCAATGGTCAAACGATCGTTGACGAACCCTGTATACATAAAACGGTCAGGTGTTGGACCCTAGGTTAGGATTCATTTGCAATTAATTGACCAAGAGGTTCGGTTCGGTTAACACCGATTTCGATCTTGCAAAAGAAGGACAGGGGAGCTAATTAAAGGAAAAAAAACATTTTTATTTTTGTATGTATTTTTGGGTCCGAAAACAACAATATTATTTTTTCCCGATTTGAATTTGCCGCCAAACTTCCATGATACCGATTTCTATGAGAGGAAGACAGACAGAACATGAATACATGAAAAGAGAGGACAGAGTTCCTCATGCTAGGCCCGGCCTCTTTTTATGATTTTGTTCTTTTTGATTTTGTCCGGTTTCAATAAAAGACATTATACTAAACTTTGTTTTCGTCTTGTTTTGATGAATGACGTTTTTGATAATGTCCGGTTTTCTACTTGGATAGGTACTTAAATGTTAGTGTTTGTTTAAAATGCATTTGCCGTAACTTTGTGATACTGGGCCATTGATCCTGATTGAATAAAAAGTCCCAGTACAAAAATTTTTAAATTTCAAAAGCATAAAAGTTTCTTGGATTGGATTGGATGTCCTGGAATTGGAAAACAATGAAATTTCCGTGGGACCTTGCTATTTTAATAGCTCTAAAAAATCGATTGCAGACAGATAATATCTGTAATTTGCAATAGTGTAGCATAAGACAAACGAAACACAGAGGATCGTGACAAATTTGTTTTAATAGCCCTATCTTATCTGAGTTGTGTAGGAGGTGATAGACAGTGGCGTCTACAGGGGTGCAAAGACACCCGGCGCCAAGTTAAAATAAGCGCCGAAGGCGTCCGCCGCAAATAAATTTCTTAAATAATTTAAAAATGCATAAAAAATAAAATTGTTAAAAAGATCTTAAATCATCAATCCATGTATTTACTTTGTAGTGCCATTATTATTTTTAAATTCAGTACTTTTTTTTATTTTATAGGCGATTTGATAATTAATCTAAGGGAAAATGACAAAGAAAAAAATTACCGGCAGACTTAACATGCAGCGGCGAGTTGCAGCACGCGTCTTTTTTGTTTGAAAAATTCCGATAAGGCAGCGCGCAAAAGGTGCGGACCGGGTTTTATTGTTTAATGTTCGACTTTTGATAGAAATTTTTTGCGGCTAAAACGATGTTTTACAGTTAGAAGGGATAGGAAGACGATAAGTATTGACAAACTTGGTGAATTTACAAGGGGAAGGGGGTAAAAAGTAAAGTTTTTCTACTAAAAATGCAAAATTTTTGCCTGCGCAAGTATCTTGATTGAGTACACTTAATATTCAAAATGATGTAGTTTCCCTGAATTTATAGATTAACACTGCAAACATTTTCGCCTGCAGCGTCAAAATTCTTATTATTATTATTAGTATATCATTACTTCTAAATGTAATTAAATTTTGCACATGAGTTAGCTCCTCTCAAGGACCTGAATACTTGTACCCCATACACTATACGATTTTTCTCTAGATTAGAGGGCGCAAAAAAAAACTCTTGCTACCCGGCGCCATCAGATCTAGCTACGCCACCGATAATAGGTCATTTCAAGAGAACAATAGATCATTTCGAGAGAACAGAAGAGCTTTGGCCAATAGCAAGCTTTGTTCATATCGTAAATTAGCGTTATTTTATTGTAATAGTATATTAGCGTTATATTTTTATTGAAGTATTTTTTTTGTACGTTAAATTTTACTTATCTAAACTCAATAATTTTACTTACTTAATACTTAGGCTTCGTGTATCTTTTTTATACTGGGACTTTTTCCATCCATACTAGGATCAATTGACCAGTTTTTTGTCAAGCTTTTGCGAAGAAAAATAGCTTTTTAGGCATAACAATACAACCAAGTGTAAAATGGGACTGGAACTCACAAGCTCACGAGACGCCGTGATCGAGGCAGTCCGGTCAAATATATGCTGCCAGCATAGCAGCGATACATCCGAAGCAGGACCACTAAAGAAGCGGACACGGGCTCACACAATCGTCATGTGTCATGCAAAGAGGCCCCTACCAAGCATGTTTTTCTCATGCAATGTTTAAAAATCGTTGTACGGCTACAGGAGAAGTGAACCAGAACACTGCATTCGCGTATTATTGGTTCGAAATTTACCGCTTTTAGAGACTGCACGCCTTTTTCCTGCTTGCTATTGGTCGAGAGAAGATATTTCGCATTATGTAATCGATCACACTTCACGACTACGAGAATCTTATGTATTAATAAAATCCTGAGTTATATACAAATCATTTTTTTAGAAATGTCTAATGAATTTTCCTTGATAATTAATGAATCAGGCAACATAATTTGGAGTGATGCAGAGAACAACTCCATCCAGTATATCATTAATGATGAAGGCTTAGTGGACAGCACTCTGAATGAGGGATATGTTACAGCTATAGGTAGGTATAGGTCGTCCACGTTGGATAGAATAGACCGGTGTTCGGATTTTATATATATATATATATATATATATATATATATATATATATATATATATATATATATATGTCGAATTTTTACGTTACTGGTGGTCCAGCTGATTTTTGTAACCAAAACTTTGATATGAGATGAACAACTAATATTTTTTGAAAACTAAGGCAATGGCAGACATACCAGTCGTTATTTTTTTTAGCCCGCTTCATTTCTTTTTACACAAAAATTAAAATTCGAAGAAAATACTGTGTTCGTGTCAGCTTCAAAAATAATCCGCTGACTTACATCTTTGTTTACTTACCAAGTCCTCGGTTCACCTTTGATACTAAGCGATCACATTTAGTTTGACTTTGTAGTTTAAGTTTTGTGTAATAAAAAATAAAGCGGGCTAAAAAAAAATAACGACAATACGTCTAGAAAATTACATTTTATAGGGATGTACTAGAAAACTGTAGGAAAATTGCCTTAGTTTTCAAAATATTTAAAAAATATTAGTTGTTCCGTTGTTGTTCATATCATATCTAACTTATGTTTACAAAAATCAGCTGGACCACTACTGACGTGAAAAATTCGACATCTATATATATATATAAGATCCGAACACCGGTCTATTCTATCTACCGTGGGTATAGGTTCAACAGGGTGTCTTAGATAGAAGTAACTACGAGGATTTCGGAAACGGTAGGATTTTGGTAAATGAGAAAAAAGTTGCGCTGCGAATCCAATCAGATGTTGCATCGAAATTAACGATAGTTACACTAATTTTTTAAGGCTTCTTTACTTAGATTTTGTCGCATAATTTGGTTTACCATAGCTATGACGCGGTGCCACTTTAATACAATATCAACTATAGTTAACTTTGTTATTTATTATGGCCGCCATATTGGATTGATAGGTTCGGTTCGGTTCGATGTGTATCAAGCCCATCTTTGGATGAATGAATGTGTTTGTTTGCTGTGAAACAAATGTCTTAATTGTGTTTGTTGTGAAACCTGCATAACTATTTTTCTTTTAAAGTAAAGTAAATCATCAATCACCTAGTTTCTAAAAATGTTAAAAGGTTTAGCACACAAAACGAAGAAAAGACAAAACAAAATAAAAAGACATAATCAGACAAAAAAACAAGAACATTTTAAAGTTTAACCTAAGCTTAGAATAAATTTTTTATTTCTGGAATATTTTTGGTTGTAAATGATATCACAGTTCCGCTGAAGATATCCAATTCACTACCAGTACTAAGTATTTGATTGTACCATGCACAGGCTTTATAAATGGGTGCGTTTCTGCCAAGATTTGTATGATAGTTTTACAAGAAGAATTTATGTCTTCCTGTGTTAAATGGAAAAACAAAAAAGTTAAGATTGTTTAAAATTTCAATAGAATCGATTAAGTTGTTGCATATTTTAAATAAGAATGTTTGACTAGCAAAAACTGAGCTTTGTTTGGGAGATAAAGTTAAATTTTTGTAGCAATTTGTCTAAACCTTGGCATAATTGTTTTAAGGTTTCTCAATTAATTGTGGATTTTTTAAGGTACACTAATAATTAAATTTGATATGGAAAGGTTTCCAAATTGAGAAAAATTAAATTTTGTGCTATAAGTCCACTGGAAGAATTCAACATAGTTATTGTTATATATGTATTTTATTTAATTAAACGCTTTGTAATCGGTTTTTAGTTTTCTGTCTTGTTTTGAGTTTAATCATAAATAACTGGAACGTATGGCCCAGTTCAAAAAAGCGATATTTAAAACAGCGACTTATCAAAAGGGTCATAGTTCAAAACAGTGATATTTACAAAAACGACATATTAAAACAGTGACATTAACTGGTTAGGTTAGTGGTTAGTATTATCATAGCTCTCCCGTTCTCGAACCCGGTTAGGTTATGTATGTTAAACTAACCAGGTTAGGTGTAATACGTGTGGTACGATAACCTAACCCAGTTTGAGGACCATACCACTAACCTAACTATTTTAGATCGAAAAAATTATTGATTTGTGGCTGTTTTTAGTATCGCTGTTTTAACGTGTCGCTCTTTTCAATGTCGCTGTTTTGATACGTTGGTGTTTTTTATTACGCGTCGCTCTTGTAAATATTTCTGTTTCGCTCTTTTGAATGTCGCTGTTTTAAAAATAGCTATTTTGTATCGGAGCAGTTTAGTATTACAAATAAATTTTAATAAATTGCATAATTTTTTCGCCAAAGTTCATAAATATAAACTTGAAAAATAAAGGTCTTAACAGATAAATTAAGTAGGTGGCAAAATTTTGATAGATGGTTACAGATGTAGTTATAACAACAAACACAACACAAGCAACAAATGAAATTTTTTCACAGCCAACTAAGTTAAAAACTGTTTTTTAAATATATTTACATTGTCTGTAATTTACAGAGTTGAAAAGCTTTTTTTATGCTCTCTCTAATGACGTATAAATCTAATATGGCGGCCATACGAAATAACAAAGTTATGATTTCAAAAAAACTAGAAGGCCTGGAAAGAATTCGTTACTGTCATTCGATTGGCCGACGTCAATAATACAAAACTACGAAATTTTATAAAATTTGTTAACAAGATAGCGACGATATTTCAATTTTACAAAAACACATTTTTTTGCTTGGAATAGCGCAGCTTTGTGCCTATTTAACCAAAATTTTATGTATCTCTTATTGTTTCCGAAATCCCTATGTAGTTACTTTTATCTGGGACACCCTGTGTATCCTCTAATAGCCAAAAGGCGTCTCCGTCGCAAAGAAAATTGACGTGTTCGAGGATTTTCACAAAAACGTACAAGAAATACACAAAAAAGCCTCTATTACCTTTAGAAAAATACCCTGTATAATGAATTATATTTTGCTTTCAGATGACAGTAATTCTTCCCAGTACTTCTCTGTACTTGAGGCTTCCAACGGCAATGATGTCACTTTGGAGGATTTTCATAACTTGACATTAGAGAATCCCAAATCAGGTAATCCTTATTAACATAAAGTTTAGTATGTACTTGTGGGCAGCTCGAAAGCTTTACACCAAAGCAAGATATTTAGGTCTTTCTATACCCGCTTAGCCACGAAAAATTGTTGTTTTCTATATTCACGGGCACTAAACTTTACGTTTGTAGTAATTTTGGTTCATACTCCGAAACGGCGCGAAACCTGCAAAAATGCAATATGCATTGACCCGACCTGAAGGACAAAATATGTCACGATCATGGGTACTGTTTTTCGTTTCATCTGCCTGATGTCGTCGTAAAAAGCACACGGTATCGCAGGCATTATTTTTTATTTCTCTTACCAATATCGTCAGATGAGATTTATATACCGTCTCTTTACAAAAGTGTCACATTGACCATGCAGTGTTTTGAAGAGTTCCTTAAGGACGAAACAGTTAACTGTCAACACTTAATAGGCGTTCATTAGATCTTGAACCCCCAGGAGTATACAGCTTTACACTAGAGATGGGCCAACCTGGGATTTTAATGGATGAGTGACAAGACGTGACTGCTCCAGTCGTGTCACGGTGACAAATAGCAGTGATTTTTTGGAGCAGTTATTGAAATTAGTCAACATTAATGACAAAAAGCTACGAATTATAAACGTATCGATCGATTTAAGCCAATAAGTCGCTAAAATTGTATATAAATCTGATCCTGTAGCAATGGCAAAGCACCATTTGAACAAGACGTAAAAGTTATGTGTCCTGAAAATTTCACAATTAAACAAAGGATAGTCTAGATATGAATTGCTAATATTGATAATTTTTGCTAATTCTAAATGTAGACTTTCTTTTTTCCCATTGTGAAATTTTCAGGAATTAATTTCACTTGTTTTTCGGATCGTACTTGCCATTTTTGTCCAAAATTGCAAAGAAACAACATTTTGTAGGTTTTTTTTTTAACATTACAAAATGGCACTACATGATTTGTACAACTTGTCTAATATTGTAAGTATAACTTTTTTGTAAAAATATAAAAACAATATAATTACAGCCGAAGATGAACCAGAAGAAACACAAACAGCTGAAGAGATCACGAACGTGGAAAGTGATAATAGTACAAATCAAGAAGATGTTGCTGTATTTAAAATTGGGGATGATTTGTATGGAGTTCAAATGTTTGAAGATGAAAATGGAACATTGCAAAAGTACAAATTTAAGTTTAGGTAAAGTGTTCTTATCGTAAACTATATAATCGTAATACTTTAAAACTATTAAAAATCACAACTGTTATTCTAAATATTTTTACCTTAAATCTTATTTCCTTAAATTAAGTTTAAAAACATCTGTATTAAATTATTTTCCAAACTTGGTTGCAAACTTAAGTAGTTTTCAAGTGTTTTACCAAGGTGAGGTTTGCTTTTATTTTTGGTCACAAAATGCCATTAAATTTCACGTCGGTCATAAAATTTCATACCGGTCAGTGGTCAAGTTTCAAAACTTCATAAAAAATCATAAAATTTCACATTGGCACTAAATTCCATCTGAGAAAATCACCTAGCTACTAGCATTAACAATTTGAAACAAAATCAAAATGCCTTGACAAAAAAGCAGAACTACCTATTTCTTTATAATGTTTTGTTACTTGATAAGTTAACGTCTAAAATCTGTTGAAAACGATATAGGACCATGTTTGTGGGCAAATCCTGTGTTTACCATGCGGATGCCCCTGGAGTGTCAATAATAGCTTTAACACAACTTTGTGATAAGCCGTTTAAAAGAACATTTTATTTTCTCTAGGTATTTTAACATTTTCCCCCAAAATGCTTAGTTTTTTGAAAACTGAATAAAACGTAAAAAAACATGATTTTTTTTGTGATCCCAAAAAATAACCTCATTTTATGGATGCCAATTAAGTGCTAACTTAGGCCTACTTACGTGATACATCGTTTGAAAGATAATTTAATTTTCTACAATAAAGTTGATTACACACTTTCTGTAAAATGCTTACCTTTTGGGAAAATGACATAAAACTGAATAATTTCGGTTTATTTTGCATATACTATGGAAATACATAGGAAACGGGTGTACTGCTAACACTTCAGGGTTCGTATCTCGACAAGGGTACTACCCAGAGAACTCGATGATATCTCATTTTATAGGCTATTAGTTGGTCTTTATTTAATGTTATTACAGATTTTCTCAAAAATAAGCAGTTTCGAAGTTAAAGGCAACTAAAAAAGAATTCATCAAAATCCAAAATGGCGGCGAAATGTGTAACGCCATAACTCGATAACTATTCGAACAAAAGCTTTTTTGTAGGAAATTTTATTGTCTTCAACTTTTGTTTAACACTTTTTTTTATAAAACGTACATTAACCAACTAATTAAAAAAAACCTTTTTGTGCACACTAAATCCAAGATGTCGGGGGGAGCCGGCCCCCCCCGAGGGCGAAAACTCAAATTTGTTTTTAGGCCTCCAATGTCAACAACATATGTCAAAATCGCGACTACACCGCCAAGCTAAAATTCCATAATGACTGGACTTAAGGTCACTCATCGTTAAGCAAGCTTTCTTTACGATGAGTGTCCTTAACTTGACTACAATCCTTTTTCGCGTTTGCTACAGTTGGCGCACATGTGGGTCACGTGATCCACAATTCCTCCGACCAGACGCTTATGACGTTTCTCATACCTCCGGCAAATCCAGAGATATGGGAAGGAGTAGATTACCCTTCCTCCTTGAGAGTCCATTTTTACGTTTAAAGTTCACTACTGTCAGCCTATAATTTAAAACTGAGAAACGATGTAATCACTGAAATGTTTTTTCACTGAATTTTTTATACAAGGTTCGTCAACGATCGTTTGGCCATTGAAAATATGTGAATTGAAGTAAGATCGCTATTTAAATAAATGGCACTAAGAGAGATAAATAGTTTAGCGCTGTTGTCAAGTTAGCAATTCAATAAAATGGTTTTCTTTTCGCGATCTAATGACGTTACTCTTACCGGCTGAGTAGGCCAAAGACGGCGATGCATAAAATCCTTAAAACCCCTTGATTTTAATTGCTGTAGCACCATCTCTTAGATATCATTTGAACTGTATGTCTAATAATCAATACTGCAAATACGTAATTAAAAGTGTAGGAGGTTACTACACGCACAAACAAAATATTCCACAAATTCAACTTTATGGATAACACATTTCTTGGTCTTTATGTGTACCGATTTATTCTCGACCAGAGTTAGAAACCAATACTTTGAACAGTAACTATTACATTACAAATTACTTTACAAGAATGTACTTAAAAAACTGTGTAATTATCACAACAAAAAATAACTTAATTATAAATTTCCTAGGTGCAAAATAAAAAAGGTAGTTGGCAATTATTTTTTATTTATTTCTTTCACTTTTTCATAATTTACAAAATGTGAAAATGCTTAATTTAGGAGCCCTCTTCCTTCGTAATACATTCCGAACTTACCCCTTAAATTCAGTACGAAACGTGGATTGCTTTAAATAATAAAAGCAAAACAGCTTTTAGTAATTCAATTGCATTTTTGTAATTTCATTATAATTGTAAAATAATTTTTCAATTATTTTAAAAACTTAAATAATTGCAATTACCATAACACCGCATTTCAACTAATTGTTTTTTTTTTCAAGAGGAATGGCCCCTCCATTTAAGGGGCAAAAAATTTTTTTTCAAAGGAGTAGTGACAAACATTTTTTTCTGCAGACTGAAACCAGTAGAGGGGCGTCTTTGATCCCTCACTGACTTCTTGCTTTCCATAAGTTCATTCTTTTTTATACGCTTTTCATAAAGGCTAAACGTTCGAAGTCAAGCCCTGTATAAAAACGGAATGTAGGCAAAGTAGTGGATAACATTTTTAGGAAAGAAATAAATAAATAAATAAAAAGGCCTTTATTTTAACCTCGGCGAAGTTCAGCAGAGCTGTTATTAACCGAGTACACAAGATAATAACTACATTTATAATATTGCACTAGAAAAATATTTGTGATACCTAGTTTGTATCGACACACTATCAAATTAGATATATTTAATAAAAACATGTGTTTGATAAAAATAAATACATAAACAAACAGCAAAAAGGAAATAATAATAATAATTATAAAATACCTAAATTAAATACTTTTGCAGCATGCAGTTTTTAAATTTATATTTTAAAGATAACAATGATGAAAAAAGAAAGTTGGTTGGTAGCTCGTTCAGAAGTTTAACAAATAAATAACTGAATGATCTTTTAAATAAGGCAGTATGATGTTTCGAGATTTCAAATTTTACATTGTTTCGAGTTTGACGCTGGTATACGTATTTTCTGGAAATGAGATACTAGTTTTCCCGTTTTAATATGTAATTTTAGTATATCCTGCATATTAAGCCATCCAACTTGCTTAAGTTTATGACTTGATATCGAAGTCAATAAATAAATCGTATACATGAATTTTGGATCTTTTGCAAAGATTGTTGCGCCCGCATGTCTAAGCACGGTCCATATACAAAGTCGCAATAATTACAATGCGAAAGCACAAGTAATTCAGATAATTGTTTCTTTAATATAAGATTCAGTAGATCTCGACTTTTGAAAAGATTTCTTAGAGAAAAATACACTTTTTGTGAAACTCTAGCTACTTGTGATCTAAATCTAAGTTTCGAATCAAACATCACACCTAAATTTTTGTACTCTCGCATTGCTGGAACGGCCAATTGAGCCATTCTCACTTCAATATTTTTCTCTGCCCATTCACTGTGTGGACCAAAAAACATAACTACCGATTTTGTTGGATTTATTTTAAGACCATTATTATTCGAGTAAGTATAAATTTTGTTCATAAATTTTGTTCATGGTAATATTTATTTGTTCTTTTGCCTGCAAATATTCTGATATACTAAAAGTGGTTGGGCACTGACTGTCATCACAATATTGTGAAAGAATCGACCCCTCTGCATACTGATGCATATCCATAGTATAAATTACAAAAAGCAAAAGGCCCAAAATTCACCCCTAAGGAACACCCCTCCCTACCGCCAGCTTTTCCGAGGTCTTGTGATCCAAAATAAAAAGTTGATCCCTATTGTTTAAGTAATCTTTAAAAACATTCACTAAATTAGAATCAAAACCATATGCATAATAGGTAGCCGGATCCAGAGTGTCAAATGTCTTACGATAATCCAACAGAACCAGAGCTGAGGTTTTCCCTTTACCCACCTATTAAAAACTCAGCACCAAAAATATAAAACAATGCGCCCGACAAAAATAAACCCACTCTATCAAGCCATGCGTGGTGAAAACCATACGTAACTATCGATCGGTTTTAATAAACTGGGGTGTGGTTAATTAAACAAAAATGATTCGTGTCAGTAGAATACTTCTTTATTTTAGATTTAAAAAACGATTGTATTAAGATTATTGTTCACTGAAAATTCAAGTTTTTATCCGAGGAGAATTTAGGGGAAGCTAGCCACAAAATGGTCGATTGACAGACAAATTTAACTGAGCACTCGACAAAAAGCTATTTATTCCCCTTCTACGTCTCTGCGTACATTTTTATGCACAAACGGATCAGGACCGCTTTGCATAGATGCCCATTTGTTTTTAACAAAAATTTATCTATTTAGGACAACTGGCGATGGAGAGTTGGAAGCCATTCCGGAGTCAGTAGAACTAGTTCCTGAAAACGAAATATTACCAAACCAACAAACGATATCTGAAGATCCAGAAGAAATTGGAAATGGTAAGAAATATTTTTTGGTTTTAAAAGAATTTTATACCTATTTAAAAACTTACCTGAACTTAAATTGTTTCGAGCAGACCAAATGACCTAAAAACCGTTTTTATCGACTTTTTATGAATTTTTTAGAACTTATTTATTAATATCCACTTTTAAACTGCGGTCCTCATATTTTGCACCTCCAGCACCTGCACTATATTGTAAAAACTTTCGTCTATGCAGATTCACTTTCAAACATGACAATAACAATGTTGGATAATCTCCATCAAACAACGATAACAATAATAACAGAAATCACCTGTTTTACTAGACGCCTCAGCTGCGTGACGCCGCGCGCCGCCTTATAGGGGCCCGCGTACGGCAATACACCTTTGGTAGGTCGTTTTGGTGACAACAAATTGTTTTTATTGAATACATCAAATTAAAGAAAAATGTTCATTCTATACCTTTTGTTTAAACTTTTCTTTTTAAATTTTGCTTTGGTATTATTAAAAATATATGTTAAACATTACTGGCCATACAAAAAACAAGTAAAAATGCAGTTATTTAAATTTTTCTGTAAAAACTGTAAAATTTTTAAAAATATAATAGGAAGTTATTTGATTTCGGGTGTGCACTGATTCATTTGCCATTTTTTGCTACCCTCTACGACTATTTTTAAGAAAAATACATCGTTTTAAAAAGTGCAAACAAAAGTGGTGGAGGCCATATCTTTAAAAAACGGCTTTACCAAAATGACAACAAGTCAAAACCTGATCTATGAAGTGCCCTTAACAAGCGCAGCTTCTCGGTAAAAAGTTGGCACGACTTGCACACCAAACCCCTTTTTAGGCCGATTTGACCATAGATTACCCCCCAATATCTTCCACTCTTCTCTAAATACATGACATTAACCGTTAGTGACATATGGGTGAGAATCATGGACACTTACCAAAGCGAATAATTAACAACTAAAAACATTTGAAAGAAAAATTATTCGTAAGACTTTTGGACCAGTGCAAACGTAAGATGGTTATTGGCGAATACAGATGAATTATGAATTAGAACAACTAACAGATGGCGCAAACATCGTGAGATGCGCCAAAAGTAGAAGATTAGCTTGGTTAGGACATGTACAGAGTGGTCCGAATTGGACATTTTTGATAGGAAACGCCCATTTCTAGAGGAGCTAGAAAAAAACTACACGTTACGGGCTCGATTTTCGTAAAAAAATGAATGCTGAAAACCGCACATCGATATCTTGAACCACTTAGAAGTTATAGGGTGGTTTTTAAGTTGGTGTATTTTCGAACCACCCCCGTAACTTGTTTATTTATGAATATTTTTATTTCTGTAAAAACATTCTTAAAGCACTTTTTTAAGAGGAATTCAGTGTATTTTTACATACTCTGTTTCGAAATTAAATTCTCTTTCTAACTATATGTAACACTTGATACTTTTATTTTCAAACTTTAATTTTATTGCTGTTTTTAAATTATTTTTGATGAACTTTTTATCAAGTGTGCCATGCTTGATAGTAAAACAAAATACCTAGCTAATATAGAACGATGATGAACGAATGAATTAATTAATACGCAATTTAGTTTAAAATAAAATGTTATGTTAAGGTTACAGTGTTTCCTTACATTATTTTGTGGTGTTATTTATTTTATTATTATGTTTTCTAGTTTTCTATATCGACAGTCATTCAAATTATTTAGATTTTGTTCTTAGTTCTTAAGTTCCCTTAAAATATCGATGCACCAATAAGTTAATATAATAAATATAATTCATCATCGTCTAAATTAGCTAGATATTTTATTTTTCTTTCAAGCATGACACACTTGATAAAAAATCCATCCAAAATAATTTAAAAACAGCAATAAAATCAAAGATTGAAAATAAAAGTATCAAGTGGTATAAGAGAATTTAATTTAGAAACAGAATGTGTAAAAATACGGGGGGTGGTCCATAAGAAAAAATGCAAGTTTATATCATAACTTTAAAACCATAATTTTTTGTAAAAAAGTAAATACACCACTGAATTCCTCTTAAAAAAGTGGTTTAAGAATGGTTTTACAGAAATAAAAAATATTCATAAATAAACAAGTTACGGGGATGGATCGATAATGCACCCTATAGCTTCTAAGTGGTTCAGATATCGATGTGCGCTTTTTGGAATTAATTTTTTCACGAAAATCGACCCCGTAACATGTTGGTTAGTTTTTTTCTAGCTCCTTTAGGAAAGGACGTTTTCTATTAAAAGTGTCAAATTTGGACAAATCTGTACAGATAGACCAGACAAGAACACCTAAAAAAATAATAAACTAAAGACGTGCAAGAAGGAGAATATGAGAGAGGGGACGAAAAAGTTGGATAGACGATGTCGAAGATGACATCCAGTGTATGTGAATAAGACGGTGACGAAGAATCGTACCAGAGAGAGCATAATGGAGGTCTCTGGTTAATCAGGCGAAAACCCACCAGGAGTTGTAATGCCATTGAAGAAGAAGGCCACAGCTTGCTCCATCATGACGTCACATTGCCCGCATAGTTTGTTTACACTTGATTTATCTAATTTATAGTTTATAGAAAAAGGTTTAGATTAGAAAACATGACAAGTAAGATGTGCCAAAAAGGTTAAATACAGTAGACTCGCGCTGGTGTGAACCTCCACGTAGTATGAACAGTGAAGATCAATGTATTATAGTAGTATAAAGAGTAACAAGTCTTGATCGTATAAAAACGGAAAAGAGGTGTTAATCAAATGGTAAAATTTAGGGGAATTGCCGAGAATTACTTAGTTTTAATTCGTTTTTTGTGGTAAATACTACAGTAGACTCGCGCTAGTGTGAACACGAAAAAAATCTGCCCGTTCATACCATGGAGACCGTTTACACTACGGAAGGTCTATTCTAAAACCAGAATATTATTGGCACGATATAATAAATCTATACCTATCAATTTTCAAATGTTACTATTCTTATAATCTAGAGCAAATCTATAGGTTTCTGCTGAAAAGGACACTTTAAAGTATTGACAAATACTACAATTATGAATTTTTATGAAACTTCAAAATTTACATATCATTCTGTTTTTGACTATAATGTAACCACTTTAAGTGATTCCAAAACCTACTTTACTGCAGTTTTTTAGGTGTCTTCATTTCGTTCTCAGATTTGCCTTTCAAACTTACCAGCAAGAATTTAAAACTTCTGGTTTTTACCATTTTACAAAGCAAAACATGAAATGGTACTAGTATTTACGTCAAAAAACGAATTAAAACTAAGTAATTCTCGGTAATTCCCCTAAATCTTAACCTTTGATTAACACGTCTTTTCCGTTTTCATACGATCGAGACTCTTTATACTACTATAAAACTTTGATCCTCACTGTTCACACTACTGAGAGGTTCACACAAGCGTGTGTTTACACCAGCGCGAGTCTACTTTAGTACCATTTCATGTTTTGTTTCCAAGAAGTTTTTAATTATCGCTCCCAAAGGTAAGTTTGGAAGGCGATTCTGAGAAGGAAATGAAGACACCTAAAAAAGTTGCAGTAAAGTATGTTTTGGGATCACTTAAAGTGGATACATTATAGTCAGAAACAAACAACAGAGATGTTAGAGCCTGAAATATTGAGACCGAGCAGTAGCCACTCATTGGTTAGCTAGATAAGGTCGTACTAAAATAACATCGTATTTTACCTAATGAATTGTAAATTTTGAAGTTTTGTAGTATTTGTCGATAATTTAAATTTTCATTTTTAGCAGAAACTTATAATTTTCATTTTCAGCAGAAACTTATAGATTTGCTCTAAATTATAAGAATAGTTATATTTAAAAGTTGATAGGTATGGATTTATTATATCTGACCAATAATATTTCGGTTTTAGAATAGACCTTCCATGGTATGAACGTGCAGATTTTTTTCGTGTTCACACTTGCGCGAGTCTACTGTAACTGGAGTTATAAGAGGGAATAGAACAAAAAAATGTAATATAGTAATTTTTTGATTAAAGACTATATATATGAACCTTGTCAAATTTTATTGAGTGGTTTTGAAATGCTTTTATTTCGAAGTTTCAGAGCAATTTTCTTTTCTCATTTTACGTCGAAAGGCATTTGTTATCTTATCGTAACCCTACGTTTTGGCCTTAATATTAAAAAGTTTCTAACTTATGCATTTTTTCAGGCAATTTGATAGTTGGTTCAGAAATAGAAAATGAAAAATCGGAAAAAGAAAGAGTCACTAACGTCACGGTTTATATTAAAGGTAAGTTATATTATAATTATTTTGTATATAAATGTAAAGGCTGTTCTTTTATAAACGTACAGCTAATTTCAAAATAATCTGATAAGGTGACTTTAGTAGAATAACATTGAAATGCAATCTAATTTTGGCAACTCCGAGGGGGAATTCGCTACCCCAAAAAACGTACAGTGATTTCCATTTTTAAAGGTTTTCCCAATGATTACCAGTGATTCCCAGGTGATTACCAGTGATTCCCAGGTGATTTCAAGTGATTCCCAGCGATGCCCAGTTGATTCCCATATGATCCCCAGAAAAATGTACAGTGATTACAACCCGCGAATTCCCCCTCGGACAACTCAGTTTTTTTTTTAAATTAGGTGTACATTGCTGTAACTTTTTTATAATTAATAATTAATTATTTATATTTTCTCATTTCACTCAAAATATTTTTGTAGATGTCGTGTCAGTCAAGGGAGTTTCAAGCCTAATACTAACAAACGTAAATTTTAGTACCCGTGAATTAAAAATCAATCAAGTTTTCTTGGATATGCGGGTAGAAAAGGTTTTGTTTCTCTCGTATTTTTACGTGGGTAGCTCGAAAGCTTATCGTCGCGGGGGTCCTAGATCTAATGGACACTTAAAAAGGTGTTGACAGTTAACTGTTTCATCCTTAGCGCCGGTACACACACGCGTTCTTCTGCCACGCGATGCCGCAGCGTTACCGCAATTGCAGTCCGTGGCGCCGGTACATACACGCGTTTTTATGCAGCGGGGTGTCGCAGCAGTACCGCACTGCAGAAAAACGCGTGTGTGCACCGGCGCCACGGACCGCAATTGCGGTAACGCTGCGGCACCGCGCTACAAAAAAACGCGTGCGTTTACCGGCGCTTATGGGAGTCCTCAAAACAGTGCCGGGTGAATGTGATACCCTTGCACCGGTGTGTACGAGCTGCCCTTTTTAGCGTTCAATGGGGTTTTTAATGCGCGGTACATTTAAGCCTCTTCTTAAAAGTGCAGAAAAGATTTTTTTAAAATTTGCAAAACTCTGCCTAAAAATATTTAATATTTTTATTCGGCTATAACTGCATCGCCTCTACAGACTTAACGGCTTCAGGACATTTTGATTATTTTATAGTTCCCCTTTATATTAAATACTTTTCCCATAAAAGAGTTATTTCAAAACCCTTACGCGCTCATTATATGCCATACGCAGAGCTTCCTCTTAATTACTTTGTTTTAGGGGAAAATGATCCTGAACCCGAAGATGAAGATGAAGTTGAAGATACTTTAGAGCAAGAAGCCGAGTTACATATATACGACGAGGACCACGAAGTAAACATAAAACAAGGTAATTTTAACCTAACCTACACAAAACCCGAGAGTTTTAACGTAATTCTATATTTTTTGTAATTAGGTTTCAATAAATAAACAAATAGATCTTTATTTTAGGTAGTTGACAGTTTGTAGTTTAATCAAAAATTCATATCGCCAATAAATTTAAACGCTAAAGATTTTAAGTTTTCAAACAGCGTGAATTTTAATCCTAATTAAAATGTCGATATAAATCTAGGGGTTAATGTAAATATTTGCAATTATTATTAGTCTTAAAAACTAAATTTATTTTAAGCATTAAAAGGAGAAAAAATGCAAAATATGTATTTGAAATCCCCAACCTTGATAAGCAGCGGTAATCAAATGGAAGTGGCCACCATATTTTGACCGGTATTTTTTCGAAGCAATTAGACACATTTGACAACAATGATACGCGTTGGGGGATTGTATGTTGGAAACTAGTCATATTTTATTATTTTTAATAGGAGGGATGTCTTTTATATTTTGCATATAGGAACATAGAGGGCGACACTGATAGAATGTCGTTACTAAAACCTAACTTCAATCTTTACTTAACCTAAATTCAAAACGTCAGTGCGATACATATAGTTTTATAGCTACAGTGAATTTCTTAACTTAACAAATCAGTCGGAAAATGGAATTAAACCGATCTCTATATAATTGATCGCATTTTAAAATTGAAGAAAAATTGTATTATCCCGATAATCTTTTATCATGTAAGAGGGTACTGGTTTACTTTAAAGCAGTGATGCCAGGTCTCATGCTTTTGCATGAGATCTCATGTTTTTCAAACAAATCTCATGCTATCATTATTTTATCGAAAAATCTCATGATTTTCAGCTTACAGAGACAAAAATAAATTTTAGTTGAAAATTAATTACAGTCAAACCTCTCTAACTCGAACCTCTATAACTCGAACCCCTCTGTAACTCGAACCTTTTAAGCGGTCCCTGCACTTATTACATGTATTTTAACCTATGTAACTCGAGTTTCTATAACTCGAACTCTCCATAACTCGAACTGTTTTGGTTGTCCCTTCAGGTTCGAGTTATAAAGGTTCGACTGTATACAGGTAACTATGAACTACAAATAACAAAGTAATCATAAGAGAATTCGGCTTACGTCACGGCATTTGGCATCGTTGGATCGTGTTTCATAATCGCAAATTGCAAACTCGCGCCTGGTTGAGAGTATGACTTACAAATGAGCGGTTCGCTTATTCGACTATTCCCCAAAAAACGATAATCGATTATTCTGTTATGTGCCACACCTTTACGACATGAATTTGGCCAAATAAAAAAAAACATGCGTACTGCAACATAGAATATATAGCTAAATATGTATATTATGTATTATGTGCTTACAATAATAGGGACTTATTGCAATAAAGCCAGGCAGTAGTTGTGCCGGGCACTATTCTGATAGTTTCGTATTATAAGAACAGCTGTCTTCTTTCAAAATTAGGCCTTTGTGTATTGTAAGAGCCGGAAATAATAGTGCCGCCACTATTAATGGAAAATAAACGACAGGATTTATAAATTCGACTTTGGTATGTCAATTTTGAAAGTCCAGTCCCTAATGAATGAGCAGCATGTCAGAGGCAACAGCGACAATTCCGCCATCTCATGCTTTTTTTTTGAAATCTCATGCTTTCTCGAAATATTTCTCATGCAATATTTCTGTGGGACTGCTTTAAAGATGTTTATTAGTACTTACAGAACTCGAACGTAAAATATAATAATTTACAAGAATTAATTACTAAACTAGAATTTCTGTCAGGAAGAACAGAAGAAAACACAATAGTTGAAGATCAAGAATTTCATTGTAATCCAAAGCAAGAACTTTTAGAAGCTATAGCGGAAGAAATACCGCAACTTCAAAATCCGAAATTCGAAAATTTTGATTCTAATCACGACGTTAATGAAACGGAATATGAAAGTGCGGAGGAGTCTACTTATATTGAAGGCACTTGTGGTAAGAATTTTTTTCTTTTCTATTGTCTCTTTTCCTATCCTCTTTCTCGAGTTTTCCAAATTATCCGCATTAACGTCATATTAGGTTTTTTGGTAAAAGGTGAAAGGCAACAAACTTGGTACTTGGTGGTGTTGGATAGTTCTGATTCAACTCTAACATAACTCTAAAGCCAAATTCTCCAATACAAATGAAAGATTCTTACTCGTTTAAAAATATTTTTCTAAAATTCTCTGTTACGGTTGCAAATGACTATTAGGCACAGTGCTGAATTGAACATAAAGAAGTTTGGTTGTAATAGCAAAGTTTAAAAAGCTAGTAAGAACCTTTTATTTTATTTATTTATTTATTTATTTTGAAATTTGTATTGGATAACTTGGCTTTACTTTTATCTCAATTCTTTTTACGGAATACCATTTTCGCGTACTTGGCTTTTTTTACATGAAATGTTTTTGTTATGATGTTACTTTTCTAAATAGGGTTAGATTCGCTTTTCATAAAAAGGCAAAAAAATGTTTACAAAATCTGAATAAATACAAACTTAATCCAAAATCCAAAAAAATTAATGCGGCATCCATTTGGTCCTCAGATTTTTTTTACCATATGACTTATGCGTTAGAGTGAGAAAGCCAATCTAGCCTTGTTAGCTTTTACTCCATAGGAAAGCTCCCTAGCAATGCCCCTATCGTACAGAGTTTAAACAGCGAGACAAAAAATGTTTTTAGATAATTCAGAGAGCCTTGACGATGACAACGGTGCATTTGTTTCATGCTATCAAGAGAACGCTGAGGAACCAACAGTAGAAACAAATGTAATAAGGTTAGTAGTAGAGATGCTGGCACAGGGATAATATGTTAATCACAAAAAAGCCTCTTCTGGATCGCAGAAATTTCTTCGAATTTTTCGAATGGAAAGGAAAATTTAAAACAGGAGTTTGTTCGAAAATATTTTCTTCAAACGGAAATTTCTCGAAAATATTTTTTTCAAACAGAAATTTCTCGAAAATATTTTTTTTAAACGAAAATTTGTTAAATAAACCATCAAATTACAGTTTTTCAAAAATTATTTTATTCCCATCAATTGACAAAGATTAGGACTTGGGTTAGGATAACACTTTTTTCGACTTTCGAGGACCGGATCGGGGAGTTAATTTAAGAACATAATTTTTCAAAAAAATGTAGTTTGAAATTTATTTTAGAAAATGTTTTTGAACAAATTTTCGTTCGAAGAAAATGTTTTTGAACTATTGCGTTCCAATAACGTTTTTTCGAATAAATTTCCGTGACCTGGCTCTTCTGCGTTTGATCACTGTGTGTAATTTAGCATTTGTGGAAAAAAAATCACCGCATCAAACAAAAAAAGTATGTTGAAAATGCAAATCTATGTTGATAAAAATTCATAAAAACCAGTCAGTTAAAATTTTTACATTTGGTTCAAAAGTTTATATACGTTTTTTGTTGTTTAACTCACCTTATGGATTTTCTAAAAGAATAATAGAATTTTTTACACTTAATACCAAACTTTTTCAGTTTCGGAAATATTACAAGAAAACTATTATATCGTCGATTATATGTTTATTTATTACTAACGATAGTGGTTAGAAATAGATGATATTATATATTTCTGTTGAAGTGTGTGGTATGGCTGAATTCAGAAATAGAATTTTAGTATTGTTCAGTGAAAAATAACAAAGTTTATGTAAATTTTCGATATTTAATGATGTCTACATTTAAACCCACATATGCGATTTTTTTTGTAAAATAACTTTCGACACTGGAAGGCTGGAATACGTACCCTGTACTGTAGCAGACAAATCGTACCGATTCTGTTTGATACGACATATTAATATATGGTGTTAATTTTCAGTCATGAAATAGTGCAAGATGAAGAAAATTGTGATACGGTAGAGGAAATACACGTTGTTCAAGAAATTGCAAATTCAGAAGAAACCATTTATCAGCATCACGAGGAAAATATACAGAATTCAAAAGAAAATCAACTTTATTCACAGATTGGCCAACATTTCCTAACAACGAATGACAAATTTAGTAAGTACTCAACATTAACCTCTACTAACAATAATTACAATATCACGGATTTCTTGACCTCAAAATTACTTGAGATTGAGTAAGAAATTGTTAAACTTTCATTTGGATGGCACCATGTGCTACACATACAAACAAACTTTTAATAAAATTCGTAAAAATTAGTTAAAAAACGAAAAAAGTAAACTCCAGAAAAATATCAGCTTGAAATGAGGATCTAAGGTTTCGGTTTGATCTCGAGTGTTGAAACCAGCAACCCTAGCGCACGTAAGTCAAACTTGTAAAAAACGACGCGCTGCTTCTATTTTAGTGATGCAAAAGTGCGAACCCAAAAAAAAACTGCTGCCAACAGAAATAGGATCCAGAACGTCAATCACATGCTGCAGTGATTTTAAGTTTATTAACGATGTCTGTCAGCTGTACATTTTGAGGTTAGGAAATTCGTGCACAGAATGTTTAAATAATTGATTTGAATGATCAAAATTAACGGAGAGAGATAGATTGAGTAACATATAGAGATAACCCTGTACAAGGTATCCCAGAATCAATATTTTTGAAACTAAGGTCACTAGATCACGAAAAAATCTATGTCGGTACCTTTAAAAGGGACTTTGTGATCTATTGACCTTATGAGAAGGAACTTCGTTATCTAGTGGCCTTATTTGAAACCCCCTAAAAACATTGAATGCGGGACACCCTGTACATATTTTACAGATACAAAAATGTGCAGTTGTCCCTAGAACTCGACTTTTTGAGAGATTTTTGAGGCACATTACAATCTCGAAATTCTAAAATAATATATGTTTTGTTTTCAGATTTAAACGAAAATATGGCCGAAAACATGTACAATCCTAGAAGTATTTTGAAGAGTTCATTTGTCAACACTTCCCCTAAAGGGTAAGTTCCTAAATTGCTTAATTCCTATGAAATCAACCAAAAAATAGACATTTTGGCAGGTTTAATTTAAAATTTTTCTTTATTATTAGTTTGTGTTTTAAATTAACTACTAGTTCGTGAGATGTCATAATTGCTTTTAGTACATAGTCATAATTATTTAAAAAAATATATACATTTTTTATAGAATTTTTTCAAACCCCATGAGAGGCCTTGTATTTGTAAACTGTTTTCAATAAAGCACTAAAATGTAATGTTTAAGAAAATAAAAGAAACTTGGCAACATAGCTTCCGAATTTAGTTTGAAAATAAAAGCTTGTAGAAAAAAATATCTGGAATCGCTCTTCAAAAATAAAAATTCACGCACAAAATTTCTAATGAATTAAATGCAAGAAAATTCTAAGAAAAAAAAATTCTAATAAACATGGTTCCGCAATTAGTTTTCGAGATACATGGTGTCAAAGTTTCAGCTTTTTTGTTTGTTTTTGGAATTTGGAATGGATTAAGCACGCCAAATATCAGAAAAAACTACAGGGTTATATTTTTTCAGGGGTCATGCCCCTTTTTTCCCCCAGAATCTTTTTGCAGTAAGCCAATAAATATAAAGTGGATTCCTTGTTCTATTTAGAAACTTTTTGATATCTTGCAATTTTTTGTATCACTCACCGTTTTCGAGAAAAAGGATAAAAAAGGAAAAGTTGTACCGTGATAAATGACATTAAAATTTAAAATAGTCACTACATTACATTATTTTCATTATTTTGCGAGTTTTATATAATTTCTTAATATCAATCGAACATACAAATCATTTTTTCTTAAAACGGTTAGAGACAAAAAATTTCAAGAAATCAAAAAGTTTCTAAAAACAAGGAATTCATTTTATATTTTTGAATCTGCCAGTTTCTTAGAGTTACCAACCATTAATCTAACTTTTCTAGTAAATTAAGTCAAAACAAAATTGCTAATTAGTCTTATTAACTAGATTGTAATACCATAAACACAGTGTGTTTAACAAATTCAAAAAAAAATGTATAACAAATTACAAACTCAGTTTGCCAAATCGCATACCTTTGTATTGCGGCTTGATACATAAGTATTTTTCAGCCCTAAGTAATGTAAAAAAATAGTCCCGAAGACCGGTCTTAGAGCAATTTTATTTTAGGCTGAAGCAGGTGAAAAGACTAAAAGCGACATTTTCACAAGAAGTTCTCAGTAACGACGAGCGCTATCATAACAAGCGGTTCGCCAGGAATAGACAAGTTCAGGAGGCAAAAAAATTTAATACGTTTCTTAATAGGACTACGGTGCCCCAGGTTAGTTTAAAGTAGCCACTTAGGGCCGGTTTATCAATGGAGGGTTACCCCTCGAGTTAGAGATAGCCCTGGGTTAAAGTTGTCAAAAGTGTTTATCCATCCAAGGTTAAATGCAAACTCGAGGGTTAACCCTAGGCTAACTTGACCCGCGCTCGAACGGCAGGGTAGCGTATTTAGCTCTGGGTTAACGTCAAAATTTCCAAATATTTTGAAGTGTTTTGTTTTTTTTTTTGGTTGATTTTTCTCAAAAGCATAACATTCAACTTGTGTACTTCAATTTTAGTGTTAAATAGTATGCTCCGATAATTTTAAAACACCAGCGGTGATACTTTTTATGGTGTGAGGCTGAGATGGAGCAGTCTACCAAGCAAGCCAAAAATAAATATTCTTTTTTCTATGAGCAAGATCATGTTTAATAGAAAAACACCCAATAAATATCCCATCTGCCAACTAGAGCTATACCTAATATGTGTAGGTACCGAGTCACAATATAGACCCACTGGCGGTCGCAGCGGAAGGGCTGCAAGGCCTACTCACATATGTCTTCCTCAATATGTGTACTAGTTTTATTATAATTACTAATTTATGTATATAATTTTAAAACTTTTAATATATATTTAAAAATGCAAGATAAAAAGTGAATGTATATTTTACACACTGAGTTTTTTAAATTTTTATTTGGCGTGCCCTGAAAAATGACTATTAAGTTCTTTTGTTATACAACAGCATTTTAGGAATCAGAAATAATCAACAATTAAGTTTATATATATAGTACGTAACATCAAAATAAAATACTTAAATTATTGCAACATGCTAGAGCACTTTTATATTTCAAAAAATATGCTACAGAATAAATAATATATCACATCAAGGTTTTTAAACACTTTTTGGTCACCCAGGAAGCCTCTGCTTGCTCTGCACAGGGGGGTGTCGTCATTCCGGGATAACATGTTGATGTGTCAGAAACTAGTACCATTATTTCTTGTTGATGTGCCTTATTGATATTTCTTTTTTAAAATGTAGAGGTTTGTTTGGATTCCTTGTAAAGACATGACCTGTAACAAAAATAAAATAGGTGTATTAGTTTAAAAATAAACTTCAAAAATGCAGAATTATGAAAGACATTAATCCATTTGCTTTTAACTTATTTTATCTCTTAAATTATCTAGCTTTAATAGGTAGATAGGTACCTATAGATGCATTTTTATTTTAGACTATAGTAAGAAGTTAAGTACAACAGAAATAATTTACAAAGTTGGAACTACATGCTAATTTTAATGTAGCTAAATTATTTTCATCATACATATAGTAGATACTTACTGGCTAGAGTACAATAACTGAAGAAACTGAATAAGTTTTTTCCAAATAATATTTTTTAACAAAACACCCGAAACCAACAATACAAAAAAACATATGATTATAACCACAAAATGTCAAAAATTCCACAGACTATTAAATAAGAAGGGAAAACTTAGATGGTCGATTGTTACCAGCATTGCCAACCTGCGAGTTTCGGAGCTCTGGGTTAAAATCGCGTGGATAAACACTGTTCTCTTTAACTCGAGGGTTACCCCAAGGTCAGAGTTGGCCCAGGGCTAGCTAACACGAAGAGATACCCCGTCATTGATAAACCGGCCCTAAATGTGTTGTGTGTGGCAATCTGTTACAAATATTTTTGTAAACAAAATCAAAATGCCTAGTTGTCGTTTTAAAAACATCTAATTTCTTTAATAGAGCCTGTATATACAAAATATAACTACTTTTTGTTAAAAAAAGTTTTTAACCAAAACACAGTTTATTATTTTTTTTGGTGTGTTCGTTTTTAGTCTTGGATGGGGCAAATCATTGATTAATTTATATAGTCTGGGGCATTAGCATCTTTCGTGGGCTTTTTGATGAAGATTTTATGACAGCCCGAATATGTCTCAGTCTAAAACTAATAATACAGTGTCAAAATATTTTTTCAATTCTGAACTTTTTAAGCTAGATCGACCTCCAAGAACTGATTCTTCAGCTGTCAAAAAATATTAAATATATTGCACCTGAAACACGAGTTTTTACTAAATTTGTAGCCATTAATAGTATTTTAAATATTTTTAAGTGGATTCTGTATTTTTATACAGGGGATCAAAATTTTGGATTTTAGCTTATTTTTATCAAAAACAATGATTTTACTAATTACCTTCCTAGCCCGCTAGAGAAGGCATTGTTTTCGTCAAAAAGGTTTTTTTTGAGATAACGCTGAAAATGTGTTATTTGAGTGTATTTTGACCTATCTTAGCAATATCGTCGTGATGTCTGTCTGTGTGTGTGTATGTGTGTATTTATATTATTTCTGTCCGTAACACAATAGCGCCTAAACCTCTGAACCGATTTTCATAAAATTTTCAGGTAAAATAGTAAAATACCAAAAACTTCGTAAGAGCTTTAGTTTCTGACATATTTACAAAAAAACTGTTTTCAAGGCTGATATATCATGGCTTCAGTTATGCTAATTGGGTAGCTAGGAAGGTATCAGATCCGTCATGGATCCATTAATTTTTTTATAGTTTTCTCGTTACAATACAAGTTTTATTATTTTCTTAGTAACCTGTATAGGATTAGCACTAAGGTGTTGTAAAATATTTTTAAGTGTTAAGTTTTCCTTAATATGACTATATATTTTATTATTTGCAAAATTTTGACAAAAAGCTATTTTTGTTTTCTGAGGAAGGTAAATGTTTCTTACTTACTTTTTCTACAATAATCGGTAATAATCACTTTCTTCCCTTAGAAAAAAAAAAACAAAAAACAGATGTTACTGAAAACTTTTATATATTAAAATAAAAACTTGGACACTTATTTTACAAATCGATAGTTCTAACCTTTTGAAACTTAACAAAAAAACCCACTCATCAACTGAATCACAAAATGCAAAATAACATAATAAAATTATTGTTGTTTAATCTTGTCGATTGTGGGGCTAAAAGTGGTTTATTTTATTTTATCGTAATTCACGACCAATTTTAACACATGATACCTTTTGAATCACGGGAAGGAATTAGCAATAACAGTTTTGACAAATTTTTTGCAAGAGATTGGAAAGCGAAATGTTAATTTCCTTGATGGGGTGGTATAGCCTAAAGCTTTAGCTTTTCAATAAGAAATCGGATCAATGGTGACAAATTTTTACCCAAAGAAAATGAATGCGGCAATTTTATACGGTTTTCAACGACTGTGGGACGCCAATCCAGCTGTCAGCGCCTTTTTTTACCTACAAAATTATTGAGATCGGCAAAAAATATCTAGGTGGCAGTTAAAATAAGTCTAGAGTCTTTTGACACAGTATTGTTATAATTGCTCTGTACCGCAAAAACTTTTGATGTATTCCAAGAACTAAAGTATAATATTTTTTGTTAGGCACCAATTAGAAAAAATCGCCTTCCTAGAAAACAGCAAATAAGAACTAGCAATAGGGAAGATGAAGAAATTATTGTCCAAGAGGTACTGGTCACCTCAACAGGCATAATTAGTGCAAGGCCCTCCTATCACAAACTTCGAAAAGCTCAGCAAACGAAGGTAAGAATGTATGTTTAGTAAATATAAAAATCTTATGTCGCGTTTAAAATTAAACCAAATAAAATTTGCAAGATCACGGTTTATACATCAACAATTTAACTGCAAAGGTAATTTGATACTTGCTTTGTCATTTGTCAAATTTTGTTCTCATTTATTGTCACATTTATTTCTATATTAATTTGCTTTTTGTTGTGTTCCTAATTCGTATTTTGAAAGGTTTTGCGGTATTTTCTTGAATTTTTCTCCCTTATTAAAAAACTCATACTTTTGAGAAAGTAATGTTATATCATATCAATAGCTGCAGCCGCAGCCCTGTATAGCGGGGACTCGAATGACAGACTTAGGCAGGCACATCCATTTTTGAATAAAATTAAATACTCAGCGAATTTCCCGCATGGTAAACTTTTTTATTTAGTTTTATTTTATTTTAAACCTGCAAAAACTCAGCATTAAATTTTGTGTGATTGACATTCTCAAGGAATGGCTGAGGTTCTATAGTCTATAGCTTAGAGCCATCAAAAATTTGCACCACCTTTAAACTTAAATTTTTTGTATTCATTTGGTTTAATTGATATGTACAGTCGGTACTTAAAAACAATGCAAAGTTGAAATTATAGGCCCATTGTTATCTGGGTTTTGTAGTTTGCACATATACTCTGCCGTGCTAAAAAATTTTGGGTAGGACATAGCTATGATACACTATCTAACACGACATTTGATTTGTTTTAGAACAGAACCGAACAAAAGTAGTAGGCCATGACCCTTCTGACATTTTATTTTCTTTTTTGTCAAGCCGTCAAATATAAATCTGACAGCTATTTTGTGTTGTTTTGGTCTTTATGAGGATGAGGAATTTACAAAGAATAAATAACATTTCTTTTTGCTTTAAAATATTATCCAAAAAATTCTGCAAGCTTTCATTAATTTTTGTTATTTTTACGGTTACTACACATTAGCGGATCTAGGCCCTAAAATTGGGGGGGGGGGGGCAAAAAATGACTTTTTTCCAAATATGCACTGGTAAATTCGAGGAAAACTTTTCTTAACTGAAAAAAGTTGGGGGGTCGAGTCTGGCAGTCCTACACGGTGTGCTTGAATAAGGTATAGGCTACATGAAAATGGTCTCAAAAACTAATTGCACTTTTTGAATATGGACTCTTTCCTGACTTCAAAACCATATTCATATAAATCTTGGCTGATCCTCTTTTCGACATTTTATCAATTTTTTTACTTTTTTCTAGTTTTCAGCGTATATCTAACAGTTAAGTTGTAAATTTGAAAATTGATAGGTTTTGCAAATGTTTGTGTTTTTTACAACTTTGCACTATTTATTTGTTTTGTAAAATAATATTTTCTGGTGGTTTAGGATAAACCCTGCAACTTCTGCTTTTAAACGTTTTTCTATCTTTTACAACAAACGTAGTAACCTTATTTGAAATATACGGAAATAGGGTAGGGTAGAGTGAGTTTGAACACTTTCTAGTTTTTTGTAATATTTCGTTAAACATAATAGTTACCGGAAACCAAACATGCGATAGCATCTTATCTATAAAATGATGCTCATAATTATTTATTTTTTCCTACTGTGTAATTAAAACATATGTTTGTTTGGACACTGCATGGAAAGTTATAAAAAATTAACTTTCGCCAAAATCATAGCAAAAATGTTGTAAAAAGTATTCTTAAAAATACAAATAAAACAAGTGAGCTACAATACTAAAAAAACAAAAAGCAAGCTACTTTAATATTGGAAAATAATATAACCCATTGCGTTATTCAAGGCAAAACTCCTTAGGGTCCTTCTTTTGTAACTTTTTGGGATTTGGTTTTCAAAAAAATAAAATAAAATAAAGGGGGAACACACTGGACGAAATGGGAAGAGTTTAGTTACTATCTGCAAAGTTTCCCCGTGGTGGCCATTATAAAAATATTTTTTTTGTATAAATATAGCTCAATATATACAGTCTGTCCCCCTAAGTTGGAATCATATGGAAAACTTTTTTATTATTAATTTTAGGAAAAAAAGTTATTTTTCATAAAAATTTTGCATTATCTAAAACCTAGAATACAGTCATCAAATATCAAATTTTTTCAGTGCTATATGAGGTTTGTCAAAAAATATGAGTTACTCAAGAGTAAAGTACCTTTAAATTTGCAAAATAAATGAATATGCACTTATTACGCGTTTTAATTGCAAAATTATTAGAAAACATCGAAAAACTAAAAGGTTATCATGTGTTTCGTAATCACAAGAGATACATGTTCATTCAAAATAGAAATATTAGTAAAAAATAAAATAATCTGAAGTTTTAATTTAAATGGATGTACTTGCATATTTGAAAGTATATTTTAATTCTGATCAACTTTTTTTGAGTAACATTTTTCGATGTTGTCAAATTTAAAGGTACTTTACTCTTGAGCAAAACTCATATTTTTTGACAAACCTCGTATACCACTGAAAAAATTTGATATTTGATGACTGTATTCTAGGTTTTAGATAATGCAGAACTTTTTATGAAGAATAACTTTTTTTCCTAAAATTAATAATAAAAAAGTTTTCCATTATGATTCCAACTTAGGGGGACATACTGTTTATGCTCACTTCCGCTGCTCGGCAATATGCTAGGAATTGGGAGGGAATGTGGGCATCAGCAGGACATTAGCACGTTGCTCGTGGTGCTGTGCTAATAAGAATTAGATTTTGTAGTTAATTGAAGTGCAGCGGGCGGCGCACTGTAGAACGAGCCAATCAATGTTAAATGTTGGACAGACTGTAAACTACTCCAGTGCGCAGATGACTGCACGGCGGTGCTCCAATTTGCCATGTTTGTGATTTCCCAGCCCACTTCCGCTGCTCGGCAGTATGCTGGGAATTGGGAGGGGATGCGGGGATCAGCAGGATATTATAATGGCACGTTGCTCGTGGTGCTGTGCCACTAAAAATTAGATTTTGTAGTAAATTGAAGTGCATCAGGCCGCGCACTGTAGAACGAGCCAATGTAAAATTGTGAACTAAAATATTTTATTGGTGGAGTTTAATAACTTAATGTCTAGACGGCCTTATTTTATAAGAAACAAAAAAATATATTTAGCTCTGTATCGTTTGGGAAGGTTTGAACTTAAGATATTACATTGCCTAAGCATTCTTCCTGAAAAAAACCTAGTTTAATAAAAAGCGCAAAAACTAATTTGAAATAAAGAACAGAGAAATAAACATTGAGGATTTTCTTTAAAATTTTGTCGTTTTAAAAATGTATTTAATAAAATTAAGAGGTGGCCGAAAACAAACATAGACATAGGGTGATATAAATATAATTTGAGAAATTGTAAACTATTGGAGTTAGAAAAAGGGTTAAAATTTCTAGTATTTATTCTACTTAGAACTAATGCCGGTAAGAAATAAAAGTCAATATTAATTAAAATTTCGTTTAATTTTTGAGAAGTCGATGACAGTTTAGCAGGCGTTTAATAAGAAATAGATTTTGGTAAAACAAACTTTTTTTTGGGTCGCCCTGTATGTCTTTTGGATTAAAAATAATAAGCAAAAAACTTGATGTCCAACCGCTCCCATAAGTTCGTTCCACTGTGCGGCTCGTCGCGATTGCTTGGCATCTGCAGTAGTTGTTTGTAAACATTGTTTAATTTGTGAACTGTCGATAGCCGTGAAAGGAAAAAGGAGGTCAGCAAAATTGGTTTTCCTTTTCTTTTGTGTGTTGTTCGGTGCGCTCTGCACTGGTATTTGAGTGCAGTGTAAAGTCATAACCTTGTTTATTTGTTGATATTGGTTTGGCGTGTTTTGACCGTTTTTTCATGGTTTTTTCAAAAAAGTTCATTTGTTCATTTGTTACATCAAATTTGTAAGTTTGTTTATTTTATACATTTTTGATTTGGTTTCCTTATAACAAAACTAAAGATTATATCTAGGTTTTAGCCGTCAACCCAAAATTACCTGGATACATTCTTTATATTTCTTTAAAACCAATAATTGAATTGAATTGAATAAATCTTTATTAGCAAATCATGCTATTTCAAATTACAAGAATTTTAGGTGTTTATTTTTAGACTCTTATATTATTATATATTATTGATTCTGTGATTGTCCTGTGTATGAATGCTTAAAATGGGTGAGAATAATTGAAATCTCTCTCAGTCAGGACCAATAGAGATATGGAAATCTAGTGAGATTGCATGTGCAGTTTGAGTTTCACCTGATTTTGAGGGAGTACTCCTCACCCATTCAAGAATTCATACACATAGAAGAGCCATAGGTATTCTCACGACATAATTAGACTAACTTTGATATATTTTTCCTTTGACCACACATGAAAATTATGGATTTCACACAGTTTACATCCTCAGGAAACACAAAATTTCACCAGTGTGCAGAAATTTTTCAGTACATGTGTGGAAAAGCAGTTTTATTGGATTTGTACAAAAATATAACAAGAAAAACTATGTAGTGCTTTTGATGAAAATAATAAATGTTTTGGTTTATTTATGGATTTGAGTAAAGCATTTGATCTTTAATTACAAAAATAAATTTTTATGGATTTTAGGGCTCCTGTTATTTTTATTAAATATAAATGACCTGCATAACATGTCAGATATAGAAAATGGCGATTTGGCAACATTTGCGGACAATAATTCATACCTGCTACAAGCTTTCTATGATTGGTATAGCTTTCAATGATTGGTTTATTCATAATAAACTATGTCTTAACAAAGACAACACAGTTCTTATAAATTTTGCTCCAAAAACTGTTTAATTAGGCCAAAGTTACCATATTAAGTCGACAATAAGTATATCGCAAGTTGCTGAAACAAAAGTGTTGATAACAAGCTTTCTTGGGTAACACACATCAACAATTTGTATCCAAAACTATTAACAATCTTACTTTCACTTTTTCTTGATAATTAAATATGGCATCATATTCTGGGGTGATTCCTCGCAGTGTGATAGAGTATTTAAATTACAAAAACTAGCTGTTAGAAATATTGCCGGTGCTTCGAGGTATGCTCATTGTAGAGACTTATTTAAACCTCTATTCCTTTTGACTGTTCCCTACATTTACACATTTGAAATATTATTGTATGTTAAATCATAATTTTAGTACAAGATATGGCAATAATAATTTAACTTATTCTGTGCATAGATTGAAATTGTTTGAGAAATCACCAAAATATGTAGGCTCTCTAAGTTATATAAGTTACCAATCGAATTGATAAATAATAATAATATTAAAACTTTTAAAAAATTACTGAGATCTTTTTTGATTCAAAAATCGTTTTATAGTGTCAAATAATATAAATATAATAAAAAAAATTTTGTCCATTAATTTATAAGTGAAAATAAATTATACATTTTGTAGGCTAGGATATTTTTTTGTAAACATAGCTTTGTGCAAAAGGGTCAAACCAAATTTAACAAAACCTGGTCTTTGGAATAAAAAAAATTGATTTTGAGTTTTGGCCACCCCTGTTGTAGATCACCATCTACTCTGTACTCAATATCTAAAACTTTCAATTACAGAAAAACACATTTTTTTAACTCAGTGGGTAGGTTCTGTTCTTGACCTATGAAAAAAGGTGATGATAATTGACTACTAAAATTGTTTAAAAATTTTTATCAGTGTACCTGACAGCGAGAGGCAAATATTTTGTGGGATAGTGTATAATTTTAGAAATAGGGATATATAAAATTTATTATAATAGGTTAGAAAATGAAGAGGTAATATATACAGATGTTAAGTTTTTTATGGTAGATTTGTCCCTTGATTTTTGCCCACTGTAAATAAATCTTTAGTTAATTCAGTGTCCCAATTAATTTTAGTCTCATTATTTACAAATTTTAATCCAATGAACTATATTTGGAACATTAATTAGATAAACATTGAGGGATAAAATTTTATGTTGCCCTGGCAATATCATAGAAAATTTTGAAAGTACATAGTTGTATTTATTCTCCAATGGGAACAGCAGAAAATAAATTATTTTTGCAAGAATGTATTTTGAAAGTAGAAAATTCTAGCAAAAAAGCAGTAAAAACAATGCTTTCCATAAACATCTAAAATATTTCACAGCCTACTTATTGCCGGAGTGTGTCCACAGATGAGGTTGGAAATAGAAAAAATACTATTAGATTTTGATTAAAATCAAAAAACATTCTGCATGCTTACTTTTGGTTGAAACCTTAATTTTTGTTCAAGGAAGAGAAGGGTTTAGCTCAAATTTCGCGCGATGGTTAGGCATTGAGATTTTTTTTTTTAGTAGAACTAAAAAATATAAGCCTTATTTCTGTGAGACAAAGTAGGACTTTAAGGTTTCCGGCCGCTCATGAAATGGATTTTTTTGGTTTTTATTCAATTTTCTCAACAGCAAGCTTGTTAGCAAAAATTGCTAAAGTGTAGTATACTTTATGGTAGCAAATAAAATCTTTTTTTAATGGCTGTATGTATAGCTTTAGGCTTTGTCTAATTTACTTAAGACTTTTGATTGTTAGAGTACAGGAGAGAAAGGGGCCTTATTACCAGACGGGACTTATGTCACGGCACTTGCAATAAGGCAGAAGGAATGTTAAAAGTGACTTACAACCAGACTAGTGCACTGCTGTAAGTCGGAAATAAGAACTCGCAACCTGACTAGGCACTTGCTACGAGTTTTGAGTAAAAGACTTATAACCAGACGAAGGTTTAAGTAAGAACTTTATAGTAACCAGACGGTGCACTTGCTACTATATAATTAAAGAATAGTTGCCAGAACGCAGTCTCACGCTCTTCTAGCAGGTATGCTAGGCCGAAAATAGACTTGGGCACAACAGTGAGAAACAACAATTAGTTTGAATCTGTTTTATTAATTGCCAATCGTCTGTTTATATATACAATAAATGCTCATTAAGCTAAATTCAATTTGCGTCATTAACACTGATTAAAATATCGTGTTTACAATAAATGTGGTAATTATAACAATTTAAAATATCATATCCACATAATTATACAGATGTAAGATAAATATATGAAAATAATAAAATATTCCATTTTGGATAACTGGATACTGTATCATAATGTGGGGTTTACGGTATGTTAAAGACTCCAGAAGCATAGTTATATAAATAAATTTTCAAAAATAACGAAAATATTTAATTTATGTCACATGTTTTATCTATTTTTTTTAAACTAAGCTTCTTAGGAACATATTTGTCTTATTCCCTTATCCTGACCTACCCACCTTAGTTTAGAATTTTTTTTACAATTTTAATTAATTAATTCATTTTTTAAAGTGACCCCAATTTACGCACGACCCTGGACATTCTGTGATACACTGTTTGAAATGAAATTTTATTACCATTATTTATCACCGTAAAGTAAGAAAGACATTTCGACATAAAAAGCTTAGTCTTTAAGAAAATTATATAAAACATGTAACTAAATTAATTTGTTTGGTGATTTAAAAAAATGACTTTAAATTAAGGGCACCACTAGGTACTTATATATAATTATAATTATGTAAAATATCTTCCACCTTGTTATACAGCCTTTAAAAGGCAATTTTATGATCTACGACATAGTATAGAACACATTTTTTGATAAAGAGCTTGGTTTTTAAGAAAATCGGGTAAAACATGTGAATACATGAACTTCGCTGGATAGTTTGTTAGAAGTCGAAATCCACCGACTTATACATTGTTTAAAAGGGAATTTAAAAGAGAATTTTACTGTCTACAATAAAGTGTGTTACATATACATATTTTTTTAGATTAAGCTTATAGCGAATTCTTTTGATAAAGCAAGTGCGCCACTCGTCCACTAACACTGTTAAGGTGCTGTCAAAGAATTGCCCCAGTGCAGTTTCAAAAGAATACGAAAGTGCAATACGAGCTCGAGTGCAACACTGGGCTTGTCAGTTGCTTAAAAGAATACAAAAAATTGCACTAGTTCTCCCAAAAGAACACGAAAATTACACTAGTGGCGCACTAGTGCTGCACTTTTTTCCCAAAATAATTCGCCATTAGTTTCTGAGAAAATTAGATAAGACTTTTAACAAATATGGTTTATTTTGAGATTTTTAAAGATTGAAGCCCCTGAAGTGTTAATTATAAAAGTAATCCTCAGAGTTTATTACTCTAAGAAGTAATCCGACCTTGTTTCCAGCGTTTAAAAATACGTTTAATTTTTACAATAAAGTATGGGGCATAGTTTTTTCAATGGACCTTGGTTTTTGAAAAAAATTTAATAAATCATGGTAAAAACATGTTATTTTCTTCTTTAAATTACTGCAATTAACAGACGCCGCTTGAGAGTTTGTAGTCATTCTTACCCCATCATCATCATCAGGTATTCTGTGATTTCCGATCTACGTTTTACTGGTGATCCTAAGTTTTAACACGTTTTACTGGTGATCCTAAGTTTTAACGAGCTTATTAAAACGATATATTTTTTTTCTAATACAAGGTAATAGTAGAAATGTTGATATGTACGGGGTGGGCCAAAAAAAACCGGACATTTTTTTTTATTATAACTTTTGAAATATACTATTTTGAGTTTTGAATAAATATACTTTTTTGTTCACCATCTCAAATTCCAAGATGGCGGACAAAACTAAAATGTACCCTTCAAAGATGCTCGTGTTTCGAACATGTTTTAATTATTTTTTTAAATAAGTAAAAAAGCTGCATTCTTATCACGCACAACAAGGTACGAATCAGCAAAATCGGTTCAGTGGTTCTTAAAAATATATTTTTGTTTCAACCATTGTTTTGCATATTGTGATTTATTTTATCATCACCATACAGGGTGCTTCATAACAATATAATATGATTGCAATGCCAATCATGCCTGCATTTATTTCCTTAGAAATTTATTATTACTGAACCGATTTTAATGAAATAAAAAACATCCGAATGAGAATTGATTGCTATTTATAGATCAGGATCAAAGTTTATCGCTATCTTAAAATTTAAGATGGCGGACAAAATCATACTTGAATTTTAAAAATGGCGTGTTTATTCTTATTTTCAGATAATGCTTTAGTTTTTTTTAAATATATAAAAAGCACTACTTTTCCTTCACACATCAAGGTATGAATCAGCAAAATCGGTTCGGTGGTTCCAAAAAAATATATTTTTGTTTTAAATATTATACGATTGCCTTGCCAATCATGTCGGCATTTATTTCCTTATAAATGCATTACTACTGAACCGATTTTAATGAAATAAAAAACATCCTGGTGAGAATTGATTAAAACTTAAGATGTCGGACAGAATCATAGTGGACCCTTCAACGAGGCACGTTTTTTCGTATTTTCCGAAAATGTTTTCATTTTTTTTTAAACTTATAGAGAAGCACTACTTTTCTTCCGCATAACAAGGTACAAATTAATAAAATCGGTGTAGTGGTTATCACAAAATCTGATTTTGTTTTAACGATTGTTTTGCAAATTATACGGTTGCATTGCCAATCCTGTCTACAATTATTTCTTTATAAAGTCATGTTTACTGATCCATGTTTAATACGTTATCGGTAAAGAACAATCAATTCCCACCATGATTTTTTTTATTTCAATAAAATCGGTTTAGTAATAACGAATTTATAAGGAGATGAATGCGGATAGGATTGGCAATGCAATTGTATAATCTGTAAAACAATGGTTGAAACAAAAATAGATTTTTTGAGAACCACCGCACCGATTTTACTAATTTGTACCTCGTTGTGTAGGGGAAAAGTAGTGCTTTTCTATAAATTAAAAAAGAAACTAAAGCATTTTCAGAAAATAAGAATAAACACGTCATTTTTCAAATTCAAGTATGATTCTGTCCGACATCTTAAATTTTAAGATGGCGATAAACTTTGATCGCGATCTTTAAAAAACAATCAATTCTCATTAAGATTTTTTTTCTTTTATTAAAATCGGTTCAGTCGTAATGAATTTATAAGGAAATAAATGCAGACATGATTGGCAAGGCAATATTTTTTTTAGAACCACTGAACCGATTTTGCTGATTTGTACTTTGTTACGGGTACGGGTAGGCCTCGTCAGATGTCTATCAGGGGAAATGAATCGACCCCTGCCCTCCGTAGATTCCAGGTACTCTCCGACCCGGAGAGTTAGCACCTGTATAGGGTCCCTTTCCCAGGGTTACGGGAGAAGATCACATCGATATGAAAGGCGGAAAGAATGGACCTCGGGACGGTGATCATAGCGTAGGTGGCAACCCTTTCTTTTAGGGATAATATAAAAGACTGCAGCTGTTGCCTTACAGTATGGCGTTGGCTCGTCAAAGGCTAGAAGAGTAAAACCTTGATTAAAAATCCTGGCCCTCCAAGTAGGGGGTTGAGGCATTAGACTGGTTCTCTAATACTTGTAAAACAAAGCAGTTACCAAAAAGCCTAAACAAAGCCTCGGAGCAATGGATGGAAACTCTCGAAGACGAAAAAAGCAAAGACAAAGGACTATGAATATAGCTACATGGAACGTACAGGGACTGAATCAAAAGTTGGACATTATTGCAACCGAAGTGCAGAATTGTAAGATCGATATTATTGCACTCACTGAGACAAAAAAGAAAGGAACAGGTACGAATAGTGTCGGTAATTTTGTCCATATATTCACTGGAGTCCCAAAAGAAAGAAGAGGAGCCAGAGGGGTATCCTTGTTGATAAAGAAAAATCTGAAGAATAAAATTAGAGACTACGATTGCATTAGTGAAAACATACTTCGAGTGAACATGAAGATGCTTGGACTTAATATAAGCATAATAGCAGTATACGCACCATCAGATGACGAAAGAGTAGCTACAAAACAAATGTTCTTTGATCAACTTGATGAGACTATCACAAAAATCGGTAATACCAGAGAAATAATTATGCTTGGCGATTTTAATAGCCGAACTGGTAGGCAAACCCAGAGCAAAGTGATAGGACCATTTGGAGAGGAAGTAACAAATGATAATGGCTTAAGACTGATGCAATTGTGTGAAACCCACAACCTAAAAATAAATAATGGTTTTTTTAAACATAAGGGTATTTATCGATATACCTGGATTCAGCCAACAAGAAATCTTAAATCAATTATTAATTATGCTATAGGTGGACAACACTCGCAATTAAAGTGGTATGATGTGGTAAAAGCAAAAATATTATTCCCTTTAAGAAAAACAAATAAGGACGAAAGTATTAGAGAAAATGAAAACCTAGAATGCAACAAAGACAATCGAAAATACAACTTTAGAAGTCTAGAAATCGAAAGTACTCAAAGATTGTATCAGAACCGATTAGATGAAAAATTAATAAACACAAATCACTCATTTGAAGAGATATATACAAACTTAATAAAAAGCTTGAAGGAAGCAAGCAACGAAGCTGTTGGGTACCAAGATAACAGAAATAACTGGAAGATGTGGAAGATGTGGTGGACGGACAAAATACAGGAAATGGTCAAAGAGAAAAAACGCACATACTTGAAATGGCTCAGTACTAAGGAGCAAAGAGACCTAGAAATCTACAGGGAAACCAGAAGACAGCTAAGAAATTTGATACGCACAGAAAAAATTTAATGTTTGAGCGCAAGTGCCACGACATAAACACACACGTAGGAGGTAGGCAGAGTTCTGAAGTATGGAAATTCATTTCTACAGTAAAAAACCCAACAAAAGAAAAAGTAAACATCCAGATAATCAAACCAGAACAATGGACAGAACACTACAAGGGACTGCTGCAGGAGACGAGACCCGAATATCTGGCAGCCTCTCCGAGAAGAGACATAGAAGTACATGGAGAGGAAGTAATCATCGAAAAAGAAATGATAAAGAATAATATTAAAAAATTTAAATCCGAAAAAGTTAGCGGACCTGGGGGAATATATGCTGAAATGCTCAAATATGGATCAGAGAAACTACTCGAAAATCTCACATATATTATTAATCAATGCATAAACGGACATCCAGTACCTAATAATTGGAAAATTGCATTCATATCCTCAATACATAAAAAAGGAAACAAGCTGGATTGCAACAATTACAGAGGAATTTCAGTAACCAGTACTCTAAGTAGATTGTACGGTAGGATTCTTAGAGATCTAATAGAGAATGATTTTCATGAACAAGAAGAAGAAGAGCAAAGTGGGTTTCGCGCAGGCAGATCTTGTAGTGATAATGTTTTTTGTCTTAAACAAGTAATTGAGAAAAGGAGCGCTAGAAATATAGAGACTCATGTTACCTTTGTGGACCTACAAAAAGCATATGATACGGTTCCAGTAGAAAAATTTTGGACACTTTTAGAGCAAACTAATATCAATCATACATACATGCTGACGACCAAGTACTTGTGGCTAATGATAAAGAAGACATGGAGTATATGATGAGAAAGTTAACAGAAGAATACCAAAAGTGGGGATTAACAGTGAACGTGGACAAGACACAGTAATTATGTATTGGAAACTAATCCAGTGAGTTAGTACTAGAAAATGGACAAACAATATTTCCATGCAATGAGTATGTATACTTGGGTGTCACATTTGATAAGACAGGAACAGACTGTAAAGAATTGGAAAAAAGAATAGTAAAAGCAAAAAAAGTTATTGGATGTCTTAACAGTATTTTATGGAGCAGAGAGATAAAAAAGAATGTAAAAGAAACAATGGTCAAAAGCACGCTGTTGTATGGAATAGAGACTTGTCGCGTAACAGAAAAATACAAAACAAAAATGGAAAGTGTCGGAATGGATGCAATAAGAAGATCAATGAAAATATCTAGAATAGATCACATAAGAAATGAGATCATAAAAGAAAGAATGGGAATCGAGGGAAGCATAACGGATGACATCACTAAAAGGCAACTGATATGGGTCGGCCATGTACAACGGATGAACGACGAAAGATTACCAAAGCAGGTCCTAGAATGGCAACCAATAGGGCGCAGAAAAAGAGGGTGTCCTAAACTAGAATGGCAACAGTCAATCCAAAGATCAATGAGTCAAAAGAATCTGACAGAGGATGATTGTCAGAATCGAAGGAGGTGAAGAATAAGCGTCGGACAACGTAGAAAAACGTTCTAAACCGACATAGTAGTAGTACTTTGTTATGCGCAACAAGAATGCAGATTTTTTACTAATTAAATAAAGTAACTAAAACATGTTCGCAACACAAAAATAAACGAGCATCTTTAAAGGATACATTTTTATTTTGTCCGCCATCCTGGATTTTAAGATGGCAGATAACAAAATATATTTAATCAAAACTCTGATTAATTCTCTGCCAGGTTCATTAAAATCGATTGTCTAGTTCAAAAGTTATAATTAAAAAAAAATTGTCTGGTTTTTTTTGACCGGTGTGTTTTTTTTGCTGTTTTTACTTAAACAAGAATTATTCATTGTTAATTATTTGTCGAATGCGTACCATTCTGGGCTATCTTTAATATTCCTAATATGGGGTACCGCTCTTTCAAAGAGAACGACGTGTGGCGCCTTATTCGAAAGCTTATAAAAAAAACAACATTATAATTTTTTTACCCGATTCAACTAAAACGTCAAAAAATATTTTTTTATTCATTTGCCTTACCTAACCTAAATCATACCAAACTAACCTAACCTGATCTAAGCTAACCTAAATTAACATAAACTAATTTCAACCTAAGCCTAACCTAAGCTGAACGAAATCTGATATAAGGCTACAGGTAACCCTATTAAAACGTCAAAAAATATTTTTTTATATATTTGCCTTACCTAACCTAAATCATACCAAACTAACCTAACCTGATCTAAGCTAACCTGAATTAACATAAACTAATTTCAACCTAAGCCTAACTTAAGCTGAACGAAATCTGATATAAGGCTACAGGTAACCCTATTATGGGGAGAGACTTGGGTAGACACAGGATTCATAAAAATTATTTTAATAAAAAAATTAATGTGTTAAGTTCTTTTTTATCTAGTATTATCTTGTTTGCATAATGAAGAATAAACATTGCTTAAATGAAAGATAAACAAATAATAAAAAAAAATGTAAAAAATTAAATGGTTCCTTATAATGATGATTTATATGTTAGTGGGTCTTGCAGCCCTTTCACTGCTCCTACACCTCATAATAGGCACCTTTTCTCTATTAAAAATGTAATACTTGGAAGCTTGGTTTTTAAGATAATGTAAAAAACCAAAAAATTCCAGATTTCGAGGGATCTGGGGTTTTTTTGGGTATTTTTTAGCTATTTAAAAAAAACTAATATAATATTTTTTGGTTACTCAAATACATATTTTTTAAAACGTCGGCATCATGTTGGCTACCATCTTAAATATCTCAGCATTGACTAAACTTTTTTTAGGTAACTACAATTGTCGAGTTATCAGATTCGGAGGACGATACCAGAACAATTGCTAAGAGCCAAAAGCGTCGCAGATCCAAAACTTCCGAAAGCCCAAGTGGATCGGAAGTTTCTCTAATTAAAACCTTGATTGACGAGAACATAGAGAACAAGCCTGTGGAAGAAAAACGTGTCAGAGGTCGACCAAGAAAATCTGAAGTCAAGGGGCGACCGCCCAGTGCATCTAAAAAGGAAATCAGGTGCCCTTTTTGCCCCAAAACTTTGCCCAGTCAAAACAGTTTAAATACTCATATACAGCACCATAATTTGGAGAATCACAACCTACAAAATATGCAACCTAAGTGTACAACAATGCCTAGACAATCTTTGCTTCCTCCTGTAGAGTACAATCACAAATGTCAAGAGTGTGAACAAACTTTTAAAAATTCTATTTTACTTCAGAGACATGTGTGTTCAAAACGTAGCACTACTTATGATTGCAGCTTCTGTTCAAAAAAGTTTGTGGATATTACTTTGTTTAATTTTCATAAAAAAACCCACATGAAGTCGACTTTGGTAAAAAATACAAGCAATGAAAAAATTAGCCCGAAAAAAATTAACTCGTCATTATCTACTAGCGTGTTTAAGTCACCTCGCAAAAGTGTCTTTAAGTCACCTAGAAAAAACGTTGTACCCAAGAAAAAAGACTTTAAATGTGACATTTGTTCTTTACTCTGTAGTTCAGAAGCCGGGTTGAAATTTCATCAAAAAACTCATAAAAAGTTTACTTGTACATCTTGTTCTACAACATTTACCTCAAAAATTTTACTTGATACTCACGTTAGATTGAGCTGCGTTAAAGTTCGGTCACCCAGCAATAAAAGGTTATCTTTAAAAATTCGAAAATCATATATGAACAGCCCCGCAAAAAGAATGTCAATCGCCCGACAAACTAGACCTAACCTTAACAAAATCGTTTCTAGTAATTCTACCATAGCAAATCTCAACCAAACAAAAGATCTTAATCAAACGGTTTCTGATACCTCTAATGCAAAAGCATCACTCTTCAACTTGAAATGTGAACATTGCCAGTCTTCCTTTTCTACATATCGTAACTTATATGTACACAAAGTGCAAAAGCATGGCTTAAGTACCCCCGATAAAACGTTGACAGCAAAACCTAAAAAGGCGGTTTTGTACAAGGCTAAAGCGGCACACACGGGGATTCCCACCAATGATCGAATGAAAAAGGCTTATGAAACTTTGCGACGAAAACTGGGGGAAACCACTGTTGATATGGAGATGAGTAGCGTATGCAGTAATTGATTTTAAAACTAAGGACAATAATTACTACTAGGCTATTGAATATATCCGAAATTAAGGACTGGAAAGAAACAATAGCGTTGATGGATTTTTTATGGTAGTAGTATGTTAGTCAATTACAAATTGCTACAAAATTCAAAGGTGCGTTTTTAAAAGTCGACCTAATATGGCCAATAGTGACTTTTTTCAAAATAACTCGAAAACAAGGTAAATAAAATCAATCTTTCTATCAAAATGCGTTTAAAATTGTTTTTTTTTTACTTTTAAAATGAGAAATAACCAAAAAGTATAGCTAAAATATTTCCAAGAAAGGCGTGCGGTTTTTTTTTCAGAAATTCTACAAAATGCCGCTTGTTTGACCGAGATATCGCCATGTAAAGTTGCTGTTTCAGGTATTTCTAGGTGAGGTAGGGAAAAGACTCACTTGCGAGCCTCGATTTTCAAGAAAAGCGACCTATTTAGTTTTTGAGATATTACATAAAGTAAGTATTTTATTTTCTGAAGGGACCCACTTTTAATTGGATTTTTGAAATCAACATAAAATTTCCTTTAAATTAACTTATAATTTCTTTATGATTTATAAAAAATTTTCTTTTGAATTACTTTAATTTTTTTAGTATAAATATATATAAATTAATATAAACAAATAAAGGGGTTATTCCATAACAATTCCAAAGTGACAGATAAAATTAAAATTGACAATTGGATTCTTAATAAAAAGAAAACTATAAAAAAGTAAATTACACCAAAATGTAGACTTTTCAAAAAACCTTCGTTGGCGTTGCCTGAAAACGGCTTGCCATATTAAGCTGCTGTTTTAACATTTAAGCTGCTCTTAAAAATCAAGCTTCGCAAGTGGGGATGGGATTTTTCTCCCCTAGAAACACCTAAAATCCCCCAAAAACATCGAATTTAGTACATCCAGTACACTTTTTCTCAAAATGTTTAGGAAATCATGGTTAATTTGAGCAGTAAAAGCTAGGATGTTTTATAGTGTACATTGTCATATACGAAACCAGGTGACCATCTGCCATATCTTACTCTTCACTTTTCAGCTCTTTTTAATATAACGAAGAAATTATATTATACTAGCCTAAAAATAACCTCCTTCGCTGGTTAGCCCGACTTGCATGCGTAATAACGTAAAAAAATACTGTACCCAGTCAGAATAGTCCATACAACATGTATGGCAAATCCCACTGAAATCGGTTAAATCGTTACTGGGATTACCGGTAACCAAAAAAATACTTCTTTATTTATATATGAATTGATATATTTTAGAAACTTTCTTTGTTAAGGAATTTGATTTGCGACAAAAAAGGATTAATGCGCAATTCCGAATTTTTGTTTTATTTTCGAGTAATTTTGAAACAAATTAAAAGGGAAATTTTTAATCGATTCTCAAAAACTTACTCCTGAATTTGGTAGCACTTGCAGACTGAAACTGACAGTAAACTTTCCAACGCAATTGTTTTTTGTCACGTCCGATAATCCTAATCCGGAAGAGCTAAAATTTTATTTCTGATTTTTTTCATTGTTGGTTAGTTTCAGCGGGCCTTAAAAACTGTCAAAGAAAATTGTTTAATCAAATACGTTAGAGCATAAATACGGGGCATACCCATGCGTTCTCACACGAGATTCTTCAAGCCAGAACCCCTACTTAATTCTTGATGTTCCTTTTTCGGGTAGATAGGATTTCGGTTACTGCGCATGCGTCAGTTTTAGTGGTTTTGGAACATACTCCGTTACGTCACTACATTATTTGACAATTGTCAAAAATTTAGGGTTATGTCTATTATTTTTTTCTAAAAACTAGTTGATTGGGTGAAAATTTATCAAATTGTAGATTAAAATGGTAGTTTTTCTAAAATTAATTGGACACCATGAAGTGTTTAATGGCATCTGTAAACCACTCCTAACTTTATTAACAAATTATTAAGAAAAATACAGGTACTTACATATATATTACATATTACTTCTCCCGGGCATTTTTCCACAAACCGCACATGTTTTACGTGAACTATTTCCCATTTTTCACAAAAAAAAAAAAGAATTTTACACGACAAACGCAAAACACCGCAAAATGAAAACAAATGGAAATATGGCGTCTAGCCACACAGCAGCTGTCTGTTTACTTGACAAAACACATGTATGCGCACTTGAAAATTCGCATCGGCGAATTTAAATTTGCTAAGTGCTTCACTTTTCGATTTTTTGAACATGTATTTATGCTATAACGTATTTGTTTAATAAATCATGACGCCCATTTGAAATCATGCGGTGTTTCTCTGTCTTTGTATCCTACAAAGTGGGAGATATAAAAATAAATTAAAAAGGTGTGCGAGTGTACCTATTTATTAAACATAGTCCTTTTTAAAACTAGACGTTTTTTCTAAACGATAATTTAAAGATTTTGCTGTTCCGTTTTTTTAAATACAAATCGTGCACGTGCAAAGATGCCATATTTATTAAAGCATCATCTCAGAAGATTACTACTTTTACATTGTTTTATTGAATAGCTTTTATATGGATTATTCTTGTTTTCGAATTATATATAGTTATATTTTGACAATTTATTATATATAGATTTCTTATAACAGAATTAGATACTTTTATTTTGAGAATTTTGATTGAAAATGAAGGTTAAGCAAGAAACAAGCAAAAAAGGTCCATAATTTTTAAAAAATTACTGACCTTTTTTTGTACCTAAGTATATTATTTTTAACACTTGGATTATTTTAAGAATAAGCTGTACCTAAATATACTTGTAAAATAAATCTGGGTCGATTTTAGTAAAAATTTGTTACGGGATTTGCTATTAAAATTTAAAAATTTCATATAACACTCGGTGATGAATTCAGATTACCCAGAAAATCTGTACCTAAGAAAATATTGCTATTATTATTACTGGATGTAGTTAAACAGTCCGTACTCGGCACTTTCCCGATGGCTAGAATTCGTTTTTATGCATAGCAGTAACTTTAAATTAGTCCAAGTTTATTATTAATTAGTTTGAAACATTTTATTTGACACCAGCTGATACAACCACGAATATTGTATTGTAATGTCGACGTTTATTTAGCACAAAATTTGATGTAAGTAGTAATTTAATAAAAGATAAACCAAAATAAACGTTCTTTGCTGCTGCCGAAATATGCTCATAAGTGTACCTATTTGTATGGCAGTTTTTGCTCCATTTTTTTTTGGCGTTCACTTTTATTAATATCTACTATGCGCTTTTGATTCACAAAATTGTTCACATCTTTACGAGATAACCTTCCTGTCCTGTGGGACAATGTTAAACATTTTTGACATTTGGAACTGCAACTTTATAAAGTGATCTTAGGTATAATTCGGTTAGAGATTCCTATGGTTTTTTAAAAGACTGTAACAGAAAAGCTGTCTTATATCCATCACGCCAGTTAAGCGATATAAAGAATCAGTTGGAAACCGCCTGTTCCTGCCAAAAATTAGCTTTAAAAACCACTTTTGAATAACTTCTAGGGTTTTAAGATGTGTATTTAATACACCCCTCCAACCAATGATTCCATAAATAAAATCACTTTGTACCAATTAAAATATAAAGTTTTCAATTGGCTTATAGACAGAAAATCCCTCAAATGTCTAAATTTTGGCAAGCTGCCCCTCTTTCTGAACGATATATTTAATATGTAAATCCCAACGAAGACTAGAATCTATTATTACACCTAAATACTTAATAGACTTCGTAGCGGGTATAAAAAAAGTGTCAACTCTTATACCGTGAATATTTTTAGTAGTTTGCTCCTGACTCGAAAACAATATGCAATTAGTTTTTCAAACCAGTTTTTTATTTTGTCAAAAGCGCATATAGTTCACAGCAGATTGTTTAGAAAAAAAAGTTTCTTAGTATAACTTGTATAACGTGGACGGAAATATAAATCTTGAAAGAAAAATATTTCAATGAGCCGATCTTAACTTAACTTTTATAGGACTGATATGGGAAAGCGATTTTTTCTTGTTTTACATGACTATTGTTGACGTTTTGAGGGTTGAGAGCTGCGGGACTGTAAGCGCACTGGTCGTTTTATAAAATCTGGGTGCAAAAATCCTTAAAAGGACGATGTAAAAATATTAATTTTTCCGAGCCACACAAAGACAATATAGAGGATTGGCACTCACCTTTTCAGCTGTTTCCGTCGTCCAGAGGAGCTCCTCTCGCTGGCCCAGTCGTTGCAGTCGCTCCACACTAGAATCACTTGTTTGTGTAATGGTTTAGTTTGATTTTCTAAGAATTTTATTGGATTTTTTGGTTAATAGAATTTATCACCATGCTGCGTGGTGATCTCGACAGAATACGACAGACGAATCTTTTTTGGTTACGCCTTTTTGCGCAGATTCATTTTGTAGATGGCGCTGGCGTTTTGCTTGTGCCAATCAAATTGAAATTGTGTGGGTTTTCCGAATACGGGAATTTGGCGCAAAATTTGAATTTAGAATTAAAGTTGCACGAACATTTTCCGCCCACTTAAAACGAAGTTTTACATTGAGATTAATTGAATAAACAAATGGCTATATAAAAAAATATAAGTTAATTTAAACCTTAAAGGGTAGGTTATTAAAATCCGTTTTAGGTTTATAGATCAAAAAGAAAAAAAAAATGAAAAAAAATATATATATATTCTAGATAACGACACACGAAACAAAAGAAGTTGCTTGGGAGTTTAGTGCGCATCTAAAGGTAGTGGGCACAACTTGACCACGGGACGAGTGAAAAGTCCGTGTTGTGTTTTAACAGTAGCAACTCGAATGTGATTATCCCGACCAGGATGTACCGATACTATTCTACCCAGCAACCAGTGTAATGGCGGCCTAGTTTCATCCTTAATTAATACAAGCGTATCTAGCTTGATTTCAACCGAAGGGTCCGACCACTTAGAACGCTGTTGTAAAGTATTTAAGTACTCGAGTTTCCAACGCTTCCAGAAATCGGCATGAATTCGTTGGATAAGTTGCCAACGCTTAAGGGTATTAACTTTAAGGGTAGAAAGGTCAGGATCAGGACACGAATTAAGGGGTTCCATTGTGAGGAAATGACCCGGAGTCAAAGACGTAAGATCGTTTGGGTCAGAGCTTTGCTCACAAAGGGGTCGAGAATTGAGTAATGCCTCTATTTGGGCGAGGAGAGTATAGAGCTCTTCGAAGGTTAGTATCTGGTCACCGATGACCCGATACAAATGTGTTTTTATGGATTTGACTCCTGCTTCTGCTAGACCATTTAGGTGGGGGGCTCCCGGACTATTAAGACACCATTTGATTTTTAAGCTCTCAGAAGCTAATTTCGAAAGATTATGGAGCTCCTTAATAGCCCCAACAAAGTTTGAGCCTCTATCACTTGTGATTTGGACACAAGTGCCACGTCTAGCGACAAAGCGTCGTAACGCAGCGATGCACGCCTCTGTGGTTAAATCCGAAACAAGCTCGATATGGATTGCCTTGACAGAAGTATCGACAAAGACTGCGATATATGATTTACCAACTTGTGCTCCACGACGTCTCTGACCTACAAAGGTTTTGATTGGGCCTGCATAGTCTAAGCAAACGTGTGAAAAACATTTTAATTGTGACGTTCTAAAAGAAGGTAAATCCGACATGTACGGAGTGTAAGGTTTTGGTTTTAAGCGAAAGCAGGGAATACATTTCAATAAAACCCTCTGAATAGCTCGACGTGATGACATAATCCAAAACTTTTGACGAATTAAGTATTGGACTGTGTTTATTCCGGGATGTAAATTTTCGTTATGAGTTTGAATAATGATCAATTGGGTTAATCTATGAGATTTCGGCAATAATAAGGGATGTTTTGCCTCAAAGGAGAGTTGAGAATGCCGTAAGCGTCCGCCCACTCTAAGGAAACCCAGTTCGTCCAAAAAGGGCGCGAGTTTGCGAAACGGCTTAGGTAATAGCTGAGTATTTTGAATTTTTTGAATGATATCCGAAAAACACTCTTCTTGGACCCTTTTAACTAAAACAAGTAGAGCCTTGTGTAGTTCAAAAGCGGAAAAAACGCCGGATAAAGGGTCAACTGAGGTTTTTCGATTGTGAATAAGTCTTAGAAAATGACAAATGATTTTTTGAATGGTATTTAAATTGGATATTTTATCGATTAGTCTATCAAAAAAGTTTTGATTTTGAATTTCTGCCGTCAGCACCACTGAATTTTCCGGTTTTTCTTCTTTGAGAACCTCGTCCGGAACTCCCAAAGAACGTTCATTTATAAACCTTTGAATTTGCCACTCCGTAGTGGGCAAGGTAATCCATGGAGGGCCGTGAAACCAAAGAGGGTGATTTATTAAGTTATTGGGCGACAACCCTCTGCTAGCGCAGTCGGCAGGGTTCTCGAGTGAAGTAATGTGATACCATGGGACTTCGGGGATTGTTTCTTGAATACGACTTACGCGGTTTGCCACAAAGGTCTTCCACTTGTGAGGTGAAGATGTGACCCAATGAAGCGTGACCTGTGAGTCCGAGAACGCAAGAATTTCATCGATTACGAGTAATGATGAATAGGTACGAATAACTAGTTCGAGTAAATCAGCTAATAGAGTAGCTCCAAGTAGTTCCAAACGTGGGATTGAAATAGTGTGTAAGGGAGCAACCCTTGACTTGCCCATGACTAGAGCAGTTTTGATAATTTTATTTGGTAATTCGACGCGAACGTATACGCAAGAAGCGTATCCTAGCTCGGATGCATCGCAGAAACCTAGCAATTGACATCGTTGAATATTATTCGAAAAAATATGTCTAGGTATACAAAGATTCGAAAGAGTGGTTAATTGATTATTGAATTGATTCCAAAGAGTTTTGATTGGATCGGGGGGTATTTCATCCCAATCAGTTTTGCATAACCAAAGTTTTTGCATAATCACTTTGGCTAAAAATGAAACAGGCGATAAGAAACCTATAGGATCCCAAATTTTAGCGATAGCCGATAAAATATTCCTTTTGGTGCAAGGTTTTTCACAAGGGGTACAAGAATAGGTAAAAGTATCTGTAGAAGGGTGCCACTGAAGGCCCAACACCTTAATCGATGTTGAAGAATCGTCTTCAAAGGTAACAGGGATCTGACAATCAGCGGGCGACAAATGTGAAAGAAGTTTCGGATTATTTGATGCCCATTTTCTTAATTCAAATTTTCCCAATTTAAGCAACGCTATGAGATTCTTTTGAAGCGATAAAGCACCTTCTAGAGAGTTAGCTCCACAGCAAATATCGTCCATGAAAATGTTATTCAAAAGGACCTGGGATGCTTCAGGATAATTCTTAGCCTCCAGGATGGCTAGTTCTCTAAGAGTTCTAATAGCTAAATAGGGACTTGAACTAACACCAAACGTCACTGTATTAAGCCTGTATTCCTGCAGGGGTTCATTGGGATCAAATCGCCAAAGTAGCCTTTGGTAGTCCCGATGAATTGGATTGATTTGAATTTGTAAAAAGTGCTGTTTTATATCAGTCAAAAATACGATAGAATAAAATCTGAATTTTAATAGAATTTCGGAAATATCGGCTTGTAATTTTGGTCCTATTAAAAGAGTTTCGTTCATGCTTAGGCCTTTCGAACCCTTAATCGAGGGGTTAAAAACCACCCGGAGTTTAGTCGTTGATTTGTCAAGACGAAGGACTCCGTGATGTGGTAAATAAGAACATAACTGAGGTCTAGGTTCGGATCTTGGAATTAAAGACATGTGCCCGTTTTTGAGATATTCTCTCATAAAATCCGAGTACATACTATAGAAATTTGAATTTTTTATTAAGCGAGATTCGAGAGACAAAAATTGACGGTAGGCCACTGAATATGTGTCTCCTAGGTCAGGAGGGTCAATGTGACGAAAAGGCAAATTTACAGTAAATCGGCCCGAAATATCTCTAGTGGTAGTTTTTTGGAAAATCTCTTCACATCTCTTTTCTTCGGGTGAGAGAAACGTTTTTGACTTAATTGATTCTAGTTCCCAAAATCTGCGAATATTAAAGTCGAGAGACTGCTCACAGGAAGTAAAGTAAGAATTGACTTGAGGTGAAATATTTATGCTTTGAGTTTGGCCCATCAAGACCCACCCAAAAACTGTCTCAAAAGCGGAGGGTAGGCCGTGAGGTCCTGGAATTCGTCCTGATTGGACGATTTCTGTGTAAAGTTGTGCACCTAAGAGTAAGTCAATTGGACCAGGGTTGTAAAATTGATTATCTGCAAGCTTTAGATTTGAAATATGACTCCAATTGGATGAATCTACCTGTATTGAGGGTATATTCGAACAGAGTTTCGGTAAAACGAAGACTTGAATAGAAAAGGTAGGCTCTTGTTGGCCTAGGGCTCGAATAGTGCAAGTAGAAATGCCGTTAGTGGCCGATGAAGATTGATTTAGTCCCAGAACAGGGATCGAAATTTTGTTTCTTGGCAAGCCTAACCTGTTAAGACAAGCTTCGCTTATCAGGTTAGCTTGGCTACCGCTGTCCAGAAGTGCTCGGACAGGTTGGTAGTTACCCCGACTATCCAGTACCTCTAATTTTATAGTCGCTAGAAGCACTGTCGTACGCGGCGTCAAGGTGGATAACGAAGAGTATTGATTTGTAGATGTATTTGGATTCGAATTGATTTGAATTGAATTTGAACTGGGTTGAACAAAACTAGGGTTCTGTTGGCTAAGAATTGAATTTGAATTCTGGTACGATAAGTTTGTGCCTGTGCTAGGCACGGCCACTTGATTTGAATTAAAACTTTGATTTAAGTTCGAATTTTGATTTGAATTTTGGCTTGAATTAACAAAGGATTGACTTGAATTCTGACGGATTGAATCTGTCGTTTGCGATAGATGAATAAGACTATGGTGCCTATGTCGACATACCCTGCAGTTGTAGGTACTACTGCAGTCGATTACTTGATGATTTGAACGTAAACAGTTGATACATAACGATTGTTGTTTTACATAAGTAAAACGATCTGAAGGAGATTTGGAAATAAAAACACCACACTGCGAGAGTGGATGAAAAGAATTATTGCATAATTTGCACTTATAGGGTTGTTGGTTTTGTCGAAATTGAGTATTGGATTGTTTATTTGATACTTGTGAGTGCGTATGCGCTAAAAAATTTGATGGAGGGCTTGATTTGTACTGATTATTTGAATAAGAATTATATTTTTGGTTACTAGAATTCGAATAATTTGGTTTTTGCTGTTTGGAAGTCGAAGGTTGCATTTGCGTATTTTGGGGAGATAGCTGTACTGTTTCAAGAGCACGGCATTGGTTAATAAGAAACTGAATTAGATTTTGATATGTTGGAATCTCGGTAGTACTATACTTTAATTCGAAAGCGGTTCTTGTGGTTTGATCGATTTTTGATAATAAAATTGAAAATAAACAAAAACACCACGACGTTACTGGAAATTCAAGATTTTCGAGCGCCGCAATATTCTCGGAAAAGGTATCTACCAAGACTCTAAGATCCTTTGCTGACTGGTTTCCCTTTAAAGAATTTGCATAGTAGATTGAGTTCCAGTAGGTACTGGCTAAAAGTCTTTTATTTTGATAGCGATCAGTTAATACCTTCCAGGCGATTGCGTAATTACTTGCCGTTAATTTTATAGAGCTTAAAATATTAAGTGGTTCGCCCTCAAGGAAGGTTAGCAAATGTTGAAATTTCCTTATATCGGAATAATTAGAGTTTTCGTGAACCAAACAAGAATAAACATCGTAAAAGGTTGGCCACTTTTTTACGTTTCCATTAAAGCAAGGTACCTTTAAAGGGCCCAGATCATCGCTACGTGAATAGTGTGAAGTTGCGGGGGTGAAATTTGAGTGAACTGAATCGGAACATAAACTCGAAAAAAGAACTTTAGCTTGGTGGTAGAATAGATCCGTATCTTTCCTAATTTTGTCCTGTACTTCGAATGCATCCTCATCGTCGTCTTTCAAGAGACCTATGATGTCATTATGAATGTTTTTAAATTGTTCATAGTGATCATCTAACGATTCGTAAAACGCCTTAAAAATTGGCAAGGAAGAACTATCTGATTTAGCTTTTGTTCCCAAGTTATACGTTTCCGTAATACGAGATATTGAAACTTTGCGTTGATTCTCAAGCTTTTTTAACGACATATTGTTAATTAAAAAAATAAAAAATATTTAAAAGGAATAAAACTAACACTTGACCCCTATTGACTTTAATCAGTCCAAAAGAGTTCGACAGCATATATTTTATTATCGATTTCTCGAATAAATGCAAAAACTTATCATCAGCTGTTATCCTAGGTCGCGATTTTTCTCCCAAAATAAATGCACACAGATACAACTTGTACCTACTACCGTTTCTCTTATTATTTACAGGTAAATACTAATTCTACTAGATGTGTTTGTTTACCTGTTAAATAAAAATAAAGCATTTAACTCACAAGCACTTTTGTTGTTTTGAATAACTATAACATATTATTTAAACAAATAACTATTATTTAAACAACTTTCGATTTTTGAATCAAAACAAACGACGTACGAAGTGCCAATTTCGGCTGCAATGAAATGTGGGTGGAGCCACCGTTAAGCCACGCAAGGGGGGACGGAACCTCCTTTCTAAACCGCACACGGCAACAAATGAACCAAAATGGCGAGGCGAAAAAATCTAATATTTCTAGCAAACAAATTTTAAAAAACTATCTGGGTCGTGGGACCAGAAAATGTTGACGTTTTGAGGGTTGAGAGCTGCGGGACTGTAAGCGCACTGGTCGTTTTATAAAATCTGGGTGCAAAAATCCTTAAAAGGACGATGTAAAAATATTAATTTTTCCGAGCCACACAAAGACAATATAGAGGATTGGCACTCACCTTTTCAGCTGTTTCCGTCGTCCAGAGGAGCTCCTCTCGCTGGCCCAGTCGTTGCAGTCGCTCCACACTAGAATCACTTGTTTGTGTAATGGTTTAGTTTGATTTTCTAAGAATTTTATTGGATTTTTTGGTTAATAGAATTTATCACCATGCTGCGTGGTGATCTCGACAGAATACGACAGACGAATCTTTTTTGGTTACGCCTTTTTGCGCAGATTCATTTTGTAGATGGCGCTGGCGTTTTGCTTGTGCCAATCAAATTGAAATTGTGTGGGTTTTCCGAATACGGGAATTTGGCGCAAAATTTGAATTTAGAATTAAAGTTGCACGAACAACTATTGTAGCTAATTTTAATTTGATATTGTTTGGCGTCTTTTTTTAATAAGAAAGCAATAAAACTTAATTAAGTTGGTTTTTGAGATTTTTGCATTTAAAGTTTTTATTGCATGTTAGTGATATGCCTATTTTATGGATGATACTTTCTTCAATTCTTTCTACTAAGTAATAATTTTGCACAAAAAATTGGGTTTGGTAAAAAAAATTAAAATATACAAGGTGTTCTCTAGGTCGGTACCGTTACATTAAAATAGGTCTAACTTTTTTGTTCCTCGGTGTATACAAGACTCTATTAAAAACAATTTTTTTTATATTTTTTTAAGTAAAAAAGTTATAGCGTTTAGATGTTGCTTCGAGCAACGGTTTTCAAGATATTTGAATCAGAAGTTTTTATTGTATGCGCAAAGAATTTGTGATTAAATTCTTACCTACTTCATACATATTAGCTATAATAAAACTTTTTTATAGCATTCTAAGATTGGATGTTTTCTTAAGAAATATTAAGTTAAAAAATATAGTGTATTAAAACAATAATTGTAAGTTATTGTCCGTTATTGCAACTGTGTAGGGCTATATTTTTAATGAAGAACAAAAACCTCTTCGTATTAGTTTTTTTTTTAATGGTAAGTATGTATACCTTATTACTGCAAGTATTTTTTTATTGTTTTGAAAGAAAATTTTAATTATTAATAAAATTAATATTTTATTATTTATTAAAAAAAATATAAAATTTTTTAAGCATGGCGCTATCAGCAACTAAGTTAAAACTTTAAAATTGATAAATAGTAAATCTAACTTAAAATTGTTTATTATAGTAGGCTTTGAAAATAAAAAAACAATAGAATCCAATAAAGTTGCTGTCAGCGTCTATTCTGTCAAGCTTTCTTAAAATTACAGAACTGTTTATAAAATTATTTAATAATTAAAATATTATTCTGTTTAAAAACCTGCTTAAGTATACACCGAGGCACAAAAAAATACTTTAATGCAATGGTAGTGGTCCAAGGAACACCCTGTATATTTTAGATCACAAAAATATTAATTAGTAGAAATAATTGAAGAGTATCATACATAAATTAGGCATATCACTCACATGCAATAAAAACTTTAAATGCAAAAATCTCAAAAACCGTTGCTCTGAGCGACTTTAAAACAGTATAACTTTTTTACATAAAAAGGATGGGAAATCCATTATTTTACATAAAAACTGGTATACACCGAGGCACAAAAAAAATACACTGATTTTAATGCAATGGCAGTTGTCCAAGGAACACCCTGTACATTGTACATCAAAATTTTCAACGGAATCGTCTTGCCAATTTCAAAAAAACTTACACGCTGGTTATTTTTTGCAAAAATATTAATTAGTCAAAAAGTTATTAAAGAAAATCGAATTGAAACACCCAGTATCTCGGTTAGTACGAACTTTTGGACTAAGGTAAGTATGGCTAAATCGTAATATTTTGATGTAACAACATTTTTTTGTTCGGTTCCAACAGGACGCTTGTTAAAGTTTTGCGGAGTTTGATAAGAGATAAATATTTTTTAATGCTACTTACCAGGGATGCCAAAATCCAAGAAACTTTTAGGGCATTGTCTAAACAGCGTTATTTACATAGTTTTTTGGTAAAATATATATTTTTTTAAATCAAGATGCGGAAAATTTGTATACTAGCTGGTGTCAGATTATTATTTGTATATACCGTATATAATCTGTATATCGCAGGCGTTTTAACCACTCACATTACAAGTTTAGTTTTTTGTTAAATATTAATTACGGTACCTTATATCAGAGTTTTTGTAGTAATATTATACGAAATAAAAAAGTTAAAAAAATACTGTTTTTTAGCCCTCCAAAATTTATTTAAAAAATGCAAGAAAGACGAAAAAACTCATTTATTGAAGGTCGGGTTAAAAACTGACTACTGTTTTTATTTCAGTGAAGGATCAGGCACACCTCTTATGGGATTTCTGTAATCCGTCAAACCTCATGAAATTTTGGTATGTTGTGGAATGAACCTTTCTTGTCAAAAGTTCTCATGGGCTCAACTCAAATTAATGACCAGTTTTAAAATACAGGGTTTTGATTTGATAATGTCCAAAAAGTAACAGCTCTTTAGACGGGTGTTCCAAACACAAACGCAATGTTTTTATTACATATATTTACGATTTATTTATAATTGTTAATATGTACCTTTAAAACATTATCTACAGGGTGTTCAATTAATTATCAGTCAAATGTTTTTTAATGAGAAACATGCTTTAGTGTGCTGTAGATTAAACCTTGCTCATCAGAAGTTCTCATGGGCCCAACTTAAACTAATTTCCAGTTTTTTAAATACAGTATTAAATGTGATAATGTTCAAGAAGCATAATAGCTCTTTAGACGGGTTTTCCAAACATATACGCAAAGTTACTATTACATATAGAGTATTTATTAGTTTTCTAATGATTCTTTTGATGATAAAGCTGGACTTATTAGGCATTTAATACAGGGTGTTTCGGCAAATATCATTTTTTTAAATACTAATTAAAAATCAATCTGTTCAATCTTATTGAGCATCTTACTATTAACACAGGGCTTTTAGTGTAATTGTGCTGCAAAAAAAGTGAAAAGGGACTAATTATAAATAAAAAGGCACTTTTTTTAAATCGTCCACCAAAATACCAAATTAAAAATATGTTAAATAACGTAATACAATTACTTTTTAATTCATCTCTTGTTTGGACAACCCGTCTAAAGATGCTTCTTGGACACTATCACTTTCTAGACACTGTATTTCAAAAACTGGTCATTAATTTAAATTGGGCCCATAAGAACTTTTGATAAGAAAGGTTTAATCTAAAACACACTAACACTTGTTTCTCATTAACACTATCGGCTAATATTTACTTAAACACCCTGTATATATTGCTTTAAAGGTAAAGATTAAAAACAATAAATAAATCGTAAATATATGTAATACTAACATTGCGTATATGTTTGGAAAATCCGTCTAAAGAGCTATTGTGCTTCTTGGACACTATCACTTTCAACACCCTGTGTTTCAAAAACTGGTCACTTATTTAGGTTGAGTCCGTGAGAACTTTTGATGAGCAACGTTTAATCTACAACATACTAAAGCTTGTTTCTCATTAAAAAATCGACTAATATTTACTTAAACACCCTGTAGATTTTTTTGTAGAAAGTTTTAAAGGTACAGATTGAAAATAATAAATAAATCGTAAATATACGTAATACCAACAGTGCGTATATATTTGAAAAAGCCGTCTAAAGAGCTATTATGCTTCTTGGACATTATCAGTTTCAACACCCTGTATTTTAAAAATTGGTCATTACTTTGAGTTGGGCCCATGAGAACTTTTGATAAAAAAAGGTTCAGTCTACAACATACCAAAATTTCATGAAGTTTGACGGATTACAGAAATCCCATAAGAGGTGTGCCTGATCCTTTGAAGTTAATTTCGGACCAATTTATTGTTGATTTTTTCTGATGTAAACAATCTAGTTCTTCGTTAGTAGCTTAAAAAGTTCCGTTAGGTTTTTTACCTTATCTAGTGCTTTAAGTAATAATAGTCCACAGTACACTAGTCTATTTTTTTAGTGATGAGTAACAGAAGGTAAATGTGCCTAAATAGCTTCATTTTGCTGAGACGCCCAACTTTCTCTGCGAAAATTCTTTTTCAGTTACGCGCTAAAAATGTCAATTAGGTGGCTGTAAAAAGTTAATTAAGTAGTAACAATATATTTTTTGCTTAAATCTAAAGATTTTATGATATCAAAAAAGAAAAAACGTTTGTTGTACATACAACTAAGATGGTTTGACAGCTGTGTCCCCCACCCAAAACATGTCAAAATAACGAAATGAAAAATAATTAGTAACCGCTGTGGCTTAAAAAATGTGTTTGAAAGTAAATGGTAATATTGTCCTACTAAATCCTATGGTGGGTTTCTTAACTTCAACGTTCGAAAGATGTCTGGACCTGCGCAGTCTGTTAGGAATCACTTTAAATAATTTCCGCAGCGGGGAAAATTTGGCGTCTGGACAAAATGAAGCTATTTACGAAAATTCAGCCTGTTACTCATCACTTAAAAAATAGACCGGTCTACTGTGATGGATAAGTCAAATATCTAGAAATCTGCTGCGCAGGTTTTTAGGAAACCAACATTATGCAGAAGGTCAGGTCAAATGAAATTAGGTCAGGTGTTTCTAACCTGTTTTCATCTGACCTCAAAGAACTATGTAAAGAAATAAAAAAAAATTATCGTATATTTGCACATCTGTCATTTCAAGCCAATCAGACACCCACCAAAGGCGATTTATAGCGATAGACCGTCCGGTTATTCGTTCTCTTCCTTTAAATGCGAGAATCTAACAGAGAGCGTTTTACCAAGAAACGTCAAAAAATCATGCATTTTCATTGTTTTATAAACCATTAATAACCCTGCGCCGAAGGTAGATTATCTTTGGTTATGAAAATGATGGTCCATCGCTAGAAATCGCCTTTTTGTTCTGACAGGTAACCGTGGCAACCTTAAAATTTGTCGGAATTTTTATATCATAGGTAAATCTCAACCGGACTGATCCGAAGTCGTTTATCTATGGTAAATCTCTCTTAAATGTATGGGAATTTCCTATTAATGTTTATAGGTTCAGCTATTTTGAGATTTTCATGTTATGGTATTTAATAGATAAAATGTAAAAAACCAATTAACCAGAAATAAAACTGGGAAAATATGTTTGTCTTAGCTGAATCAGGTAGTCTATGTACCTGTAGTTAATTTCTGAGTAAATCTAACCTAGCCATACGTTTTCGTTGAATTTGTATAATTCTTTCTCCGGCCGCCATGCTTCTGCTCCACCACACAAATAATATCAATATTAACCTTGCCAGTAACAGTGGCGTACGCAGAAATTAATCCGGAGGGGGCTTGGGCGCGGATCGATACGCAGAGGTTAAGCCTGGGGGGCTTGAGGGCAGATCGATCCATTTTAATCTTGATTTTTGGAAAAAAATTCATGCTTTATCGGCCAATATTCAGTGGCTATGGAGGGGGGCTTCAGTCCCCAAGCTGCAGCTCCTAAGCCCCCCCCTGCGTACGCCACTGCCATTAATGAAAATATAAAACTCGATTTTAAAGTAGGCCATGTACGGGAAAGTCCGGGCAAAGTCGTGTATTGTGGGTTATGGACTTATTTAACAAATAAACTCCAAATAAATGACAGGGTGGCCAAATGTCATCAAAATCATAAAATTTAGGCATTGGGTTTTGCTACAGGCAATTTTTTTTTCTAAAGCCATCTAAAAGTGTGTTACCAAAAGAAATCTGCCACTGTTTAAAAAAGAACTGCTTCCACAACTTCCATTTTCACGGATTATAGAACATTAACGGATTGGATTTGATCGAAGTAAATCCAAAATCGCCGCCTTCCCGTCCTGCTTAACCATGACATTTTGTTCTCTGGTTTAAAAATGTCAAGTGCTTGTTAACCGCTATTTTTGTTTATTTGTGTTGTTTTTGCCAGTTTTTTATTTAAATTTGGTATGAAATCTAAAGCCTAGTTTCCACCTATACGTGCCCAGCCTGATTCAAAAAAACGCATCACGTGACATAGATTGGCACCGGTTTAGTGATGATCTACGCCATTTTGACAAGGCCGTGATAGAATGAAAATATAGTAGGTTTGGGTAGGCTGCCTACCAGTGCCCAACTATTTTAACTACGTTTTCAATGGTAATGTCAAACGCATGGTGTACCCACTCTTTTTATTTTAGTTGGTTGTGAAATCCAATCTCTGGCTGTTATATCTATTTCTATCTATTTAGCCTTCTTCGATCCATCTGTGGACATAGGCCTCCTCCAACATCTTCCACTCTTCCCTGTCTGTCGCCGTGTTCGTCCATCTAGTTCCTCCATATTTCTTCAAATCGTCCGCTCATCTCATTTGGGGTCTTCCCCTACTTTTATTTTCCCCAAGGTCTCCAGTTTACAATACATTTGTTCCATCGATCGTCTATCTGTCTGTCTTATATTATGACCGGCAAATTTCCATTTTAATTTTGCTACTTTTCCTCTGACATCCCTTACTTTTGTTTTATTTCTTATCCATTCATTCCTTTTTCTATCTGTTAGCTTTACATGAAACATTTCCATTGATCTTTCGGCTTTTCTTACCTTATCCATGTTTGATTTTGTAAGTGTCCAGGTCTGGGATCCATAGGTAAATACAGAAGGATACATTTACACTTTCAGGTTGAGGTACTGAGGATATTTTTTAATATGTAGCTTAATTTACCGAATGCTGTCCACGCCAATCTTACTAGTCTCTTGATTTCAGCTATTTGGTTTTCTTTTTTTAGTTATAATTATTTGTCCCAGGTATAATATATATATATATATATATATATATATATATATATATTCCTCTACTTGTTCTTCTTCTCTTCGTTTATTCTGATCGTGATATTTTCATCTGTGTTTGTTATGATTTTAGTTAGTGTAGTTCATACTCAAGCCTATATTTTTAGCTGCTGTATCCAGTTCTTCCAGCAATTTATTAGTTCTTCTTTCTTATCTGTTATTAAGGCGATATCATTAGCCTATCTTAGGTGGTTCAAGTACTCTCTGTTTAGTTTGATGCCCATTTCTTCCCAATATAAGTTTTTAAAAACAACTAGGGCCTGGTTAAATAGTTTAGGGGATATTGTGTCACCCTGCTGACACCTCTTCTTATGTGGCTTGGTTCCTTTGTGGATTTTGATTGACGTTGTTGCTTCGCTATATATATCGGCTATTAAATCGGTGATCTATTCGGCTATTAATTAAAGATGCTTTTACTGCCCAGTTCTAAATGCTATCGAAAACTTTTTCAAAGTCTATAAACGCAATATATAGTGGAATGTTGTATTCGCTGGCTCGTTCTATTAGGATTTTCATGGTGAATAGGTGGTCAACTGTACTGAAACCTTTTCTGAAGCCTGCTTGTCTTTTGATTGTTATCCGTCATAGTTTGTTGTTAGTCTATCTGTTAATATTTTCGTGAAAAGCTTATAAAAAGTGAGGAGTGTTATAGTTCGATACTTTTTTAGGCCCGCTCTATCGCCTTTCTTGTGTAGAATAATGGTTATGGATTCTTTCCAGTTTAGCATTATTTTTTCTTTTAGTAGTTATATATAGGTTTCAAACCCAAATAAAATTACAGAATTGATATTTTGAAAAACAAAAAATATTTAGAAGATAAAAATAAAAAATGAAAAAATATTTTTACAAAAAATTGTAGACCTTTTTATTACCTTATAACTTTTCGATAGACCTATCCGCTAAAAACCTCAAAGAATCAGTATCGACCACTAAAAGTCCACCCCAATAACTCAGATTGAGTCTAGTTTTATTTTCCTATCGGCTAGCTTTCATGCTATTACTAATTTTTTCCCTTCCAAAAAGGTGTAGTCCTTGCCATACGCAGTTACACTTTTGTTACATTTCCAACCTCTTTATCTATCATATGCATACTGACAGCAACAAAACAAAATCCGAAAAATGGCATCTCTTTTTTTGTCAACCTACAATCAGCATCTTTTTATCCAGAGATAATGACAGTTTTAGCCACAGATTACTAACCACAGAATTCTTTAATTTTATACCAACATGACATGTTAATTTTTTAATATATTTCGGGTTAGGAAATATGTTTATTTCTTGTCAAAGTCACAAAGTTAAACTGCGTATGACAAAGAGTATAGCTACACTGGTCTGTTATTCCTCTGCTATTTCAGATCACATCACAATAAAAAAAATTTGCTCCCTAATTACAGAAAAATACAAAACTCACTTTTTTTTGTGTAACCACCGTTGTGCAAATTGTCTCCTGAGACGAATCTAACGCTGGCAGAGTAATTTATTGTAGTATTTATTGACAAATTCAAATAAATGTTAAACATTATACTTACATATGTATATTAGAATTTATTTATGAGCAAACTATGCAGAACGTAACATCTATTGTCATGGAAAGGCTAAGAGAAACATCAACATTGGTTAGAAGCGTTAAATATAAGTAAGCTGAGGATTTTGAAAAGAATTTGCTTTGTCCAGTGTTGTCCCTTAACCCGGGGTTCCCCTAGTGTGCAACTAATCTATACCTACTTTGTGAGAGAAGAGCCGACGACCGATGAGTATCGTATCACGACCGATGAGTATCTTTTTTTTATTTTAAATTTAATATAGGTTTAAACAAGCGTAGCACAAACACCGAACCACAACAGTGCTAATATAATATATTGGATTATGCAAGATGGCAAATAAAGTGGAAATAAAATACACCAAGGTAACTTATAACTTTCAATTGTTTATTTTTACAATAGGTATGTGCTAAAAACATTGTACCATAGTTAGTAATTTTATGTTAAAAAAAATTAATATCTCAAAAAGTTACATTTATATTTTTTGTTTATTTAGGAAATAAGTTATTTGATTTTTTAAAATAATTAATAATACTATTTTTAGCTTTTTATAAACAATGAATTCGTGGAATCTGTTAGCAAGAAAACATTTCCAGTTATCAATCCCTCAACAGGAAAAAAGTTTGTTGAAGTTGCAGAGGCAAATAAAGTAAGTAGTAGATAACAATTGTTTAATATTAAAAACTGTATATATAACGAATAACACAACGTCAGAGCGGAAGTATACTAAGCTAACTAAATACTAAAACTTTTACCATGATGGCGGATTTACACGGTTCTAGCAGCTGGAACAAGTACCAAAGCCAATAACTAATTTAGTTAATGTAACCGTGTAGACTTCATGATATAGTACTTAAGCAAGTAAACCTTGAACAAAATTTAGTTACTGACTTTAATACTTGTTCCAGCTACTGGAATCGTGTCACCCGGCCATTAAACAATTATAAACAAAGACAAAAGTTATTAGTATACCTTTAAAACCCTTAAGCCTGTCCTAATCTTGATGTTATAATTAAAAACTTAAAAGAGAATAAGAGACGGAAAGCGATTTCTTACCTCAATCAAGACGACTTTAACTTCTTCAGCATATTACCCAAGAAGAGCAATATTACGCCCTGTTATTTATAAACTACGAGGGTAAAAGCTGTACTTTTTGTTCCAGCTACATAAATATAACTATTATTTTTATAATCCCTAAATAACTAATGCAAACAACTTAATTTTTTTAGGAAGATATAAATTTGGCTGTTGCTGCAGCTAAGGCTGCTTTTACTAGAAACGCTTCATGGAGAACTATGAATGCTTCAGCTAGGGGAAAACTAATACTAAAGGTAAAATATTAGATATATGTATACATGGTGTTATCTGTGTTTGATTTTATTTTATTTGTTTTTAACTATAGACAGATAAAATCAAACGATGCGGCTTTTGACATAAACAAGCCTACAAATAACTTTAATTTTTTTCTTATACATAATAATTTTAGCTGTTTACGATATATCAGAACCTATATTTTTGGCAAAAGTTGAACATTTTAATAATCACCCTCTTGATCAAAAAAACAAGATATGAATGGATTTGTAAAACCCTTAAGGTTATCACCGTTTAAACAATGATATGTTTATTATTATCTAATCGGATTTTAATTTGTAACCCTAGGTGACACGAGGGCAGGCACATAATAACGGAAATATTAATTTTGGTTTTAAATAAGTACAATAATTAATTATTATCATTCTCTGGGTGGAGAGTCAATGGATCTTACACGGATCCCACTGAACTCTAATCCTGGTTGCATATACGCGTTCTGCATAGGCACAAGGGATTAACTGGAGACCCAGAATGACCTTAAACGTCTACAGTTATCGGTGTGTTAAGCGTACTCATTGGCGAGCTGCAACTAAACAAATACCCTTTGTTGGCTCACTGCGACCGACTCTACTATGTGTACTAGCAAACCTGGTGCCCAGCACAGAGGAAATTTAGTTGCTGTAACGGTTGCAGTTAGAGTTACAGCTCGTCAACGAATACGCGGATTTGGGTTAGGCTAGGTTTGTCCTAACCTAACTAAATTTGCTCTCCTATCCTCGGCTTTTAGGCTACAGAGCAGGGCTATATTAACCTAAATCGTTGGCTCGTTCCATTAGGATTTTCATGGTTAATAGGTGGTCAACTGTACTAAAACGTTTTCTGAAGCCTGCTTGTTCTTTTGATTGATATTTCAAATTTTGTTGTTAGTATATCTGTTAATATTTTCGTGAAAAGCTTATAAATTACATTGAGTGTTATAGGTCGATAGTTTTTTTGCTCTATCGCCTTTCTTGTGTAGAATATTGCAATTTCTAACACCTAATTTTATTTTCTTACTAATTGTGTTCATAAACATTTTCTAATCAATGCAACTTAGCCAGTAATCGATTTAAATTTTTTGGTAGTTGGCTGAGTTAATGGAACGGGACATTAACGAACTTGCCGCATTAGAGACTTTAAACAATGGAAAAGTGTTATCCAGTTCTGTCGGTGATATTGAGTCTTCTATTGATGTCTTCAGATATTACGCTGGATTTTGTGATAAAATTCATGGAAATACTATACCTGCAGGCAAGTAATTCTATAGAAATGATTCGTTATCCCTATTAATAGCCAAAATCAAAACTCAAACCGATTTTTACGAAGGGGTATCTGATTTACCCCATTGGAAAAGTTTTTCCTCAGGTAAAGAAAGTCGAATCATAAAAAATATGCCTGGTGCCCATCATAGCTATTCGTAAAATACGAGTATGGCAGAATGATTTGTAGCGTATACTTTCAAAGATAAAAAAGCACCACATAACAAATGCTAATACGTTACGAGGTTTGTCTTTATACAGCTAGAATAAAACAGTAGATAACTTTTAAAGACTTATTCTTTCTCGAAGTATTCTCCACGAAAATTAATGCACTTCTGCAGGCGCTTAAACCAGTTATCGAAGCTGTAATTCCACTAATTTGGTGGTACTGTCAAAATTGCATTATTGAAGGCGTCGGCCGACTGAAATCTTTGACCACGCAGTCCATCTTGATTTTCGGAAAAGTATAGAGATCGTTGACATTCAGGTCGGGACTGTATGGAGGATGGTCCAACAATTCGACGTTTTGTTGGGTTAAAAACTACTACTATGTCGGTTTTTCTACGTCGTCCGACGCCTATTCTCCACCTCCTTCGATCCTGACAATCATCCTCTGTCTGATTCTTTTGACTCATTGTTCTTTGGATTAACTGTTGCCATTCTAGTTTAGGACGCCCTCTTCTTCTGCGCCCTATTGGTTGCCATTCTAGGACCTGCTTTGGCAATCTTTCGTCGTTCATCCGTTGTACATGGCCGTACCATATCAGTTGCCTTTTAGTGATGTCATCCGTTATGCTTCCCTCGATTCCCATTCTTTCTTTTATGATCTCATTTCTTATGTGATCTATTCTAGATATTCTCATTGATCTTCTTATTGCATCCATTTCGACACTTTCCATTTTTGTTTTGTATTTTTCTGTTACGCGACAAGTGTCTATTACATACAACAGCGTGCTTTTGACCATTGTTTCATATATGTTAAATTTTACATTCTTTTTTATCTCTGCTCCATAAAATACTGTTAAGACATCCAATAACTTTTTTTGCTTTTACTATTCTTTTTTCCAATTCTTTACAGTCTGTTCCTGTCTTATCAAATGTGACACCCAAGTATACATACTCATTGCATGGAGATATTGTTTGTCCATTTTCTAGTACTAACTCACTGGATTCGTTTCCAATACATTAGTACTGTGTCTTGACCACGTTCACAGTTAGTCACCACTTTTGGTATTCTTCTGTTAACTTTCTCATCATATACTCCATGTCTTCTTGATCATTAGCCACAATTACTTGGTCGTCAGCAAACTGTAGTGTGTATATGGTATATCGGTCGTTAAGTTGTATTCCCATGCCGTGCACTTTACATTTCCAGTTTTTTAGAGCTACTGCGATATATATTTTAAAAAGAGTTGGAGAGATACAACATCCCTGCCTGGGTTAAAAATTCAATGGTTTTTTGTGCTTTGTGCGAACTTGCATTGTTTTAGTGGAGGATGATTCGTCGTTCGGGGTTCGTTTTTCGAAGCTCAGCAATGACTTTCGGCAAACAAATAGTGATGTACTAATCGGCAGTAACAGTCTTTTGATCTTCCAGAGGAATTGTTGCTACATACCCTCCTTTTGAGACAAATGTCGCCACCAACTTTTTGAATACACTTCGAGAACGGATGACTTTTGATGGCTTTTCTTCATCTTGGAACACCAAACAGACATCTGACGTTTATTTTCGAGTTCATATGAGTAAATCCACGAATCATCAACACTGACTATGCTGTACACGTTTTTCGAGTTTCCTGCCTCAAAGCGGTCTGGAGTTTTCTGATACCAATTTACCCTAGCTTCTTTCTGTTCTTCGGTTAACATGCGGTATCCAGCGGGAAACTAATTTTCTTACCCCTAATTTTTCATGAAAAATTTTTTGAATTGAGGTCTTTCAAATCCCCAATGACGCCTCAAGCTCGCGATTTGTACATGTCGATCTTCCGTGATGAGCATGCGCACAGCGTCGATGTATTCCTGAGTGACAGCGGTTTTTGGTGCACCTGGCCTTGGATCGTCGCTAAGGCTAATCCGTCCACGCTTGAATTCTCCATACCAACTAGCAACTGTCGACTGATGTGGTGCTTCATTACCCAGAACAAAAATCAACTCGGCAAGGCATTCTTGCTGAGATGATTCTCTTAGAAAATTATGGCCCAACAATGTTCTCGGTTTAATTCCATTTTTCAACTGATTTGTTAATTAAAAAAATTCACTGTAACGATTAAACTATATGTATCGCACTGGAGTTTTGAATTTAGGTTAGGTAGAGAATGGGGTTACGTTTTAGTAACGACAGTCGATCAGTGTCGCCCTCTATGTTCCTATATGCAAAATATAAAAGACAGTCCTCGTATTAGTGTAAAATACTTACGACTGGGCGAGGTACACGGCCGAACACTTGTGGTCGGATCGGATGTCTATTTTAGGTAGAATTGTCTATTTTATAGGATCGTTTCTAGGATACGTTCGTTGACGTTCACCGCACTTAATGAGAGACAGAAAAATGTGATATGAAAATGTTCACCGCGATATGACTACGCGAGTTAGGCGACCAGCAATACATCACAATTCCCTCCACACTTAACTCTAAACTACCCTTAAATTGTTTTTGAGTGACATACACAAACATTTAACAATTTGCATTGCACTTAATCAATCTCCAAAGTGTAGTCTTTGAACCGACTTGGCAATTTGCTTCGATTTCTACGTGAGCTTCTTTTAATTATTGCCTCTTCAGTCTTGATGTCACTTTTCGGGTTGTCTGTCAGACCAGGATTTGGAAACCCATAAAAATCACTTGACACGCTCTCATTGTCATCTGTGAACTCTATAGTTTCACTATTTAAGTCCTCATGGCTACTACTGAGCTCATCAAGATTTTGTAATCATGTTTCCTGGCCTAGTGAAGACGTGGAAGGAATGTCAGGATCTTTTAAAACTTCTGTATTGCTGCCTACTTCTGTGACACTTCTAGGTTCTTTTCCTGACATTTCACTACTCTGAGGGTCTTCTAGCCTTTGACCAATTCTTCTGATGGGCTCATTTTCCTCTGCTTCTGTGACGTTTTTATCTTCAGTTTCAGATCTTACTTGTCTTCTTAACATTTAATTTGTATGTCTTTTCCATATTGGATCAGACTTTAGCCTGCATAAGTAGACTGTTCTACCTATTCTCTTGATGACAGTCGCTTCTACCTAGTTCTTTTTGTTTCTTACACTGTAGTCCCTGACCATCACCTCTTCTTCCTCCTCAAATTCTCTTTTTCTCCCACCTTTATGTTTGATCTGAGTTTATTGTGCTTTTTTCATGTTTTCTATTGCACTTGTGTTCCCTATGTTTTTTTTTATTGCTGGTTTCACTAAATCCAATAGGGTTCTCGTTTTTCGACCACATTAGTTCTGTGGGTGAGTATTTGGTACTGCAATGGGGTGTGTTGCGGTAATTTAATAAAAACCGAGAAACCAAAGCACTCAAAGTAACATTACCCTCTTTGGATCATTGACCGTAGCTGTAATTTTCTTTTTAAAGGTTTTTACTGCGTTTTCAGCTATTGGCCGTGGTGTCAATGTCGGTTCGGTTTGTCGAACACATGATTTTATCAGTTTTTCAATCTCGCCATCTAAACCTGGCCATCATAAGTATGAGCGAGCCAGCTGCTTACTTTTTACTATGCCTAAATGACTTACATGGATTAATTCAACCATCTCGCCTCTTAGGGATCTCGGAATCACTACTCTATGACTCCACATGACACAGCCACATTCTTCATGAAGTTCTTCTTTACGTCTGAAAAATGGCATCATTTCTTCTGACACTTTCTTGGGCCATCTACCCCTTTTGCAATAGTCGAAGATCTTGCTTAAAATGTTATCTTTCTGTGTCTCTTCTTGCACTTTTTCATTTTCTATGGTCCATTCATTTCTAGTTGAAGCAAAATTTATGTACTCTTGAGCCTTCCTAACTGGCACTATGGGGTAGCCCATTCTGAAGCTAAAACTGGCACCAAAATGCCGTCCTTAACCATGGCATTTATTTGATCTTCTACCTGCTTCTTATATGCCAGAGGTAATGGTCTATGCCTACAAAAAACTGGTCTGGTCCCTTCTTTTACTCTTATTGACACAGTACCATATTTGTAAGTACCCAGTCTGAAAGTAAACACATCAGAATATTTTTTTATGAGCCTATCCTTCTTATCTTCCAAGCTATGCATGTTTCTAAAATCTAGCCCGATGTTAAATTGTCTTTAAAAAATCTCTACCCAATAAACTAGGTTCTGATGTATTAACTACATAATACTTGATGTTTTCTACTCTTGTATTTATCCTGCAGAGGCCCACTGGTTTAATCACTGTCCCAGAATATCCTCTCAACAATATACTGTTCTCGGACAGGTCGTAATTTGAAAAAAAACTGTTTAAAAATGTCTAAACTAATTGTGTTTACAGTCGCCCCAGTGTCTACCTGCATTAACATATTTTTATTGCCTAAAATCACATTTATTTAAAACAACGCGTCACTACAATTATTCGACAAACTAAACATATGTAAATAGTCGCACCATTCTTGAGCCCCATCCCCTTCATTTTGTGTTGCCGTTTTGAGTTGAGTTTGAGTATATGTGTCCGCTCCCACCAAAGCTATGAGCGATCCTACTTTTTTTTCCTCATCTTTTACGTCGTTTGCCACGAAAAATAAGTCCAACCTTTCCGCATACATCGTCCATATAGATTTACTGTCAAAATGACAGGGTTACATTTAATCGCATCTACAGTATTCTTACTTTAAAGGGGATTATCTCATTTTCGCGTAAAATGCAGAACACAGAAATTGGTATGAATGGGTTAGGGCCAGCGATACCCTACGGGTGCCGCAGCTATCCGTTCCACGTATGGTCTATTCTGCACATACGCAGTGATACGGGCTTTTTAGCTTAGTGTAAACTAGTTTGTTTGCTGTGATGTAAACTAAGTATCGCCCGGCAAAGACAGTTGTTGGTCGCAAGTAAACCCCTTATTGTTTAGCTAGAAGTTCATTCATAGATAACCTTGACAAACTTTATTTTGGACTTTTGATCGTTCAAAATCTCATTAGAGAATTTTTATTTCAAGTAAAATTTTCCTAATTTTTAGATGGAAACGTCATTTCTATGACTAGGAAAGAACCCATAGGAGTCGTGGGTCAAATTATTCCATGGAACTACCCCATTGCAATGCTGGTATGGAAATGGGGTCCTGCCTTGGCAGCTGGATGTACCATTGTATTAAAACCTGCTGAACAGACTCCCCTGACGGCCTTAGGTAATATTCTGATGTTTATCTTGAATCCAAAACTTAATTTTTTTATATGTTTATGACCAATTGCACCTATAAACCGTAGCATAAAGATTTAGTTAAATCAATGCCTTTGTTTTAATTTCTTGTTTGTGTTTTTACTTGTATAGCTACTAAAGAAGCAGGGTTCCCAGCTGGTGTTGTCAATGTAGTTCCTGGAACTTAATTTATTTATATGTTTATGGCCAATGGCACCGATAAACCGCCCTGACCAAATAAAGATTAAATTAATTCAATGCCTTTGTTTTAATTTCTTGTTTGTGTTTCTGTTTGTATAGCACTGGCCGCACTTACTAAAGAAGCAGGATTCCCAGCTGGTGTTGTCAATGTAGTTCCTGGATACGGGCCAATAGCAGGAGCAGCTTTGTGTCTTCACATGGATGTTCGGAAAGTTGCTTTTACTGGATCAACCAGTGTAAGTTAAGATGTCAAAAAATTGTCCATCTCTTGAAGGTTTTTTTATGCACTGTAAAATTCTTGCATGATATAATCAAGGACACAGTATTATGAACGGAACTTTATCAACTTTAAAAGTGTCTGGGTTGTATTTTCTGCCGTATTCCGACCGTATACTTTTGTTGTTACTAGCGAATAATGGAGATAGTTAGAGGTGGGTTTAAAAAGTGCTAGGTCGCTAATTACCATTGACTTATTACCTAAACTACCCTAACCTTCTATAATTGCATTTTTACGGTACCTAGGCAAGTGCGGATCTGGGCCAAAATATAGAGGGGCGGGGGGGAGGGTAATGGTAGGCGGAAACACTAATTATGTAATTTTTTTTTCTAGGTTAGCGGTTAGCCCGATATCTATTAACTAAAAGTACATATAGTTTTTTTAGGGGCGGGGTGGGGTTCCCCCTCCTCAAATCTGCACTTGTACTTATGAGATAGAATCAAACAAACGGTGGTGTTATATTGATTTGGTTTGTTAGGATTTTAAACTCGAATAAAGGGGTAAAGCACCGGGATCCAGTGGCGTATAAAAAAAAGTTTTGGGGAGGCTGAGGCAGTTTTTGGAGGGGCCCGAAAGGCCGTATTTTATGCAATTTTATGTTTGTATTCATGAAATATGTGAAGAATATCTAAAAAAAATATAGCTTCGATCTGGGCCTTCTTTGACAGTTATTGAGAAATCTTGTTTTAAATAAAAAACAATTGGTATCTGCAAGTTGGCATTAAATATATATAATTTATTGTCAAAATTTTTAAATTGTCACTTTGTCATCAGTAAGAGGACGAATTGTATTCTAGAAATGGATCAACTATATTTTTAAGAAAGTTTTAATAGCTTGACTTGTAGGTAGTTCCCCCTCCTCAAATCTGCACTTGTACTTATGAGATAGAATCAAACAAACGGTGGTGTTATATTGATTTGGTTTGTTAGGATTTTAAACTCGAATAAAGGGGTAAAGCACCGGGATCCAGTGGCGTATAAAAAAAAAGTTTTGGGAAGGCTGAGGCAGTTTTTGGAGGGGCCCGAAAGGCCGTATTTTATGCTATTTTATGTTTGTATTCATGAAATATGTGAAGAATATCTAAAAAAAATATAGCTTCGATCTGGGCCTTCTTTGACAGTTATTGAGAAATCTTGTTTTAAATAAAAAACAATTGGTATCTGCAAGTTGGCATTAAATATATATAATTTATTGTCAAAATTTTTAAATTGTCACTTTGTCATCAGTAAGGACGAATTGTATTCTAGAAATGGATCAACTATATTTTTAAGAAAGTTTTAATAGCTTGACTTGTAGGTGGTTTGACTTTCAAAGGTTGGTAATCTGTTTTGTTTTTGTTGTCAAAATTTCAAGTATTTCCTGGCATAAAACATCAATCAGATCAGAACGATATGTTTTTCTAAAATATCTCATAAAATTGGTTATACATGTAAAACTGGATTATGCTAGAACTAGAGGGTAATATGACTCGCCGACCTCGGGTGAAAACCTACGTCAAATATATCCAGGCCCTCTAACGTCCGTCAAATGTATGCAGGGCCTCCACTAAATAAATAAATTTGGCAATTGTATTGAACCATCCTAAAATTTTTTTAACAAACATGCATTTTTGTTCTAGACGGTTTTTTAAGTTTTGTTTTTTTGGCGAAAAGATTAACTTTTACTTGACAAAACAGAAGAAGAAAACAGTTTCTCAATTAGTTGACCGCAGGCAGTAGTTACAAGCTAGACACCGTTTTTGATTTAAGCATTTACGTCAGATCGAGGGTTAGAGGACTCGCCTGCGACCCTAATTGAAAAGCAATAGGTATCCTACCGGGTGGGCCAAAAAAAAAACGGGACAATTTTTTATATTATAACTTTTGAACTATAGACAAAGTGCAGAGAATTAATCAGAGTTTTGACTAAATAAATTTTTTTGTCCGCCATCTCAAAATCGACGATGGCGGACGAAAGTACCCTTTATAGATGCTCGTTTATTCTAGTGTTGCGAACATGTTTTAAATATTTTTTTAAATAAGGAAAAAGCTTCATTCTTGCCACGCACAACGTGGTACGAATCAGCAGATTCGGTTCGGTGATTCTTAAAAAATATTTTTGTTTCAACCATTGGTTTGCAAATTATCTGTCTGCATTAGTTTTCTTATAAATTCAGTACCACTGAACCGATATTTATAGAAAACAGTACTTTTCCGCCACACAACGAGGTACAAATTAGTAAAATGGTGGTTCTTAAAAAAATTAGATTATACGATTGCATTGCCAATCCTGCCTGCATTCATTTTCTCATAAATTTGTTGTTACTGTTAATTTACTTATAAACTCATTATTACTGAACCAATTTTAGTAAAATAAAAAAAATTATGATGAGAATTGATTGCTCTTTAAAGATTATAAGCAAAATTTGCCACCATCAAAATTATACTTGATTTTTAAAAATGGCGTATTTATTTCTATTTTCTGAAAATGTTTTAGTTTTTTTTATTTTTATAGAGAAACACTACTTTTCTCCCGCTCTTTAAAGATAAGTCAGTTTGGACCAGTAATAACGAATTAATAAAAAACTGAATACACACGGGATTGGCAATGCAATTGTATAATTAATAAAACAATGGTTAAAACAAAATCCGATTTTTTGAGGACCATTTCATCGATTTTATTACTTTGTACCTTGTTAAGCGAGAAAAAAGTAGTTATTTTCCAATAAATTAATTAAACAAAAAAAGAATAAACGTGCCTCTTTGAAGGGTCAAGTAGGATTCTGTCCGACATATTAACTTTTAAGATGGCGGAAAATTTCGATTGTAATCTTTAAAGAACAATCAATTTTCACCACGATTTTTTTTATTTCACTAAGATCATTCCAGTAATAATGAGTTTATAAGTAAATAAATGCAGACAGGATTGGCAATGCAATCGCATAATCTGTAAAACAATGGCTGAAACAAAAATAGATTCTTTAAGAATCATCACACCGATTGTACTAATTTGTACCGCGTTGTGTAAAGAAAAAGTAGTACTTTTCTATAAATTAGAAAAAAACTAAAACATTTTCAGAAAATAAGAATAAACACGTCATTTTGAAAAATCAAGCATGATTCTGTCGACCATCTTAAATTTTAAGATGATAATAAATTTTGATCATGATTTTTAAAAAGCAATCAAATCTCAGCAGGACGTTTTTTATTTCATCAAATTCGGTAGTAATGAATTTATAAGGAAATAAATGCAGACATGATTGGCAAGGCAATCGTATAATATTCAAAACAATGATTGAAACAAAAATATTCTGTTTTAGAACCACCCAACCGATTTTGCTGATTGGTACCTTGTGGTACGTTGCAAGAACGCAGCTTATTTACTGATTAAAATATGTTTGCAACACAAGAATAAACGTGCATCTTTGAAGGGTACAATTTCATTTCATCCAAAAAAAAATATTTTTAGTCAAAACTCTGATTAATTCTCTGCGAAGTGCAGTTGGTCCCACTAAAATAGATGTTATAGTTCAAAAGTAATTAAAAAAATTGTCCAGTTTTTTTGGCTCACCCGGTATATTTCCCATTGCCAAAGTAAGTTGGGTTTGGTTTCCAAAATTGTTCACACTGTTCAAATAAACAAAGTTTTAAACTTGTCTCGTCTTTTTAGTAATGTGTTTTCAGAAAGAACTCCTGTGAGTGATAGTGATACTTTCAGTTAAAAACAAAAAACTGTCTACTGATTTGTTTAACCTTAACTTGACTTTTACATGTTAATTGTTTGCAGATTGGTCACAAAATTTTGGAGTACTCAGCTCAGTCAAATTTGAAGAAAGTATCTTTGGAGCTTGGCGGCAAAAGTCCCTTGGTTGTTTTCAATGATGCTGATGGTAAGAATGAGTGCTGTTATGTTCGTCTCGTCTCCTTTACTTAATGGTTTGGTTGTTTTGCAACATACTCCGTCACGTCACTACATGATTTGACAAATTTTTAAAAATTTTTGTGTATTATTTCTTCTAAAAACTAGTGGATCGAGTGAGTGAAGAAATTGTTTTACTCTATCTGGCTGTAAATATTTCTACAAAAGTATGGTCGAGAGTATTTAGAATTTTAAATCTGGCAAGTATTATCAGCTTTTCTAAATGGCAAAGTTAATTTTCTACAGTTTCTCGACTATTTCTAGTTATAAGTTTGCTTTAAAATACACGCATGTACACTTGGAAGTAGATTGCGTCTGCGTGTTGAAATTTTACATTGTTTCTAGAGCAAGCTATGATTGCTTACTTCTAGATTTTTTGTCTGTATTTATGAAAAAACCCAAAATGGCTTTTGGATCCTTTTATGGGATCGCGAGTGAAACAAAATAGACCGGTTCGAAAATAGGAAAAATAATTTCCGCGGTGAACCTTTAAACTAGTAAAATATTGGCCTACCTTATATGCTGCAGTCGAAATTCGAAAGAGGTCGAACGCAGGGCATTTCCCTCGCTCTTAATCTTCTCTCCATAGTAGCAAAGTGGGAGAAGCCCACGCGAAAACTGCGGCCAATAAAGGCACCCAAAGGGTCACATACATAGAAGAATTATAACTAATTACCGAATCGGCAAAAAACATAAAAGGTAAAATTCTATCATTTATCCCTAGATAAGGAATAATTTTATTAAATTTATCCAAAATCCAACATATGGTCTACTATTAGTACAATATTGAAGTATGGCTCGAAAAAGTGGTTAATTTTTTGACAGATCGACTACGGGTCATAAGAATAACTTCATTTTCCCCCTCCCTTACCCGAGCAGACAAAAACTTTATTAACAAAAAATGTTCACTCATCTTACAATTCTCTACAATTTTAGGTTACATCTTCACACCCTCATTTGTAGTAGATTTTACGTAAAAACGGTATGTCGTAAAGAAAATTTTTATTTCATGCACATGTTTAGCACAGGATTCTCTATAATCTGTCTCCATATATCACAGGTCTACATCTACATATTTACAAGATTGAGGGCGCCAAAGTTGGCAAATTTTTTTTTGCACTTACGCGAAAACGGTTAGTCCTAGAGATAAACGTTATTGGCATAAATATTCAATTCAATTTTTTCAATTTATTTTCAATTTATTTGTAAGAGTACAATTCATAAAGTAGTATGTACCATAACAGTCATGCTCATAGAACAGCTCACCTTCCCAAAGACAAGACGTCGCGCTGGGATTTTTGTGATCCGTTATACAAGCACACATACCACAAATACATACCTAAAAATAGAAATGCTCCTTATTACTAACTAGCAACTAAATATAGTTATAGTAGCAATTATATGAACACGCAAAGTGTAAAATAATTATATCCTGAACATTAAATGTTTACTAAATTATTAATTTCTTCGCGAGAGAGACTAAAAAGAATTGATTTTATAATTTTTTTAAATTGTTTTAATGATATTTGATTTTCTATTATCGATTTTTTTATATCTAATGGCAAATGGTTAAATACTTTTGGAATCAAATATATATGGTATCTCTGCCCAATATTTTTGGATGATCTTTGTTCTTCAATATTATAATTAGCTGCATATCTTGTATTTTGCCTGTGTGTAAGAATATTTAGGTGGGATTTATTTTTATAACAGTATATACAGATCTGAAAATAATATATTTGTCTTATATCTAAAACTTTTAACTCTTTATACAAAAGGTCTGATGGGTATTGATGGTTTTTAAAGTGTTTAGTTTATTTAAGTGTCCATCATAAACTCCGCCCCAAGCCAAGATTCCGTATAGTATTCGACTTTCAATAAGTGCATAGTATAGAATTTTTAATTGGTTGATGTCTAATATTTTTCTAAGATACTTAAGTCTAAATAGCATCACTCTAATTGTGTTTGTGACTTTTTTTGTGTGGTAATAATGTTAAAGAGACAATTCTCTACAATCCCCCTTCTTAAGTCACAGCGTTGCAACCATTGTGTAGAACATAGAGAACGCCAAACTTGCACAAATAATTTTTTTTCATTTTACGTGAAAACGGTATGTCGTCAAGAAAATATTTATTTATGATAAATGTTTAGTACACGATTCTCTACATTCTGTCTCCATAGATCACAGGTCTACATATTTACAAGAGGTGTTAAAGTTCCCAAAAATATATTTTTTTGCATTTACGCAAGAACGGTTAGTCGTAGAAACTTTATGGACATAAATTGTTAAGGAGATAATTCTGTACAATCTGCCTATTTCCAACCATTGTGCAGAACATAGAGGGCGGCGAAACTTTTTACAACCTTTTTTTCATTTTATGCGAAAACGAAGTCCTAGAGAAAATCTACAAGAAATTTCCAGGACACAATTCTCTACAATTCTATGTAAATCACAGCTCGGCGACTTACCGGTTTCGCGAAAATAAATTACATCATATTTATTATTTTAGTGGACGAGGCTGTAGAAATAGCTCACACGGCCATTTTCGTTAATCACGGTCAAAACTGCTCCGCAGGATCTAGAACTTTTGTTCAGTCCGGTATCTATGATGAGTTCGTCCAAAAATCTGTAGAACTTGTTAAGAAGCAGATCAAAGTTGGCGATCCGTTTGGTCAAGAAAATACTCAGGGCCCACAGGTAATTGCAACCGTTTTGTTTTTGAGATAAAATGTAAATGACAATTTTTTTCGATTTTGTTGATTACTTTACTTTCTGCTTTTATTAGTCTTGTAATTTTAGAATTGGTAATAATACAGTGTGTTTCAGAACTTAGTCGACAAAATAACCACGTTCTGAGTGACATAAGAAGTAAATTTATAAAAAAAATCTAATAAAAGTCAAACGGAAAAGAAGTTAAAAAAAAACTTTTAATTTTTTCAAAAGCTGTTCAAAATTGTCTTTATTTACGTTAATGCAAGTTGGGGTGATTTGAATTTAATTTTGAATCGCTTTTGTTTAAATTAGTTTGTTAATAACCTATTTTTTTTTTTCATACATTTTCCTATCTAACCCAGAAGTGTTTAAAGTTTGTCGGATAAACGTTGAAACACCTTGCATAAATATTTGCGTTTCAATTGTTTGTTAAGTTTGTTTCAACTTACTATTAGCCTTAAAAATTATTGACATATCAACTTAGACCAAGATCCGATGGAAAGACTCTCGTTAACTTCTGAACCTCACACATCGTTACAAATAAAAATTACTACAAAGAAAGGAACAAAAACAGACAGAGGTTGAAAAGTTTATCAAAGTGTGAGAGTCTTTGATTCCGTTAAATGTAGTATTAGGTTCGAATAAAGAAGTTACTAACACAAAATAATTTTTGTTTTAATATTGTATATGTGTGTATGTGTATGTCTGTCAACTGGCCAGCATCTAATTTTAATATTATAGGTATTAACTTAAATTAGTACTTGTTTATTTGTTAATTACTAATTATGGTCATTCAAATTTTGAATTTATACTTATTCTGATGAAACTATAACTTATTAGCTTTAACACAGCTCATTGGCATTTTTTATAAGCTTTCCAGAAAAGTGCTACACATGTGATATTGCTAGGTAGAATTTTCAAGTGAGTGAAGTGGTAGTTACGGGATGAATGGGGTAGTTTCCATAATAATGTCATTTATAGGTCTCTTTGAATTACTTTTTAGTATAAGAATATGAAAGTTTTAAAAATCTCACATAAAACAAGGCCAAACAAAAACAAATTAAAACTAACCCGTGAAGTACTACGTGTTGCTCAATGGCCAATAACTATTTAAACCAAATTTGGCTAAAATCCGCTTAACATATACCCAAGGCACTGTGTATCGGTCACAAAAAAGTTACTAGATCAAACAAAGAACTTATTTTGTATTTTAGGTTAGGTAAGGTGACATACCACTAACTGGATCTCACTTACACCTTAACATATCCTTAGATTTTTAAAATGTACTTTGTGCTTATTTAATAAAACATTTACTTAAAATTAATAGGAACTTGGGGTGAAGGATAATGATAATAAAAGACGTTGATTGATGGTGTAAGCCAGTTTCTACATTAACCATGCGCAATTAGTACATTAGATATTCGAAAATGTTTACAGCATAGTTGATTCAATTTAAACATTCAATTCAAGTTAAACTTTACAAATATCACACACCTTCTGGTCCATTGTGGTACCTACCACATGTGCACGAAGGCTAAAATAATTTCAACCCTTTATTCCTTAACAGTCTTACTTTAGAATCTACCAGTGGATCGCAAAATAGTTGAACTTGAAAAAGGGGAAAGATCCCTAAAAAGTTGTAGCTAATTATTATTTGGTTAGCCTATTGACATACATTTAGGTTCCAAGTTTGATCCAAATATCTAGACAACAGTGAAAGCTATAAAGGAAAACTTAAAAACTCTCTAGATCGGTAATGAAGTGTTTCCAAACCTCTGTGTCACATTTCACCGTGTTTTTTGATATAGCAGACTATTTCTGTTTTGCCTTTGATTTAATACAATTTTAGTTTCACTCATTCTGACTATTTATTTTATGTAAATTTATTTTTAGATGGATAAACCATCCTTGGACAAAATTCTTCGGTTGGTAGAAAGTGGTAAAAAGGAGGGTGCGAAATTGGAGACTGGGGGTGCTCAAGTCGGCACTGAGGGATACTTTGTAGAACCAACCATTTTCTCCAACGTCACAGATTCTATGACGATCGCTCGCGAAGAGGTGAGTGCGAAATTTGTCACGATATAGTCATGATTTTTCTAGAAATTACTATGTAAAAGTTATTTATAAACTTATTTTGTTTGTTCCAATTTTAAACGCTCTCGAGTTTACGCGTATTTACGATCAAATTTGGCGGTGAGGAGTGGTTCAAATGTTTGTATTTCTCTGACAGCTTTATTTTCTTGCAGATTTTTGGTCCTGTACAAAGCATACTAAAATTCGACACATTGGATGAGGTAATCGAAAGAGCCAATGACACTTCCTATGGGTTAGCGTCTGGTGTGCTAACCAAAAACATTAACAATGCTCTAGTGTTCGCCCAAGAGGTGGAAGCCGGGTCTTGCTGGTAAGTAAGGTGTTTTAACTTTCACTTTTAACCCAGCGTTAGTTTAAAGAACAAAAGGTAATTTTGGATCTGACCTGTAAAGTTATAAAACTTTTTCTAATATGATTGATTTTATTGAATGCTGCTTTACTGTTCCATGAAATCTTTTTTCTGGCCAAAGTTCTTTTAACCATTTACCTGTGCCAACAAACGATTGAACTAATTTCATGGATTTATACTTGTGATTTTGTGTCCAAGTTAGTCCAGGCGATCCAGTTCAAAATTACAGTTTTTAAAGAACATCTTAATTAATAAATTTTAATCCGTTCGAACGCGAGAAAAATATGTTGTGGATGCTTCTGTTGATTTTTTGGAATAAATTATATCGTCTAGATATACCCTAACAATGTGGTGTATGAAATCAGCCAACACCCATTTTTTGAAATATAGCAGGAGCAATTATTAATTTGATCGGCATAATTAGAAATTTATCTGTACGAAATGTGGACAGTAGCATGCTTTCTGGGTGTAATGGTATTTTCAAGTATCCACTCTTTAAGTCCGATTTCGTAGAAACTGTATCGGTGGAAATTGTGACAGTTAAGACTTATCTTGAATGTTTAGTTACCTATAATCCATACAAAATCAAAGTTTACCATTTTCTTTCTTAACAATTTTATTACATTCCAAAATAACAGTTTTTTAAAAAACAACTTCATTGATGCATTTTAAGCCGTTCGAAAGTGAAAAAAATATGATGGGAATATTTAAACGGCATAATTACAAATTTATATTTACCATCATCCTGGGTACTAAATGTGGCCAGTAGAATGCATTCTAGGTGTAATGGTATTTGCAAGTATTCACTAGTCTGAATTTGTAAAAAATGTATCGGTGGAAATTGTGACAGTTAACTTCAGACTCTTCTTGAATGTTTGGTTGCCTATAATCCATACAAAATCGAAGTTTATTATCTTTCTCAGCAATTACAATGGGAAAGCAACTGAGAATAATTTCTTTTTTGTGTTGAAAATTAATATCTTCGAATTTAGGAAACTTTATTTTAGATTTTTAATGCTCTTTTTTGGAAATATTTTAGAAATAATTTATACATATTCTTTATAATTTTGTGCATGAAGTTTCTGTTGGTCCTGACATTTGAGATTGTTGCTATAGGGCTGTCTAACAAAACATATGATCAAATCCAAGATGTCTTCCATAGGACAAACAAACCGATTTCCCATAAGCCGTAATGTTAACAAAAACGTAAATTTTACAAAAACGACAAGAGCTTTAGTCTAAAAAATTAATCAGTTTTAAGAACAGATCCTTTGTGCATGTGGGAAAAATGCGTTTTTCTTAAAAATATTAAACTAAAGCGAGAAAATCTGAAATAAAAGGGACCATGTTTTCTTCAAAAAAGTAGGTTATGTTTTTGTTTATTTTGAACTCTTTTTCTAGTTTTTTCACTTATTTTGAATTATTACATGGGCGCACCAAGGGGGCTGGCTAGGGGCCCGGCCCCCCCCAAACCACATATTTTTTTAGATATTTTCCATATATTTCATGAATAAACAAAAAAAATAGCATAAAGTACATCATGAGACATCTGGGGGCCCCCCAAAGGTTTTTGAAGTTTTTTGACCAATGAATCAATGAACTATCAACCCAAGGTAGGGGAAAGTAGTTCTATTCAAAGAGCTCACTTCAAGGCTCAGTTAACAGAGACGAAATTGAAATAGACTAAACTTTTCTCATCAGATTCAGGTTTTCTATTAGGATATTTTGTTGTACTTGAATAAACCTTTTGCTAAGTAATAGGCCTTCTATAGCGTTAAACTGTGAAAAATATTTCACTATGATTTTTAGGTTTAGACAAAGTTTAATTGTTTTAACCCTCCAGTAGTGACATGAAAAAGAGGAACAACTTATAGGTAGGTCAGTCCAACAGATCAATATGCACATATGAGTTCCAACCGAGGTTGGTCAAGCAAACTTCTAATAAGTACTTTACAAAATATGTTTATTTAAAAAAATATAAGTAAACATTATATAAAAAAAAAACTTGCAAAATTAAAATACAGTTTTTCCTTGTCATTGGCCTCACACACCATACATCACCATATGATTTTCCATGAACTATAATACATAGGGCTTAAGTACGGTCAAACCTAAGGTTCATCAGCTCACAACAGTAAGTACTGTTCAAATTTTACAACAGTACAATATTCGCTGTTGTATTACTACTGTTACTATTACTTTTATTTCTGTTTTTTTGTAACAATATTTGCTCACTTATGTATCTAAAAGTTTATGCAAATAAATATATACTCTACTCTACAATTGGGCGTAACAGCATATGACCCATTAGGAGTATTAGAACCCAAGTTTTTTTGAGAGAAATTGAAAAAAATATCTGAGAGAACTTATTTGTTTTTCTTGTGGTCATCAAAGTCAACAAAGATTACTTTTTTTTCCATCTATTATTAATGATGCCATAAAAAAATTTTTTTGGTAATAAGCTCAGACCAGTACCGTAGAAATTTCACAACAGGACTTGTAGTAGGTCCAGTCAGATACTATACAAATTTTACGGTGTACAAGTTTTAGGTGTCAAAAAGCATGGAAATAAAGGAAAATTTGCACCAAAATAGTTTAAGATAAAAAGAGGTTTGAGTTAGGGAGATTGTCAAATTCACCAGTTTATTCTAAACCGTTTTGAGGTCTGTAAAATATATATTTATTAAAGAAAAAGAAACTTTGATGATACAGGACTTCACTCGACACTATACAAGACGCTACACTACCAAAAGTTTATTTAAGAGTTCTGTAGGATGGTGTACAAATTTGGTTCAGCTCATTATTCACACTTTAACCTCATATTGTTTTCCTTTTCTTTCTTCTCTAGACCCTTTTTTCAACCATCATTTTTAAAATTTTTCAACCGTTTTGAAATAATAATCCATTCAGGATGGGTCTCTCCTCATGATTGTGTCATGATCATTGCTGTATTCTAGTTTTGAAAGTTGCTTGCCTAGAATAGTAAAAAAATCATAGTGAAATATTTCTTACAGTTTAACACAATTCTATGTTACACTTCTGCAAAAGGTCCACTCAAGCACAAAAAAAGATCCCAATAGAAAATGTTGCCAAAATGGCAGTTACACACTTATCCAAAACAAACCTGACAAAAAACTTTCGAATATTTCAATTTATCCTCTATTAAGTCAGGTAATAGAGCACTTATCCACTTTCTTTTCCCTTCTTTGAGCTGATACCTAGTTCATTTTAATCAAGATGATTTTTTAAGGTCAAAATACTTGGCATTCCATCAAAACTAACATTATCAAGCTCTCCCCAGCTGCCACAATTCATAACAGCACAGAAACTAATAATAATGATTCAAACTGAGTAAAAAACTGGTAAAAAAGTTAAAAAAAACAAAAGTAAATAAAAACATAACCTGACTTTTGAACAAAACATGGTGGTCCCTTTTATTTGAGATTTACTGGCTTCAATTGATTTTTTTTAAGAAAAACGCATTTTTCCCATGTGTACAAAGGTTCAATACTTAAAACAGCATCTTTGTTGTAAATTAAATCGTTTCACTTTTTTTTTTAAATTACGTTTTTGTTAACATTGCGGCTTATGGGAAAACGCTTTGTTTGTCCTATGGCGACCATCTTGGATCGAAAAACAGCTGATCGTGACAGTTCGTTAGACAAGCTAATTAGGCGGGGTTTTTTGATAATTGAGCTAAAACAAGATCAGATACCAATAAAATCAAATATGACATTGTTTTCTTTAAGGTTAGGACACGTTTGCGACCAAGTCACCAAGGTTAGGTTAACAATTTCGACTTGCCAAAAGGACGACAAAGGAACTAATTTAAATGCATGTGACCTAAAATAAATACCAACTTCACCTAACCTCAAAATATTTAAACCAGTAGGAAACGGAATGCGTTTTGGAAATTAGCTCCTCTCGTGTTGGGAAAAGGGATAAAGAATTAGCGGGTTAATGTTACCCCTGAAGTTTCTTTTATAGTTTTGATTTACGCATTCTATAATTGACAAGGTTGACTGACTTAATTCTTCAGCCTACATTCAAACCATAACTTTGAAGACTTCTTACATTCATACGGAGGAAATATGAAGCGAAGGCGAAGCCTGCGACATTCTCATAATAATTAAAGGTTAGGTCGTAGTTGATGTATTTAAACTGTGCGAAACGGAAATACAACTTAACCATTGATGCATCATATAGACACTACAGTGTGCTGAGGATCAAGCAATTATAACCAAATTGTTGCGAATTGAATTGATAGGAATGGAATTATTTAATTTTCTACGATAATATGGTATTTTCTTTGACTGAAAGAATGAATAAACTGTAAAATATAAACATTTTTTAGCTATTTTTTTTTCATTTACAGGGTAAATTGTTATGACTACATCTCGCCTCAGACGCCGTTTGGAGGTTACAAAAAATCTGGATTCGGAAAAGACTTGTAAGTTTATATTTATTTATATAGGTAGAGAAATCGCGTATACCTCAACAAAATAATAACAACAAAACCCAAATTAGCGACTTCTCTACTAGTGCTTGTATTCTCTCAATCAGGCTTCAGGGTGATTTACAGACTTGCTTTTTGATCTAATCTTGATTTCATTAGTGTTACACAAAATTAAAACTCGACCCGAAAAATAGTATCAAATCTTAGAAAGGAATTATACCTACTGTCCATTGACGTGTAGCTCTATATGTCATTCATTAATATGGTTGGTTTTGAAACTTTATCTAAACTAAAATTAGCGAGATGGAAAGAGATACAAAAGACATATTGTTTTAGTTTTATTCTGTTTTAGAAACGTACGTTTATTTATCCAATACATCAAGTTTTTTACACAAAGTACACTCCCGAACCATTATACCGCGTGAACAGGTCCAAATCTAGGGGGCTTAATTTCCATTGGGGACAGAAAACAGATAAAGTATAGCATGTTTTAATAAGAGACAGTGATACGCCCGAGTCCCGTAGAAAACGTTTCAGATTTGACAAAAGTGATATGAACCTTGATAAATGAGTACAGGCGCAGGCAGTCGCAGTCGTCAAGGAGCGGACAACCTGAAACATTTGTTTGGGGCGAGAATTATTACTTGACTTTATTTAGTCCATCATACTAAAGGTGGACTATTAAAAACGTGAAAATTTTATTTTTTTAATGTTAATAAATGTGAATTATTTGGGTCCTTAATCACCTAAATCGGCAAATAAAATAAAGCGTCTGTGTGAATACACGATAACTCGAGAACACCTCGAAGGATTTTAATCCAATATGATACACAAGTTTTTTGTTGGCATTAGATTTTGGTCAAAAAGAAGGATAATTAACCAATTTTACCTTAAAACTATCAGTTATGTAACTTTACTTGTTGTATCGATTTTTGTTTCAAAGTGTTCCTTTTGTATTTAAAACATTTTTGCCGGTGGCGCATGTCGCTCTATGAAAAAAAGACCAGCATTGTTCTGGAATGATAAAAAATTAGATAAAATTCCTAGAGTGTCTGTTTAACGAGAAAAGATTTTTGCTACCTGTGACTTATTTTTCCAGTTTCAAACTTTTTTCTGTAGGTTTTCAGTTAGGTATTAAAAAGGTTTGCTTTGTATCTATTTTCGCCAGCGGGCATTTAGAGTATCATTCCTTCAATATTTTCTGAAAATTTGGCCTCCAACGCATTTACTCAAAAAATTTCTGCTCCTTTTTTCAAATTTTCGTTTGTGCTTTAAGGGGCACTACTAGTCATAGTTTTGATATTTGTCTGAGAAAAGTACCCAATGAGCTCACTACACCTACTTTTGAGGCTTCATGCCACCTCTGCCGCCCCCCTAATGTCTCGACCACCCTCCTGCGACCCAAAATTCACTCTGCGTTACTGTGGTCCACCAATTCCTTTGTTACGGTTGGACTAAAAATGCATTAAAAAACCGAAAATTAAATAATAGTTAGCTTACCTCTAGATAATTCCGTTTGTGTACCACCCCGTTTAATAAATTCACTTACATAAATCTGATTTTAGTTGACCTTTTGCATTCCGACTAGCGGCTTATACTGATATTTTTGCTAAACTGGCAACTCTGGTTTTACGTTTTTCTGCTTTCGCATGCCATCCTTATGGCCCATACAAAAGTCCTACCCCTAGAAATCTGATTTTAGTTGACCTTTTGCGTACCGAGTAGCGGCTCATACAGATATTTTTGCTAAACTGGCAACGTTGGTTTTACGCTTTTCTGCTTTCGCATCCTTATGGACCATACAAAAATGCTACCCCTAGATAGAAGGCTGGTCACGCTGTATAAGTTGTGGAAATAGTTTCTGTGATCTTTTCTTCCGCTGCCGCCAGTTTAATTTATTGCATCAGTCTAATCCGCCGTATCTCTTTTGCGCTCAAGGTGGGAGGGTTTGTAGATATTGTAGATTTCCTCCTTTACGAAGCGCAAGACGGCAACCACAAGTTTTTTTTTCTATGTCTATGCGCAGGGTAAACCTTGCACCTATGCCTACATGCCATTTTGTGCCCACGTTAACTGCAAAGTTATTAAGAATCGTAATTGAAACACATACTATCTTATAGTTTGAAAAACCCCGCAAATCGTTAATTTAGGCTTCCAGTTATAGCCCCATGCTAAGTATGTCACATCGCGCGTCTTTGGTTGGTCAAATCCAGAAACTTTGGGGGTTTTCTAGAGGTCTGTACAAGAAGCCACCACAAAACCCCCAATGATTCTTGAATAGACGCCTTTAGTTATGGTCTTATCCCAGATGGCTATAGCTAATCAACCAAACTATAATGCGCCTATGTCCAGGTGTGCCACGTGGAGGCACACATCGCGGTCGTTCTATTCCCATTTCCTATGGTTACAAAGCAGCTCTTTAGGATATGCCAATATGCACTAATTTTGTGGTATGGATAACGACCGTAGAGAATTTGTTTTAGAAATAACAGGAGTTTGGTCTAGTTTTCTTTAATAGTTACCTATCTAACAACTGTCAAGCTTTTGTAGGAGTTTTCTACTTCGTCAGGACTAAAATTAAAATAACAAAATGTTTATTTAAAAAAATTAAATCTACCTTACCTTTTAACGAGTTATTAAATTAATGTTAATTCTATTGTTGATGGTATAAACATATTCTGATTTGGATTGCTTGTATGATAAATGAAGAAATTTTTACTTGGACTGCTAGTATGAAAGTTGTATCAAGTTTGTAAAATAATTGTAGATCGTTGTTGTTTTCTTTTAATAATTTTTTTAAAAGTTTTCATTGTCATTGAAGAAAGGTATAAAAGTCATAACCAGGTTTGGGTGGAAAAATATTTTAGAAAATTTTATTTTAAATTAAGGATGCATTTATCATACAAGCAATATAAGAGTATGTTTATACTATCAACAATAGAATTAACATATTTTTAATAACTCCTTACAAGGTAAAATAGATTTAATTTTATAAAAGAAATATTTTGTTCTTTTTGTTACATTATTTTAATTTTATTCCTAACGAAGTAGGAAACTCCTACGAAAGCTTGACAGTTGTTAGAGAGTTAACTATTAAAGAAAACTAGACCGAACTCGTGTTATTTCTAAAATAAATGCACTAATGACAGCGAGGTTCAACAACGTAATCATCCTTCTAAAGACATACAATCACATGGCATGGAAGATTAGATCTTGTGTCAGCTTCTTTTTTTTATTCCCTGTCTAGCATACACTATTAATGCTATTATCTGACGCCCGAGTGCTAAAGATAGAAGAGTGGTTTGTTTTTGCTGTTAGACGTCACCCATGCAGATCTACGTACCAACGCAAGCACATAAATATCCCGTTAATTGTAAAACGGGCACGCCATCTATTCTCCGCACTCGAAGGTCAGGCATAGTATGCAATACCGAGCATCGTCTTGGTCGAGTTGTGATCTGTGTCATTTGTGACAATTACAAACGGTTAAAGCAAACACTACGTCCTTTCAACTAGTGTTTCCACCCCCGATGTGATTAATTTTCGAATTTTAAAATATGTATTTATTTTTGTTGTATTTTTAGGGGTGCCGATTCCCTTGATGACTATCTGGAGACCAAAGTCATTACCATCAAAGTGCCGTCCAAAAACTAAGACTAGGATGTAAGTGGATAAAAAATTTTCATATATCTTTTATATTTTTATAACATCGCATTACCGTTAATGTTTGTTTAGAACTATCGGATAAATTAAAATAAGTCTCTTTAATCTTATTTTTTATTTATGCAAGGTTAATTTTAGCTATTTTCTTTGGTTAAAAACAAAATTTCGGACATAACATTCAGCAAAATTGCGCGTCTATTTGTATGATCCCCCATAGTTTGTCATAAATGACAAATAAAAAATCGTCTAAGATCATAAAGGAAAATGGCATAACAGGCCTATGTTAAAAACGGAATTATTAAAAACGGGACATTACCAAAACCTTCATTCTTCAAAACAAGTTATGTATAAAGTCTTTTTTTAAAACCGCAGAAACTCAAAAAAGACAAAATCATAAAAAGGGTCGGGTGATTTCGACCGCTCAAAAAAAGGACAGGGGAGCTAATTAAAGGAAAAAAAGACATTTTTATTTGTTTATGTATTTTTGGGTGCAAAAACAACAATATTATTTGTTCCCGATTTAATTTGCCGCCAAACTTCCATAAGACCGATTTGTATGAGAGGAAGAAGGACGGAACCAGTATAAATAAAAAAAAGGAGAGAGTTGCTCATGCTAGGCCCGGTCCCTTTTTATGATTTCCTTTTTGATTTTGTCCGGTTTTGATAAAAGACTTTATAATAAACTTCGATTTTGCTCTTGTTTTGTTTTGATGAATGACGTTTTTGTATAATCTCCGGTTATTAAAAATTCTGTTTTTGCCATTGGACTGTTTACCATTTTCATTTATGATTTTTGTTTTTGTCATTTTCGGCGATTAGTTCAGGCCCTACGGGGTCCGATACTGCGTTTAATGATAGAAGCAATTGGTATGGATAGACATAAGACTGGCCTGAACATTTTACGAAAAGGAACCACCCCTGGCAGGCGGGTGGTCCCCCCCCTTAAACGTGCTTTTTACGGTTTTTTGCTAATAACTCGAAAACGTTCAACTTTTCTAAAAATATTCTAAAGATCATTTTGCAAGCGGATAAAATTTGCTTTCTAACCATGTACCTTGATGATGATGATGATGATTCATATATGAGTGGGCCTTGCAGCCCTTCCACTGTGACCACTAGTGGGTCTATTGTGGCTCACTTTTGAGTGGTTTCTCACCACTGTATGCCTAATCCTCCAAAAAGGTTAGCTATCAGTTTGGGTGAGACACTGTTCAGATCTTCTGAATCAATCTGAGGTTTACCGAAAGTGTTTTGACGTAAACGTGCAATAGCCGGACATTCGCACAGTACATGTCTAACTGTTTCATCATCCTCCAGACAGAGTCTACATTCGGTCTCTTCTGTTATTCCCATTCTGTGCATGGGTACGCTTAGTCGGCAGTGACCCGTAAAAAGTCCAGTCACTATACGGATCTCCTGTCTGGTAAGTCCAATGATATTTCTGGTTCTCTTCTGACAAGGTCCTTTAATGAATTCTTTAGAGTGAGCAAGTTCTGGTATATTCATCCAGTATTGTTGGAAGCTGTCCTCCATCCATCCCAATATGGTTAATTTAGCAGCATTGTATGATATGCCCAGGGATGGTTCGGGGCCGAAAAATTCGGCAGATGCCGCTTCCCTCGCTGCCTGGTCTGCGGCCTCATTTCCCTCGTGTCCAGAATGCCTTGGTATCCATACTAATGACACCTTATTAGCGCTACTAAGCGTATTCAGCGAGTCTCTGCAGTTCCTCACGGTTCTCGATGAGACCGTGTAGGAATCAAGCGCTTTTAAGGCTGCTTGACTGTCGGAGAAGAGTTTTATTGTCCTGTTGGTCCATTCGTGGTCAGTAATCCACCGAGCACACAGTTCAATGGCTACGAGTTCGGCCTGAAATATAGTAGCCAATTTGCCGAGACTATGTTGAATCTCGACTTTTTCTTGGATACTAACAAGTCCAGATCCAACGCCTGATGGCATTTTGGATCCGTCGGTATACCAGAAGCTATCGTTGTTTGAATAGTTGGTCCTGTTTTTTAACCATTCCTCCCTCTCTGGGAGTATAATGTTGTATAGCTTTCTGCTGTACACCGTGTTGGGCATGACGTCGGATATCATTCCTAGAGTTGCATCCAACTCTTGTTCCCTAATTAGGGCTGTTGATATCACTTTGTTTGCCCGGCCAGCCTGGTGGTTGGCCCTTATTCTATAAGTTGCTCTTCGTGCCTCCGCCTCTAAGAAAATGTGAAGCGGAAGTAAGTTTAGTAAGCATTCAAGCGCAGTCGATTGGCTAGAGCTCATTGCACCACATATGGCAAGACTGGCCTGTCGTTGTAAGCTGGTTAGTTTGGCTCTCGAGGTTCTTTGATGTCCCTTCTCAAACCAGACCATTGCACCGTACTCAATCATTGGTCTAATGACTGTTATATACAGCCAGTACATTTGTTTGGGGCTAGTGCCCCAGGTTTTTCCGCAAATTCTTTTGCACGTCCATAGGGACAGTGTGGCTTTGCGGATTACCTTTTCCAAATGGGCGTTCCAGCTGAGAGTTTTATCTAGGGTGACCCCCAGGTATTTACCCTCTGACGCAAATGCCGTTAAGCTCCGGAGGAGTCAGGAAGTCTAGCTTTCTTTTACGGGTGAACGGTATAATGATTGTTTTGCAGAGATTAACAGACATCTGTTCCCTATCACACCAGTCTTTTACCGTGTTTAGTACTTCTTGTATCTTTCCAGAGAACTCTTCTTCTGGAATGTCTTTAATGATTGCTCCTACGTCATCCGCGTAGCCCAATACCTCTACATCCAGCGATTCTAAGATGGCAAGAAGATCATCGACCCGCAGAGACCACAGGGGGGAGACAGAACTCCTCCTTGTGGACAGTCTCTAGCCGCTCTAAAACTTACCATCACCATTGTTAAGTGTGGTTTCAATCACTCGATTTTCGAGTGTGCACCTGATGAACCCTGTGATGGTGGATTCAACTCCTCGGGCGCACGCTGATTCAAAGAGGGAATTGGGTAGTGCATTGTTAAATGCTCCTTCTATATCAAGGAAGATGCCCACTGCGACGCCTTTTGCATCGAGGGTTTCCTTGATTTTTCCAACAAGGTTGTTAAAGCTAGTTCTGTAGACTTGCCTGCTTGGTATGCATATTGATTTGCATTAAGTGGATGGGCCGTTAAGGCGCCACCTCTAATATGTGCATCTATTATTTTTTCCAAGCCTTTCAACTGAAAAGAGGTGAGGCTTATGGGTCGGAGAGATTTTGGAGTATTATCTGCCCGACCCGCCTTAGGTATGTAAAGTACCTTAACTGTGGTCCAGCTAGTTGGAATATAATTCCATGCTAGGCTGGCCCTGTGTTAGCTCCCGCTAAATTTCGCGGCTGTTTTTAATTTTAAAACCACACAATTGGATGACGGACAGAGTACATTTTCGCGCATTTCGACATGCGCACCAACAATCAGCGAGATCCTTTTCTACCGCCTCGAGAAAATGGCGTGTTAATTTACTTTCTCCAACTATTTCAAATTTCTACACTTGAAAGTGCTCGATTTTGGTGTACTGAAGCATAAAACTGGAAACTTCAGCCCTTCAGCTACGTGGTGCCATCATTAGATCCAGAAAGGGGCCCCTAGAACGTGGAGAAATTGGCTGCAAAATGGTGAGTGCTTTGTTTCTGATTTCCGTTGTGTGGTACCAGCAATTAACTATGGACCTTTTGATTATTTCGTGATTTCGTATCAATATATTTATGTTTGTTCGCGCTTTCATTAATTAAAATATATACAGTCCACTGCAGTTATCGTTTTTCTACCTGCGGGCAAACACCCTGTACAGTTTCACCAGGAATGGTACTAGCACTTCCAGGCCTTTTTGTACTAGCACTGGAAGAATACCATTAAGCCCCGGTGATTTGTACGGTTTAAAAGACGTGAACGCCATTTTTATCACATTTGCGTTGATAATTTCTTTTGCAATTTTCCAATCCGCCTGTTTTGCAATTTTCCAGTCCGCCTGTTTTGGACGGTGTCCATGAGTCAATTGCTCAGGAGTATACCCGTTTTCAAGGAGCGTGCTTCCTGGGAAGTGGTGGTTTGCTAGTGCCTCCAGGGACTCCCTTTCAGATCTTGTAAAAGTGCCGTCAGAGAGCTTTATTGCGCAGAGTCTGTCCGCGGGCTCTTTGGACAGAATTTTGTGAATTCTTGTGGTGTCAGGAACATTAGTGAGTCCGTGACAAAACCTCCTCCACGACTCTCTTTTGGCACTTCTAATCTCCTTGTTGTATTCGCTAAGGGAGGCACGATAGATTTCCCAGTTACCCGTCTCCTTCGCCCGATTGAATAGACGTCTGACCTCTTTTCTTTTTTTGAACAGAGAGTTGTTCCACCAAGACATACCGCGATTATCAGTTTTGGTTTTAAGAGGTGAGTTTTCGTGATATGCTGAATTCAGCTTTTCTTGGAGGGATTTAGCACATCCACTCCAATCTGTACTTTTTGGATCTCTATATCTAATTGTTTTTGTAGATCCCATGCCGACGGTGAATTGTATATGAGTATGGTCTGACAGAGAGGGCTCATCTGTAACCCTCCAGTCGGTGATTTTATTGCTAATTAGTTTTGTGCTTATTGTTAGATCTAGTACCTCTGCCCTATTTTGGCCGACAAAGGTTGGTTTGGAGCCAACATTATTAACGAAAAGCCCCTCCCCTATAATGTAGTGGAACAGATACTCACCCCTCCTGTTGATATCAGTGCTACCCCACGCTGTGTGGTGCGCATTCGCATCACAGCCTAGAATGAGCTGTACGTTCCTCTCTTTGCAATATGCAACCAGGTTTGCTGCCTCTGGTGTAGGGGGCAGTGGTGCTTCTCTGTCACCCGGGAAGTATGCAGTGCAGACAACTAGTTCTGTCATGCCCTGTTCGCCAGGGACAATAAATCGTAGCGCTGCTAGGTCATCAGTGCAAAAGTCTGAAAGGACAAAGTAGTTAATATATTTTATTATAAGAATAGATGCTCGTGGTCTATTACCCGAGTTATGTGTGATGATGTTACCAAGAGTCCAGCTACTTGGTTCGTACTTGATAGCCACGGTTCTTGCAACAGAGCAATGTCTAACCTCTGTTGCTTGAAAACTCTACCAAGAGTGTACGTTGCTGTCTTGGTATGGCGTAGATTTATTTGTATCAAGTGCAGGCCTTGCTGTTGACGTTGTTGTGCGCCTGCCATTTTTATTTTTATTTTGTTCATTGCCTATATTTAGGCGGTTGTCTGGGGAGGTTCGCGATTGCCGCTGCCTCCTCCAGGAGGGTCCCGTCGTGGGCCCTTTTTGTAGGTGGGTTTACCGGGAATGTTCTTCCCTTAACCCTTCTTCTTCCCCTCTTTTTTAGCGGTTTTTGTGGGGGGCTTCTTTACCGCCTTCCCACTGGGGTCTTTTTGTTGATCCCCTTTTGCTCCTTGGACATTGGTTTGTCCTTTAGGAGGTTGTTTTGCTTTTTGGGCGCCCATTCCAGATGGTTCTGCTGACCCAGACCCACGCCCCCTGCCTCTGGTTCGGAAGATTACTCTTTCAAATCCAAAGAAGGGCCGCATGTCTAGGATTTCCAGGGCCTGCATCGACAGTCCGTCAATGGCGAATGTCCATGTTTGGCCCGGTCCAGAGGCTTCACTGTTCAGGGTTACCCAGTCAGCAGTGTTTAGGCCATTATTTTGCGCACTGAAGCATGTACCTTAGTACCCTCTAAACGCAGTGGTGCACGTTCCATAGGCCTACGAAAAATGGAGAAAATGTTTAAAATATGTTTTTTTTTTATTTTTCTTGTGGCATTTTGTATCCTTAACACATTGTTTTTTTCAAAAAAAGTATTTTTGTTCAAAAACCCATTGTATACAGTTAAATATTTAATCAGTTAGACATAACTTTTTAAAACAGCCGCTTTGAAATAAAAATAAATGTGTTTGTAGAAAACTATTGAACAATCATTTTTGTAACTCAGTAAATAATACTGAGTAAAATTTTTTTTTTTTATTAGTATTAACTTAAAACCCTATTTTTCGAGTTGAATTCATTTAAATTGGGGGGAGAGGGCATGCCCCCTTTCGCCCCCTCAAAAATCTATTACAGTATTTTTCTAATTATTTGTAAACTTAACTTAACTTGGTCAAAAACAACTAAGTAATAGTTATTGAGGCTGACCAAATAAACTCTTTAACGATGTTTCACACGCCCCCCTTATATCAGTGGCGCACCTTTTATAGGCATTTACATAAATGAGAGGTGTGGAAAAAACAATTTTACCCTTTTTCGTAACCCAATGGAACGCGCACCACTGCCGTCAGAGGGTACTAAGGTACATTGTTAAAAAGGAAATTGTATCCGCTTGAAAAATAATATCCAAAAGATATTTGTAAAAGTTGACTGTTTTCGAGTTATTAGCACCCCTGCCAGGGTTGGGGGGAACCAACCCCTGCCAGGGTTGGGGGGAATCACCCCCCTGCCAGGGTTGGGGGTGGTTCCCGTTCGTAAAATGTTCGGGCGAGTCTTATGTCTATCCATACCAAGTGTGTTGCTTCTATCATTGATATGAATTTCGGATGCAGGGCCTGAACTAGATGGATAGTATTCATTTGTATAAGCCACCGTATTGCTAAAATGCAATCAACTACAAGCCGCCAGTTAAATGTCAATAGAGAACAGGATTAACTGTTCGTTCGTTTTATTGGCTCTGTCCGCTTAATGCAGACAATTTGCCACTCAAATCGGTGGCCACCAAGATAATCTGACTCGAAGTCACTTGGTGCCCGGAGAAAAACAACCTATTCACTTTCACATTCATACTACATGAAGATCCAGCAGGTCGGCCCGCTAAGCACCCGCACGGCAGGCAATTTTCTTTTCTCAAGGAGCAAAACTAAAATAGTTTTGCTAACGATCAATCGATGTCGAAGATAAGGCGTTTCCTGTCTCCGGTGGATCTGTATTCAAAAACGGATACTTGGTTTGGGCTTGTGTGGCTGGCATGGAGATCGAACCCACCAATAAACATAAGGACAGAAAAACAATTTACGGCGACAAAAATCTAAAATTTGATTTTATGTGATAATATGATCGTAAATTCTTATGAGTAGTACATAGATAGCGATTTTGATTAAAGAAAAGAATTGCATACTTATTTATTGCTGTATTTAAAATTAGCAAATTTTTTTCTTTAACATAACATCTACATCTTCATTATTCATATCATCATCGCTATCATCATCCTTATCTTTACCATCTTCTTTCTACCTTTCTTATTTCCACACCACTCCATTTCATTATTTTTTCTCGTTTTTTTCGCTTGTTGGTCACGGTAGGGTCAGATGATACCAACATCTAGTTAAATATATCACTATTAGTGTTAATTCATCAGATTTTCCTATAGTAATATTGTCGAAATTTCTTATACTCTTTATGACCCATCTCAATTACATCTTCTGACAGTACTACTACTGGCAAAGGTAGCGTTTTTATTTTTTATACAGCAATAGTTATGAACTCATTTTATACCATCCAAAAAGGATATATATACATATATACATTTATATATATATATATATATATATATATATATATATAGATCCTTATATCATTATTGCTTCCATTTAAAACGCATCGTTATTGCGTCTCCAAGAAAATGTCTGTTTTTTAAAGGTTTTAATAATATATATTTCAGTTTTTGAAATTTCTGGATTAGTCGTCTATTTTTCGTAATTTTTGGGCTAAAAATAGCAATATACGAAAAACTGTACAAACAAACATTATTGCTTCCAATTATTTGCCATTCAATGTTGCGTCCCTTGTATAATTTTTGACACTTTCTTATCAAAATTGCGTCCACATCGTATAATTTTCGCTTAGCTTGGTATCATTGTTGCGTCAGCGCGCTTGCCAAATTTTATGTTAATAAGGAAACAAAGGAAATTGTGTGAGTCAACGCAACGGCCAGATATTTATTACAAATCAGTTTTAGTTTTGTTAGTTCTAGAAATTCGAGCTACGTAGATTTCAATTCAATCAATTTTTGCTTTCAAATGTTTTAATTTAAAGCTAAAATTCCAAATAACAACTAAGAATTCCAGGTTATAATCGACATTTTCGTTTCAAATGCTTAAGTATTATTTTAAAAATATTGTTTGATAAGCACCTTGTTAACAAATAAGAAAATTATTACCTACCATGTTGTTTCTTCTTCATCCCTCTTTTCATTTATCGATATTTTCTTGCCCGATATTGGATTCGTATATTGACAGAAGGCTCAAAACACAGGTGTGACAAAATTGTTAAAACTTGCAGAGCTCCCATATCTTGCACGATTTTTTACATTTCCTTTAATGGCTTAAATTAACAGTCAGCTAAACAAAGTTAATTATTTCTTTGGTCAATTTGTCTTTAGTTTGAACCGAACCAAAGAACCGTGCCAATTTCTTATGGATCGTGGGCACCCGTTTAAATTCTTTAAATTTTAATATCGGTCTTGAATAAAAGTAGTTATACTACTTGGTGTGCAGTCAGGTGTGATGGCCTGCCCCGTTTTGCGCTTGTTTTCCTTAAGGAGTGGTTTTCATATGTACACTTGTTGACTACTTATGTACACATGTTGACTGAAAACTTCTTAATTCTGCATTATAAACGCAGCTTCAATAACTTCAATTTTCGCCGATGCGACTCCTTATGAAAAACTTTACCGTCAGGCCATTGAATCCTCTGATCATTTGACCATGCATGATCCGCTAAACAGGATTTTTCAATATCTCCTAATTGGGTACTTTTTAAACGTTCATTTACTCTAACCTGAAGATGGCGTTTCGTTTCACCTACATATGATTTACCACACTCACACGGGAGTTGGTAAATACATTTCTTATTATTTGAGGGATTTTCTGATTGTGTTTTAGTTACAAAACTTTTAATCGCAGTGGCGAAGCGTACGGGTAGACAAGGTAGACAGTGCCTACCCAAAATTTTGGATATTATTACATAAAAATATTCCTTAATGCTATTTATTGTTTGTATATTATTTATTATTTAACAACTAAAAACCAAAAGTAATGACAATCCTGGTCCCGCCGCACGGCCCGCCCCTCTCAACTAAAGTGCGCTTCGAAAAAAACACGGTGTAGATGATGTAGACGTATTAAAAATTGTATTCTAAAATCACTGCTATAGGGTACAGTTCAACGCAAAAGCGCGACAATTTGGCGGGGGAGAGAGCGCGTGGCAAAGACATTCGGCTATTTGTCTACTGTAGTCGGCCAGCTAGATAGTGCGTGCATTTCGTATATAATTAGTTTATATCGAAGCGCAATATTTTGCTGAGCCTAAGTATACTCGACTCTGCGTGTATATTTTGTTTTGATTTAAATCGACGTCTTTTTATTATAAGCTTTTATTTAGCTTCAGATGTTCTGTCTAACTATCTATCAAATCTTGTGAAGCGTTTCTGACACACTTCCCATTATTCGATTTGAATGAAATTTGGTACACACATAGTGGTCCCAAGACAATACAACATTAAGAAAAAGATATCCTCCGCCCCTACCCCCACCCCTTCTATAGAAAAATGTATTTTTGACACACTTCCCGTTAACCGATTTGGATAAAATTTGGTATACACATAGTGGTCCGATGATAACACAACAATAACACCCCCTTCCATAGAAAAAATTTATTTTGACACACTTCCCGTTATCCGATTTGGATGAAATTTGGTATACATATAGTGATCCGACGACAATACAATATTAAGAAAAAAATATCCTTTGTGTAAATGGGTAATAGGGAGTATGGAAATACTACGTATATAGTTTCCATACGTATGTGTCGGTGTCGACGCCAGACAAAATTAATTGTTTAATTTTTCTATTTTTGTGTACATAAAATTTCTAATATCCAAATTTTAAGGAAAGTGTTCTTGACCATTTTACTACTAGTAAAATACGCAGACTAGTATTTTTAAGACAGTTTGAGAGTTACTGTACACTATTAATATAAATATTTGTTGTACTTTTTATGCAAAATAAAAATATATTTTTTTTGTAATTTTTTTTCATTTCTTCTGTCAACCTTAAAAATATCCTTACGCCTCGCCACTGCCTTATCAGATTTCCCGATAAAAAAACTGTTTTTATATTATAGTGTTTGGCTTTCGTCTTATGTTTTCTGAAATCCCTTAAACATAATAATATGGAATGTTAATAACACCCAACGGATTATTATTTTGAGAATTTCCCACATTTGGTTTGTTCTTAAATTTAGAGATCGTTGAGTTTATTAATTTCTCGGAATAACCATTCTGTTTTAAGTCCTTTTAAATGTTGTAGATTTCGGTGGTTAATTCTTCATTATTACTACAAATATTCACGACTCTTAAATACAAACTTCTTATAACTCCTTGTTTTGTAGCAACAGACTGATTAGACTTAAAATTTAGGTACTGTCCCGTTTGTGTATGTTTCCTATATACAGTGTGTATATTTATTGAATTTATTTTGTTTTTTTTTTAATTTGGCCTAAAGGCACTATTTATATGGATGGGAAAAATGGTTTCCATGAAATTTGTAAAATTTTGATATAAAAGTAAAATAATTTGACGAATATTAAGTTTATACATCTTGTCAAACACTATTAGCCAAAACTGACATTTAATAACATACTAGAACGTTTTTCTACGTTGTCCGACGCCTATTCTACACCTCCTTCGATCCTGATAATATGTCAGGTTCTTTTGACTCATTGATCTTTGGATTGACTGTTGCCATTCCAGTTTAGGACGCCCTCCTTTTCTGCGCCCTATTGGTTGCCATTCTAGAACCTGCTTTGGTAGTCTTTCGTCATTCATCAGTTGTACATTGCCGTACCATATCAGTTGTCTTTTAGTGATGTCATCTTCCCTCGATTCCCATTCTTTTATGGTCTCATTTCTTATATGATCTGTTCTAGATATTTTCATTTATCTTCTTATTGCATCCATTTCGGCACTTTCCATTTTTGTTTTGTATTTTTCTGTTACGCGTCAAGTTTCTATTCCATACAGCAGCATGCTTTTCACCATTGTTTCATGTATGTAAAATTTTACTACTACTATGTCGGTTTAGAACGTTTTTCTACGTTGTCCGACGCCTATTCTCCACCTCCTTCGATCAATGTAAAATTTTACAATATTTTTTATCTTTCTGCTCTAGTCTGGTTTTAACTCACTTGATTCGTTTCTAATACATAAATACTGAGTCTTGTCTACGTTCACGGTTAACCCACACTTTTGTTATTTTTCCGTTAACTTTCTCATCATATACTCCATGTCTTCTTTATCATTAGCCACAATTACTTGGTCGTCAGCAAACTGTAGTGTGTATATGGTAAATTGGTCGTTAAGTGGTATTCCCATACGTTTTCAGTTTTTTAGAGCTACTACTACTACTACTTGAACCTTTCGTTACCAGGAATTCTTTTGAAGTTGATTTCCAATTTTTTTTAGATTTTGACCCTTTATATAGTTCTTTTATTGCTTTTATGTATGTATGATTGATATTAGTTTGCTCTTACATTGTCCATAATTTTTCCACTGGAACGGTATCATATGATTTTTGTAGGTTCACAAAGGTAACATGAGTCTCTATGTTTCTGGCACTTCTTTTCCCAATTACCTGTGTAAGACAAAAACATTTATCACTACAAGATCTGCCTGCACGAAACCCACTTTGCTCTTCTTCTTGTTCATGAAAATCATTCTCTGTTAGATTCTTAAGAATCCTACCCTACAATCTATTTAGTATAATGGTTACGGAAATTTATCTGTAATTATTGCAATCCAGCTTGTTTCCTTTTTTATGTATTGAGGATACGAATACAATTTTTCAATCAGTGTGAGATATAGCGTATATTCCCGCGGGTCCGCTAGCTTTTCCGTATTTAAGCTTTTTAATACTATTCTTTATCATTTCTTTTTTGATGATTACTTCCTCTCCATGTACTTCTATGTCTCTCATCGGGAAGGCTGACAGATATTTCGGTCTCGTTTCCTGCAGCAGTCTCTTGTAGTGTTCTGTCCATTGTTCTGATTTGATGATCTGATTTACTTTTTCTTTGGTTGGGTTTTTTACCGTAGAAATTAATTTTCATACTTTGCCTACCTCCTACGTGTGTATTTGTATTGTGGAATTTTTTTCCGTGCGTATCAAATTCATTAGCTGTCTTCTGATTTCCCTGTAGATTCCTAGGTCTCTTTGGTCTTTAGTACTGAGCCATTCCGAGTATGGGCGTTTTTCCTCCTTGACCATTTCCTGTATTTCCTCCGTCCACCACATCTTATTGCTATTTCTTTTATCTTGGTACACAACAGCTTCTTTGCTTGCTTCTATTAAGCTTTTTACTATGTTTGTATATGTTTCTTCAAATAAGTGTTCTGTATTTATTAATTTTTTATCTAATCGCTTCTGATACAATATTTGCGTACGAGTTCGATTTCTAGACTTCTAAAGTTGTATTTTTGATTTTCTTTACTCTTACTACTCTCACCTCTATTTATTTTTTCTGAAAGGGAATAATATTTTTGCTTTTACCAAATGGTCGTCAGATCCACAGGTATCACCACGAAGTAATCGCACATCATACCACTTTCATTCCGAGTGTTGTCCACCTATGGCATAATTAGACTTAAGATTTCTTGATGCCTGAATGCCCATATATTTTTAAAAAATCATTATTTTTAAGTTGTAGGTTCACACCATTGCATCAGTCTGAAGCGATCATCATTTTTTACTTCCTCTCCAAATGGTGTTACAATTTTGCTTTGGGTTTGTCTATCAGTTCGATTATTAAAATCACCAACCATAATTATTTCCCTGGTAGTGCCGATTTTGGTGGTAGTCTCATCACGTTGGTCGAAGAACATTTGTTTTGTAGCTAATCTTTCGTCATCTGATGGTGTGTAGGCTATTATTATGCTTGTATTATGTCCAAGCATCTTCGTGTTAACTCGAGGTATGTTTTTATTAATGCACTCGTAGTCTGTAATCTTATTTTTGAGGTTTTTCTTGATCAATACAGATACCCCTTTGGCTGCTCTCCTTTATTTTGGGACTCCAGTAAATATGTGAACAAAGTTACCGACACTACTTGTACATGTTCTTTTCGTTTTTGTCTCTGTGAGTGCAATAATGTCTATTTTACTATTCTTTACTTCGGTTGCAATAATGTCCAACTTTTGGTTCACTCCCTGTACGTTCCATTTAGCTATGTTCAGAGTCCTTTGGTTTTACTTTTTTCTCTTCGAGAATTTTAGGCCATTGCTCCGAGGCTTTGTTTGGGGTTTTATTTATTTTATTTAATAACAACTTTGAGTTATTTATTTTGTTTCCAATGGCAACTTTTTATTTAAAAACTTCAGAAGGTTCATTGTAATTAGATATGTTTTAAAGAAAAAACTAAGTTGAGTTCTATCTTCTTTATTTTTTTATTACTTCATCATGAAGGCTGATTTTTCAAACACTCGAGAACTCTAGATTTTTCAACCCTTGAAGAAGAAATTAGAGTTTATGTTTCTGCTGAGTCCAGAAACAAAACCCAAAAATTGACAAATTTTCATGAAAAACTCGGAAAAACGACCCTGCAAACAGAGAAAGACCCTCAATGTACATAACAGCTTCTTTGCTTGCTTCTATTAAGCTTTTTACTATGTTTGTATATGTTTCTTCAAATGAGTGTTCTGTAGTTATTAATTTTTCATCTAATCGCTTCTAATACAATATTTGCATACGAGTTCGATTTCTAGACTTCTAAAGTTGTATTTTTGATTTTCTTTACTCTTACTACTCTCACCTCTATTTTTCTGAAAGGAAATAATATTTTTGCTTTTACCGAATGGTCGTCAGATCCACAGGTATCACCACGAAGTAACCGCACATCATACCACTTTCATTCCGAGTGTTGTCCACCTATAGCATAATTAGATTTTAGATTTTAATGAATTGTAGATTTCTCCAGGGTGAAGTCCCTGAACCATTGTTAAAGGAGAAGAAACGAAAAGTCCTGCTTACTTCACAAATATTTTATTGTCTAATCACGACGCGTTTCGGTTTTTTAAAAACCATTATCAAGTGGCCTGGTAGACAGTTAAGAATCATCTTTGAAACAAATGAAAAACTGGAACACACAAAAATAAAAAATTAAAAAACATTTAAAATAGTCTAAAACAACATACAGATTAAAAATCAGTCAAACGGACATAAACACGTAATTTTTATTTAGAGAGATGCAATTTAAAAGTAAAAATTTCGCGAATTCGAACACAATTTCTTTTATATTCCTATATCAATTATTAATGGTGTAAAAGGGTGGGAAAACTATAATGAGACACCCTGTACGTTCCATTTAGCTATATTTAGCTATAGTCCTTTGGTTTTACTTTTTTGTCTTCGAGAATATCAGGCCATTGCTCCGATGCTTTGTTTGGGGTTTTATTTATTTTATTTAATAACATACTTTGAGTTATTTACTAATTTTGTTTGCAATGGCAACTTAATCCTAGGCTTTATTTAAAAACTCCAGAAGGTTTTAAAGAAAAAACTAAACTGCGATAAATAACTTAGACATACGTCATTATTAACATCTCAGCAAAATTAGTTCTTATTCAGAAAGGTACATCGTTTCCACATTGCAAGTTTTTTTATTTGAGTTAGCATTACGACTTATTAAAAATCGCTTGGTTTGCCTTCCATTCCACATAGGTATGCATTTTCTAAGCACACGATGACACAGACAGTTTCATGCTAGGTGACAGGTAATCCTCTACCAGTTTACCATCTTCACTGGGTCGTCTCTATCCATCAGTATGTAAACACTTTGAACTCACACATCCGACTGATTATTTTGGAGCCAAAATAACTGTATATATCCAAGAAATGGCGCAAAAATAATGTTGGCCAATCCGGTATCAAAAATATACAGAGAAAATATATAGATAGACAGAAAACTCAAAGTTTAAACATTAAACATAAATCTTTTGTATATTCTCGTTAAATGAAAATAAGAAAATAATTTCAATTCTGGTCAAGGGATTTAGATATTGCAAACTCCTAAAATACAGGAATATATTAAATAATAATAAACACAATGTTGCCAAATCTGTGGAAGCAAGAATGATAGAGAAGTAAAACCAAAAAAAGTATACAAAAAGGAGTGTCGCCTCTACCGGAATTATCTCAAACTAAAAATATACACCGGATTTTATTTAGTTATCATTATTGCGTCCGATTTTTTGCGGGTTTTTTTGGCGCCAATGCTTTAAATTTTGAAGTAGAAAAAAATAAGACATAGCATATTATAGCTCTCTAAAAGAGCTAAAAATCTGTCTGATTGTCATTGTAAAAATCTTCTCTGTTCGCAAATAACATGCGATTGCACTATTGCGTCCGGTATTCGGACGCAACAATGTCGTTGAAGCAATAATGATATGGATTTTCGTTAACACGGACGCAACAATGATAGAAAGTTATATATATATATATATATATATATATATATATATATATATATATATATATATAGATCCTTATATCATTATTGCTTCCATTTAAAACGCATCGTTATTGCGTCTCCAAGAAAACGTCTGTTTTTTAAAGGTTTTAATCATATATATTTCAGTTTTTGAAATTTCTAGATTAGTCGTCTATTTTTCGTAATTTTTGGGCTAAAAATAGCAATATACGAAAAACTGTACAAACAAACATTATTGCTTCCAATTATTTGCCATTCAATGTTGCGTCCCTTGTATAATTTTTGACACTTTCTTATCATAATTGCGTCCACATCGTATAATTTTTGCTTAGCTTGGTATCATTGTTGCGTCAGCGCGTTTGCCAAATTTTATGTTAATAAGGAAACAAAGGAAATTGTGTGAGTCAACGCAACGGCCAGATATTTATTACAAATCAGTTTTAGTTTTATTAGTTCTAGAAATTCGAGCTACGGAGAATTCAATTCAATCAATTTTTGCTTTCAAATGTTTTAATTTAAAGCTAAAATTCCAAATAACAACTAAGAATTCCAGGCTATAATCGACATTTTCGTTTCAAATGCTCAAGTATTATTTTTAAAATATTAATTTCCTTGTTTGATAAGCACCTTGTTAACAAATAATAAAATTATTACCTACCCTGTTGTTTCTTCTTCATCTCTCTTTTCATTTATCGATATTTTCTTGCCCGATATTGGATTGGTATATTGACAGAAGGCTCAAAACACAGGTGTGACAAAATTGTTAAAACTTGCGCTCCCATATCTTGCACGATTTTTTACATTTCCTTTTAATGGCTTAAATTAACAGTCAGCTAAACAAACTTAATTATTTCTTTGATCAATTTGTCTTTTGTTTACGAAATATGATTATTTTTCTTTGAACTTGTTTGAACCGAACCAAAGAACCGTGCCAATTTCTTATGGATCGTGGGCACCCGTTTAAATTCTTTAAATTTTAATATCGGTCTTGAATAAAAGTAGTTATACTACTGGGTGTGCAGTCAGGTGTGATGGCCTGTCCCCTTTTTATCCTAAGGCGCTTGTTTTCCTTAAGGAGTGGTTTCCATATGTACACTTGTTGACTACTTATGTACACATGTTGACTGAAAACTTCTTAATTCTGCATTATAAACGCAGCTTCAATAACTTCCATTTTCGCCAATGCGACTCCTTATGCAAAACTTTACCGTCAGGCCATTGAATCCTGTGATCATTTGACCATGCATGATCCGCTAAACAGGATTTTTCAATATCTCCTAATTGGGTACTTTTTAAACGTTTATTTACTCTAACCTGAGGATGGCGTTTCGTTTCACCTACATATGATTTACCACACTCACACGGGAGTTGGTAAATACATTTCTTATTATTTGAGGGATTTTCTGGTTGTGTTTTAGTTACAAAACTTTTTATCGCAGTGGCTAAGCGTACGGGTAGACAAGGTAGACAGTGCCTACCCAAAATTTTGGATATTATTATTACATAAAAATATTCCTTAATGCTATTTATTGTTTGTATATTATTTTACAACTAAAAACCAAAAATAATGACAATCCTGGTCCCGCTGCACGGCCCGCCCCTCTCAACTAAAGTGCGCTTCGAAAAAAACACGGTGTAGATGATGTAGACGTATTAAAAATTGTATTCTAAAATCACTGCTATAGGGTACAGTCAATGAAAACATTGGTACAGTTCAACGCAAAAGCGCGACAATTTGGCGGGGGAGAGAGCGAGTGGAAAAGACATTCGGCTATTTGTCTACTGTAGTCGGCCAGCTAGATAGTGCGTGCATTTCGCATATAATTAATTTATATCGAAGCGCAATATTTTGCTGAGCGTAAGTATACTCGACTCTGCGTGTATATTTTGTTTTGATTTAAATCGACGTCTTTTTCTGCAGTTAGGGTTTTCATCATATACATAATATTCCAATACCCACGGTAATTGCCAATTCATGATGCAAATATGAGTCGTTGCGGTCCTTAAGCAAAAATGACCTGATTGGTTGCTTTCAAACATATATGCATATTATTTCCTTCTAGTACGAATTATGGCAATACCTACGGTACCTTATGATGTATAATGCAAACATATTTGAAATAGCAATGTCAGTGGGTATAAGTCTATCCTTTTTCCGGCCCTTAAGATAGTGTCCTAATTGGTTATACTTTTACGAATACATATTTTATTCTTGTATTCGTCACGTCAAATCATCGGCTCAGAGTTGACAAAAACTCTATCTATGTAAATTTGGTGTGCATTTTTCGTATCTTTATTTCTGAATGTTTGCATCAAATGCCAGCCATTGTGTAAATGGGTAACAGGGAGTATGGAAATACTACGTATATGGTTTCTATACGTATGTGTCAACGCCAGACAAAATTAATTGTTTAATTTTTCTTTTGTGTACATAAAATTTCTAATATCCAAATTTTAAGGAAAGTGTTATTGACCATTTTACTACTAGTAAAATACGCAGACTAGTATTTTTAAGACAGTTTGAGAGTTACTGTACACTATTAATATAAATATTTGTTGTACTTTTTATGTAAAATAAAAATATATTTTTTTTTGTAATTTTTTTTTCATTTCTTCTGTCAACCTTAAAAAAATCCTTACGCCTCGCCACTGCCTTATCATATTTCCCGGTGAAAAAACTGTTTTTATATTATAGTGTTTGGCTTTCGTCTTATGTTTACTGAAATCTCTTGAACATAATAATATGGAATGTTAATAACACCCAACGGATTATTATTTTGAGAATTTCCTACATTTGGTTTGTTCTTAAATTTAGAGATCGTTGAGTTTATTAATTTCTCGGAATAACCATTCTGTTTTAAGTCCTTTTAAATGGTGTATAGTTCTGTGCGTTAATTCTTCATTATTATTCATTAGTGTGTGTATGTTTCCTATATACAGTGTGTATATTTATTGAATTTATTTTGTTTTTTTTTTATTTGGCATAAAGGCACCATATAAATGGATGGGAAAAATGGTTTCCATGAAATTTGTTAAAATTTTGATATAAAAGTTGTAAAATAATTTGCCGAATATTAAGTTTATACATCTTGACAAACACTATTAGCCAAAACTGACATTTAATAACATACTAGAACGTTTTTCTACGTTGTCCGACGCCTATTCTACACCTCCTTCGATCCTGACAATATGTCAGGTTCTTTTGACTCATTGATCTTTGGATTGACTGTTGCCATTCCAGTTTAGGACGCCCTCCTTTTCTGCGCCCTATTGGTTGCCATTCTAGAACCTGCTTTGGTAGTCTTTCGTCATTCATCCGTTGTACATTGCCGTACCATATCAGTTGTCTTTTAGTGATGTCATCTTCCCTCGATTCCCATTCTTTTATGGTCTCATTTCTTATATGATCTGTTCTAGATATTTTAATTGATCTTATTGCATCCATTTTGGCACTTTCCATTTTTGTTTTGTATTTTTCTGTTACGCGTCAAGTCTATTCCATACAGCAGCATGCTTTTCACCATTGTTTCATGTATGTAAAATTTTACTACTACTATGTCGGTTTAGAACGTTTTTCTACGTTGTCCGACCACCTCCTTCGATCAATGTAAAATTTTACAATATTTTTTATCTTTCTGCTCTAGTCTGGTTTTAACTCACTTGATTCGTTTCTAATACATAAATACTGAGTCTTGTCTACGTTCACGGTTAACCCACACTTTTGTTATTTTTCCGTTAACTTTCTCATCATATACTCCATGTCTTCTTTATCACTAGCCACAATTACTTGGTCGTCAGCAAACTGTAGTGTGTATATTGTAAATTGGTCGTTAAGTGGTATTCCCATACCGTGGACTCTACGTTTCCAGTTTTTTAGAGCTACTACTACTACTTGAACCTTTCCTTACCAGGAATTCTTTTGAAAGTTGATTTCCAATTTTTTTTAGATTTTGACTCTTTATATAGTTCTTTTATTGCTTTTATGTATGTATGATTGATATTAGTTTGCTCTTACACTGTCCATAATTTTTCCACTGTAGGTCCACAAAGGTAACATGAGTCTCTATGTTTCTGGCACTTCTTTTCCCAATTACCTGTGTAAGACAAAAACATTTATCACTACAAGATCTGCCTGCACAAAACCCACTTTGCTCTTCTTCTTGTTCATGAAAATCATTCTCTGTTAGATTCTTAAGAATCCTACCCTACAATCTACTTAGTATAATGGTTACGGAAATTTATTTGTAATTTTTGGAATCCAGCTTGTTTCCTTTTTTATGTATTGAGGATATGAATGCAATTTTCCAATCAGTATATTCCCGCGGGTCCGCTAGCTTTTCCGGATTTAAGCTTTTTAATACTATTCTTCCTCTCCTTCTTCCTCTCCATGTACTTCTATGTCTCTCATCGGGAAGGCTGACAGATATTTCGGTCTCGTTTCCTGCAGCAGTCTCTTGTAGTGTTCCGTCCATTGTTCTGATTTGATGATCTGATTTACTTTTTCTTTGGTTGGGTTTTTTACCGTAGAAATTAATTTCCATACTTTGCCTACCTCCTACGTGTGTATTTGTATCGTGGCATTTTTTTCCGAGCGTATCAAATTTATTAGCAGTTTGAAGAAAGTTGACGTCCTTAGAATTTACAGTGAGGAAGGGTTAGTGGGAAATAAGGACAACGTTAGAGATTTAACCCTCTTTGTTTTCTGGCGACGTTTCGACGGTTGTTTTCCGTCTTTTTCAAGCTATAAAACAAACACAATAAAAATGTAGAATGACGTTAGAAGACAATATTATTATACATTCATAAATATTATAATTATATAAAGCTAATAGGTTTATATTAGGATATATTTTTCTGTTGTTTTTAAGTTTTTTTATCTATTTTATTTGTTATTACCATTTTTTTTATAATTTTTTATTTTATTTTATTTTATAACTATTTTTATAGATTTTATCTATTTAAATTCTTATTATAATTTTTTTAATAGCACCATGACATTAAAATCAATTCGATTGTAATAGTTTGTTAGGTAATATTGACATTAATTAGTTTTATTTTTTATTTATGGATCTACTGGTATGGATTTTAATTTTAATAACTTACCCTTAAAATTAATGGGTTAACACGTAGATCTTAATAAATAGGCACAAATTTTTCGGACTATTACAAGATGTCAGGTACATGGTCAACACTAAACACAAAGACAAGAATCGCAGCATAACTATGAAACCAACCTTTTTGTAAAAAATAATTAATATTATTATATATGTTTTCCAATTTCTGTTAAAATTACTATTTTTATTTATATCTTTTTATTAATTTTAATTTATATTATTTAGTTACTTTTCTCAGTCGTCTGTTGTTGGCTCCTGTTTGAACAATGTAACTATGTTGCCAAACTTGTCATAAATAAATAAGTTTTAGATTAAAATTACATATAACAATACGGAACAGACATTCAAAAATAACTCAAATTGTTTATAAAAAATTTTTAAAACCATATATTGGCAACACCGAAAACTTCTTAATATGTTCAAAACATTGTTGTCAGACTTATCTTTATTTCTTAATTTTAAGATAAAAATAATTTTGCTAATTTTCGTTATATGGATTTAAGTTCTCTTTTTGTTTTTTAATCAAACAGTTGTACAAAACCGCTAGATTTTGAACATCTGTTCGCTAAATAACAGTGCTGTCATGGTAAAAATTAATAAAAAACATCTCAGAGATGTTACGTTTTTCACGATTTTTCTCTTGGTTTAAAATCTTAATATTGTTAAAATCAAATTCATGACTAGTTTCAAAATGATAAGCGGCTAAGGCGGTTTTTTTCAATTTTATATTTATTTTTTAATTGACAATCGTATTTATGTTGTCTTATTCTGGATTCAATATATTGTTTCGTCTGGCCAATATATAATTTTTGACAAGAGCAAGGTATTCTATAAATACAATTCGATTGTTTAATGATAGGAATTTGGTCCTTTAATTTCGTATACAAAGAATTTAATGTTTTAGTGTTATAAAATACAATTTTAATATTCTCAGTATCCAAAAGGTTTTTTATTTTATTTGACAAACCAGAAATAAATGGGAACCTATAGCGTATAGGTGCTTGTTGTACCTCTGACTCGGATGTATTTTGAGGTTCCCATTTGTGCCTATTTATTAAGATCTACGTGTTAACCCATTAATTTTAAGGGTAAGTTATTAAAATTAAAATCCATACCAGTAGATCCATAAATAAAAAATAAAACTAATTAATGTCAATATTACCTAACGAACTATTACAATCGAATTGATTTTAATGTCATGGTGCTATTAAAAAAATTATAATAAGAATTTAAATAGATAAAATCTATAAAATAAAATTTAAAAAAATTATAAAATTAAAAATGGTAATAACAAATAAAATAGATAAAAAAACTTAAAAACAACAGAAGAATATACCTTATGTATTAATGTTATTTATTAATTGAATTTAAAAAAAACCTATTAGCTTTATATAATTATAATATTTATGAATGTATAATAATACTGCTATATTGTCTTCTAACGTCATTCTACATTTTTATTGTGTTTGTTTTATAGCTTGAAAAAGACGGAAAACAACCGTCGAAAAGTCGCCAGAAAATAAAGAGGGTTAAATCTCTAACGTTGTCCTTATTTCCCGCTAACCCTTCCTCACTTTATTAGCTGTCTTCTGATTTCCCTGTAGATTCCTAGGTCTCTTTGGTCTTTAGTACTGAGCCATTCCGAGTATGGGCGTTTTTCCTCCTTGACCATTTCCTGTATTTCCTCCGTCCACCACATCTTATTGCTATTTCTTTTATCTTGGTACACAACAGCTTGTTTGCTTGCTTCTATTAGCTTTTTACTATGTTTGTATATGTTTCTTCAAATAAGTGTTCTGTATTTATTAATTTTTCATCTAATTGCTTTTGATACAATATTTGCGTACGAGTTCGATTTCTAGACTTCTAAAGTTGTATTTTTCATTTTCTTTACTCTTACTACTCTCACCTCTATTTATTTTTTCTGAATGGGAATAATATTTTTGCTTTTACCAAATGGTCGTCAGATCCACAGGTATCACCACGAAGTAATCGCACATCATACCACTTCATTCCGAGTCTTGTCCACCTATAGCATAATTAGACTTAAGATTTCTTGATGCCTGAATGCCCATATATTTTTAAAAAACCATTATTTATTTTTAAGTTGTAGGTTCACACAATTGCATCAGTCTGAAGCGATCATCATTTTTTACTTCCTCTCCAAATGGTGTTACAATTTTGCTTTGGGTTTGTCTATCAGTTCGATTATTAAAATCACCAACCATAATTATTTCCCTGGTAGTGCCGATTTTGGTGATAGTCTCATCACGTTGGTCGAAGAACATTTGTTTTGTAGCTAATCTTTCGTCATCTGATGGTGCGTAGGCTATTATTATGCTTGTATTATGTCCAAGCATCTTCGTGTTAACTCGAGGTATGTTTTTATTAATGCACTCGTAGTCTGTAATCTTATTTTTGAGGTTTTTCTTGAATAATACAGATACCCCTTTGGCTGCTCTCCTTTATTTTGGGACTTCAGTAAATATGTGAACAAAGTTACCGACACTACTTGTACATGTTCCTTTCTTTTTTGTCTCTGTGAGTGCAATAATGTCTATTTTACTATTCTGCACTTCGGTTGCATTATTGTCCAACTTTTGGTTCACTCCCTGTACGTTCCATTTAGCTATGTTCAGAGTCCTTTGGTTTTACTTTTTTGTCTTCCAGAATTTCAGGCCATTGCTCCGAGGCTTTGTTTGGGGTTTTATTTATTTTATTTAATAACAACTTTGAGTTATTTACTAATTTTGTTTCCAATGGCAACTTTTTATTTGAAAACTTCAGAAGGTACATTGTAATTAGATATGTTTTAAAGAAAAAACTAAGTTGAGTTCAATCTTCTTTATTTGTTTATTACTTCATCATGAAGGCTGATTTTTCAAACACTCGAGGACTCTGGATTTTTCAACCCTTGAAGAAGAAATTGGAGTTTATGTTTCTGCTGAGTCCAGAAACAAAACCCAAAAATTGACAAATTTTCATGAAAAACTCGGAAAAACGGCCCTGCAAACAGAGAAAGACCCTCAATGTACACAACAGCTTCTTTGCTTGCTTCTATTAAGCTTTTTACTATGTTTGTATATGTTTCTTTAAATGAGTGTTCTGTAGTTATAAATTTTTCATCTAATCGCTTCTAATACAATATTTGCATACGAGTTCGATTTCTAGACTTCTAAAGTTGTATTTTTGATTTTCTTTACTCTTACTACTCTCACCTCTATTTTTTCTGAAAGGGAATAATATTTTTGCTTTTACCGAATGGTCGTCAGATCCACAGGTATCACCACGAAGTAACCGCACAGTGTTGTCCACCTATAGCATAATTAGATTTTAGATTTGTTGATGCCTGAATCCAGGTATATAGATGAATATCCATATATTAAAAAAACCATTATTTATTTTTAAGTTGTTGGTTCACACAATTGGGTTTGTCTATCAGTTCGACTAATAAAATATATTATTATAATTATTTCCCTGGTATTGCCGATTTTGGTGATAGTCTCATCAAGTTGGTCGAAGAACATTTGTTTTGTAGCTAATCTTTCGTCATCTGATGGTGCGTAGGCTATTATTATGCTTATATTATGTCCAAGCATCTTCAGCATTAATGCACTCGTAGTCTGTAATCTTATTTTTGAGATTTTTCTTGATTAATAAAGATACCCCTTTGGCTGCTCTCCTTTATTTTGTGAACAAAGTTACCGACACTACTTGTACATGTTCCTTTCTTTTTTATCTCTGTGAGTGCCATAATGTCTATCTTACTATTCTGCACTTCGGTTGCAATAATGTCCAACCTTTGGTTCACTCCGTGTACAGGGTGTCTCATTATATTTTTTCCCACCCTTTTACACCATTAATAATTGATATAGGAATATAAAAGAAATTGTGTTCGAATTCGCGAAATTTTGACTTTTAAATTGCATCTTGACTTTATTCTTGATGCTTACCGTATTTGACAGGCGCTGAAATTTATAGTTTTTGTGAATTGGATGCTCCTTATAATATTTAATTAATAGATTAGCGCAGTTTTGATAAATAGTTTCTGAAATATTAGCGACAATTTTTTAAATTATAAAAAAATAACATCACTACTTTTGTGTTAATTTCAGTGTCATTTCCAACGATGTTAGTCTCCATGTATAAACAGTGACAATGACAAATGTTTTTTTTTAATGACGCTCAAAATGACAACCGGTAACGACAACAAAGTTTATATGTCGTGTCACATAATGTCATTGTCACTGTTGATACATGGGGACTAACATAATTTGGAATAAGGCTACTAAAATTAACACAAAAGCGTTACTGTTATCTTTTTATCATTGTAAAAAATAATTGCTAATATCTCAGAAACTATGGCTCTAAACTACGGCATATCGGGAATTTTTGGAAAATATGTTCCAAGCCTAATCTATCAATTAAATAATATAAGGAGCATCCAATTTACAAAAACTATAAATTTGAGCGCCTGTCAAATATGGTAAGCATCAGGAATAAGGTCAAGATTTCGCGAATTCGAACACAATTTCTTTTATATTCCTATATCAATTATTAATGGTGTAAAAGGGTGGGAAAACTATAATGAGACACCCTGTACGTTCCATTTAGCTATAGTCCTTTGGTTTTACTTTTTTGTCTTCGAGAATATCAGGCAATTGCTCCGAGGCTTTGTTTGGGGTTTTATTTATTTTATTTAATAACATACTTTGAGTTATTTACTAATTTTGTTTCCAATGGCAACTTAATCCTGGGCTTTATTTAAAAACTCCAGAAGGTTAATTGTAATTAGATATGTTTTAAAGAAAAAACTAAGTGGAGTTCTATTTTATTATCTAATTAATCCTAGGCTGTCTACGATAAATAACTTAGACATACGTCATTATTAACATCTTAGCGAAATTAGTTATTTCTTATTCAGAAAGGTAGATCGTTTCCACATTGCAATTTTTTTTATTTGAGTTAGCATTACAAAATCGCTTGGTTCGCCTTCCATTCCACAAGTTGTCAATCCCATGATCGCGACAGTTTATTGTGGAAACAGGAAGAGGATTGTCTTTATGTATAGGTATGCATTTTCTAAGCACACGATGACACAGACAGTTTCATGCTAAATGACAGGTAATCCTCTACCAGTTTACCATCTTCACTGGTTCGTCTCTATCCATCAGTATGTAGACACTTTGAACTCACACATCCGACTGATTATTTTGGCGCAAAATATCTGTATATATCCAAGAAATGGCGCAAAAATAATGTTGGCCAATCCGGTATCAAAAATATACCGAGAAAATATATAGATAGATAGAAAACATAAAGTTTAAACATTAAACATAAATCTTTTGTATATTGGCGTTAAATGAAAATAAGAAAACAATTACAATCCTGGTCAAGGGATTTAGATATTGCAAACTCCTAAAATGCAGGAATATATTAAATAATAATAAACGCAATGTTGCCAAATCTGTGGAAGCAAGAATGATAGAGAAATAAAACCAAAAAAAGTATACAAAAAGGAGTGTCGCCTCTACCGGAATTATCTCAAACTAAAAATATACACCGGATTTTATTTAGTTATCATTATTGCGTCCGATTTTTTGCGGGTTTTTTTGGCGCTAATGCTTTAAATTTTGAAGTAGAAAAAAATAAGACATAGCAAATTATAGCTCTCTAAAAGATCTAAAAATCTGTCTGATTGTCATTGTAAAAATCTTCTCTGTTCGCAAATAACATGGGATTGCACTATTGCGTCCGGTATTCGGACGCAACAATGTCGGTGAAGCAATAATGATATGGATTTTCGTTAACACGGACGCAACAATGATAGAAAGATATATATATATATATATATATATATATATATATATATATATATATATATAATATATATAGAAATTATATTTGCAAATATTTCTATTAATCCTTTATCGATACCGGATATATTGGAAGGAAACTTAGGGTATTTAAAAAAATTTCGTGCTGTATTTCCATCATTGCTGTTGCCTTCATCTTGTTTAGGTTGATTAAAAACGAGACCCATTTCATCATAAAACTGAGTTGTTGTTTTACTTTTTCTTCTTTTACGGGAGCTTTTGGATAGTTACCTCTTGCTTGCCGCTGATCTAGTTCTTGATACATATCGACTCATAAATTACAAAGTCCGCCATTTTGGATCGGCCATTTTAATATTTTAAGAAACCAAAAATTATATTTAGTGACCTTAAGCAGTGCAGGTCCGCCATTTTAAATCTGACATTTTTATTTTTTAATAAAAAAATTTATAGTTATATTGTCACCGAAACTTTATATACATACCAAGTTTCAAGTCTCTAGCTCATCAGAAAGTATCTGAAATAGCTGTCGCAAAATTTGAAACAGGTATAGAAACAAGTATACGGAGTCAAAGAGGGGGACGTAAATTATACTTTTTTAAATTGGCTATAAGATATGTTTACTAAGTAGCAAAGAAATATCGGTGTACTCGGCGGAACTTTTTTTATAACTCTAGCTAACTTAAAAATTTTAATATTTTTTCAGTCAAAAATAGCTTTTTATAAAACATTGTATTAAGACAAGTCTACAAATAACTGGTTTGTTAACAATTATTGCAAAATGAAGTGCCTACCTGCTGCCTTATTATCCATGTTGACACCGTCTAAATTTGACGTCTGACAACAAATAAAAGTTTTTCTGTCACAGTTTTAAAAAACCTAATTTAATAACCAGAGTGTAAGCAAAGCCAAATTTGTGCTAATGCTAATATATTTGGGTGGGTTTAAACAATCAAATTCTTATGTTGCCTTGCGTTCGTATCTATAGGTAACATTTTAAAGATATGTGTGATTGGTTTGAACTAAATTTGTTTTACTATTATTGTCGCCCTAATGTAGCTATTTGTCCTTATGTGCGCCCTGTGATCACAAAGCGTACACACGTGGATGTAACTGTCCACAGAAGAAACATTCTGTCACACAACTTTTCAAGCAAATAACCCCCCCCCCCCCATAACTAGACGAAGCGGTGGAGGCAAAAAACTCTGCACTATGTTGCCAGTTGAACGTGTACGTATGGAATTATAGGACGTAAATATATCTAACCAATCAGATTTATTGCTACTGGCGTCTATGAATAAAATATCGATAAGATTTTAGAAAGCTCACAATACTGCGACCTTTCAAAAATTTTTAATACACGCTATTTTTATAAAACGATTATTAAATAAAACATTATTTCCAATGTTTGAAATTTGTGACAGAACTAAGAAACTCTTTTTTTGAAACTCGTAGACAATGATTGAGAAGAAATAAAATTTCGGACTTCCATTGTCTTTATTTATTTTAAACATGACTAAGAAACATTACGAACAGGACATAAACTTTAGAATTTAAAACTTTTTTAATCAAAATTTTTCTTCGGTAAATGACATTTTCGTAATCTATTGTAACTGTGCATTCTAAAATAATAATGCATATAAAGCTTAGGAAACAAATAAACCTTAATTTCTAGAGCCATATCGATAACTTGCATAGGTACCTTATATTAGCTCTGGTTGTGACAGAACTAAGAAATGTTACGCATAAAGGACATGAAGAACTTAAATCATTTTTAATTAACATTTTTCATCAGTAAATGACATACAATCAATTTTTTCTTCATCTATTTACAATTTATTTTAATTGTGCAAAATGAAAGCAAAAAATCAACTTAGCTCAAAACGTCAATTAAAATTTCAAAACTAACCATCCCAGTTTTTAATAACATTTCATTGGATCCATTGAGATGGAATGCCGTTGAAATCATTATAATTAACGTGGTCGTCTTGTTGCTATCAAATCATTATAGTATCGTACTTAAACTAAGAAAAAAAAAGTCAAAACAGAAAAGCAAACAGGCCCGAAGCTAAGATTTTTTTAGATATTTTTCACATATATCATGAATTTAAACATAAAATATGAGGTTCGGTTCGGTTCCTAAACTGTCGTGGTCCTCTCCAAAACTTTTTTCTAAATACGCCACTGGCGTTTCTTGCCATGACTTTTGCTAATAACCGCCGTGTATCATCTGCCACGATAAACCACGTGAATAGATGTGTGTATGGGGCGCTATTCTCTAAAAAACCAATAGAATCGAGACATGATGTTATTTTGAATAGAACAAGAATTCATTTCTATGAAAGTCAATTATATGCTAAATAGTGATGGGTTGCTTTGTTGTTTAAAAGCTGCTTTTGGGACGAATCAGCTTTGAACTGCTATCAGTGTAGGCATTCTTGAATAGGTGAGAAGGAGTACTCCTTCAAAATCGGGTGAAACTCGAACTGCGCATGCGATCTCACTAAAGTTGCTTTTTTGGGCAATGAAAAGTAATTTATGTTTCGATATAGAATTTCTTTGGAGACATTTCAACTTTTTTTCGAGGTAATTTAAATACTCTGCCAATATATGGGCCCCTAAGCTCACACTAGGTACTATAGTTATAGTTTACGTGTGAGCTAATATAACTAAAATCTGAAATATATTTTATTCAACTCCAGACTAAATTACCTTGTGTTTGATACCACCCAAGCCATGTTTTGACTTAAACTCAAATTTTTAAAATCTACCCCCACCCTTAAAAAAAACAAAAACTAAAATGTATTTTGTTAAACTCCGGACTCTATTACCTTTCGTTTGATATCACACACCCCATATTTTCACTTAAACTCTAGTTTTTGAAATATAACCCCACCCTTTTTTTAAAATAAATTCAAATGTATTTTGTTTAACTCCAGACTCGATTACCTTTCGTTTGATATCACACACGCCATATTTTCACATAAACTCTAATTTTTAAAATCTACCCCCACCCTTTTATTTGGTTTGTGTTCGGTGGATTTTGTTCATTTTTAATTCCCAAGACCCAGCCTAGGTACCAAATTTCATTAAAATCGGCCAAGCGGTTTTTGAGTTATGCGCGTTGTTCGTTACAGACAGACAGACAGACAGACAGACATACAGACAGACAGACAGACGGCGCAACAAAAAAGTTTCAAAATCATCTGAAACGCAAAGATATATAAAAAATTTTGAAATCGGAGCAACTTTTTTTTTCTTGAAAAAATTAGGATCACCATAGCTCACACTACTATAGTATAGTATATGTGTGAGCTAAAATGTTTAGGTGAAGTCTTTTTTTTAGTCATCAACTTTTCTTCAAAGTAAAATTATAAAATGTTAAATGCAAAACTGCTTTTGCTTTTTGAACAAAGCTCAGACTACTTTCACTGCTTTTTGAAAAAATCAGTTTCGCCCATCACCAATGCTAAATATGGCGGTTCAAAAATGGTCGCTATGTTTCCCCTTCTTCTTCAAGTGGTATTACAACCCCTATTAGGTTTTAGCCTGAATAACCAGAGTCCTTCATTCTGCTCTCCCTTATTCTTGTCTCTTCCATTCTCTGTTCATGTCACAACCAAGCTAATCTTCTACTCGCAATAAAACCAGATGTTTGCCCCATCTATTAGCTGTGTTACTTCATAATTCATCCGTATCCGCCAGTAACCTTCTGTTTGCACTAGTCCAAAGATCCTATGAAGAATTTTTCTTTTAAATATTTAATATTTTTAGTTCTCGTTAAAATTCTTGACTAAAGTAGTTTTTGATGAACGTAAAAGACTTTGTTTCAATTGATTATTCCTCATTTTATTTCCTTGGTGGATGTTTGCCTCTTATTTGCCAAAAACAACCCTCATAGACTTAGTACTGAGACCCTGTTATAGGGCGATTCCACAGAAAGTGGTCCTAAGCGGATATGTTTTAAACATTTTTATAGGTTATCAAAATTATTCTTAAAAATAAGCCAACACTTCTTAGCTTATGAACTTGAGTAAGGATTTCATATAGTTTTTCTATTTTCCCAAAAAATCCGAAGAAAAAAGCATCAAAGTAATTTATATAAAAATATCCATTATTTCAGCTTAAAGATAAACATCTCAAAAAACTGTTTTCCTTAAGCTTTTAATATTAAACAATAAATTAACCATACCGTAGTACCATATACAACAAATGTATCAATTTTCATGCCAAACTTCGCTTGTTTGTACTTGGTTTAGCCTAAAAATACATGGCATGATAAACTGTTGTCACACACGTAACGAAAACAGAAATAAAAATTTATAACTCGGAAAATAGACATTAATTAAATGAAAGTTTTCTTGTCAAAAGCCAACACATTTATGAGATACCAGAAACAAAATTTAAAAAAATTGCATGTTATAAGTTTTTTTTATCAACAGAAATAAATCTGTCACACACGTAACGAATATTTTAACTTTTGCAATAAAATGCAATATTTTCTAAGTAATAATTTTGTTTATTCAGTTTTCGCCTTAAATGTCTATTCTTTGAGTAATTCTAAAAGGAATAGTTTGTGTAGTCATTGGCGTAAATAAAAAACAAAATAATTATATTATTCGTTGTGTTCATCTGCGGAATGCTACTAGACCTAATAATGTTATTCCAGTTAGGCCTAAATTGGCCCTTACTTCTACAAATAACACTGTCGAATTTCAACAAAGTTATGTAAAATTTACTTAGTACATGGTAACATTCTTATGAAAAAAGTATATTTACAAAAAGGTTTGACGTATCTTGAAATCTATACATTTTTAGACCTATGTTTATAAGAATAAGAAGAATAAGAGAAAACTTTTTGATATGCTCGGACACAAAAGAAAAGACTTAAAATACCATATTTGTATTTGTTAATAAGTTGTTTAAGATAATTTTTACAGAAGGTCAAAAGGAAGATGTGATAATTTTTAGTGATGGACCATCATCGGAATTCAAAAATAAATACTTACTTCCATTTTTAAAAGACAAATTTTATCTTAATTTTACATGGAAGTATTTTTGCACAAAACACGGTAAAGGTGTAGTAGACGGTATAGGAGGACGCGTAGAATCTTTGGTTTGGCAACTCAATCTCAATCTAAAGATGAAAAATTGGTAGTTCAAAATTTGGTCGACTTTTATAAAGCTGCATCAGGTGTTTAAAATCAACTTCTTTATGAAGACAACAACAGCAGATTACCATTTGTAAAACTAAATAGGCCTAACCCAAAAAATTTGAGTTATTTGGTCAAGTAATTATGAAGTTTTTAAAAAATATCCTTTTCAGTTGTCTAGTTATAGTTCTTTTTAAAAATAAAATACTATTAGCTGTTACTTTCTGTATTTTAGCTCACACATATACTATACTATAGTAGTGTGAGCTATGGTGATCCTAATTTTTTCGAGAAAAAAAAAGTTGCTCCGATTTCAAAAATTTTTATATATCTTTGCGTTTCAGATGATTTTGAAACTTTTTTGTTGCGCCGTCTGTCTGTCTGTCTGTCTGTATGTCTGTCTGTAACGACCAACGCGCATAACTCAAAAACCGCTCGACCGATTTTAATAAAATTTGGTACCTAGGCTGGGTCTTGGGTCGAGATGGTCCCATTTAAAAATGAACAAAATCCACCGAACACAAGCCAAATAAAAGGGTGGAGGTAGATTTCAAAAATTAGAGTTTATGTGAAAATATGGCGTGTGTGATATCAAACGAAAGGTAATTGAGTCTAGAGTTAAAAAAAATACATTTCAGTTTTTTTAAGGGTGGGGTAGATTTCAAAAATTAGAGTTTATGTGAAAATATGGCGTGTGTGATATCAAACTAAAGGTAATTGAGTCTAGAGTTAAAAAAAATACATTTCAGTTTTTTTAAGGGTGGGGGTAGATTTCAAAAATTAGAGTTTACGTGAAAATATGGCGTGTGTGATATCAAACGAAAGGTAATTGAGTCGGGAGTTTAACAAAATACATTTTAGTTTTTTAAGGGTGGGGGTAGATTTCAAAAATTAGAGTTTATGTGAAAATATGGCGTGTGTGATATCAAACGAAAGGTAATTGAGTCTAGAGTTAAAAAAATACATTTCAGTATTTTTAAGGGTGGGGGAGATTTCAAAAATTAGAGTTTATGTGAAAATATGGCGTGTGTGATATCAAACGAAAAGTAATTGAGTCTAGAGTTAAAAAAAAAACATTTCAGTTTTTTTAAGGGTGGGGGTAGATTTCAAAAATTGTGTGATATCAAACGAAAGGTAATTGAGTCGGAAGTTTAACAAAATACATTTTAGTTTTTGTTTCTTTTAAGGGTGGGGGTAGATTTAAAAAATTTAAGTTTAAATCAAGACATGGCTTGTGTGGTATTAAACGAAAGGTAATTTAGTCTGGAGTTGAATAAAATATATTTCAGTTTTTAGTTATATTAGCTCGCACGTAGGTACACTATAACTATAGTACCTAGTGTGAGCTAAGGGGCCCATATATTGGCAGAGTATGTCACACACGTAACACGTTGTTGTCACACACGTAACTCACTTTTAAGTTTATAAATAAAATAATAAAATGCATAAAGGGGCATTTAAATATAAATCTTATTGTACAAAATATTACCAAGTATTAGTTAAAAAATAAAAGTTGAATTAAGTATTTGGCAGTTCGCAGAAAATTTGTAAAATAACAAAAATACATTATTCTGTTAAGAACTAAATGTCACACACGTAACGAATTTTTATAATCTTATAAGTAAATTAATATTTTTCAATCAGTGATTTGTTTGGCGTTAATGTAAGCAAAACTAAAAACTTAACCCAGCAAAATTATATTTAATAATTACGATGTGTTTTTGTTGGGTTTAAAAGCAACAATTCTAAAAAAAATATGTCTGAATGTCACATACAAAACGGTGGAATCACCCTATAAGTACTTATATATTATAAGTCTTAAGACTCCTGTAGATGAGTATCGTTAGCCGCCAGATTTGGTAGACATTTACTTTTTGCAACTGAGGAGAAAATATTAAATCTTGAATTTATACATGTGAGGAGTGTGAACATTTTAAGATAGCAAAAACTTATATAATATTGATAACGAAGCGATATAAAGCACAACTTTTGCCTACAGATTGAATCCAAAAACTTTCATTTAGAAACTATTTCAGATCAAGTCAAGATAACTTTTTAAAACTTCGAAATGATATTATGTAAAGTGCCTGGTTCTCTTTCGTTTTTCATATAAAGTTAATTCTGGGGTTTGTCGTTAAGATTCTTCTTTAAACTGTCTACTATTTTCCAGTTCAGAGACTAAAATTCTGGTTGTAATAAAATTCAAAATGCTTCTACATAAAATGTACACTAACAAGTTTTCTAGTTCGTCTGCGCGGAAAAAGACCGGCATTACGCCCTTCGCGCCTCGTGCATAAATCAATTCATAACACATAACATTTATGTAGATCATAAGGCAACCGTTGAATATACATTCTTATCCATGTGAAAACTAAAATATTTTTTTATAACCCATTTTTTGAAAAAAAATTTTTGTTACCCTGTAAAGACCTATTTATAACATCATGTCTCAATCGCACAAATTGTGGTTTTCACCCTTTCATCATGATAATTGTGATTTTAAAGCATACCTAATTACCTATACACCTAATTGCAATTATAGCTTGCGTGCCTAATTGTAATTGCAAATATAGCATGATTGCCTAATTTCAAAAATTTTTGTTCGATTTAAAGTCATACTGGCCCCCTAATTTGTCTCTACCAATAGCATGCAAGGAAATAGTCAGGCGCTGTTTAGAGATAGTGAATTTTGAACCATATTAAAGACTTATTGCAATAAAGCTAGGCAGTAATAGTGCCGGGCACTATTCTGACAGTTTCGCATTGGTATACGAACAGCTATATTCTTTCAAAATTAGGCCTTTGTGTAATAAGAGCCGGAATTAGATAGATAGAAACGCCTTTATTTTATACTCCGCGAGATTCAGCATATCTGTTATTAACGGAGTTTTACAAAAAATATAATTACAAAAAGCAATAACTATATCTAACATATAAAACTAGAAAAAAAAACATAACAAAATGATAATAGAATTTCTAACAATAATCACTATTTAATTTTATCAATTCAATAAAAATAAATTCTATCCATTTTAGAGAAAAAATAAGTACCTATAGGTACAAACAAAATTAATGGTAATATAATTAATAAATTTTAAATTTATTCCTAGCTTAGTTATGGAAATCCACCTGTAGCAAAAACTTTTTATATTCTTTTTTAAAAGATGTTAAGGATTTATTTTTAAGTTTATGAAATTCATTTCTATTTAAAATCTTAGGAGCATTATATGAAAAGGAATGTCTAAATAGTGCACTCTTATGTTTTGGAATATGAAAAAGTATTCTCCGATTCTGCCTTATAGAATTGGATAATTTTAGTTTTGTTTTCAAGTAACACGGAGTTCCATTTTTTAAAAGTTTATACAAGAAGCTTGCGAAATGTAATTCTTGCCGCTGTTCTACCCTGAGCCATCCCAGCTCCCTAAGGTGTGGCGTAATGCGATCTTTTATTTTTATGCCACAGATAAACCTAACGCATGAATTTTAAATTTTTTGAAGTCTATATTTTTCAACTACATCAAGACAAGGTCCATAGACAAAATTGCAATAGTTAGTATGTGATAATACCAAGGATTCGTAAAGCTGAGTTTTAAGTTTTTTGTTTAATATCGATTTATTTTTGAACAAGTTTCGGAGGGAACAGTATGCGTTTTGAACTACTTTGGATACCTGACTGCGGAACTTCAATTTCGAATCAAGCATAATACCGAGATTTTATATTCTTTGACAACAGTAACTCTTTCATTATTCAAGCAAATGTTGAGATTCGACGCAGCCCAGTCAGCGTTGGTTCCAAAGTACATTAGTGCTGATTTTTTTGGATTTAGCTTTAAGCCGTTACTCTCCGAATACTTAAATAGATCTTCTAAGTATTCATTTATTAATGCTTCGCATATTTTCGCCTCAGCTTTGCAAAAGTTTGTGTATCCTTGCGAATCATCCGCATATTGATGAAGCTTACAATATTTTATAATTTTTTGCATATCCATGGTGTAAAAAAGTAAAGGTCCTAATATCGATCCTTGTGGGACCCCTCTATCGACGTTTAGGAAGCTGGAATGTTTACCGAAAGTCTCGACAAGTTGTCTCCTTCCCTCTAGATACTGTTGGAAAAATCTTACCGCGCTCGTACTGAAGCCATAGTAAGTCAGATTTGCGCACAGTAGGTTGTGATTAAGAGTATCAAACGCCTTACTATAGTCTAGTAATACAAGTGCGCACTTTTTCCTTTATCTATAGCGTTAATGATATCATCTAGAACTAAAAGCAACGCAGTCGCCGTGCTAAACCCCTTCCGAAAACCAGATTGACATTGTGACATCAAATTATTAACAATCAGGTATTTGATAATTTGTTTATAGATAATTTTTTCCAAAACCTTAGACAGTATGGACAGTAGACTTATTGGTCATAGATCGGAGAGTTCTTTAGGCTTGGATATTTTCGGCAGGGGCCGCACAACAGCGGTTTTCCATTGAGAGGGCACCAAGACACCACCCTTGAGACAACCATTAAAAATGTTAACAAGAATTGGTGAAATGGTAGAACAACATAATTTCAACATCTGAAGAGATATACTATCATAACCAGAAGCGTTCGATTTTAGTTCTGTAATGGCTTTAATAACATCTGAATCGCAAATATCAGTAAAGTCAAACACACTCTCAGTAGCACGTGTTTCCAGGTAGGTCTTCACTATACGTGAAGGGACAGAGGGCGTTACACGTTTCACCGAATCAACAAAAAATGCGTTGATTTCATTAGGTTTTTGAAGTTCTTTAGGAATCGAGGAGTTTTTGTTTTGGTGTACACATTAAGATCATTAAGTGCACCCCAAAGCTTTTTTTGATCTTTGTTTTTAGTTAAAGTATTTATGTAGGCTTTTTTTTCATTACGTACGGCTAGCGTAAACATATTACGTGCTTCTTTATAAGTCTCAAAGTGTTCTGGGAGTTTTGATCTCTTGAAACGGGAAAATAAACGATTCCTCTCTTTTTTCATTATTTGTAAGACATCAGTGAACCAGGGAATTAATGGTGCCGCCTTTATTAATTGAAAATAAACGACTGGATTTATAAATTCGACTTTGGTATGTCAATTTTGAAACATCAACAGTCAGTTTTCAATATAAAACTTCCAGAATAGTGCCTTTATTGCAATAAGTCTCTATTTTCGCGTTATTGTATGCGAAACCCCTTCTACTACACCTTAGCTGTCGAACGTCTTCAAGAGAAGCTTGTGTGATAGAGCTCTTTTCGCATAAACACGTGACGAATCAGAGATGATTCAAAGCTTAATATTGGCCAAAGAAGTGAATGATCACATCGTCTATGCTAGGGGACAGAGGGTCTGTGGATATTTCTTTGTTCAATTAGGCAAAACGCCTGCTCCCAATAGCTGGCCATACACACAGAGGTTGATCCGCCGGTTTAGAACGGCGCGGTTCAAACTGGCGGATTTGTCCGCAACGGTTTAAAACTGCTGCAGACCACTAACACAAAAAAAAATCTTTCGAATCGATCCTTCATATCGGTCTGTGGCAGACATAACCGCGCGTTAGTGGGCGAAAACTTAAGATTTATCTGCCGGTTAAACCAAAACTGTGGAATTTCGTCAAGTCGAAAGCTTTAAGCCGTTACTCTCCGAATACTTAAATATAGCTTCTAAGTCTTCATTTATTAATGCTTCGCATATTTTTGCCTCAGCTTTGCGAAAGTTTGTGTATCCTTGCGAATCATCCGCATATTGATGAAGCTTACAATATTTTATAATTTTTTGCATATCCATGGTGTAAAAAAGTAAAGGTCCTAATATCGATCCCTGTGGGACCCCTCTATCGACGTTTAGGAAGCTGGAATGTTTACCGAAAGTCTCGACAAGTTGTCTTCTTCCTTCTAGATACTGCTGGAAAAATCTTACCGCGCTCGTACTGAAGCCATAGTAAGTCAGATTTGCGCACAGTAGGTTGTGATTAAGAGTATCAAACGCCTTACTATATATATTACTATTATCTATAGCGTTAATGATATCATCTAGAACTAAAAGCAACGCAGTCGCCGTGCTAAACCCCTTCCGAAAACCAGATTGACATTGTGACATCAAATTATTAACAATCAGGTATTTTTGTTTATAGATAATTTTTTCCAAAACCTTAGACAGTATGGACAGTAGACTTATTGGTCGTAGATCGGAGAGTTCTTTAGGCTTGGATATTTTCGGCAGGGGCCGCACAACGGCGGTTTTCCATTGAGAGGGCACCAAGACACCACCCTTGAGACAACCAGTAAAAATGTTAACAAGAATTGGTGAAAAGGTAGAACAACACAATTTCAACATCTGAAGAGATATACTATCATAACCAGAAGCGTTCGATTTTAGTTCTGTAATGGCTTTAATATCATCTGACTCGCAAATATCAGTAAAGTCAAACACACTCTCAGTAGCACGTGTTTCCAGGTAGGTCTTCACTATACGTGAAGGGACAGTTACACGTTTCACCGAATCAACAAAAAATGCGTTGATTTCATTAGGTTTTTGAAGTTCTTTAGGAATAGAGGAGTTTTTGTTTTTTGTTTTGGTGTACACATTAAGATCATTAAGTGCACCCCAAAGCAAAATTTCGTCGAAAGTTTTATGCGGCACGGTATTTTAAGCATAGTGTATGTAAAATGTTTCGTGCTAAAAAGAAGCAGGCTCTGTGTATGGGAATGATTATTAATATGGAAATAATGCATAGTGGTGTAAAAAGAGACGTTCCAAGTGGGTTAAAAGTTATTTGCTTAAGAGGAAACTATGTAGCCATGACCTTCTATTAAAAGAGTTAAGAGAAAATGATCCAGACGATTTTAAAAATTATTTAAGAATGCATATTAACACGTATGACCTTTTATTAAATTTGGTAAGAGAGGAGCTTACGAAATAAGATACCCAAATGAGAGAAGCCATTGGACCAGGCACTTGGTTATATCATTCCGGAAACATGTGCCATAATATTCATTAAAGAGAGACTATATGAACTGTCTGTTATCCCTGGCACAGTGTAAATCGACAGACAAGTCTGCGCCACAAGTTTCGCCCGCCGGTCTGAACTCACAGATAAATCTATACCGGCTATAACTGGCGCGTGGAATGTCCACTAATTGAAAGACAAATCCGCCAGTTTGAACCGCGCCGTTCCAAACCGGCGGATCAACCTTTGTGTGTATGGCCAGCTAATCTTGCGCGGTTCGATCTCTCTGTACTGAGATGGTTTAAAGGATTTGGATCAAAACAATAAACATAGCCCTACTTTTTTGCATTGTACTTCGGCGTACTTTTTCTGTTTTTTTTGTGTTAAAAGGAGTTTTTGTTCGCCCAGTTTAAGTTCTGTAGACTAACAGGAATATTGATGTCTTGTTGTATCCAGAAAGAAAGTTCTTTTCTGCACATAAACCTTATTACAATTCCTAAAATTCTTTGTTTTGCTTGTTTCACAATGTTTTTAAAATAAAAAACAAAAATATTGAGGGTTTGGGGTAAACACGCGTTTGATTAGTAGATATCTCGAGGCACTTGCTCCTACAGGGATCTACTCCAGCAAGGAGCGATTTCTGAGCGGTCGAGAGTCTTCGTGATTTAGTGACCTTAGTCGAGAGCAATGTTGATCGAAAATGTATAAGCAATCTAAAAATTTCATTTTATCTGTGCACGCGAAGCAGGAAAAATCCGCAGTAAGTAAGTAAATTTCACACAGAATTCGCTTTTCTTTCGATTGAAGTCATGAGGGTTAGCCGATGGTCTACAGTCTGAATCCTGAAACGCGCATAAATCAATCGCTGCATAATATCTGTCATGATCCCCAGTTGGACCGGTTATATTTCTAAAAATAAACGAAAAAATAAAAAAATTAAAACACTGAACAACATAGAAAATATGTTTTTTCTCACATTTTGCCACATGATGAATATGTTATATTATATCGTCCCCTTAGTGCAACAACTAGATAACTTGAAATTGATTGTTTTGAGAAAATCTCAATCAATGTCTTTTTATAAAATGTGCATTTTCGGAGTCTATTTCTTGTCACTCTTTAAGTCTTTATACAAGTTTGGTTGCTCGAAAAAGATATCTAGATGTTGCCTTAAAAAGAGGAAAGATGAAAAATAGGTCAGCTTTAACAGGATAACTCAAAAGGCATAAATTTCGAGTTATCTAGTTTTTGCACTAAGGGGCGATATTCACTGCAGATCTGGCAACACTATTGTTACTCGTCTTCGTCGAAAACATCTACCTAATAGCCTAAAGATACAAGGCGTAAATACAGAAACCAAAAAAGTACACGCAGCGCACACCCATACAGCTGTTCCTTGTTCATAAACCCACGCATGCGTACGTCAAAAAAGAATCCTTGAATCCATGGTTAAAAGTTGCTACATAGCATTTCACTTGACTCTTGCATGTTATGGATCTAACTCAGAATTTTTTTAAAATTTTAAGCTACCTATTATATAACAAACATGACATATAGACAGAGACCATTTATTTGGGGTTCAAGTATGTTTTTTAGTAAATATGTACATAAAGTAATTTGATTTTTTATTATAAATGTCCTCCTTAATAACTATATGCATTTGTTCGTCTTTGAAGCCTTTTATTTTTGTTCTAAAGATTATTTGTTGGAATTGTCTCTTTTTTATCCGGCACATTATCTGTAAGCTGCTATTTATTCAATCCTATTCTTGGTTTCCTCTTATGTGTTAATTTTTTTTTATAGCTTTTCTGTATATACTCTGTAACCTATTTTTTTCCTATTGTTTTTATAGCTTTTTCTGCTATTAGATAAATGTTTGTCATTCTTATTCTATTCCGTGAGCTTATGACTTCTTTTCAATTTTGCTGCAATGCCGTCCTGAATGGCTCTTAAAAAAAGTTTAAAAAATTTTGACCTCTATCACTTGTTGAAATATGGAAATTAATTAATGGAAAAATATGGGAGATTTTTATAGAAATAGCAACAAAATGTATAAACTTTGTCTTTTTTATTCTACGTACCGATTAAGTTATTCTATTATTTAATTTGATCGCAGACGTTTCCCTTATCATCAAAACTGCTTACGTAAAAATCAAAACATTAAATTTGTTTTTTCATGTTGCACAGCAGGTTCATATTCTTTATTTTTGCTAAACAAACACGATAGACAAAAGCACACTGACAATACGCATTGGCGTTTATAATTTGATTCGATATCTACAATGTGTTGAAATTTTGTTGTCCAGTGTAATAAAAGGTTAAAAAAAGGAACAGGGTCGTTCATTGGTTCTCTTTTCTTCTTTTTTATTATATTTCCATCCTATGATGGTTGGAATTTGCATAAATACGTATTCTCGTATAAGATTAATTAAATGTAAATTTTTAGCGCGATTGGTGTCTATAAAAGTTTACATGGTATGTCCAAAAAATTTAAATGTTGGAGAAGGCAAGCGCAAAATTATGGTAACCAATTTAAAACGTAAAATTTAATAACATTTAATTAAAACTTTTAATAAATAGTCTTTTTGGGCTTTTAAATACAGGGTATAATAAAAAATTATGGCGCGTGTATACCGGACTTTATTTTTTGAATAATTTTTTTATGTTTAGCGAGGATTAACCAAACTTTTTTATTATGGCCTCTTCTTGCAACTCTTACAGGATATAAAGTAACAAAAGCTCAAAGATCGATGAAAAGACAAACGTTACATGGAAAGCTAACAGATAGAAAAAAGGAATGAATGGCTAAACAATGAAACAAAAGTAAGGGATGTCAGAGGAGAGGTAAGTAAAGATGATCGATGGAACAAATTTATTGTAAACTGGAGACCTTGGGAAATTAGAAGAAGTAGGTAAAGACCCCAAATAAGATAAGAAAGATATTGGGGGATGCCTATGTCCAATGCCTATGTCCTATGGATCGAAGAAGGCTAAATATATACATAGATAGATAGATAAAACATATTTATGGACATTAAGACCAGCATTTTTTACTGGAAGGCTTTTTTGAATATATAAAATGGGCCAAAAAATACGCATAAAATCACTTAAAATCGCGGTTTTGGGCTGGATACGCCCTTGATACGAACCTGGCTCACCTTGAAAGAGTTGGTTAAAGTGCCCATAACAAAGGTTTGTTTAACCCCCTTCTCTAAAACATATTAAAATGTATAAAAAAGTGCCAGTATACACGCGTTACAAGAAAACTACAGGGTTCTTTGATAACCAATTTGGCAAAAACTGTTTTTACTAAACACATAAGTACCTGCTCTTAATGTGCTATCGTAGAAAGCGCCCTCTATAGTCTACATTAAAATTATCAATACATTCAAATTTCTTGCCCCAAAAAAACATCAAAAAAATTAATTTAAGGCACAAATATTGGTTTCAAAAAATTAGTTTCTTGATTAATAAAAAAACAAATTTAAAATAATTTGTATGGACAACCTGGTATCACAGTTATATTATTATCAACTTTTGAACTAGGGTAAGTTTGGCCAAATCTTAATACTGTTCTATCTATAGTACTATTTTTTTCGACAAATCACATTTAACTGGCCTATAGAATTAAGAGCTGCTTCTTTTTTACACAGCCAAGAAGTATATTTAAGTGGCTATTAAAAAATGTTACTCCTTTGCCAAGAAAAAGAAGAATCCGCTCTCCTCTTATAGCCATTTGCAGATAACAGGTTTTACTGTTTGGAAGTTTGATGCTCTAAGGGCACTATATAGATTTGATAAATTTTGTACCTCTTCTTTCCGTTTGTGTAAGCCTCTTTATAACTAACCAGTTAAAAGTGTAAGTCTATCTATATATATTAGCTTTCTGGCTTTGAATTTTGGAACGCAATTTGCCAGCACTCCTCTTTTGGATTCAAAGATAGTCTAACTCGTAAAAAAAGTGTAAGTCGTTAAACCTGGTACTACATTGTGGTAGCAATTTAAATATTTCTTCATTGTTCTTCTTCTTTTTCTTCACGTGGCATTACAACCCCTGTGTCAATATTTTTGAAATTTCCCCGAGCGAGTACTCCCCGGGGAGTGACGACGAGTTAACATTCCCTCGTTTCTTACCGTATTGCATAAATGCAGTATTATTCTTGGTTGGGGAAATAAAAAGAAAAACAAAACGCACACGTCTAAGTAACTAACGTCACCACGTCGGCACAATCGAGATCTCCCCGGTGTGAAGTCGCCAAAATGTCACACGTTTTTCGGGTGAGAGTTTTAAGAATACGATTGAGGGAGAAACGCCCACTTTCGTTCGAATTTCGAGGAGTACTCGCTCGAAGAGATTTTAAGAATAACCACACTGGTGGTTTTTAGTCTTATTACCCAGAGCCCTCCATTCTGCCGTCTCCGGTACGATTCTTCGCTACCTTCTTATTCATATTCTTGATCCATCCAACTGCTTCTCCCCCTTACTCTCCTTCGTGCAGTTTATTATTTTTCTTGGTGTTCTGAACCGAACCGAACCGCCATTAACCATATTCTACTTGCACAAATCCGAAGATCTTACAAAGAATTTGTTTTTCAAATATTTTTAGTTGTTCTTCATTTGCTGTTGTAGGTATCATAGTAGTAGTTATTTCCTTAAGTAATTATTCATTCTACTGTGTAGTTTTTTGTTCAAGAAATTTTGTTAGAATGCTTGACTTAAGTAGTTTTTGATAAGTGGTTTATTTCCTCTTTAATAGTGTTTTCTTCTTTCTCTATAGGATTCAAATAGAAGCTGCGCTTTTGTAGATGATACCAACTATATCGCTGTATCTTTAGCAAAACTTTATTAGGTCTCATTTACCTAAAAGATAAACAAAAATTTCCAAGACCTGTTTCCTCTACATTCTATTATTTTTAAGTACTCCTAATGCCATTTATGAAAACAGAGTCTTTTCTATCTATCTGTAGGATAAATAGTGAAGAAGTGTTGCACAATACTCCTTTTATCGTAACATTTAAGTTTTTTTTAGCAATATTTTACGATCAACGGTATCATAAGCCTTAGAGAGATCTAGAAAAATACATAATAATGGCTTAATTTTATTAGTAGCTTTATACAAGCTGTAAAAGTTCATAAATAGGCCTATGTCATGGAGGCTTGAACTGTAGACTATTGAATTCAAAACAGTTCACACACTTTGTATGTCAATGCGAGGCCTTAAATCTTTGGGAGACTTTAAATACTTTAAGGACTTGCACAAGCTCGTACAATGGACAAAATTAAAGCAATGGGTATCCTAGAAGAGGTAAGGCGCACAATAAACCAGTAATGGCAGCAGTACACTGATCTAGCACTATAGTAGAATTTTTATGGATATGCAGTGACATCAATGTAATAAACAATGATAGAAAAATATGTAACTAATGCCAGTGAATATAAGATACCAGAACATGACGTAACTACATATCCATAAAAATTCTTCTGTAGTGCTAGATCAGTGTATTGCTGACATTACTGGTTTATTGTGCGCCTTACCTCTTCTAGGATACCCATTGCTGGGATTCATAGACTAAAAAAAATCTAAAATCTATGGTGGGATTAAGTCAGAATCGAGGTGGTTTTATCCGGTAGGATTCCTGCACGAATTGAGATCCTTTTACGTATAATCTTCTGGCTCTGGTGGTCGAGCCACTAAAAACATTTATGTGTCCAGAGATTGATTCTCTTTTTAGAATCTTTCTGCGTTTCTAACTCGGAGGTAATCTGCCATGACTTAATCCTTTATCCACGACTAAAGTGTTAAAATAAGTTCGAGGATAGTAGCTGTTGCTAACAAACTTTCGTACTTAAGAATTTTCTTGTTGATATTCCTAAAAATACCTACTGAAGTGCCCTTAAAGTCCCTTAAGAATACTTGAGCAGCTCAGATAAGTGCTTGAAATTCCTCTTTTTGTTGCAGTCTGTCGCGTATTTCTGCTAAGCCGCTTTTATTTTATAATAAAACCTTATAGAGGTGTGCATTTTCGTCTTGAAGTTGGCGACAGCCTGGCGTCATAAAAATGACGGCTCTGAGAATAAAATCAGTAGTAGTTCTTTCTACAATTTTCGCCTCATTTTATCTTATGTCGTTGAATATGTGTGGAAATAGTCGATTATCAATGGAGCATGTCGGATTGGAGTCGAGGCTTCATGAATCTTAATGCGGTAGATTTCCTAAGACTACTCGAATTTTTTTTCAGTATACTTAATTTAAGGGCCGATTAGAGAAACTATTTTTCGTGTTTCTTAGCATGAAGGATTCATTGTCCCTATTAACTGGAGTAAGTGCTTGAACAATTCATGTACAGTCTCCGTAGATATTTTCTTCGCTAGAAAAAATAGCAAGTAAGTTGTAGTTCTTTCTATAGTATGTTCACCACCTTTTAGGATAGGAGTTATGTTATATCGCTGAATATGTGTGGAAATAGTCGACTCTTTTTTGAAACGTGGCGTCGGTTGGTTTCTATGAGTATTGATCTTGGGGCACGCCGGATTGGAGTAGTGGCTTCATAAATCCTAATGCTGTAGATTTTATAAGACTACTCTAATTTGTTTCCTTTTTCAGAATACTGCATTTAAGGGCCGACTAGAGAAACAATTTTTGATGTTTGTTGGCAGTGCTTAAACATTCCATATACAGTTCTGGATGGTATTTTCTTCACTTGAAAAACTAGCAAGTAAGTTGTAGTTTTTTCTACAATTTTTACCACTTTTTTTTATTATTTATTCTGGGACTTTCCATCCAATCAGGATCAATCGCCCAGTTTCGCAAAGTTCGAGCAAGGTTTTAGGATTGGTGTTATGTTATGTCGTTGAATATGTCTGAAGTCGATTATTTTTAAAACTGTCAGCTGTGTTCTATGAGTATTGATCTTGGAGCATGCCGGATTGGAGTAGTGGCTTCATAAATCCTCATGCTCTAGATTTTATAAGACTACTCTAATTTGTTCCTTTTTTCAGTACATTGCATTTAAGGGCCAATTAGAGAAACTATTTTTCGTGTTTCTTAGCGTGAAAGATTCATAGTCCTTATTGAGTGGAAGTGCTTGTTCCTGATGATATTTTCTTTACTAGAAAAACTAGCAAGTAAATTTTAGTTCTTTCAACAATTTTTACCATCTTTTAGGCTAGTTGTGTTCTGAGTATTGATCTTAGCTTCATAAATCCTAATGCTGTAGATTTCATAAGACTAAAATTAGTTTGTTTCTTTTCTCAGTACACTGCATTTAAGGGCCAATTAGAGAAACTATTTTTAGTGTTTCTTAGCGTGAACGATTCATAGTCCTTATTGACCGGAAGTGCTTGAGCAGTCCATGTACAGTTCCCGATGTTATTTTTCTTCAGTAGAAAAACTAGTTAGTAAGTTGTAGTTCTTTCTACTATTTTTACCATATTTTAGGATAGGAGTTTTGTTATTGAATACGTGGGGAAAATGTTGGTTGGGTTCCATGAGTATTGATCTTGATGCACGCCGTATTGGAGTAGTGGCTTCATAAATCCTAATGTAGATTTAAAAGTTCACTATATTTAAGGGCCCAAAACATAAACTGTTTTTCTTGTTTCGTTTAGCTTAAAGGTTAAGGGCCCAAAACATAAACTGTTTTTCTTGTTTCGTTTAGCTTAAAGGATTTCTTGTCCCTATTGACTAGTGTATACGCTTGAACAGTTCATGTACAGTTCACATCGTTATTGTCTTCGCTAGAAAAACTAGCAAGTACCAAAAGTACTTAAAACAGCCATAAAGCACCTTGAAAGGTAATTGCAGTTTTCTCTTTAAGGGATTCTTTGAAGACTTACCAATAACACTTAATAGTCTTGCTCAGTTCTTTGTACAAATAATTTTTTTTCGTCTTACTATAGGTCGGGTGGATGGCAAGGTTTTTGATTTTTATTACCAAATTGTATATAGTCGGTTTTTCTTACAATAGCAGTTCGTCATTGGCATTATATCATTTAAACTAAAAAAAATAAAAAAGAAAAACTATATCAAGAGTTTCACAAAAAATGTCCCGCATAATATGGAAGCTACAAAAAAGTTTTATGATAGCAACTTGCTAAATCTCTGCTACTGCTTTATTTTGAAAATTATACGCCAAGGTTGTTAAATTTTAACAAATTCCATATTTTAAACAATTGATTACATTTTTGGGTTCCTCGGTTTTTTTCTGATTTAAAAAATACATAGTATGCCTGTATTCATACTGTACGACCATTTCTTGAGATATACAGCCCGTGGTGTCGACAGCTATATTCCCTAAAACTAAGAAAATTCAAAAGAGCGATATTTAAAATAACGACATTTTCAATAGCAGTCTTATTTGGCCGACATATTAAAACAGTGACATATCAAAAGGTCGATAGTTTAAAACAGCGACATATCAAAACACCGATATTTAAAACCACGACATTCAGTAAAGCCATATCAAATCATCGACAATTTTAAGTTAGCAGTCTAGCTCTCCCGTTCTCGAACCAGGTTAGGTTATGTATGTTAAACTAACCAGGTTAGATATAATATCCACTGTTTTAAAATGTCGCTTTTTTTAATGTTCCTGTGTCGCTTTTTCAAATGTCGCTGTTTTTATATGTCGCTCCTTTTATTATGTGTCGCTCTTTTGAATATCGCTGTATTAATTTGTTTTAAATATCTCTGGTTTAAAAATTGCTCTTTTGAACCGGAGTCAATTAGTTCACGTATTCTGTGGAACAATAACATTTTTGACGGGATGTACATTTAATTTTTTTACTGTGCGAGGGAAGTTGTAAAAAAAATTGTGAAGACTGTCAAAAATAAACGTTATAGCAAGAGATAACTCATTTCCTTATAAATTGGGTACACGGATTTTAAAAATGGTCTTAGAGTCATTTGACCTTACGACTTTAAAAAAATCAAGAATTATGTTAAGGTCATCATCTAACGTTATATCAACAATTTAAAGGTTATTAGCTCACACATATACTATACTATAGTAGTGTGAGCTATGGTGATCCTAATTTTTTCGAGAAAAAAAAAGTTGCTCCGATTTCAAAAATTTTTATATATCTTTGCGTTTCAGATGATTTTGAAACTTTTTTGTTGCGCCGTCTGTCTGTCTGTCTGTCTGTGTGTCTGTATGTCTGTCTGTAACGACCATCGCGCATAACTCAAAAACCGCTTGGCCGATTTTAATGAAATTTGGTACCTAGGCTGGGTCTTGGGTCGAGATGGTCCCATTTAAAAATGAACAAAATCCACCGAACACAAACCAAATAATAGGGTGGGGGTAGATTTCAAAAATTAGAGTTTATGTGAAAATATGGCGTGTGTGATATTAAACGAAAGGTAATAGAGTCTGCAGTTAAACAAAATACATTTTAATTTATTTAAAAAAAAAGGGTGGGGGTATATTTTAAAAATTAGAGTTTAAGTGAAAATTGAGTCCGGAGTTTAACAAAATACATTTTAGTTTTTGTTTTTTTTTGTAAGGGTGGGGGTAGATTTCAAAAATTTGAGTTTAAGTCAAAACATGGCTTGTGTGATATCAAACAAAAGGTAATTTAGTCTGGAGTTGAATAAAATATATCTCAGTTTTTAGTTATATTAGCTCACACGTACACTATAACTATAGTACCTAGTGTGAGCTTAGGGGCCCATATATTGGCAGAGTATTTTTTCTGTTGTCAAACGTCGAATTTAGGTAATTTTTTTAATAAAAAATGTGAAAAATTGTGTTTTCTAGAATAACTCTCTGGACGCAAATTAAACGGATACAAGTACAATCTCGACCAAATGTCAAAAACTATGTTTTGTGTGTTTATACAGAATTGAAATATTTTGCAAAATAAGATGATTCCGTTATGGAAAAATTAACAAAAAAGAGAATAGGTAAAGTAAGTGTCAAACTGCAGATCGCTATCTTGACTAATAAAATTGCGTATTAATAATGGAAGACGCTTTACACCCATTTTTCCTCCCGGCCTATAAACATAGAGCTGTCTTAAACAACTCAAACCTGCTAGAAAAAAGTTCCGTTGCAGTTTTTCTTGGGTAAGCGCACAGCGATTTTTTTTTCAAGCCCGTTTTGAAACAACTAATTACATCCATATTTGTAAATAAAAAGTTCTTGTAAAACCGGCATTCCGATCTTTCATCAATCGTTTGTACAAGTCTAATGGTCTCTTCTAGGTATTGCTTGGAGTTCGTTACAGTCATTAAAAGAGTTAATAGAAAATTAACTCTCTGTATATGGGAACAGCATTTTTATTAGTTTCCAAACTAGCAAAAAAGTCTTAATCAGCATTTTTGCTCACCGCGTATATTCTTTTAAAGATTAAACAGTTTGCCAAATAGGTGCCTACCTACTCCTGCCGTTTTAGCCGTAAAATTTAGTTATGTTTTAAATTTGTTCCATAGGATTTTTTTGTTATTATCTTGCACACCTTGAATAACACCTAGTAACGCCACGATTCATCTGGAGAAATTCGTAAAAACCAGGTCGTCATCTTGAAAAATCCCATAATTTTTGGACTTGGCCCGGTTTATCCAAAATATCTCCTAAATTATTGACTATATACTCATTAAAATTATCAATCGTAACTGTAATAATGTGTGAAATAGGAATTTTACGGCAAATAAAATGGCAAAATTAAAAAGAAACATTGAACCCGATTCGTATCCAGTCCCTCGATTCCTTTGAATAATTTATTTTGCTTTTGGAAACTGTAATTGCGGCGTTAGGCGAAATTTTATCGTGATAGACAAAAAAACGGCTACAGATTATTCCTTACTAGGGATTGACCCTATCATTAAAGCAGACAATCTGAAGGATCTTGAAACACTTTTGAATAGATTAAACGACGTATGTAAAGCTTATGGCCTAAAAATAGACCTTAAGAAAACCAAATTTATGATAATATAGAGTGAAGATATCCAAGCCAATCTAGTAATAGATGATACACCTATAGAAAGAGTTAAGAAACATAAATATCTGGGTAGTTGGCTGATCGAAACGTTGGATCAATTAACAGAAATAAAAGCTCGAATAGAACTAGCAAGATGATGCGTCTTTTCAACTATACTCTATGGTTCAAATGGCCGAACTGGAAGTATTTGAAAAATGCTGTTATCGGCGTATGTTAAAAATTTCATGGATGGGTAGAGTCACAAACGTAGAACTGCCGCGCAGAATTGAAAAAGACGAATTGATAAATATTCTTAAAAAGAGAAAATTAGATGACTTTGAACATGTAATGAGAGAATATAATTGAAGAGAAAATTAAGGACAAAAGGCGTCAAGGGAGAACAAAAATGTCCTGGGTACTTATTGTGTAAATGCTCCCCTGGAAGTAATACTTCACCTCAATCCACGCTTACCATTGGTCGATATCAGACATCTGACATAGATTTGATAAAGTTTAGTATCCGTGAACAAAGAAAACAAAAATTTTTTGTGGCTAAGCGGGTATAGAGAGATTTTGTTTCTCTTGTAGTTGTCAGTGGGCAGCTTGAAAGTTGTACAACCACGGGTGTTCAAGATCTAAAGGACACCTATTAAGTGTTGACAGTTAACTGTTTCGTCCTTAAGGGACTCTTTAAAAACTGCATGGTCAATGTAACACCTTTGTCAAGCTAGAGGACAGTATATAAATCTTACCTTATGATATTGGTAAGAGAAATGAATAATAATGCCTGCGATACCGTACGCTTTTCACGAAATTCGGTAGATGTCGCCACTTTGCGGCGCTGGACGAAATTTCATTATTGCTAGACAAAGAAACGGTTGCAGAAACTATATCATTCCTTTACTAGCAATCGATTTAGTTTTTCACTATTCGTTCCCACTGAGCAAGAATCTCCAAACACTATTGACAAACACATGCTGCTCTCGGTTAATACTTGGTGCTGCGAGATATTTTTCTATTCACTAAAATATCTAAAAAATTCTCTGAGAAGAACAACTGTTGAAGAACAACTTATTGACGTGGTGTAACCATGTTCATCCATAGAGACGTTACAGTTTTATAAAATGAGGTTATCGATTGACGTATTTCCAAATATGTCAAACATGCCCGGACTCTACAATAGACTAGTAAAAAAAAATTATTGATATCATCATTTAAATTTTCTGCATATTTTTAATGTACGTTTCGTAAGTTTCTATGTATTTTCTCGACAAATTAATTCTTATTTCGCTTTATCTGTTGATTTTTTCTGGAAAGATAAGGATGAGTTAATGCCCCCCTCGCAAAACATATGATTACATAAAAGTCTTCTTTTGATCTTGTATTATAATCATAAACTTCTAAATTTTGAGACAAAAATTCATTTAAAATTTCATCCAACACAGTATTTTTAATTTTTCATATAAACGCACATTCATAAAAAAATATCAAGTTTTTTACATTAAGCCATAAATTTTTTTTTAGCTTATCTGTAAGCCTAATGTAGGTACCCACATAGCACAATCACATGTTTAACACGTAAAAAACGCGTGAGAAAAAAAAACGTTGATTTTAAAAGCTGCTAGAAAAAAACGTTTATTTCATATATGAAAACAAGCTTAACTAACTGCTAAGAACGGGGTTACAATAAGGCCATTATCAAATCATAAGAGCAATGTTTGTATGTTATATTCAAGTGAATTCGAAGTAGATTTTTATCAACGTCAAAATCACATTAGGTTCGCACCTTTTCTACACGAATTTTAAAACGCGACTTGAGATTTTACTAGAAACAGTGCCACCTATTGGCAACATTTTTCACTTCAACGAAAACTATCCGGTAGTACTTTGGCCTTTAATCTCCAAAAACCAGTTAATGAACTGATACCTGATCCTTCACGATCCCGACGCATCAGTTATTAACTGTGTTTACTATAGAAAAATATTGTTTAGCTTTCAAAGAAAACATAATGTGTGTATAGAGATTTTGTCTTGCCTTGAGCGTCATCTTTTAGAATTCTCTTAAAGTGTCGTAGTCTTAAACTAGTAAACTTTTAGAACTTTCTTTCGCGTCACTTTTAATTTTAAAAAGTTATTCAAAAACATGACAAAAAAGACTCGGAAAGATATTACTTTTAACATATCTTTATCTAGAGAGCTTTTAGAACAGGCTTTTGTGCCCTTTTTTGATTAAAAATATATAGAGAAAAAATGTGACAAAGTAAGACGCAAAAAGTTGATAGGTTTGAGAATTCTTAATCTAGTGATGTTTTAGAACATGTTGTGGAAGACTTTTCAAGTGGGCATTTGGCACATGAAAATAACGAGGGTAAAAAAGACGTTATATACACTGCACCAGAAACTTCAGCAAAATTAAATTTTTTATAGCTTGATTCCTCCTTGTTTTTAAGTTATCTTTAAGCATGTAGACTTAACAATACAAATTACATGGTATGAGGTTGTTTTCTATTAAAAAATACCTTTATTATTTTTGTTCACGTTAATTTAACGTTGATGTGATTTTTGTGCTATGTGGGTATTTGTTTGAATTTAAAATAATTTGCATAGTAGTTGTTACATATATCTAGTTTTCAAAAAATGTCTTGCAGTGTATAATAATATTTAATTTAGATTGTTTTTTTTTACTTTATAATTATTAGGGAGTTTTGAATACACTTAAAATTTTAGCAACTTTGGTAGTGATTACCGTTCCAAAAACTCTCTATTGTGATCATTATCTAAAATGTACATTTACTGTTGTAAGTACCTCAATTCAATTCAATGCATTTATTAGTCCTATCAATTTACAGTTGTAAATATGGACAGTGTCAAAATTATTAAAACTAATTAGAACAAATTGAAACAATACCATTAAAAAATACTTCACCAAAAGAATCTTTTGTAGACCTCACGTTGGCTGTTAAGTTTTCTACATTTGCATTTTTTTCTTTGTTAATTTTTTTATTGTTTGTATTTTTTTTGTTTATGGATGGTTACATTTTTGCCCTGAGAATTTACGCTCAGTTAGAAAAAATATGCAACATCCACCGATTAAATCGCGACCTTTATGTAAGTAACGAAATCAAGTAAAAAAGAAAGAAAACGTTTATGGAAGATAAACAAGAAGTTGCAGTTCTTCGACGTCTGGCTGTTGCTAGCCGCCCAAAGGCCTTTTCTTCAGTTCAGTTATGCACACGGGGCATGGCCATTTCTCTAATAACATTTGAGCACTTTGTTTACATGGGACCGAGGACGATTTCAATTCAAATTTAAACATCCAATTTCTCTACTTTCAACCATATCTAAAGCAAAACTCATGAAAAAGCGTATGATGGACTTTCTAACAGAGTATTCTGTGTTTAATTCCTTCCGAAAAAAAAATATGCATGATCAACTTTCGTGTTTTCTAAAGACCTCTCTTCGAAGCCAGTCAGTCCGTGTCGGTGAAATCATTCTCCAAATCATTCTATTAAGTATGGAGTCCCACAGGGTATTACACTGGGGCCAATTCTATTTCTTTTATACATAAATGGTATTTTATTTCACCTAGATATACATATGTATCTATGTGTTAGGTTTCGTCCAGGATTGTATTAAACAAATAGTAGTTTTCAGCTTTTTTGGACTTTTGTTTTAAATTACAACAGCCGCCTTTCGCGTCATCGTCAGAGCCATAATATTAAAGTTATACGAGTATATATAGCATTTAAGATGCGATATATTTAACAAAATTGTTAAAACAGCGTCTAACTAGCTGCCAGCCGTGATGAGTCAGTACTGTACTCACAATTTTGTAAAATATCTCGTATATAACTCTAATATTTTGACCCTGAGGATGACGCGTAAGGCGTCGAAACGTTGGCTATTAAATTGGTAGTTTAAAATAAAAGTCCAAAAAAGTTGAAAACTACCTTTTATTAGATGTACCGGGTGGGCCACAAAAAACCGAACAATTTTTTTTTCGTTATAACGTTTGAATTACACAATCGATTTTAATGAAACAAACATAGTTTTGACTAAATATATTTTTTTGTCTGCCATCTCAAAATCCAAGATGGCCAACGAAATTAAAATCTACCCTTCAAAGATGCTCGTTTATTCTTAAGTTGCGAACATGTTTTAATTATTTTTTTGAATTAGTAAAAAATATTTTTGTTTCAACCATTGTTTTGCATATTATACGATTGCCTTGCCAATCATGTCTGCATTTATTTCCTTATCAATCCATTACTACTGAACCGATTTTAATCAAATAAAAAACGTCCTAATGAGAATTGATTGCTTTTTAAAGATCATGATCAAAGTTTATCGTCATCTTAAAATTTAAGATGAGGACAGAATTATACTTGATTTTTCAAAATGGCGTGTTTATTCTTATTTCCCGAACATGCTCTAGTTTTTTTTTAATTTGTAGAAAAGCACTACTTTTCCCCCCACAATGAGGTACAAATTAGTATAATCTAAAAAAAATAATTTTTTTTTCAACTATGGTTTTACAGATTATACGCTTGCATTGCCAATCCTGTCTGCATTAATTTCCTTATAAATGCGTTATTACTAAACCGATTTTAGTGAAATAAAAAAAAATCATGGTGAGAATTGACTGTTCTTTAACGACAACGTATTATCAGTATTAATGAATTTATAAAGAAATAATTGCAGACAGGATTGGCAATGAAACCGTAGAATTTGTAAAACAATCGTTAAAACAAAATCAGCTTTTGTGAGAACCACTACACCAATTTTATTAGTTTGTACCTTGTTATGCCGGAGAAAAGTAGTCTTTTTCTATAAATTAAAAAAAAAACAAAACATTTTCGGAAAATAAGAATAAACGTGCCTCGTTGAAGGATCAAGTATAATTCTGTCTGACATCTTTACTTTTAAGATGGCGGCGAATCTCGATTATAATATTTAAGGAGTAATTAATTCTTACCATGGTTTTTTTTATTTTACTAAGATCGGTTCAGTAGTATTGAGTTTATAAGGAAATGAATGCGTACAGGATTAGCAATGCAATCGTCTAATCTGTAAAAGAGTGGCTGAAACAAAAATGGATTTTTTGAGAACCACAGTTTACTAGTTTGTACCTTGTGCAGGGCAAAAGTAGTGCTTTTCTATAAATTAGAAAAAATACTAAAACATTGTCAGAAAATAAGAATAAACACGCCATTTTGAAAAATCAAGTATGATTATGTCCGTCTTAAATTTTAGGATGACTGTAAATGTTGATCATAATCTTTAAAAGGCAATCAATTCTTACCCTAATGTTTTTTATTTCATCAAAATCGGTTCAGTATTAATGACGTTATAAGGAAATAAATGTAGTAATGATTGGTAAGGCAATCGTATAATATTCAAAACAATGGTTGAAAAAAAAAATATTTTTTTAGAACCACTGACTTGTACCTTGTTGTGCGTGGCAAGAATGCAGCTTTTTTATTAATTTAAAAAAATCTTGCATTTTCAGATGGCGGACAAAAAAATATATTTATTCAAAACTCTGATTAATTCTCTGCCAAGTGCAGTGTCCCAATAAAATCGATGATATGGTTCAAAAGTTATAATGAAGTAGTATTTTTTATAAGATCCTAAGACTAATAATGCTATATACTTACCCCCGAACGGAAAACCGTATTTTTTAATACTAACAAGTCAAATAACTGTAATAATTTGAGTCACGTTGACTAGTAACAACATAAAAAGTTAATAGAAAACTATTTAAGTTTATTCTTAAAATAAGGAAAAAATAAAATGAAATTATAAAATGATCTGTAAAAATTGGGAGTTTAGACCGTGCAGGCAAAATAAATACTGATGGGTTGTTTAAAGTTTTTAAAACTGTAGAATTATTCAATGTTCGTTCAAAATTTAGTAGACAAAAATGTTCAAAACCAAATAATATTTAGGGTGTTTCAACTAAAAGATAACAGAAGCTTTTTTGGGTATTTTTTATTGGTTTATGGAAAAACGCTCGGACACGTTGATTTTGTTTACAAGGACACTTTTTGGCTATCTTAACTAAAGTTAACCCCTCGAAGGGGGTTCGTGCTATACAGATTTCAAGATAGCCAAAAACTGCTCCTCTCACAAACAAAGTCGACGTGTCCGAACGTTTTTTTTATAAACTTATCAAAAATACCCAAATGGGGTTATCTTTTCATTTAAACACCCTATAACTTAAAACTCTCTATATATGCATTAACGTATTAACCCTCTGTTGGTGGGGTGTCACATACCCCAACCATTTTTGACCTGTTTCTACTTCTTCTTTAGTAAGTTTTCCCCTCTTCTCAGTACCTTGAAACTACAGTCGGATTTATAGCGCGCAAAGCCCCTTTTCAAGCTCAGTTTCGTCTTTCTACCCCTCCTTACCAAACTCGTTACAAAAATTATTAGTTTTATAGCAAAAAGGTAAGCGATTCTGTTTTTGTAAACATTTACGTTTTCTGAATTTTGATCTATAAAATTTTAGTACACTGCATACAGTTACATAATTTCTATTACCTACGGCCCAGACTATAAGACCTTATCACATAACCCATTTTAGCCTGTTTGAGTGTACAAATATGCATGAAATGCAACCCCTTGCATGGCCAAGAAGGCAACTAAGTACCTATATGTATGATAAACCGTTGAAAAGTATAAAGTTTCTAGTTTAGTTGTCGTTATTTTGGTTTAAATATTTAATTTAAATAGCTTTGAAATTTTAGTAGCTTTGAAAAAAAAATAGCTTTTTTATTTAAAAAAAAAACTACTTTTTAGAATTTTTGATTTTAAATTTATTGAAAGTTAGTATAGTTGAACCTCTCTAACTCGAACCTCTATAACTCGAACCTTTTAAGTGGTCCCTGCAGTTGTATGTATTTTAACCTCTTTAATTCGAATTTCTATAACTCGACTCGAACTGTTTTGGTTGTCCTTTTAAGTTCGAGTAATGGAGGTTTGACTGTATTAAATATATTTTTAACAAAAAAAGTTTGTGATTTCTTTTTCTTAAATGCGTTTTAATAATAAATGGAGTCATACCCCACCGTACCAAATTTGTGAGTATTTTCCACCTTACCAGCGAAGGGTTAAATACGAATCAATATTTAAATATTTTAAATAGCGCAGCTCATATTGGAATGCTCTCAGTAACACTCCCCCCGAACAATAATCGAAAAACAGTTAGGTAAACGCCAACCTGACATGACACTGACGTACTCTCCTTTTATTCGAAAACTCCTAGTGACATTTAAAGATTGAAATATGGCTTCCCTTTTTGAAAAAAAATATTTTCTTTTTTAGTTTATTGAAAGATTTGTTTTGACATAATAACATTAATCGGTAACCATAAGCAAGACTGAGGTAAATTATTATTATCCTTTGCATGTAAGGTACAAAATGATTTAGTGGCGTATGTAAAGGGGGCGCCTGCCCCCCCCCCCCCCCCCGAAGTCAAGATTTTTTTAGATATTATTCACAAATTTCATGAATACAAACATTAAATAGCATAAAATACGGCCTCATGGGGTCTCGGGCCCCCCCAAAACTGTCTCGGCCCCCCCCCCCCAAGACTGTCTCGGGCCCCCGAAACTCTTTTCTATATACGCCACTGAAATGAGTTAAACCTAAATGTTGAGAGATTGGAGAAGTCTATAAACTTAGTACATAGCACCATTTAGTAGATACTGTTGTTTGACCTAAACTTTCTACCAAAAGCTCGTAAAGTTCTAGGTTCCTGGAGCTAGAGCTACACACTTAAATTTCAAAATCATCTAATTTCTTTAAAAAGAGTTAGGCGCCAGGGTAGCCCCGTGGTATGGTTGTCGGCTTATTATGCAGAAGATACCAAGTTCGCGGCTCGAACAACGACCCAAAAACAAAAAAAATAGTCTTATCGCCCTGCCGCCCACTTCCTTTTCAGCGTTCAGCAGTCGTCATCGAAATGGCCTGCGATGCATCGAAAACAAGAGATTAATATCCTGCCTGCTATAAGTTGTTATTCGGATCGGTACCAGGATGGCGCCAGCATGAATCTCCTAAAGTAAACTCAAGACAGCTAGGACTGTTGCGCTGAAAAGGAAAGGAGTCTATCGACTATAACCAAGTTCTGCTGGGACGATAGCGATGTTAGATAGATGCAAGTCTAACATGTAGAAGGACCACCTTTCGGAAGGAGTGTAAAAGCGTCATGGGTCCACTGTGTATACTTGCTACGCGGTATAAAGATCCCTGCCCTCGACAAGGAGGTGCCAAATTAAGTTCTCTTAGAGAAAGAAAACTTACATCATATGGTCTCTCCACTGGGGTCGTAATTAGTTCTTAATTCGGTAAATATTTAAACAACAAAGATGCGCAATTCGATACAACAGGTAGGCGTTTCGCTCCAGTAGCCATTGCAAGCCATTGTTTATCTCATTTATATTTTTTTTAAATTGCTTGTCTAACACAAAAAATATTACCAGACTGTAAAATAGATATTTGATGCCAACAAGTAAAAGAAGTAAAAGCTAAAATTGCATTTCTTTTTGTAGTTTGCCCTATACCCGCAGTAAAACTGGCTTATAGTAAAACAAAAGAAAACCACAAAAATAATTAATACTTCGTCGTCGTTTTAAAAGAACTCGTTAAGCCAGCGCTGCGTTAAGTTACAGCCTATTGTTTTTAGGAAACCGAGTTTAGTTTAAAGTTTTTCGAAGTTTAAAACGTCTAACTTAATAATAGTCATTAAAGATTTTCAATGATATTAAGCACTTGGATTTCAAAAGCGACATTTGCTTTTAACCTTGTAAAATGCCATAATAACGTCAAACTTTTAGCTGAGGATGCAGTTTAACCCAAATCGATTTTAAAACCATTAGATTTGAGTTAAGCTGCAACTTTTATGTAAACGTGGTAATTGTCTTGGGATACAGGTTTGCATTTTTATAATGCATCTATTAGTTGTTTTATACACGGTGTTTTTTAGAATATACATACCTTGGGAGAAGATTTCGAAAAACGTTAAAAAACTATATTTTTTGAAAATTTACTTATTAAGTGACGGACTAAGTAAAAGCTTATTTTTACCTTCCTAGCCCTCATAATTTTTTTTTATGAGATGACGCCGAAAATATGTTATTTGGGTGTATTTTGACCTATCTTAGCAATATCGTCGTGATATCTGTCTGTGTGTGTATGTTTGTTTATATTATTCTGTCCTTAACACGATAGCTTCTAAACCGCTGAACTGATTTTCATAAAATTTTCAAGTAAAATAGTGTTTGACACTCTAACGAGGTGACTAGATTTTCGTCAGAATCCATTACTGCTAAAGACAGTTTTTTGACAATTAAAAATTTTTAAAAATGCTAACTTTTTAACGGAGCATCGTATCAAGATGAGGTTTTCGGAATATCGTAGACTGCATTTTGCTCAATAATGTGTGTTTTAAACAAAAACCTCGTAACAGCTTTAGTTTCTGAAATATTTACAAAAAACTGTTTTCAAGGATGATATATCATGGCTTCATGTGCGAATGGCTAGCTAGGAAGGTATCAGATCTGTCTTGGATCCATTTATTTATAAACGCACGCCTCCTTCAACTGTTTTATAATTTTGTAAAAATGTAACACTCAAAGTACATACCTAAGGAAACTACAGCGGTTATCAAAATTAAGATATAAACGGCAAAATCCTATTTAGACTATAACACCAGTATTTACTAAGACCTTAAGACTTAGCATTGTAGACCGGGTTTAAGTAGTCTATAGACTTGATACCGACCGGTTTAAGTATATTTTTTTAATACTCACAGGTCAAATAACTGCAAAGATTTGGTTCACCCTAATATGTAAGTATTTCTCAGTGAGTTTCATCTCATATAAATTCAAATTAACTTTAAAAATAAAGAAAAACCACATAAAATTTTTGTAACCAAATGTCATTTTTTGGAAACTTAGTCCGTGCAGTCGTGGGATTCCCGTTAAAAATAGTCTCAAATTGTAGTACCACCCCTGAGGGGTGGTTTAAAGTTCGAAAAACAATAGAAATAATCCATGATTGACAAAAAACTTACATACAAAAATATTCATATCTAAATAATACATAAATAACTTAAAACTATATCTGTAGATGCATTACCGTATTAAATACGTATCAATATTTAAATACTGTAAAAAGCACAAGATATACATATTAAAATCCCTTTTCAATTACTCATTCACTAAAACAATCGACCATCGGTTTAATCGTCGCTAAGTTGTCTAAAAAATTAACATGTAAAATATAGCGGACAGCTGACACTGACTTACACCGTTTTTAGTCGACATTTCCTAGTGACATTTGGAGGTTTAAATATGACTACGATTATTAAACCAAAATATTTGATTATTTTTATTTATTTATAACCTTTGTGTGGAAACAATGTCTTTGTAACAACAAAAAAAGATGACCCATATCGCAAGGTATTTATGAACAATTTATATAAATATTAAAAACTATTGCATTTACGGGAAAAATGGAAAAATTAAACCTTCAACCAAAATGTAGACTTTTAAACCTAGGATTGTAGGACTTAGCACTTAGCACCCTTTAGTAAATACTGGTGTAAGTGACCTGACAAACTTCCTCCTAATACCAGGGAGACCAAAAAAAATACCGAAACTTTGCTTAATTCTCCACCAACGAGGAAGCATAGTTGGATCTTTACAATAATAATGTTTAATAAACTGATTATGTAAAATATATAAAAATTTATACTAATTAAAAAAAAATTACATTGAAATAAAATGTTAACCAATGTTTATATAAATATTTATTTATCAAAAATATGGGGTTACTTTAAATATTTAGCAGACGTAGATTGCTAAAAAATCATAAAAAAAATTTTGACATTTGGAAAATTAAACGTAAGTTCTATTATATTTTTAAAACAAAATCGTAATGGGAGCAAATCCTCATATTTCTACTAAAAATTGTTGAGAACACACACAAATGAAATTGCTAATGTCCCAATAGTGTAACAAAACGAGATTTGCATATAAATGGTATTTTTGCAATTTACAAGTTTTTAAATTAAATATTGTTTTTGACATCAACAAGCATTAATTACATGCAAGACTAGGTTAAGAACAAGTAAAATTTATGGCAATGCAGCGACTTGTTTTTTGGCATATTTTCAGGTTCGCTGAATTTTAATAAAAGTTATATTCGGCTAATTCAAATCCCGTTTTGTTACAATACTCTCATGGGCTGAACTCCTTACCCTCTACCCTATGATAATTTTTATATGGTCAACCTCATTTATTTATTTATTTATTTGGAATACTACCAGATAACAAATATCCAAAACAAGTATTCACTAATAGCTAAACTTATATGTTTAAGAAAAAAAGCCTAAACTGAAGATCGAAAAGCTACACTTTTATGTTTACAAAAAATGCCTACACTAAGGATCGGCAATAAGTATTGCAACATTCATTAAAAACTGACTTAATTCTGGTTTTAAAAGCACTATAAGACAGAAAATATCAATGTTATTACAATAGTCATTATACGACTAGACGAGAATTCTGGCCTGAACTAGAGACCCTGTATGTATGACATATTTTTACAATATATGTCATACATACAGGGTCTCTAGCCTAAACTAGTGTTTCTAAAGGGAATTACAAAAGTTTGTTGGTGACGCAGTTGTCTATGAGGAATATAAAAATTTGTGACAAGAGTTGTGGACAATCAACTAATACATGAATTATTTTGTAAAAGAAAACCAAATCTTCTATCGTGAAGAGATAGAATTTTGTTTTCTCTCCGAAAGTTGTTATAATTGCCATTTATATTGTGATGTTTTTTACAGGATAGGTATTAAAGATATTTATTTTGTACTCCTTCTACACGATCAATATATATCTGATACTGCGGGTTTCAGACAGAAGAGCCAAAGTTTAATTTAATTAAAACATAAGAGTTATGTAAGGTTGATAGAGCCCTATCTGACGTAAATTATTTTGATTGTCTAAAGATGTATCCTAGGATACGCATTGAGCTGTTTCCATTTTATCAATGTTTTCTCCATAAAGCATTTTGGAGTCGATAATTATACCTAAATCTCGGATTGAATCAACACGTTTCAATGATTTATTCATTAGTTTGTAGTCAAGGATTATAGGTTTCGTGTTTCTTGTAAAAGTGATTTGATGGCATTTATCGAGATTTAGGAACAAACTCTCATTGTAGCAATTTAAAACAAATCTCAGCCTGGACTCTGAATAAACCGAACCGAACAATATAAGAAATTTCTTGATTTTAAATGGAACAACTATATATTATCCCATTTGTAAACTATTTTATTTAACTTTACAGAGCCTGGCTGCCTTTCTGTCTATCAAATCTTGCGATTAATTTTTGACCCACTTTTCGGAAGGTCCCATGACGATACAATATGTGAAAGATTTGAGTGGTAAGGGTTTGTTAAGGGGTACAAACGGGGGAAATTCAGAACTGGAGCCAAAACAGATAAATACATGCAGTTTTCATAATTTTATGAAAAAAAAAACGGAGGTAGGGATAAATGGGGGGTGTGTTGGAATCAAAACAGATATGAATATGCAGTTTTCAGATTTATCATTTGTTCTGGTGATAATACAATTTTACGAAAAAACAAACGGAGGAACCGCTTGATGAGCTTTGGGTTGAAAAATTGGATTGTACAAAATTGACAAGAAAGAAACCTTGTAACAATGGCATTCCTACAGGTGAAAAGGTTGCGAGAGCCATAAATATATATCCTCCATTTTGTTTCTTTTTGATTAAGACAAAAAAGTAAAAAATATATATTTTTTTTAAGTAAACGATTTTTTTAGTAAATTACACTAAAAAGTTCAAAATAATTTGGCATGTGTGATCACTGCAAATTTTAAAGGGCAGTCTCATCTTAAAATCCAGCCTCTATAAAATTATCTTACTACATCAGGTCATCTTGTATATCTGTCCATACATGTTAAGCAATATTTCTAACAATTGGATTCAGGCAATGGCCCTATTACACATTGACATAAGAAGTGGAACTGACTGTATGTTTTAAAATTTTGGGACTCTGACAAATAATAACAATAATATTATTAATTATTTGCTTTTGAAAACCTATATTTGTTAAAATTTTATAATTACAAAAATATCACAGTTTACTATATCTTAACCTAAAATTACATCATCAACCGTACCTGTGACGTTTTCTGAGACGTTATTTTTCCGACCTCCGCTAAGCCCATCAATGTTTTACTGCTTTGGCGACCTCAGTACTCAAATTTCTCAGTTTGCTAGCCCCATATAAATAAGGTAGCACTTTTGTGGGACAAAAATTATATTTTAGTTTGCGGAAAAAAAAACTTAAAAACCACGCTTAAGTCTAATTTCTTACGTCTTTACTAAGCCAGATGTATTTGTTTAGTGCATCTGCATTAGCTTTTTCTTTTCGACAAAGAAGTCTGATGTCATAGCCTAAATACCTTGATTAGCTTTGATGTTTCTTATTCATTGCAAATATTAAAGGCATGTAATCTGTGAGAATTATAAGTTTATGTATCAAGGATATTTAGGATTTTTAGAAAAAAAAATAATCTTTTTGGTTGTCAGTTATTTTTATGTAGTTGATATATGACAGCACCAATGGAAGAATTTAAAGCATCTACCATTAGGGAAAGTGGGAACAATATTAAAGATTGGACTAGTACTTGGAAGCGATTAAATTTTTGACTGAAAGAAATGCTTTTTCTTCCATTGACCAGATAAGCATTTTCTTTTTCTTTGAGTTTTTTTTTTTAAATTCATTAAGTTTAGCTTGTTACTTAGCAGTTTTTGGAAAACATGTTCGGTTATAATTTACGTAGGAATCTTTGTCATGCAAGTTCGTATGTTTGGTAACATTAGGAATGACTTCCCCCTTTCTGTTTGTAGTTTAATTTCTTTCTCACTATCGTAATAGACTAAAAAATGTCTTGCCAAATTTCGACTTCTCTGTCTGACAACGATACATTAGTGCTCTAATTTCAATTAGATTTATGTTTATTTTCAATTCTACACAGTTAAATCATCCATATATTGTACGTATCTTGTGCCTGGTTTGTGCAATGTTTCTTACCCAAAAGGCATCCTCAAATATTGAAATAAACCAAAAGGGTGTATACTTGTTTTTTTAATTTCTTTAGGATCAATTTGAATTTAATTAAAGGCTTTTACTGGGTTAAATCTTTAAAAAAACGTTACATTTTCTCTGACAAGTGTTTCCGGGTCTATTGCATTATTTTGGGGGCAACAGGCAGCTGATCTACAGCATTTTTCTATCAGTAGTTAATAGTCTATCGAAAAAAATTATATTATTTTATTTTAAGTTTCTGGAAAGTAAAAACATTGCTTAAGTGTGTAGACAGTGATAATAATAAAGTCTCTTATATTGGGTGGTGCGTATCGATTTGGAATTTACATTGCATTTAGAATTCTATAGTTAATACATGGACGCTAGTCACCATTCGATTTTGTACCACTTGAAGCAGACTTGCGCACACTGCGAGTTTTTCCTAATTTACCTTATAAAATTAGAGTAGGTTGAATGACCTTTTGTGTGAGTAACTTTGGTTTTAATTAAAATATTAAAGGTAGCTTTAGTTAAATTGGAAAATAAATTAAGTATTGCAAAATAGGAAAAATTATTATTAATATTTTACATACTATTAACTAAATCATTCATAAATAGTTCTTTGTATATAGTATTAAATTGTTCGATATTTAATCATAAAAAGTTCAAACCTCTGACAATAATAATAATCAATCAATTTCAATGATATGGTTAACAACTTAATTTTTAATACATAACTTTACATTTATTACATGCAATTTGGATAGAGAAAGAAGTCACAAGCTTTTTGGAAAGATTCTTTATTGTCAGTTAAAAAGTATTTTTTGTAAAATCGTTACACAACACCAAAGAATCTGTCTAAACGCTTCTTTCTCCATCCAAATATTTTTTTTTAATCCTATAACTATTGATGACTTTCATTTATCAAGTTTGCATAATTTTTTGCGTATTACTTTTTTAAATAAACAGATTTTAAAAGTATTTATTGGCAGTTTGATTAAATATTAAAATAATGAAATATGCTAAATTTGTGATTTAAATGGTTGTTGGAACCTCGGTTAAAACGAAATACATTAAAGCATAAATACATTTTCAAAAAATCTAAAATTGAAGCACTCATAACTTGCTTTGGAAACAATGGCACATTTTCAGCTGCGCATACGTGTGTTTTGTCAAGTAGACAGACAGCTGCTGTGTGGGTAGACGCCATCATCTTTGTTTTTTTACATTTTGCAGTGTTTTGCGTTCGTCGTGTAAAATTATGCTTTGTTCTGTGAAAAATGTGCGGGTTGTGGAAAAATATCCGGAAGAATTAAGGGATTGCCATTCCTTATGTAAGTACTTGTATTTTTATTAATAAAGTTAAGAGTGGTTTATACATGCCATTAAACACTTTATGGTGTCCACAATAAATCTGCACAATTAATTTTTAAAAAACCAGTGTTTTAATTCACAATTTGATAAATTGTCAGCCAAGTAACTAGCTTTTAGAAAAAAAATAAACATAACCCTAAATTTTTGACAATAGGGTATTTGCCAAATTTTAGAAAAGAGTTTAGAATGATACATAGATCCCTAATTTACAACGCAAAATTATTAAAATAGTATATTTTATCATGACTACATTTAAAATCAAGTTTTCTAATTTCCGATTTGAATTTGCCGCTAAAACGCTCATGGCGTTGCAATGACGTCACAGCGCAGTAAACTCGCGGACAGATACACGGCATTCAAGTGTTTATTTGTTTTTGGTCTGTGTTTTTACTGTTTTTTATGTAAAAAAATGTCCTATAAGTGGTGTGTAGCAGCAGTAAAAGAACGGAAAAAGTGGCTAGAACTTGCTCGCAGAGACTATAAGGGCCTTCTCTAATACATCTTCTCTTTACATTTGTCAAGATCACTTTGATTGAGTATAACTAAATTGTTTCTATTAATTTTTCTCACGTTGTCTATAATATATATAACTATTTCGTAAATGACGATGAAATTTTTGAGGTTATGTTTATTACAAGGGGTGAACAACTATAATAGGCAGAAAGGTGTACAAATTTTTAGGCGGTGCTAGGCAGTTATTAGGCAGGACTAGGGAGTACCTCTAAATGCAGGATTGGGCAGTGCACATCCAGGCTAAATGTAGGACTGAGCAGTGCATATGCAAGACTAGGTAGTGCATATTTGTTATGAAGGGTCATAAGAATTCTTTGAAACAAAATGTATTTAGAAAATTTTGTTTTAAAAAAGCTATTTTTGATTGTGTCTTAATGCTTAAAATAATTATGATTGGGTATTTAATTGAATCTATTGTAAGTGGCATATTCAACAAAAAAGCAAAACATATAACCTAACCTTAAAATCTTAATGAGTAAAAGTAGGCGAAGAATATCGTAAAAAAACTTTCAGTTATATACAAAACAACTCATCGAATACTTACATCAACATTTTAACGTTTCTAAATTCCGCAGTACAAAAATTACTGTTGTTCGCAAAGAAGCCTGCCACCATAAAGGATTTCAGCATTGGCAAGTTGGAGCTATCGGATTTGGAGAATCCGTTTTCCATTGAAAATGTTTTTTATAAGCAAAACACAAAATAAAATCTAATTTAGGACGATAATTCGCACTTTAAACCAAAGCAAACATTACCATCCATAAGAAAATAACACAGAAAATAAGTTCATTTGAGGCGTTTACTGTTTTGTGACGTCACTCGCAGCTGATTGTTAGACCGCCTGTTTTGAATCTCGTGGCTAATTGTTTGAATTCAATGAATTTATTTAATTAAAAGAACTAGGAATTTGAAAAAAAATTAAACAAAAAAGTTTGTTTTTAGCATTCCCAAGACCTAAAGAGAGATCTAAAAATAAATATATATTTATTTTTTCCTACTGTCAAACACCCTATTGTCAAATAACGTAGTGACGTAACGGAGTATGTTCCAAAACCACCAAAACTAACGCATGCGCAGTAACCGAAATCATGTCTACCCGAAAAAGGAATATTAATAATTAAATGGGGGTTCTGGCTTCAAGCATCGCGTGTGAAAATGCATGGGCATGATCCCCGTATTTATGCTCTAACGTTTTTGGTTAGACATAACCCTAAATTTTTGACAATTGTCAAATAATGTAGTGACGTAACGGAGTATGTTCCAAAACCACTAAAACTAACGCATGCGCAGTAACCGAAATCCTGTCTATCCGAAAAAGGAACATTAAGAATTAAATGTGGGTTCTGGTTTCAAGCATCGCGTGTGAGAATGCATGGGCATGCCCCGTATTCCCATATTTATGCTCTAACGTATTTTGCGTCGAAGTTTTAAACTAGGTTTGTTTTGGCTATCGCTCTCACAAACCGTACGTCACCATTTAAGGGGGAACTAGTAAATAACGCTGTCACAAGTCGATAAAGTAACTTTAGTTTTATGTTTTGGCTTTTTTTACTTTTATTTTGTTCAAACACTGATTTTTAGGGCAACTTTGGGAACCATTTGTATTTATTTAGAGGCAAATAATTGGAATATTTTTGTCCTATATGCAATAGCAAAAAAGTTTAGTTTTTTGTAATTAACAATTTTACTAAAGCTATAAATAATTATTCTAAACTGAAGATCAGGCTCGAGGTTGAGGAACTCCTCAACCGCTGGCACTTTAAAAATTACGCCAACGGTGGTGGAGTTACCACTCCTCAAAACACAAATTGTTTCTTTCTTCTTCGTGTGTTGTGCCAAACCTTTGTTTCTTCTATTTTTTACTTGTTTTGATGCTATAAAATTCCTTTTCTGTCAAGTTTTTAAATTGTCCAATCTCCAGCTGATCTAAAATGATGAAAAGATTTAAATAAACTTAGTATATGCAAAGAAAACCGGCCATAATAAATGTTGTTATGTTGTATAAACTATTAATGCCACTCTCATTATGTGACGCGGCGAATATTTTATTTAGCCAAACACATTGGAATAGAGTTTTAATTATTAAGTGTGATTTTTTGTTTTTGTGGCCAAATTTGTGTGGTGTGACCCTACTCCCGCCCCTGTAGGAATTTTATACATATTATTTTGTTGCTACTGGAATTTAAACTCCAACTCAGAAGATTTGATACAAAATTTACGGTCAATCTGACGAGTTTGATCTTTAAATGATAGTTGTCTCAGAAAATTCAAAAAAATAAAATCTTGATTAAACTATTTATTAAATATTTTCGTTATTCTAAAAGTATATCTCCGACTGCCAACACGATTTGATACAGTCGCCCACCTTTTTTTTCCAACATTTGTAGAATAGAAAGCAACAGTGCATTATTTGGCAATATCGCATGGTTTCAAATAAGTATCAAGATTTAGTAAATGTCCTTCGTTAACAGTTTTTAAAGTCTTCTGAAATTCCTGCCTTCCCAGACGAGTTTAAGCAATTTTTAGAAAACATTAAAAGAGTGGACGACCGTACCAGTACGAATCGACATATTATTTTGTGGCCAGTCTGATTACGAATCGACATATTATTTTGTGGCCAGTCTGATTAATAAAACATGATAAGACGATTTTTTGAACGAAAGTAGAATTAAAAACAATGTAAGCAGGTAAATCCTATCTCATTTTCATTTCTGTCTTTTTTAGGGAATTATATCTCAATTTTTTTAACACATTGTTTTATATATTTAACATTTTAGTAGGTTAACTAATTACATAAAACAAGGTATAATTAATGTATAACAATTGATTAAATTAATAATAAAGTCAAAGAAGTAAATAAAATTGTAAAACTAAAAAAAAACAAACTTAATAACAGCAGCGTACGGATGGCTCTACCGTGTCATCATTGGAACTACATGAATATACGGCAGAGCCATCTGTCCGCTGCTGTAATCAAGTTTGTTGGGTTCCATATCTAGGGGTTGTATAATCATTGTATATACCCAGGGGGTTGAGGGGAGCAAGCGCGGATCTGGGTCAAAATCTAGGGGGGGGGGGTAATAGTCGACAAACATATTTTTGTAATATAATTTTTTTTCTAGGGGGGGATAATTCTCCTGTTTTACCTTATTTTATTAAGAAAAAGTGCATATTTTTGTTTCTAGGGAGGGGGGTAATTACCCCGTTACCCCCCCCCCCTCAAATCCGCGCTTGTGTCGAAGTAATCGAAGTGAAAAAGTCACTCCGGAAGGTTATAGAGGATTCCTTTTATTTATTTTAATTTCAATTTTATAAAAGACGGTTCAACTGCCAAGATATAAGCGTTTCTATTTCGATAATTCAAATCGATTCTATTCTAACCTGACTACTTCGTGCACCAAACCAAACCGAACGCTGAAACACGGCTTGGCTTATCAAAATCCGTTTATTCAATTAACGAATTTCTTGATCAGAGTTACAATTAAAGAATAATTTCACAGTCAAAATTCCTAATTATGAAAAATAAGGTAATTAAAAAAAAACAATAATACTTAATCATTATAATTAAACCATGCACTTATATAGATTTATATATTTTTATATTTTTTTAATGATTTTTTCTATTATTATTAGTAGAATTATTTATTTATTTTTTTGCTTTGTCTACAAAGTTTTACAATACTTTACCAGAAAATAAAGCATTTTGATTGACTGAGTGATATTTTAATGACAGAACTCACTTATAATTTTTATCCCTTGCCCTCTTGGGGCTAACATTTCGAAAAATCCTTTCTTAGTACGATCCTACATAATGTAGCTAATTATACCTTCATTTTTCACAAATGTAGCTCTGTTGGTATAAGCTGCACGTTGATTATAAATTAAAGATTTGAAGCTTTCTTCACTGCTTGAGGTTACGGTCATTAATGCGGGGACATGCGCAAAAAAATGCCATATGTAGGTGTATCGTGGTATACGTTTGCCATTTGACACCATAATTATATAAACCACAGAATTCGTTATTAGATAAACTTGAAAAAGCTGGCAACCCTATACGGACAGCCGGTTGTCCATGATTTAAATAAAAGCGACGCACCAGAAATAAAAATAATAAATAAATGTAATTATAATTACTAGAAAATGATTTTTAAAAATATATCAAACCTGTTTGAGAGTCGTGCGAGTCGATGACCAGATAAAGGACACACTGCTACAGGCTGGGTACGCAAGGTCAGGGTACCCGCGTAGGAAATTAATAAATTTATACTATAGGTAATTTATGATATACAGGGTGGCCAAAAAACTTTTGCACTGAATCGATTTATTAATGACTGTAGGTACCTATTTGACCGATTAAAAATAACAAATGTTGTTGAGTAGATAGCAAAAAAAAATGTTTTTTAAGATGGCGAACAAGTTTAAAGTTTATTTAACTTATTTATTTTGATGTCTTTGACAAAAGTTTTTGGTTACATTTCTAAACAAACTGGTTTGGTTTGATTACTATTAAACCAAAAACCCTTTTAGCCTGAGAAACTGTCCTTTTTAGAATCGAATGAAAGGAAAAAAACTCCATTTGAAAATTCAAGATGGCTGAGGACACGATTAAAATTTCGAGTTTTTAAACAATAATTAGTTCCAAACTTTTGTGTAAAACAACGAGGGTATTAATTTTCAAAATCGGTACTTTTTGAGGTATTCCGGTTGCATGCATACCGGTTAAACTAGGAACCAATTTTTATATTAGTGTGAATATAACCACTTGCTAAATCAAAAAATATTTAGGTGACCATAGCTTTTTTAATTTTTAACCGATTTTATTACTTCGTAAAAAGTTTTTGGAATATTATCCGCGATTTTTAATTTTAAGATGAGACTACGATTTAATTTTTAGGATTTGTTAATATTTAGATTTAACTTGTTATTTCAAAATGGCGGACATTTTTACCTGTTTCGAAAAAGTTTTAGTTTACGACAACTTGGTCTCTTTTTAATCAATAGAATCGGTAAAATGTTATGATCACGTAGCTAAATATGTTTACCGACTCGCGTGGGGTAAAGTGCACTTTACCGCACTCATTTACTTGTGAAAAGTAGAACTGTACCGTAATCAGTGCGGTAGAGCTACTTTACCGCACGCGCACCACTTAGAAACCTTACCAACGAATCAATAAGACAACTTCAATATTTGTTTACATATAAATTTTATCTTTGATTTTTGAAAAAATAAATTACATTTAATTTTTTGAAAGAAAAGGTTCGTATAGGTAAAATTTTGTACCTAACGCTTGTGAAAAGTGTCGTTACCGCCCTTGACAACGCGGAGCGGAGTTCGGTCAACTTTCAACCATCGCATTTGTTAGGTAAGTGTTATTTATTTTTAAAAAAAGTCAAATTAGATGAAATTTAAATGTAAACAAAAATTGAATATGAAATTGATTACTGGTTGGCGTGCGGTAAAGTACTACTTTCCGTACGCAAATAAGTGCGGTAAAGTGCACCTTACCGCACGCGAATAAGTAAATAACTATTTCATTTAGCAGCAGTTATCGGTTTGGAATGAACTTGTAAAAAGATTTTTAAAATTTTTGCTGGTATGCCTCAAAACGTTACTTAGAAGATTGAAATAATTAATATCTTTGTTAAAATAAATAATAAACCGGTTTGTTTATGGTGTAACAATTAATTCAAATTTTTGTTCATAACATTAGAAGAAACACGGGAAATAAACGTGTGACCCTATGGCGGAATACAACCACGTTTCTATTTTGAAGCCGATAAATTACCAAAAAAGTTATATTAACAAACTACAGGCAGATATAATAGGGACATTTTGGCTCAATTAAAATAACAGAAAATTTGACAGCTGTTACCGTTATTGTTACTAAGAATAACGGTAACATTCAGGGCAAAAAAGATAGATTTTGGAACACTAAAGATAAGCAAAACACAAATGTTAAATTAGTTCCACACACCTTCAACTTGTTGTTTATTTAGGTATATTCGTTTATTTATTTTTATTAGATTTATGGCTTTTTGCAAACCAAACTACCAAATTTTAGTAAAAAACTAACCTTAAAAAATAACGGTAACATTAAAGATCGGCCACCGTAAGTACCGGGCCCTGTGACCGTAAAGAACAAAACAGGAGCGAGAAGCTGCTAATGCGCAGACTCACTAATAACAATAACGGAAATAAAGTGTAAAATACGCGACTCAAAATGTCCCTAATGAGAACAAGGATGCTATTATTATGTAAAATATACTTTTTCGCACATTTGTTATATAAAGTTCACTTTTCACACCAATTTTTAGGGACAAAGGTGTCACTTTTTATTTCTGGGATGAACAGTAAAATAACTTATAAACCTCATGATAAAAGTGTATTTTTTTCCTCGGCGAATTGTACAAATACAAACTTTTGGCCTCGGATAAAAAGTGCCACTTTTATCCCTTGGTATATAATATATTAGTTCATCGGTGCCGTTTTGACGGTAATTTTCTTAGAAGAAAAATTTCGGATTTGCATTTTAGTATCTTTTTCAAGTGTAAACACTTCAACCAAAGCGCTGTGTTTGTAACAGTATAAGTTCGAAATTTGGTTTCTACTCAACTATTTTCTACGACTTTCAAACAAAATAGTATATTATATAACTAGTAAAGAAAGTCATATATTTCACACAATTGCGAAAATAACGCGAATGTAAGAAAATCACTTACTAACAAGTTATATACACTATTTTTCCTACGACAAGATATTGACCCGAATTTCCATGGCGCCATATATAAATGTCGAAACAAGAAATGTCGAACGGTAATTTGGTCGAAAATAAAACAATTGAAAATTTTATTTACACGAAAATAATTTAAACAAATCGTAATTCGTCGAAACGTATTTTTGTCAAAATGCAAAAAGATGATGGAAATTATTTTTCGAGTTTTACGGTTCGGCCTTCTTATAATTCGATTTTTTACGGTTTAATCAGTCTGCAAATCGACTTAACTACATTCCGATGCTTTTACGTTTCGACATTTTTACAGATCGACAAAATTACGCTTCCTCTCAATTATTTTTTACTATATTATTCTCGACAATTTTACTGATCCACAAAATTACGTTTCGTTTAAATTATTTTCGTCTATTTTACTTCCGATTGTTTTATTTTCGACCAAGTGACATTTTTTTGACATTTCTATATGGCGTCTTTGTCAAAAAATTGGCTTTACCATTCACATTGGCCTTGAGAAGGCTATGAATCATTTTCGGCGCCATATGTTAAATCAAGGCCAACACAAACATAGAGGCCACGACCCTGAAAAATCAGCTGTTCTCCCGGGGCTGAATTTTACATTGGGTCTTATGGGAGGTCAGAGGTTTTTTTATGGTATTTTCAAAATGGCACTACAGATTTCCGCAAAATTTCAGTGAAATATTCTCAGACACCATCCCGATATTCCACCAAAAGTTTGTAAGGAAGCAACATGATTAAAAGGTTAAAATCTTCAAGATTTAGCATTCCTTATTTTGAATTCAAATTACCCGCCATGTACCACATGCCAACTGTTATATTTCACATGTATTTGACTTTGTCATCTGTGATTGTCACATTTGCTTCTGCTTTAAATTTAATTTTTGTGTGAGCTAATGAAGCGGCTATAAAAAATTAAGGATTACTATACATTAAAAAAAAATTGTTCTGCCAGAATAAAGTAAAAACAATCTCAAAAATGACTTTATTTAAAAAAAAAATCAAATATTCATGAACCGTCATTCCAACTTCAATTTTTAAAGACAATCAGCTGTGTCGTAACGTGACCATCAAAAAAAAATCAGCCCCGGATGTGACGTCAAGAAAGTGGAGGATCGTGGCCCGTCCGTTTTGATAGCCCTGGTTAAATCAAGTAATTTTCTCTGTTTTTCTCTCTCTGGAGATGAAAATATTTTAGTCTCTATAAAAATTAATATGCGTGTGAAATATGCACCTTTCTAAAATAGAAAAGACTGAAAATTTCGCTATTTTAGTATGTGGAAAAGGTATTTTTCGTAATTTGGAAATTATCGCCTTCCTGTTTTTTAATTTTTAAATTTAAACCAGTTTCTTATGTTCCTCATGGACTTGATTTTTAATCTGTTATTTAAAATGTACACTTTAGTTTGAAGGTCCGAAGGAGACAAAAAATATCATCGAAACGTCACCGTTGAATTTAAAAAAATATTTTACAAAACAATGGTGTCTTCTCACTATATACCATGCGTGTAGTTGAATTAAGGTCACTCATCATAAAGCAAGCTTTGCCTTTACGATGAGTGTCTTTATGTTGAACTGCAAACACGTCTATGGTTCACTAGTTATTAACACATAACATAAATTTAGTACAATTTTTTTGTTGTCCCTTCGTCAGCTTATAGGTTACATAGTGTAAATGGTATGACTTACAATATTATAAGAAAAAAAGTTCATATAGCATGGGAGTCAAAACTCTTTTATTTTCGAGATACAGAGCATCAACGTTGACGGTTTTTAATCTTTATTGGTTATAAATTCTTTAAATAACATACTAAATTAGTCGTGTATCAAAATACGAACAATAATCAGATATAAAAATGATTTAAAAAGCGAAATGAAATAGTTTGAATTTTTTACTCATTTTTGGAGGTATCTTTGACATTGACCTGTATCTCCTAAACTTGTTTTATTTAAAAAATTTACAGTACATTTTGTAATGATAATTAGCCAGATTGGCGGTGGCAGCTTTAAAAATCCTGTTATAGAAACTTTTGTTCTTATTTTGTTTAACTGTTTTCTTATTTTGTTTAACTGACGGAAACAGTTTTGTTTGGAAATGCAACATATTTCATTTGAAGTATTTTACTCTAGATTTTCCATGACAAAACAGAAATTTAAATCTTCTCTTGTTAGACTAGTGGTTAAATTACACATTTTTAATAGCAGTGAATTATCTTTGGGGTCTTCTTTATTACTGCTTCTATGTATTGTTAGATAATCTGTCGGTCTGTCGGTGACACTCCATTTTCTGTTAGTTCATCTTTTAGAAGTTTTGAATCTTCGCTTACACGCTTTTTTGCAGAAATATCTTTTAATCAATTCCGACAAGAAATATGTAGAATTTATTAACACTGGTAGTTTTCATTTCTACTCAGATTGTTTCCAAAAGGAAACGGAAACAAAATATAAATTTGTAAAATATACAGGGGTTTGTTAAATAAAAATATAGAAATATGGCCAGATTTACCATAGTTCAAAAATGTATAATATCCGAGTACAAGGTGTTAAAGAATTTTTTATTTTCGGTTTTCCTAATTAACTTACAAACTTATATAATTTCATTGATTGTTTTTGGGGCGGGGAACTTGCGTCACTCTCAGTACCGAATAAAAGCAAGTTACTTTTACTTTTCTGTGCCTTAGTGTACTTAGGGAACATTCCTAAATTACTTTTATTTAGGATTTTTAACACCCCTCGCCCTTTCGTATCGCACTTTTAAGAAAAAACACATTAAAAATACATTCAGTGTAACGCAAGGGTAAACTCCCCTCTACCCCTTGTGCATTACGTCATCTAAGAACGGTCCCTTATCTTTTTAATAAAAAATCAGTTTTCCAATTCAAGATTTTTGCGATTACAATTTTTATTGCGTTCGTGTAATATAAGAATTCAAGTAAAAATTTAAAAATTATATATTCTTTTTCATTTCTAAATTTCGCAGTAATGTCATACATAACAGGGTCCGTAAACCCGACTATACGTTAAAATTTCATACAAGTGCAACTTTGTCACTAATACCTAATAAATTATATAGCATTCAGACGGTAGCCTAGCAACAGCCAGATGGTTAATGTAACACCGCACGTTTTTTTAATGTTCTTCGCGGGTAACAACACAAGACATAGTTGGCCGTGATCTTGTCTATTATGTTTAACCTTTGAATGGGTTCAACCAACCTTGAAGAATACCAATTTTATATAAAGTCATAATGTTCTTGTCATATTTCAAACGTTAACGACCGGACTATTACCCAACCAAAGCCCACTGGAGAACAAGGCCCGTGGACGTGTTGAGAGGGATGAAGCGGCTAGCGGGGCTTAGGCTATCGATCGGCATCAGCTGTGCGCATCAGGTTATGTAAATGGTTAGAATTTTTCTGTTTTTATCAAATTTTTGTATTTTTCGTGGTTGTCGACCAGGCAAGAATGCTGTTCAAGTGTTTAATGAAAAACTGTAAAGGGAATTACGATACAGGGCCCAACCCCAAGTAACATTATTACCACTCAAGGTTTTATTAATTTGGTTCTTAGGTTATTTAGAGGGTGCTGTTATGGGTTTTAGGATCAATTTGGCTACATAAAGGTAATTTATATTGCCAATTACCTAAAGGAGTGTTATACAACCAAAAAGTGATTTATAAAGGGAGTATAATAAAACTGATATTCCTTCTGTTCCTTTTAGATACTTTTTGTTTTATTGATTTCTGATTTATAAAGATGGTCTTATAAAACCATTTTACCTAAAGTTTTTAAAAAGAAATAATTATAAACTTTGGTCATTTAGTTTTTTTCATTACTTTAGGTCATCACAAAAGTGTTTTATAATAGAGCTAAAAGGTTATCTTATATCCTTTTGATTTTATAGTTACCAGTAGTTTAAAAGTAAATATGATTAGATAGGCGGCCATATAGAACCTAGTTTCCTTAAGGTTTTTAAGAGTGATAAATATAAACTTTAGACTTTTGGTTTTTGCCATTATTTTTAGGCATTTTAAAAAGGTTTTATATGAAGGCTTAAAGGTAAACTTAATTCTTGTGTATTTATAGTTACCCATAGCTGTATATTAAATATTATTTAAATAGGCGGCCATATAAAACCTTGTTTCGTTAAGGGTTCTAACAGAAGTAAGTAAATACTTTCGTGTTTTATTTTTTTAGGTATTTCTTGTAAAAATAATAGATATACCTAGGTACCTACCTATTGCAAGATTGATTATTTAAAGCCCAATAATTAATAATTGTTGAGTTTCCGTCCTCCTGGGTAGGACACCCAGGCCTAGATAAGGCCTATTTAGAGGACCAATATAAGAGGTTGCCCTCCAACCTGCAGGCACAACGAATATCATTGCACTGGCCCTCTCGATTGTGTCGAAATTGCACGAAAAAAACATTTAAAAGTGTTCAATCATACGCTTTTAAACACATTAAAAACAAATACAAAAAATTTAAGTGAGGTTATGTTGACTATGTTTACATTGTTCTTTTTTGTTGGTTTCATAAGGGCACTCCAAAATCCTAGTTGCGATACAGTAACAAATAAAACCAAGTGACCACTAATAATGGCGTATATAAATTTATTTAAAAAATATTGTAAAGAGAAAATATTTATCTAGTCGTTTTAGCAGTGTTTTTTAACAATAATTTTACTTTAATTTTGATTTACGTAAACCAAACAGACTTTTTTAATGGTGAATAGTGTAAATGATTTTTTTTTAATTTTAAATATTTGTTATTTTGTTTTCAAAAAACTATTAAAAAGCATTCTTGAGGTGGCGCGCTTGTTTTGAGAGCTTTTCAGATACGATTTTATCAGAAAAATAAATCTGGCAGGCAATTTGATCATCAACAAAACGACAAACTCGGTATATTTTTATGTGATAAAATAATTTTGGGACTCTGACGTTTTTGGCAATTTTGTGACCTAAATTATTTTATATAGCCATTGTGAATCTAAAATATCGCCATAGCTTTTATAGGAAAACTTCTTTACTCTAAAGGTATTATGGTATTCAACAGAATCGCCAGGATACCAAATTACCAAATCTAGTTTTATAATAGGATAGAGGACGTTTCTGAGTTGCTTTTAGAACCTGGCATAATAGCTTTAGGCTCTAAAAGGTTCTATACTGGTGGAACCGCTAGAGGGCGAAGCTGGAGTTTATTTCTTATGGTTTTATAGTGAGTTTAATACATAGGTTGTCACCACCAATGGGGAGTCCCATTTAGGAGGTCTAAGGGGTATATAAGGGTAATGGGAACGTGCTAGCGACCAAACATTGAAACTAATGGTTTTAAGGAAAGGCGCTGGCAACCTTTTAGCTTCTGCTATAAATAAAGAAATGTTACTTGGGAACGTTTCCGTGTTTTCTTTGTCCAAACAATCTAAAGCTGAGTTTATAGACTACAATAATCAAGCAGTGGCATCTATGGTTATTTTGATTTTTTTTGGGGGAGAGGTGACTATGATAATCGACTTGACCGTGTTTTCTTTGTCCAAAACCATAGCGTAGAGAAGCATATTGCCGGTGCACTGCAAGACATAAAACAATATTTTCATATAATTATAATAAAAAACTCAAGCGTTAGTAAGAAGCAAAAGGTACATTTCTTTTTGCTTTTCCTACCATCTTTGTTCGCACTTTTTCAAGGATTTTCACTTCCCTCAATATAAAGCCACGTTTATAGCACGGTCCGTGCGTTTTGACGCTGCAATAATCATCATCAGTGACATCTAATATAAGGTTGATAATGCCTCATCTTTTAAGCAAAAATGTGTCTCCTTGTTACTCCTTATATAAAAAGGAAATAAAATGTACGTCCTTGGGATAAAGCTTGCTTATGGGTACAAGACACGAAGTTCTGCTGTCTGGGTATCAACATAGATATAAAATTACTGCTAAATTTGTACTTAAAAGATGGGTAACTGCGGCAGAAGTTTGCTGCGTTTTGGGTGGTAATAATGGTGAGGCTAAAGTTTTTATATCCTACAAAATGTTATGGTACAACATAAACACTGTTGGACGTATATGATGACCCAGCTACCTCGGACATACATGGTACGTCCACTGGACGTCCGTTGTAGGTACTTTTGACAATAAAATGGACGTTTCTTGGATTTACAAATGGTTGGACATTGGACCTTAAATGGACGGTTGTAGGACCGAAAATGGACTTAAAATGTACATCTCTCGGATAGACGTTTTGCTGTCTGGGTATCAACATATATATAAAATTAATACTAAATTTGTAATTAAGATGAGTAAATGAGGCATAAGTTTGCTGCGTTTTGGGTGGTAATAATGGTGAGGGTTAAGTTGTTATATCCTATTAAATGTTATGGTACTATACATTAGTAGTACTGATTCATTACAGTTAGGGGTATATTGCCACGATGAGGTGGTAGAACTAGATATAGGTAGAATTTCGTCGGCGAAATCTGAAAAATGCGTAACCACATTAGGACGAATTTTAGATTAACGTGTTACCTATCTATTAATTAAAAACGAAAGCTATTACTATAGAAATTTATGTATGTATGTCCGAGGAAAGCAGATTTTTTAAAATTAATAAAATAGAAAACTAACTTCAGTCAGCTGTTATTCAATAAAAAAAAATGTTTTTGGTCTCTCCTGTAAAGTTTGTCAAAGTGGAGTTACATACTTTTCGGATTTTGTCGACGATTTATAAAGAGTGTATAAATAGTCCAGACAAATAGGTTTCTATGTATATCAATATCTTCTATTGTTTATGAAAATATATTATAAAATAATTGTAAACAAATAAAAAAAAAAGAAGAAATATTATTTAAAATTATTTTTTTAGCTTGAAATTTTAAAATTTGGCGCATTAACTACTCAAAACCATATAGCTAGCAGACTATCGTTAGTCTACTTTCCTTCTGCCTCCTCAATGCGTCAGTAGGCCTTGTCTTCTCGAAGGTGACAACCCAATCCCAAAGGCGGAACTAGTCGGGCTATTTTGAGGCGTTCGAGCCCCACGCTTAAATTGATAAGGCGAAAATTATAATTAAATACCTAATAATAATTTTCAGAAAAAATCGCAATAAAAACATTATACGAAACCCAAAGTTTTGGCGTTGTTTGATAGAGCATTCTATCAAACAACGGTTTTGGTAGCTCAAAGTTTTTGGATAACAAGTAACAGCGCCGCAGTCAGTATTTTATGATAAAATATTGTATAATAAAGAAGTTCATATAACATAGGGGTCAACAACTCCATGTTTTCAAGATATAGGAATTTTAAAGATGGAGGAGTGTGGGGGAAAAGGATTTTACCAAAAATGAAAATCTGCTACCACCAAAGGATTAATCTGGCTAATTATGATTTAAAAATTTAGTATTAATTTTTTTGATAAAATGAAAAGTTGAAGAGATACAGGCTATCAAAATGAATTTTTGAAAAGTTATAATTTTTTTAGCGAACACATCGAACTTTTGCAAAATTGTACATTGTCAAAAGAAGCGGACTGAAAATTACTATAAAAATTATTATGTTTTGTGCTAGGATGCTCCGTTTTGTTGCAAAATTACTTTTTCATATTCATATCCACCGAAATTTAAAACCATAAAATTATGGAAGATCCTCCTCTATTAAGGTTCTAAAGTCTTTTATGTAAAAAAAAATAAACTAAATTTGAATTATATTGTAGGTAAAATAATAGGGAATTTTGCTAACTTTATCCTTTATAAATGCAACATTAAATGACAGATGTCACGTGATATTTAGAAGCCCAATTTTGACCTTTTGCAAACACAATTTTTTATCCTTTATTTATCTGTCAAAAGCCTGTTTTGTGTCCTGTAGGCAAAATTAAATAAAAAGTTCTTAAAACAACTAGGGAAAAACTAAAACACCAATACCACTAAAAAACCGTCAGGAAAATATAGGATTGTGTCTGTCTTTGTTTTACACATTTCACAGAACATTGATGATTTTTGGTTAATTGCTGAACACTGTTGCCAAACAACACATATCTACCAGTTTTTATAAAAAAATAATTTTCGATAAGTGGCATAAAATTAAATCTGCGAGTTACCATCTTGAAATAATTGTCTGGTATCAAAAATATTTTAAATGTACAGCTAATTTCATAAAAATCGATATGGTATTGACATGACTTGTTGACAACTCGTTTTTTTTTTTCACAATCAGTTTTTTTTTAAATTAGGTGTACCTTACATTTTGTCAGGGCGTTATATGCGCGACAAAACTGTCTCTAAATAAAGGAACTAGAAGCCTGCGTTATTCGAACACAACTAAGGTCAAACACTATCCTTTAGTAAACGATAAAGTTTAAACCAGGTAACTGCGCATGCCTCAAATAAAAGATAAGTAAAAAATGAGACATGCAAAAGGGCCCTTAAATTACGTAACGCAAAATTGTTTTTTCTTCTGGGCTATTGTATGTTTTTGGTACTTATACAAAAGGTGTCCCAGAAGGTCTTTACAACAGTCAACTAAGGTAACATAAGCCGATTTAAAGCAACTTAAATTTAACACCTATCTCGGAAACGGAGCAATTTCGGACTAAGGTGTTAAATTTAAAAATAAAAATAGAATTTTAGAAATAGTACCTAACATTCTTTGAAACTGAACGTTTTCATTGTGGCCGTTAGAGGGCGCTTCACACTCCAGTTCTGATGGTTTAAAAGGGTCATAAAATTTTTATCAGTGTATTTTTTTGTGTTTTTATTAACAAAATAATTTCTTAAAAATTTTAAATCAAAAACGATACTTTTGTACAATCCGCTAAAGTGAGCCATTATTAAAAAATTCATAATTAATTATTAATTAAAGATATAAAATTAACCGTGCCCCCTCTCGTGGAGTATTTTTTCAATTATTCCACACTTTACGTTTCAATTTTCAAAATTCATCATTCAAAATTCAATTGTTAACCCGATCGGTTTGAAACCTAAGTTCATTTTTGTGCTCAGATATATGAAAATTTCTTAAAAACCTAAAAAAATATATAAACTTTGCAAGGGTGTCAGATTGACCACGCAGTGTTCTGCATGAGGAGTCCCATAAGGACGAAACAGTTAACTGTCAACACTTATTAGGTGTCCATTAGATCTTGGACCCCCGTGAGGTTAAGCTTTCAAGCTACCCACGGAAAAATATGAGAGAAACAAAAACTCCTTTTTACCCGATTTGCCACGAAACTTGATTGAATTTTAAAATATATAAAGTTTTAAAACGTTTTATATACATTATACACCCGTATATGACTAAAAAGTTATTGTGGTTGTACCTACTTCCAACATATAGTTAAGAATGAAATAACAGACTTCTCCAAATTTTAAACTATTTTTATTTAGAAGTGTCTAATGGCTTTAATTAAAAATAAATATACTAGGATTTAATTAGTGATAATAATACTTAAAATTTAATCATTAATCTTCAGGATATTTTGAATTGAAAAGTTCAAGGTCGTTTAATCGGTTTGAATTCTGGTTATTTAAAACCAAACAATTTTTTTCTCAAATAAAATCAAGGCATACATACTTATGTTTTATAATTCAAATACAAGGGATTAACATACATAAATATAATTATGATGTTTAACAATTTTTTTTACTTGTTCATTTTTTACGTTTTATCCCGAGGCGCGAAGCTATAGATTGTTTATTATTTTTTTTTTTATGGTTTTAGGTATTTATGTTTTTTAGGGTGTTTTACTTTTTATCCCTGATTTGTCACTTTTTATTCCCAAGTTTTACTTTTTATCTCTGATCTGTCACTTTTTGTCCGCTAATAAAAAGTGACAATTTTATCTTCAAAATGAGAGATGTTCCCTTTTTAGTCATCCATAGAAAACTTGTTTGTTGTTGGGTCAAAAAAGGCCTAACTACCAAATTTTGTGATAGTGTTTGTACGTTTGACGATAACACAAAAACCGATAAACCAATTTTAACCAAATTTGGCACAGAAATACTACGTTAAATTTTGGTGGTATACCAAAAACCGAAATATCTCAAAAACGTCTAAAAATTGTTAAGGAAATTATTTTCTTTACAAAAAACGTAAAAACTACACTGAGAAAAAAGTTATGGCAAGTTTAAACCATCAAAAATGCGGTGTAAAGCGCTCTCTAACGGCCACAGTAAAAAGATGTCTTTATTCGAGTTTCGCATCCCAAAAAACACACGTGTACCCTCACCAATTTTGAAAATAATACGTTAAAGACTGTTCATAATATCTTGGAACGAAGCAATTTTAGACCCTAATTTATATTAACTTATTTCCATTTTGGTACGTAGAATATGCGGTTACAATATTGACGTCTAATTTGGGTACACCCTGTATATAAGATTTTATTTTGTTATTAGCAATCTTTGACCCTATGACAAATTTTGGTTAAAATTTAATTCTTAATCTAATTTGAAAACCTTGTTTCGCTAGCTGCTGTGATAAGTAAGATATAATTTTTCTAAAACGACAGCAGCCAAACTTAGTTATCAGAAATTGAAAAATAATGCTAAATATGTACCCCAGAATAACTGGGTCTTATGGATGGATGTACAGTGTGTCGCATTTTCGATGGGATTAAATGGGAAACTGGATTATTCTTAAAGATATCGATTTTCTGATTGCACCTTACCGTGCTCTTTTTTTTTGCTACACCTCATAGTTTCACAAATACAGGGAGTTTTTTAAAAAATTGCATTTTTAATAATCCCTTATAACTCGTTTATTTAGCAAGATATTTTTATTCTGTAAAAACTTTTTTAGAAGAAAATAAAGACGTTGTCAATTTTTTAAAATATTGTTTAGTTTTTGAGATAAAAATTAGATACGGACCTGGATTTTTTTTATTACTATTTTGATTGGTTTCATGCTATTATTATCACAAAGTAATAAAAATGTAATATTTTTTTGTTTTAAGGTTAAAAAGAAAATATTTAATATTTAAAAAAAAAAATTAGTCCAACCCTGGAAATTTCCAACGTAAATATAAATTAAAAATAGCTAGTTGAACAATTTTTAGTTTAGCTGTTTTGATACTTAGCAAATTAAAATGGTTTTACGTTAATTTGAAGAACTATTTGAAAAAAAGTCTACGACAAATACGAAAAAAATAACGAATTACAAAAAATAATGACTAATTTTTCGTTAAAAATATAAATATTGTGTGTATGACATTGTTGGCATTTGTGAGTAATTTTTCTTAATGCGTTTTGCATAAAAAAAATTTATGCCGTTTAAATATTGGGATTTTGTTGCTTGAATAAAGCAGTCATAAACAATCACATTTTTCAAAATCTGGATATGGTCAACTTCTAGCCATTTTAGAATAATGTTGAGTGAGCCATTCACAAAAATGACAAGTAAAATGACAATGTCAATTCCACGCTTTTGTTTTTCCATGTCTAAAAATCGTTCAACTAGTGTCTCTTGCAATTTTTAATTCATATTTACGTTGGAAATTTCCAGGTTTCAAATTTTTTAAAAAATATTAATTATTTTGTTTAATCTTAAATCAAAAAAATATAAAAGTTTTATCATTTTAAGATAATAATAGCATGAAACCAATCAAAATAGTAATTAAAAAAATCCAGGTAAGTATTTAATTTTTTTATGAGAAAAACCATCTCAAAAACTAAACAATATTTAAAAAAATTGTTATGGAAAGGTTTTTACAGGATAAAAAATAAGCGAGCTACAATGAATGTATTAGCGAATCCACGGGGTATAGCAAAAATCTGATTTGACAACATTTTTAAGGGCTCAAAAAAAGAGCACGGTAAGGTGCAATCAGAAAATCGATATCATTAATACAAACCGAGTTTCCCATTTAATCCCATCGAAAATGGGATACGCTGTACGTCAGTGTACGTGTGTGGTGCCAATTTTTTCCCTAAAGTGCGAAAAATTAGATTATTTTATACTAAAAATGGCAAACCGAAATGCAGGGAAAATACGAGAAAATAAGCTTTTTTTTTAATGCAATAAGTAAATAATTATTAAAAATATATAAACATTTATTTACGTGAAGCATGTTTAAAATGATATAAAAATTCACCTTACAGGACCTCTTAGAAGGTGCGGTATTTTTTCTGTTTTTTTTCCTGCAAAATGCAGTGATATCTTTATAATGCAATAGGCATAAAGTAATCAATAGTTTATGCTATGGGGTCATTTAACAATAATTTTCTTCGAGATCTTTTTTCAATATAAGTTGGAATTTTCTAGAATTTGTGATAAGTAGACCAATCTAAATGCCTTTCTGAAAGGAAAAAAATTAATAGCAGCTATTGGAAAGAAAATTAAATATATCGCAGCCAACAGGAAAAATAAATTAGACTCGATCCTAGTTGTTAGGGTGAAATATGGAGTGATCTTTTAGGGTAGATAATGGTTTTTCACAGAAAAAAGGTAAATATAAAAATTATAGGTTATAAAAAGATCATTTTTTTACATAACTCAAGATTTTCTGAGAAAAATTGAAAAAAAGGTTTTTGCCTTTTTGATTTTTATCTTTTTTTGATAGGAGGTAAAAATCATTATGCACCCCTAAAATTTTACCCAAAAGTGAAATTCGCTACTTCAAAAAACGCGATTTCCTTTTCTTTATAATGATTCCTGTAATGCACAGTGATTTTCATGTAATTCCCAGGTGTGATTCCAAAAAAAATGTACACCCGAGAATTTTCCCTCAGTTTACTCTAATAACTCGGATCGAGTCTAACTTATTTTTGCTGTTGGCTGCAGTATGTAAGGGCGCACTTCAAAAAATCATATCTTTTATAATATAAGGTCAAATGTAACGTACCAAGCATCAGTTTACTTGTAGAAATAAAAATATACCAGAATTTTTTGGTAGCCATATTGGTTTTAATCCGCGATTAAACTCTGATTTTGTTAAAATTTGCAAACTACCTCCCAACTTTGGCGCGCCGTAAAGCAAAAACTATTGGTCGGAGCGAAAAAATGCATAATACCAAAGTTGTGCGCAATTTTGTTCTCTACATATTTTGTTTGAACTTTTTTTTTTATAGCATCTACTCCAACGGTGCTATTTTCCTCCAAGCGCCGCGATGGAGTTTTCACCCCCCCCCCCCTCGAGCGGCAACCCCTCGAGGTCGCAAACGTAGATGTATTATCAGGGGACCTATGTCTACTATCCCACCAAATTTCATTCCTGTTCGACCTTTTGCAAATAGAAATCCCCTGACGCTTGGCCTAGTAGTCATGTATAAAAACGGGAAGAATAATTAGATAGGTATAAAAATGATTTTGAAAAAAATTATGGGGGCAAATTTTTTAAGAAAAACTGTTTTCTTTGTTATAAATTTTATTTTTGTTGATGTTTAAAGTTTATGTAAGCGAAAAGAAAATGTTTTAGTTCCTTACCCATTTTTGGAGATAACTTTGACAGCCTGTATCTCCTTAACTTGCCATTTTATGAAACAAAAATTATACTACTTTTTTTAATTATAATTAGTCAGAATCATTTGGCGATAACGGATTTTTTTTTGCTAAAACCCTTTTGCCCCCACTACTTTAAAAATCCCATATCTTGAAAACGGGGAAGTGTTGAGCCCCATATGAAATGAACTTTTTTACTTATTTTGGCCTTCTCTCACCCATTAAAATATTGTTAGTCATACCTTTATATTAGACTTCTTTATTCCGGTTAAAATAAAAATTAAATTAAAAAGTTTCTAAAACAAAATGTTATGCATAAATTGGTTTGTAGTTTGTCGAATATATTTAGCAAGGTATTTTTTTGAAATGAAGCAAAAAATGTCACTGTTAAGTTTGGCCATTTGCCTAACTAACACCCTGTATAGTGCTACGTTTCTACCTGTCAATATTTTTTTTCAGAGTTTTGATTTTGATATTCTCATCCTTCGAAACCACGGGGATTTATTACACAATTCAAAACATAAACCGGCATTTGAAAGTCACGGTCACAAGAAGTCCTTTCATTTTTTTTTATAAAATTTATAAGTCAGCAGTGGCTCAGAAACCGGAAAAAAACTAATAATTTAAAAACGTGTAGGTTTTTTATGAAGAAGAAGAAGTCTTAAAAATTATACTTCTCTAAGCAATTAACGCATTAATATAGCTGTTCTAACAAATTTTTAGGCCGGTCATTATACCTATAGATTTGAGGTTGCAAAAGATCCGAAAGTTTTGAAACTGGGCCTGATTATTTTGGGTCTTGAACGATGTGACCATCCACATCACACGCTTTGACCCATAGCAAACTCTTTGCGGTCGGGTGTTGTGCGAAATGACTTGTCTTGACCAATGGCATAGTCGTCCGTTCTTCAAAGTTAGTGAATTTTACGCGTTTGAAGTAAAACCTGTTCTCCTGCCCCGTACCGACTGAACGTTTCTCGGTCGGATCGTAGGAGAAGCTTGCGCAATGGAGGTCTTTTCGCATAGCACGTGAAGACTCGGAGCTAATTTAAAGCTTGCCATTGGCCAAAGCATGTGATGGGAACTATCACATCGTCCAAGACCCAGAATAGCTACCCATTAAGTTTGCAAACTCAAGCGATGTCCGCTTGCGCCGCCATCTTAAAAAAATGGTGTCCAAATTCAGTTTGTCTAAAATAACGTTCTGTAGGTTGTAGTAAATAAGTTTAAAACAAAAATTATAGCCAACAAAATGTTCTACAAAAAAGCTAATATCTGTTTTTTTCTCAGACTAATAGTTTTTAAATACTTAATATCAACCATTTTGCGGCGATTTTAGATTTTGCCCAATTTTTTTTCTTTTGTTTCCTTTAACTTTTAGTAGTTTACCTTTATTTCCCAATATTACCCCTGCCAAAAAAATCTCTTAAAAACTCTTTAAAAAAACCTAATCAAAGTTGATGAGTAAATCTCATCAACTTTGATTAGGTTATATACAATTTTGAACCGGTTTGTAAAATACAATTTTCTCTTAGAATCTCCTCAATTTATGGAAGCAAAAACTTTTAAAAATATTATAAGTTCCTAGTCCTATCACTAACGTTTTTCACGAATTTTCTTTAAAATCTCATGAGTTTTGACGAGAGTTGCTTGGAAACACTCAAAGAGTTCCCAAGAGAAATAAACGAGATTTGTCAAGGCACATTTAACAGCTTTGACAAGTTTTTAGTAGTTTCTAGAGCATTTTTACCAATTTTTCACGAGAATTGACGAGATTTCTCGAGGTACACTCAATAGCGGATATTATGAGAAATGACGAGATTTCATAAGACAAATTCAACGGATTTAATAAGTTTTTAAGAGTTCCTATAAGCATGTTTACCAATTTTTACGGGAATTAAGGAGATTTTGCGAGGCTCAATCAACGGATTCGGCAAGTTTTTAAGAGTTCGTATAATACCATTCTTACAAATTTTCACGAGAATTGACGAGATTTCTCGAGACACACTCAACAGATTTGACATGATTTTAGAAGAAATTAGAAATATATATTTATATTTACCAGTTTTCACGAGAATTGACGAGATTTTGCAAGGCACACCACAACGGATTCAAAAAGTTTTTAAGAGTTTATATAAGACCATTCTTACCAATTTCCACCATAATTGACGAGAATTTTACAGGTTTTTAACGGTTCCTAAAAGCAATTTTCACGAGATTTCATGAGGCACACTCAACCGATTTGATAAGTTTTTAGAAGGTCCTAAGCGCATTTTTACCAATTTTTACGAGAATTGACAAGATTTCTCGAGGCACACTCAATAACGCATTTGACTATTTTTTAAGAGTTTATTTTCATGGGAATAATTGACGAGATTTCGCGAGACACTCTCAACGATTTGACTAGTTTTTGAGGGTTCCTATAAACATTTTTACAAATGTTCACGAGAATTGGCGAGGCAATGGGATTGACAAGCTTTTAAGAGTCTCTAAAATAATTTTCACCAATTTTCACTGACGGAATTTCAAGAAGCACACTCTTGACTTGACAAGTATTTGACAAGTTTAGAGTTCCTTAAGAGTATTCTTACCAATTATCACGAGAATTGACGAGATCACGAGGCGCACTCAATAAATTTGACAAAAATATGTGTTTACCTATTTCGGATGGGTAATAGTAGAGTCCCTGTATATTGAAATATTTGGATAATATATCCAAGTTAATAGTAATAACAGTGACATTTAACTCTATTTTTTCAACACTGAACAGACATCAAAGTCTGTCACCGGGACTGGCGACGCCGACGTGTCGCCGCGCCGGTGGATATAGGTTAAGTCGCAGCCAACGATAAAGACCGGCCCGGGCGCGGAAATATCACGTGACCGTAGGAGGGTCACAAAAGAACGCCTCCCGGCCAGCTGTCATTATTAAACATGTGTGTTTTCAGTTTTGGTATGTTTGTTTACGTCGATTTTTTTTTAATTCAGCCCACGAAAAAGACTGTCGTGATCTACGTTAAACTAATTAATGGCTAATGAGTAAATTAAAAAGAAAATAGCTATAAGATAAACAATGCCGCGAACGTGTAGTGTTGTTGGTTGTCGGTCCAACTATAAAACTGAAACCGAATATGTGTCAACTTTAAATTTGCCAGTGGATAAACAAATGGATAAAACACAAGTTTGCATCAAACATTTTCCTAACGAGCAGGTTATTTGGTTTGATAAGTGTGTTGTAAATGGATTTTTGAAAATGTTCCGAAATACCTAAGTAGACAACCTGTATCTACTGTTCGATTAGCTGATGTCGAGAGGCAACAAATGGAAACTGCAATACAAGAAAGTCTTAAAACACTTCAAGCTCATAAGAAATCAAAAGTTTTATCAAATATTGAGGACATTTCAAAATTTTATTGTTCTATCTAATACTAAAATAAACAAAAATTGGATTTTAACCCAAGAATGTGACACAGTCTGCCTGTGCCTAATGACATTTTTGAACAACAATCCATCACTGTTAGCATCTCTAGTTGTTGAGGGAGATTTTTTGTAAATGTTAACAATGTGTCCATACCAAAAAAAGTAGGAGTTTTATTTTTGGACAGCCCCGATACACTTGAAAGCTAATGCAGTTTATTGAAATGAAAGTTGCAAACCGGAAAGAAGTGGTAAAAGATAAGATTGATCAAGTAATAGATATCCTTAGTGACATTTTCGATAGTGAGAGTGAAAAATGTGTTCAATTGTCATTTCTTATTAAACAATTAGGTCTCTTGAAAAGGTCAGCTGAGAATCGAAGATATTGTGGATACACTTTAATGTTGGTTTCATCTTTGTTTATCCAGTCATCTAGTGCATACATGTCCATTTACAAAACTAAGGTAATATGTCTTCTGCACCCTCGCAATATTAAAAAACTGATTTGTAAAACATCGCTAACAGATATAGTAATCTCTCCGGTAGTGTGCAATATTTAAAAAGTAAGATACAGCTTTTAAAAGAACATGAGTTGGTAGTTAACTTACACATTGATGAAATATATATTAAACTTTGTGATAAGACAAAGAAAAATTTAAAAACTTAAAGATTAGGTTTGTTATGTCCAATTTTAAAAGACTTGTACGGATTTGAAGTAACTAACGATATTATGTACCTAATATATGTACCTGAAGATATTAGAGTGCAAATTTTATATAATTTTTTATTTTATAGATTCAGTTCTTTTATCTATAATAAACACATACATCAGTAAAATATTTTTTTCAATTTTTGCCTCTATGAGTCAATTTATTTAAATTTTGTAAAAACAGATAATATATTAAGCAATACAATAAAAATCCTGGAACTCCTAAGATCACGTGACCGCCGACTTGCTTATAACACGCCATGGCCGGTCTTTATCGTTGGGTGCGAGGTTAAGTAAAGATAAATAAAAATAATATCATTACAAGGGGAAAGCTACTAGCAAATTTCAGCAAGAAGTAAGTCACTTTAGGCATTATATAAGAATATGGGTGGAAAATTTATTTTTATAATCTTTTAGAGAATTATAAAGATTTGTATTTTTGACAGTAACTATAATGTATGAATTGTTTTTCAAATTTTCTCTCAGTGTAAAATGATGTTCAATCGTCATGCGACCTTTGTCCAAGAATAAGACAACATATTAAAGTCTTATTGTTTTTTCGAAATAATGCAGGAATAATATTATGTGATCGTTTGTCTGTAATGTTTGGTTGCAGGTGATTGCAGCTCATTTATCGTTGGGTCTTATACATGTTTTCTTAAAATGCTTAGTTGCATTGGAGTACACAGGAGGGGAAGAACTTGGGATCTTAACCCTTCCCTAAGAAGCTAGAAATAGATTATATTAAAAATATATTTCTTTCTTTTGAATGTACCTATATCAAATAAAAAGAAGAAAAATTTTCAAGCCCCGCCCTAAGGCTATGAGATCTTAGATACGCAAAATTTTAAAAAACCTACTAAAAAGGGGTTTTTAATGTTCCCAGTTTACTGACGCCACTGGAATGTTACCCATACATACTTTAAATGACAATTTAACTGTCTACAAAAAAGTTTTTAATCAAAAATCTTTGTTTCCTAGAACATTTTTTATTTATTAAATATCTATAAAATGTACAAAAAATTAGCTTAAAGAGTACGTAAATATCTTTGCAAGGGTAGTACTTAAATAATTCGTCTTTTATACATTATTTTTTTAAAAGTTTGTACGTTTTGAGTATAAGGCTAATGCGAAAATCAAAGATGGCATCGTCATTTTGATCATGCTTCTGAAGGGAAATTCGGGATTTTAATATGTTTAATGAGACCTCATTTTATCCTTAATCAGCTGCCATGTTGAATATTTTAAAATTCTCAAGGCTGCCAAAGTGGCATCAACCGGATTGTTCAATTAGACTTCGACCAAAATCATTAAAAATTTTCTGTTACCTCAAATCCAGATTAGGCCCGATTTTACTCATTATCTTATCAGACTACAAAGATAAGGGAAGCGACCCTTATTTCTCACGGAATGCGCCTTTGTCTTACCTTATCTTATCCTTCGAAAATCCAAACATCTAATTGGAATCTAATAGATCAGGAGCGTTCGAGGACGTTTGATCAAAATCACGAAAAACTTCTTTTGGCCGGATAATTTAAAATCGCGAGCCAGCCAGCGTCGCGCGAATTTTCTCCCAAGGTTTCTTTTTTGAACTTACTCACTGAAGAAACGGAAATGATTTTGAATGTATTTCACGGTCGAGGTGAAAAAGCAGACTGGGTTTCAGACCTGCCCGTGTGTTGAAGTTGGTCGCGGTTGGCAGGTAGCCCGTCGCGAACCGCCAAGGCAACCATTGGGACCAACAGGCCGACAGGTGGGGATAGACACGGTACCCATGACCATCAAGAAGAAGAATAGAGCTGTGGTGGTGACAGTGAAGAATTTTTGGAAGCAAGACGTAAGTAGGAATAATAATTATTTCTTTACAAACAAAATTTTGGACTTCCATTGTCATCATTTATTTTAAACACAAGGTTTCGGTTAGTAAGTATCTCTAAACTAAAACTCAGATGTGACGTACCGCCCCTTTTTTAATCCCAAGGCGCTTATTCTCCATAAGGAGTGGTTTCCATATTATGTGTGGTATATCCGTGCTTGGTTCACTCAAAATTTCTTTGTTCTGCATTATAAAGTTCAGTAAACTTTCGTTTTCGCCAATGCGAGCCCCTATGAAAAACTTTAGCTTGAGACCATCGAATTCTGTGATCAATTGAGCACTCATCCGCTAAACTGAATTTAGCTCACACATATACTATACTATAGTAGTGTGAGCTATGGTGATCCTAATTTTTTCGAGAAAAAAAAAGTTGCTCCGATTTCAAAAATTTTTATATATCTTAGCGTTTCAGATGATTTTGAAACTTTTTTGTTGCACCGTCTGTCTGTCTGTCTGTCTGTCTGTCTGTAACGACCAACGCGCATAACTCAGTTTAAGTGAAAATATGGCGTGTGTGATATCAAACGAAAGGTAATTGAGTCCGGAGTTTAACAAAATACAATTTAGTTTTTGTTTTTTTTTAGGGGTGGGGGTAGATTTCAAAAATTTGAGTTTAAGTCAAAACATGGCTTGTGTGGTATCAAACAAAAGGTAATTTAGTCCGGAGTTGAATAAAATATATTTCAGTTTTTAGTTATATTAGTTCACACGTACACTATAACTATAGTACCTAGTGTGAGCTTAGGGGCCCATATATTGGCAGAGTATTTTCAATATCATCTGATTGGGTACTTTTTTGATTCTCCTTTATAACATGGGATTTGGTAAATGCCGTGCATAGCTTAGTGGGAACAAAAAAATTTATCAACAAAAAATTTATCAGATCAGATTTCCTGTATTACGGCACGAACAGTAGGTCGAGGCATTGCTTGTTTAGACAGTGGTATCAAAGGGTGTTCCGGGGTGGCATAGGCTTCCAAAAATTTGACATGTGTATAGTGACCTAATTCTAATTGGTTGGGCGGTGGCTCGTATAGCCAGGGGTTCCGGGTTCAAGTCCCGGCTGAACACTAAAAAACATTTTAAAAATTTTTCGTTCTTTCATTTCATCCTCCCCAACAAACAATTAAAGTTGTAACGACGAAACCCCAACTAGAAAGAATTTCTTAAAAGTAACCGCAACGTACTCCCGCTACGTCTCAGTATACCATACAGCGACGTTATAATTCCCTAAGTGGGGAACCAATTTCTGGTTATAACTACTTGGCCAAGTGTTTAAAGTCACTGTAGTAACAACTACACTACTACGTCGTAGCCAGGTATCTACTACGTCGTAGAGGCTGTTTTTTTTTCCGTAATGGCATAAAAGTTGCGATGTAGTTGCAAATAATATAATCGTTTCTTTTTGGTAGAATTGTTACACAATATGGTGGACACAACAGTAAACAGACTCGCTTAGTTTTTTTGTTTGGTTATGGTTATAATATGAACTATGTTATCCAAAAGTGTGAGAATTTACGAGCAGAGGATCAAAATTCGAGTGCGACGCAAAGTTTTTTGTATAACATGCATTATATATATTGCAAAAAACCGGTGCGCCCGTAAAATTGAGCCGTTTTCTGGTAGCTGATGGAATTTTTGTGTTGTGATTTTGGAGGTTATGTTTTCATAATCGACAGTTAACTCCAACAAATGGTGCTTAAGAAGAGCATTTTTGGTAAGCTTCAACTAATTTGTTTATAAAATAGTATGGCTCTTTAATATGAGCTCATAAAACGACAACAAAAATATTAAATTTTCTTTCTTACATAAAAACATGGCGTCCCAAACTATATTCCCTGATAGTCGAAAAGGTTACTTGAAAGTAGTTGCGGCTTTAAAGTTGATCCAAAAAGTTATTTTGTCTACATTGTTACATCAGATGTTACTATGATGACACAAACTTTTGTGGTAAAAATTAAAGTTATAATGTAGTTGTCGGATACACTTGTTTGGGACTCCAATGAAGCTTAACTTTCTAGTGGTAATTAAGTAGGATATAAAAGTCAGAGCGACTACGAAATAACGACTAAAAAGAAAGTAAAACTTTAGCAACGTCCTATTGTGGTAGAGAAGACTATCAGAATCGACTATCAAGAAACAATCCTAAGAAGTAGTTTAGAGGGTCGTTTTTACGAAACATCTACTATTTCCTGATACTAAATAGTAGTTAGAACTAAAAAGTAACAAATTTTGGTTGGGATCACCACATTTCTACTATAAGAAAGTAGCAAAGCCTTTAGAACATGTAGCCGCTACTATAAATGTTAGTTGGGTCTCTCTCGTTTGGAATTGTTATTTATGATTTTGAGTAGACCCTTGCATTTATTGCCATTTGGTATTTAAAAAAAGCTATTGGTACCTAGTAAGCCTCTGGGCTCAACCTCACAGTCACTAGAATAGATCGGGGAAAATAATGTGTTCGTTTTAGTATCGAAAGTAATCCGCTAACCTACACCCATTTGTTTACTTCCCAAGTTGACCTTTGATACTAAACGATCACGCTCATTTTGACTTGTATTTTAAGTTTTGTGGAAAGAAAAATGAAGTCGGCTAAAAGGAAATAACGACTATACGTCTAAAAAGTATTATTTTATAACGATATACTTAAAACCAGGTGAAAAGATGTCTTGATTTTCAAAAGATTCCAAAAATATTTATTGTTCAATATAGTGATGTCCTACTAGAGTTGCCAACTTTGAATTTAGGTTTGTCAGCACACTTGTTTTAAATTGTCAGGATATTTGATTCAAAATCAGGACATCCACAAATTGTTATCAAAAAATAAAACATAAAACATTTTTTTTAGATTTTTTTTAAAAAATTTATTAATTTTGCTAAGACATTACATATTTAGTAGGTACTTATTTACTAATAACTACCTATCTAATAAAAATTATAAAAATATAGTCCATGGATTTGTTGACACATACCAAAAAAATATTTATTATATTAATATTTTACTTCCGGTTACGTCAGTTAGAAATTTTCACGATGCTTGTCCATATCCTAAGGCACAAAGTCGGGAGACACTTGATCATAGTTACTTTCCCCACCACCCTAATTACATCATTATAGGTATGTTTAAAATAAAAGAAATATATGCGCAGTGGCGTATACAAAGGGGAGGGGGGCTGGTGGGCCCGCCCCCCCCCCGAAGCTAAGATTTCTTTAGATATTTTCCACATATTTCCTGAATACAAACATAAAATACGGCCTTATGGGGTTTCGGGCCCCCCTCCAAACTGCCTCGGGCCCACCCCGAAACTTTTTTCTATATACGCCACTGTATATGCGTTACAATTACAAGTCGCATAAATTGATGTTGTAATACATCGTTGTTTATGTATTTTAAAAAATTGAAGTATTTATCTTCATTGGGGGTTGCAATATTATATAATGTATAAATGAATGATGAAAACAGATTTGAGTAGCACTTTATTTTTCTATGCTCGCAAAATCTGGACATTTGCTCTCCTGATAAGAGTGTTGTCAGGACGCAGGACATTTTACTAAAAATCAGGACAGTCCTGAGAAATCGGGACGGGTTCGCAGCCCTATATCCTTTGTTTACAAAAATTAGCTGGACCACCAGTGACGTCAAAATATGACATATATATATATATATATATAAAATTCATAGACCAGTCTATTCTAGGGACCCTGGCTCAAGCTAACCCCAGAATGACTCGTTTATAGCTGCGTCCCTGGAGATGTCGCTTTTATTTTATTCAGTTTTCTTCCTGTATGTTATGTCAATTTCAGAGGGATCAATTTCAAATGAGTAGGCCGTGACCATCGGAAAAGAATGAAATAAAAGAAGCTCCGTCCGGTCCCAAGAAGTTAAGCCTTTGCCTTTACTTAGATAAAAACATAAGAAAAAACTAAAATTATATCTTTAAATTCTTTTATCAATAAAATTATAAATTAAATGATGTCCCATGCAAGGGACATTATTGGTATATATCATGAACTCGTAAAGTAATTAAGATTTACGGCATCTGCCAAATTTTTCGGCCTGAAACCAGCCCTGGGAATATGAAAATGGATGGAAAATAGCTTCCAACAATACTGGATCAATATACCAGAACTGGCTCACTCTAAAGAGTTCATTAAAGGACCTACCAGACAGGTGATACGTATAGTGACTGGTGTTTTTACGGGTCACTGTCACAGATTAGGTAAATAAGTATAAAAAAAGATGGGACACTCATTCTATGCCTCTTTTTTTAGTTCCTGACCAATCGAGCGCGGCGCTGCAATCGCCCAGCTGGCGCGGCGGCGGTAGCCGCCAATTTTAAAAATTAAATTTTGATTGCACCAAAATGTTTGCATTGTTTCATATCAAAAATGAAACAATGCAAATATTTTGGCAGTAAATAAAACTACATTATGTATGTGGGTAGGTATTTATTATAAATAACTTATTTAAAACTTTATTAAAAGAAAATTAATAAATTTTTTATTGTATAATTCAACACACTAAATATGTAATACCAGTATTATAATTAATCTCTCTTAATAATAAACATGTGAGTTCCTTACATATATTAGGGGGCTAGCTCAGTCACAATATATCATATTTTATATAACACTTTTGTCCAGAGGTGGTTCGGTTGCTAATTTTAGTACACCATATTTGCCCAGGTAGAATATCCTAGGTCACGTAGTGAGTGCTGCTCTCTTGATCAGTTACCTACCTTAGCATACACACCAAATTACCCTAAATGATCTATCCCGCTGTTGTAATTGGTCTCGTTTTTGAAAATGTGAGTTGTGAACACGAGCCCCACTCTATGTGCATGTCACTCATGTCTCCTTTGGAGCAGCTGGAAAAACAGTACCTGAAACAATATAAAGTTGTAATATACAAACAATATTCTTTCTTCGGAATGTTATAATTCCTATTTACCAAAAGTGCTAGATAAGCAAACCGAACCCAGCCCAAGGTTTGAAATTTATAACCCACAATCAGAGGATAGACATCAGCGTAGCTAAGGGGCGGCCTGGCCCCCTCTGTTGGATCTCAGGCTGCCCTTATGTATTGCAGGGGTCCCCTGGATCACTCTATTAAAAAAATACAGATACAATATATGTGTATCACAGAAAGCCAAGACGTAGGCCGCAGCCCCCTTCAGGCTGGCCACGCCGATGAAATTGGGCCTTTTGTTAAAATAAACCATGCAAATTTATTTTATAGGTTATGTTATATACTTACTTGAGATTATTAATAAATTCTTGAATTTTTGGCTGGCCGGTAAAATTTGGTTTCCTAAATACCAAAAATGTTGGTAAAAGCCGTAAAAATTGCAGTAAAAAACGAAAAAATGGAATTCCAGAAAATTCGAGACCGATCAGCTGGTTTCTACCGAAAAGATGGGCAGTAGCGGGTTGGGTGAGGATGAGCGGGGGTCTACGGTGGCGCCGCCATCGACTGGTCAGTGAAGCTCGAGTGACCAGGCCCTGGTCACTGTCGACTGAGAGTACCCATGCACTAACAGAATAGACCGAATGTAGACTCATGGAGGATGACGAAACAGTCAGACAATACTGTGCGAATGTCCGGCTATTGCCAATGAAATTGAAGTTCTTTTTCTAAGGCTATTGCACGTTTACGCCAGAACACTTTCGGTAAACCTCAGATTGGCTCAGAAGATCTGTGTCGTTATTCTTGAAATCTCCCCGAGCGAGTACTCCTCGAAATTCGAGCGAAAGTGGGCGTTTCTCCCCCAATCGTATTCTTGAAATTCTCACCCAAAAAACGTGTGACATTTTGGCGACTTCTCACCGGGGAGATCTCGATAGGTGCCGACGTGGTGACTTTTGTCAAAAACTCTGAGATAGCCTAGAAAATGTTGTTTTGGTTGTTGGTGTGATGTACACAAAACAACTATTTAATATTCGTCCATTGGTTAGGGGATATAAATAGGACTTATACCTGGAAAAACTCTGGAAGTTTTGAATTTTTGCAGGTTTGTATAGGTCTTGGTATCTAAAGCTAAAATTCACATTTCGTGCAATTCGGAGCTTGCCACTGGCCCCGCCAAACCTCATTTTTTTTTCAAATTTCTCAAAAATATGAGAAAAGCAAAATTTAAGGAAATCCAGTTTCCTGCAAAATTGTTAATTTTTGTCAGACTAGTATTTCTTGAATTATCGGCCAAATATTTCTATTTTGGATTCTGACCATTTTTTTGGATTTCGTGGCCTGTACCTTAGAAACTACGTATTTTACTAAGACATATTAAGATAAGATACAACTTTGGTTAAACAAGGAACAGTTGCGCTATTCTAAGCCCAATCAGGTGTTGTATCGAAATTAAAAATATATACAGGGGCTTACAAAATTTCGAGCAAAAACTAAAAATTGGGGTTTGGAGAAATTTAAATATCTTTATTATCTGTAAGCAAATTTTATAAAATTTGGTAGTTTTGCATTAGGACTGGGTTAACGAATGTATCTAGGCCTTCTAGTTTTTTGTAACTATAGCCAACTTTGTTATTTCTTCTGGCCGTCATATTGGATTTATACTTTATTAAATATAGCATAAACATACTTTTTTAACCATGTATAAAAAGCCTATCATTAGAATATGAAAAATGTGAATTTATCAAAAAAAAGTTTTTCACTTAGTTGGCTGTTGAACTAGTCGTATCGTATTTGTGTTTGTTTTTTTATACATACATGCATAACTATCTGACAAAATGTTGACAATTATTTAATTTATCTCTAAAGACCTTTATTTTATAACTTTCCTTTTTTTGCCTTCAGCCAAAAAATAATTACATTTCTTAAAATGTATCTTTTGTTTATGATCCGAAATTCAAAACAAAACCAAAAACGAAAAACCTATGGCAAAAAGTTGAAATAAATTTAAATAACTCAATAAATATCAAAATTAATTGAGATACTCTAAAACTGTCATGGGCACACCCAGGGGGGGCTCGGGGCCCGCCTCCCTTCCCCTCAAACCTAAGATTTTTTAGATTTTTGACACATATTTCATTAATAAAAAGGTAAAATAGCAGAAAATACGGACTCCCACTGAAACAAAAAATTGGCAAACATTTGTCAGGTATTTACGTCAGTATGGCAGCAAACACACGGCATTTATTTCATATTTCATTCACATTTGCATTACTTTAAAAATTAAATATTTTTTAATTTTTATTTTAGTATTTTACAACATATTTGTATATTATTCGTTAAAATAATATTTAGTGGTACTTTTATTAGTCTTTTAACACCATTTTTAAAAAATATAAGCATTTTAGTAAAAAGTGTGCCATATTGTACCAATCTCCCCTACACAAAAACACATGTATTTCATGTGCGTTTCTGGAGTTTCTCAAAAACAAAGCTATATCAAAAAAAAATATGATTACATAAACCATTCCAGATGCGGGCTTATTTCTTTTAATCATAAAATTAAATAAATGGATCAATGACGAATCTGATACCTCCCGAGCCCATTAGCACACTTCAACTAAAGTCCATGATATAATAATCAGCCTTGAAAACAGTTTCTTGTAAATATATCAGAAACAAAAGTTAATAGGAAGTTTTTGGTTATTACACAAATTATTGATAAAAATATGTTCTACTATTAGTAGACAGGCCGTGAAGATTTTGGGAACTTATTTTCTTTGTCAGCAAACATCGATAAAACTGTTCCTTGATCAATCAATCAAGCAAAATTTTTTATATGAATACCCCCTATTCATTTTTATCTTCCTAGCCCGCGCAGCAATGGCTAGAAAAGGTATTAGTGTCGACGACAATTTTTTTTTTTTGAGATAACGCCGAAAATTTGTTATTTGGGTGTATGTTGACCTATCCCAGCAATATTGCCGTGCTGTCTGTCTGTGTGTGTGTGTGTATGTATATCTGTCTGTAACACGATAGCTCCTAAACCGATGAACCGATTTTGATGAAATTTTCAGGCAAAATACAGCTCGACACTGCAACGAGTTGATTAGATTTTGGATAAAATTCATCAGTGCTAATGACAGTTTTTTGACAGTTAAAAAATTTAAAAAATGCTTACTTTTAACCGGAGCGTCGCATAATTATGCGGGTTTCGAAGTAAAGTAGCCCACATTTTTTTCAAAAATGTATGTTATAACCAAAAACTTGGTAGCGGCTTTCGTTTCGGAGATATTTAGAAAAAAACTGTTTTTTCTATTTATTTCAGATGGATTTAGGCCGAAAATGCAACAAAAGTTATAAATTCGAGTAACGTTTTTTCTTAGTAATGCATATATGTTTATTAGTGAAAACTACACTTAAGCTAAGCATAAAAAATAGTATGACTAATCTCTAAGTAAAAGAAATATCTCTGGCAAAATTGTCAAAAAATTAAATATTCAATTTTTGACAATTTTGCCAGAGATATTTCCCATATTTAGAGATAAATCATAGTATTTTTTATACTTAGCTTAAGTATAGCTTTCACTAATAAACATATATATGCATTATTAAGAAAAAAAGTTCCTCGAGTTCCTAACTTTTTTTGCATTTTGCGACTAAGTTATTTTATTTGAAATACATAAAAAAATATTAATTGTGTGGTATTGTGTGGGCATCTTTTCTTCTAATTACCTACTAACCCACATAGCATAATCACGTGTTTAACACGTAAAAAAGGCATGAGAAAAAAAAAACGTTGATTTTAAAAGCTGCTAGAAAAAAACGTTTATTTCATATATGAAAACAAGCTTAATAGGTCATTCATTAACGTTATAAAAAACAACGTTGCTAAAAACTGCGTTGTAATAACGCCATTATAAAATTAAAACAGCAATGTTTTTACGTTAGTTTCAAGTGATTTTTACGTTAAAATCACATTAGATTGACGCCTTTTCTACACGAATTTTAAAACGCGACTTGCATGGCTTTTCTACTGAATATTTTTGAGATTTTACTAGCAGCAGCGCCACCTATTGTCGGGATTTTTCACTTTGACGAAATCTATCAGGCAGTGCTTTGGCCTCTAAACTCCAAAAACCTTTTAAGGAACTGATCCCTGATCCTTCACGATCACGACGCATCTGTTATTAACCTGATAAAGACACATTAATATTCTGTGAAAGTGTTTACTGTTAAAAAATCTTGTTTAACTTTAAAAAAAAACAATGTATATAGATAGATATATAGATATTTTGTCTTGCATTGAGCGCCATCTTTAAAATTGTCTTGAAGTGTTGTAGTCTTAAACTAGCGAACTTTTATAACTTCCTTTCGCGTCTCTTTTAAGTTAAAAAAATGTTATTAAAAAAACGTGACCAAAAAAGACGCAGAAAGTTAGTAGGTTTGAGAAGTCTTAATCTAGTGACGGCGTTTTTGAACATGTTGTGGAGGACTTTTCAAGTGTGAATTTGGTACATGAAACTAACGAGGGTAAAAAACACGTTATATACACAGCACCAGAAACTTCAGCAAAAAGTACATTTTTATAGCTTGATTCTCCTTGTTTTTAAGTTATCTTTAAGCATGTAGATTTAACAAAATAAATATTACATGGTATGAGGTTGTTTTCAAGTAAAAAAGAACTTTGTTATTTTTGTTCCCTTTAATTTAACGTTGATGTGATTTTTGTGCTATGTGGGAAGTTTCAAAAGTCTATTTTACCTGTGGTATTAAAATAGTCGTACCTTGAGAAGGGTTGGCGGGGTACTCTGGGGTACGCGTCGCGTTTACTCGGACAAGATCGACCGGTTTCGAAAAGGCATCACCAGTCGTCGTCTGAGGCCTTGCCCAACAATTATTGTAGGTTCACAATACGGAAAATCCTTGCATTTTCGATGAGCAGATAAACTATCGATGAACTGGCAGAGTCAGAAAAAGTGCCAAGACCAATCCTTGCCAAAACTTTTAAAGAGATTATTTGTCTTTACAAAATTTGATATTCAAATTATGCCATATGAAAATCTCGTAATAGGGACTTATTGCAATAGTGCCAGGCACTAATTGTGGCGGCACTATTAATTTTGGCTCTTATAATACACAAATGCCTAATTTTAAAAGAAGACAGCTATTCTTATAATGCGAAAATATCAGAATAGTGCCCGACACAATTATTGCCTGGCTTTATTGCAATAGGTCCCTATTGGAATAAAACCTGACCTTATTTTAAAATCGGCCGTATTGTGATACTGCCAGGCACTAATTGTGCTGTGCACTATATTGATAGTTTCGCATTATAAAAACAGCTGTCTTCTTTCAAAATAAGGCCCTTGTGTGTTATAAGAGCCGGAATTAATAGTGCCGCCACTATTAATGAAAAATAATTTAATTTATAAATTCGACTTTTGTATGTGAATTTTGAAAGATCATCTGTCAGTTTTCAGTGGAAAACTATCAATATAGTGCCCGTCACTATTATTGCCTGGCCTTATTGTAATAAGTACCTAATAAAAAGCAGCTGCTTTCTTTCAAAATTCGGCCTTTGTGTATTTAAGAACCGGATTTATTAGTGTCTCTTTTTATCAAATGAAAGTTAGCGACTTTATTTTTAAATTTGACTTTGGTATGCCAATTTTGAGAGGCCAGCTGTCAGTTTTCTTTGTAAATCTGTCAGAATAAAGCCGACTCTAAAATAAAGTAGGGTTTTATTCCAATAAGTCACTAATGTTTCAAAATTCACGAACCTTATTTTATTGCACTCTCTTGTAAAAAACCTACATGACACATACTAAATTTATACCCATAAAAAATCTTATACACTGTGTCCCATTTAAAACTTTCCACCTGGGATTTCTCGAGAACTGCTGAAAATTTTTAAAAAGGCCCAGATACGTCGATTTTGTTTGCGAGGGGGAGACCTTTTGGCTATAAATTTTTGTAGCATGAACCACCTTCGAGGGGTATACTTTACCCCTATATTTTGAATTGGGAAAGTGGGTCTAGTGATACCTTGTTTTGAATCTCTCATGAATATCTTTACAACTGTGTAAAAATTTCGAAAATACATCGATTAGTTTTTGAGATATTTGCTTTCAAATTTTCAAATTTAACATGGAATGATAAAATAAAAATTAAATCCGAAAAATATAAAACTCTAATTAAATCTTTATTTTATCAGTCCATGTTAAATTTAAAAGTTTGAAGGCAATTATCTCAAAAACTAATGGAAAGATTTTTGACATTTTTGCACGGTTGAAAGGACATTCAAAAGGCCTGTGTGTACGTTAATAAACTAATTACCTATTTCTGAGTTTTCAACTAGAAACATCCAAGGAAAATATTTTTAACGTTTACAAGATTGATTTTATAAGTTATAAGACTTGCAAACAGGATTTATATTTTATTCTAGCTTTAAAAAGACTACAGGAAATAGGTGATATCTTATTTCAATGTCGAAAATTTTTTTTTAAAAAAAGGCTGTCTAACAACAAGTAAAATTAAATGAAAATGCTTATAACTAACGCAATTTCATAGGTTTTTTTATCCCATGAAAACCATTAAAATTTTATAGGTTTCCACCACTAAGTTTACGCTCTTCGCTAGTTTTTCTTAAAGACTTTTAAACCTCGTAAAAATAAATAAAGGCTCTTAGAAAACTGACGAGATGTTTTAATTTTTTTGTCCCATGGAAACCAGTGAAAGGTTTTCTGTTTTTACTAGAAAGTGGGCTTATCGAACCATATGAAATTCCTGCTAAATCTCATAAACTTTTTTCAACAAGTTTTTTTAAGAGATTTAATCAGGTCTTTTTGACAGGTGCTTATTTGTGTGTTCTCAGAATATCTGAATATTTTATTTTAACATTCTCATTTCCAATTGTGATTATAATTGCCTAAATTTCAACACCCTGTATTACCCTATTAAAAATAATCCCACAAGCGAGCGATTTTGTGCAGCATCAGAAGCAGGCGTGCTGACTTTTTTCTCGAGATATCAACCGTCTATCAAATCTCGTTAAAATTTATGATGAACCATCAGGGACCAGTTTTTCACACGCGCATCAAGTTCGATTACAAAGTCAGTACTTAACGACTAGAGGATTTAAAGGAGAAAAATAGCCATAATTGAATAAAATGTAACTTCGGGCAAAAATATTTGGATAGGTGTCATAAGGCACTTTTTGTTTTGGAACCAAAATCAAATTTTGTGTCAGCAAAAATAGTTGTCAACTAAACCTCTTAGACTTTAAACCACCAAAAGCTAGTAAAATATAATATAATATATAACATTATGTGAGTTGCGTTTTTTATCAGGAATTTTTGTTGGACGGGTTTTTTGTCCCTTCTGTAACACGGTAGTTTTGCCATATTACTTACCCAAAATCTATCAAATGTGTTATAGGGCCACTTTCTCACTTCGAAGTCCTAAGTTCACTTAAGCTTAAGATAAGTTGGTGCTGTCAAAGTTCGACTTAAGTATCAAATTTTGGACCTTGCGTAAGTGGTAAAATTTAAGGACTTAAGTTAAACTTCTAACCTCAAAGATTGTTTTTTTACGATATTTATCTCTATTTATATTATTTGCAATTTTTTAATATAATATCTATATAAAACAATAATTTGTTTTTGTTGTATGATAAAATACAGATACTGAATACCCCGGAGGGGTATACCGATATTAAAATTTTGTATATCTCCCGCAAAACGGTTCCATATTCTAGTCCTTTTTGGGCCCAAAAGGTAGTTAGAACCTACCAAGCGCGGTTCTGAATCAAAATCTAGGGGGTTCGGTTCGGTTCGGGGGTAATGTTTGACGGAAAACTATATGTGGACTTATTTTTTTTTCTAGGGGGTAATCACCACGTTACCCTCTCAAATCCGCGCTTGTGACCTGCCAAGTTGGATATTGTTGCAGGATTGGTTCTGTTCGGTTCGGTTCGGTTCGGTATTCATTGAATTTTTTATAAAAAATATGAGCTTGTCAGGGAGGATGAAGAGCTTGATCAGTTGGAATTTATTTATAATTCATGACTAATACACTTTCAACAATATTATAAAATTAATATTGGACACAGGACTATACATACAGGACATATACAGGACTATACAGCACACTACAGGACCAAAAATTTATTAAAGTCCTGTAGGTGGATGTACAAATTTGGTTCAGCTGATCACCCCCCGGACTGCACACACATCAGAATAAAAGTTGTTTTAATTTTTTTTTAATCATAAATAATAAACAGAACAAATTCCAGAAAATATATCAGCTGTTTTGTGTCAAAAACATCATTGATTGACGTTTTAAATGTGATTTTTGCAGCGTTGCCAGAAATTTTGCAACTTAAGTTAAGAATAGGATAAATAAGTTTAAGATCAGCAAGTAAATTTATAACTTAAGTCGAGTTAGTACTTAAGTTAAAACTTAAGATAAGCCGAAGTGAGAAAGTGGCCCACAGCTAGTAAGTAAAACACTAATTTTTAGAGATTTTGATTAGGTATTTCTAGTATTTTTTCCTCACAAATGTTTAAAATACAGATTATTTAAAAAATAATTTATTTTTTTACTTAAGTAATTTAAACACAAAACGATGTATTATTAAAAATGAAAAAACTCTCCTACATTGTCCGTCTTAGTACTCTATAAAAAAATATTTTTAATTTTAAAATTATCATGGAAAAACACACAATAAAAAACCACTGAAAATGGCAAAACTAGCGAACAACATATCATCACGCACTTGTATGGACCTGTGTTCGCGAATCCACCAGCGCCGCGCCGCCAGTTTAGAGTCGCCGTATCCCATTGTTAAATTTAATATGAGTAATAAGTTATATGAGTCGAATTTAATCATTTGGAAGTATTCAGTGGCGTATATACGGGGAGGCCTGGAGGCTAAGGTTTTTTTGGATATTTTCCACATATTTTATGAATACAAACATGAAATAGCATAAAATACAGCCTCATGAGGTCTCGCCCCCCCCTCCAAAACTGTCTCAGGCCCACCCCGAAACTTTTTTTCTATATACGCCACTGGAAGTATTAGAAGTTAAAAACCTTAATTTTGATCTAGAACAGTAAATCTACAAATAAATAAAACAGGAAAATGTGACCATTTTGGTGCAGATTTTTCTGCTGCGGATGGCCCTTTAGTTCGTTTTTAAAAACATGTACGGACATTGTAGCGCGATACCCAATAAAGCGTATAAATTGAAAAATGTAAAAAAAATAATTTTTTGTTATTTTTTTTTGTTTAAGCAAACAGCAGAAAACAAACATGTCCCAAAGGTGTTTAATTCTTCGGAGACTAGAATAAATACGGAGGCTTCTTTGGTGTTTCCATGGACGTTTGTGTGTAAAAATTTTAAATGTAGTTACTTGCACCAATCAATAAAATACCGAGCACATTTTGGTTGGATTTCGCAAAAGGTTTGATATATTGTAGAATTGTAGATCTTATTGCTCAGATAAACGTTTTTAAAGGATCACTTTTTATAAATTCAATAGTGTCAACCAGCCAAGCGTCTTCCTACTTACATAAGACGATTTTTTTTTAACAAGGCCAAAACGTAAAAAAAAACGTGTCCCCTCTCGATTAAATAAAACTTAAGCTATTTAGGAACCCAAACTAGTATTTAAAATTATCTGTCCACCTAATTTTACTTAAAAAATACAATTTAATTGCAGAAAAAAATCTCATTGATTTTCTTCAAAAAAGACCCTTTTTGTCCGCATCCGCACCTGTCCCCCGTGAAAAACGTCAAATTGAAAATGGTTTAATTGTTCGATTTCAGTATAATTTTAAGAAGAAAAATACATCATACTATTCGTTGGTCTTTGGAGTACTCATACTAATGATATAGTAAGATACCATGCAATTATATTATTGGTATAAAATTTACAAGTTTGTCCCCTAAGAAAAATGTCCAGTCCTCACCTAAGAATTTTACCACTTTCGACAGCTCCAGTTTGACATCAGTGTATTTCTTGTCATTTCCGCTGAGATATTTGTGTTGTGCTCCTCACAAAGAAATTGGTGAGTATCTGTTTTTTAGGTTTAATTAAAACATATTGAAATTAAAAAATAAAACAAATTTTGCGCACTTTTTCCCAGGTCCCGTCTGCACCGCAGTTTACGTTTTTGCTATGTGTTATTTTAGAAAAATAATTTGTTGTTTTGGTGAATTTTCATGTCGGTATAACATACCCTAAAACTCACTTCAATCGACTTTGCCAGTTTTTGTGAATAAATTATAAAGTCATAAAATGTCCGGTACGCACCGTCCAATCCGCACCTATTTCGTGTGAGTGCGGACCGGACAGTGTGGGGTGCGGACCGGACAGTGCGGGGTGCGGACCGAACATAAGGAGTGGTTCCTTAAGCGAAAAATAAGAAAAAATAGAATAAAAATATGTTTATAGCCATATACAGGGTGTTATTCATGTTTTGTTTCATGATAACTTGAAAATTTAGGAACATAAAATTCTTATGAAATTTTGTTCAAAAATCCATATTTTCCGAAAAAATTAGTATGAAATTTTATGCTTCACAGTAATAAACTACGGAATGCCGCGCGGTATCATAGCGAGCCTTTCACCAAAATTGTCTCAGATCGCTGAAACAGTAAGTTGCACATCACGTTGAAAGAATATTATGAAATAAGCAACAGTGTCAAATCTCACTTCTAAAAGAATTTGACTTTTTTTTGCTAGTTTTTCGAAAATATCTGCTTTGTTTGGAAAAAAATTACCAAACCGAACACGAAAAAATTACAAGTGGCCAATTAAAGATAACATTCAGGAATTTCACTACACAGAAATTCTATGTGTTTTAAACAATCATCCAGAAAGTGTCTCAAAGTCAAGAGAGCAAATATTTTTTGTTCCAGAAGAAGAAAAAATTGATAATTTGTTGAAAAATCAATTCCAAAATTAATATAATATACCCACAGTATCTTAGTAGACGGCTGTGCCTGAAGGGGAGAAGACCAGAGACTTCACAAAAAAATTATCCCAAAGTTAAATTCACCCCGTATGGGAAAACAGACGGCCGAGACCCCATAAAGTCCTATTACATGATATTTTTTGGTTTTATCCATGAAATATGTAGAAAATATCTACAAATATTTTATGCTTATGAGAAGGGCGCAGGTCCCAAAGCGCCCTTCCCCTTGGCTGCCCTGGTTTACTGGTATCGATTAAATTAATGTAATATGCACAAATATCATGAAAACCACTGGCACAGTGTGGCCAAAACCATACCTGCGTTTGTTGACTATATATTATAGACTCAGTGGCTCAATCTAGGGGGGGGGGGGCTTCGAGGCCTCGAGATGTCGTATTTCATGCTATTTTGTGTGTTTATTCATGAAATATGAGGAAAATATATACAAAAATCTCAGGCTTGGGGGGGGGGGGTGCTCGAGCCCCAAATAAGTTCCCAACGAAAGCATCAAGCCATCAGTATAATTTAATGCCGGTGGGGTATTTTTCCTCGGAGTAGTTGTTTCTGTTGGTTTCACAAAACTTATGCTCTACACGGAGTTATCGCCTACATTCACCTGAGGATGTCCCAAAAGGTCGAAACCGGTCCGGTCGTGGATTGGCATGGATCACTTGTTCCTGATTATCAGGACGTGTTACAGAGACGTTGGAGATAGTGAAAACCAAACCGTTTTAACTCACTTTGATTCTAGTTATAAACTTTAATCGCCGAATTAGCGTTAATTTCTATCGACGTCAATTGAATTTTACATTGTCCAGAGCATAAAGACAATCCTCAATTAACTTCGTTTAGAGAGTTAATAGTAAGCTACCACGGATTTGGGATAATAAAAAAAAAATTCCCGGCGGGCCGATGCCTCATGGGCCTGTGCGTCATGGGCCGATGCCTCATGGACCAGTGCCTTATGGGCCGGTACCGATCACGTTTATTAATGTAAAATTTATCTCATACACAGGAGGATAGGGAACTGTACTGTCCTACCGGCCCTGTAAAACTTCCTTTTTAGGACGTTTTAAAATGTATTTTTAGGTACACAAATCTTGGGGTTAAGGTCGCTCAGGGGACCCTAAAAGTACGTCCTGTTTTGCGAGTTTTTAAAACGTCCGTTTTAGTAGGTTTTTAACGTGTACTTTTTAGGTTCGGGAATATTGGGGACCTAGAAAGACTTAAAAAGTATGTTTTAAAAACGTCCTAATCAGTGGCGGATCCAGGGGGGGGGCACTAGGGGCACTTGCCCCCGCCGAGAATTTTTTGAATATACAAAAAATGAGTAAAAAGTAATGTTTTTGCTAATAAAAATTCAAAATTTTTGCCTGCGGCGCATGAAAGTGTCTATTGTTATTATTATCGAAATTACAACCACTGACTAATTCAATAAAATGCTGCTTAAAAAAATATATCCCGTTTTTTACCAACAGACAATGTCACCTAAAGTGCCCACCCCCCGAGAAGCACCTCTGGATCCGCCCTTGGTCCTAATAGACTAAAAAGAACGTTTCTAGGACGTCCGGTGTTACTAGGGAAGAAAATGGAGTACTATTTCAAACTTTAATCATTTTTTTGTGAAACTTTTTTACCAATCTGTCCCTTCACAAATAACCCTTTTTTATCCGTTTGCGAAGGTCAAGGCGAAAGAACCTTGAAGGGAGTAGAAATCTTGTATCCGGGTTCACAGCTCCCCATCGCCTCTTTCTTGATCCAAGTTGGTAGCAATGGCAGTCGCAGTCCCAGAATTGTCTCAAGGTCCAGAATCGTTCTAAGTCTAAGCAATCAATATTTTTTTGTTTCTTAGAATCCAGGTTAGATCGACCAAAAAAATCGTTTTTTTCTCAAACAGGGATTAACGTTATTGTATCACTCTTATTCTCCGGACCTAGCCAAGAGGAAATCCAATTTCTTTCAAGATGTGCTACTTATCTATTCTAAAATTTTCAGCATAACTCGTGTGTAGTCTTTGGATGTACTATTATAAAACGCACGTTCGTAAAAATCTTCTTTTGTTAAATGAATTGGTGCAGGTAAAACATGTCTCTAAAACTCTCTTCAAGAATTCTAAAAGAGGTTTTGTCTTTAGCAGGTTCACATGTATGTACGCATATAGACACTGCAACAAGAAGATGCATTACAAGTTTTGTTGACTTGTCCTTCGAAATAACAGTGTCTAACAAAAAAGTTACTTGTGTAGTATCCTTATTTTCCGTTCAATGCACAGAGTTTAATATTTTTAACAAACCTCGTTACCAATGACGTTTCCCTTGCTAAGCTTTTAATTCGTATCTATCTATCCATCTATTTAGCCTTCTGTAAGGTTCGTCTTTTTTAACTCACCTTTTTTGCAATGGGTATCAACCAAGGTAGCACCAATCACTGTTATACCATTTTAATTGTCATTTGTCACTTCCGTTCTTAATTAGCTTGACAGGCAGGCGTCAGGTACCATAAAAATAAAACAATAAACTTACTCATCTGCTCAATTATTCATAAACTTAAAGTTTACTCACCGGGGGCCTCATGCCGCCCTTCCATGCAACTTCACTATCGTACATTCCATTAACAATAAAATCAGATATAATTTGGGTAATACTTTTAATCTTCTTTCTTCAGCATGCTACCCTAAAATAGTATGAGGGCTTCCCCTGGACGCTTAATTGCCGCTAAACAATTAGCATCCCAACATCCAAGTGATAAGGTTATCTTTTACTGAAACCTTCCACCTTGATGTGTCATTCAGAAAGCATGTAAGAACCTATAAAACTTACAGATCCTCTAATCTGAAGGAACGCCGGCAGGCACTAACAGCCTCTTAGGTTTTTCTCAGTGGCCCGCCATAATGCGCACTGCCTCAACAGTGATCCGCCATTATGCGCTACACTACTCAACAGTGGTCCGCCATAATGCGCACTGCCTCAACAGTGATCCGCCATTATGCGCTACACTGCTCTTTCACAAAATATCTCACTTTTCACTACTGAACTACATTCTCTCTTTTTATATTAAACTCTATGCTTGCTTCGCAACACCCAAAACACTTGAGCTTTTACCCGTCTTTACTGGGCAATATCTAACTTCTCAATAATCCTCATATCTTAATGTTTTATTCTATATAATGCTTTTTGCCTGCCTGCCTTTTTAGTCAGCATAAAATAAATAGGTGGGTGTCAATAATTATATTAAGAGGGGGTTTCAACTAATGAATAATAATTAAAGAATATTTCAGGTATATTTATGTTAAATACAGAAAAAGGTAACTAAAAACTAATTGAATTAAAATATACGTTACACTTCTTCGATCCATCTTTGGACATAGGCCTCCCCCAATATCTCCCAATCTTCTCTGTCTGTCGCCGTATTCATCCATCTAGTTCCCGCATGTTTCTTCAAACCGTCCCGCTCATCTCATTTGGGGTCTTCCCCTACTTCTTTTATTTTTCCAAGTTCTCCAGTTTACAATACATTTGTTCCACCGTTCGTCATTTTGTCTAGTATTGCGACCGGCAAATTTCTATTTTAATTTTGCGACCCCTCCTCTGACATCCCTTACTTTTATTTTATTTTTTGTCCAGTTATTCCTTTCTCTATCTGTTAGCTTTACTATATTATATATTCCTCGACTTGCTTTATTTTTTCTTGTTTAATCTGATCTCATATCTTCATCTGTGTTCGTTATGACTTTAGTTTTAGTGTAGTTTATACTTAAGTCTATATTTTTAGCTGCTATATCCAGTTCTTCCAGCATTTTTATCAGTTTTTTCTTATTTGTTATTAAGGAGATATCGTCAGCATATCTTGTTAAGTATTGTCCGCTTACTTTGATGCCTATTTCTCCCCATCTATCACCTCTTCTTATTGATTGGCTGGGTTCCTTCGTGGATTTTGAGTGATCTATTCGACTATTAATTAAAGATGCTTTTACTGCCCAGTCCTTAATGCTATCGAAAACTTGTTTAAAGTCTATAAACGGAATATATATTTAGTGGAATGTATTCGTTGGCTCGTTCTATTAGGATTCTTATGGTTATTAGGTGGTCAACTGTACAGAAACTTTTTGGGAAGCCTCTGGTTGTTCATTTGATTGATATCCGTCAATTTTTGTTATTAGTCTATTCGATATATTTTCGTAAAAAGCTTATAAATTACATTGAGGAGTCTTATAAGTCGATGGTTTTTTAGGTCTGCTCTATCGCCTTTCTTGTGTAGAATAATGGTTATGGATTCTTTTTAGTTTTTTGGGATTTTCTTTTAGTATTTTATTTTTTACCACCGTACTTTAGCATTTCTGCCGTTACTCTGTCTATTTCTAGAGGTATTGAAATATTGCTTTTTGGTCTTGAAAAACAATCCAGCAGCAGCAAAGTACCAGCTGTAGAACATTCAAGCATTCAAGTGTTAATCAGAGTAGAAAACACCAATGAATTAGACTAAATGGATGCATTAACAGTGGCGCAAGGAAACAAAATATTTGGCTATCAGCTTCATATGTAAATACTAAGGATAACATTTCCTAGTAGCATTTTATCAGAAGAACCTGAATGGAAGATATCAGACATAGCTTTTTCCCAAATTGTCAAGTTTGTACGACTTAATATTGACTTACCTTTATGCCTTCAAAGCAAACAGGAAATGAGAAGCATATTAGCCAATTAGCGTTGTTTGATGACCATCAAACAACGATATAAGATATCCTTGATTTAGTGGCCCAGGTTGTTATGTAGTTGATGCTTTTACCGTTGCGTTGAAAAACTTAAAATCTACAAATTTTCTTAATTTTTTTAGAACTATAATTTCAAAATAAAATAGCTTGTGAGAAAGCAGAAGGCATAGTAGTTCCTGCATACTTGCAGTCACAGCCTTGGCACCTACAATTAATAGCAGAAATTGCTTCCTTACAAAAATAATAAAAATAAACTTTGAAAACAGATAAGAATGGGTGGAAATTGTTACGTTTCAGGCAAACCCAGCGAGAATATATAGTCGATGAAGATCGAAGATACATATAAACTGTTAATAGAATTTTCTGTCAACGGTGTCATTGGCCATTCGCCTTTCAAATATATGACATATAAGTCTAGGCCAGTTTTTGTCATCTCGCGACCAAAGACGAAGATGCATTTTTCTTGGTATAGAGCTGTGCGGCCAATGCAAAATGTCATGGCAGGCATTTTTATTGTCCTTCTTTAGTTCTTGACTACAAGCACATAAAAATTTACGATTTCTTGAAGTCATTTGTGCGTTTTAGTTGCAGTTAATGTACAGATCTACCTGTACTTATCTATCTGTATAATAATTTTGCAATAATCATCTCATGTATTTTTTTTGATTTGCCATACGGCGCATGAGCATCTTCAATTTTAAGAGGGTATTGCAGATTTTTTGAACTATTATTGTTTTTTCAGATTAATGCAAAAACCATTGACATATTTAACAAAAGGGATAGATAGACCTACCAACACGGAACTAGGTATAACATTTTGTTTAGGTTCCGTGCCTAAGCTTTCTCTGTGCGAAAGCCGGAGGCCGTATTCTTGACGGTCCGTGAGTCGAGTTCAATCACCTGGGTAAAGTAAGTGAGAAGCTACTCACTCACGGGCACGGGATTCAAGAATACAGCACTGAAGGTGAAAGTAAACAATGCGGCGCGGTTGCCAAAGTATAGCCTGAGCTGATATTTTTGATGGATAACACTGTGCGACAAAATTTAATTAAAAAAATATGTCCGGGAAACTTCCGCCAGAATGGTAAGTCTTAGGGACTTCAACGAATAAGAGCATTTATCAAATTTAGTTCGTATAAACAAGATAGGTAATTTTAAAAATAAGCGGCGTTTGCTTTTTTCTTTTATTGCAGAAAACAACATTTTTACGACAGAACGTGTAGAGACATGTTTGGAAGAGAATGCAATTATCTTTCAAATGAGGTATCAGCTTGCAATTCGGTTTATGTACAATTTAAAATGAACTTACAGTTTTTGAAAACAATGCGCACATAGCACAAAAATCACATCAACGTTAAATTAACGTGAACAAAAATAACAAAGTTTTTTTTACTTGAAAGCAACCTCATACCATGTAATAATTATTTTGTTAAATCTACATGCTTAAAGATAACTTAAAAACAAGGAGAAATCAAGCTATAAAAATGTACTTTTTGCTGAAGTTTCTGGTGCTGTGTATATAACGTGTTTTTTACCTTCGTTATTTTCATGTACCAAATTCACACTTGAAAAGTCCTCCACAACATGTTCTAAAACGCCAATAGACTTCTCAAACCTACTAACTTTCGGCGTCTTTTTTGGTCACGTTTTTTTAATAACATTTTTTTAACTTAAAAGAGACGCGAAAAGAAGTTATAAAAGTTCACTAGTTTAAGACTACAACACTTCAAGACAATTTTAAAGATGGCGCTCAAGGCAAGACAAAATATCTATATATCTATCTTTACACATTATTTTTTTTTTAAAGCTAAACAAGATCTTTAACAATAAACACTTTTACAGTATATTAACGTATCTTTATCAGGTTAATAACAGATGCGTCGTGATCGTGGATCAGGTTTTTGGAGTTTAGAGGCCAAAGCACTGCCTGATAGATTTCGTCAAAGTGAAAAATCCCGACAATAAGTGGTGCTGCTGCCAGTAAAATCTCAAAAATATTTGGTAGAAAAGCCATGCAAGTCGCGTTTTGAAATTCGTGTAGACAAGGCGTGAATCTAATGTGATTTTAACGTTTATAAAAATCACTTGGAACTAACGTAAAAACATTGCTGTTTTAATTTGATAATGGCGCTATTAAAACGTAGTTTTTAGCAACGTTATTTTTTATAACGTGAATGAATGACCTATTAAGCTTGTTTTCATATGTAAATAAACGTTTGTTTCTAGCAGCTTTTAAAATCAATGTTTTTTTTCTCACGTCTTTTTACGTGTTAAACACGTGATTGTGTTATGTGGGTGTATTAGTTTTAGGTCTAAGATTGACTATATTTGTCCAATTAAATTAAAACCATGCAACTTTTGAAACAAAATGTGTACCTACTATTTCAAAGAAAAATAGAATATCTTAGGAAACTTACTCCAAGAACGGAACGGATAGAAAAGTAGTTTTTTATATAAATTTTATTTTGTTATTTAGAACTAGAAACAGTAGCAGATCCAGACTCTGAAATGATCATCAGGAGCATCATACTTGCCAGCAAGCATCGGCAATTAACGTATCGAGTTTTTTTCCTTTAAAGCATTTTTCTGTTGGCATCAGAGTTTGGTGGAATCTCCAGTGGTGCACCCAGGAATGTATCTTGGGGGGGGGCCCGACAGCTACAAAGCGCGCCCTCAAAAAAATGGCGGCCAAAAAAATGGCGGCCAAAAAAAAAAAAAAAAAAAAAAAAAAAAAAGGTCGTCATGTCTTTTCGCAACTACGCCACAGCTTGGGCAGGGGCCCGAAGCCTCTTGATGTCAAATTATTTTTCATGTTTTATCATCAAATATGTGGAAAATATATTAAAAATCTAAGGCTTGGGGGGGGCCCGGGCCCCGGGCCCCCCCCCCCCTGGGTGCGCCCTTGGAATCTCTCTCCATGTTTAAGAACGATAAAACATCGAATGAAATCACCGTAGTTTTGAAGATCTCAACAGTTTATTGCTTTCGTTTTTCTTTTGATAAAAACTTGATAGTGTTATAAAAAAAAGAAGAAGGATCAAATGCAGACTGTAGAAAAATTACTAACTTGCAGCGTTAGTAATTTTCCACCAGTCTGCATTTGATCTCAGTGTCATTTAATAATAATAAAAATATTTTTTCTCACTGCTGCTAAAAAAAAAATCGAAATTTATTGCAAAATAATATATCTGTGTTGGGTACTCCCACCTCCTACAAAAATATACTACCAATATTTAAAAATAGGCCTCTTAGCACTAAGGCGATTATGAGGTGCCAACGTTCTTAATAATAGGGTATTTGACAAATTTTAGAAAAGAGTTTAGAATGATACATAGATCCCTAATTTGCTACGCAAAATTATTAAAATAGTATATTCTATCATGACTACATTTCAAATCAAGTTTTCTAATTTCTGATTTGAATTTGAATTTGCCGCTAAAACGCTCATTTCTAGCATGGCGTTGCAATGACGTCACAGCGCAGTAAACTCGCGGACAGATACACGGCATTCAAGTGTTTATTTGTTTTTGGTTTGTGTTTTTACTGTTTTTTATATAAAAAAATGTCCTATATAAAAAAATGTCCTATAAGTGGTGTGTAGTGCCTCAGTGTTCGAATACTAGCATAAAAACATCTAAAAAACTATTTATTCATGTGCCTACAGCAGTAAAAGGACGGAAAAAGTGGCTTCAACTTGCTCGAAGCGATCCAAGGGCCTTATCTAATACATCTTCACTTTACATTTGTGAAGATCACTTTGATGTGAGTATAACTAAATTGTTTCTATTAATTTTTCTCACGTTGTCTATGATATACAGTGTACTCCGGTTATAACGTACATGGGTTATAACGTACTTTCGGTTATTACGTACATATTTCATTGGTCCGGCCATAATACTCTTCTTGTTAATTGTGTTGTTTATAACGTACTTTTGCTTATAAAGTACATATTTTCTGGTCCCTTAAGGATACGTTATAACCGGAGTACACTGTATATTACTATTTCGTAAATGACGATGAAATTTTTAAAGTTATGTTTATTACAAGGGGTGAACAACTATAATAGGCAGAAAGGTGTACAAATTTTTAGTTTAGGCGGTGCTAGACAGTTATTAGGCAGGACTAGGAAGTAACTCTAAATGCAGGATTAGGCAGTGCACATGCAGGCTAAATGTAGGACTGAGCAGTGCATATGCAAGACTAGGCAGTGCATAGGCAGGACTAGGCAGTACCTACGCAGGACTATGCAGTGTAACCTATGCAGTACTTCAAGTATTGCTGGTCGTTGTATACTTTTTGCCTACCTGTCCCCTCTTACATGATTTTTATTTTTGTTTTTTTTCTGTAAATTAATTTATTATTACAGTTGCCCAATGATATGGAAAACTAGATGGAGTACCATTTAATGGGTTCAGTAAAAGAGGAATATCGTAAAAATACTTTCAGTTATATACAAAACAACTCATCGAATACTTACATCAACATTTTAACGTTTCTAAATTTCGCAGAACAAAAATCACTGTTGTTGGCAAAGAAGCCTGTCACCATAAAGGAATTCAGCATTGGCAAGTTGGAGCTATCGGCTTTGGAGAATCCGTTTTCCATTGAAAATGTTTTTTATAAGCAAAGCACACGCATAAAATCCAATTTAGGATAATAATTCGCACTTTAAACCAAAGCAAACATTACCATCCATAAGAAAATAAGACAGAAAATACGTTCGTTCGAGGCGTTTACTGTTTTGTGACGTCACTTGCAGCTGATTGGTAGACCGCCTATTTTGAATCACGTGGCTAATTGTTTTAATTCAATGAATTTATTTAATAAAAAAAAATATGAATTTGAGAAAAAATTAAACAAAAAATTTGTTTTTAGCATTCCCAAGACCTAAAGAGATATCTAAAAATAAATATTTATTTATTAGCTCACACATATACTATACTATAGTAGTGTGAGCTATGGTGATAAATTTTTCGAGAAAAAAAAAGTTACTCCGATTTCAAAAATTTTTATATATCTTTGCGTTTCAGATGATTTTGAAACTTTTGTGTTGCGCCGTCTGTCTGTCTGTCTGTCTGTCTGTCTGTCTGTCTGTCTGTATGTCTGTAACGACCAACGCGCATAACTCAAAAATCGCTTGGCCGATTTTAATGAAATTTGGTACCTAGGCTGGGTCTTGGGTCGAGATGGTCCCATTTAAAAATGAACAAAATCCAGCGAACACAAATAAAATAAAAGAGTGGGGGTAGATTTCAAAAATTAGAGTTTATGTGAAAATATGGCGTGTGTGATATCAAACGAAAGGTAATTGAGTCTGCAGTTAAACAAAATACATTTTAATTTATTTAAAAAAAAGGGTGGGGGTATATTTTAAAAATTAGAGTTTAGGTGAAAATATGGCGTGTGTGATATCAAACGAAAGGTAATTCTGTCCGGAGTTTAACAAAATACATTTTAGTTTTGGTTTTTTTTAAGGGTGGGGGTAGATTTCAAAAATTTGAGTTTAAGTCAAAACATGGCTTGTGTGGTATCAAACAAAAGGTGATTTAGTCTGGAGTTGAATAAAATATATTTCAGTTTTTAGTTATATTAGCTCACACGTACACTATAACTATAGTAGCTAGTGTGAGCTTAGGGGCCCATATATTGGCAGAGTATTTTTTACTACTGTCAAACACCCTATTGTCCGTTAGAAATAAATCATACCTCGTTTGAAAGAGAATTTGATCTTCCAGTAAAATGCTAAAAATAACATGTGTACAGAAGTGCTTGGATTTGGAAATATACGCCAAATAATTATTTATCATTTCACATATATTTCGTTTCTTGGCTACAATTTTATTTGCTCCAAATAAGCTCTCTACATATTTTTCAAGAAAAGTTTACTTTCCTGGTTATACGGGCAAAAAGGGTAGGCCGCTCTTTGGTCTTCAGTTAGTTTAGTTCATATTTCCCAAACAAGAGCTAAAATCTAGCTCAACCCTCTTGGTAGTAAGTTTATATATAATACCATTGTAAAAAGTATTATTACATACGGCTCAGAAGTATGGCCAATCAAGGATGGAATAGAAAAAATGCTTTCCGCTACGGAGATGGACTATTGGAGAAGAGCAGCAGGGAAATCAAAAAGAGAAAGAGTTACAAATCAAAGAATATGAGAAATTATGAACGTACTTTAGATAATAATATGAGAACAAAACAACTGGTGTGGTATGGGCAAACAGAAACGAGTGGAGATTGGGTATCGAAAGACGTAGAACGTTGTGAAACCGATAAATATATATGAGTAATTCCACGCCAAATCATCCAATGGGGGTAGCTGCCATGTCACGAAAAAAATCCAAATTTTGATAACATGTATTAGTGTCCTTAGGAATACCAAATTAACAAATTTTAATTTTTAATGTCGCCTCCCGTATTTTACAGGCCACTTTAAAAGTAAAAAAAAAAAAGAAAATCAGTGGTGGCATTTTTTTTTAATTTCTATTGTATTAAAAAATTTGACGGAAGCAATCTTTAATGGTTGGATAATCCTATACAGAAAAAAAATTACCCTCACTTTTTTGACATGGAAAATAGTTTTTAACATTGACTTCTATACCCTGTTTTTAAAAAATAGTTAATTTTATGATTTTCTCGATTTTTAATTATTTACACCGGTGCGGAATATGGTCCATCAAAAAAAAGTCTATACGCAGATTAAAGCTCAGTGGCTTGACTTTCATACAAGGCAAAAGAAACATTTCTAGGTCTATTGCTTTCAGCAAACAAAATTTTTTAAAATTGGAAAAACCGCAAAACCCTCAGAATTGGCAACTTTTGACTAAAAAAATTGTCATGTCTATCTGTCTATAAAAACTTCGCTTGTGCCTTGTTTTACTTGACAATGTATCGTCTAAATAAAAGTAAAATAAAAAATCTGGGTCTGTCATTTTAAGATTAACTTTTAAGCTATTTGGTTAAAGCATGTAAAAAAACAAATTAGCTCACACATATACTATACTATAGTAGTGTGAGCTATGGTGATCCTAATTTTTTCGAGAAAAAAAAAGTTGCTCTGATTTCAAAAACTTTTATATATCTTTGCGTTTCAGCTGATTTTGAAACTTTTTTGTCGCGCCGTCTGTCTGTCTGTCTGTCTGTCTGTCTGTAACGACCAACGCGCATAACTCAAAAACCGCTTGCCTGATTTTAATGAAATTTGGTACCTAGGTTGGGTCTTGGGTCCCATTTAAAAATGAACAAAATCCACCGAACACAAGCCAAATAAAAGGGTGGGGGTAGATTAAAAAAATTAGAGTTTATGTGAAAATATGGCGTGTGTGATATCAAACGAAAGCCATTTGAGTCTGGAGTTAAACAAAATAAATTTTGGTTTAAAAAAAGGGGTGAGGGTAGATTTCAAACGAAAGATAATTGAGTCTGGAGTTAAAAAAATATATTTTAGTTTAAAAAAAAGGGTGGGGGTAGACTTCAAAAATAAGAGTTTAAGTCAAAACATGGCTTGTGTGGTATCAAACGAAAGGTAATTGAGTCTGGAGTTGAATAAAGTATATTTCAGTTTTTAGTTATATTAGCTCACACGTACACTATAACTATAGTACCTTGTGTGAGCTTAGGTGCCCATATATTGGCAGAGTATTTTTATTGAATCGCAAAAGGAAATCATCGTCAGGGGATCCTATTTATAGTCACATACTGTTTTGCGTGACATCCTAGTTTGTGGGCCCAAGTCCAATCTTTGTACACTGTCGGAATTTTTTTTTTATTTTTAAGAATACATTTTTGGTGAGACACGGACATTAATTAGTTTGTTTATTTGGTAAATGAAATGGTTCAGGTTTAACAGTGACCTACGCAGGAGGGAGGGGGGTTGGAGGCCTAATCTTTCCAAAGCAATTAAATAACTTCTCATAAAGATTGAATTTTTCTGAAAAGAAATAAATGGTTTTCCAGGACTTTGCTTTTACTCAAGCCCCCTCTCCCAACCCCCTTGGAAAATTTCTGAATACGCCACTGGGCATTAAAAAAAACTAACTACAAAACTAACGCATGATAAAAGTCCATGTGATGCGTTTGGAGGTACTGTGAGACGATTTGTTTTACATTACAATCTCAAACAAACAACAACTGGACACCATTCTTTCACTCCTCTGGATGATTTAACTATAGATGCTAAATTTACTTCAAGCTCAGAAAAAATTTTGTTTTGTTTCGGTTTCTGAAATTATAGAACTTAACTTCTTTTCCGATTTTTTAAATATGACACAAAGATTATAGATTATAATAATATGACAGTAGGTAACTACTAAAAAAGTAAATAAACTTTTAAAAAATTTGTGTAATTTGCAGGGGCGTATCTAGAAACTTTATTTTGGGGGAAAATATCAAATTAATTATTTCACAAAACTATTTTGCATAGTGACCAGGAGGTGTATTATGTGTGTCAAAACTGAGTAAAGTTTCAGACTTGGGGGGGGGGCATCCCCCCTGTAGATCTACGTCTGTAATTTGTGATGCAATTTAACATCACTAAAAATATTAAAATAAAAAAAAATGTGTAGTGACCTTAAGGATTACAGACCCAGATTTTTTATTCTTGTTTTTAAAAGTATAGGATACAGTGAAAAATTTACCCTACTTGATTACCACCAGCACCCCGATAGACAGGGTCATTTTTGATGCTGAAGTTGAGGGATTTCCCAGACATTCTTAACTTCTTCGTGGAACTCCAAGGTAACGTCTACTTTTTAAATATGTTTTATACAAGGAAGATATAGTCCTTGAGTATAGCTTTCCAACACTGTATCAAAAATTTAAGAAAACATTAAATTTATACCCCAAAAAAATATGAAAACTTCAACAATTTCTGCGTTTTTTGGATATTCTCTAAATTGCTCTAATTAAGCCAGTATAAAAGATTTTGCTAAACATCACATTTTTTTGAAAACTACTTTTATGCATGTTTTCAAAATTATAGGTTAATTTTTTTTTAGGTGCTGTTTACTATGAGCATAATTTTTTTTCTTTAAAGTCCCATTTTGCCCGTTTTTAGACTTTTCAAATGCTTGTACAACAGTCTAATTGGATTAAAAAATCTAAAATTGTGCAAAAGTGGTTAAGCATAAGCTGTTTCATTTAGTAAGCATGATTAAAGAAAAAAATTAAATGTCAGGGCAACACTTTTTTGTAAATTGGATGACTTGGCGTGGAATTGCTCATATATATAAAAATTTGGAAACCTATACATTTAGTTTTAAAAGAACCTTAGGTTTAAATTTAAGTAGGATTTGAAAACAGTTTATGGCATGGGGTGGGGATATTTAGGTAGGTAGGGACCTATGTCGTAGTTGTATAAAACAAAGGCCTAAATAAGTTTTATATTAGATTGATATTTATATTAGATAAACTAATTGTACCGTTTTTTTTTTAGAGAACGCGATCTATTCGCTAATGTGGACGGCATTGTTCGGGGCTCGCAGCGCGATATCGAAACCTTAAATTAACAGAAAGTACCCAGTAAATTTGAGACATAAATACACATCTCTTGAAAAAGTTTACCTACATAAATACATTTTTTAGATAAAAAAAAAAACATTTAAAAAAAAATTGCTAAATCTATTTGTAATAGTTTACTTGTAAGAAAATAGTAAGCTGTCAGTGTTACTTTTTTACTTAAATTGGGAATATCTCAAAAACTAATCTATTAATTTTTGAAATAATATCAATGCTGTAAAGGAATAGAAAAAACTCTTTTAAACCAGGTATCACTGTATCAGTGGGTCACTTTCCCTCTCTAAAGTCAAGAGGTCAAAGCTACCCCAACTAGGAGTCGATAGATATAAATATTTTAAGAAAATAAAAATAATGTGTCCAATGATTTTTTCAAAAATTTACTTTAAATACTCATAATGGCATCCCGTATACGTTTTCTGTGAGCATATTACTTTAAATTAAAATTGAAAATGATGATGATAACGAAAATGATCTTATACGTATGTTTTATTGCTCCGCTTGTTTTGTAAAAAAAGTTTATGGGAAATAAATATATTTTGTTCACCTCACTTTACTGATAACGGTAATTACCACTTATGATTGGACAAGCTAACCTATGCACGTATTAATGCTAAAAACTGCACAGAACAGATGTGGCTTTACTCAGGCGTTGCGATCTGTATTGAGAGATGTTAAAGGAATAAGAAAAATTCGCGCGCGCGCGCTTCAAGCGCCTCTAGCGGTAGATATTTAGGAATTACAAAATGATTGCGGTAATGAACCTCTACCAGGGTACGCGTATAAAATGTTATTTTTTTTTTTAAATTAAGAATAATATTTGCTTTTAACAAACGGCGATACATACTTATATATATATATATATATATATATATATATATATTGTTACAAATTTAAGTTATTTAAATTTTATAATTGGAATTTATTTTGGTTTAGTGTAGTATTAGGTCGATTTATCTTAAGGTTGTATTCTTAGTCTAGGTTTTAGTTGCGTTGTCTGTGGCTTGCGGTCGCGGTAGTGCGGGAACTTTCCGGACGTCGAAGGCTGCCGGAAAGTTCGAGAGAGATGGACGATCCTATATATAGGGCCGGGGTCGCGCACCAGGCAGTCAGTCACAGATAAAGTGCTGTAGTGATCATGAGATTAACACGAAGTTAATAGACCGATTATAGTAGTGAATTATTAGCAAGTTATTACTAAGTTTAAGTGCGTGTTTTTGTACATAATTTGTCGAAATAAATTGACGTATCGTTTTCAACAATTGCGAGTTTTAATTTGTCGTTGTGAACCCGTAACAATTGGTGTCAGAAGTGGAACTAAAAGAAATAAATAGTGCAAAGACTACCCTTACATAGTACCACCGGATAGGACAATTGGACAGAAAAACAGTAAGTGATTTTTCCAGAATATTCGAAGAAGTTCGATATTGTTTTATTCAAAAACTAAAAGAGATATTTAAGAACCGACTTCGACATTAACTTTACAGTCCAAAAATTGATAATTAGAGAGATTTTCTAGAATATTCTATAACATTCTACGACGTTCTATTCAAAAACTAGAAGAGATATACAAATACCGACTTCGACATTAGATTAGTAATTTTAAAAGAAAGAATCAGAAAGAATTTCTAGAACATTCCATCACTTTCTACGACGCTCTATTCGAAAACCAGAAGAAATATCCAAAAAGAGACTTCGACATTAGCTTAGTAATTTCAAAAGTAAGAACTAAAAAGAATTTCTAGAAGATTCCATAACATTCTACGACGTTCTATTCAAAAACTAGAAGAGATATACAAATACCGATTTCGACATTAGTTTAGTTATTTCAAAAGTAAGAATTAGGAAGAATTTCTAGAAGATTCCATAACATTCTACGACGTTCTATTCAAAAACTAGAAGAGATATACAAATACCGACTTCGACAGTAGCTTAGTTATTTTAAAAGTAAGAATTAGAAATTATTTCTAGAATATTCCATAACATTCTACGACGGTCTATTCGAGAACCAAAAGAGATAATCAAAAAGTGACTTCTACATTTGCCTAGTAGCAGAAAGAGTAGCATTTACCAGTATATTCCAGAACATTCAATTAGGTTCTATTTAAGAATTGGAAGAGATATTGAAAAACCGACTTCGACATTCGCTTTATAGCCCTAAAATAGACGTTTTAAGTGATTTATCAGGAAGTTGATGCTTACTAGACAAGGATCGGCAAAGATGGAAGATCTAACTAAAATGATGCAGGCTCTCGCAGCTCAAATGGCTCAAAACCAGAACGATATAAGACAGACCATGGAACAAAACCAGAACGACATGCAGAAAAACTTTGACCAAATAAAGAGCAACTCCGAACAGCTGAGAGAAGAGTTTAAGACTGCAACCGAAGATCTTAAGGAAGAAATAACTCAAAGAATGCATAGTGTGGAACAAAAGGTACAAAATAAATTGCAGAATGTAGAAGAAAAGGTACATAATGTTGAAGAAAAGGTACAGAATGTTAGGGAAGAAGTTTTTCAAACCATGGAAGAAAAATTCCAGGACGTGTCGAAACAGCTTATACAGCTTCAGAAAGAACACAACAAAATAAAAGCTCAGGGATGTGTCGTGAATTCCAACCAGAACATTAAGCCTCCAAATTTTGACGGTACGTCCTCCTGGTCCACCTACAAACAACAATTTGAAGCTGCCGCCGCTGCAAATGGTTGGGACGAGGACGAAAAAGCTAGGGCGTTGTTAGTAGCTCTACGGGAACCTGCACTCGGACTTTTACGGTCCATTCCAGTCGAACAAAAACAGAATTATAACGCTTTAGTGGCAGCGCTAGAAAGAAGGTATGGAGACGAACACTTGCGAAATTTACATTGGTCAGAATTAAATGTTCGTCAACAAAGAGTCATTACAAGAGTATGAAGCGGATATCAGGAGGCTGATGTACTTGGCTTACCCAGAAATGCCAGAAAATTACAGAGATCCCTTCACGGTAGATCGCTTTATTAACGGCTTGCGAGACACGGACTTAGCAAAATTACTTCGTCGAGAACGCTTCCATAACAGCAGTGAAGTGTTGATTCGAGCCCTTGAAATTGAATCATCAAATAATATGTCCAGGCCAAAAGTAAGAGCTGTCTCAATTCACGAGGGAGAAGAAATGAGCACTGGAGATGAGGTCAACTTAAAAACGCTAAACCAACTGTTTCAATCACTGATAGAGAAGATTGATTCTTTGAAAGAAAGTAGACGATCCCCTCCAAATGTAAAGTGTTTCAGATGCGGACGTACAGGGCATATTCAACGCGATTGCCGTGTCCAAATGAGGTCTCGCTCACCATCTAGTGGGACAGAGTACCGAAGAAGAGATCAGGAAAACTAAAACTAGTCAACGCAGAGGGGCGGGTGTTGGCTAATGGGAATAGAGCCCCCAAAATTTACTCTATTAAGAGCCTAAAACATACTGCTGACAGTCTTAACATCGACGGACTCATTAATGGGAGAAAAGTTAATATAACAGTAGACACTGGTGCTGCCATATCATTGCTTAAGTTCAAAATTGCAACGAGATATAAAATTCGACCAATAGAAAAGAAAATAACACTTAAGACTGTGACTGGAGAATCCGCCGACGTGTTGGGGCAGACAGATATAGACCTACAGCTGGGAAGATTGAAGATTCGCCACACTGTATTAGTTGCCGAAATAGAAGACGAATTTATTTTGGGAATGGACTTGATAAGTAAACATGGATTTGCGTTTGATAATAAACTTAATACCCTAAGATTTGGGAAGGAAGAGTTCATTTTGTCAAATAGTCACTTCAATAAAGAACCAATAAAGGTCGTGGCAGTATGCACAACAAGACTAGTCGGTAACAGTGAGACCATAAGTTTTGGGAGGCTGGAAAGTAAAACATCAACAATGCGTCGGACTCATAAGCCAACAAAACACACCCAACACCTACCTCTTTGCAAAATCACTAGTTAAAACCGATAAAGACATCCCGATTAGAGTCGCCAATATTTTCCCAAATAGTGTCAAAATTAATAAGGGGGAGGTGGTAGCATTATTTGAGAACAGAAAGTAACAAGATGTGAAGAGCAAACTTCCGAGGATACAAGCAAGTTACCAATGGAGGTACTTCAGCAATTTGAGTCAACTTGGCAACATCTCACTCCAGAAGATACTATATTCTAGCGAGAGAGTTTATAGAAGAACAAAGTAATATCTTCGAAACTAGGAGTAGTTCGGGACGCACAAACCTTATTCAACATGCTATTAACACTGGCGATGCCTAACCGATAAGACAACCCCCAAGAAGACTACCAATGGCCAAGCAAGAAGAAGTTCACAATCTCATTAATAAAATGCTCAGCGACGGTGTTATTGAAGAGTCATCAAGTCCTTGGTCATCTCCTGTGGTGTTGGTCACTAAAAAGGATGGAAGTACTAGATTTTGTGTCGACTACAGGAAACTTAACGATGTGACCAAGAAAGATAGTTACCCACTGCCAAGAATAGACGACACATTAACAACGTTGGCAGGATCATATTGGTTTTCTACTCTTGACCTGAAAAGTGGGTATTGGCAAGTAGGAATCTTTGAAAGAGATAAAGAGAAGACTGCATTCTCTGCTGGAAGTGGACTTTATCAACAATTGCGAGTTTTAATTTGTCGTTGTGAACCCGTAACAATATATATATATATATATATATATATATAGGGGGGGGGGTCACTTTAGGTGACATTCTCTGTTGGTAAAAAACGGTATATATTTTATTGAATTAGTCAGTGGTTGTAATTTCGATGATAAAAACAATAGACACTTTCATGCGCCGCAGGCAAAAATACTGAAACGATGTTTATTATTTTTAGTACTTACTTACTTTAACATACCTTAAGCCGGGTACTCATTCTCGAGCCTCGAACAAATCGCTAATGTAGACGTGAAAAAGGTATGATCGCAGCGCGCAACAAGCCATTCGCGACGAGCCAATAAACGGTCGTCGTTCAATGCGCTTCAAATAAAAAAAAAATACCATGAATGATGAAAAAGTATTGTCTATTTGAAAATTACAGGAATAAACCTGTTATATGGGATCCAAAAAACAAAAACTATTTAAAAATCATTTAAAAGAAGATGCGTGGTGTATATGTTACTAGCCTAAAACAAAATGGCTTTGCCAGTAAGCCCGACCAGTGGCGGATCCAGGATGTCCGGGGGGAGGGGCCAAGGAGGGAAAAAAACACAAAATATTTTTTTTTTGCGGGATTTAATAAGAATTAGCTTTAAAGTTTACCACTATGTGCAAATAAACTGTGCCGCAGGCGAAAATTTGTGTAAAATCAGTTAAATTTAATAAAAAAAAATTGCGGCTTATGCATTGGTTATTTTTCTTCTGGAATTAAAAATTATAAGTTTTATGTCAAGGCGGGGGGACTCTGCCCCCCCCCCCTTGATTCGCCACTGAGCCCGACTAGCACAAGCAGCAGCGTAACAAAAATTGCCTGAACCAGACAAAATAACCCAGGGAACATGTATAAGGGTACCCCTTTCATGTTACCATCCAAATTTAAATTAGTGTTTAGTATATTAGTTATTTTTCTTGTACAAATAAAATTGCCTCCAATATTACTCAAAAGCACTACATTTAGTTTGATGCTGAAGTTGCTATTTGTTGTTAACATTGGGGGAGACTGGCCCAAACGTCATACTCCGTTATCATAACCGGAGGTTTGCAATCACTAAAATAAAAAAACCTAATATATCATACGAATTTCAACATTATATTGCTCTATAAGTCTAGTTTAATGTTTATATATATAAGTATCGCCGTCTGTTAAAAACAAATATTTTTTGCTATTTTTTTAAAATAAAATATCATTTTAAGCGCGTACCCTGGAAGAGCGTCATAACCGTTATCAGTTGGTAATTCCTACATATCTACCGCTAGAGGCGTCTTAAGCGAGCGCGCGCGAATTGTTCGTATTCCTTCAACATCTCTCAATACAGAGATCGCAACGCCCGAGTAAAGCCACATCTGTTATATGCAGTTTTTAGCGTTAATACGTGCATTGGTTAAGCTTGTCCGATCATAAGTTGTAAATACCGTTGTTAGTATAGTGATGTAAATAAAATATATTTATTTTTCATTTTATATATATTTCATGTACAAAATTTCTTGTACAAGTAAAATTGCTTCCAATACTGCTCTAAAGCACTACATTTAGTTTGATGCTAAAGTTGCTATTTATTATTTATTGCTAATATTTGTGGAAGACTGGCCCAAACGTCATACTCCGTTATCATATAAGTTTGCATATATATATATATATATATATATATATATATATATATATAACATTAAACTAGACTTATAGGTCAATATAATATTGAATTCGTATGATACCTTAGGTTACTTTGTTTTAGTGGATGCAAACTTATGATAACGGAGTATGACGTTTGGGCCAGTCTTCCACAAATATTAGCAATACATAGCAACTTTAGCATCAAACTAAATGTAGTGCTTTAGAGCAATATTGGAAGGAATTTTACTTGCACAAGAAATTTTGTACATAAAATATATATAAAATGAAAAATAAATATATTTTATTTACATCACTATACTAACAACGGTATTTACAACTTATGATCGGACAAGCTTAACCAATGCACGTATTAACGCTAAAAACTGCATATAACAGATGTGGCTTTACTCGGGCGTTGCGATCTCTGTATTGAGAGATGTTGAAGGAATACGAACAATTAAAAAATAATTATATTAATAACGGTAATGACGCTCTTCCAGAGCACACATTTTAAAAAATTATACTGATAACGGTAATGACGCTCTTCCAGGGTACGCGTTTAAAATGTTATTTTATAAAAAAAAATAGGAAATAATATTTGTTTTTAACAGACGGCGATACTTATATATATATAAACATTAAACTATACGTATAGAGCAATATAATGTTGAAATTCGTATGATATATTAGGTTTTTTTATTTTAGTGATTGCAAACCTCTATCCGGTTATGATAACGGAGTATGACGTTTGGGCCAGTCTCACACAAATGTTAACAACAAATAGCAACTTCAGCATCAAACTAAATGTAGTGCTTTTGAGTAATATTGGAGGCAATTTCATTTGTACAAGAAAAATAACTAATATACTAAACAGTAATTTAATTTTGGATGGTTACATGAAAGGGGTACCCTTTTTCAATAATTATCTAATACTTATACATGTTCCCTGGGTTATTTTGTCTGGTTCAGGCAATTTTTTTTACGCTGCTGCTTGTGCGAGTCGGGCTCAGTGGCGAATTAAGGGGGGGGGGGGGCAGAGTCCCCCCTCCTTGACATAAAACTTATAATTTTTAATTCCAGAAGAAAAATAACCAATGCATAAGCCGCAATTTTTTTAAATTAAATTTAACTGATTTTACTCAAATTTTCGACTGCGGCACATTTTATTTGCACATAGTGGTAAACTTTAAAGCTAATTCTTATTAAATCCCGCAAAAAAATTATTTTGTGATTTTTTCCCTCTTTGGCCCCTCCCCCCTGACATCCTGGATCCGCCACTGGTCGGGCTTACTGGCAAAGCTTTTGTTTTAGGCTAGTAACATATAAACCACGCATCTTCTTTTAAATGTTTTTTAAATAGTCTTTGTTTTTTGGATCCCATATAACCAGGTCTATTCCTGTAATTTTCAAATAGACAATACTTTTTCATTATTCATGGTATTTTTTTTTTATTTGAAGCGCATTGAACGACGACCGCCTATTGGCTCGTCGCGAATGGCTTGTTGCGCGCTGCGATCATACCTTTTTCACGTCTACATTAGCGAATTGTTCGAGGCTCGGTAATGAGTACCCGGCTTAAGGTTTGTTAAAGTAAGTAAGTACTAAAAATAATAAACATCGTTTTAAAAATAAAATTGTTTAATTTGCCTTTATTTAATTTGTTAAAATCCTTAGCCGTCTGGTTCTTGTACCGTGGTTGGCGTGGCGCCATCTGTTTGCTCAAGTTCTAGATAATTGACAGGTTAAATGGCTTGTTAATAGATGGCTCCACTTTTCAGAGAAATCCGCTAACTAACCGATTGGCTAATAGATGGCGCAAATCACTGGTAGTTCATCCGCACAAAGTCATTATAAGTTTAAATTTCAGTTAAGAGATGGCACCAGCTGCAAACACGATACAACGACAAGTAGTAGAGTATTTTATTAAATATTTAATAACGATATAAACACAAGGTTTTTAAGAGTATTTTCATCAATTTAGCAATAATTGGTATGCGATCTATCTCTAAAAAAACACTCAGCAAATCCTATTAATTCTTTCTCAATAATATAAACAGGGTTCGTATGAGGTTTCAATGCAAGGAAAAATTTCGTGTTTGCTCTCATTTTAGAAAAATGTCGTATGCGGTCTCATTTTAAGAGAATGTTTCGTATGGGGGTCTCAAATTAAGAAAAAATTTCGTATCTGATCTCAATTTAAGAAAAAAAGATCGTATTAGTTCTCAATTTAAACAAAAAGTTTGTTGAGGTCTTATCTTAAGAAAAAAATCGTATAAGGTCTTATTTTAGCTATAACTATCGGTAACTACCGTTACAGCCGGATCTTGGTACGTCCCTTTTTCTTAATAGAGCACCGGTGAAACACGGCGCAGCGGAACGTGCGAACGAAATAATCGTAGGTTTATCGCTGGTTTAGTATAAAAAATCATTGTAAAATAACAAAACAACAAAGTAAATTTTAAAAAATATATATTTATTATTAATTAATTACACTCTTGTTTATTAACAAAACAATATTTATTATTAAGTATTCTTATTTATTTACAAATCAATTTAATAATACATACATTTATTGTCAAAGATAATTTACAATACGTACATCTATCTATCTATCCCTACATCTTAACTAATTTTTGCACTATTATTTTAGTTTTCTTATTTTCTGTTCACCTGTTCTAAGCTATTCATAATACTGAGTCTAACCTAACCAACTTAAACTAATTTAGGTACTTCTTTGTTTTATTTATTGAATTATTTTAGTTAAAATATTGATGATAAGATACCGTTAAAAAGCAATGGAACTTGGCAAATCAGAGTGAAACCGATCTACCGACGGCACCTATATCGGCAAACCAGAGCAATAAATAGCCCCGTATAATCTGTTTTGAATAACCCTCGTGGATAACATGAGTATCCAAAAGACATATACAACACTGGGTTCGGTATCACGCCAAGCTATTGCACACCACCCGACAATTCAATTCAAAAAAAACTTTTAAAAATATGCTTTATGCTATTGAGTTTTGAAAAAAGTCACTTTTACTGAATGAGATAAGAAAACAAGAATATTTAAAACTGTGCCAATAAGACAAATTTGTAATTTTGGACCACAACTAACAACATGCAAATTTTAAAAATAAATAATTATTATCTCATGTCACCTATGCTTGAATAAAAAGAAAAATTATTATGATACAAAAAAGAGAAAGACAAAATTTATATGGTCCATTAAAAAAAATAATAAATGGTAATTTATTGTAATATTTATGGCACAGCCAACCAAAGTGACTTTTGGCTTCCGCAGAAACCGTGTCCAAAGGTCTAGCCATCTCCTCTACTGCGGTGCATCTCGGTAAGCCCAAGGTATTGATTGGTCTGAAGCTGACTAAAAGCTTGGTAAAACATACCCTCTAGTACCATGGCCTGGGAACAAGCCTCCAGTGTGACTTGCCGGTGCCCCAAAACACAATACTAGCCGCATTTAGTAAACAACAAACCGCTCGCACTTGACGCCTCATGCACCGTATACGCAAAGGAACCATAATAGTTACTTGCGCTCTTCAAGGTCAACAACTAGACGAGCGAATGTACAACGATACCGTGTATATGGCCCCACACCAGGTTACTCTTTCCAGATGAACAAAGCATCTTTCTGCCACCTTCTTTGCTTAAGTTCCTTAAAAATCCACAGGCGCAATCAAATAAAAAATTCAAAAATAATTTAGCGCCGCAGAAAATGTTAAGAAGAGAATCAAAGAAACATGCAACGGTATCATTTCAAACTGGGACAAGATCCACTAAAAAAATGAGATATGTTTCAAGTTTAAGTTTAGGTTTAATTCCGCAGGCTAAAAAAATATTTAGAAAGAAGCCGTTGGAGTTTTTGATAAAGTGGATCCGTCAAAGTACCTCTAACTCTACACTAATATCTAAAGGGGGGTCCAAGTCTGCAAATAAGCACTGCGAATAAAAATTCAAATTTTTTAACTAAAATTTAGGAAAGGAAATTGACAATTGAAAATAGATGAATCGCAGGCTTGATGTGAAAAATATATTGAATTGATATTAAAAATTTATTTTCACCACAGAGCTAAAAAATTATCAAATAAAAAAGATTTAAAAAAAAATGGAAAAGTCTGACCTATGAAATAAAATGACACCAAGGTGACACTAAAAACAGGAATGAATTGTGTTTTACACTAAAAATTAAAGTTTTTTAAATTAATGTGCCACCTGAAACATATCATATTAAGATTATTTCTTTAAGAGAAAAGATCAGACATAATGAAATAATTAACTTATGTACCTTCTTAAATCTAAGCCTAGGAGACAAACCTACTATCTGCTAAAAGACCCCCCTTATCTTTCCTCCGTTGATCTCAATTTTAGCAAATCAGGCTAAATCTTTGTTAGTGAGGTTGGAAAATCACACAAAACCAAGCCTCATTTTGCTAACATACAACACAACGAGTAGAAGCATCCTCGTGGTTTATGGAGGAAATCAAGGAAGTGTCCATCCTAGAGCCATCGTGGCGCATCTCAGTGGCCTCAGGACCCACGCAAAGACCAGAATGCAAGGTCAAGCTCTAAACACCAAAACTTATAGAATCAGATTGAACAGACCACTAGCGCAGCTAATCCTCCTTCCAACTTACGGGACAAAAAGCTTTGGAATTATTATTTATGGTTACCTTTATTAACTGAAACTGTGCCAAAAGAAGAAATATCGTTATGGACCATAAAAAAGAAGCTAAAAAATGAGAAAAAAGTGCCTGCTTTATTACATGAAATGCCACAAAAAAAAATAATACAAAAAAACAGGCCAGTGAAGTTTATGGTCCTTAAAATGTTTAATTACTTGACACAGTCTTATAGACATTAAAGTCTATGGGAGAGGGACGCTAAAGGTAAGGGTATAATATACCCCGCCACGAACACCCACCGCAGTCGGTGTTCTGTGACCCCGCTGAAAGTAGGCTTCGCCGCACCCGGTGCAAGTCCGATCAATTCACGTACTTGCCAACCTTAAAGCCCAATGAGCCAAAGTCGCGGCGTGGTCATGCGAAACCTGCCCATGTGGTAGGGTATAAGTAAAGGCATTTAATAACTGCAGGGATTTTCCCTTCCCGACTCTAGGCCCCATCCATTCCACTTCCAGACATTGTGAGGGATCCATCCTGCATTGCCAAATTCAGATCGACTTACAGAAAGCTAGAGGCGACTAAGTACGTTGCTCAAGCATTATACAAATGCCAAAAAGGAATCTGTATAACCTTGATCAGCTTGTCAGTAACCTCCCTAACCAGCTAACTTATTAACAATTCAGGTAAAATACAAAGTGGAAGATTCGCTTTCGTTAAAAAATTAATCAAAAACCACAATTAATCGCCGAAGCAATACTTAAAATAATTAAAGAAGTTTTGTAGCACAGCCAAAAAATTAAATGAAAATATTAGAAAAAATATAAACTAGCTGTGCAATGAAAAAGTTGAAACTGCAGGCGCAGGCGAATCATAAAAAAAGTGAATTTTAAACGGTACACTGGTGTGCAGTACAAAATGGTGACTCATATTTTTGCGGGCGACAAAAAAGCAAACATGAAAAAAAAAATTGTCGCCACTTGGCAAAGTTGCACTTTACTTAAAACTACCTAAGAGATAACTTATACCTAAGCCTTTCGATATAGAGTCTTTAGGTTCTTTTTCGTTGGGTCTCTAAAAAGAACAATAATTTTAAAGATACCTAAAACAAATTCATACTAATAATTTTGTGAAGTTTATACGCTATCTTGTCGCATTTTCAAATGGAGATACTGTATGTATGTATGTGGTCGGTGGTATAAATTTGCTTTTTATTCATCATTTGGGGGATAAAAGATACAAATGAAAAAAAATTACTGTTTTAATCCCAGTTTTTCTAGTAAAATTATGAGGAAAAGGTTTTCACAGAACGGCAGTCACTTCAGCCATTTTTAAAAAAATTTGACGGTTATCTAAAATAAAGCATTCTACAAAAAAGCATCAAGGGTTGGGTTGTGGATGCATGTAGGGTATTTTTAAGAAAATAGCATACTTGGGTTTTTCGCTAATATCTTGAAATGACGCTCTTTTTAAAAAAAAATATAAAGTCTAAAATTTAAGAGGGAAACATAACCGATTAACTAAAATATATGACATTAGGTTTTGGAAGTGGCGTAGTTAAAAAAAATATATGTAAATATTGGAAACATACCTTTTTATTTGATTATGATTAAACTAATTTCATCTGGACATAAAATTGCACAAAATGTAATATGACGAGGGAGGTTTTAGAAATGATTACGATTTTTTTTTCAAAACCTTTTATGTGAAGAACATCTTATTCTTGTACCAATAAATTAAACAAAAGTCAACAGTTTATTACTCCAGTCCAAAATACTGGAGTAATAAACTGTTAAACTAAAAAAGTTGGTAAATTATTTTATTACCTTGAATTTGAGGTGTCCTAGTTTTTCTCCTCCTCTAGGTGAAGCTGCAGGTCCGCTAGTGTCCAAAGTCCTCGTCGCGCCGTCGAACTTAAGCTGTTGGAGCAAATTATATTTTAAAAAAGGTTGCTAAGTATCATATTTTACTTTAAAGCTTTTCAGAGCCGTAGAAAACTTTTCTGGCGCCCGAAGCAAACTTTAAAAGTTTCGCCTCCGGACTTTCCGCACTGTTTTTGGATGAGTTTGATGCTTACAGTGGCACTTTTTAGTCCTCACTTTAAATACTAAAAAACAAGGCTTAGACACTTTTATTATCTACTACTACCACCCAGTGGCGGCGGCTACAGGGAGGGCAACGGGGCAGTGCCCTCCCAAAACTAGACAACAAACAGTATTTTTAATTGATTTATTTAAAAAAAGTTAAATCTTCCCGTAGGACTGATTGTCTAGTTCTTTTTATTATCTGTGGCTAACATCAAGCGATTAATTGGGTGAACTTTTTTAGCGTAAATAATTACAAGCCGGCAGCGCCGCGCGGGGCAAAGTTGCAATTTCACCCGTTTTTCAGCGGGGTGTGGGTGAGATGTTCTCGAGCGGGGGCGGGAGGAATGTGTGTTTTAGTTGAAGTCGGCCATTATCATCGTGCGGACACGTCCGTTGCCCTTCTACACGATGCCGGTTCTATCCTTAGTGTATGACTATGACTTTGTTTTGATTTGCGCTGTCAGTAGTAAAAAGTATTGCCGGTCACGTCTCATTGTTTTTGTTATCGTTTGTTTATAAAATGGAAAGAAATACCGTTGATTCCATAAATAACTGTGCAAATTTACATACATACGTTAAAATATGAACTTTGATTACAAATAAAATCTTTAGGGCCACATAGAGCGGACCTAAAAATCCTAAAAATTAACCAAAATTTTAGTGCAAGTAATAAAAAATTATATGATGCTGAAAACTGGTTGTGCGGTTGCGTGGGTGGCAAAAGGAATGTGTGATCTCTAGCACTTTAGTGAAAAGTTAAAGACACAAAGTAAGTGCTACTTATTTAAACAACCACATAGAATTTTCTATGCTAGGCAAGACTGATATTAGGTGCCAATTGAATAGTACTTATAAGCAAAACATTACCGAACATAATGAAAATGTGGCAAAAAATAGACATATACTTAGTAGGTTAATAGACTGGACTGTTTAAAATTCTATGGGATTTTGAGGTTGCTCTATGGGGCCATGATGAGTCTGAAACTGGTGTTAACCCAAGCACTTTGCGCATGTAAAAGAAGGACGACTAGACTTTATCTCTAAACAAATAAACTAAAAACTACACCAAGTAGCTGCTTGTTTGTAAAATGCAAAAATAATATTGTGTTTTATCTCCTTTTCCATGCAATATAAATTTGTTCCCCCCCAATTTATAACATCACCAGCCGCCACTGATATCACCCCCTACAAAGTATGTGTCGAGCGGAAACTAGTTCTAGCTTTCAATTCTCTTTGCAATGAGGTATTTTCTTAAGCCGTTTTTTGCCAAAAATTATCAATGTTGGCAAATATTTTAAAATATTGGTCATTTTTAGCACAGTTTTCAAGTATAACACTTGTCCTTTGATAGTTGTTACAGGATTAGATTTACAGTGAAACCTGCTATAAGCGGACACTCACGGTTTCGTCGATTTTGCCCGCTTATTGGAGGTGTCCGCTTATGGGAGAGAACTCCGAAATTTTTATATTTATTAACAATTTCCGCTGCTTGAGTTATCCGATATTAAATTTTTCAGCGATTTTTCGTGCTGATAGATGTTCCTTCTCCGAAACGTTAACAACTTCCATTTGTCCACGTAAACTTAGAAGTTTTTTTATTAGGCGTCACTACAAGGAGATCTACCAATTACTACCCAACTGAACAATATAAATAAAACATAGCAGTCTCGCTAAATAAAATATTTTGTAAATACGACAGCAGTATTGTCTCCGCATTAAAACGGAAAGAGGTAATTCCCCGGCTGCAGAGTGCGTTGTTGCCAACATACTACATAATATTTGTACCGATGTCGTGCAGAGCTCCGTCTCGTTGTCAAGAGGTTCGCGTCCGGTTAAAAGAGGTTTCAGAATTTTTTAACCAAAAAAAATTCTCCACATCTGGTTATTAAAGTGTCCGGTTATAGGAGTGAGTTTTACATATAGAGAAATAGGCAAAAGCTTGGCTCCAACAAATTTGTCCGCCTAATAGAGCCACTTAATAGAGGGCTCCGCAAGGAGAGGTTTCACTGTATATGCAATTTTAGGTGGTTTCTCTACCTTTGACCGGTTATATCTACAGGGTGATCCAACATGGGCACGTTTGGGAATTGTAAGGTTTTTTCAGGAGAGATAGAAGTCAATTGAGAGCAAAGGGGGATCAGTTTTTTTTTAAGTTTGCGTTTTGAGAAAAAAGACCCCCATTTCAGAAAATTTTATTTCAATGTTGCAAAGGGGGGTCAGTTTTTTTCTTTTATTTCTGAAAATTTTATTTCAGTGTTGCAAAGGTTTTTTTCTATATCCCCTGGAAGTCCCTTACACCCACTAATAGTGCCCATGATATCTAATGCTCCATAAATATCAATTTAATTGACATATTATATACATTTTGTAAAAATTAACTGTATTAAAAAAGAAGCAAAAAAGGATTATACCAATCTTAGATTTTAAAGTATCTATTTTTTTACGTGACCTGTATTTAATATTACAATTTGACGTATCTTAATAGTTTTTGAGTATCTATTTTTTTACGTGACCTGTATTTAATATTACAATTTGACGTATCTTAATAGTTTTTGAATTTTTAAGTTTTTAGCTAATTTTGTTTGCTTGAACCGAGTAAAACGGATTTGAAATTTTACTATTTTTAATTTATGTTTACCGAAATTTTACGTTTTGAGAAAAACAGGTTTAAACTTTTACACTTTTTTACTGTCTCATAATTTTAATAATAAATTATAGGACAATTAAAAACTATAAAACTTTAAACTCGTTTTTGTAAAAACGTTAAATTTCTACACGCAGCTTCCTTCTTAGGGACAGTAGAATAGAGAATCATGATTTTTACACAAGAATAACAAATAACTATTTTAAAAAAATGGCAGATGATTTTAAATAGCCTCAATTTGTATAAATATTTATATCTGTTAAAAGATATCAATAAAAAAATTAATTAAAGACGACTCACCATTGAGGTTTTTGCTGTGAAGCTAGATTTGCAGAATGAACCTATTTAAAAAAGACAGTTCGTAAACAAAAAATAATGGAATATAAGAGAAAACAGGATTTTTTTAATAGCCCCAATTTTGATCAGTAAAAAACTTCTAATATAAAAAACTTAAATACAATTTTGAACAGTGAAAAGCCCTTAATATATAAAAACATATAAATAAAATGGAAAATGACTCACCAAATTATATTTCATTGCATGTTCTGGAGTAACTTATTCTGGAAGGTCAGGTTCTTAAAATGAGACCAGTAGTTCTTAGGATTCAGTGCTAAGCTGGAAGATCATTGGTTTCTGAAGTGAGGCTTGAGTTCTTGGAGTAAAGCTGAGAAATTTGCAGCTTAGACCTATTTAAAAAAAAATTAAAGCAAAAAATAATAGAAATATAACAGACAGAATCTATAATGTGATAAGCCTCTAATAAACAGGGTGGAATATTAAAAAGGATCAACCTGGTTTTCTCAAATCTATTAAAACATTGAAAAGAACGCTAAAACATGTCGATTTTGATTGCGAGGGGGGTCATTTTTTAGAGATAATATTGACCCCTCAAAGGGGGTGTATGCTATAAAAATATCAAGATCATCAGAAAGTGTTGAGTTTAAGCGTTTTTTAAATCTTTCAATAATTTATGAGTAAATCCAGATGGGCCATTTTTAATTATTCACTCTGTATAAAAAAAATTAGTCACCATATTATATTTTCCTATGGTGAAGTTTCTAGAGTCTCTGATTCTGGAAGGTCAGGTTCTGAAAAGAAGGCTGGAAGGTCTAAGGTTTCAGTACTAAGCTGGAGAATCATTGGATTCTAAAGCAAGGCTTGACGTTCTTGGAGTCAAGCTAGTAGATTTGCAGAATGGATCTATTTAAAAAAGAGAATTTGTCAAAAACAAAAAATAAAATATAACAAAAAACAGGACTTTTTTAACAGCCCCAATTTTGATAAGTAAAAAGCCCCTGAAATACAAAAATTAAATGAACGATCACTCACCACATTATACTTAATATTATGCTGCATGTTTGAGTTTTTAATTCTGGAAAGTCAGGTTTTAGAAATGAGGCTGCTAGGTCTTAGGTTTCGTCACTAAGTTGGATAATCATTGGATTCTAAAGTAAGGCTTGACGTTCTTGGAGTTAGCTCGTAAATTTGCAGAATTGATCTATCTAAAAAAGAAAATTAGTCAAAATAAAAAAATAATAGAATATAACAGAAAAAAAGATTTGTTTAAAAACCCACAATTTTGAACTGGAAAAAGCCCCTAATCTATAGGGTGATTCAAAATTCATCATTTCAGGAGCGTAATCCTTACATAACAATAAAGCAAAAAGTTCCTATTAACATGATTCCGAAAATGGTTTGTCTGGGAGCTACGCCCCTTTGACTAGGACACCTTAACCCATTGATGGCCGTTGATGAACACAGCAGAAATTAATTTTTTTATTAAAAATGGGAGACTTTTTGGCCTAAAATATGGACGATACCATTGACCCAATGTTAAACATAAAGTAGCGGAGTTATTATTTTTGACGCCACATGTGTTACTGTAATGTGTTGATATGATGATGATATTTCAAATATAATCTTTAAAAATTTTAAGTTTTATTTCTACCCTTGGCCGTACATGGGTTAAAGACGAATTCTACCACGTGGGCATTGTCATGACGCTAATAGTAATAATTTTGAATATTTTCTCTCAATTGTTCAATAAAATGTTAGTAAATGTGTGTTTTTTCTATGGGAATGGATATTACTTTTTATCAAAAAACATACGCAAATCGGAAAATGTTTTCTTACCCTCCCCCGCACGTAACGCGACTGATTAAATATTAAATTTAGAATCTTGTTTACCAACAAATGTTTATCACGGAACTATAACAAAAAGTTATGTGATGTTTATGCAGTACACCAATTATTGTCAAAATTTAATTCTAAAGAGTTTCAAAGTTATAAAGCAAAAATCGTCTTTAAGGTGTCCTACTCAATCCTAAGAAAGCATTTTGGAATCCATATTAATAGAAACTTTTTGCCCTGCTTTGATGCAAGAATTACGCCCCCGAAAAAATACCGCTTACTTTTGAATCAATCTGTATGTTAAAAGTCAATAACATGAAATATGTCTTACAATTTTATTTCATATGATGTGTGTTCTGAAGTCAGATTCTGGAAGGTCAGGTTTTTAAAAAGAGGCTGGTAGGTCTTTGGTGTCCGCATTAAGCGAGAAGGTCATTCGTTCGTTTCTGATATAAGGCTTGAAGTTCTTGAAGTGAAGCTGGAAGATTTGCAGAATGGATCTATTTAAAAAAGAAAATTGGTAAAAAAATAGAATATAACAAAAAAGAAGACTTGTTTGAATAACCATAATTTGAAACATTTGAAAGCCCCTAATATTTATACATACATTTTAAAAAAAATTAAAAATCACTCACCATATTGTATTTTATATGGTGCATGTTATGGAGTCTCTGATTCTAGAAGTTCACTGGTTTCTGAAGTAAGGCTTAAGGTTCTTAAGGTGAACCTATAAGATCCTGAAATGAGCCTATAGAAGAAATGAAAATTAATTAAACCAAATATAATTGTACAATTAATGTTTTAATAAAAACTAATTGATTAGGCAAATTTTGACATCACATTTTCGTTATTGCTTATAGTAGAATTTTTCTGGATAAGCGTTGACATCAAAATTTCAATAATGTAATAGACAATGACACATAAATATGTAACCAATGTCACTGAATATAATAAATAAAGATGTCAAAAAAACGATACTGCATATTCATAAAAATTTTACTATATTATGTCTTTTTATTAATAAGAACACTCTGTATATATAAAGAAGTGATTTAGTGACATAATCATCAAAACTCCCTTTATATTAGTTCAACAAGCAAAAATCGGAGTGGTGTGATCTATGAGAATCGAGTGGATCCATTTTTAGACAAATGAAACTTAAATGAGGTCAAAGCGTTTACATGCTAAATTAAAGTATGTTTAAGGATTTTTTAAAGACCTTAAAAAAATTTGAGAAAAAAACAGTAGTAGTAATAACTTGGTGTTCTGTAGTAATAATGTTTTAACAAAATATATTATTAAAACCTAGAAAAGTAGATTCAAAGCATAAAAATATTTGTTTTATGACTGTGTTAAAGAACCAAACCTCACTTTCCTAAGAGAAGCAAAAACATAACCATAATTTTAATGAAATAAAAAACTGTTGAAAATTTACTTTTTATATTCCACATTCACTTAAGTGCTGAAATTGTGATATCATCAGTATGAAATTATTATAATTAATAGATTGTTTTCCAGGATTTTTCGAAAAATATGCAAAATTTTTATAATCCTAAATACTGTGTTAACAAAATTTTTCATTAGTGACCAGGCAAACGTTTTGGCCTACATTTGTTCAAATCGATTCCCTGGTTTTAAAGTAATGACTTGAAATGTTTTTGAAAGCGGGCACCACATAAGTTCAGAAAAACCTCAAAAGGAAGCACCAATTTTGCTATTTGGTCTGAGTTGGCAAAATGTGTAAAAATAAAAATATATATAAGAAAAATGATTACCTAAGAGCATACTTTTTTCCTTCCTTTAGTCCTCATTTATCTGATGAAGAAAACAAAAAAAATCTATGGAAAATGCAATACCTAGCTCACAATTGTGCCTAAGGCTTTTATGTTACCACATATACAGGGTGTCTTTAAAAGGTCTGTACAAAATCTTAGCACATATTCCTGAGGTCCAAATAAGTCGATTTAAAGCAACTTACCTTAGTCCGAAATTGCTCTGTTTCAGAGATATAGGGTGTTTTTTATTTTAATTGAACCAAGTGAAATTATTTTTAAATTAATAACTCATTTACTGACTAAATTTAATCCTTAAAGATAGCAGCAAAATCTTTTGATCCAAAATAATTTCAATATTCCATTGCGGCATCGAACACTAAAAACGGAAATATCTCGAAAACGGCTCACCCTAGCAGATTTTATCAAACGTATCTTTTTTGCTTAAAAAAGTTCAGGAAATTATTTTATCAATAAAAAAAGTTGAAAAATACACTGAGAAAAAAGTTATGGTCATTTTAAACCATAAGATGAGCATTGTGAAGCGCCCTCTAACGGCCAGTGAAAAAATTTCCATATTTAGGTTTCGCATCCCAAAAAACCCCCGAGTACAAACTTTTAAAGTAATGCGTTGAGAAATGTTCATAAATTTTTTATTAAATCAATTTTTAATTTCTAAATTCACTGTATCTCTCAAACGGAGCAATTTTGGCCTAAGGTAATTTGCATTAAATCAACTTATTTTGACCTCAGGAATATGTGCTAAGATTTTGTACAGACCTTTTAGAGACACCCTGTATAAGGTTTTCTTGCAGTTTTTTCTTTACATTAGTAAACTTATAGTATTTTTTTATGTCCGGATTAGACCAACAGTTCTTAAACATGTTTAAAAATCCCTGACCTAGACATAACAGATATTAACTCATTTAAAACATTATAATTATATCAAACCCGTTTGAGTGAACTGATTAAGCCTCAAAGAAACCAACATTTTTAGAAAAAAAAATTGTTTTATAGAAAAAATTTGAAAGTAATCATTGCGAACCATGCTACTCAAAGAAACAACACAGTTCCTGATTACAATCAATTTAAAAAATCACCCAATGAAGTCCACTTAGTCATTTTTGAAATATAGCTTTACTCCTTAAATTTAACGAATCATACAGTTTTGATCAACAGTTGTTTGACTTTATACCTTCTACCTTGCTTCTATTCCATTCTCTCTATTCACTTAAAAATTCTAAATTAATTCCTAAATTTTTCTCCATTCCTAGGACTTAACAAATCATATATTAAGGAAACCGAATAGTTTTAAATGAAAACATTCTGACATTTTTTTTCTACATCTTTTAATGCTCATTTCAATGTAATTAATTTTTTCTCTAGCACATGATGTACTAACTTAAGTAAAATAAAATGAATCAAATACATAAATCACACAAAATCTCAAAGGAAAAACCAAAACTATGTATTTAAATTTTCAATAAAAATAACACTTCATGGCGAAATCGACGAAAAAACTGGAATGTTGATGAATTTAACAGACTTAAAAGAATACATGGAGGAAGCTATTATGAAACCAATGGATCACAAGAATTTAGATGCAGATATTGGTAAGTTTGTAGAAGAAATGATATCATTCAAGTAAATTTTAATTATTTATTAAAAATTTTGATTTAACTATTTTAATTGATTGATTTTAAGAAATAGATCCTTGGATATGAACAGTTGACTGCAGTATATTTGGTATATATGACACTTACCCTTATCATCGAAGAAATCTCTGATTTAGTAAAATTGGCCCGTTTAAGAAACTGTTTTTGTTTGACTAAATGTTAAATGGAAAAACAATGGAGAAAGCATATTAAAATTAAAATGTAAAAAAGTGGCAGTCTTTTTTATCCCGAAACGAAGTCTTTTTACGATCAGACCTATCGGAGATTTTTTATAAACCTACTTCGCCATAGAGACAATAAATTTGTCAATAATAATTGTAAAGCAACATAATTATTTTGTTTATTTATATGGAACACCCTGTACAGTGTGTATGTTTTTGGGGAGTTTCCGGTATTTCTAGGCCAGATGGAAAAAACTGAACCCCCATTGCAAGCATTGATTTTTAAAAAAACCCGCATGTTTGTTTAGCAAATCATAGACCGAATAAAACCGATTAGAAGCTAGGAGGGGGTTTTTTAAAAAATTGCATTTTTGGAGGGGTCCATATAGTTCGGGGCCTAAGAGGGAAATTTTGGGGTTTGTCTGCATTTTTGCGTACCGTAATGAAATTTGGCACAGACGTAGTAGACACCTAGAGATGACATTTTAGAAGTGGTGCTCCGATGGAACCCAGTGCAGGGCCCAGATACGCGTACTTGAGGTGGGACAGAAAAAAATTATAAATTACATATGAAACCCATTTCGCGTACATTTTTTTGGTTGTTTTACCTTATAGCTTGTAAATCCAAAAAATTTACAAAAAATAAAGTTGAGAAAACGGTTTTTTTGAAGGGGGAGGGGGAGTAAAAGGAAGGAGGACAGACATCGTTAAAATCTTATTTCATCTAAAGTGGTCGTGTGCGGTGCCAATTTCTAGGTAATTTCGTATTCTAAACAAAAATATATATAAATTAAGTCAATACGTCAAACTGTTCACATGATAAGTCAAAAACTGACACCTTAAATATACCTGTTCTGTTCTGGGATCTACGCCAGAGAATATTAAAAACACCTAACCAAGCCTGACTTAATAAAATTTGATAAATTAAGTAATAGTGTAGTTTCTGGCATTTTTGAATTTTAATATAGAGGGTTTTCAGAGTTAAGTCGGCACTATTACGTACTTCGTTAATATTAGAGCTACAGGGTCAGTTAAATAGACAAAATTGTGGTATTTTGTCCTCTACGATGGTGATGAACGAAAAGAAAATCATATGACGAATACGTGAGTTATGATTAAAAAAAACACATTTTTTAAATGGGACACCCTGTATACAGTTGAGCGAATAGAAAGAACGTTTGACTTTAAATAAAAGGTATTTAATGACTTTTTCTCTTAAAGTCAAAAATAACGAAGTTATTAACAACTTTTCTTATATAGGGCTGTGGTATTTAAATCTATCGAAAGCTGTCTTTGTGTAGAAAATCGCTAATATTTTTTTATATTTTTACCTTTAGGAGAAAAAGTCCAAGGACACCTTTTGTTTAAAATTAAATTTTCTATCGATTTAAGGTACTGTGTAAGAGGTTTTAAAGCGAAAAAAAAATTATTTAAGATTTTACTTTTTAATGTAACTCATGAACGCGTTTTTCGACTTTTCTTTTGTTTCCAAAATTTTATGCCTTAGTGCAATTAAACTAAAACTTCTCTGACCAATTTTTGTTAAAGCATCTTGCACTTTTAAATTTTAGAAACACACCAGTGGATGACAAAAACATACATCTTTAGTAATTTTAACTAATGGACCTTCAAGGGACCTTTTGCCTAGTGTAAAATCAAAATTTTTGAAGAATACTTTCGACAGACATAGCTACAACACTTTTATTGATAAATCTCAAAGTAGGTCTAATAAACTGTATCATAGAAAAGCGAAACCATTGCCAATTTTAAATAAAAACGCGCATGTCAAATTAAAACTGAAGAAAAGTGCGCTCATGCTAAAATTATTTAAAAAAAAGGTATCCGTTCTTACAAAATTCAGTTGCCAAATGGTTCCGTTTTTATAAGAAACAGAAAATTTCTAAAAGAGTGCGCATTTTTAAAGTCAAATAGTTCAAAAAAGCAAAATGAGGCTCCAACTAGTAAAAAGTCACTAGTCACATCAAAGTCTCCTAAAAATGTTATATTCCGATCGTAGATCAAAGCTCAGTGGAGACTAATGAAGTTTGACCACAGGCTGGGAGAAACAGCAATTGACAATTTTCCAAGTGAAAAGAACCCAATATTAAATAATGATAAGATGACCCTTTCGATAGCTCAAAACCTCATGCTATTCAAATACCTGATAAATTTTATCTATTTGAAGAAAATTATCATTAAATTCTAAAGATTTGATGCCCCAAAGCTCCACTTCAAACCCTGAAAATCCAAATTTAGAAAAACCTTTATGTCCCAACAAATTATCTATAGTCGCTTTGGACGTATTATTAAAAATCCATTTAAAAATTCAGGATATTGATGACTTGATTTAATTGATTGATTTTCGTATTTTTTTTCTAAATAATTCCCTTTATTACATTTGTATTTTTATTGATGTTTTATAATTACAATGGTAGCATTTTGACTTGTTATGGTATTGTAAGAACATTAATCGCATTTTGTTATTCCTTATATCATAACATTTATCGCACTTACCGTAAGACCGCTATAACAACATTGCTCGCACACTTATTTTAGCTTACACATATACTATACTATAGTAGTGTGAGCTATGGTGATCCTAATTTTTTCGAAAAAAAAAAGGTGCTCCGATTTCAAAAATTTTTATATATCTTTGCGTTTCAGAAGATTTTGAAACTTTTTTGTTGCGCCGTCTGTCTGTCTGTATGTCTGTAACGACCAACGCGCATAATTCAAAAACCGCTTGGCCGATTTTAATGAAATTTGGTACCTAGGCTGGGTTTTGGGCCGAGATGGTCCCATTTAAAAATGAACAAAATCCACCGAACACAAACCAAATAAAAGGGTGGGGGTAGATTTCAAAAATTAGAGTTTAAGTGAAAATATGGCGTGTGTGATATCAAACGAAAGGTAATTGAGTCTGGAGTTCAAAATACATTTTAATTTATTTTAAAAAAAGGGTGGGGGTATATTTCAAAAATTAGAGTTTAAGTGAAAATATGGCGTGTGTGATATCAAACGAAAGGTAATTGAGTCCGGAGTTTAACAAAATACATTTTAGTTTTTGTTTTTTTAAGGGTGGGGGTAGATTTCAAAAATTTGAGTTTAAGTCAAAACATGGGTTGTGTGGTATCAAACAAAAGGTAATTTAGTCTGGAGTTGAATAAAATATATTTTAGTTTTTAGTTATATTAGCTCACACGTACACTATAACTATAGTACCTAGTGTGAGCTTAGGGGCCCATATATTGGCAGAGTATTTTAGAAGGTTTATAATCGCAACTGTAGCATTTTTATGTTTAAAACAACATTGTATTTTTCTTACTCTTTTGTAAAAGCAATTTTTGCATTTTTATGTTTGTAACAAAATTGTACACATTTATAACTTTTTGTGATACAAGTTAATAATAATATTATTTGCATATTTGCACTTGTGCAATTTATATTTAAAAATATAAAGAAAGTAAGTGATTTTGTGTCGAAAATCGCCGAAACACGTAAACTGAGAACATGACTGAAGTTTTCAAATGTATCACATTTTCTTTGATTGTTGGTACAAGACCCGATTTATATACAATTTTAGGTGGTTTCTCCACTTTTGGCCAGAACTGTATATACCTCATAAAATGTTTCATATGTGACACTTCATTTTATTTTGATTTTCCAAAAAAATTACTTTGTAATGTGAGTCTATTAAATCTCCATAAAATAATTCACTAATTTATCTTTGCCAAGCTTCAAGGGAGAAGGGTTTAAGGGGAGCAATTGTCCCTTGTTTCTTACCAGATTTTGTAGGAAAGCCAGGAAATTCAGGAACTGGCATGCTTTCCAAATATGAAAATGTCAGTAGAAAAACATATATGGATGTAATGAGTAATGAGCATATTACAAAATAACTTAAGAAGGCTATGTTAAATAAAAAATATTTATTGTGAGTGGAAAAAGGATATTATTTCTGAAATTGTATCGTAATATTCCTGAAATTGTATCGTAAGATTGAATAGCATGCAAATATTAGTTTATAGAATGTTGTTTTCTTCAATAAATACTATTTCTTTATAAATGTCCTCTTTTTCTTTTTTTCTTTTTTTTTTTAATTTGAGTGGAAAAAGGATACAATTTTTGTACTTTCAAATATCAGTAGCTAGTTACCAGATAGGTATAAACTGTTGAAACTTTGGCATCAGCTGTACTTTGTCAAAGCGTACAATTGGTCAATAGTAATGATATTTGTCAAATTACCGGCTTCCCCACAAATTTTTTTTTTATTTCCCAAAAGTAAGGCTTTTCCAATCACCCATTCAATTTATGAGCATACAGTAATGTTAAAAAAAGTGATAAGTCAATATTTTTTTGCAAATTTATTCCACTGAGCATCTACATACACAATAAACTCAAATCTCTGTCTGTTTTATGCAAACTACTGTATAAATCATTCCATAATTTTTGAGATAACTTTTTGATAGTAATCAGCTGTTACCATAACAAATAGCATAGGCCAGCAAAAAAAAAACATAAAAAGTTATCCCAAAAATAATGATATGGACATTAACACAAATTTTACAGTATTGCCAGAATTAGATAATTTATTGCATATATATGTAACTGTGGTTTTTGCTAAAAAAATTATTTTGCCATAATATATTATATATTATGGCTATAGTTTTTTGGCTTGTTTGTTTAATTTTTTAATAATATTTTTTGATGATACTGATGAAAAACTTTTGGTTAATCCACAAGGGATTGAATTTTCTTGATACTCAGATATGAACCCATATTTCTCTATCCCAAAGTATTGATTTTTTTCGAAAAGTATAGAAACAGGTATTTTTAATTCCTTCATACTTACAATTTGGGGAACAAGTCTCTCCAGCATAGTCAAATAGTTAACATCCTCATACTTGCATTGGTTAGTAACTATGTGCATTCCAAAAGCATTATTGAGACATACACAGCAAAATTCTTTTTTATATGGATATTTTTTCTGTTTCTCTTTCAATATTTTAGCTCTTTGTTTTCTACAGAATTTTTTGATAAATTTCAGAGGTATATCATCCTCAGTTTCAGAGGAGCGAGCTGACAAATTTCTAAAAAAGAAACAAAAAGCTCTGTAAAACCAAGTGAATACTAAACAGAGGTTGACAGCCAAAGAACAAAACATACAATTTTGATACTTGTGTCAAAATAAACTCTTATGAACCAGAAGTGGCACTCTACAAAAACTATAAATTAACTAATGGTTTATTATCTCTTGTGATAAATAATAAAATAAGAGAGTTCACTTACAGTAATTTAAGAGCACATTTACAAAGATTAGGTATTTTAACCCTGCCTGGTCTCTTTGTATTTGAACTATGTGTGTATGTTTTTAGTAATAAGAATAAAATTATGTCCAACGAAAGTGTCTTTGGTTCTTATCTCTTGTCATAAAAATAAAATAAGAGAGTTCACTCACAGTAATTTAAGAGCACATTTTCAAAGATTAGGCATTTTAACCCTGCCTGGCCTCTTTGTATTTGAACTATGTTTTTAGTAATAAGAATAAATTGATGTCTAACGAAAGTGTCCATGGTGTAAATATGTGTCAAAAAGGAAACCTGTGTGAGAAAACATTTTGGCTTGAAATAACTAAAAAAAGTCCAAATTATTTAAGTGTTAAATTGTATACCAATTTACAAAAGAAAATTAAAGATTTTGATAGTATAAATAGATTTAAAAGGGTTTTAAAGAGTTATTTGTATGAAAAAACATTGTATGATGTTAATCGACATCATAATTTTTATTGTAGATATTTATTTTTTTATTATCTTTTTTCAAACAAAAATCAAATGTAGCTTCTTCAAAATAAATTTTTTGTTTAGAAGAGATTAGATTTGTAAATTAACTTAAAGGAAATAAATGTATCTTATCCCATCATGGTGCACTAAGGTGTAGCACAAAGGTTAGGTAGTTTATAATTTATTAATTTTTATGTGTGCAGCTAAATAAATAAAGTTAAAAAAATATTTATTTGCTTCAGCATATTTTCTTTGAATTTGTAATTTTTTACTGATCAATGTCAAACTCAATACAATCAAACCTCTAAATGTATAACTCAAATTTGGACCAACAATAAAAAAATGTTTCAGTTGTAGAGTTCTATTTATACTATTTATGAAAAGTTAAATCATACAAGGAGTTAAAATAAAAGTTTTAAATAACGAAAATATTAAAATAAATGTACAAGACGCAGACAGCTATCGGCTGGTTACTAAAATGCTTAATGAAATAAAGCATCAATGGCACTCATACGAAAACAAACAAATAAGGCCAATTAGAGTAATAGCGAATAGGCTACACTTCTCATGTGACCCACAAAAAATTGTAGCTGATCTACAAAAAAAAGGTTTTAAGGCACTGGAGGCCAGCAACAAACTTAAGTGGAGAACAAGACAACCTCTTAACATGTTTATGCTCACATTTAGCCACGATGAAGAAATCAACAAAATTTTTGAAATTTCCAGTATCCTTGGGATTGAAGTGGAAATAAAAGCACTAAAAACCTCAAAGTTAGTCCCTCAATGCAAAAGATGCCAATCTTATGGACACACGCAAAAATATTGCGCTAAAGAACCACGTTGCGTAAAATGCACGGGGAAACATCTTACTGTAGAATGCCCCAAACCAAAAGAATCTGAGCCAAAATGCATCCACTGTGGAGGCAAGCATCCTGCTAACTACAGAGGATGCCTTGTTGCTAAGGAAATACAAAAACTGAAAAATAAACCTAAGAAACCGAATCTCATACCAAACGTGAGTACAAATAGACAAAACCAACAGACAAGAAACACAGTCACACAAAACTCTGTGACAAGGACATACAGCCAAGTAGCAGCAACAGCTACTATACCTGATATTACACTACAATTTTGGAGAAATTGAACAAACTTGATGAGCGATTAACTAAACTAGAAAGTAGCAATAACGGAGCTACCAATATGCCTCAAAATGGTCAGTAATCTTAGAATCCTAGCTTGGAATGCCAATGGTCTCTTGCAACATCAGCAAGACTTGCAAGTTATTCTAGACATAGAAAAAATTGACGTCTGTCTTGTGTCAGAAACGCATTTCACTAACCAGTCTCACATTAAATTTAAAGGTTATAAAGTGTATCATACAACTCACCCTAGCAATACTGCACATGGGGGAAGTGCTGTAATAATTAAAGAAAATATATCACACTATGAGGAGATGGGATATAAAACCATAGAGATTCAAGCTACATTAGTAAGTGTAAAAACCAAAACATATACATTAGTCATAAGTGCTGTCTATATACCACCAAGGCACTTACTAAAGAAAAATCAATATCTTAATTTTCTCAGAAAATTAGGAAACCGTTTTATAATTGGAGGTGACTTTAATGCAAAAAATACCTACTGGGGATCTAGACTGATGAATTCTAAAGGAAAAGAACTTTTGCAAGCTATTAGTGAATATCAATGTGAGCCGATATCAACTGGTAAGCCCACATACTATCCAACAGATCCAGGAAAAATTCCAGATCTAATTGATTTTTTTATAGTAAAAAATATATCTTTAAGTTTTGTAGATATAGAAGAAAGTTTTGATTTACACTCAGATCATTCACCTATTATTCTAACTCTTAGTAAAAACATAATAAAGAAAGAAGCAAATATCTCACTAGTTAATAAATTGACTGACTGGATTAGTTTTAAACAAAGTCTGTCAGAAAAAATAAACCTATCAGTACCATTGCAAACGCCAGAACAAATCGATAAAGAAGTTGAATATTTTGTTACAAATATTCAACAAGCAGCTTGGGAAAACAGTCCAAAACCAAAGATAATTTTTAAGGGAAAAAACTATCCAAAGGAAATTAGAGACCTTATATTGGAAAAAAGGAAACTAAGAAGAAAGTGGCAGCAAAGCCGTGATCCTCGGGACAAAACAAATCTCAACAACATGATGCAGCGCATTAGGCGAGAAATTCTAGTAATAAAAAATGAATCTATTAACCATTTTCTTAATGAACTTACAGATGATAAAAATACCGACTATTCCCTTTGGAAAGCAACCAAAGATTTTAAAAGACCAATTATCCAAATTCCACCCATACGAAAATCTAACAACCAGTGGGCAAGGAGTAACGAAGAAAAAGCAGATATTTTTGCAAGTCATTTAGAAAAAACATTTCAGCCCCACAAAGCACCAGATGAACACTTTTATTTAAATGAACCCCATCAAATCGAGGACCATATTAAGCTTACATCACCAAAAGAAATATTAACAGAAATCAAAAATATTAATTCGAAAAAAGCCCCAGGGTATGATCTTATTAACGGGGTAGTCATAAAACAACTCCCCAGAAAAGCTATTGTAAAACTATGCAACCTAATTAATGTGTCTTTTAGGCTTAGGTATGTACCTAAACTGGGGAGTTGCAGAAGTTATCATGATTCCAAAACCGGGAAAACCATCATCTTACAGGCCAATATCTTTGCTGCCAATTATATCCAAGCTCTATGAAAAATTATTGCTTAGAAGAATAAAACCCATCATAGAAAGACAACAAATTATTCCATCTCATCAATTTGGTTTTCGAGACAAGCATTCCACCCACGATAGATCAAGTACACAGAATTACTAATATAATAGAAAAAGCACTAGAGGAGGGAAAAGTTTGTTCTGCAGTTTTTCTAGATGTAGCACAAGCATTTGACAAAGTGTGGCATGAAGGCCTTAATTTTAAACTAAAACGGTTTCTGCCAAAACAATATTCGGATATTTTGGAATCATACATATCTGATAGACATTTTAGAGTAAAACAGGAAGACTCATACTCAAATTTAAGAGAAATTCAAGCAGGCGTGCCCCAGGGTAGCGTACTAGGCCCTTATCTATACTTATTATTCACTTGTGATATTCCAAAGCCAGAAAATTGTCACTTAGCAACATTTGCCGATGATACTGGTTTATTGACAGTAGAAAAATCTATTGAAAAATGCATAGAAAAAATTCAGGATGCAGTCACCCAAGTTCACAGTTGGACCACAAAGTGGCGAATAAAATTAAATGAAACCAAATCAATTCATGTTGATTTTACAAACAAAAATATAAATCACATACAAATAACAATTAACAACATTCCAGTACCATATTCGAATCAGGAAAAATATCTAGGTATGACACTTGATGCCAAATTGCGCTGGAAAGCACATGTTAAGAAAAAAAAAGAAGAACTTGAGATAAGGTATAGAAAAATGAACTGGCTAATTGGAAGGAAGTCCAATTTAACAATTCATAATAAGTTACTGCATTATAGACAAATACTGAAACTAGTATGGACATATGGTATTCAACTATGGGGTTGTGCTAAAGAGAGTAATATTCTAGTTGTACAGAGATTTCAAAATAAAGTATTAAGAAACATTGTGAATGCACCTTGGTACGTTCGAAATAGTGACCTTCATTGAGATCTAAAAATCGAAGCTGTTGCAGAGACTATAAAAAAGTACGCAAAAAGCCATGAAAATAGACTCCATCGGCATGTAAATGTGGAAGCAATTCAGCTTCTAGACAATACTATGCTAGTTCAAAGACTAAAAAGAGTGAAGCCGTTTGAGCTAGTAAACTAAGTGAATTACACATAAAACAAAATAATGCTATAAACACAACACAATTGTGAGTTACAGACTAAACAAAGCGGGGAGAACTGTTGAGTGAACCCTAAATTTAAATCTGACTTTTCTAGTAAATTAAGTTAAAACAAAATTGCTAATTAGTCTTACTGACTAGATTGTAATAAAAAAAACACAGTGTGTTTAACAAATAGAAAAAAAAAAGTTGTAGAGTTCTAGTTAAAGAAAATCTGCATAATTTAAATTTAGGTATTTTTTTAACTTATAACAATAATTCGAAACAGGCAAACAGTGCTAAATTAAACTTAAAATGCATACAACAAAAATCAAACATAGCAAGTTAATAAATTCAAGGTTGAACTGTATTGAGTCTTCAAAATAATAGGTATATTTCTAAATAAAAATAAAATATTTATGTATGTATCTACTAATTATTAGTAAAAGTTGTATGTAGGTACCATATCCTAATTTGATAATATGACAGGTTTGTTGCCTATGCCCTGGCTAACCCCTGATTTATAAAGTGCTGTTTACAAGTGACATTTATAACAGTTTCTAGATTTAGGATTAATAAAAAGATAAAATATCTCCAACTGTGTGAACGGCAAAGCTGAACTGTAGTAATTTAAACCCTGCTAATCCAGCATTTATTTTGCATGCATGGAGTTTGCACCGAGACCCGACGAGTTCCGTGAGAGTGAAGATTAAAAACTGACCTGAACTCACCTAACCCAACCTGAAATTACCATTTTTTGGTCTTTTAAAATCAATTCACATATTTACTGGAAATATACTAACCTACCGAACGAATTTTATCCCTCTACTTTACAGAACACCACTCTACTATAAAAACTAACTAAAAACGAAAATAAGAAATAAACCACGGGAATAAATTATAAAACAATAACATTATGTATACACTACCAATCTACCTTTACTTTACCGATTTCTTAATGAAACAACAAGTTATAAATACCCGAAATCACAGAACACCACCGACATTGTCTTTCTATTTATATAAAGGGGCCTTTTTCTAATTTCTTACTGTTTTTAGGAGATTTTTAAACAATTTTTCTGTTTTCTTTTGTTTGAATGCGGCGTCAGTTAATTTGTTTATCGGTGTGCGAACGACCTATTCTGAGGCCATATCCAAAAGGACGACGTACTTTTTAAAAGGAAAATGTACTACAGGGTGCACCATTAATTTAAGGTAACCAGTCAGTCACTCATCATTTTTGAAAAGAGCTTATTTAATATTTATAATCATAATTTGCTAAACGAACATTTTTAGGGTAATATCTTGGTGACCCGTATAGTGACCGAGCACAACTTATGTACCGGTCATAAGGGTATGGTTGCCAGACGAGACGATTTAGGCGATTACTATGCTTTTAAAAATGGTTCCACGCGCCACACCAAAACGCATAGGAGATTATAATCTTCTATGAATATGAGAACGCAAGAATATGAGTATCTACCTAATTGTTTAACTCACAGTTTAACCCGACAACGCGGTAAAGCAACTGACATATTATGAAATCGTGCGTATACTCAATACAGCAAGCCAGAGTGGAACTTGTATGGTTTTTGATCGCGCTTAGTTGAACTAACCAATTTGACGGAACTGATGCTTTGAAAAAAAATCAATAAAAAAGCCAAGTTGAAAAAATTTTGATGACCAAAAACAAAAGATTTTGGGTCGCCAATAAAAGGCCGGACAATAAAGAAGCCGACAGGATTTTTTCATTTTGTCGAAAAAACCGGATTTGTGCAGATTTATTATTATTTATTAACCCTACATAGGGGGAGGAATTGTGATAGAAAAATTATATTTATTTCATAAATATTTTTTCTAGGATAACAATTTTTATCATTACATATTTAACGAAGCAAAGGTATGAAATTAAAAAGACAAAAATTATGTTTTTTTTTGGGAATAGGTATTTGAGCGGAGGAATCTTGAAAACGTTACATAATTTTATTTCTTCTTCTTTATTTCTAAGACAAAAATTTGGTAACCCATATACAAGACGTTATTTAAGTATGTGCTCAAACTCCAGGGGGGCGCTTCTTGAAAATATTTAAAAAAGAAAAGTTTATAACAAAGCTCCGGAAATTCCGGAAATAGCATGCAAAGTCAGAAATAGCACCCTGTAAATTTAGGGTTGCCATCTATCTATCTATTTAGCCTTCTTGAATCCCTCTTTAGACATAGGCCTCCCAAATATCTTGCATTCTTCTCTGTCTGTCGCCCTGTTCATTCATCTGGTTTCCTTATGTTTAATTCGTCCGCCCATCTCATTTGGGGTCTTCCACTACTTCTTTTATTTTTCCAAGATGTCCAGTTTACAATGCATTTATTCCATCGATCGTCTTTTAATCTGATATTATGACCGGTAATTGTTCATTTTAATTTTGCTACCTCTCCTCACATACCTTAATTATGTTTTATTTCTTATCCATTCATTCCTTTTTCTATCAGTTAGCTTTACATGTAACATTTGTCTTTCCATTGATCTTTGGACGACTATCTCAAAAACTATTAGTCTAAGCAAAAAACGTAAGTATAGAACTACATTGAAGAGCAGTTTTTTCTCCATAAGACACATATTGAATTAAATATATGTGAGAAAGTTCAGCGTTAGCAACATACCTAGTTCCTATACGATGGCCTGACTACACTACATTATCTCGTATCTAACATTTTTGATGATTTTTAGATTATTTGTAATTCTGGCAAATTGGGCAGCCTACTTTCATGGTATACAGGGTGTCACATAACTTAGGGGCCATAGGCCAACAGGTGATAGAGGAGGTCATGTCTGATAAAAAAGTTCCTATAATGCTTGGGTCAAAACTCTTTCTTGTTCGAGATACAGAGCATCAAAGTTGACGATTTTTTGAACTTTTTAAAAAAACGCAGTAAAATATGAAATTGGGTAAAGTCGTGTATTAAAACACGAGCAATAAATTTAAATAACAATAAATTTTAAAAAATTAGTCGGTCAATTTTTTTTAGAAAAAACTATTATTTTGGTATAAAATTTTTTGAATGCCATCATATTAAACGCAATATTTTCTTAAATATTTTTTGTCAATAAAAATAAGTCTCTAGCGAGACATAGTAATAAAATATTATTGATATTTTTTAAAACAATAAGTAAGCAAAAATTTATTTTTGTTAATTATTATTTTTTAATCATTTTTGGACGTTATTTTGACAGCCTGTATCTTCTCAGCTTTGTAATTTTATCCAAAAAAAAAAGAATACCACATGTGTGAAATGTCTCACACCTCTAACATTAAAAATCTTATATCTTAAAAACAGATGTGTGTTGACCCCCATGATATATAAACTTTTTTCTAGGAAAAAACTTCCTCTATCACCTGCTGCACTATGTCCCCTAATTTATGTGACACCCTGTATAATGATATCAGACATAATATCTATACGCGGGAAACCACAAATATACTAAATATTTGTTGATACGCGGGCTAGCTTTGATATGTTGAATATAGGAACATAGAGAACCTAAATTCAAAACGTCAGTGCGGTACATATAGTTTTATAGCTACAGTGAATTTTTTAAGTTCACAAATCAGTCGAAAAATGGAATTAAACCGAACATTTTCGGGCTATAATTTTTTACAACTTTCGAAGGAAATTATCTCCACACGAATGCCTTGCCTAGATAATTTTTGTTTTCGCTAATAAAGCACCACATCAGTCGACAGTTTCTCGTTGGTATGGAGAATTCAAGCGTGGATCGATTGGCCTTACCGATGATCCAAGACCAGGAGTCCGTTCATGATTTGGGTTAAAATTTACCGTGTGAGTTTTATCCAGACGCGCAGGGCGTTCACCGGACGTCTTCTGTCTGTCATTTTTCAATTTTGTATTTTTTTATTGGCGGATTCGAATGGAAAGGAATTTTTTCGCCAATAACACAGATTTAAAAGATGAACCCAATTTATTATCTTTGAAGGGACTAGGGTAAAAAAATATATACTCTGAGGAAGGGACATTAAAGAGGTTCCTTTTGTATTTGTTTTGACATAATATGAACATATAATATTGAAATTATTTATCAATTTGAGGTTTAGTGAAAACTTGGCTTCTAATAATGGGGTTCCGTCCTCATTATATACTGTCCTTGCCATACGCAGTTACACTTTTGACTTTGACATGATATAAACATATTTCCTAACCAGAAATATTTTAATAATTAAATAGATATGTCATGCTGGTATAAAATTAAAGGTAAAACTGTCATTGTCTTATATAAAAAGATGCGGTCTGTATTTTGACAAAAAAAACGCACAGATAAAAACAACTCAAACACATGCCGTTTTTCAGAATTTGTCTTGTTGCTGTCATTATGCACATGATAAACAAAGAGGTTGGAAATGTCACAAAAGTGTAACTGCCTATGGCATAATATCTGACTATGTAAGTGGGTTGAAAAGGGCACCTTGATTCAAAAAACGCATTAGATGACACTGCATTGAAAACCGGTGAAAATCCTTGTCCCGTCATATGATGCGTTTTTTTAATCAGGGTGGGCTCGTACAGGTGGACACTAGGCTTTAAGTGTAACAAAAAACAGGAGTAAAGTTGTGTTAGAGTTTGCTCTCATATGTTTCATCTTCGCTATGCGCATGCGCGACAAGTTAAATTTTACCCAACTAATCGAGGTAGATAAATGGTTGTTCGACGTGTGTTAATCGTCTTCAGATACAACTTTGGCTACTCGGCAGTAGGATAAGTTGGAGAGAGGACCACTCGAAATGATAGCGAGTGGGGGTGAGGTTGGCAAGCGGATGGGGATTTTCATCCAATCTTGTGGAAGGGGAGCCTTATCCGTGGGCGCTTTCTCGCAAGGTTGTTGTTGTTGTGTTAATCGTGAATGTCATATCGCCTTCTGGTGTGCGCACCAAAGCCAGCAACCGAATCATGAACGGAAAATATATCCAACCGGACGCGCTCGGCGTCAATCGTGAACGGGTAAAAAATAACGCCGGGCGTGTCGGGTGTGCACACGGCGTTAATCATGAATGCACCCCGGGAAGTGACTTCGAATCAGATTAGGAACCTATTGCAATAGTGCCCGGCACAATTAGTGCCGGGCACTATTTTGACAGTTTCGCATTATAAGAACAGCTGTCTTCTTTCAAAATTTGGACATTTTGTGTATTGTAAGAGCCGGAATTAATAGTGACGCCACTATTAATGGAAAATAAATGTGGATTTCTAAATTCGACGTATGTCAATTTTGAAAGATCAACTGTCAGTTTTTAATGCGAAACTGTCAATATAGTGCCCGGCAACATTTGTGCCTGGCTTTATTGCAATAGGTCCCTATTATCTTGGTGTCCACCGAATTGAGCTGGCAAATTATCTGCAATAAGGGCACGTTCTTAAATTACGTAACACAAAAATTCAGGATTTTTAAAACCCCCTCTTCCCCTCGTAACGCGTAGTTTAAGTAAGTTTCAAGGTTTCAAGAAGAAACAAACTAAAAAAAACATTAGGTTAACGCAAAGCCAAAACCCCCTCCTCTCCTTGAGCGTCACGTAACTTAAGTAAGCCCTAAATCAGAGGACGGTGGGTTTTCAATTCCCATGCCTGCCATTACAAACTCGAACCTACTATTCGCTTGTGAATACAGATTCACGGGAGGTAGGGGTAACATCTGTCTTGGGTCGAGTTTGGGCATCAACGAAGTGGCAAAGTTGATGATCAATACAAGGCCATGGTTCAGAACTCACGTTAAGCGGATTGTTCCGTATTAAGAGCGTAGATGGTGCTAGTAAAATAAAGACTTCTGTGCTCGACAATACAGTATTAGACAAAATTAAATCCTCGTTAAGAAAAGAAAATTGCCTACCGAGGGGGCTCTTGGCGGGCCGGCCCGTTAGGTCTTCATGTAATATGAATGTGCGAGTAAATGACTTGTGATTGTCCTGGGCACCAAGTGACTTCGAGTCAGATTATCTTGGTGTCCACTGAATTGAGCTGGCAAATTGTCTGCAATAAGCGGACAGAGCCAAGTAAAAACAAAACGAGAAAAAACGATAAATTTATATAAAATGGGCCTTGGTGCGGTGTTGTCTCGGTGAGAAGGTATCTTTTTTTCCTAAGACCTTATGATTGATTAATTTTTAATACGATTTATGAATGACTTAGTAGGTCTATCCTTTGGTTAGAGGTCAATGAAGAAAACAATATTTTTAAAGTGTAAACTTCTTTAGGCGCGTTTAGCAGTTTTTGTGGGTAGTGAATTGAACTGAGCCGTCAGGCTCGGCTATGTAACGCTCATTCGAGTGAAATCGGCTCGAGTCGACTAACTGTGAGAAACATTCAGCGAGCGATATGATGATGCAGATGAAGGCCAGTACACAGACAAGTTTGGTTCGGTCCGCTTTGCAGAATATGTTATGGGCCAGTATTATTAATTTCGCCTTGTTGAAGTTTACACTTCTGCCGTGTGGTCTTAAGCACACACAATTCTTTTACTTAAATCACTTTAATTTATATTAAACCTTTATCCTCTTGATACTCCATTTTGTTGTAAAGGTAAAAATCTTATTCTAGGCCCTAGGAAAATAATCAGAAAGACTATTAAACTTTCCAGTATAAGCAAAAACAGTTTGAACGGTAAAGAGCATATCACTAGAAACAATCTAAGCGGAATTAACACAACCAGGAACAGAGTGAGCAAAATGTTTCCAAACAAAACCAGAACTGTGGCGATTGCGCCCCAGACAAAATGCAGGCATGCCAACGGCAGAACTAAGGCTCTTGCGGGAATTTCGGATAGATGAAGTGGAACATCGCATCCTAAAATCAAGACATCGTTATTTGCTAGATTATATTATGATAAGTAAGTTGTGGGCAGATTGTGCGATGTACAGATGGTTACATGAATAATGTCGTAAATTAAATATTTAGGGACACAAATTTAAGCATCTTTCTCTATCTTTTGTCGTTCACATCCATACTCTGCCGGGTTAAATCCAAAGGGTGTATCTGATTTTAGAAAATTTTGGGTAGCACATAGTTATATTACATTATCTAACATTACATTTGCATATCTTGATTTTTTTATGTTAAAAGTAGTAGACCATGACACTTATGACATTTTATTTTCTTTTTTGTCAATCCGTCAAGTATAATCCTGTCACATATTTTATGTGGTTTTTGTCTTTATAAGGAATAAATAACGATTCTTTATGCTTTAAAATGTAATTCAGAATCCAGTGGCGGATCCAGGGGGGGGGCACTAGGGGGCACTTGCCCCCCCCCCCGAGAATTTTTTGAACATACAAAAAATGAGTAAAAAGTAATGTTTTTGCTAATAAAAATTAAAAATTTTTGCCTGCCGCGCATGAAAGTGCCTGTTGTTATTATCATCGAAATTACAACCACTGACTAATTCAATAAAATGCTGCTTAAAAAAATATATACCGTTTTTTACCAACAGAGAACCTAAAGTGCCCCCCCCCCCCGAGAAGCACCTCTGATCCGCCCTTGAAAGAATCTGCGAGCATTCACAAGTATTTGTTATGTTTACGGTTACTACACAGTAGCAGATCTAGGCCTAAAAAATTACTTTTTTGCAAATGTAAATTCGAGGAATATTTTTTATTATTGGGGGGCTGGGCCTGGCGCATGGCGGTCCTACGGGATATGACGTTATCAAACTTGAACAAAAATTGTCGAAAAAAAAACTCATTCTCAATTCTTTAAATATGGTCTGGACGTTTCTTCTTGAATGTCCGTGGCGTGAAGTGAGGTGAGCGCTCACACCGATGGATTCATTTCCCTGTGTAAAAAGATGGTGAAAGTGTTCGAAGTTCACCCGTAAAAGTGAACTTTTGGCTCACCTCACCTCACGGGCAGTCAAAAATAATGACACTGAAAAGAGGACAGGGGACAGGAAATTGCTTCTTTGACATTCCCATAATTTTAAAGTCATCTTATCCAAAAAATATTTATTATCCAGACTTACACCCCAATTCGGGCTAATAATGCAGAGGCTTTAGTGGTATATCTATGAGCAAAAGTGTTAAGCCTAAATCATATTGTTGTAATCTGAGTTTTTTTATGAACTGGGTGGAAAAAAAATATATGCCACTTTAGTCAAACTCAGTATGTAGGTACGTGTGCACAATAGATCCATTTGTGGTCGCAGTGCATGGAGGTCCAGTAGGGCCCGCCACCACTTTCAATGTTTTTTTTAGATTTGTAGAGGTATGTTTATACAGGGCGTTATTAAAGTATGTCAATAAACTTTAGAGGATGATTTCTTGAGCAATTTTAAGAAGAAAACTTTAAATAAACATGGTTCCGCAAATGCTTAGTTTTCGAGATACAGGGTGTCAAAGTTTCAATTTTTGTTTGTTTTTTCTTTACAGCTCTTACAGTTTTTGCGATGTTTTGCTCAAATTTGGCACGTGTATTTAGCTACAAGGCATACATCATTAAGCATGCCAAATATCGGGAAAAAGCTACAGGTTGATATTTTTTCAGGGGTAATGCCTAAGGTCACTTTATCACGAAGTTTAGAAGGAACTTCGTGATATAGTGACCTTAGTAATGCCCCCTTTTACCCCAGAAGTTTTTTACAGGACGCCAATGGCAGATTGAAAAATATTACAATATGGATTCTTTGTTTTTTATCAGAAACTTTTTGATCTGCTGCAATTTTTTGTATCGCTAACCGTTTTCAAGAACATAGACAAAACAGAAAAATTTGTACTCTGCTAAATAACATTAAAAATTAAAATAGTCACTGCATTACATTATTTTAATTTTATGCGTGTTTTATGTAATTTCTAAATAGCAATCGAAGATACAAATTATCTTATTTTGGCTTTTTTCTCAAAAACGGTTGTAGATACAAAAAATTGCAAGAAATCAAAAAGTTTCTGAATAGAACAAGGAATCTGCCAGTGACTTAAGAACTTCTGGGGGAAAAATGGCCGCGGAAAAAATATGACCTTGTAGTTTTTTCCTAATATTTGACATGCACCTGCTTAATGATGTATGAATGCCTTGTAGCTAAATACAGGGTCCAGATTTGAGCTCAATATTTCAAAAACGGCACGAGTTATAAAGAAAAAACAAACAAAAAATTAAAACTTTAACGACCCGTATCTCGAAACCTAAGCATTTGCGGACCCATGGTTATACAAAGTTTTTTCTTAAAATCACTCAACATACTTTATTAACATCCTGTATATAAACGTTTTGTCTGGAAGTCACTCAAGGATTTAACATTAAAATTATGGTATTGATTTTTGAAAACCCTATAGTTTTTCAGTTCATTTCTAGTTTTTCTAGGAAAATTGTGTTGAAAAGATATCGCCAATATATCTAATTTATTTAATTTATATAAAGTGTGTATTGTTGCTTTCATGTGAAGTTCTAGGAAAATCTGGAAATGCTCAAGAAAACTCGGAAAATATTCTGGAAAAGCCTGAAAAATACGGAAAACTCTAAGCAAGTTCGGAAAAGTCCGAAAATGTTAAAGAAGTCTGGAAATGTTTACAAAAAGGCCTATATAATGTTCTGAAAGTCTAAAGAACTTTGGAAAACGATATAGACAGGAGGTTTAGCTATGTTGAGGTGTAATGCCAGCTCCGTGTAGTTGGGGTGCAGCTGAGTGGAACTGAAATGAGTGTGACTGAGGCTGAGGTATAGCTGAGGTTTCTTTGGGTATATCTGAATGTTTTAAGTTGTAGCTGAGTTATAGCTAAGTGTAGCTGGGGTGTACCATAGATGTAGCAGAGTTTTTAGGCGTTTCTTAATTAGTTGATTCTATTTAAAATGTTATCTTTTAATCCTAAACCTACTATCAGTATCTCACAAAGGGCTATAGAGAAATTTCTTGCAGAAATTTCAGCCACTTAGTATTTAAACTTAGACCCGACCGTCTAGAATTGGAATTATATAGTGGAAGTGATATGTCACGCATAGACGCACCCAGGAGGAGGGACATGGGGCCCGGGCCCCACCCAAGCCTACGGATTTTTTAGATATTTTCCACATATTTCATGAAAATATAAGCATACAATACGGCATTATGGGTTCTCGCCCTTTCCCACCCCAAGGCATATTCCTGAGTGCGCTACTGTGTCACGACGAGGAAAGTTGCAAGAATGGGATTCGGGTGCAGTGGGCACATTTTTGAAACAATCCTTTGGGCTAGATAGAAAGCGGCGTGCGTTACGGTTGTGACAAACTGAAAATAAAGTATAACACCCGGTTCCCACCTACGACTTTCTCGTGGGTGCCCGTTCACGCGTCACATGATCTCAATCAGGGCTATTTTTGTGTTGGCCTTGTCTCAATATGAAATGTTATCCCTCATATGCACCGTAAGCACTTAAGCGCGTTTATGGGTCTAATCGCGATTAAGTCCTTGTTGCTCACATACCAGACAACAAAGAGGGTAAATGGATTAGCCAAGCCTTGTTACGGTGCATCCCAGGGTATGACAGTCATCATAACATATTGACTCGTTTAAAGCGGACCGAACCGTGGTCTTCTGTGACAGTCATGTAACACGTGCGCGTGCATGCACGAGAAAGTCGTAGGTGGGAACCACGGTAGATAGAATAGACCGGTGTTCGGATCTTATATATGTCGAATTTTCACGTCACAGGTGGTCCAGCTGATTTTTAAATGTTAGATATGATATGAACAACGGAACAACTAATATTTTTTAAATATTTTGAAAACTAAGGCAGTTTTCCTACAGTTTTCTAGTACATCCTTATAAAATGTAATTTTCTAGACGTATTGTCGTTATGTTTTTTTAGCTCGCTTTATTTTTTATTACACAAAACTTAAACTACAAGTCAAACTGAATGTGATCGTTTAGTATCAAAGGTGAACCGAGGGCTTGGGAAGTAAACAAAGATGTAAGTCAGCGGATTATTTTTGAAGCTGAAACGAACACAGTATTTTCTTCGAATTTTGATTTATGTGTAAAGAGAAATGAAGCAGGCTAAAAAAAATAACGACTGGTATGTTTGAAAAATATTATTTTATAAGAATATACTAAAAAATAGTAGGAAAATTGCCTTAGTTTTCAAAAAATTCAAAAAATATTAGTTGTTCATATCATATCTAACTTTTGTTTACAAAAATCAGCTGGACCACCAGTAACGTAAAAATTCGATATATAAAATCCGAACACCGGTCTGTTCTATCCACCGTGGGTGGGAACCGGGTTTAACTGGGACTTTATCTTGAGAGATCTAACTCCTTATATACCTACCAGCAAACATAAAGTTAAATTAATAAATGACGTAACTCCACTGCCTAATTATGGATTTCAAGAGTTCTGGACGTTCTGGATTTTTGCATTATATGTAGGTAAAAATACATAGGATTTTTTTCCTGCTTTTTAAAAATTTTTCTTGTTTATTTAATTTGTTGCCATTGTCAAATTTTTCTTAACCTTCAGAACAAATTGACAATGACAATGTACACCTATAGGGATGACCTTTGAGGGTTAAGTCCCATTTATAAACTCGAGACCATTCAACATGGTTACCTCTGACAAGAAACCCACATAAAAACATCACAAATGTTCCTATTTTCAAAAGCTTGTAGAAGCCAAATTTGTTATGGTTGGGTTTGTTTTATATCCCGTATAGAAAACATTAAATGTAGTTACCTATTAGCTCACACTACTACTATACCATAGTAGTGTGAGCTATGGTGATCCTAATTTTTTCGAGAAAAACCATTGCTCTGATTTAAAAAAAAATTATTCAGCAGCGTTTCAGATGATTTTGAAACTTTTTTCTCGCGCCGTGTGTCTGTCTGTCTGTCTGTAACGACCAACGCGCATAACTCAAAAACCACTTGCCCGATTTGAATGAAATTTGGTACATAGGCTGGGTTTTCGGTCGAGATGGTCCCATTTAAAAATGAACAAAATCCACCGAACGCAAGTCAAATAAAAGGGTGGGAGTAATATTGTGTGATATCAAACAAAAGGTAATTAAGTCTGGAGTTAAACAACCTACATTTTAGTTTTTTGAAAAAAAAAATGGTGAAGGTAGATTTTAAAAATTAGAGTTTAAGTCAAAACATGACTTGTGTGGTATCAAACGAAAGGTAATATATTTCAGTTTTTAGTTATATTAGCTCACACGCACACTATAACTATAGTACCTAGTGTGAGCTTAGGTGCCCATAGATTGACAGAGTATTTTTCTTTGTGGGATTTTTGCTAGAGTATGCATGATGGTTTACCCATAGTAAGATAGCACAATGGATAAAGTTAATGCCTTGTTTTAAAGCTCCATTTTACCATAATCAGCTGGCAGAAAAAAAACGAAAATACCAAAATTAACCCTAAAATTCAATTTTTTGTTATGTTGATGTGTAAATCGACCCTCAAAACTGTACTGGTTACAGGTTTCACATCGCTCCATACAATAAAGACAATTGCCTTCGGAATAACCCTTGGCAGTGTGAGTTGTTTTTAGAGTATCAAGCAGTTTTTCAAGCAGAATTCTCTTGCAGCGGCATTCCTTTTAGGAAAACACTCTTTTAGATGCAAATGGATCCTTTACAGAAATTCATTTTGACTGTTTAGTTTCTACTTAGGAGAATGTAGAGAATGGATTTTTACTTGGACAAATTGTTATAGGAATATAAATAATATTATACCTAGATATTACTTTGTGCTTTCAAATTAAAATAAAAGACATTTAAACGATGTATATTTGTATTCTTTATTTAATAGTAGTAGATAATGTAACCATATAAAGAGGTTTGATATAATGTAATTGAAGATCTCTCAACGCCCCAGCAAACACTTTGAGAATTTGTCTTCTTTCGCATTCTCACTGTCATATGCGATTATATTATATTGCACATGTATGTACAATGTACATATAACTATTAATTTTCAAATTTATTTATTTCCTTTGAAAGTGTTGAGCAGAGGAACTTAAAACCTGTATTGCTTGTACAACAAAGAAAATAAATTTACAGAAAACACAACTTTTAAATCTAAAACAAAACTTTATTTGTCTATAATAAAACTCTGTCAGCTACCAAAAGTCGGGTACTCCAAAAGACTCTCTATTTCCATTTTTAAAAACAAAAAAAAACATATTTGTGTTTATGTTAACTCTACTAAATAAACTGTAACAAATTTTTAAATCTGATCAAATTTAACAATAATTTTGAAAAATATATATATATTAAGGTTATGTTTATTACATCCATACCGTTCACAAAGGCAAGACGTCCGACGATTTACCCATGACGTCATTCGCTCGGCAAGACGTCTCGCCCGACGTTATAATCTAAACGTACCCCAGAAGACAAAAGGTCGAAAGACAAAAGTTCCAATCTAAAAGATCGATTAAAAAAGATCTAACTGGCAATAGATAGAAAAATTACTGAAAAGGCAAAAGGAGGCAGCGAAAAACAAAAATGGTTTTGCTATTTTTATGTTTTATTATTCAGCAGGCACAGGCAAATGTACAATACTTTTGGCCAAAAATAAAAAAAAATGGGTGCTGCTTGCATACGGGTATTTTTTTACTATTTATGACTAAAAAAATTATTTTATATGGTTTGGTATCAATAACAAAAATATAATTTTTTTGATACTGATATGATGATATTTAAATTTGAAATCGTGAAATTGTACCTATTTTGGAAATTTACCCGAGAACATGTGTTTGCTGTTCTTGGCTATAACTTTGTGACCTCTCATTTTTACCTTCCTCGCCCGCTAGGAGGCTAGAGGCTAGAGAAGGTATTATTTTCGACGAAAAAAGTTTTTTTCAGATAACGCCGAAAATGTGTTATTTGGGTGTATTTTGACCTACCCTAGCAATATCGTCGTGACGTCTGTGTGTGTGTGTGTATTTTTTTTCTGTCCGTAACACGATAGCTCCTAAACCGCTAAACCGATTTTCATAAAATTTTCAGGAAAAATAGTGTTCGACACTCTAACGGGCTAATTAGAATTTGATCAAAATACATTAATGCTAATGACAGGTTTTCGACAATTAAAAATTTTTAAAAATGCTAACTTTTAAACGGAGCATCAAATCGATATGACCTCATTTCCTCTATATTTTGTGTTATAACCAAAAACTTCGTAGAAACTTTAGTTTCTGAGATATTAAAAAAAACTGTTTTCAAGGCTCATTATATCATAGCTTTACTTGAAGTGTGCTAATATAGGCTAGCTAGGAAGGTATCTGTCATAAATCCATTTATTTTTATTATCGGCAGTGGTGTTCTGTGTTCGGTATAGTTTACGCACGAAACACACTTTTATACTTTTTTTGAATTTTTTCCTAGTCATTTCAAAATTTTCATATTTAAAAGTTTTGCTCGGACGTTTGAAGACTATACTTCAAACAGAAAATAAATGTAGCAAAATTATTAAAAAATATTTTAAAAAAATTTAAAATTTTATTTTTTTTTGATTTTCTATAATGTAAAAATGAGACACTTTTTCAAACTTTTATATTATTAAGATTTTAGACTCCTCTGTAGGACTCGATTTTTTTTTAGGATATAATCAGAAAAATATTGCAAAAGTAAAAATATAGAAATTTTACCTATAATATGAAAAAAAAATTTAAAACTGTGCCTCATTTTACCTTGAAAAAGTCAAAAATAAGACAGGTGAGGCGAAATATTAGACAGTTATAAAATTCACGTATAAACAGTCGGTTTTAAACCAAAAATAAGACATTCAGGGTAAAATTGAGACATAAGCATTTGTTTTTTTTTTACTTAAATACAACAAATAAGTGCAAAAATATTTATTTATAGGAAACCCGATCTACAAACTCACACGACAAAGGTTTCGGTAACGTTTTTAAAAGTATTACATAAAAAAATTAAATAAATTGTAGGTATATATAAGGTCCTTACAACTGCTATCAGTTTGTAACAGGAAATCTATCGGAATTCAATTATTAGTATTTTTTATTATGTCTCATTTTTCAACGGGATTTTGGGTGTCTCACTTTTACACCACTTGATCGACCCTACACTTTTTCCAATATAATCTGCCTTTTTTATTAATTAACTTCTAAACGTGTCCAGATGTGCCTGGAACTTTTAATTACAACTTTCCAGAAAGTTAGGGAATGTTCTTAAATTATGTAACGCAAAAATTCAGGATTTTGACCCCCTCGCGACTCCGCCCTATGTAACCCATTTTCAAGACAAAAACATTACAGGCCGCCAGCTTGCAGTTGCATGCAAGATTAGGGTGCCTGACATGTCATCGGTAGGCACATTAATCTTGCATCGAACTGCAAGCGACCTTAAAAGATTTAACGCAATACTAAACCCTCCCTCACCCCGCTTCCGCTCATATATTTATATTATATATTAATATTTACCTTTTTAGATTAGCAATACACTTGCAGTTGCATGCAAGATTAGTGTCCCTGAACGACACATATTTGTTTGTTTATACAATAGTTGTGATATCAGGCACTCTAATCTTGCATGCAACTGCAAGTCTATTGCTCCATGTCAAGCGGCCTTTACAACTTCATTTATTCCACGCAACTGTATTAGATTGGTGATTTGTTTCTGAACGCGCTCCTACGCTGCACTCGGTGTGCACGACGTGTACCACTACTGGAGGGCTAAATAGCCATAAAAATACTGGCTGGACTTTTTAGCCAACTGTCAGTACACACGTCAACAAAACGGTGGTGGGTGGTTTTTCTTTGTTTATTTTTAGGGAAAAACTTACTAGTTTTTAAAGGAATCACGAAAATATTTGTGAAAAAAACAAGGTCGATATCTATTTTAAGTTACAGAATGTTACATAATTAGGAAAACATTTTTTTAACGGGCAAAACTTGTAACAAATTAGGAGTAGTTATTTTCATTAAACAGCTGACAGCCAGCTGTCCAACTTTTGTTTATTAAATAATCAACTAATCAATTTTCTGTCCTAATTTTATATTATTTTGATTAATTATTGTTCTATTTTGAATAATATTGTAGCAAGACCTCAAAAAACATTTATTTTTTAGGTCATAATATCATTCTCTTCCTGGTACAAGAATTAGTTAATAAATTATTTGAAAAAAAATTATTGAGTGAAGAGGGCAATGTTCTGTGATAGGGGTAGAGTAGGAAAATAACAAGAAATAAAAAATTAATTAAGTTATGGAGGTGGAGAAAGATGGCATACAATGTTCCCAGTTTATTTTCTTTAATGAATTTGATTCAGCTAATTTATCAAGAGTAGAATTAGTGCCACAGAGTGAAATAGGTAAGTCAAGTAGTTTTAGGTTAGAGTCTTAAGGCAGCTGAATTCATCACTGCATAAATAATTCACATCTTTAAAGGTTAATTGATTCCTACAATTTACATTATTTTAATTTAACTTAAACCCAAACTGACTTCAGGGTTCCCACTCACTTGGAAACTTGGAAAAGTCAGAGAATTAAAAAGGTTAAAAGTCTAGGCTGGAACAACATTGTAATTGGCAAATTTTATTTTGTTGGAAAATAATTTTAAAAAAAGAAATAGGTATGATCTATTGTTTTATCAGGTAAAGTTATTATATTACTAATATGACTACCCAAAATAAACTAATTGATGATTCATATGTGAGTGGGCCTTGCAGGCCTTCCACTGCTACCACAAGTGGGTCTATTGTGGCTCAAAAAAAAAAAACTAATTACCGCATGGGCCAAAAAGAACAGGACAATATTTTTTCCATTGTTACTTTTGAACTATACAATCGATTTTAATGGGACAAACTGCAGTTGATAGAGAATTAATCAGAGTTTTAACTAAATATATCTTTTTGTCCGCCATATCAAAATCCAAGATGGCAGACAAAATTAAATTGTACCCTTCAAAGATGCTCATTTATTCTTATGTTGCGAACATGTTAATTATTTTTTTAAATTAGTAAAAAAGCTGCATTCTTGCCACACAGAACGAGGTAAGAATCAGCAAAATTATTTTAGTAGTTCTTAGAAAATATATTTTTGTTTCAACCATTGTTTTGCATATTATGTGATTGCCTTCCATTACTACTGAACCAATTTTAATGAAATAAAAAACATCCTGTTTAGAATTGATTTCTTTTTAAAGATCATGATCAAAGTTTCTTGCCATCTTAAAATTTCAGATGGTGGGCAGAATCATACTTGATTCTTTAAAATGGTGTGTTTATTCTTATATTCCAAAAATGTTTTAGTTTTTTTTTAAATTTATACAAATGCACTACTTTTCCCCCACACAATGAGGTACAAATTAGTACAATCAGTGTGGTTCTCAAAAAATCTATTTTTGTTTAAACCATTGTTTTACAGATTATATGATTGCATTGTCAATCCTGTCTGCATTCATTTCCTTATAAATTTGTTATTACTAAACCGATTTTAGTGAAATAAAAAAATCATGATGAGAATTGATTGCTCTCTAAAGATTATAATCAAAATTTTCCCCCAAATTTACAGACAGGGAATTTGAAAATGGAGATTTAGTGAGAACCCAGACTAATTTAAGATTACTTTTTGTGCAAAAAGTGATGTTTCTTTTTATTTGGGGCTGTTTTTAAAGGTATAAACTATTGTTTCTTTATAAAATAAAAATACAAGTGAAAAACTTATATAAAGTTAATACCATTACATTAGATAATGTTATAACAAAAAGAAAAAATAAATAACCTAAATTAAAAACTCTAACTGAAAATAAGTATGTGTGTATGCCATTTTCTTTAATTAGGTTTATTTATGTGAGGTTTTATAAAAATACAGATTTTTAGCTTTAAAAAAAAATCTGTTTTTATGTATCATATGAGATACATTATTTCATATTTCTCTTTTGACTTTGTGATATGGTTTTGTCCTAATATTTAAAGGCAAAGAATTGTATATTTTATATGATTTTGACATAAGATAAAATGCTCAGTATATTTTTCCCCAAAAACAGGCTATAAGCCTTAAATTGTATTTAAAGGTGCCAACTAGTAAGTCAGGGTATATTGTAACCCTGTACAAATTTTTGTTATTGTAGTGCTTTTCCCTCCAGAAATATTTAGTTTTTCTTTGAATGTTGACTTGTGGATACCTTTTTATCTGATAGTTTCTTAAGAAAAAAATTTAAAAAAAGTACTTATTTTACCTAAAAATTTTATGATGTTTTTTGCTTAATTTTTGGGCTTAAACTATCAAGAACTGGGCATTTTACATTATTCCGAGGATTCTGTTCAACATTATTTAAAGTTGCAAATCTTGTGTTTAATCTATGGTTTACATTTTCTTTATAATAATTGTATTTTAAGATGAATCTTATTATTGATTTTATGTAAAGTTGATAAGGTGTAAATAGTTGGCTGTCTTTGTAAACTAGTTATTTAGTGTATCTTTCATTTCTAAAAAAGCATGAATTTAATTACCCATTTTGGAGCTATCTGCAACCTATACCATAGTTTATAATTGATTCAATAAATTACTTTAAGTGTTGAAACATTCCTTAATTGGCAAAATTTTAATATTAGCTTTCTAATTTTATTACATACTGACATACTGGACATGTTCTTTTCAGGGCAGGTTATGCATTATTAGTTTCTGAAACTTGAGCAAAGAACAAGGAGATAAAGGAGAAAGCAACAAATTTAGTTTTACTTATGTTAAGTAAAAGCAAGTTCTCCAGCCACTGTTTAATTTTTATTAGAGTTAATTCTGCCATTTGCTTGACTGATTCATTTATATTTGCACATGTTATGACCCCTCTCATCATCAGCAAAGCAGTAAACATTATTTTGCAAAAGTGAGAATATTTCTTTTATGTAAATGTTAAAAAGTACTTGGGACAACACCATACCCTGGGGCAAACCAATTCCTGCTTCCTGTTTATTACTTTCTGCTCCAGAAATATTTACAATTTGTGTTCTGTCTGATAAGTATGATTCTATTGTAAGTTTCTTGGAATTCCTCTTACTCCAATAGTATCTGAAGTTTGTAGTAGGATTTGGTGTGTCACAGTGTCAAACGCCTTCTGCAGATCAAGAAAAAAATGGCTATACCTTTCATGCGTTGATCTGTCTGATTGCTTGTGCTTTATCCTTCTCTACTAAACAATTTTTGTTGAAAACATTTCTCAATTAGTTTGCTGATGGTGCTGGTAAGTGATATTGGCCTATAGTTATTTTTTCTATTTTCTGTCACTTTGTTTATAAAGTTGTATTACTACTAATGTGCTAGAGTTAAACACTACATTAATAATATGACTTAGTGGCTTTATTAATTTTTCTTTGTATTTTTTTATAATGTTAGAGTAACTGCAGTCTTCCGCATCTTTTACACCCTTTTTTAAGCTACATATTTCTTTAATAATTTCTATGTCAAACATTGGATTTAATTTATGTTGCCACATTTAAAGATTGTTTTTCAGGAGACATGTTAAAGGTATCAGGTTAGGTTATTACAGGTTACATTATATGAGGTTAAGGGCAGGTTAGTTTTTAGTTTTAGAGACCCAACTTCAACCCCCTGGGTATTGGCTAATTAAGCTTGACCACATTTAACAGTTAATTTTCGACTTTCCAAAACAATCAAATTTTTACCTTCATAGCCCGCACAGCAATGGCTAGGGAAGGTATATTTTTTTTTAGATATAGCCGAAAATGTGGTATTTGGGTGTATTTTGACTTATCTTAGCAATATCGTCGTGATGTTTGTGTGTGTGTGTGTGTGTATGTCTGTCCAAACACGATAGCTCCTAAGCCGCTAAACCGATTATCACAAAATTTGCAGGTGAAATAGTGCTGGACACTGCAATGGGCTGATTAGATTTTGGTCAAAATCCATTAATGCTAATGACAGTCTTTTGACAATTAAAATTTTTTTTAATGCTAACTTTTTAACGGAGCATCTAAGTAAGGCGCTAATATAGTAGGTCACATTTTGGTCAATAATTTGTCTTATAACCAAAAACTTCGTAGGAGCTTTGGTTTCTAAAATATTTACAAAAAACTGTTTCCAAGACTGATATATCAAGGAGTTCACTTGAAGTGTACTAATAGGCTAGCTAGGAAGGTATCAGATCCGTCATGGATCCATTTATTTTTTAAGGCTCTGCTACAGAATAGCGCCCTACAAAATAGCGCTGCTTCAAAATAGCGCTGCCACAAAATAGCGCTGCTACAAAATAGCGCTGCTACAAAATGACGCTTACAAAATAGCGCCTTACAAAATAGCGCTGCTACAGAATAGCGCCTTACAAAATAGCGCTGCTACAAAATGGCGCTGCCACAAAATAGCGCTGCTACAAAATAGCGCTGATACAAAATAGCGCGCATCAAAATAGCGCCTTACAAAATAGCGCTGCTACAAAATAGCGCGCATCAAAATAGCGCTGCTACAAAATAGCGCGCATCAAAAACGCGCTCAAAAAGCATCATTAAAAACAGCAACTGTTTGACTAAGGGATTTCTTTCTAACATATTTAAAAAAAAAAAACTTCCCGGTCTTCTTTCGCGGGATCCTAGCGGGTGTGAAACAAAACTGAACCGAACCGAACTGAACCGAATCGAAGTATCGGTTTAGTTCGGTTTGGTTTCACAACCTCTAGGATGCCGGTTCGGTTCGGTTTGGTTTCACACCCTCTAGGATCTCGGGAAAAAGTCAGGGAAGTTTTTTTTGAAATATATGTTAGGATGAGGTTACCGGGAGTGGTAAGTTATAAGACGCTATTTTGAAGCAGCGCAATTTTGATGCGCGCTATTTTGTAGCAGCGCTATTTAGAAACGCGCTATTTTGATACGCGCTATTTTGTAGCAGCGCTATTTTGTAGCAGCGCTATTTTGAAGCAGCGCCATTTTGATGCACGCGATTTTGTAGCAGCGCTATTTTGTAAGGCGCTATTTTGTAGCAGCGCTATTTTGATGCGCGGTATTTCGTAGCAGCGCTATTTTGTTGGCGCTATTTTGATGCACGCTATTTTGCAGCAGCGCTATTTTGTAGCAGCGCTATTTTGTGGCAGCGCTATTTTGAAGCAGCGCTATTTTGTAAGGCGCTATTCTGTAGCAGAGCCATTTTTTAAATAGTAGTGTGCATGTCACAACACTAACACCAGTATTTACTAAAGGGTCTACAGTGCTAAGTGCTACAATCCTAGGTTTAAAAGTCTACATTTTGGTTGAAGCCTTAACTTATTTTTCCTGTGACTGCAATAGTTTTTAATATTTATATAAATTGTTCATAAGTACCTTGGGATATGGGTCATCTATTTTCGTTGTAACAAAGACATTATTTCCACACAAAGGTTATAAATAAATAAAAATAATAAAATAATTTGGTTTAACAATGGTAGCCATATTTAAACCTCCAAACGTCACTAGGAAATGTCGAATAAAAACGGTGTAAGTCAGTGTCAGCTGTCCGCTATATTTTACATGTTAATTTTTTAGACAAGTTAGCGACGATTAAACCGATGGTCGATTGTTTTAGTGAATGTGTAATTGAAAAGGGATTCTAATATATCTTGTGCTTTTTACAGTATTTAAATATTGATACGTATTTAATACGGTAATGCATCGACAGATAAAGTTTTAAGTTATTTATGTATTATTTAGCATTGAATATTTTTGTATGTAAGTTTTTTTGTCAATCATGGATTGTTTCTATTGTTTTTCGAACTTTAAACCACCCCTCAGGGGTGGTACTACAATTTGAGACTATTTTTAGCGGGAATCCTACGACTGCACGACCTAAGTTTCCAAAAATTACATTTGCTTACAAAATTTTTATGTGATTTTTCTTTATTTCTAAAGTTAATTTGAATTTATATGAGATGAAACTCACTGAGAAATGCTTACTATTATATTGCACATTGAGGTGAACCAAATCTTAAAATATTAAAAAAATACACTTAAACCGGTCAGTATCAAGTCTATAGACTTGATACTTAAACCCGGTCTACAATGCTAAGTCTAAAGGTCTTAGTAAATACTGGTGTAAATGTTCAATGATTTATCGGTTTTATAGGTGTTTCAAAATCAGCTTCTTCAAACAAATCCCATGTTATTGAACTTCCAGATGCGGAATTCAATCTTTGGACTCGGCCAGATTGTGAAGGAACTCAGTTCGAAAATGGCAATCGAACGTGGTTTTACTTTGGTGTTAAAGGTATGTACATTTTTGTAATAGTGGGCCTAATACAGTACAATCCCGATTATCCGAATCGCGATTTTCCGAAATCCGGTTTATTCGAAACAAACTTTAAAATCAAAAATCCCGATTAACCGAAAAAATTCGCATTATACCTACGAAACGCGTCTGGGACTCACCTATAGTGCTAGGTGGTTCCCCTCGGGGTTTCACGGCAATACGACGGTCTATAATGCGAATTATTTTAGTTAGTTGACATAACACTCTGTGACTATACAAACGTTTTTAGGTCGATCTAATGATATACACATCCTAAACTCCTATTGTCGGATTAACCGAAATTTCGATTATCCGAAATCACTTTGGTCCACATTATTTCAGATAATCGGGACTGAACTGTACATGTAACAAATGGGTGATTCCAATGATACAGTAACATTTTATGTAATTGCACTGTTTCATGAAAACTACTAAATGGTTTTAAACCAAATTTTTAGGTGCGTTAGTGAACCCATTGCTTATCATTTCACAACAAGTTATTGTGGTGGGGGATAGGGCTTAACCAGAGGGTAACAACTGACACAAAATTTGTACATGTATTGCCAGTAATGTCATGTAAATTTTGGGGTAATGCCAAGAAATTTGTACATGTATTGCTGTAATGACATGCTAATTTATATGGATAATGTCATTCCCCCTTAGCCTTAACACTATGTGATATTCTCACTGATGTTAACTGTAATTTTCAAAGTTGATGGAGCTTTATTCAAAGTAAACATATTTTTAAAACTATAATTTAAAAAATATTCAAAAATATTTGTCATTAAAAACTAAGCTGAGATTTTCACTTTGTCCTATGGGCAAATACGTCAAAAACCTTTTGTAATTGATATTTGTATCATTGGTGTTAACACATGCAAGAATTGATTTTATTTTACAATTTGGCAACTCAGGCAACATAGTAAAAGAGCATATTGTTTTACACTAGAAAGGGGTAGGACAGAGGCCAGTATTTAAGAATACACAGAATTGATTTGATCTCTGTCTCTTTATTTGTTAGTTTTTGTGCATTGAATTTCAGTGTAGTGTTTGGCCAAGGTAAGTAAAAAGAAGGAATGTTTATCTCATAACATATGAGATATGACATTTCGTGGATAGTAAAATTTGTCATTATTATGTGTTATTTCTTGTTTTTTTTTTAAATTTGTGTTAACATTTCTGGTGTTAACATTCTTTATATTTAATAGAGACTTATCGGAATAAATCCAGTAATAGTGCCAGAAAGTATTTTGTCAGTTTTACATTTTAGGCTGACCTTTCATCTCTCAAAATTGACATAACAAAGTCGAATTTAAAAGTAACTGGTTTATTTATCTTTAATAATAGAAGGCAGTATTTCTGGTTATTATAAACGAAGGCCTAATATTAAAAGACCGGCTGTCATCTTATAACGCAAATACTTTATAATATATATGCCTGGTACAATTACTGTCTGGTGTTGTACCAATAAGTCCCTAAAGCCTTTGACACTGTCGCATCGCATTCTGTTGGACCGTCTAGAAAGAGTTCTGTCTAGAGGTGTGTTTTTGCGTCTTTGTAAAAATTATTGTCCAAACAAAAAACAACATGTAAAAATTTATGAAATTATTAGCGATGGTCTTCCAACAGAGTGCGGTGTGCCACAGGGCACGGTGCTGGGTCCATTGCTCTTTATAGGGAGTCTTTTTTCTAAAAAAAAAAAAAAAAATATATATATTTTTGAATCTGCCAGTGAGTTACTGCAAAAAAGTTCTGGGGGAAAATATCACCCTGTAGTTTTTTCCTAATATATGGCATGCTTAATGATGTATGCCTTGTAGCTAAATACACGTTTCAGATTTGAGCTAAACATCTCAAAAACTGCGCGATTTATAAAGAAAAACACAAAAAATTAATTTGTATCTTAAAAACTAAACATTTGCGGACCCATGTTTATACAGTATTTTTCTTAGAATCACTCAAAGAATAATTCTCTGAAGGTTGGCGACATACTTTATTAACACCCCGTATCGCACAGCTTTATTTAATACTAAATACAAAAATTCAAAGATCACTAATTTGGTATTTTTTAAAATTACCTAAGGAAACATATACGTTGTTTTTCTTTTAAACGTAACAGAGGCAGAGAAATACCCTCGAACACGTCAATTTTGTTTGTAAGGGAGGCACTTTTTGGCTATTCTAAATTTTTTGTATGTATATATTTTGAAAAGGGCAAGTGGGTCGAGTGATACCTTGTTTTGAAGGTCTCTTGAATGTCAATAACTGTGTAAACATTCCGAAAATCTATCTTTTTATTGCTTGATGGTAATTGTAGAGACAAATATTTCACAAAAAAAATTATCAATTTTTAATTTTAGTCGTTATATTGTCGAGTACGATTTTGTTTTAAATCGAACCCTTAAACGTGGGTACCGCAGTAGATCTCGTGTTTGTATAAAATAAATATAAAACAGTTTTAAAAACGTTACAAACTTCAATGAATACAAAATAAAACTGTGATGCAATTTACAAATTATTACAAGACTTTTCTTATGACCTATAAAACAAAGAAGACCCAAAATATTAAAATAAAAACTTTAACTTACCATAATAACAAACTGCAAAATATTACTCAAATGGAAAAATGTTATGTTTCTTTACTGACAATTATTTAGAGGTTTTGATTTAAATTCAACAAAACTTAGAATGTGACTACCCACTTGTCTCCTCAAAGTTTGGGTTTTTATTAAAGGTAGGTTGGACCTAAGTAATCCATTATCCCCTCTTTGAATAGCTTGGCGGAATCAAGTCAGTGGCGTTGCTGATAATCCTAAAGTTTACTTTACGTTCTAGCTAATGAGCTAAACAAGAAGACCTAAACAAAAACAGAGATAAAATGACATTATATAGACAACACTCTTTGAAGAGCTTGGCGGAATCAAGTCAGTGGCGTTGCTGATAATCCTAAAGTTTACTTTACATTCTAGCTAATGAGCTAAACAAGACCTAAACAAAAACAGAGATAAAATGACATTATATAGACAACACTTTCTTATCTCACAGTTTTTCCATAGCCAATCATGTAGAAGGAAAACCCTCTCTACTTGGGGTTTCCTCTTGCTTAACCATTACAACTCCCACTCCTAACTTTTCAGTCGTTTTTCTCGCATTAACCACCTGCTGTGAGGTAGGCAGCTGGAGGGAGGCGGAACCACTTAACATGTTTTTCGGTTTTCGTTTTTCTAAGCTGGTTTGGTACAGCGGCACAGTCAAGGGTAATTTGCATTCCTCACAGTATTACCTTAAATTTTTTTATTATTACCTATGTTTTAGCCCCAAGAGCCGGACTAATGGTACGATTTAATTTGGTTGACCTTAACAAACAAGGAAAAATGTATAGTCAAGGAATGGCTCCTGTATGCAGGACCTTGCCTGGAAAACCTAAATGGGAAAGAATCTTGGATAAGCCTGTATATAATGTAAGTATAGCAAATAACGACTAAGGGCCAGTTTACCAATGAAGGGTTTTCCCTCAGTTAAATTAACTTGCGCTTTTGTTGCGGCTTGCATACACTGCGACCACATATGGATCTATTGTGCCCACGTACCTACAGACTGAGTTTGACTAAAGTGGCATATTTTTTTTTCCACCGAGCACATCTCTGCAGATTAGAACAATAAATGAGTTAGGCTTAATACTTTGGCTTAAAGATATACCACTAAGGCCTCTGCATTATTAGCCATGTGTTAGAGTTGACCTATTGTTAAAAATTCCTCATACTAATCTAATCTCTGCAGATTAGAACAATAAATGAGTGAGGCTTAATACTTTGGCTTAAAGATATACCACTAAGGCCTCTGCATTATTAGCCATGTGTTAAAGAGTTGACCTATTGTTAAAAATTCCTCATACGTCGAGGGTTAAGTAGACACGCTCCATTTGTGAGGAAATCTAAACCAAGGGTCAACTTGTTGACGTTTCATTAAAGCACGGGTTAGTGTTGACCGAGGTGTTTTCTATTAATAAACCGGCCCTAAATTAGAGACAAGGAATTACGAAACGTTTCTGTTGTCTTATTCTTTGGTTACTTCTACTCATTTTCATTTAAAATTGTAAAGTCCGTGGTGATCTTATCACGATTATAAAAATGACGTCAAAATGTAGTAGATAAGATTTGGTTTACTGCAATAATCAAGTAGACCACGGTAGACCTTCCGGTGCAGTTTGATACCACATGTGCCTGAAAATAATTTAAATAAAGTAACCCTAATCTTGCTGTCAGGTTGCTCCTCGTCCCTGTAAAAACTACAGTAGTCGTTTACCGATATGTTTAAACGGGTGGCATGTTTTACAAAGAGGCAGTGACCTGTAATAACAAAAATCACTTTTCTCAGCATTTCTGGTCAGCTGCCTTAAGATACTGCAGGTTTCTAACCCAAACCCTACCCATCTTCTATGTGCTAGCTTGACAACGGTATTGTTAATGTGAGATATGAACAGGCTAGTGGGGAAACTTTTACATACACACGGTTTAGTTTTTGCTACATGGTTTTTTACTGTGATATCTTTCTGGATCATGACACGTCAAACTGTATTAAACTCAAATTTAATTTATATTTTAAGTTGCTGTGACCTAACTCTAATTCATTGGGACTTTTTTAAAAACGTAAAGTCAAGAATTGTGTGTTTGTTTTAAATTTATTTTATAACCTATGCGTTTTACTCGTATTCTGATCTGGAAAAAATGGTTGTCAATATTGACGTTAAATGCTTGACTATGCAACCGATATGCGAAGATGACACGCATTACGTTAGAGATGCAGTACGTCTTCGCCTAGATTTTAAACCTTATTTATTGATTTATTAACCAAACCGAAGTTATCAATTTTATTTTAGATATTTGTGTTTACGATCTTCTTCAGTTTGACGACGATGTTTTCGCCAGATATGTTGTTACCTTATTTATTAATTTCTTAACCGAACCTATCGAGTTTATTTTAGATATTTATATTTAGGTGGATCAAATATAAACAAGCCTTTGTTTATAAACTAGTTATTTAGAAACATGACACAAAACAGACATTTTTTCTACTTTTCTACACATCCCCCTTCTCTGTTAATACACTTTTCCCAACGGTTTGACAGTTTCTTAATCCCGTTTTTTATAAAAGGAAGCTGGGCGGGTATCTAACCAGTTGCACACGAATGCCTCTTCATTGGTCTGAAATTGCTTGCCTCCCAATGAATCTTTGAGTGGGCCAAACATATGAAAATCGCAAGGTGACAAATCTGGACTGTATGGAGGGTATTCCAGCAGAGTCCAGTACATTTCATTGATGTTGGCCTGTGTTAAAACTTCCGTATTAGGTCTAGCGTTGTCATGCAGGAGCAACACGTCTTGGATGGGGTGTGCTCTCCTCTTTTGGCGATAATCGAGCTTTACCTGGTCGAGTAAGTTGCAGTAATAAGCCGCGTTTATTGTTATTCGCTCGTGCAAAAAATCGACCAACAAAACTCTCCAGTCCCAGAAAATGGTCGCTAAAACTTTGACTGCAGAAATGATGGTAAGGACGACGTGGTTGACTCACGTTGTCGACACGCTCACAGCCGTCGTTAATTTCTTTGCACCAAGTTTTTACAGGTACCCACGAAAGCGTCTTATTTCTGAACTGTGCTCGCAATCTGCATCGAATTTCAGCAGGTTTAAGGTTTTCGCGTTTAAGAAATTTAATGATTATTCTTTGCGCAACACTGCTGTGTACCTTCTTCTCGCTCATTGCGATTGCTCCTGGCCAAATGAGCATCGCGGCACTACCAGCCGCCTACATGCTGCTGAATATCCCTACTTCAAAATTATAACGGCCACGTTCATCTTGAATATCTTTTCCGTTAGGTTGTTTAAAAGGTTTGTTTATATTTGATCCACCCTCGTACGTTCTTCTTCAGTTTAACGACGATATATGCACACGCTTCTTTAAATTTCGTACTTCTATGCACACTCTTCTTTAAATTTCGTATTCCTGAGAATCTCGAATGTTGTGCATATTTTGCCGGATATATTACGTTAGAGAGGCAGTGTCGACCTGATCACCCATTCTACTTACTACTACCTTACTTATTAATTTATTAACCGAACTTATCGATTTTAAATTAAATACATATATTTACGATCTCCTTCAGTTTAATGACTTTATATTTACACTGTCCTTTAAATTCCGCACTCCCGAGAATCTGGAATGTTGTACATATTTTGCTTTCACTTTTACGTTCTCATATTCTGATCTCAAAAACATGGTCGTCAATATTGACTCCAAATACTTGACTATGCAACCGATCTGCGAAGATGACATGCATTACATTAGAGATATAGTATGCCTTCGCCTAGAGGGACGCAGTGTCGCCCCACCCATTCTGGTCGCCCCCATTCTACCGATTTTATGAACCGAACCAATTGATTTTTTTTTTGGACATCTGTATGTTTGATCTTTTTCAGTTTAACGACGATACATTCACACTGCCCTTCAAATTCCGTACTCCCGAGAGTCTCGAATCTTGTACATATTTTCCCTTCACCTATCCGTTCTCGTGTTCTGATCTCGAAAACATGGTCGTCAATATTGACGCCAAATACTTGATAATGCAACCGATCTGCAAAGATGACATGTATAACGTTAGAGATACTCGTACAGTATGTCTTCGCCTAGAGGGAGGCATTGTCAACCTGATCACTTATTCTGGTCGCGCCTATTTTATGATTACCGATTTTATTTACCTTATTTATTGATTTATTAACCAAACCGAACCTATCGATTTTATTTTAGATATTTGTATTTACGATCTTCTTTAGTTTAACGTTGATGTTGTACATATTTTGCCTGATATATTACGGTAGAGAGAGAGTATGTCTTCACCTAGAGGGAGGCAGTGTCTAGCCGTTCACCCATTCTGGCCGTTCCCATTCTGGCCGCCCCCATTTTGCGATTACCGATTTTATTTACCTTACTTATTAATTTATTAAGCCAACCTATCGATTTTATTTTAGATATTTATATTTACGATCTTCTTCAGTTTAACGAGGTCGTCGTTAAGACGATATATTCACACTGTCCTTTAAATTGCGTGCTCCCGAGAGTCTCGAATGTTGGACATATTTTGCTTTCACGTTTACGTTCTCGTACAAATACTTGACTATGCAACCGATCTGCGAAGATGCCTTCGCCTAGAGGGAGGCAGTGTCGCCCTAATTACCCATTCTGGTCGCCCCCATTCTATGACTACCGATTTTATAAACCGAACCTATCGATTTTTTTTTGGACCTCTGTATGTTTAACGACGATATATTCACACTGCCCTTCAAATTCCGTACTCCCGAGAGTCTCGAATCTTGTACATATTTTCCCTTCGTTCTCGTATTCTGATCTCGAAAACATGGTCGTCCATATTGACGCCAAATACTTGACGATGCAACCGATCTACAAAGGTAGCATGCATAACGTCAACTAGCAGACTCCAGCAGGTAATATTTAATGATGAAATCTCAGAAAAAGAGGATGTGCTATCAGGTGTACCACAGGGGTCAATACTCGAGCCTCTACTTTTTAACATATATCTTGCTGACATAATTCATTCTATAAAACACTGTCAGGCTCAATCATTTGCTGATGACACGGAGATCCATGTAGTTGATCCCAAAAATCCACAACAACCTAATCACCTACTTAATTTAGACCTCGATCACATTTCAAACTTATCTGAGAAAAACTCCCTAAAGCTTATGCTGTTTGGATCCAAAAATAACATTAGACAAGTTGAACAAAATTTTACTGTTCGTATTCATCTTGGTCTGCACATGGACCCACATTTAAAGTTTACCACACATGTTTCTTTAATGTTAAAAAGAGCATACGCGTCTCTTAAACTGATCTATGCCAATAAACAATTCTTATAAAAAAAAAAAACAAAAAAGAGCTGTGTGATGCTTTGGTATTGTCACATTTTAATTTTTGTGATATTGTTTACGGAAATTGTCTAACTCAAAATGACAAAAGACGCATTTAAAAAGTTCAAAATACTTGCTCTCGATTAGTGGTTGGTTTACTGAACTGCATTGGCTAAAAATGGAAGAAACGCGTAAACATAGTCTACTTAAAAGGTTAGATGTAAGAGTAGCAGTTGTTCTCCACCGAGAAGAAAAGCTAAATCTCGCCTTGTTGATGTATATTTTTTTATATCAATAAAAGACGTTTCATTCATTCATTCATAAAGTTAGAGATACTCGTACAGTTTGTCTTCGCCTAGAGGGAGGCAGTGTCGACCTGATCACTCATTCTGGTCGCGCCTTTTTATGATTATCGATTTTATTTACCTTATTTATTCATTTATTAACCGAACCGAACCTATCGATTTTATTTTAGATATTTGTATTTACGATCTTCTTTAGTTTAACGTTGATGTTGTGCATATTTTGCCTGATATATGACGTTAGAGAGACAGTATGTCTTCGCCTAGAGGGAGGCAGTGTCAACCTGATTACCCATTCTGGCCGCCCCCGTTTTGCGATTACCGATTTTATTTACCTTATTTATTAATTTCTTAACCGAACATATCGAATTTATTTTAGATATTTATATTTTCGAGCTTCTTCAGTTTAACGAGGTCGTCGTTAAGACGATATATTCACACTGTCCTTTAAATTCCGTACTCCCGAGAATCTCAAATATTGTACATATTTTGACTTTACTTTTACGTTCTCGTATTCTAATTTCGAAAAACATGATCGTCAATATTGACTCCAAATACTTGACTATGCAACCGATCTGCAAAGATATAGTATTCCTTCGCCTAGAGGGAGGCAGTGTCGCCCTGATTACCAATTCTGGTCGCCCCCTTCTACGACTACCGATTTTATAAACTTATTAATTAACCGAACCTATCGATTTTATTTTAGACATCTGTATGTACGATCTTTTTCAGTTTAACGATGAAATATTCACACTGTCCTTCAAATTTCGTACGCCCGAGAGTCTCGAATCTTGTACATATTTTGCCTTCACCTATCCGTTCTCGTATTCTGATCTCGAAAAAATGGTCGTCAACATTGACGCAAAATATTTAACTATGCAACCGATTTGCGAAGATGACATATATTACGTCAGAGAGACAGTTTGTCGTAGCTTAGAGGGAAGAAATGTCGATCTGATAACTATTAGTTCGTATCATGGAATTACTATGGAAAGAGAACCAAGGCTAAATAGTCTATTTCCCGATCAGAATGTGCCGAGACCTCATAAGTTTGTGGGAAAAAAGGTGAGTCGAAAAGAATTTGGTTTTTTTCTAACTTTTTTTACAACAAATAATTTTCTAAAACATTTTTAAACCAGGGAACGGAAATGCCAAACTGGAACAGTAACGAGCCAGCTGCCCTTTTGGATTTACCCCTTTAATTTTGCTCAAATACAATACGTTAATGTGCTATTTTGTATTTTGATTGTTATTCATTTCATTTCTTAGACTAATCACCAGTTGTACGGTCGTTGCTAAAACCAAGGTTTTTTTTGGTATTTTAGGTAATATTTGTCTCAGCAAGAGTGCACCCGGGTGAAGTCCCTTCATCCTTCGTTTTCAACGGTTTACTTCAGCTCCTGTTGACCAGAGACGACCTACAAGCGCAGTACCTGCGAAAGTTATATGTGTTCAAATTAATACCGTTCCTAAATCCCGATGGTATGTATCAAATCAGAGTGCTTACATGAACCTAAAACTACTGTATTCACATCGTCAAATATTAAACGAAAAATTTAGTTTCAATTTTGCGATATATTTGTTTAATCTCATTTCCCATTGACTAACACTCGAAGATAATTTTAAAAGTCAAAATTTAAAAAGTCCAAAAGGGTTGTCTTTGTTTTGAGTTCGAAATCAGAAGATCAAATAGAATATGACACATACTAAAAAGAGCAAGTTTGCTGGACATCGCCAGTAGGCGAAAACTACATAGCGCATGCTTGTTTCACAAAGTATTTTTTTGTAAAATTCCACCATACTTGAATGAGAAAGTAGCACATAGAACAGAAGAAGTATACACTCTTGGTTTGAGACTTAAGGGTAGATTGACTATGCCTCTTCATTGAAGAGTTATTTTCAATCGGTCTTTTTCTTACAACGTCTGTAAGATACATATATCCCAAACGCCTTAAAAAATCTTCCTCCAAAAAAATTCAGATTTGCCTATCGTAGTCACCTGTTGCTTGTTAAATGAACTTTAAATATTAATCAACGACATTCATAAACGTTGAACTCGTACTTTAATAAAAAAGCTTTTTTTATCAAATTGTTTAAACTTTAAAAACCTAAAGCTTAATAAAAAAATTGGGCTAAAATTCGATATTAGTTATGGTATAAAAGTAATTGCTTGTGATTTTTTAGTTATAATAAATCTGCCTTTTTCTTCTTTTAGTGATTATAATGTAAACAAAAACTTTAATTAATTTTTTTTTTCACAATAAAAGTATCTTTATGTTTTATTCCTTCAATGATAATGTAAACCACATATTTTTAAAGATAAAAAGTTATTCCTTACACGACCGACCCCAATGAATACAAATTTTTTTACTTTTTGTAATTTTTTTTTTATTAAAGCCTATGTCGAATACTGTCCACGCGAATGTTCGAACATTTAATCCCAATATTCTGTTTGACTTTTATTAGGCGTCGCTAGAGGTCACTACAGGACCGACACACGCGGCGTCAACCTGAACCGGATGTACCTGAATCCCAGTATTGGAGAGCACCCCTCAATTTATGCTGCCAGAGCTTTAATTAGGTATGTTTAGTGGAAGGCTGAAATTAGAGCAATACATAAAAAAGTTTTTTTGTACAGGATTAACTTTAATTTACTAATGTAGATATCATCATTTTGGAGTCGAAAAGGAGGACAAAGTTCCCAAGTGTCAAAACTGTCATAATGCTGCCCCAGTTTACCTGGAGGCTGGCCAAATCGGTGAAAACACCAACAAGATGTCCTCGATGTCGTTGGCAGAAGACGGGAATTCCACCTGGTGTTCGAAATGTAAGTTAAGTTCCTAGATGGTGTCAGTTTAAAAAGATTTTTCCTGTAAGGTGAGAAACTTAACAATTGCTTATTTCACAAACATAATAAACCTATACTTACTATGAAAACCCAGTAGCACATAGAGCCATCCAAGTTTGCTGTATATGCGTGTTCACGAACAGTTCTAGAGCAGCTCGGGAGTTTGTTCCGTGTTCGAAGTCGAGTCGGTATTTCAAAGGCTTTGTTCGCGATCGGACACCTCATTATGTGTGTTGGCGTTTACTGTTCGGCATTATAGTTTTGGTTAAAAGAATACAGGGCTGGACTAAGTCATATTGTATATTAAATTGACAGGATTGGACTTTAATAATATATTTTAATTAAATTTTTTTGATTTTGTTGTTTAATATTAAACTTAACTTGTTGTTTTGTTTTAAATAAACAGGTATACCTACTTTTAGTTAAAAGTTAAAAACATTCTGGAAATGTTTTAATTTAATAATGTATGGAAATGTTCATGAAAAATTATTATCAATTAATTTAATCAACAAAACCTGTTGAGAGATTTTATTTTTGTCCATTCAGTGTGGAAACATTTGGTCCTTGGGGTGATGAAGCTAAGATGCTTGTTAGGGAAATTAGTTCAAAAATTCCTAACAAGAAGACTCTTAGCTTCATCACTCAAAAAATCAGTTTGGCAGTGCAAAGAGGTAATGTTGCTTCCATAATTGGTACCATTCCCGTAGAGTCCGGTTTGAATGAAATTTATTACATTTGACATTTGAATTTTTTTTTTTTAGTTTATAGTATTATTAGGTTTAGAATTATGATCATAATCATAAATAAGCAAAAGAAATAAATTGGGTCTTAGTTCTAAAAAAAAAAACAAAAAAAAAGTTCAATTTGGTTTGTTTTTAATTTTAAAGATCGTTGAGTTTATCAATTTCTCGTAATAACCATTCTGTTGTAAGTCCTTTTTAATGTTTTTAATTTCTGTGGTTAATTCTTCATTATTACTACAAATATTTACGGCTCTTAAATACATACTTCTTATGACTCCTTGTTTTGTTCAGAACAATGATGGCTAAATTGAAATGTTTGAGAAATAGAGGAAAGGGAGGATACTTGTTCAGGCGGGATACTTGATTATTTTGTAATATCTCGTCTTTAAAAAAATATTTATGTTATTTACCCATGAAATTAGAAAGAAACAGTGAGTTTGGCAATATTTCATCATAGGCCACTCGATACCCAGCCGCCCTTTGTAGTAATTTTCGACCATGTTTATTTTAGGCCGTTTTAGGCATTAGAAGTAAATTTTTTCCTTTTTTTTATGTTGTTTTTAGTGCTTAGTTAATTTTTTTAACTTTGAATAGTCTATCAAAAAACATACATATTTAGTCAATTTTTGCCATATTAGTAAAGTTGTTTACAACTTAGGTTAGGTTTGTAAAGGAACTTTGTTGGTATATGTGCATGGGGGATACTTATTAAACTTTATTTATATAAAATTCATAATAAAAGAACATTTTACACCACATTACACCTAATAGAATTATATTTATCATTCATAGTTTATTTTTCTAAAAAAGTAAAACTATGATTAAGTATCCTTCCTTTCCCCTATAAAAATCTCCAAAGGCATGAGATGTTTTCAAAAAATGTAGAACATTATTAAACTGTATAAAGTAACTGGTTTTATGTGTGCGTGTTAAAATTTATTTGAAATAGTTTTTGTTCAACATATTAAAAATAAATTTTAATCATGTAATGTTGTTTTTATTAAACTTTATTTTCACAAAATTTATAACAAAAGACACTTCACACACTACATCTAATAGAATTATGGGTTTCATTCATAGTTTTTTTATTTAAAAAAAAAAGTAAAACGGTGATCAAGTATCCTCCGTTTCCCCTAAACGTTACTCAAAATATTTGTTTCTAAATAAAATGTTTTTGAAAAAAGTGGCATTCGAAAAAAAAGTCATTCGAAATTTAGGTTCTTGATCAAAAGGTTTTAGAAAAACGGACAGTGACTCTTATAAATAAAAGTATATTTTTACCTCATATTATCTTTAGAAAACCTAAAGAAACTTTTGTTGGAATCATAGCTTTTAAATTTGTAGTTTCTTACTGCACAAACATGCCCAGCTTTACGATTCTCCATATCAGCACTGTCAATAAAAACAAAGGAAACTAATTACTTACAAAAAAATACTCGTTAGCACAAGCTACTAAATTTGATGCGAACGAAATAACATCTGAAAGCCCGGGCGCACCTGACTTGCTAACTTCTAACCTAAAATAGCCGACCGCGTGAAAGACGTTCCTACTCAATAGGTCTGTGAGCTGGTTGTTAGGTAGGCTGTGACACAGGACTGAAACTCTTGTGGAGACGTTCGCGTGCTGCTCGGGTTCGATTTGGCAGCTGTTCATATGTTCATATACCGAACCCACTTTAAGGTATAAGTAAAATTACGTGATCTAAATTTATTTGTTTTTCGTAGGGCATAACTTTTGTCGGCAGTGTGGTAGTAAGCTCGTTTACACGGAAAGCAAGGAAGAGCTTAAGTTCGAGCCAGTGGCGATTGGAAATCACGGCGACGTCAAATCTAATGAATCTGGACTGTTTTTATATTTGGACTTGCATGGTTAGTGCCAGTTTTAAGCAAAATTTTATAGTTTTAGGGTTGCTGTTGTGTTGAAAATAAATCAGGAAACTTAGATTACTCTAATGTCAACGTTTCGACAATTTCTTGGGTAATCCCCGTTAAACCGTTTATAGTTTTCTGCGTCAATTTATCAAAGATTTCTTCAAAAAAACTATAAACATTCTAATTACCATGTGAATTGTTTTCTTGGACCTATTACTGGTAAAATTATTATTATTTTACAATATGTGTGTTGGCTGGTGGAGTAAATAACCTACATAAGAACAACAAAATATTAAACATTTTATAGAAAACTAAAGTTGTATTGAACAAAAAGAATCATAAAGTATGCAATCAATTTACATGTTTAAGTCCTTAAAGTATTGTAAAAATATTACATTTTTGAATATACCGGTAAACCCAACCTTACATTTGACTAAAAAAATTAAAATTTAAACTCGCACATTTTCAAGGCGCGTTTTTCAGTCTAGATTTAGCAATAGCGTTAATGGCAAATTATAAACATACTTTTAAGTTCGATATAAAATCGTGGAGCGTATACACCTCCATTTGATTGGTATCTTTAATAATCGCGCCACGATTTTATATCGAACTTAAAAATATATAATGTGTCACTAACGCTATTGTTAAATCAAGGCTGTTGTAAACAAAAATCTACCAAATTGTTGATTACTTTTTAGTGTAATTTCTTAATAAAATCGTTTAACTTAAAAACATTTTTTATTGCTTTATGGTACCCCAGTTTTCTATTTTATTTTACTTAGGACATGCATCAAAAAAGGGTATATTCATGTATGGGAATCATTTTGACGACATTGAGAGAAGAGTGGAGTGTATGTTGCTGCCAAAATTAATGGGTTTGAATAATCACCACTTTCACTTTCAAGCCTGCAACTTTACCGAACGAAATATGTATCTCAGGTAAGCAAGCTTTATAAAATTACTTTAGAAAAAGCCAAACACAGCTAAATAGGTCCTAAAATCTGAAAATACATTTTGGTTAAAGGTTTAAATTATTTTTTGCCCTATATTTAAAGGTTTTTAATCAAACTCAATATTATTTATCAATTCCTTTAAAAACAGACCATGTTGTGACGGTTCTGGTTTTCGTAACGCGGGTCCATCACAAAGTCGGATTCGCTGCTTCTTTCATAATAAAAATATAACCTCTCTAAAAATTCGAAACAGCTACTCTTGAGCTCTTGAGCGAGAGTTAATTGAGGTTGGCCACTAGAGTTTTATTTTGCGAGTAACCATGGTTCGCCAAAGTTTGTCGCGTTTATGAAACAGACTTCCGAGACTGTTGGCAGCACTGAACGCATGCGCAATTGAAGAAGTGAGATTTGGGTTTAGCTTTTACCTTTTTACCGCCGAGCGGTTAATCGCTTTCTTTTTGGCATAAAAATTCAATATGGCTGGTGCGTGCTAAACGACAATTTTTAACGTCTTCGATCCGGTGAGTGTGAGTGAGTACTTCGTCCCCGACCGGGCGACTTGCTCGATAGAAAAGGTCGCAATCATGTGGTACCCGACTTTCTTTCGCGCTCAGTTCCGAATGTCGACTCTGTGGATGTTGTCGAACCAAGGTATGATTTTGCAGATACTAAGAGCTCATGGTACTTCCGTATGAAGGATTTAACCAAAACGAATCCTCTAAAATACTCGCAATGGCGAATAGAAAATAACCTATTTTATTAGTACGTCAAATGTGCAATTCCAATCTCAATACTCAGACTATTAGAAGATCGTCATCCCTAAGGTTGCTCATTCACAAATCTTGTCATGATTCTAAAGAATTCTTAAAACTTAACATCGACTTAAAAACCTTTATTATTGCGTTGTAAGATGCGTTGTGACGTAACCAAATATGTCAATCGCTGTAGGACCTGCGCTCATTACAAGGCTGACCAGAAAGCCCCTGCAGGTGGGAAGAACTCCTGAACCAACGCAGCCTTAACAGTCTTGATTTTATTGGTTCTTTGCCTCGAAGAGCCAAACGTGGAAGTACTCACCTTCTAGTCGTCAGTGACTATTTTAGCAAGTACGTGACGGTCTTTCCTGGCCGGTCAGCAACTGCCCACCATATATGGAGCTTTCCATGTCAACCCAGCCCCCTTTTGCACCTAAAGATTTTGATTTTAATAAAAATTTATTTTTTGATTCCTCCATAGATACCGATTACATCAAGATAAAAAATTTGAAAAAATATTGTGATTCGGTTCGGTTAAATCTGCAGGGTGTTTTATCTTCTTAATTGGCCAAAACATATCAATGGTTTATGATTTTTCCTGAAAAAATACGAATTTTGAAAATGAAAAATAATCGCACCAGTACAAGCCATTAAATTTAAAAAATCGCCATTTTGAAAATGTGACCTCTTTGATTTTTTATATTGTTTTGAAAAAAGATGCTCCAATATTTTGTCCATTGCCTCTAAAAATTTTAGAGTGCGCGGAGGCCTTTGCCTTACTTATATGTACATATATGGGCAAGCGAGCAGTCCTATTGAGGCACCCGGGGTGTGAATCAATATACATTTTATTAAAAAAAGTTGTTTTGCTTTAAGGAAAAAATCACTCCCCCCCTCCTTGCATATGACATCAGCGGCGTCACATTGAAGGGCCAAGACGGGCCTTGGCCTTCTACTGTTTAAAACCTTATCGACCACCATCATGGTGGCACATGTGGCACATTTTTCTAGTTAGACTACCTATTCCCGCACTGTTATGAAACTCGACGCCACTATACATGGTGTTCCGAATTCGATTTTTTTGGGAAGTCTCTACCCTCACTTCCGAGTTTCCAATAAAAAGGAAATCGTTTTTTTTAACTGTGCGTTTTGGGAGCGGGGCTTAACTTTGATGTTTACAAAAATTACATTTTTGCATTGCTTTTGTATAGTTTTTTTTGAGTAGAACTATTTAGTTAAATTTTATCTGAAATTTTTAGGGTATACTACTGTCATAAAGTGAAATAGCCAGTAAAAAGTTTCCTTTAAAGAAACATATCACTCAGTATTTCATTTGTTTAGGTATTTTGTATTATTATATATTTATTATTTTTATTTTAAAAAATCTTTAAAAATGTTACAAAAACCAACATATGGGGCTTTCCATGTCAATTCGGCCACCTTTTGCATCTTAAAAAATGACATGGAAATCCTTGTTGTTGCTTTTTATAAGATTTTTAAAGATTTTTTTTATAAAAAAAATATAATAATAGAAAAGTAAAAATACCTAAAGAAATTAAATACTAAGTGATACGTTTCTTTAAAGGAAACTTTTTACTGGCTATTTCACTTTATGACTAAGTATACCCTAAAAATTAAAAGTTTAGATGAAATTAAACTTAACTTAAAGTTATACTCAAAAAAGGCTATATAAAAACGATTTGAGCAAAAATTTAATTTTTATAAACATCAAAGTTATAGCCGCCCTACCAAAACGCAGAGTTAAACAAAACCGCTTTCCTTTACAATGGATACTCGGAAGTGAGGGACGAGACTTTTCAAAAGAAATCGAATTTGGGACACTCTGTCATAACAGTGCAGGACTAGGTATTCTAATTAGAAAAATGTGCCACAATGCTGGTAGCTGAGGTTTAAAACAGTGGACGGCCAAGGCCCGTCTTGGCCCTTCAATCAGACGCCGCTAATGTCATATGCAAGGGGGGAGGGGGTGTCAGAATGAAAAAAAAAGATTTTTTCCTTAAAGCAAAACAACTTTTTTAAATAAAATGTATATTGATTCACACCCCGGGCGCCTCAATAGCACTGCTTGCTTGCTCATATACATATAAGTACGGCCAAGGCCTCCGCGCACTTAGACAAGAATTTTTCTTTTTGGCATTTATACTTCTCGGCCCATTCTAAAATTTTTAAAGGCAATAGACAAAATATTGGAGCATCTTTTTTCAAAAAACTAATAAAAAATCGAAGGTGTCACATTTTCCAAATGGCGATTTTTTAAATTTATTGTCTTGTACTAAGGTCACTGATGCGATTATTTGTCATTTTCGGTATCTATAGAGGAACAAAAAAATAAATTATAATTAAAATTAAAATCTTGGTGTGCAAAAGGTGGCTGGGTTGATATGGAAAGCCCCATATCCAAACACCATGAGAATGACTTAGTTTTGACATTTGGTGTACTTCAGTACGTCATTTGCGATAATAGGACTCAAATGTAGAGTAAGGAATTACAGAGCCTAGCAGAGAAGTAGCATTTCAAATTATCATGTACCGCGGTCATCCTTAGGCTGATCCTTGTGAGAGACCGAGTAGAGTGTTCAAAAGCATGGTGTTCATGTATGTGGGCCACAACCAGCGTAAATGGGACGCAAGTCTCCCTGCGTTGATATACGCAATTCGTACCTCTAAGAGTGAGGCAACTGGCTTTACCCCATATTACATAAATTTTGGAAGAGAATACGTATCCGATGGTAGGGAGTAGGCTTATGCTATAGTCCCAACCCTATAACAGAGAAAAGGCTGGATGGGTTCAAAAAGATGTACCAGGCTGTGATGACGAACATGAAGTCTTCCGATAGGGGTCGTCAGCGTTATAGTCTGCGACGAAGAGATGTTTCATATTCTCCTGGATACCTAGTATGGTGAAGAAACAAAGTTCAATCAGATGGCTTAAACTATATAAATGCCAAGCTTTGTTGTAAATTTGTTGGTCCGTTCAGAGTCTGAAAGAAGCTCGGTACAGTGACCTAATACTTGGATGGGAGAATGTGCTTGGGAAATTGGCATGTACAGGACCTCGAACCGGATGTCGAGGGTGATGATGATCGGTGATGTCCGTCCTTTTCTTGGGACTTGTGCAATGCAATGTGTAACTGGGTTGATGGCTTTTGTAAACATTTCCATTCCGTTGTAAACTCCTTTGGCTAAATGCTTCTAGATTCGTTTTCCATTGGTTCTTCCGCAGTATCAATTCCGTTGGTTGATTAACTAGGATTTTTTTCCCGTTGTATTGGGGCACTGAACCCCTTTTACACCATAATTTGTCGTTCGGCCCGAACCATCGACCCTGAATTTCGAGGCTACACTAAAGCGGCTCTGTCGGCCCGGTCTTTCACTGCTTATGAGCCACTTTGGGGGAGGAAATTCGCCCCGAATGTTTATTATTTTCTTTAGTCACAATAAAAATATAGCCTCTCTCCAAAAATCAGAAACAGCGGATCTGTTATTTGGCAATGTGGATTTTTGGCCTTGAGGGAGACTTGATTGAGGTTGGCCACTAGAATTTTCTTTTGCGAGTAACCATGGTTCGTCACAGTTTGTCGGGTTTATGAGACGGACTTAGGAGACTGTTGGCAGCAATGCGCAATTGAAGAAGTGAGATTTGTTTGGCATTTAGCTTTTTACCGCCGGGTGGTTGACTGTTTTCTTTTTGGCATAAAAATCCAACATGGTGCTAAACGGCGAATTTTAACCTCTTCGATCCGGTGAGTGAATTTTTTTGTATCTCTCCTTTGGGTTTCATGTCGATTCTCGCTTGTATAAAACATTGGTTTTACGACCGTTTCTTTTATCCTAAGCCGGGGATTCATAGAAAAGAAGAGAACCTAGTGACGGACTGGCCGTTCCCTCCGGCGAAAAATAGAGGTATTTGATTAATTCGTTTTCCAGACTTTTAAATTGTTGGGGCTGGATCACTTGCCTTGTCTCTTTATGTTGGCCTTTTTGGCCTGTAGGTTAAGTAGCAGGTAAGTTGTGCATTTAAATGCGATCTTCAAAATAGTGTTATTTGTCACTATAGGAGGGTTGTTTTTTTTACTAGGGTGCTAATGCGGCGTTGAGTGGCGAGATGTCTGCAATCCAGAGATCTTCAGCATGGTGGGGAGTCTACCATCAGCAGGCGATGCTGACGACTACGAGACCAGATAGCAAACCTTCAATTTAAAATAAAAATAAAAATTTTGATTTGGGAACTTGAAATTTTACATTATAAAAATTATCCTACTCACTCCCTCCAAACGTAAAGTGACCTGAAATAGGAGGAAATGTTACAACTACATTAAATACCATAGGAAGAGCCACTACCCTTCTAAATTTTTATAATGAATTTTAGTTTTACTTACTTTGAATTAGATTAATAATATCATAGACTCAAGATGCATGCCTACCCGACTGACGACACTACTTGTTTACCTTTTTTTAAATATTATACCGGAATTCTTTTCTGACATACTGCTGCTTTATTGCCAATTCCCCTGTGACTCCATTACCCTTTGTTTTGTTTTGCCCTTTTGCTAGAATGGTGTCCAGTGTCTTTTGCTTTGGCAATTGAACCCGAGTGACTTTAAGGTCTGTCACTGAGGGAAGAAATTTCCTGGAATACGAGTTCCGCATCAATGTTTTATATAAACGCACATTCCTCCGACTGTTCGGTTGGTTACAACATTTACAACCTGCCTAGGTGTAACTCTCAGACGCATATACACATTTTTTTGTTCTTGCACCAGCATATAAAAATCATGGGCTGAGTTATATGACCGACGGCGACATTACATCCTGCTGGTTTGGTGCTTCCTACAGAAACCTGATAACATACAAAAAAGAAAGTCATATACTAATGCTCAATGCATGCCTCCGATTGTTAGGAATAAATTAATGATTTCGGTTGGAGTATACTCATTTCTGTATGTTTTTCGTCAGTGATGCTATTAACGTTGGAGGTTGTTGTGTGCCATCTAGTGGCAATCGAAAGACAGGTAAGATTTACTATCCAACATGGCCTTGGCAGCCAAGGACATTAAACTGTGCTAAATAGGAAGAAGAAGAGACGCTCTTGCGCCATCTAGCAGGTTTCACGGACTATCGGGCAAAATGTAACTAAAAATGCCATGCTACATCTAACATGTAAATAGCCTCGTTGAGGGTTCCTGCTAGATAAAATATACCCGAATTTATAGATTAAGCTACTAGTTTGTTCAACAACTTTCGTTGGTTCTAAGCATAGTCAGACTTGGTTGGATGGTGTTAATTAAGCAAATACCTTAAAGCATAAATACTGGTTCAAAAAATCGAAAAATGAAGCAATCATAGCTTGCTTTGGACACGATGGCAAATTTAGATTCGCAGACGCAAATTTTTAAGTGCGCATGCGTGTGTTTTGGCTCGTAGACACACAGCTGCTGTATTAGTGGATGCCATATTTTTTGTTTAATTACATTTTGCGGTGTTTTGCGTTTGTCATGTAAAATTGTTTTTTTCTGTAATAAATGTTAAATAATTCACGCAATACATGTGCGGTTTGTGGAAAAATGTCCGGGAGAAGTAAGGGAGTGCCATTCTGTAGGTATGTACTTGTATTTTTCTTTACAATTTGTTAATAAGGTTAAGAGTGGTTTATAGATGCCATTAAACACTCTTCATGGCGTCCACAATAAATCTGCACCATTAATTTTAGAAAAATTACAAATTTAATCCGAAATTTGATTAATTTTCACCCAATAAACTAGTTTTTAGAAAAACAATAATAGACATAACCTTGAATTTTCGACAATAATTATCAAATCATGTAGTGACGTAACGGAGTATGTTTCAAAATCACCAAACCTGACGCATGCGCAGTTACCGAAATCCTGTTTACCCGAGAAAGAAACATTAAGAATTAAAGGGTATGCCCTGTATTTATGCTCTAAAGCTACGTTTACATTTGGAGAGTTTACTGGCGGAAAGTACTGACAGCTACTAAACTTGCCATGTGTAAACTACAAGTAAGTGCGGGAGAGTTGACGGGCCGGCTAGTTTAGTGGCTGCCAGTTCTGTCCGCCAGTAAACTCTCCAAATGTAAACGTAGCTTAAGGTATTTGGTCTTAAGTAAGGTAGCTCTAGTGGAATAATTTTTAGGGACAAACGCGACGGAATGAGCCGTGCAGGCTCGGGCAGAGTAGCCGTGTTGTCCTTAACTGGTATTATTAAAAGCTACACCCTCGAATGCAACTATAACACCGGCAAGTTCGTCAATGTGTTACCTCCCACAGTAAGAGAAAGCCCGGGAAAAATGCATACCTTGCCGGTTCCTCCAAAATATACGCCGCAGATTTTTGAAGAGGTAAGTAATGTATTTGCAGGCCTCTGAACAACTTCATATTTTATGAAAAAGTTCATTTTTTTTCGGCATTCATAAAACTTCATATTTTTAGAAAAATCTTCATATTAGATCACACATACTATAATATAGTAGTGTGAGCTACGGTGATCCTAACTTTTTCGAGAAAAAAAAAGTTGCTCCGATTTCAAAAAATTTTATACAGTGTGTCCACGTAAGTTGGCGGCATATGGGAAACTTTTTTATTATTAGCTTTACAAAAAAAAGTTATTCTTCATAAAAAGTTCTGCATGGTCCAAAACCTAAAATGCAACCATCAGATGTTAAATTTTTTCAGTCATATTACGAGGTTTGTCAAAAAATGTGATTTTTGCTCCAGAGTAAAGTACCTTTTTTTTGACAATATCGAAAATTGTTATAAAGAAAAGATGTTTAGAATTAAAAATAGCTTTCAAATATTCAATATTGTTTATTTACATTAAAAAAATATTTTTTTCTTCATTTTCTCTGCGATTAAGTTTGCACATTAATGCATTGCATTTATTAATTATAAATTTGATTAAACAATTATAAATAAACTTTTAAAAACAATTATCTCCTAATATTTATCGAACACTGATAACCTTTAAGTTGCTTAATCACTAGTTTGTAACAAACAAATACGTCTGTCAAACATAAAACTGTACAATACGGATCTCTAAAAATTTTGAAAAACACTGTTAGACTGCCTAAAAAAGTGTTTATACCGTGGCACTTTTTGAAATACGATTGTTGACGTTTCTTCGAATTTTCGATATTTAGACAGTTCGCAAAGCCTACTTTAATTATCAGTTTTAAAAAATGCCAGTGCATCCTAGATTAATTATGCATTAATGTGCAAACTTAAATTTCCAACGTAATCGCAGAGAAAATGTAGAAAAAAATATTTTTTAAATGTAAATAAACAATGTTGAATATTTGAAAGCTATTTTTAATTCTAAACATCTTTTCTTTATAACAATTTTCGATATTGTCAAAAAGAAATGTACTTTACTCTGGAGCAAAAATCACATTTTTTGACAAACCTCGTAATATGACTGAAAAAATTTAACATCTGATGGTTGCATTTTAGGTTTTGGACCATGCAGAACTTTTTATGAAGAATAACTTTTTTTTCGTAAAACTAATAATAAAAAAGTTTCCCATATGCCGCCAACTTACGTGGACACACTGTATATCTTTGCGTTTTAGATGATTTTGAAACTTTGTCGCGCCGTCTGTCTGTCTGTCGCGCATAACTCAAAAACCGCTTGGCCGATTTTAATAAAATTTGGTAACTAGGCTGGGTCTTAGGTCGAGATGGTCCCATTTAAAAATTAACAAAATCCACCGAACACAAACCAAATAAAAGGGTGGGGGTTGATTTCAAAAATAAGAGTTTATGTGAAAATATGGCGTGTGTGATATCAAACAAAAGATAATTGAGTCTGGAGTTAAACAAAATACATTTGGGTGGGGGTATGATTTCAAAAATTAGAGTTTACGAAAAAATATGCCATGTGTTATATCAAATGAAAGGTAATTGAGTCCGGCGTTAAACAAAATACATTTTACGTTTTGTTTTTTTTAAGGGTGGGGGTCGAATTCAAAAATTTGAGTTTAGGTCAAAACATGGCTTGTGTGGTATTAAACAAAAGGTAATTTAGTCGGGAGTTGAATAAAATATATTTCAGTTTTTAGTTATATTAGCTCGCACGTACACTATAACAATAGCACCTAGTGTGAGCTTAGGGGCCCATATATTGGCAGAGTATTTTTCATATTGAGGGGGCTAATGTTTGCTCCAGTGACAACTGCTGAAGTAAAATCAAATTAAAAAATAAAAGACAAAAGCAGTTGATTGTAAAATTATTTCAAAAGAAACCACGAATAAAATAAGTGCGGACATTTTCAATATTTTTACTAGTCTTGAATTTTGAGCTATTTTTAGTTTATTATTAGTTTGTTGCCTTTCAGAAAGTCTAAATGGAGGGGTTTTTATGCCTTTTGTTTTATTATTGTTATTACACAAACTGACCCCCATATTATTGTTAAATCTTTTGCATGCTTAAAAGTTTAATATGTTAGTTGCCTCTGAAAAAGTCTGAATTGAGTAGGGCTTTTTCACGCATTTTATTCTGTTATTCTGAAATGTTCACATTTTTAAATATATGATATAAAGTACTTAATGTATACAACAGTTTTCTGTGTTACTAGATGTACCTATTAATATGTAAACTCGTTATCATAAAAATCCTGTACACGGAAAATTGAATTAATAATTTTTAGTGTAAGTTACTGAAAATCTTGCTGAGCTGTCTTGGCATTTTGAATTTTTCTAAAATGTCCAAGTCAACTTGTTATATATCATTTGCCAGCAACAAAATATAAGTAACCTATTACAAGTTTTCGTGTGCGGGATTTTTATGAGCACGAGTGAACATGGTGTCCCAAAGTGTTTGTGGATGTTTTTGGGGGGTTTCAGGTACTTCTAGGGGAGACGAAAGGGAAATCTGACCTACTACGTGCGAGATATTTACAAAAAACTGTTTTTCAAGGCTGATATAGCATGTAGTTTACTTGGAGTGTGCTAATGGGCTAGGAAGGTATCAGATCCGTCATGGATCCATTTATTTTCTCTTGATTTCAATTTTTTTTATATTTTTATTAAAAAATTTCATATTTTGCATAATATTTTGCTGTTTATTTGTTAAGAGCCCTGTATTTGCATCTCACGTTGATTTTGGATGTAATTAAAGCAGAATAGCATTATGTACAGACCAATATAAATTTAAGAATAGTGCACAGCCCTCGCTCAAGATATTCTTACAGCAAAATGGTAACTATATGTAACAAACTTAATGTCTATTACAGGGAAAATACAAAACAAATCCATAATAAAAATAATAATAATAAAAATAACTTCATAATAAAAATAATATACACAATTGAATCCAAATAAAATCCAGTGGTCAAACTATCTTGTTATTTTATTTTAATTCAAGAAAATATTGTTTTTTTTTTCATTTTACATAAATGAGGATTTAATTCTAAATGGTGTGGCATATAATAAACATTTTTGCCAATATTAGTTTTAAGCTGTATTAATTTCAAATTTTTATTTTGGTGAGTTGTATGATCATGACAATCATTTCTTTGAATATTTAAATATGATTAAATTATATAATTTATATAAGTTTAGATAACCAAGTGGTTCATACAAATTAACTGTTGGTTCTAAAAATGGAAGTTTATGAATACATTTAATAATTTTATTTTGTAACTTTTCTAATGGCTTTAATATTGAGTTATTACCAGATCCCCAAATTGAAATTAGATATTGAATCTTTGAGTGAAATAATTCGTAATAAATATTTTAATGGAATGTAATATCTTGCCTTTTATAGTACACCCACTAAACAAGATAAACTGATACTGTGAATATCGGTTATAACGACTTTTGTTTGTAATAGACCAAAATTTGAATGAACCGGGAATTTACCGCCTGCAATAAAAGTGATTCCTCGAACTTTGGCACTCAATGGCTACAGTTCGTCGTTACATGCGATATCGCTCGTCATTATAACCGATTACTTGGACCAATTTAAGTTAAATTATTGGTCGCTATATCAGTACGTCGTTTTATGCGATTTCATTATAGGCAACACGTCTTCAATGCATTTAGCATAGTATATAGTACTCGGTCGAGACCTTAATATGTCGTCGCTAGAACCGATATGGGGCGGCGGACGAAACATTGAAAGACAGAATGTCGAAAATACAAAATTTCGAAATTGTTACAAAATATCGAAGTTACAATATGTCGAAATTATAAAATGTCGAAATTACAAAATGTCGAAATTACAAAATGTCGAAATTACAAAATGTCGAAATTACAAAATGTCGAAATTACAAAATGTCGAAAAGCAAAATGTCGAAATTACAAAATATCAAAATTACAAAATGTCGAAATTACAAAATGTCGAAATTAACAAATATCGAAAATAGAAAATTTCTAAACCTTAACCTAACCCGACCCTGACATTACCTAACCTAATCTAACTAAACCTAATCTGACCTAACCACATGAAAATAGAAAGTTTTAAAAACCTAACCTGATGAAACCTAATCAAATCTAGCCGAACCGAACTGAATCAAATCAAACTGAACCAACGATTAAAAAAAAAAACTTTCCTGACTTCTTTCCCAGGATCCTAGAGGGTGTGAATCCGAACCGAACCGAACCAAACTAAACCAAACCGAACCGAACCTAATCAAATCTAGCCGAATCGAACCGAACCAAACCGAACCGAACCGAACCTAACCTAACCTAACCTAACCTAACCAAACCAAACTACAACACTGCTAATTTTTTGTAATTTCGACATTTTGTAATTCGACATTTTGTAATTTCGACATTTTGTAACTTCGACATTTTGTAATTTCGACATTTTGCTTTTCGACATTTTGTAATTTCGACATTTTGTAATTTCGACATTTTGTAATTTCGACATTTTGTAATTTCGACATTTTGTAATTTCGACATTTTGTAATTTCGATATTTTGTAATTTCGACATTTTGCCTTTCGACATTTTGTAACTGCGACATTTTGTAGTTTCGACTCGCCCACCGATATATCGTAATATCCGATATCGTTATAAGCGATATTCACTGTGTCATATTATTTATATGTTCTTTCCAACAATAGATCCTATAGTAAAACATTCTTGTTCGTCTTTAGTCAAGTTCTAAAGATCATCAGGGCGATCAAAAACTCATCAAGCTCCATTATGTTGCATTTTCTATTATTTTTTTTGCATTCTATATAGAAAACAAATAAGAGTAAACACGACGACATATAACGCAAAAAGTAGGATTATGTTTAATGTTTTTATCCAAAACCCTTCTCTCTCAGAGCAGAGATCGACTCGCTCGAATTTTGGGGGCAAGCGTTTTGCCTAATCAAACAAAGAAATCTCGCTTTAAATGGAACATATTTTTTTTTTATATTGATCTTGAATCTCTCGGGAGCGGTTTTTGATCGTTAAGAAAGTATAAAATAGTTATTTTCCACTATTACCACTTGGAGTTTTATTATCATATCTCACTTTTTTAGGTTGGAAAAGCGGTGGGGGCCTCAATACTTGACCTAACGGGCCAAAACCCGTTCTCCCGCTTGCCCAATTCGGAGTTCCACAATTTGAACGGCGTTAGAGACTTCTTGAGGAATAGCTGTAACAGCTTCGGCCCTGGGGAGGGCAGACCCAAGATGACTAGAGTGCGAAACCAAAATGCCGGCCAACATTCACAGGTAGGCGAATGGGTTGATGTGGAAGGCGATGACATTCCTGTGTCAATTAACACTTGCTGCGTGTCTTAAAACTTTGATAAGCGTTACCCATGGGTCGCGAATTATTTATCGAAAATACTTTTATAGAAGACATTTTATCGGAAAATTTGTATCGAATGACATTTTTATCGAGTATGTTTTATCGAAAACTTTTTTTTCAAAAACTTTTTCGTCAAATGACATTTTGACAGATATAGGTATATTGCTGCACTGGCTAAAAAAAGACTGGGGGAATATTGAAACTACAAAATATCGAAAACAAAACCAAGTCAACTTTTCCTGTCCAGCCGAGATGGACCAGGGTCCGAGGATAGTCGATTGTTAACCCGGTTAGATTAGTATCCTAACTTGATCCGGTTAGGTTGGCATATTAAAAAAAATTGCCGAACCAATTCAGAGTAGTATTTTTTTGACAATCCCAAGTCAGGTTAGGATACTAACCTAACCGGGTCAACAATCAAATATCCTTTGGCCCCTGGTCCATCTCTACTGGACAGGAAAAGTAGTAATTGTATCTGATAAAAATGTAATTAAATAAAAGTGTTTTTGATAAAATTGTTTTTGATCAAAATGTCATTCGATAAAATGTAATTCGATGGAAAAGTTTTCGATAAAAATTTAATTCGATAACTACGAACAGTTTTCGATAAAAATTTTTTCGATAGAAACGTTATTCGATGAAAAGGTTTTAGATAAAAATGTCTTCAATAAACTTGATTCGATAAAAGTGTTTTCGATAAAAAAAACCCGCGATCCGTCACCCATATAGCTAGGAGGGGAATATAGGTGCTCTACATACCATATAGGAAAAAGCTATACTGGCCATGGGGAAGCCGCTTAGAAAAAGAAAAACTAATTTAGCAGGTGCTTAGATAAGAATAGAAATATAAGGGTTTATCTCGATCTTAGCAAATCTGCGGGCCTTGAACTAAATGTTAAAAGAAGAAATTGTGTACCAGAGTTGACAAGAGAACAAACGAGCTTGCGTTACGGCATCGACAATATATTTTATTTTAAATCTGCGTCGTAGATAACGCAATAAAATTAATTAAACTCGGAATCGAGAGGAGACGAAGAGAAACAGTTGCTTCTATTCTTAAAACACCTGCTAAATTAGTATTTAAGGCAACCCTTGTTATATAAGTCAAACATACCATATCGCGCTTAACGTTTTAACATCGTTGGTTAACTAGATTAATCTACGTTGGCCAGGAAAAATATGACTGGGCACCTTTATCCCCCTCCTACCTAGATGGCGTTACCTCAAAGATGTGCCTTACCATAAAGCATTTGCATGTTTTTGTCGCTGTGTTGAGGAAACAAAACATATGGGTATCTATTTTGAATAACACAAATCTCTGGATATGTCAATTTCCAAATTCGTTTATTTAAAACTAGCTATACAGGGTATCCCAGATAAAATTAACTACATGGGGATTTTGGAAATCGTAAGAGATACGATTTTGGTTTAATGAGAAAAAAGTTGCGCTCTTCCAAGCCCAATCAGATTTCGAACTCAAAAATATCTACAGGGGTTTTTATATATATTGAGATAAAACTAAAACTTTTGTTTTTCGAAAAACTGAAATATTATCGCCATTTTGAATACAAATTTAATAAAATTTGGTAGTTTTGTATTAGCGACTATGGCCAATCAAATGACATTATTAATTTTTTTCTATGCATTTTTTCTTATGGCTGCCATATTGGATTCATCCGTCATTAGATACAGCATAAAAATTGGTTATTAACCATGTAGTCTATCTTTGGATCACGGAAAAGGTGAATTTATTAAAAAAACTATTTTTTGCTTAGTTTGCTGTGAAACAAATGTCGTAATTGTATTTGTTGTCCGTCAAAATTCTTTTAACTATTTGATTTATCTGTTAAGACCACGTACGTCTTAAATATATCTGTTCTGGAAAAGGGCCTCTAAAAATAACTGCTACAAGCATGCCGGCTCACAGTGTATCGATATGGGAAAAAAAGACATCTGGGTATAAAGTCCACATTGAAAAGTACTATTTTTTTTCATCATCACAAATTGGCAATACCCTAGGCTATGTTGGTTCGCATTATTATATTTTTTTCACTTTTAGTTTTCAAATAAATTTAATTAAAACTTGCCCGTCCGTAAGTCACAAAAATTTATTCAAAAAAGTTGCTCATTTAAAAAAAAATTTACTACAAAAGTATTAGTTATTTAAAAATAATTTTTTATATGCATAATCTTTAGTAAAGTATTTCTGTAATTTTTTTGAAAAATTATGCAGTAAGTCCTACACGGATAACGTTTTTCTTTCTTTACAATTTTTTTTTCAAAGTTAACGATTCCGTGGACTTTAAAAATTTTTTTTAAAATTTGTGCCAGAGTTGGCAAATATCTTGTTTGACAGAGCTACCTTTAGAGAACAAAAGCGAAAATTTTGTATTTGCTAATATTTGCTATTCTTAGAAAAAAAATGGTTTTATTTTACACGCAACAGCGGTATTTATTTTGCATTAGTCGATAGGGATTCAAAACAAGGTAAATAACCAATTATATTTTTTATACTTCGAAATTAGTGGCCGTACCAAAGCGACCCACTAGCTACATCTCAGGGGTGTGACAATTAAATAGGGAATTTCGGGACACACAAATAGTATACGCGGCCTAACCTACGTGGCCCCGCGCCTCTGTGGTGGCAGGAAATAAATCAAAAGCACACTAAATAATTGAATCATGTGATTCCCCGTAATTGCATCGGGTGATTTTTCTCTAGTTTGTTCACGAAGCAATAGATGGTAGGACGAGTAGAAAGTAGAAACATGATAAAACTGATGGAGAAGGCAGTTACGCAATCATTAGTACCTATAGATTTATGATCTACTGATCTAGTGCGATAAAACAAATATTTTCGCTCAATTTTATCAATATTCATGATTATTATATCAATAAAAACATTTGCTAATTTAAAATAATTGATGTCTATTTTTTTTTCAATTTCGTCACACTGTGCAGCATGTTGAATTTTAAATGAATTCAAGCGTATGGCTTTGATAAATTCAGGCTACTGATAATGGGTGCTTCGCTCTCAGCGCAATTTTTTTCTGAGCTAAAAACACCCTACCTTATACGTTATAATTTGTTAAAAAAATGCCAAGTAAGCGGCGACGTCCACTCGAGATAATGGCCTTGTCTTCCAAAAGTTCCAAAATACAAAGAATTTTCTTAAATTTAAATCAAAAATAACAATTATCCCCAATTTTGACAACGTTAAATCACGGCTTGACAAATTGTTAACGTCATTTGAAAGCAGTCCCTTTCAAATTTTATTAAAAGAGTCTACTTTTTTAATCCAAGCCATACGTTTGGGTTCAATTAAATCCAATATGGCGGAACGCTTGTAGCAGTTATTTTCCATTAATGGTTTTAATACGCTATAGCAGAACAGATATATTTAAGACGTACGTGATTAAGACTTATCTAACTTTACTTTTTTTACCTCAGGCAAAAAAAATAAATTTTCCTTAAATTTATCGTTTATTTACGATACTAAGGAACAACTGAAACATTATTTATGATTATCCTCAAAACAAGACCAAAAAATAAAAACCGATGAAAAAGCGTTGATTAAAATTATAATATTCAAAAACCGCTTGAGCTTCTCCAGCGTTCTTATGACAGAAAATTAAACACTAATGCTACTACTATGTCGGTTTAGAATGTTTTTCTACGTTGTCCGACGCCTATTCTCCACCTCCTTCGATCCTGACAGTCATCTTCCGTCAGGTTATTTTGACTCATTGATTTTTGGATTGACTGTTGCCATTCCAGTTTAGGACGCCCTCGTTTTCTGCGCCCTATTGGTTGCCATTCTAGGACCTGCTTTGGTAATCTTTCTACGCTCATCCGTTGTACATGGCCGTACCATATCAGTTGCCTTTTAGTGATGTCACCCGTTATGCTTCCCTCGATTCCCATTCTTTCTTTTATGATCTCATTTCTTATATGATCTGTTCTAGATATTCTCATTGATCTTCTTCTGTTCTATTTTTCTGTTACGCGACAAGTCTCTATTCCATACAGCAGCGTGCTTTTCACCATTGTTTCATATATGTTAAATTTTACATTCTTTTTTATCTCTCTGCTCCATAAAATACTGTTAAGACAACCAATAACCTTTTTTGCTTTTACTATTCTTTTTTTCCAGTTCTTTACAGTCTGTTCCCGTCTTATCAAATGTGACACCCAAGTATACATACACATTACATGGAGATATTGTTTGTCCATTTTCTAGTTCTAATTCACTTGATTCGTTTCCAATACATAAGTACTGTGTCTTGTCCACGTTCACTGTTAACCCCCACTTTTGGTATTCTTCCGTTAACTTTCTCATCATATACTCCATGTCTTCTTTATCATTAGCTACAATTACTTGATCGTCAGCAAACTGTAGTGTATATATTTTAAATCGGTCATTAAGTTGTATTCCCATGCCGTGTACTTTGCGTTTCCAGTTTTTTAGAGCTACTGCGATATATATTTTAAAAAGAGTTGGAGAGATACAACATCCCTGTCTTAAGCCTTTCGTTACCAGAAATTCTTTTGAAAGTCAATTTCCAATTTTAATTTTAGATTTTGACCCTTTGTATAGTTCTTTTATCGCTTTTATATATGTATGATTGATATTAGTCTGCTCTAACACTGTCCATAATTTTTCTACTGGAACGGTATCATATGCTTTTTGTAGGTCCACAAAGGTAACATGAGGCTCTATATTTCTGGCGCTCCTTTTCTCAATTACTTGTTTAAGACAAAAAACATTATCACTACAAGATCTGCCTGCACGAAACCCACTTTGCTCTTCTTCTTCTTGTTCATGAAAATCATTCTCTATTAGATCTCTAAGAATATTCCTTACAATCTACTTAGAGTACAGGTTACTGAAATTCCTCTGTAATTGTTGCAATCCAGCTTGTTTCCTTTTTTATGTATTGAGGATATGAATGCAATTTTCCAATCATCAGGTACTGGATGTCCGTTTATGCATTGATTGATAATATATGTGAGATTTTCGAGTAGTTTCTCTGATCCATAAGTGAGCATTTCAGCATATATGCCCCCAGGTCCGCTAGCTTTTCCGGATTTAAGCTTTTTAATACTATTCCTTATCATTTCTTTTTCGATGATTACTTCCTCTCCATGTACTTCTATGTCTCTCCTCGGAGAGGCTGCCAGATATTCGGGTCTCCTCTCCTGCAGCAGTTCCTTATAGTGTTCTGTCCATTGTTCTGGTTTGATGATCTGGATGTTTACTTTTTCTTTTGTTGGGTTTTTTACTGTAGAAATGAATTTTCATACTTCACAACTCTGCGTACCTCCGACGTGTGTATTTATATCGTGAATTAAACACTAATACTTGTCCTATTTGGAAACATGTTTGGCAGTGTAATTCAGAAAATATCTCAAATTATTTTTAGAAAAACTTTTAAACAAAAATTAAATAAACGAACACATTTGCATTGTTTCACCAACATAGGCTTGTTATACATGGTTGAAAAGCTCTGTTTATGCTCTATTTAATGACGTATAAATCCAATATGGCGGCCAAAAGAAAAAATGCCTGGAAAAATTTAAAATACCCCTGTAGATAACTATAATTTCGATACAGCATCTGATTGGGCTTGGAATAGCGCTACTTTTTGCTAATTTAACCAAAATTCTATCTCTTTTGGATTTCGAAATCCCTATGTGGTTACTTTTAGGTGGGACACCCTGTATGGGGTTTTCACCTTACTGTGCTCGTTTCTGTTATTGTTTTAACAATCCTTTGTTTATTTTATAAGATATTTCTACATAAAATATGTAGGAACTTTTTTACAAGAAAATAATGACGTCAATTTGAGTGTGTGATAAATGTTATTTCGCATAACTTAGGGGCCACAGTGCGGCAGGTGATAAAGGAAATTATTTCCGAAAAAAAAGTTTATACATAAAACATGGGGGTCAACATACATATGTTTTTAAGATATAGGATTTTTTTAAAGTTAAAGGAGTGGGGGAAAAAGGGTTTTACAAAAAAAAGAAAATCTTTCACAGCCAACTGAATACTCAGCTAATTGTGATTCAAAAATGTGGTATTCCTTTTTTTGATAAAGTTACAAGTTGAGGAGATACAGGGTGTCAAAATAACCTCCAAAAATGTATAAAAAATAATGTTTTTAAAAAATTAATTTTTACTTTGCTTAAAAATATCAATTATATTTTATTATTATTTCTGGAGAGAGACTTGTTTTTATTAATAAAAAATATATAAAAAACATTTCGTATAATATGACATTAATAAAAGTTTATACCAAAAAATGTGTTTTTTCAAAAAAAAATTGACCGCATAATTTTTTTTAAATAATTTTGTTTTTTTATTAGTGCTCTTATTCTAATACACGACTTTACTTAATTTCATATTTTTACTGCGTTTTTTTAAAAGTTGTTATCAAAAAAGCTTAAAATATCGCCAACTTTGATGCTCTGTATCTCGACACAGAAAGAACCGAACCATGCATTATTAGAACTTTCTTTTTTATCAGAAATGACCTACTTTGTCACCTGTTGGCCGATGGCCCCTAAGTTATGGGACACCCTGTGAATGTCCCCCTAAGTTGGAATCACATAAAAAACTTTTTGATTATTAAATTTAGAAAAAAAGTTATTCTTCATAAAAAACCTAGAATACAGTAATCAAATATCAAATATTTTCAGTGGTATACGAGGTTGTCAAAAAATATGAGTTTTACTCAAACCTTTAAATTTGACAATATCGAAAAATGTTACTAAAAAAAGTTGATCAGAATTAAAAATTACGTTTAAATACATCGATTTAAATTAAAACTTCAGATTATTTTATATTTTACTAATATTTCTATTTTTAATAAACATGTATCTTTTGTGATTACGAAACACATGATAACTTTTTAGTTTTTCTATGTTTTCTAATAATTTTGCAATTAAAACGCGTAATAAGTAAAACTCATATTTTTTGACAAACCTCGTATACCACTGAAAAAATTTGATATTTGATGACTGTATTCTAGGTTTTAGATAATGCAGAACTTTTTATGAATAATAACTTTTTTTCCTAAAATAAATAATAAGCAAGTTTTCCATATGATTCAAACTTAGGGGGACATACTGTATATACGAGTAAGTATTATAGTTATTCATTCTTTTCAAAAAGCTATTAGCGAGGTTTACCAAATTTTAATGTTTTTAAAAATTATTTTTAAGTTTACATGTTTTTACAGAATTTAAATAGAAAACTAAAAAAAAACGATTGTTAAAATAACATTGTTTAGATATATTCAAAAATCTTAATTTCAGCATTTTTTAAATTCTTATTTTGGAAGATATTACAATTCCGTACAAACATTTTAGTTGTAAAAATTATCTTGTCAACGTTACATTAAACTATTTTCTCTTAAAAAAGCTGTCAATTTATTGTCAGAATTGAAATATCTTGTAAAATAGACAAGATGGATTGTTAAAATTATGATATAAAAATCTGTCGTAGTAGAGAATGGTAAAGATCTGATATCAACATTTTTAAAGAACCAAAAAAGAAATAGGTGAAAATCGCAAATCGCGCTAGTTACCCACTGATGCCCCTGTTCTGATTTTTTTGTAACGCACGGTTTTTAATTTTTTAATAAGACTGACCCGCGGCCTTTTATAAGTTCTTAATCTCACATTTACCTTTTTTTATTTAAATATTTTATACTATTTCTTTTGCAGCTATTTTTTTTAATACACGTTATTTTGGCATGTTTGTTTCGTGTGCAATATTTTGTTTTGTATTATTTTCAGTCTCACCCAATTTTTTTGTAACTATTATTTTTTAGATGTATAGTGTTTTAAACTAAATTGTCTGTGATAATCAAATTAAAAAAGTTTACCTGTACTGTCTTTATAAATAAGTTGGCTTATGTAAAAGTGACTTACATATTGTTTGTTGATTTGACAAATTATGTTATTATATTATAACACGTATTAATGATTAAATGGTTTTTATTGTATTAAAAATGGCATTCACATCACATAACACTAGCAAACATAAAAATTAATTCCTTAGATAGGAGTATAGGAAGTGGTATTAATTTATTTATCTTTTTTTTATAAAGTAAAATATTAATCATATTATGTAGTATGTCCCCGAATGAATCTAACTATACATGTAAAATTATTGGATATTTTAGAAGAAGTCATCACGGAAAAATACTACAATTTTGCCCATTTAAGCGACCATCTAGGTCTTAAAATAACGAAGTTAGTAATCGGGCCGATACAGAGTGTTCCTATGAGCATGGCTGCCGGATTTATCTTAGAAACTGCTACCGCTACGACTTCGGGAAAATATATAAGAAAATTGGGCCTTGCGAATTCACCTAAAATAATATTTTTGTTTCTGTAGCTCTCTGCTGGGGGTTAGTAATCACCACACGGCTAAAAAAAAATAAAATGACTTTTTGAGGAAACACTGTGCGTAACGTTGTGCTAAACCAACAGAAACAACCACTTCGAGGGAAAATACCCCTACCGGCATTGAATTATACTGATAGTCTGATACTTTCGTTGGGAACTTGCTAAAACTGTTTGGTTTTCACTCTCTCCAACGTCGATCACAAGGATACAAATGATCCCCGTCTGGAACACGTCCTGACAATCTGCAGGAACAGTGATCCATGCCAATCCACGACCGGTTTCGGCCTTTTGGGCCATCCTCAGGTGAAGGCAGGCGATAGCTCGGTGTAGAGCATAAGTTGTGTGAAACCAACAGAAACAACTTCTCCGAGGGAAAATACCCCTACCGGCATTGAATTATACTGATGGTCTGATGCTTTCGTTGGGAACTTGCTAAAACTATTTGGTTTGCTCTACACAGAGCTATCGCTTGCATTCACCTGAGGATGGCCCAAAAGGCCGAAACCGGTCGTGGATTGGCATGGATCACTGTTCCTGCAGATTGTCAGGACGTGTTCCAGACGGGGATGATTCATATCAATCAAATAGTTTTAGCAAGTTCCCAATGAAAGTATCAGATCAACAGGATAATTCAATGCCGGTAGGGGTATTTTCCTTCGAAGTAGTTGTTTCTGTTGGTTTCACACAACTTATGCTCTACACGGAGCTATCGCCTGCATTCACCTGAGGATGGCCCAAAAGGCCGAAACCGGTCGTGTATTGGCATGGATCACTGTTCCTGCAGATTGTCAGGCCGTGTTCCAGATGGGGATAATTCGTACCCTTATGATCGACATTCTAGAGAGTGAAACCCAAATAGTTTTAGCAAGTTCCCAACGAAAGCATCAGACCATCAGTATAATTCAATGCCGATAGGGGTGTTTTCCCTCGGAGTAGTTGTTTCTGGTGGTTTCACACAACTTATGCTCTACAAGGAGCTATCGCCTGCATTCACCTGAGGATGGCTCAAAAGGCCAAAACCGGTCGTGGATTAGCATGAATCACTGTTCCAACAGATTGTCAGGGCGTGTTCCAGACGGGGATCATTCGTATCCTTGTGATCGACGTTGGAGAGAGTGAAAACCAAATAGTTTTAGCAAGTTCTCAACGAAAGCATCAGACCATCAGTATAATTCAATGCCGGTAGGGGTATTTTCCCTCGGAGTAGTTGTTTCTGTTGGTTTCAGATAACTTAACACAAGGTACCACGTTCGCGTCTCGAACAACGATGCAAAAACAAAAAAAAACTGCCCTGCCGCTCACTTCCTTTTCAGCGTTCAACAGTCGTTATAAGTTGACCTTGAACATCGAGAATATATGCAGGTGTAGTCCAGGAGCCGATACGCAGCCAGCCGAAGCATCAGGAACCTGCTATAAGTGCTGTATAGTCGGTACCAGGATGGCGTCAGCATAAATCTCCTACAGTCAACTCACGATGACCACGACTGTTGCGCTGAAAAGGAAAGAAGTCCATCGCCTATAACGAAGTTCTGCTGGGACGATAGCGATGTCAGATAGATGCAAGTTTAACATGTAGCAGGGCCACCTTTCGAAAGGGGTGTAAAAGCCTGTATACTTGCTATGCAGTATAAAGATCCCTGCCCTCGACAAAGAGGTGACAGGCAAAATTAGGTCCTCTTCGAAAAAGAAAACTTGCATCCTAAGGGGCACATGCATCAGTTTGGTATATGGTGTACGAACAAATCGGGGTTTGCGAAAAGGGCGCGCCGTGTGCCTAGTCGCTAGACCAAAAATGACCTCCCCACCACTACTACTACTATTAAGAAAAGCAAATCTTCTTGACTTCTTGTCCAAATTGAAAGAATAAATTTAAGAAAAGTACCAATCCTACAAACCCATCGATATATATTTACTTGTAGGTTTTAAGCGATATTAATTTAAGAAATAATTAGGGGAAAGTGACATAGGTAAAGGTAAATATAAGGGATCAAAATTACGCAGAATTTTTCAAGAAACATGAATATGATAAAATTTGTGTATGTTAATCAAAGTGTTTCGTCAAAATACGCAATTTTTCTTGTCGGGAGATGTGAGTACAGCTCCTTAGGGGAGAGCCACGGAAATAAAAATATTTTAGGTGAATTCGCAAAGCCCGATTTTGCTATAAAACCTATTTTCCAGACGTCGTAACGCCATCCTTTATGGGACGCCCTGTATTTAATGGGACACCTATCCATCCTCATAATTAAAAAAAAATATAATAGTAGTAGAAAAACAAGAATAATTGAGAAAACATGATTGTAAATTTTCTTATATGCCTTCAGAAGAAAATATTATTCTCTATAAAAACGTTTTAGAACCAATATTTATACTTAAAGATAAAAAGTTAGACTTTTTTTTATAAAATTACAAATAAGAAAGTTTATAAGTATAGTTAGCCTCATCACTGAATATAATGATACAGGGTGGCTACTTTAAATGGAACGCTGCCTCCAGCATAGCGGGTTAATATTTGGCTTTTTGGAAAAAAAAACAAAAACACGTCAACTGAGTTTTTCCACGGGCTTTCTTCCAGATAAAAAAAAAATTTGATTGGACCCCAGGAAAGGGGTCTACTTTCTATTCAACTTTTATTTTTACATAAATGATAACCACCTCATTCGAAAACTTGTATAAAAAAAACAACGATATAATATTTTTGGCATAGGTACTACGTCAATTAAAATGTCAAAAAATAATTTGTTTAACAGTCGAATAATGCAGATTTATAATATTTTATTCCTAATGTACAGGTGTCCCCTATGAAAGTAATCACATCGGGATTTTAGAAAGGGGTAGGCCGTAGTCGCTAAAACAAAACTAATTTTATTAAATGGCTGTACAAGATGGCGACAATACGAGGGATGTCTTTAAATTTTGCATATAGGAACATAGAGGGCGACACTGATCGAATGTCGTTACTAAAACTTAATCTCAATCTTGACCTAACCCAAATTCAAAACGTCAGTGCGATACATGTAGTTATATAGCTACAGTAAATTTAAGTTAACAAATCAGTCTAAAAATGGAATTAAACCAAGAACATTTTTGAGCTATAATTTTTTACAACTGTCGAAGGAAATTATATTCACAAGAATGGCTTGCCGAGTTGATTTCTGTTTTCGCTAATGAAGCACCATATCAGTCGACAGTTTTTCGTTGGTATTGAGAATTCAAGCGTGAACGGATTAGCCTTAGCGACGACCAAGACCAGGTGCACCAAAAACAGCTCACACAGAAAAACATCGATGCTGTGCGCAAGCTCATCATGGAAGATTGACATGTGACATATCGCGAGATTAAGGCTACATTGGGGATTTCAAAGACCTCGATTCAAAAAATTTTGCATGAAGAATTATAAGAAAATTAGTTTTCCGCTGTATACTGCATCTATAAACCGAAGAACAGACAGAAGAAGGGTCAATTGGTGCCAGAAAACTCTGGACAGCTTAGAGGCAGGAAACTCGAAAAACCTGTACAGCATTGTCAGTGGTGATGAATCGTGGATTAACTCATATGAACCACAAAGCAACAAAGCCAACAAAAGTCATCCGTTCTCGAAGTGTATCCAAAAAGATGGCCGTGACATTTGTCTTGAAAGCAGGTCATGTAGCAACATTTTCTCTCGAAGATCAAAGGACTATTAGTACATCACCATTTGTTTGCCGAAAGTCATCGCTGAGCTTCGAAAAACGAACCCCGATCGACGAATCATCCTCCACCAAGACAATGCAAGTTCGTACAAAGCACAAAAAGCCATACATTCCTGAACTAAGTCCCAACGATTTTTATGCTTTTCCGAAATTCAAGAATGGACTGCATGTTCAAAGATTTCAGTCGCCAGATGAAGCAGTCAACGCCTTCAAGAATGCAAATTTGATAGTAGCAATAAACGAGTGGAATTACAACGTTAACAACTAGTTTGAGCGCATCCAAAAGTGCAATAATTTTCGTGGAGAATACTTCGAGAAACAATAAAGTCTTTAAAAGTTATCTAGTTTTATTTCAGCTGTATATAGCTAGTAAATTATTGGCTGTTTTTTGGCAAAAGCAAAAATGCAGTAGAAAGTCACATGCAACTTAGTTTACAAAGCTTTTTAAAATTGACAAAATGCGCAAAGAATCTTGGACTAATGATGGATACAGAACTGCGATTCAGAGAGCATGTTAATCTCTGCTTAAGAAGAGCATATTATTCTTTGAAGGTGCTTTATCCACATAGACATATACTTACAGTTCAACAAAAATTATACCTTACAGACACACTTGTGCTCAGTTTTTTTAACTATTGTAACGTCATTTACGGATCATGTATAGATCAGAGAGATGAGTTACGCATACAGAAGGTACAAAAATCCTGCTTGCGCTTTGCTTACGGTATTAGAAAATATCAGCCAGTCTCATCCAAACTGCTAGAGGCACGATGGCTTAGCATGAAGAAAAGAAGAAAACTTCATTCATTAGTGTTTTTTCATAAAATTATAACCATGGCCCTACATACCTAGTAAATAAAATAAGATATAGGACAGATGTACATAATCTCAATTTGAGATTTCGAGGGTTGATAGCGCCACCGCCTCACGTGTCTGCCATGTTTGAAAGAAGTTTTACATATACTATCTACCGCCTGTACAATGGCATCCCTGAAAACCTAAAGTCCTTAAATACAACCAACTTTTAAAAAAATCTTAAAAAATACCTTTTTACTTCATAAAAATGATTCTAAATTAATTAATATGCGTTTTTTTCATTTTCATTTCATTTTCGTTTTGTATTAATAAAATAATAAATGTCTTAAAAGTCAACAGTGGTTCTAGTTCTAGTTAAGAGTTAATTTATGTGCGCTAAAAGGAGAGGATTTTTGTTTTATTCTGTCCATTTAATTTTCTCAGTAGCTGTTTTTTTTTGTTTTGGATGTGAAATCCTAAATAGGTTATATATGTTTTAGCTCACACATATACTATAGTAGTGTGAGCTATGGTGATCCTAATTTTTTCGAGAAAAAAAAGTTGCTCCGATTTCAAAATTTTTTATATATCTTTGCGTTTCAGATGATTTTGAAACTTTTTTGTTGTGCCGTCTGTCTGTATGTCTGTCTGTCTGTCTGTATGTCTGTCTGTAACGACCAACGCGCATAACTCAAAGACCGCCTGCCCGATTTTGATGAAATTTGGTACCTAGGCTGGGTTTGGGGTCGAGATGGTCCCATTTAAAAATGAACAAAATCCACCGAACAAAAGCTACATAAAAGGGTGGGGGAAGATTTCAAAAATTAGAGTTTATGTAAAAATATGGCTTCTGTGGTATCAACCGAAAGGTAATTGAGTCTGGAATTGAATACAATATATTTCAGTTTTTAGTAATATTAGCTCACACGTACACTATAACTATAGTACCCAGTGTGAGCTTAAGTGCCCATAAATTGGCAGAGTATTTTTATCTATTATTTATTTTTATTGCTAGTATATATTACGAACATTATTATCTTTTAGGGGCGGGGCTATGATCAACACTTTGTTGCCTCCAGTTCCTTTTTGCAATGTCCAGTTTTCGTAAACTTGTAACACAGCTTTCTTTTATGCAAATAAATACTATTATTATTATTATTATTATTATTATATGCAAAACTTAAAAGACAACCCTCATATTTCAATTTTTATAAAAAAAAAATGTTTTTGCTGGATATTTTGACAACCCCTGTAGATATTTTTAATTTTGATACAGCATTTGATTGGTCTCGGAATAGTGTGCTTTTTTTTAAAATTTAACCAAAATTGTATCTTACCGTTTCCAAAATCCCCATCTAGTTACTTTTATCTGGGATACCCTATATGACTGGATTATCAGGTTAGAAAAAAAAATTCTGGAAGAAAGAATAAAAAGGAGCGAGACAAGAGACGAAATATTTACGTATCAGTTTGCAAAGCTACGTCAGGAGTTAACGCCTTATTGACCAGTGTTTGGTTCAACTATTAGTCCATGGGCCAGTCAACTTATGGATATCATTTGAGGGTACTAATTTTCCTTTTTACCATAGAGCATCTTGCGGGGATGTTAAAAAACTATAATGGCCATCTCGAGGAAATAGCTTAATTTCAAAAAGGGTGATTGAAAATTATTTTTATTTTACTGTATCGCTCCTTCACTCTAAAAGCTAAAAAAATGTCCTTCTACCCCCCGACAGAGGTGGTAGACATGGCATTTTTTATATTTTAATGTCCATCAACCTCAAACTACACTTTTCTTATCAAAGACATCAGACACTATGTAGAAAAAGATATAAACTTTAACTTTCTATGCTTAAAGTTTGGTTCATTAAAGGGGGTGGTTCCTAAAATGTTTGAAAACATTTTTTAAAAAAGTGATTTTTCACCGAAAACGCATTTTAGCATCGTAGCTTTAATAGGTAGCAGCCCAAACCTATTATAGCATCCTTACCATAATAGCAAGGTAGCTAAAAGTTATAGTTTTTGGATAGAAAAGACCCCTAAACATTTTGTTTAAACATGAATGAATGTTATGTGGGCGGGAAAAGTCCCATGCACTTAGGTCACCTTGCTGGGCCCGTTGTACCCCACTATCCATTGTATCAGCCCTGAAAACCCGCCGCATTGGCAAAGAAGCAGATTTTTCTGGGTTGAAACTTTCTAACATCGCCAGGGCTAAGCACCCACCTTTCCAAAATCGACATTCTTATCGCGGCGAGTGCAGGGCACTCGGTTAGGATATGTAAAGGGGATTCTTCATCCTCCATACACCAACGACACTCCGAGTCTTCAACGATTCCCAGATGTTTATTAAGGCGACAGTGTCCTGTCAAGAGCCCTGTCGCCAGTCTCATATCTTTTTTCCCGAGTGTGAGAAAAGACCTCGCTCTAGAGGCGCTCACCTCCCCAATAAGGAGCTTGGCCTGCCTCATTCCGTCCATGTCTTCCCAGAACGCTTGTTCAAGTCATATTTTAGGGTCATCATGGCAAGACACTCCGCGATGCCCACTATGGGTTCCGGCCCTAGTGGATCAGCTGATGACCCCATTTTATCAAGTTGGTCAGCCTCCTAGTTTCCAAGAATGCCCTCATGTCCTGGAACCCAGAGGAGATAACCTTGTTGTGTCCTGCCAGGGTTTTTAGTATCTCACTACACTCAGCTACCAGTGCAGAGCTTACTCTGGCCGATTTGATGGCGGATAGTGCAGCTCTACTGTCTGAGCATATGTAGATGCCTTTTCCTGACAGAGACATTTCTAGGTTTTTATAACCACATATCAGAGTGGCGTATACCTCTGCCTGGAAAACAGTGGCATACTTGCCCAGGGCAAAATTAAATTTCGCTCCTGTTGTTCTACAGTATACCCAGACCTCTCCTCCATTTTGGAGCCGTCGGTATACCAGACTACCCCATTCTGGGTGCAAGGTACACACTGCCATTCCTTCCATACTTCCCTTTCGGGTACAGTGACCCTTACGGGAGGCTTCGGTTTGATTTGTAAAGGTATCTTGTCCCGGTTCATATGAAGAACAGGGCAGATCTCCGATACATCTCTAAACAGTTTTGTGTGGCTCTTAGGGCTAAGATTAATCCTAAGATCGCCGAGGCTTTGAAGTCTATGCATACTCTAAGAACAGGGGCAGAGGGGGCAGTCCCGCGAGCCTTTCAATGGCCCTGGTGGGCGCTGTCCTCATTGCACCAGTAATTCCCAGGCATGCAAGCCGCTGAACTCTATCAAGTTGAGGTCTTGCAGCCTTTGTCTGTAATCCTGGCCACCATACTATGACCCCATAGGTTAATATGGGTCTTATCACCGTTGTGTATATATATATTGGAGATACTGAGGTTGAAGTCCCCAAGTCGTGCTGTAAGCCCTCTGACATGCCCATAATGCCTTGGTGGCCTTTTTAATCTTATCAGCCACGTGGTCCCTCCAGTTTAGCCTTGAGTCTATGATAACCCCAAGGTATCTGGAAGAGCTTTTGTAGCTGATGACTTGATCAAACAGTCGAAGTTCTGGTAGGTCAACCAGATCCCTCTTTCTTGTAAATAACACCGGCTCGGCTTTTTGAGGGTTGATTCTGAGCCTTTAAGACACCAGTCTCGGACCCTATCAAGGACTCTTTGCATGAGTCTTCCAATTTGTCCAACGTCGTCTCCAGGAATTGGAATAACAACATCATCTGCATATGCAAAGGCAGAGTACCCAGCTTTGTTTAACTCAACCAGTAGGCCGTCAACCACTAGACACCACAGGGTCGGTGACAGTACTCCACCCTGCGGACATCCTCTGGCCATCCTTACTCTGACTGAATCTTGAAACATGCTTGCCGTGACAGTGCGTTCCGGTTCGGTTCATTCAGAATAGTCTATCCACCGTGCGGTTATAGAGTCAAAAGACGTATTGTCAAAGGCGCCCTCAATGTAAAATGCGCCCTAATGTAAAATGCCACCAAAAGTAGCTTCCCCCGAGCCATAGACGTCTCCACTTTGTCAACCAGATGATGAAGATTGATTGTTTAAACATACTTTAAAAAATCGTTTTGCATTTAGTCATTGCTGAGAGTCATACTATTGTAGCTATGTAACTAATTTTAGCCATTTTTACAGAAATTGTTGAAAAAAAAAATCAGTTCTTATAGCCAAAACATCGAATTTTTGCAATGTTGTAAATTTTAGCTAGAATGCTAAGTGATACATTAAAAGAAGCAGCCTTAAGGATACTATAAACTATTTTTTATGTTTTTTGCCAAGTTCTTTCGCTAAAAAATCACTTTTTTAAAAAATGTTTTAAACATTTTTAGGAACCACCTCCTTTAAGGCTGTTTTTAGGGGTACCATCGAGGGGTGGCTCGATCGCCGATTTTTGTACGGTATTTCCTGGTAGTTCCCTGTATTTCCTCAAATTTCAATGGTATTTCCTAGTATTTCCCAAGCAATGGTATTTCCTAGTATATTTCCCAGTACTTCCCAAGTATTTCCTGGTATTTCCCCTAACCTGTACACCAAAAGCAAATACCGAGCCACCCCTCGGGTACCATCCACAAAACTTTCAAACTTTAAAGCCTAGAAAATTGAAGTCCATATCTTCTTCTAGGAAGTGTCTGACATCTTTTATGAAAAAAGCGTATTTTGATGTTAATGGACATTAAAATATTAAAAAACAAAAGAAGCCATCTCTTCTGATACATTTTGGGGTGTACCACCACCCCTGTCGGGGGTACCGATAAGAAAGTTGACTTTTAGAGTAAAGAAAAGATGCAGTGAAAAAAAAAATTAATTACCGTTTTTCAAATTTTGCTTTTTTTAAACATTGTCCGCTATGTATGATTGGCCTTCATTTCTTTAAGCTAACACTTTAATACAACCATCATAGTTTTTTAACATCCTGACAAACCCCTCAAAAACTGTTGTAAAAAGAAAAATTAGTACCCCAAATGATACCATTTTTCTTATTCTGAACTATATGTTTAAATTAATGTACAATTTTAGGCACGATACACTTAAGACACGGTATGTCAACGTGCATCCATATATAACGGGGGTGACGTGATTGTCACTTCTCGCTTTCCGTGACGTCATGTAGATGACAAAATAGCGAATTTGGCATGCAGCTAATGTTGAATGATGCTTCCGTGATTGGCGATAAGTGTCCAAGGAATTAACATATTAACTTGAAATTTTGCAGAAATATACGCTTGAGTATACTAAAAAAACTTGGAAAAATTGGACCAGATCAGAAAAATGCAAGTGCCTCATTTTGGGGCACTTTTGCACTTTCAACAAGGTTTTAAGTCATTAATTTAAAACTAGCCAAAAGATTTAAACCAAATTTTAAACAATTGTAGGCCAAAACATTCGCCTATGAAACTGAAAAAAAATTTTGATCAATTTCACTATTTAAGATTATAAAAATTTTGCATATTTTTCGAAAAATCCTCATCTAAATACTAGTAAATACTCATATTAAACGCTGGCTGAGCGGCTATTGAGCAAACGGCTACAATGGTTTAAAATTTGGTTTAAATCGATTTGCTATTGCGAACTATAAAGTAATAACTTGAAACATTGTTTAGAAAAGCCCCAAAATGAGACATTTTTTATGATCTGGCCCAATTACCCAATACATAACGTAATGTGCAGCGAAAACGCGTTTTAATCTGCATGGCATACCGTGTATTGATGGATCGTGGTTTTAGGTATAAATTTCTTTCTATTAGCGTGAGGAATCTACTCAGTACTCACCACAAACACTAGATTTTTTCAATTGTTAAAATTATTTTTTTGTGATACAATTACTAATAGATGTGCCAATGTTAATCAAATCTGACAGCTAGAAAGGCACTCTCTCAAAAAATATATTTTTTGATTTATTTTCTCTAAAATGTTCGTCTTTAGGGAAATAAATAAACTTAGTTACTGTTTTTTTAGTGTGGAAAGTGAAAGCAATGCTAAAAAGTGTGACTTTCCACACTAAAATCAAACAAAAACAGTGCGAAAAGTAAGTACTTTTCGCACAAAAGTAGAAAAAAGATTTTCCAGCGTCATGAAATAACTCAGCAGGTAAACCATACTACACTACGCACACGCTTATTTTTTTTTTTAAATTTTGTTTACGCAATAATTTTTTGTTTGTTTTTTTGACAGCGTCCATTTGCAATTTTAAACCTTCACCAGCTGTAGTGCATATTTTCGAAAAAACAAAATAACGTCATTCAAAAGGCCCTCGAACCCTAAAGCGTGGAAGTATATAGCCAATAATTTAGATTTAACTTTATTTGTCAATAAGGAAAAAAATCATTGGTAAGATATTTATTGCTTTAGGCCAAAACGTCATCTGGATTAGGCTTCAAGCGATCGCCGTTGAAACCCACGAAAAAAATGGGAAAAGGTCGAGCGAATGTTCCTATCGACAGAAAAGAAAATCTAGTTTGCCACTATAATCCTTTGAACCAACCATCGAGCTCGAAATCCTCGTTGAAGTTAACAAAGCCAATGAAAGCAAAAAGTCGCAAAGATTTGTCTTTAAAAACAAAAAACGTGGCAACTAGTACCGAGAAAATTATCAAAAACAAAAAACCTCCGAACAATATCGTCCAAAATCGGAGTAGAAACGAATCCAACAAGAAAACTGATCAGGACAAGTCAGGTTCTGAAGTAAGACTGCAAGAAATTTGTTTTATCAAGTCGACAGAAGGCAAAACAATGATAGCAAAATACAAAAACAATAAAGAAGGCGAAAACTTTGACGACAGTCTGATCGTATCCTGGGATGCTCCGACGTCAAAAGCAACGGTTTTTACGCACAAGTCTGCACCTCCTGTCACCAGGTTTCTCTTCAATAAGTCTCCCTCAGAACCGGGTACGAGCAAACAGTCAGGGACGTTTCGGGTGCACAGTTTTGCGAAGGCCACTCTTAAAAGTAAATTGAAAAAAACCGCTCTTAGAAGATTGGCCAGCACCACGGATATAACGAAGTCAGAAAAAAAGAAAAAACGCAAATTGAGGTTGAAGCCGACTTTGGCTTAAATTTCCTCGTCGGCGTTGTTCATAAATAAATTGGTAAAATTCACTAATCAAATGTTTTTGGGAATTGTTGTGGTCAAAATTATAATTACTTTCGAAATTAGTGGTCTAGTCTACTTTATAGCCCAGTGCAGATATCTTTTGGAAAGGAAAAAATTAGAAAAAACTTTATCCCAGCCAATAGGAAAATAAAATTAGAATCGATCCGAGTTATAGAGGTAAACTGGAGTAAGCTTTTAGCCGTGAATAATGGTTATTCGTTGAGTGGCCTGTGGTATCCCGTGGGATAGTTGTGGAAGTTTTTTTAAACCACCCCCTAGATCGATAATCACACAACTTTAAGTTGCCGGGTGTTTGCCTCCATTTTTTGTAGGAGGGCCGGTGTGACTTCGTAAATCCAAGATGGCGGCTTTTTTTTATGTTTTTATGCTTTTCAAATTTTAGAGTTTCAAGTTTGTAAGTTTAAAAGAAAGAAAAGGTTTCTTGTTACCATTATTGGTAACATTAATTTTTTCTTGAGTCACCCTGTACATAATTTAGTTTTCTACTTTTTAAGCTCTTATTTGTTTATGGTTTTGGTATGTGCAGCAAAAATTGGAGGTAAAATACTTTTTAGCTCACACATATACTATAGTAGTGTGAGCTATGGTGATCCTAATTTTTTCGAGAAAAAAAAAGTTGCTCCGATTTCAACATTTTTTATATATCTTTGCGTTTCAGATGATTTTGAAACTTTTTTGTCGCGCCGTCTGTCTATCTGTATGTCTGTCTGTAACGACCAACGCGCATAACTCAAAAACCGCTTGGCCGATTTTAATAAAATTTGATACCTTGTCTTGGGTCGAGATGGTCCCATTTAAAAATGAACAAAATCCACCGAACACAAGCCAAATAAAAGGGTGGGGGAAGATTTCAAAAATTAGAGTGAATGTGAAAATATGGCGTGTGTGATATCAAACGAAAGGTAATTGAGTCCGGAGTTCAACAAAATACATTTTAGTTTTTGTTTTTTTAAGGGTGGGGGTAGATTTCAAAAATTTGAGTTTAAGTCAAAACATGGCTTGTGTGGTATCAAACAAAAGGTAATTTAGTCTGGAGTTGAATAAGATATATTTTAGTTTTATTAGCTCGCACGTACACTATAAGTATAGTACCTAGTGTGAGCTTAGGGGCCCATATATTGGCAGAGTATTTTTACGTTGTCGTCGGGTAAATATAAGAATAATTAGACCTAAAAAAATTAATATCTTCAAAACTAGACAGAAAAAAAAATACGCACTACGTTAAAAAAAAGTTCTAGTGTAACACTAAGTTACAAAAATATGAAGGTAAAGTTTAATTAAAATTCACCGAGCCGTTTTCCAAAAATAACTGAAACTTTAAAAGCAACAAAAAATATATTTTTTTTTTGAAAAGACCTTTTGACTTAACCAAAACCTATTGTATTTTTTTATATATTTAAAATATTCTTTATGCTGTGTTTTAATACAAATTATTTAATAAATTAATTTTTGCCATACTTTATTTGGTTAGAAAAAAATCCGTAATAAAAAAATTTTTATCTATAAAAGTGGTGGCAATCAAAAAACATTTTTTTTCTTTAAATAACGTATAAAACTATTTATTCGTGTCAAAACACAATGTGCTAGTTTTAAAATTCGGTAATATTGCAAAATAGTTTTTTTTAATGTAATAAATTGACAATAATGACATTATAAGTGACTTTGTCTTTAGGCCTTTACTAAGTCATTTTTATACTAACTTATTTTTTTTTCTGTCAAATTGTAAGAGTTTTCATTATTAGAAGATACACAAAAACGACCATTTAACGAACTTTGACCATTTATATCTCAAAAACTATATAGAAATACTTAACTTTATTATTCTACATTTTTTTTAGCCACATACCCTGGTATAACATTCTAAAATATATAACCTGTGTAAACGGGTGCGGTGTTCTTTATGTTTATTTTGTATATATGTACACAGTCTAAAAATAGACGTCTTAACTAAACAAATTGTTTCAAAAAACTGCTTCCAGGACTTGGACATTTTCGGGTGAAAGGGTTAAAATAAATACAGGGTGTTTCCTAATTGAATGTCAATATTTATGGGGGTGATTTTTGGGCCCATTTTAAGAAAAAAACTTCATATGAACATATGTCCTAAACGTCTTACCTTTTGAGATACAGGGTGGTCATATTAACGATATTGTTATGATCATGCAGAGAAACGGTTTTTATTTTTTTAAGCGAAAACCGTGCATCGGATTAAAAAAAATCAAGTGATCAACTTTGGTTAGAAATGATTGGCGATTTTAAAAATAATTTTTATTTCAGGAAAAATCAGTGCCATCAATGTCTGCCAAAATAGACACGTGAAATTACGTCCGAACGCCACTGATGGAAATTTTAAAAAAAAGTGATACATTAAAAAATGCCTCTTGATTCATAGTACAAGTATGACAAATTTCAATAAAATATCTGAAGTGGTATTGTAGATATTAATAATAAATTATTTATTTTTGAAAACTTTACCACCCTGTATCTCAAAAGGTAAGACGTTTAGGACATATGTTCATATGAAGTTTTTTTAAATGGGTCCAAAAATCACCCCCATAAATATTGACATTCAATTAGGAAACACCCTGTATTTATTTTAACCCTTTCACCCGAAAATGAAAAGTCCTGGAAGCAGTTTTTTAAACAATTTGTTTCGTTAAGACGTCTATTTTTAGACGGTGTACATAATTATAGCAAAATAAACCTAAAGAACACCGCACCCGTTTACACAGGTTATATATTTTAGAATGTTGGGGAGGGGGGTATGTGGCTAAAAAAATGTAGATAAGTAAAGTTAAGTATTTCTATATAGTTTTTGAGATATAAATGGTCAAAGTTCGTTAAATGGTCGTTTTTGTGTGTGGTCTAATAATGAAAACTCTTACAATATGAAGAAAAAAAATAAGTTAGTATAAAAATTACTTAGTAAAGGCCTAAACTCACTTATAATGTCATTATTGTCAATTTATTATATAATATACAGGGGATAGGCAAAAAAACTATTTTGCAATATTACCGAATTTTGAAAGTAGCACATTGTGTTTTGGCACGAATAAATGAATATTTTGATCTAAAATTAATTAGAACTTTTTATTACCTATAACTTTTGTATTTAGCTTTTTCCGATAGGAGGTCGAGTTTTGCTGAAAAGCCTTTAACATCCCTAAAAGTTTATCCAATTTCACCTTAATAACTCGAATGTAGTCTAATTTATTTTTCCGGTTGGCTGCAATATATATTCTTTTCCATTGCTTAGTTTTATGCGGTTACTAATTTGTTCCCTTTTTTTGAGAGGTATCTGCACTGACTATTACTTTTTACAACTTAATTAAAATTTATTCAGATATAGTAGCCTGCACTGTGAGCGTAGGGTACTATTTTATCAATATAGGTAGTGACTTTAGTCCCTAACCAGAACTAACCTTGCACAATTTAGGTTTATTGCGTGATGATACTTAAGTTTAAATAAAGAAATATTATGGATAACTTTATAACAAAAACGCAACGCTGATTAAGTTGGCAACCCTGATTAAGCCTCCAACAGCAAGAGTTTAATTAATGTGATGTTTTCGCAAAAATATGTAAAAAAACGCGTTTTTTCTGGTTAGTCTTGCATTTTCAACCTCATTTTAGTTCCGATTTCTAAGGTTATTTAAATTAATTTATTATAATTTGAAGATTGTTGCTATTTCCGGTGCTACCCTAAACAAATTGTCAACGACATGGCATAGACATCACAGCATTGTAATTTATCGTCATAGACTTTAAATTAAAGTCTATGTTTATCTTAATAATAATAATATGAAATAATACACCATATAATAGAGTGTGTTTTTTGACATTTAAAAACTAAAACTTGAGAACTTCCAGAGTTTTCCTGTTTAAAAAAAACTAGACCGAATTATATTAAAGGAAAAAAAATGAAAAAGGGGGCACACACCAAAAGTAAAAAGTTTAGTTTTATTTTATGGTTTTTGAACCGGGTGTCCCAGCCTTCTCTACTTTTGACGTTTGGGGGTTTATAATTTGTGAATGAACAAAATAAGTTTGACATTTGCAAACACAAAAATTCACATAAACTTTTCCTAAAATAATTCTATATATATTTTTTAATTCGATAGATTTTTAGTTAGTTTTCTATTGCCTTTAAGTATATCTTACGATTATAAAGTAAAACTCAAAACATTGTACCATAAGGAATGTGTTACACGTTTTCCTATCCAGCAGTATTATGCATTTTACTTAAAAACCGTTACAGATAAGGAGGCGTTAAATTTGATGTTTTTGAAATAAAAGAGAGATTTGTTTGATTATACAGAATGTTTTCTTTAAGAAAACTAACTATGTTGCCCTTTTTTCATAGTAAAAAATAATTTAAATATAATAATGATCATTTTTTAAAAATTTATACCAGATTTTGTTTAATAAGAAAAAGAATAACAAAGTTGCTGCAGGTTATGTTCATAAAAATCACCCTGTATTAAACTCCTATTTGTTTAAAAATGTATTTTCTCAACAACTTATAAATTACCTGTGAGAATTGTAGGTTTAAAGCAATATAAACTTGCAAATTCAATGTCTTTCAAAAAATGTACTTTTTACTGCTGTTGTGTGCCTCTCGTTTACATTTTTCCTATGCATTATTATAATAACTTAAATTGCAATAGTTAAATAGAATTGAATCAGAGTGATAGTTTTTGTGATTTTTGATCGACTAAAATATATTAGATTTTTATTTATTATTTTGTACAAAAATATGTCCGTTTTTGTTTATATTTTTTGTTGTTGTGAATATATGATTCGTACAGATTTTAGGTTTAAACATGACGAATGGAAATACTTTTTTAGGTGACTGTCACCGTCATGTTGTAATTTTCTCTTTTTATAGACTAAAGAGCATTGGTACTAAACAGCGCAGTATAAAATAATGCCAATACAAAATAGCGTAAAGAAAAAATCGCGCATGGACCAGAACTACCTATAAAGCTTTGACAACAATATTGTGGCTTAGTCATGAAGTTGTAAAAACTTTTAGTCACGTCGATTTTATATTAAAAGGAGACACTTTTTTGCTTGACCAATCCCTAGCTGGCTTCGGTATTTTGTTATTTTTGAATTAACATATTTACGACGTTTGCGCGGTTTTGCCCGTGCACTGTTTTGTGTGCGCCTTTTTTACTATGCGCTATTTATTACCAAGTCGACTAAAGATGTGTTTGCATATGACATGGACTTTTGAATTTCAAATCAATATTTAGGTTTATTAAATAAACATTTTTTAACAAAAATGGACTTTTTACCATTTTTTACCTTCCTAGCCCGAACAAAAGTGATCTTTTGACTACTTTTTATCTTCCTATCGCATAATTTTTATTACATTCAAAATATTGCAAGGAAATTTAACTCCCGAGATATTTACAAAAAAACTTGTTTTACGGATTTGTAAACTTTACATGTAGATAATAGAGAATAATTAAAATACAGCCAGGCTATAATAGTGTCAGATAGTATTCTGACAGTTTTACATTGAAAACTGACAGTTAATCCTTCAAAATTGACATACCAAAGTCAAATTTAAAACTTTCGTCGTTTATTTTCCATGAATAAAAGAAGGCACTATTTATTCCGGTTCACATAGTAAACAAAAGCCGTATGTTAAAAGATCAAAGCTGATATTACAATGTGAAGGTGTCAAAATAGTGCGTGGCGCATTGACGTATTAACCGTAATACGTTAATGGCCTGGCGCTATTATAGCCTGGCTTTATTTCAATAATTCTCTATTAAGCTATAGGGACCGCACGACTGCTTATCGTATTATCTTTTTGTTGAGACGAAATCTTCCCATAAGTTTATGCGCCGGTATTAAGGACCCTCATCGTAACTCTAATGATAAGTGTCCTTTTAGTTGGTGTGGGTTAAAGACCTAACATTGTAATGAACGTTGTAAACAATTTATTAAAAAATCTGGTTATTTACATTTTGCGAAAAGGCACATTTAAAAATATTATTATTATAAAAAATATCACTTTTTTAATCGAGAAAGATTTTTGTTCAAAAATTGCACTTGTTTAGTGGGAAACCTATACATAAGAATTTAATAAAAAGTTAAATTATCCGAAATACTTACATATATAAAAATACAAACAAAATTTTAATATGGCAGTCATCTTAGTAGTACTGCCGTGCAAAGCAAGAACCCTAGTAAGTTCACTTGGGTCCATCGCACCGACTTTTTTTCCGTTTCTTAGCCTAAAGAATAACTGGAGAGCATTACTGGAAAAGGAGCCAAGCGCCAAAACCCAAATTTTGCATTATAAGCGCCTTCAATAAAAACAAAACAAAATTCTGCCAAAACTTTTAAAGGGTATAATTAATTAGGAGTACTCTATTCAGAGTATATCAAAACATAATTTGATTCTCTTTTAAACGATTTACAATTTAATCTTAACTTTAACTCCGATTTTCCCAAAATATAAAAAATGGCTGTTGGCTCCTTTTCCAGAAATGCCCTCCAACTTATTTCGTAAAATTTCGTTGCACCGAAATTAAAGGCAGACTTATTCCTTCCTTAATGTTGTTAAAATTAAGTCACCTTTTTGTGTGACTTTACTATTCCTTAAGAGCTGCTTAAAGATAAGATGCTGGTCACATAATGTTACCTACAAATGAGCAGTGTTGTAATTAAAGTGAAGGTGTCTTTTTGTGATTTGTGAGTAAACGTTTTTTTAAAATAAAAACTATAGAAAAAATCTTAAAATAAATAAAAATGATTTTGCAAAACTTTATTGCAAAAGAGGCTAGATTTTGGTTCTTCTGGCACAATGTTTTTGTGAAAAAATATACCTATGTATGTCGATACAAAAAAATTTGTAATGAAGAAAAATATTTTAAATAAAGTTGTCTCTTCTACTTTTGATTACAGTATTTTCGTCTGATTTTCGGGTTAACTGTTCTTCACAGCCTGGTAGGTACAGCGCTAAGGGTAGGATAGGACTGACCAGTGTAAGAAAACCCTTGCATTTAAATTAAACTGCACTGCATGATGTAACAAGACGATTTTCCTTTCTGCCTTTACCCTAATTTTATTATAATTTTTAGTCCTTTGGTTGTACCGACGAGGACACCCAATTTCCACAAAATCGAGTATCACCATATCGATTTTATCATCTTCCAAATATTCTTCCAAAAATTCAAGAACTCTAATTTTTTTAAAGGCGGCTGACCCAGAAAAATTGATGGCTTTTGACAAAATTATTTTGGAAAGTACTGGGTGTTGTTGTTGTTTCTCCATAGTTTAAAAATTTGGTTGGTTTAAACAGCGGCGTTGCCTGATTGAGTCACAAGGGGGTCGCATCTTAACAAAGGAGAGGAGATTTTTGCTCGGTGCAACAAATTTAAAAATAGGGTATGCTTAAAATTAAAGCAATCCATAGTTAAGAAAGGAAATTTTAAAAGTCGGTGCGATGGGCCCTTAGGTACTTAAAAAATAAGATTTGTATACTTTTGGAATCGTCGTAAAAAACTACATCAGGTGGTTTTTTTTAATAAAAAAATATGTCAAAAATATAAATAAATGAGACGCTCAAAATAAGTTGAAATTTTTTTTTAAACTATAGTTTGGCGACTTACTAAGTTTTTGCATTGTCTGGCAAAGTAGGCAATAAATCATTTTAATGCAAAAAAATCCTAAAAATAACTAATAATATAATTTATAGTAATTATAAAACCACAACCATTTCTATTTTAAATCGGCAAAAAGCTAGTGTCAAAATATGTTAGGTACTGTAAATCATACCTAAGGCTAAAAACTTTAATCACAGATTTTTAGTATGGACGGACTTAATTAACATCAAGTTTTTGTTGAAACCTGTGTAGGTATTTTTAAATTATGGAGAAACGATAAATCTTTCTCGAATACACGCATCCAATTGTTCTATGTATGTAATTGACCTAACTTTTTTCATCGAAAATAATATCATATGTGTTAGAACTGAGAGAAGTTTAGCAGATGTGTATATTCGATGGAAATTTTCAATTTCTCTCTAATTTAAAGAATAGATACACAGATGGGTTTCCATACTTGTTTCAACAAAACGTTAAAGAATATACATATAAAACTTATAGTAACTAAACATAATTCGTTTACTTACTGACCAAAATACAATTTTCTCAATTTTATACTACAACCGTGCTTCATTAATTTTGTTGACAATTTTTTTTTACTTTTGAATTAAGCAACTTTGTTTTAACTCTGTAAGGCCTTTGTTCAAAAGCGCTTGCAAACGCAGTCATATACATAATTTTCTTTACCTAAGGTTGTCCTAACCTTGAAAGATGATATTGTCAAAAAAGTGAGATAAAAACTACTGTCATTTATTTTTAGGGCCCTAAAAATAGTCTAAGATATTTAAAACCACAAACGTGAAGATTTTATAATTTTTACCTTTCGACTCATTGACTAGTTTTGAATATGTACCGATATTCACCACGAATGTGACGTACAAGCTTAACCCTTTCCGGACGGCGCTCCTTCTCAACTTTTTGGCACACGGACAGGAGTTTTTGCAGTGGCAAACAGGCGACTGTCGTAAATAGACGACATTATAGAGAAAAATTACTCTTTTAAAAAGTAACTTTAAAATACAAAAACTGAAGATATTTATTTAAATGAAGTTTTGATTGAGCTTAGAGATAAAGTAAACTCAACAAAATTATTGAAAAAATAGGCACATATTTTTATTATAGCTAGACGACTAACTGAAAAAGTATCTTTATTAGAGATAAAGTAAACTCAAGAAACCCTACAAAATATAGGTACATATTCTTATTGTAATCTACTAATAACACAAATATTTTTATTCTATACACAGGTAGCCAGACACGACCGTTATTACTTTACACGACTTTGCCACGTTGCCGGTTGTCGCTAGTAGGCGACGGCGTCGTGAATAGACGACGCTCGTCCTTCTGACAAGCAAACACTGTGTAAACGTTTCGACACCCGCCCGTGTGCCAAGGCAAAAAAATATATGCCTCCAATATATAAAATGAACAGGTGTCGTCAATAGGCAACCGCCGTCCGTCTTCCAAAAAAGTTACTGTCGTTAAGGGTACGGCAGCCGTCCGGAAAGGGTTAAGGAAAAATAAAATAATGTTAGCGAAATAAATTATTTAAAAAAAGGTCAGTCTTATTTAAATGAAAAATAAAATATTTGTGATACATTACCTCCAATATTTCAGATTTTGTGTCCTGGTTGGTGAGATCTACTGAGACATTTTTTTTAATATTGGTTTACCGCATACAAAAATCAAATACTCACCTAATGTGTATACGTATTTTAAAAACAAAAATGTAATTGTCCTTTTGTCTTTAAAATATAACGTTTTTCATGAATTACTCCTACACTATCATCACGGGCCCAAAAAAAAGATGACAGTAAGATGAAAACAGTAGATCGATCACTTAATAATAAAGATCGATGTATCGATCTTTATTATTAACTGAGTTTCCTGTATAATTCCACAAAAATGGGACGCTGTCCCGGCATGTTTAGAAAAAATAATAATGAAAGATGATAATGCGCTTTTTTGTTACTTCGCTCTTTAGAATTTCTCAAAACCAATCTGAATAATTTAAGACATTAGTGGATTAAGGTATTAAGTCACATTTTTTCTTAAATTGACGAATGACACAAGTAAGGCTAAATTTTCATACTGGAGTTGATTTTTGCATATATCTCTGTAAATGGCTAAAAATTACCGATGCTCTGAAAATCACACAACGGTGAGAAGTGAATTCAATTTAATTTTTAATTTAAAGCAATGGCTAGAGAAGGTATTATTTTCGACAAAAATTTTTCTTTTGAGATAACGCCAAAAATGTGTTATTTGGATGTATTTTGACCTATCCTAGCAATATCGTCGTGATGTCTGTCTGTGTGTGTATGTGTATATTATTTCTGTCCGTAACACGATAGCTCCTAAACCGCTGAACCGATTTTCATAAAATGTTCAGGTAAAATAGTGTTCGACACTCTTACGAGATTTTGTTTTGGTCAAAATCCATTAATGCTAATGACAGTTTTTTGACAATTAAAAACTTAAAAAAATGCTTTTTTAACGGAGCATCATATCAATACACTGTTTTCGGAATATAGTAAGACTTTATTTTACTCAATAATTCGTGTTATAACAAAAAACTTCGTAGGAGCTTAAGTTTCTGAGATATTTACAAAAAACTGTTTTCAATGCTAATATATTATCATGGCTTCGCTTGAGGTGTGATAATAGGCTAGCTAGGAAGGTGGCAGATCTAAGGTCACTCATCGTAAATGATGAGTGTCCTTAGTCAGATCCGCCATGGATCCATTTATTTTTTAATAAAACCGATTACTAATATGTTGAATATAATAAAAAAACTTTTTGAGGCTCATAGTGAAAACTTATAATAAGAAAATAAAATTAAAACATTTTATTAATCAAATAAGTTCTGATTTAAACCCGTATTTTTATGTTTCTCGGACCTGACACCTTAATCCACGATAATGTTTATATCTTTCAATATTAATTTTGATTGACTCCATCAATTAATCAATTTCTAGACCTCAACTCTAGAATCAATTTTAGTATATTGCACTTTTCTTGAAATCGATTCCAAAAATGGCGACAACTTTGATCTCACACCCTTGTGTTTCAGATAGACATAAGCTGCCAACAATGTTAAAAATATAAAAACTAAAATTACTAATAATACTGTTAAAGCATACGACATTCGAGCCTGTTTTGTTTCTACTAGCGTTTGTACATTTAGAAAATACCTATTACCATGTTTTATCTGGATACATTTTAACTCATTTAAAAATCGGACTTTAACTTTAGTTTTCGTTGCCCAAATATAAAAATTTTTCGTTACGGCGTCGCATTTAAACGGATTGTCATTCACCAAAATTTTTAACTCATCAGATCTATTTGGCAACTCTGCCAGAGCAGTAAACATGTCAAGATCTTTCTGATAAAATCTAGATATGTTATTTCTCTCTAAATCTAAATATCTCAGTTTTTTCAGGCAGAATATGTTGAAGTTTAAACCAGGAATGTTGTTTTCACCTAAATGTAAATCGTGTAGATTCGGGAGATCGCAAAATACTTGTTCGTCTTTAAAAGCTTTAATCTCGTTTTGTTCCAAATGCAATTTATAAAGTTTCGTTAGATTGCTATTAACAAAAATGTCATGCAAATCATCAGCCAATTGGGAACCCGTGTTATCGGCGAACGCATTGGTCAAATGCAGTTCTTGCAAATTTTCGAAATTCGAAAATACCCTAGGATGATGGAAATTTTTGTCATCCTCTTCGGCTATTGAAATATTATTGTGATTCAGAGTTAATCTTTCTACATTTTGAACATGGTGAAAGGTTTTCCCTCTGATTTCCCTGATGCCATTGTTACTAAAATCAATTATTTTCAGGCGACTTAAATACGCGTTCTCTCCAAATATATTTGACGGTAACATGTTTAAATGATTTCCTGTGAAAATTAACATTTCAGTTTCCTCTGGTAATGCCATCAACATGTCAGTGTTTGTAAACCCTTGATTAGTACAATTGACAACAAACCTTGTTGCATAATCAACGAACTGTGCACCGCAAAAGCAGTTTTCTAGCAGCTTGTTGCCACATTTGTTGAATCCCGACTGCACCACTGTGATGCTCAGAAGTAATAGTAAAGGGGTGATGTTCATCATTCTAAAAAAATAAACTTAATATAATAGAGTTACTAATAGCCAGGGAGCAAACAAAATTTTTACAGTTTATGCAAAGTTTTCCCACATTCTGAGGTAGTTGTGGCGCCGTAGACCAAAAAAATACAGTTTTATTATACGAATTTATGTGGCGCAGGCACAAAATGTTGCATTTTTTGCAAAAATGTAATTACCCTACTTGTATACACCAGTTTGAACCCAACTGACATTTTTAGGGATAAAACTTGGCAAAAATGCAAGGACGGCCTATCTTCTTTGTCTTGTGTCGTTCACACCTACTCGTCACGCGTAGATCGGGGTTTTTAATCTGTAGATATTATTTGTAAGGGATGAAAATAATGCAAGGAACAAGAATTTCCAATACTTATGCCAATAGTTTGGGATTCTTCAACTCGGTATGTGGGCATTGGGAACAGCGGGTAGGGTTTTTACGCAGGATGTTTATTCTTGACTGTCCGTGAGGGGGTAGGGGACAATTCGCCGCGGGAACAATTCGCCGCCGACCGATTTGCCGCTTGACTTCATATAATATATTTGTTTATTTGTTTGGTTATAAATTTTTTCAAACTTTTCCAACTAGGCATTTGGTGGTTAGTATAGAATTCAACATTTTTTTTAATACAAAAACATCCATTGTCTTTATTTATTTTAAAACACGACGTTTCGGTCAGTAAGTATCTCTAACTGTTATCAAGTGTAAACTAAACAATCTAGTCTTTAGGCTACTAGTTATACTACTTGGTGTGCAGTCAGGTGTGACGACCCGCCCCCTTTTTTAATCCTAAGACGCCTATTTTCCTTAAGGAGTGGTTTCTATATGTTTGGTATGTCCGTGCTTGATTGACTGAAAACTTCTTTATTCTGCATTATAAATGCAGCTTCTTCAAAGTCCTGTAGATGCGTCCTTCTATGGTGGTGGTTGGATCTTTGGGTAGTTGCTTGTAGTCTCCTTTCTGCAGAACTTCTTGGATCTTTTTGTCGTAGGTCTCGACATCTATGATCACCGTCGCGTTTCCTTTGTCGGCCGGTAGAATCTTGATTGATTTGTCAGCCTGCAGGTTCTTGATTGCCCGTTGTTCTTGACTGGTGATGTTTGTCTTTTGTTGTTTCTTTCTTTCCAACGTTGTTCTTACTTTATGGCGAAACTCATCAGCTTCGGGTTGAGGTAGACTAACGGTTTCTATTGCCGCAATAATTTCCAGTGCCGGTGTCTGTGCCGGTGCAAAGTCCCTTACTGAGTACCAATTCTTCGTTGGTGCTCAGAGTCCTTTTGGAGATGTTCACTATAGTGCTTGGTGTCGTTGAGTCTGTTCTATCTTGAGTACGTGTTTGTAGTTTCTTAAGTTTTTCTCGGTAAGTTGATCTTATCTTCTGTCGTTCTTTGTTGCACGTACTGTCAATTTTACTCAGTATCGGTTCGTAGTCTTCCTCCCATGTGTGTCGTCTAATTTCGTCAAAGCGCTCCTCCATTTCGGTGTTGAAGTTGGCTTTTCTCCATCGATGATAACTGATTTGAGATCGGATTAGTGCTTGGCTGGTCCTCTCTAAGATCTTCGTTCTCACTCCCGGAAAGTGGGCTTTTTGGAGGAAACCAATCGGAATGACACCACTGTCGCGCGCCTCGCACAAGAATGAAATGTGTTCTTGTTCCTTTATCACTTTAATTTTGGTCTTCTCGTAGCCTCTGAATAGATTGTTGACTCCAGGTCCGTACCGTTCTTCAACTCTTTGTTTGAAACTCGTAGACAATGATTGTGTAGTAATAATAATGTCTTTATTTATTTTAAAACACGACGTTTCGGTCAGTAAGTATCTCTAACCGTTATCAAGTGTAAACTAAACAATCTAGTCTTTAGGCTACTACTTATACTACTTGGTGTGCAGTCAGGTGTGACGACCGCCCCCTTTTTTAATCCTAAGACGCCTGTTTTCCTTAAGGAGTGGTTTCCATATGTTTGGTATGTCCATGCTTGGTTGACTGAAAACTTCTTTATTCTGCATTATAAATGCAGCTTCAATAAACTTTCGTTTTCGCCAATGCGACTCCTTATGTAAAACTTTAGCTTCTGACCAGTGAATCCTGTGATCATTTGACCATGCATGATCTGCTAAACCGGATTTTTCAATATCCCCTAATTGGGTACTTTTTAGATGTTTATTTACTCTAACCTGAAGAAGGCGTTTCGTTTCACCTACATATGATTGACCACACTCACACGGGATTTGATAAATACATTCCTTATTATTTGAGGGATTGTCTGGTTTTGTTTTAGTTACAAAACTTCTTATCGTATTTCCCGAAGAAAATACTGTTTTTATATTATAGTGTTTAGCTATTCGTCTTATGTTTTCTGAAAACCCTTGAACATATGGAATGTTAATAACACCTAACGGATTATTATTTTGAGAATTTGGTACATTTAGTTTGTTTTTAATTTTAAATATCGTTGAGTTTATTAATTTCTCGGAATAACCATTCTGTTCTAAGTCCTTTTTAATGTTGTTAATTTCTGTGGTTAATTCTTCATTATTACTACAAATATTTATGGCTCTTAAATACAAACTTCTTATAACTCCTTGTTTTGTAGCAACAGAATGATTAGACTTAAAATTTAGGTACTGTCCCGTGTGTTTAGGTTTCCTATATACAGTGGTTTGAATGTTTCTGTCTGATCGTTTGACAAGAACATCCAAAAAAGGTAAGGCCGAATCTTTTTCAATTTCCATGGTGCACTTGATTGTTGGTCGAATACCGTTTAAATGGTGTAGAAAATTCTGTAGTTCATCTTCATTTTCCGGCCATATAATAAATGTGTCATCCATGTATCGTAGCCATAGTTTTGGTTTGACTCTTGCTGTGTTGATCGCATGGTCCTCGAACCACTCCATGTAGATGTTGTCTACCACTGGCGAAAGAGATGAACCCATTGGGAGTCCATCATTTTGCGCGTAAAACTTATCTTTCACTTGAAAGTAAGAGTTACGGAGACAGAGCTCCAAAAGATCCATCACCCCCTCCACCGATAGCGTTGTTCTTTCGTGAAGTGTATCATCAGTTTCTAATTTGTTTTTGATGATACTGAGTGACTCATTTATTGGCACGTTGGTGTAGATACTTTCTACATCAAAACTTACAAATCTATCGCCCGGGTCTAGTTCGATACCTTTTAAAACCTCGACAAAATGTTCCGAGTTTTTGACAAAAGATTCGGACTTACCCTGTAGTGGTTGAATTATGTCCAACAAAAACCTCGACAAAGTGCTGGTCGGTGAGTCCCTGGAGCTGGTGATTGGTCGCAGTGGTATATCCTTCTTATGGATCTTTGGTAATCCATAAAAATGTGGTGCCTTACTGTGGTGTGGAGTCAGGCGGGATCTAACAGCGTCCGAGATATTTTCAGCATACTTCTTCAAAGTCCTGTAGATGCGTCCTTCTATGGTGGTGGTTGGATCTTTGGGTAGTTGCTTGTAGTCTCCTTTCTCCAGAACTTCTTGGATCTTTTTGTCGTAGGTCTCGACATCTATGATCACCGTCGCGTTTCCTTTGTCGGCCGGTAGAATCTTGATTGATTTGTCAGCCTGCAGGTTCTTGATTGCCCGTTGTTCTTGACTGGTGATGTTTGTCTTTTGTTGTTTCTTTCTTTCCAACGTTGTTCTTACTTTATGGCAAAACTCATCAGCTTCGGGTTGAGGTAGACTAACGGTTTTTATTGCCGCAATAATTTCCAGTGTCGGTGTCTGTGCCGGTGCAATGGCGAACTTAAGTCCCTTACTGAGTACCAATTCTTCGTTGGTGCTCAGAGTCCTTTTGGAGATGTTCACTATAGTGCTTGGTGTCGTTGAGTCTGTTCTATCTTGAGTACGTGTTTGTAGTTTCTTAAGTTTTTCTCGGTGAGTTTATCTTATCTTCTGTCGTTCTCTGTTGCATGGTCAAATGATCACAGGATTCACTGGTCAGAAGCTAAAGTTTTACATAAGGAGTCGCATTGGCGGAAACGAAAGTTTATTGAAGCTGCATTTATAATGCAGAATAAAGAAGTTTTCAGTCAACCAAGGACATGCATTAATATGCATTAAATTCTGAACTTTGGGGTGTTTCAAGTTGCTGATTATGATTTCTAACTTAAACTTTAAAAAAATCAAAACGGCGGTTCCACAATGGCGCACTTTCTTATTTATAAGCCGATTTGCCTCAAACTTAATACATCGCGGCGCTTAAGGTAACACAATACAATTTTTGACTCAAATTTAAAACCCTGAAAATGACGGATTCAAAATGGCGGATTTCCACAACTTTAAGATCTTTAAGGTCACTAATTATAATAATATTAACCTAAATTTATAAAAATGTAAATGACGGATCCAAAATGGCGGACTTTCCCATTTATGAACCAACATGTAACAAATTCGGAACTTGTAATATTATAAAACAAAAAATCTCGCGACGAATCGGCCGCGGCGAATTGTCCCATCCCCTCCGTGAGGTGAGGTGAGCGAAAAGTTCACTTTCACGGGTGGACTTTAAATACTTTCACTCCCTTTTTACACGGGAAATGAATCCACAGAGGTGAGCGCACTCACCTCACGTCACGGGCCGTCAAGAATAAACGTCCAGGACCTAATAAGTAAGTGGTGAAGTTTTTGCCTTCTAATTTCAATTTTTGAAGGACCACTCAAGAAAGAAAATAGGAGAATTAATTTGGGGCTATATGGGAACGTGTCTAGGTTGGAATAAAAGAGAACAAATAGCGAGACAATGAAAAACCATTAATCGAAAGTGACTTGTCCGACGATGTTCAATGCCCGTGCCGTGGCTGGCCAGCACAGTTTTTCCCAGTAGCTTCTATCTCCACCATAAAGCTAAATTATAACTGGAGCGAAAACACTAATTTCTAAATTTCTGACTCTATTTTAGTGGTTTTAACGGTAATTATTGTTTAATCTAAGCGACACGTTTATCATTTAAATATGCAGAGTTTTTTATGTCGTAAAACAAAAACCGATGAGGTCGATTGTTAGGGAACGTCCTTAAACGCAAAAATTCAGGATTTTTGACCACCCCTACCCCCTCGTAACGCTATAATAAGCGCAAGATTTGAATATTAAGAAAAATATCCTATTGGACTAGTATAGCCTTACTAAAAACTAGGAAAAATAATTATTAAATTTCTAGAACGCTTTCAAGCGCACAAAGTGGATTCCAAAAATAAATAAAAATTAAATTTCTGTAATTGTTAGAGCAAAATATTATTTACAAGAGAAAACAAGTTGTGGAACTTGTTCAGTAAGTGACCTAATCAATCCCAGGATTCCAAGTTCAAAGCCCCGCCTAAATAATATTAACTATTTACAAATACAGCCTTCTTTTAATCATCTAATACAAAATAGGCAAAGAACCCGCCTTGGTGCCAAATGGCGCTAATATCCTAAAAATGACTCGAATCTAGGGAAGTTTTTGCGACATTATTTACGAGTGCGAGTGTACTATGACACACGGAAGTACCACTTGCAAATTTCTGTGGTGCATGCAAAGCAGAAACCTAGTAAGTCAAAAACTAGTGTTTTGGGAAATACAGTTTGAAGTTTATTTAACTACATAGTTTCAAGTTTCTTTATTGGTGTTATTGTGCTAAAGCACTTACACAAGTCAAACCAAACCAAAAACAAAACGAAAAAAACATACTAACTATAGTTTATTTAACTACATCATAACTTCCTTGTTTTTCAAGATAGCCATTCTAGAAAAACTGCGTGGGGCCGTATTTTACGGCGATTTCAATAATATAAAAATCTCATTTTCGAGTAAGTCAAGTTACTAGGTTTTTGCTTTGCATGGCAGAGTTATGCTTAAAATATTTACCCCCGTTAAAGTATCACTCCAGATTGAAGTGATGTCAGGGGCTATCAGTTTTTTTTACTTAGCTCTGTTCAACGTTTTTAAAATATCTCAACAAAAATTCTGGCAGCACTTTTAGTTCTTTCAAATTTGTTTTGTTTTTTGAGTTCAACAATATTAGTTATAGTTGTATTTTAAAAAAAGTTCAAACATGGTTCAAACTCTTACAAAAATATTCTTATAGTTAATGAATTTTAATAAAACTCCCATCTAACTAAGCCTACCACATTTTTTTCTGATTCTTGTTTAAATCGATTTGATAGTTTTATAGCTTTGATGATGCATATAAAGTATAATCAGTTTTTGTGTTTTTAATAAATACATATCTCCAAAACTAAAGCTTTGGCAACATTTTAAGATACAGAGTGTTTCTGAGGGGTGAACAACTAATTAAAAATTGCTACACTGCCTGACAGTACTTGCTAATAAATAATGTAAGACTTAAGGGGGAAGGGGGGTTTGAGCCTTGTGTTACATGCATTGTTTTTTAATGTGTTTTTTCTTAGACAGGAGGGAGGGGGTCAAAAATCCTGATGTTATGTAATTCCAAGGCAAAAAGTTTGAAGCCTAACTGAAGTGACCAAGCTACAATTTGCTGAATGATAAACAGGCACTTTATTTATGTGGTTTAGGGGCCATTTTTAAACTATGTAAGTACCAACTAAGTGGTGGTGAATGGGTTTACCCTTGCATTACTACACTCTTAGAAAACTGGTTCAATGTTCAAAGATTACACTCAATGTTTCTTTATTAAAAATGTGTTAGGAGGGGGGGCGTCAAGGTTAAAAATTCTGAAATTTTGTTTTAGATAATTTATGAATGTTCCTATAGGTAGGTATATATTATCACCTGTATGATCTTTAGAAACAGAAACTTAGATATTGATAATTATAAAAAACCATGGGATTCACTAGTTCAACATAACATATATTTTATAGAAGTTTTATATGTGATTTTATTAGAAATTTAGTGCCTAGTTATATATCACAGATCTTTTCTACAAAGGAAAACCATATATCCATCCATAGTTGTATGCATTTTTTACACTAGGAGATTTCAAAAACTAAAAAAGATAGAAACAAGTGAAGAATAGCTTAGCAAAGATGATGAAAAATACCTTTCATTGGAGGCAGCAAAGCTAAAACTGTATGAGAGGACCACCAATCTAGAATCATACAGTGGTATACACCCAATTTACTAGTGCCATTTGATTTTTGAGACAGAGATTGAAAGCAAGCAGGACTCTTTGTATGTCTCTCACATAATCCTTTACAAGAAATTATTGAGTACTGCACTGTATGTACCTAGCTGGGTGGTCCTTTCTGTATTTGCTCATATATGGTTTTCTCTTTTTAGGCAAGAGATTACCAAACAAAGCAACAAAATTATTCCTGCAAAAAAGATATTGGTTCTAAGCTTAGTTTAACATGACCTACACATAAATCAAGTGTTAGTAAATTTATAAGAATCCAATATTTCACTAAGAGCAGGTTCAGTCAAGAAAGTAATGTGCATAACTTATAAATATTGTGGTTAATTTTAAATCACTGTCTTCATCCTGCACATAGCAGGGTAGGGTGACAGACTGCCTTGAACAGGAAAAGAGCAGTGCAAGTGAACTTATTATGAGTTATTTGCATTTTTAATTTATTTCTTCCTTACTAGCTAGTTAGGATTTAGTATTTAGTTAAAGCAGTTAATTTAAAACTATGCAAAGCAAAATCAAATATGAAAACGCCCAACAAGTTATTAAACAAATATAACAAATGACATCATTCCTATAGCCTCAGGAAAAACAACTAAAGAAACAATAAAACTTACCCACTTTTCTTCTTATTCCAAATGTATACTTAAAACAATAACAAGCAAACTAGTTTTTCTATATGAGGAAATTACAAATTTCCTTAAAAAATGCTAAAACTTCCCATTATTCATTAGGGATTTCCAAAGGGAAGGAAGGGAAGATTGATGGTACCTCTTTGATAAAGAGAAAGGAAGAACAAGAACAAAACAAGAGTGAAGTTAGCAATAAACAAACCAGTTTTTTTGAATGCTGGATGGCCAATAGGTGCGTAATAATTAAATGTCGCCGCGCCGCAACGTTCCACGGGTGGATCCACTCCACGGAACGGTTCATTCACGTACAAATTCAATAAATCTATACATGATGCCTCACATATCTAGGAACCAACAAAAACAAGAACCGTTGAAAATAATGGACAAACGCGAGTCTGCCTAAACCTTTTACTTTTCCGTTATAGCGTTTTACTCAGAAAAACTTTGAGGGGTCGTGGAGAAGGTATCAAAAGTAGACAAAAAGTAAGAATAAATTTAACTTTAAAGAATGGGAGTAAACCAACGTCAAACAGTTTTCTGATTTTTATAACTTTGTTAAATTAAAATTATTTTTGACGGTTTACGATTAAAGTAGAGTTTATACAGCAACATGGCATGACATAAGACATAGCATGACATAACATAACAGAGTTGAGCTTATGACAAACCCTGTTGGTGTTTATACAGAAAAATAACATGACATAACATTACATGACATAACATGAGACATAAAAAGATGCCCAACTTTTATCTTTTTATGTCATGTCTTGTGTGAAATTACATTACGCGCATGATCGCGACGTCATTTGTTTACGATTTTTTACCATAACCCTACTTTTATATTGTGTTTGGATAGTTTTGATGTGGTTTTTTTGTTTAAAAAAGAAATAAGTATGCAAAAAAGGTAAGCAAAACGTCAGATATTTAAGTACATATAAGTAGGTAGCCTTTTTTCATTCATTTTTGTTGCAGGTAATTGGGGCTCCCCTAATACATGTGATGATGGCCCTTTGGTTAGTTTAAGTGATGTATATACTTGTTTTAGATGGATGAAGAAGTACAGCTTCTAGTTCTCATTGGCCTTGCAGCTAGTGCTATATGTATAACAAGAGTGTGAAAAAGAAGGCACTTTAAAATTCGCCCAATGAATAAGAAGTCCAAGCCATTTTTTTTGACATTCTTATCTTTGTATTACTTGTCGTCCATATTTTCAAAACAACAACAGAAAACTAAATGACAGAAGACAGCTGAAAGTTCCAAAATCACATGAACAAAAGTCAAGCTGTAATTGGACCAAGCTTTATATTATGTCATGTTATGTTTTTTGTATAAACAGCCATTTTTCCTTCTGTAATGTTATGTCATGTCATGCTATGTCTTATGTCATGCCATGTTTCTGTATAAACTCTACTTAACTTAAATGAACCCTACAACTTTTATATTTGAACTTTTTTTCTATCTCTTTGCGTAAGCGCTATAGACCTTATTGGTTAAAACAAGGCTTTGGTTAAAATATAGGGATAACACCCTGCCCATATCTGAAGGCCCCTAATATGTAATTAATAGCCATACTCATAATATTTAATTACTTAATTGTAAAAAAAAACAGATTTTTGTTAATTTAGTATTTTACTCTTTTTTTAAACATACCTTAAAACACAAAGAATATCAATTGTTTGTTATAATTTTGAAGAAGTTAAAACCGATAAAATTGACACATCTTTATCAAAAATATAAATATAATATTGATGAAAAATGTAAAGGGACTTTTTTTCTTCTATTGACGTTTAATTCTACCGTGCACCCTTAAAGTTTGCTGAATCATTTAATTTACACTCTGTATGTACGTATACTTATTTTTTTTTAATATGTGGAAATAAGTTTATTAAAATTGACATTTGGTCGTTGGCACGGTTTTATGAAACAAATTTTCTAAATAAAAATACTATTTTGTACCCAATGAAACTTCCATTTGAACTGGTAACCCTCTAGTAAAGGTACAGTCCAGATTTGGGGCAATACTCCGGTAGCGTCCATAAGCGAGTATTATATTTAAATAATAATATGTAATATGTAGTTATATTTCGGAACGACATTACAAGACAGAAAAATAGTTGATCATGTCAAAATCTTTAACTCAGTTTTGGAATAATCGCGAATCTTGCCTTTTTACTTGGCAGTACATCAGTCACAGCTAGAGTCCCTGTATGTTGACATATTTGGCCAAATATGTCAACATACAGGGACTCTAGTCACAGCCAAAGCACTTTTGATAAAGGACGAAGACCAATCACAAGACCAAATACGTTAGAGCATACACGAATGACAGAGATAGACCAGACATTTACACGGTGGGAGTTTTATTACTAAATTGGCGCAGTATACCGGGTTCATTAACGTAAATTTCGTCTTTCTTCAAAGTTAGCCAGTTTTTTGGTCGAAGTATTTTTAGCCACTCATCAAATAGCTTTGGGTTCCGTTTCGGAAAGCGATGGCGCTTGCTAACATAGTCTTCGCAGCCACGAACACAACATTGTTTTCTTTAAATTTCTTAAGCGACGAATCGCCCTCGGCAAAACCTTCAAAATACCGATTGGTCATAATTTAGCAAAAAACACCATTAAAAATAAGGTAAAAAGTCAAAAAATAACAAAAAATTGCATCCTCAAATGAAAAATGGCATGGAATTACATTACGTGCACCGTCATATTTTTATTTATTTTGCCAATGTCAGTCATAATCAAAAACAAATTGTCAAAATATACCGAGAGTATCGGTTAATGTCCATTGCGACAGCACAGAAGTCTGTACATAATATTTTTATACCAGGGGTGATGGTCTATAATCAGCGCCTCTCGAACTTTGTATTCCGAACTAACGTATACAAGGGGTATGTATATCAGTATTATGACAAGACCGGGGTGCTTTCCTTACTAGAGCCAAGGCCAACACAAAAATAGTCCGTCTTGCTAGCCCTGCTAGAGCATACACAAGACCAATCATACATATCTCAACCACGGATATACAGAACTACGTGATCAGCACCAGTTGCACCTGCCGTTCGAACGTCTGCTGCACTGATAATTTGCGAGCAGCCCCCAAGAAGAACGAATGGGAACCTCGACAACCTAACCTCAAATTCCGCGTCTTTGATTTGCTTCTTGAATTTACAGTTAAAAAAAAATCTAATTAAAAATTCAAACGTTTACGGCAGAGGAAACGAGTTCTTACAATGGAATGCGATCCACCTATTTTCTTAGTTCTTTAGTGTTGTGAATAGATGCACCTAGCCTTTTTTGCGATTTTATTATTATGAATATGGCATTCTTTGCATTGTTTTGAAGTGATTTGCTATTCTTGTTAAAGGTGTAGTTAAACTTTATATATATGGATTAGTTTTATTTGTAGCTCAGCTTAGATGTAGTAACAGTAGTGATTTTTTTACAAGAAAACTGTGGTTTATGTGTGTCTCAGGTTTTACATATGGTTAAGTTACATACAAAAATCAAACTATGTTTTTTCCAACCCTATACAAAAACTAACAAACCTTTTTTTAATAATCCTGTAATGGGACAGTGCTGGTTTTAGTATCTTGGGTCTCTGTATTTGTGTGTACCCAAGATATTACCTATTCTCTGTTCTGGCCAGCAGTTACCTTTTGTCATGCTGATTAAGTAAACAATGGGTTAAGTCAAGGGTTTAGTGGTCTGGAAATGTATTATTTGAGTTCCTGCTTGTAATACAATTTAAACCATTTCTTTTTGAGGTTATAAGTGTGTTACTGTGGTGCAGTTATTACTTTATGCCGAGGGGTGAACAGCTCTCACAATCAGTGTACACATTTCTGACAATCTGTTCACAATCCTTCACAATCTTTACACAATCACCCACAATCTGTCACAATCCTTTACAATCCCTCACAATCTTGCCACAATCCCTCACAATCTTGCCACAATCCCTCACAATCTTAGCAAAAGATTGTGGATTTTCACAATCAGTGTACACATTTTGGGATAGCTGTTCACACCTCTCTTTATGCATAACTTTACTCAACAACTCTCCTTTGAGGATGATGTCCCATTTTTCATGAAGAAAATGTGGTACTTAGTCTTATGACCAAACCATGTTTTTGTTTTAATTTATCTCAAAACCAAGAAAAATATTATCACAATCCTACTAGCATGCTAAACCCCCATTCAGCCGCCAGTAGCCATTTTGTTTTATTTCATACTATTGTTTTAATAAACTCAACTTGATTTAACTTTAACAACTAAACTAAAGAAAAGTTAGTTGTTAAAGTTTTTTAATAGTTTTTATTTTAAATATTTTATGATTTAGGTTAAGGGGAAAAGATAGTGTGCAACTATGCCAGATTCAGTTGAAGAAAATGTACTTAAGGTGCTGGAGGGACTACCTTTAGAAGGGGTGGAGGCTGAAATTTGTGATTACTCTTTACAGGAGCAGAATGAAGCACTAGAATCCCAAGGTATGCATAATATTTTAGACCAGCAAAAGTACCTAATCCCTTTATTTATCCCTTATTACCCCCTTTTGCATGATGGGTGTACCTACCTACCTTTTGGAAATATTGCCAGACCTCTAGCTTCTGAGATATTTTTAAAAACACAACAATGACTTATCCTATCCAAATGCATTTTTGAAAAATTCAACAAATTGTAATGCTATCAAGAATGCTGTTTACTGAAAAGGTATTGTGTTGTTTCTTATGAAATCAACCAGGGGTTTGGCAGACACCATCTCCAATTTTGTTAATTTTTAATACACTTATTTGGTTCAGACAGTAGCTGAAAAATCAAAATTTTTGGTCCAGTAGTTTGTTTTTAAATTAATTTTTTAAAATTATAAAATTACCAATAGTTGCTTTTACATAAGTATAGAAAAATAAGTTTTTTATTTGTTTGGAAAAACACCATTTTTAATTTTTATCAAAAAATATATAATTTTTTTCAATGTTTTACTAAGACACTCGCCAAATGTCAAGATGGAGAAATGATGGGTTCTATATGAAAAAAAAAAACAATATTCAAACATGTAAAAAATGGTAGCTTTTTGAAGTAAAACACATAAGAATCAAAGATAAATGCTATAATATAGAAAAAAATAATATTTTATAAGTAATAAACATGTTTCTCAAAATTTCAAGTAAATAAAAAAAAATTTAAATTTCTTTTCTTTCCAAAATTTGGGTCAAATCTGACATTTCCTCCTTTGTCAATGTGTAGGTCCAACCTGTATCAGCAATGAGTTGAACTTTTCTTAAAATAATTTTTCTTTCAATAATTAATCTGATTTAGGTTTAGGCTAATAACAAAAGGGTTTGGGTGCAAAAAACTCACTTTTACTTTGTCTTATCTTTTTTGCCTATAATACAAGCCACCCACCAAGTATTGTTATTCTACTGTTACAAATCCAGATTTGATTAGCTTAATTTAAGTTTAGAAATTGAATGAAAATACTATTTAAAATGTTTAAAAGTTTCTGTCTATATAAAAAAACAAAAAATAATTAAATGTTTAGTTTTGTAAAAAACATAAAAATTCAAATTTAGCCTACACTCATCACAAAACTTCATCCTTTTTTTGATGTCTACCTGATTGCACATGGCTTCAGTAACATTTTTAGTAGTTTTTTCTAAATGTTTTCCAGTTTTTAATGCATCACAACATTTACTTGAAAACTTACCATTACCATACACACATATTTTCAGACACTATTTTCCAAAAAAACTTTTGCAAAAATTTAATTTTTTAAAAGTTTTAACACTTTTTTTTTTATTTAGTCGGTTTAGAACGTTTCTCTACGTTATCCGACGCCTATTCTCCACCTCCTTCGATCCTGACAATCATCTTCTGTCAGATTTTTTTGACTCATTGATCTTTGGATTGACTGTTGCCATTCTAGTTTAGGACGCCCTCTTTTTCTGCGCCCTATTGGTTGCCATTCTAGGACCTGCTTTGGTAATCTTTCGTCGTTCATCCGTTGTACATGGCCGTACCATATCAGTTGTCTTTTAGTGATGTAATCCGTTATGCTTCCCTCAATTCCCATTCTTTCTTTTATGATCTCATTTCTTAAGTGATCTGTTCTAGATATTTTCATTGATCTTCTTATTGCATCCATTTCGACACTTTCCATTTTTGTTTTGTATTTTTCTGTTATGTGACATGTCTCTATTCCATACAAACACATATTCACACACCAAAATAGATACACCAATGTCTACTCTTTGAGCTAAAATAAATTAAAAATAAGTTATCCCCTGTGCTTTTTTTATGCAGCATTTTTCCTGCATAAACTTGCATATTGAAAAGATAAGGTCTTTTGGGATAGATGGATCATTCTTAAACTGGACTAAATCATACATATCTGAGCATGAACTTATAGTTAAAATTAATAATTGCTACCTCTCTGAACCATTTGTTGCTGTCACAGGGGTTCCACAGGGTGCGCATCTGGCACCGACACTTTTTAATATGTTTATGAAAGATGTAGTCAATTGTTTTGAGTTTGCTAGTGTAGAAGGTTATGCTGACGACCTAAAAATTTACATTGTTGTTGACAAGGATGAGGTGCCTGTGCAAATGCAGATGGACCTCTGTAGGTTTGCACAGTGGTGCAGTGACAACAGTATGACTTTAAATGCACAGAAGTGTAAGTATATCCAGTTCACTAAAAGTACCTCTCCACAACCCAACAGGTACTATATTCTTGATACAGAAATAGAAAAAGTCAATATAATAAGAGATCTTGGAGTATTTTTTTCATCTGACCTTTCTTTTACAGAACAAATAACAAAAATATGCAATAAAGCTCTCAAGATGCTTGGTTTTATTAAACGACATACAAAAGACTTCACCGACATTGATGCCTTAAAAACTCTTTACTGTAGCTTAGTTCGATCCATTCTTGAAAGTAACTCTTCAGTTTGGTCACCATACTTCTCTACTTACATCACAAAAATTGAAGAAGTTCAAAATAAATTTCTACATTATATTGCGTTTAAACTAAATATTTCATTCGAAAACATTAATTATAGTGAACTTCGCACTCTTCTGAACCTGGAAAAACTAGATCACAGGCGAAAATCATCTGATCAGGTCATAGTCTTCAAACTTATCAACGGCCTTATCGACTGTCCAGAACTTTTCTCTACCTTACGTTTTCATGTACCTCCTCGCACTTTAAGGGAAAATTACACTTTTGAACCAGAACGCCATAGGACCTTGTATGGGCAAAACAATCCAATTAATAGAATGATGCAAAATGCCAATCTTCTACAATTGGACTTCTTCAACACTTCAATTTATACACTCAAAAAACATATTAGAGAACATAGATAGTGGCCTGGTCTGTGAATTTTCTGTTGAGTAGGTATATGACTTTAATTAGTAGGTACCTATTAGGCTGATCAATTATAGAGTAAATATTTGTTTGTAAATATTTGTTTCTAGTCATTAGCAACTGATAATAGGCTTAATTATTTTATAGTATATAAGCAAACCAAAAATTATAACCTTTTAAAAGCTAACCGGGGAAACCCGTCAATAAAACAGTAAAACAGTATATTTCTAAGACTGGACCAATCAGAGAAAATGAGGTGTGGCCTAGCTTTTGTATTCATTTCAAACAGTAATTCACAGGAACGAAATAAGTTTTACAAAAAGGCAAAATCATGTGTCATAAAGTCCTTATTTATTTTTTACTGAACCTTATAATTTTTCCATCTTGAAATTTGTTCAGTATCTCACAAAAATATTGACAAAAAGTAGATAGTTAAGAAAAAATAATAAAAATGGTGTCTAAAAGACAAAAATATATTTTAAAAATTTTCTTCTATTTTATTTTTAAAATGTGTCAGGTGAACACTTTATTTAAAAGCACGCTAAATTTAAAATACCTTTTTAACAAGGTATCATTCATAGATTTCTGTAATGTAGTTTTACAGATATTCCTTTTTTAAATGCCTATATAGGAGCAAAACTTGGTAATTTTTTAATTTTCAAAAATTAATTAAAAAAAAAATACTGGGGCAAAAACTTTCAAAATTTAGATTTTTCATCCATTTTATGAATAGAATAAGTGTACCAAAAATTATTGGAATCGGGAAGATGAAAATCCAAAGGCACTATTCTAATGGTTGATTTCATTCCAAATGATCCTATTTAGTTTAATCCGCCGCCGCTTATTGATGTTAGTAATGATCTTAAATGAATGGATCCATGATGGATTTTATATCTTTCTAGTTCATTAGCACACTCCCAGTGAACTCTGTACTACATCAGCCTTGAAAACAGTTTTTGTAAATATCTCAGAAACAGAAGCTACTACAAAGTTTTTAGTAATAACATAAATTATTGAGAAAAACAAGTTCTACTGCATTCTAAAAACTGCATACTAATGTCATGCTCCATTAGCATATTTTCATTTTTTAAACTGATTTTGATCAAAAAAAAAATCAGTTTAGTGTCATAGAAGCTATCATGTTACAGACATACATACACACACAGACAGGAATCATGACGATATTGCTAAGATAGGTCAAAATACACCCAAATAACACATTTTCAGTGTCATCTCAAAAAACATTTTTTGTCAAAAACAATGCCTTTTCTAGCCATTGCTACACCGGCTAGGATTGCAAAAATTAAGTATATGTAAGTATTCACCAAGAGACCTCAAAAAAACCTAATAGCTTTTTTAAGTACATAAGTAACTAATAAACTGATTTTATTTTTATTTTCATTAGGTATCCAGTCCCTGATTGACCCAAATTACAAGCCAGTAGTTCAGGACACTGTTACCTACATTGTAGCTTGTATTCTTATTAATGAACATGGAGAAGTTCTGATGATGCAAGAAGCCAAAAAGACATGTTCTGGAAAGTGGTATGTTTTAATTAATTATATGTTGGAATTGTCTTTCATAATAAAAATGTATATACAAATTGTTCCATTAAGGATGATTTCCAGATTTGTCTCGGAGAGAACTAACACTATGACTGATTGACTGAAATAATTTTTGTTTTTGTAGCCAGTGTATGAATTCTTGAAATGGGTGAAAATGAACAATACAGATACAGAAATCTAGTGAGATCGCATGTGTAGTTCGAGTTTCACCTAATTTTAAGGGAGTACCCCTCACCCATTCAGGAATTCATTCACAGGGGACAGTAATCACATCTCCTGACTTATAAAATAACATTTTTTAACAAAAAACAATAATTAATATACATACACAACTGCTATCAGATTCACGTTCCTTGCAAAATATAAGGTTAACTGACCAGTCTTTGACACATTTAGAGTATTTTTTTAAAAAACCTAAGTATAAACTGATACTTGTTGCACTTAAAGATGTATTAGGGTTTATATGATTAAGCAAAAACAGTTTTAGCAACAATTTATAACTTTTTCTGATAGAAAAATAAATGACTGTAAAATATTATTAACACCCAGTTATTGCCACCCAAAATACAAAAATTTACATACAGTTATTAACACCCAAATTCCAATTATTCACACCCAGTTATTGACACTTTAAGAAACACAAATTTATTAACTAAAAAAGAACCTTAAATACTGCTTTAGGACTCCATATTTATTATTAAACAGGTACATAGGTAATCTATATAATACCTCCAGTGGTTGACACTCTATGTCAAACACTGGAATGAGTGAACAGCCTATGTCCAGTAATTGACACCCCAGTCAAACACTGGAATGGAGTTATCACAAGTAAAAACAAGAAGGTGTACCAACAGTGCCAAGTTATGTAAAATATTAATATTTTTTGAATTCAAAACTATATTATGTAGTATGGAATGTACGATAATGTTATTTTATTAGAGCCAGTGATTGACAGGTAAGCTGAAAGCTTTGAAATGATGCAAGGGAATGTTTTAGGTTATTTACAAGGTTGTGCAGTACAGAAATCATACCCCTATTTAACAATAAGAATACAATTAAAAATAATTATACATGTACTTACATTTGCTGTTCCTAATTAAAACACAGTAGGTTAGTTTAGGTTTGACTATGAGTGGTGCGACTGTCGCCCCTCCACTGCGACTCAATACCTATCTCCTTTATGAAGCAGATCAGTTTGGTGAAATTTCCTCAAGATCTTGAGGCTCTATCTGTCCAGGTGCGAATATTTTTGCCCTAGTTCTTTGTCTTGCTACGCAGTGGCAGATTAGATGAAGTGGCGTTTCCTCCTCAACACCACAGAACCTACACGCTGGTGTGTTGCTTACTCCCAGTCTGTTCATGTGTTTGTTGAGTCAGCATTGGCCTGTGTATAGCCCTGTGAAAACACAGTAACAATAGACCTGTTTACGTCGCCATGTCAAAAACGGCCATGTTGTTTGGGAATGAGTGGATAGATTTGCAGCCGCTTTCAGGCAGCATTGCCAAATGGATTTGGTAACATATTTACATGAAAATTTCAAAAAATGATTTTTTATTGATTCCATATAAAATTAGACACTAAGTCAAGCCGTCAGTTACTATCAAAGACTAATCAGTTTACCTTATGTATGTTTTTTTTAAATATTTTAAATTTCATTGATATACGGGGTGATATTAAATATTATGCTAATATTTAGAAAGTTAAATGTCTTAACTTTCGAGATACAGGATGGATTTTTATTAATAAAATATCTGTGATACTTGAGGTAATACTGCTCTAAATATTTTTGGGAAATTTGGTGGGCAGTTTCTATTCATTAAGAGGCATTTTCAGATGTATAGCAACAAGTAAAGAACTGACAACATTGCATAATATTATCTGTTTTAATTTGGCTTGCATAAATTTTATATACTGGCACTTCTGTTTGGCTTATAAATATCTTACCTCTAGATCCCACCTTAGGAACCTTGTATAACGGTCTATAAGGGCACAATATATGACACATATTGCATGCACGTGGTATTGATCACCCTGAAGATTATAAGGGATAACAACTTTTTTACAGGACGATGACCGCTGACACTGGCATCGGCGCATTCGAAAGTCCTATACAATCCTTATGATTACCCTCTTTAAAGGCGGTAGCAACCGCGATCCTGATCGCGATAGCGGTGACGGCTGATCACAGTTTTAAGGAAAATAATGTCGTAACTCATAACTAATTGTGACGATAACCACCGCCACCTTGAACATGACCGCGACAATCTGCGCGCACCGTATGGAGAAACTCGCACGGTTTTGGCTACGATCACGATAACAATCATGGTCATCGTGATCGTGGCGAATATATGGTGATCGTTGCCGAGACCGCGACAGTTTTTCCGAGCCTTAACCATGATCGCGATCGAGTTAATAAAAATAAAATCGTAGGAAACTGAATTTAGAAAAAAATCTTTATAGAAAATGCAAAACGTAAAAACTGTAAAGTGAAGAAATGGTTAGAATGTGCATTCCAAGTGTTTTCGGTGTGCTAGAGTAAAATCTAGTTCTTATACACCTTCCTGGGTGATTTGCCAAAGATTCGAGTTTCCCAAGTAAAATTGTAAAGTGATTAAATAACTACAAATAATAACAAAGAAAATAAATAAATAATGTTTTTTAGATTTTGAAAAATTCTGTTAAGTAAAGATTTTGGTTTATATTTAAATGAGCCTAATATTTCTATAACAAAGGGTATAAAATGGAAGCGATTCAAGAGTTCAGCGGTTTCGGTTCGGTTCGGTTCAAAGAGAAGGAAGTACTCTTTGAGAAGTCACCCAAAAGACAAACCTCTACTTTTCAATATATGATTGACATAAAGTATCTTTACAATGAACATCCCAAAGAAGAGATTTGCCTGATTTCCAGTCATTCCATCAGCTTACCATCATTCCGGCATACTCAAACTGACTCAAGTACAGAGAGAAATCCAGCTGAAGTTAGAGCACGATGTCATCCTTTCTGCACTCATGTAGCAGCTCAGGACATGATAGTCATAAATATCTACTGTTTGGCTACAGAAAGTGCATTCGTGAGGCCTGTACACAGGCATAACCAATCTTAAACAAACACAGGCGCGAAATGAGTGCTCATTCAAAACAGTATCCAAAGAGAAGAAAGGCAAGGAATGTAGCCAATCCTATTGTAACTTATTTTTATTTAAATTAACCATCGTATGGTGTGAAAACAACAGTTTAAAGTTGAACGCCGGAAAAACGGGGCTATTATTTTTTCAAAAATCAGGTGTCAATAATGAATCTCTGTATATGAAACTAAATGGACACTCTACTCCTATCTCAGAGGATGTATAGTTTTTGGGAGTAGTGGTGGCCTCCACCATAAGTTGGGAAGGACATATAGAAATCCTGAGTTCTAGAATGGCAAGCTCCTGCTATCTAGTCAGAAGACTGAGAGACACTGTCAGTGTAAATAGCTATCTTGTCTATTAATTTGCACAGATTCGGTTTGCAAATCCGGTTTTCATTGCTCAAAAACAATTAGTACGTACCATGTTAAATTTAAAACCCCGAACATCATGTCGATATTTTGCTCATTTGGGCATCCTAACATTTCCAGCACTATACTCTTCTAATTTGGTGCATTTTCTTAAGAAAAACAGTAGTCAGTTCAACACAAATAGTGGTTTTTACACAGATTTTTCCACACATTTTTCCATAAGTACTTGAAATACAGATGAGCTTTGGATACCAAGGCACAATACCTCGTTTTTTGAAAATGGGCCTTACTACAAGGTAATTAAAGCATATCGCAGTCTGCCAAGAGATATCCAATATATATAATTAAAAAAAGCTGTTACTAAAGTGCTATTAGATAAATGATTTCAACTTTTAACATGTTTAGAGTCAATTTAAGTGTTAATGCGGTTTTATGTGTATTTTAATGCTTTTTGCTAACTTTACTAATTTTCTTTTTAATAGTTTATTTAAGAAAAAAAAATCATTTTAAATTTGTAACTTTTTAAGGTAAGTGGTGCCTTAAACACTTTGCTTTGCTGGGCCGGTGGTTTTAAGATTCCATAAGGAGTACCTGAAAAGAATGCCTGAAACAAACGGTCCAGTATTTCCGTGACGCTGCTTATGTCTGTATAAGGAATTTAGTTGGCAATAAAGAACATTTCTATATCCTTGGGGGTAAAAATCCGGTAAAACCTAACCTTGAGGGCATGGGCTTAAAACCTATCCTATTGTAATATATTTTTACTTAAAGTAGCTCTCCCGTTTTCGGCCATGAGCTGGAAAATCAGCTAAAGTTAAAATAATTAAACGTTTTCAAAAAAACATAACCTTTTTTAGGATGAACCGTAATATAATTTTGGAATATTATACTCTAATCGCCTTCTTTTTCTAGGGCCACAGTTGACGTAGCTGACAGCGCTCTCTACTAGTGTATCCGTCAACCAACACTTTACGGTTTCTAAATTTTACATTTAAATAAATTATTTTTTTATGAATTCAGTTTTCTACCACTTTTTTTGACTCGATTAAAATTTCTTGGCTTAATCCCTAATATACTCAATTTCGGTTTTTAGGTATCTTCCTGCAGGTCGAATAGAAAAGGGAGAAACTATAACTGAAGCAGGAAAAAGAGAAGTTCTTGAAGAGACTGGACTGGAAGTTAATTGTACGACATTATTATTAGTGGAAAGCGCAGGAGGTACTGTAGTTGTTGTTCACCCAACCTCATAGCATTCAAGACGACCGCATAACTTTAAAATAAACTTTCCGTCTCTGTATAGTGACGGCAAATTTGAGCTATAACTAACTAGATGCCCTCGATACATTTTGACAGTTGTTTTACACCAAATGTAGGTAACTTTCTGACAGTTAGGAAATTTTATTTTAAATAAAAAACATTTGGTTTCTGCACCTTGGGATTACATATCAATAATAATTTATTGTCAAAATTTGGAGTTGTTACTAAGTAAGGACAAATTGTATTCTAGAAAATGATCACCTATCCAAACGTGTAATAATTCACCAGTCAATTCAAAAATTAAAAACAAACTAAAGAATATACAACGCGCAGAGCTCCAAAAATAGTTAAACTCGCGAGCTACGGAGTTAGATGGCACGGCTTCAATGTCATGAGCTTGACTTATACGTGACCCATTATAATAATAATTTATTGTCAAAATTTGAAGTTGTTACTTTAAAGTTTCACAGTAAACCAATATTGGTAAGGAGAAACTGTATTCTAGAAAAAGATCACCTATTCAAACGTGTAATAATTTACCAGTCAATTCAAAAATTAAAAACAAGCTAAAGAATATACAACGCGGAGAGTTCCAAAAACAGTTAAATTCGCGAGCTACGGGTTAGATGACACGGCTTGAATGTCATGAATTATTTGAAGAGCTTGACTTATACGTGCATCTATTTCTGTGGTTAGTAATTGGTTTCGCTTTTGTTGTCAAAGTATTTTATACCCAAAAACAATAAAAACGTCAAATCTATTTTGTTTTTGTACATAATAATTTGAAAAAAGGCTATTTTAGCGAAAAATATGAAGAGGTAGTTTGGAAGTCAGTCATCGTAGTGAAAATATTTTTATATATATGATAATTTTGGAAAAATACCTGTTTTTATTTAATTATACAACTTCTACTTTACCTATCTATAACTCTACTTCGAAATGAACTACGAAGAACGAAGAACATTTTATTTTGAAATCTGTATTGGAGAACTAGGCTATCCTTTTATCAAAATTCTTTTTACGGAATAGCATTTTCGCAAACTGTTTTTATATAAAATGTTTTTGTTATGATATTCCATTTTAGGGGCCTGGATACGGTTCGTCCTGACAGGAAAAGTGGTAGGAGGAACGTTAAAAACACCAGCGCAAGCAGACGGAGAGTCGCTACAGGCCCAGTGGGTGAAAAATATTGAAGAGTTGGAACTTCGAGCGACAGACATTATACATTTGATCGATAGAGCCAGGTTAGTTAATTGACAAAACCTGAATAACTTTTAAAAAATACAGGAGAGTGTTAGCGCCCTCTAAGATACTGCAAACAACATTAGTTCGTAGCATTAGCGGAAAGAATAATACAAAACAAAATAATAAAAACAAAGTGGCATTTTTTATCCCTAGGCGAAAGTTTGTCCGACCGGTGGTAAGGGAACATTGATAAGCTATTATAATACTATCTATGCCACACCAGGTACTAAAGGTGAAAGGACTACCACTTGATTGAAAAGCATCTCCGGAATCGGTTACTATGGGCAAACGTGTTATGTAAATATTCTTATTGTTTTTTACTTTTTATCCCCAATATGTCACTTTTATCCCCAAAATGCGTAATAAAAAGTGCACTTTATATCGATAGTGCGAAAAAGGTTTTATTTACCTTGACTATAAATTGTACAACTATTTTTAAAATATTTAATCATTTATAAACACCACACCAATATGTAGGTAGTTAACCGACTGAATCTCATTTTTGGATGGGTATTTATCAACACGAAATCAATTGTGTTTTATATGGAAGTACTCATAAGGGGATATAGCTCAGTGGTAGAGCATTCGACTGCAGATCGAGAGGTCCCCGGTTCAAACCCGGGTGTCCCCTGATTATTATTTTTTTTTAAATAAAAGACTAAAGATTTAAAATAGGTGAAGAAACTTTTAAGTGAAACGGTTTTATATTTTGATTGTTTCCTGTAATGTTTACTGTTTGTTGTATATCCGTTCTAGGAGAAAAACCAATTGTGTTTTTGGCAACCTCTCGTTCCTTCGTTATAAAACTTTTGAATCGTTAATAGATGGTCTTTTCTAAACACTTTTCGGTTTTTTTTCGAAAACTTTTTTGTTGTTAAAGGTTTTTGGAAATCTAACCTCAGATCATAAACATTCACAAATACTTGATGCTTTAGGATTGAACGCTGGATTTATCAGGTATCGCCCGATTTATTACACATCGAAAATTCACTGTGTACCACTGTACAGGGTGTCTCATCATATTTTTCCCACCCATAATGACCATAAGTATTTGTCTCAGGAAGATAAAACATAAAGCATTTTAATCGGGTAAATTTATACTTCTAAATTCCATTTTAGCCTTGCTCCTGTCATTTATCGTATATGACAGGCGCGCAAAATGATGCTTTTGTCAATTGGATACCCTATATATTTTTGATATATTGAATTAAGCTAGTCGCGTATGTTCCAAAAACACCACATACCTTGTAGCTTAAAGCATTTGTTTCTGAGATATTTGCGATTACTTTTTTAAAATGATAAAAAAAATTAGTACCTCAAGTTCTTATTGTTGGCCAGTCAGGTCACAAGACGCTAGCGCTACCAAGTCCACTTCCAATCCCTGGCTTCGCATGCGTAGATCTACCAATATTATTTACCTCATGTATTAGAATCGATGTACAGGGTGATTTTCACTTGAATGATTCTAACCACATGAAAATAGAAAGTTTCAAAAACCTAACCTAACGAAACCTAATCAGATCTAACCGAACCGAACCAAAGCAAACTAAACCAATATTTTTTTTCAAAAAAAAAACTTTCCTGACTTCCTACCGGGGATGCTAGAGGATGTGAATCCGAACCGGACCGAACCGAACCTATCCAAACCTAACCCTACCCAACTAAACCTAATTAGCAGTACGTGTTGTAGTTTAGTTTGGTTAGGTTAGGTTTGGTTCAGTTTAGTTAGGTTCGGTTTGGTTCGGTTCGGATTCACATCCTCTATGATCCCGGGCAGGAAGTCAGGAAAGTTTTTTTTTTGAAAAAAATTATTGGTCCAGTTTCCTTCGGTTCGGTTAGATTTGATTAGGTTTTGTTAGGTTAGGTTTTTGAAACTTTCTATTTTCATGTGGTTAGAATCATTCAAGTGAAAATCACCCTGTATGCATCTATTCTAAGACATGAGGTAAATAATATTGGTAGATCTGCGCTTGCGAAGCCAGGGATTGAAAGTGGACTTGGTAGCGCTAGCGTCTTGTAGTCAGGTCAATCAGAAGAGTGACATTGTCATTCTCCAAACAAATTATAATCTCTAATCATAATTGCATGCAAGAAATTTCACACAATAACAAGCAGTGTAAACAACAAGTGAAGAAAGAAAAAACATTCTAAACATGGAACTACCGAAGCCATACATAAATTTTATGCAGGCTGCGGTGTCTCAATACAAGAACAAGAGACTCTCAGGGTATTAACTCACCAAGTCATCAAACTGATCTCTATAATAATATAATAGTATTTTTAATAACTTAATTTTATTATCGTATTAAAGAAAAACGATCAAATGTAACAAAAATAAAACAACACAAAAATTAACAAAATTAATTTAACAAACTTTTGAATCGGTCACCATTTTTTTCGATGCACAGTTCCCGTCTTCGACGAATGTTCTGCACTGCGTTTACAATGAAGTTACGGTGATTTTGATTTATAAAATTTATTTCATTTGCAATTAGTTCTCATAGCTGGTGAACGTTTTGAATTTGATTTTTATAAACTCCATCTTTTAGATAGCCCCACAACTAGGTGTCAGGTGGTGTTAAATCAAAACTATTGGCAGGCCAACGAATCGTTCCGTTTTGCCAATTTATTCATTCAATTGATCGTTTATGTATATTCTCACACCTACCAAGTTGTGGGGAGGGGCACCGTCCTGCTAAAAATTTAATTTCTCCTAGTGGCGATTGGCAGAATTTTCTCCCATACCTCATTTTCAAGGAAAGCTAGGTACGCCTGACCATGCAACGCACGATTTTAAAAAAAATGGCCGAATAATTTTGTATACATTGACTGATAGTCTTCCTTGATTTTGAACTTTGGTTGAAAAATTGGGGTTTTTGGATGACCAATATCTTGTGTTTTATCGATTTAGTTTTCCTGCTGTCGAAAATTAGCTTTGGTCTGTCTACATTATTTTAAACAAGAAGTCGGGGTCCTCTTCCAATCTAGCGAGCATGAATCGACAAAAATTAACTCTGGCTGCCATTTGGGCAGGCGTAAGTTTTTGCTTGATTTTAGTTTTGTAGGATTTCAGTCCATTTTTCTTTAAAACGCGTCCGAGCGTTGCACGAGAAATACCGGTTCCATTAACTCTATCTCCTTGAAGTGGTCGGCTCAAGCCTCTCAGTGATAGGGTGTGATTTTCCTGCAACTGTAACAAAATATCCAATTCTCTTTCTTCCTCTTGTCGAATGGTCCGTCTTCTGCGTTTCACGCTTGCGGTTTCAGTAAACTGACGATAAACATAGCGGAATGTTGGCTTGGTGGGAATTGCTTGATTTGGAAAAATGTCTGCATATTCGCGTCGGGAAGCAGCAGCATTATAGTGATTTCTTATAAAGTAGGCTAAAATATTTTGCTTTTGCAATTTTTTGCAATTCACAATATACCATCTTGAAAGCAAACTCAAACGGACAAGGGTTATCGTCATTGTCATGCTTATTTGCCACAGTTGAAAATAGGAGGAACTAAACTGAATTCGAATCAGGACACTAAAGTTGATATTTTTATGCAAAGCGGGACCAATATTTTTATCATTTTAAAAAAGTAATCGCAAATATCTCAGAAACTAATACTCTAAGCTAGAAGGTATGCGGTGTTTTTGGAACATAAGCGACTAGCTTAATTCAATAAATCAAAAATATATAGAGTGCGTTCGAGTAGAAAACCCGTCGAGCGAGCGGGGCGTAGTGACGTCACGGACACAACGCCCTGGTTTTCGTCGTTCGACTCGAACAGAATAGGCATTCACCGGTTACTAACTTCTAACCCAAAATTTTCGGCAGAAAATTTTTGTTTATTTTTGCAATTTAAAACTGTTTGTAAATAAAAAACCCTAGATTGAAATCGCCTTTAAGTTTATACATGAGTGTAGCAAGGCTACAATTTGTTGAGGGATAAAAAGACACTTTGATCACGCGGTTTATTTATAGGGTATTTTTCGCACATTTGGACTCTTCCAAGTTTTTCTTTTTTTATGGCGGTTTTATGCTGGGATTATACAGATAAAAATAAAATAATTTTCAGATTATTTCTTTATTATCTTTTATTTTTACCCCATATCTTGTAAGTAGTTCAAGATATCGATGTGCGGTTTTCGGCATTAATTTTTTTACAAAATTCGGGCTCGTAACATATGTTAGTTTTTTTCTAGCTCCTCTGGAAATGGGCGTTTCCTATCAAAAGTGTCCAATTTGGATCTCTCTGTACATAAATGAAAAAAAGCGATAAAAGTTTTAAAAATGAGTTTAAATAAAATGGACTTTTTATGAAAGAATACAGCGATAATTTCAGTCACATTGATTTTATTGGTCAATATTTTTTTGAAGGAAATAGTCAATATAGTCCCCTCTTTTTATGGGCAAAGTTAAGACAATTTATTTATTTTATTTTATATTAATTCATGATTTTTTTATTAGTCAAAGCTTTTCACTTTAGGTATAATTTTCCTGTGCGCTCTTTTAGTGTGTGTGGTTTTTTATGTGTGCGCTCTTTTCCTGTGTGGATATTTTCTGTGCGCTTTTTTTCTACGCCATTTTTTCCTGTACCCTTATTTATAGTCGTCTCTTTGCCATTACCCACCAGAATTTGGTTAGAGAGCCGTTGGCCGATGGTTAAAGCCTCACTGGGCAATCGCAGATAATTCTTAGCGCTCCCATCGCGGCAAATTTGGAGCACCCTGGTAGTCTTTCTTCTTCATTCTCCTCAGAATCCTGGAAACATAATTCTACAGCAAACTGAACTGCGTCCAAGTATTTTATTTGACAAAAAACAGTAAGAAAACAGTCGTACAAATTGTAAACAAAAGTTTAAAAGTATAAAAAAGTAGGGTTACGTAATACGCCCGCTTTTCTCCATCCTCAAGCTCGGGTCATATCGAGCGTGCCCCGAGGTTTCGCTGGGTGTCATCTCGAACGCAAAAGGGCGTGCTCCGAGCGTCAACTCCATCGGAAAAATGGACCTCGGGGCGCCCGGGTTGCCTACTCGAACGCACTCATAGAGTATCCAATTGACAAAAACCACCATTTTGCGCGCTTGTCACATACGATGAATGACAGGAGCAAAGCTACAGTTCAAATCATTATTTTTGAGACAACTTTTTACAACTTTTTTTCGTTAGCCTATCCTATTTGTTATGGTAAACAGCTGATAACTGTCAAAAAGTTATCTCAAAAGTTTTGATATAGAGATTAAAATGCAATTTAGAAGTATAAATTTAGCCGATTCAAATGCATTATGTTTTATCTTCCTGAGGCAAATGATAATGGTCAAAATGGGTGGGAAATATATAATGAGACACCCTGTACAGTGCGATTATTTATACCTGCATGCACATCCAGTTCGCTTATTTTTAGCTTTAGAATTTTCAAACAAAAAACCGATAAAATAAGATTGCCTAGATTCTTTAAAAGATTCGAGAACAGCTACAGATTCGATTTCACGACCAAGAGAGGGTACACTGTTCGTTTGAGATTACCAATTACCCCTGGAAAAGTTGAAATACAGACAAAAACAGATACTCGGTACTCGTAGGCAGCCCAACGAAACTTATACTTTGATTTTATCACGGCATTGTCAAAATGGCGGAGACTATCAGTTGTTGTTATTTTTGTTTTCTTTTATTGAAAAAGGAAGAAAATCTGGGACTTTCCCTACTATAAAGGAAAAAGTCATATTTTGAGACCCTGAACAGTTTTTGACAGTTAAATTTTATCACCATTGGTAAAAAGCCCTTGAATTATGGAGCGGCTGCAAAGCCCGTAAACTGAAGCTTGCTTTACGTTTGTACCAGAGTAGATTAGAAGGGTTACGAAGTGTGACGCGACACAATTAACACAAAACAGCGAAACAGCTCTCTCTTTCGGTTACAGTTAAGTCGAGATTCGGGGATTCCCCGAATTCTCGGATACCGGAACGTAGAATAAAACACAGCAGTGTTGATGTGCCGCAAAATAAAATATAAATCAGTGTTGCCAAAGCTGGCACAATTTTGAGTCGCTTATAGCTCACCGCTCTTACTGTCATGACACAATTGTGCTGACACATTGCCTTGATACAGCAAGCAGTATCAGCGTCATTGTATCGATACGCGAAAATTTGCTGTGTTACCCATGCATAGGTAAAACATCTTGAGCACTGCATAGGAAAACTATTATAAGTTTTCATTCACTATTTTCATGAAAAAAAAATTAATCAGGGGACACCCGGGTTTGAACCGGGGACCTCTCGATCTGCAGTCGAATGCTCTACCACTGAGCTATATCCCCTTGTATGTATCTCCATATAAAACACAATTGATTTCTAAATGTATTGTGTTGATAACTACCCACTTGTAAAAATGATGATTCAGTCACTTAATACCTACTACCTACATATTGTTGTATGATATACAAATTAAAGTGGTAATATATATTAACTATAATTTCCAATATAATTAGTGTTTCACACTTTATTTTAGATCGATTAGTTTTTTATCATATTGCTTTCAAGTGATATCAAACTAAAATATCACATTATTTTCTTTCTGTTCTTTTTAATTGCAAATACCTAAGCCAGACAAAAAAGTTTTAAAAGTGACATTGTAATCCTCGCAATAACAGCATCTTTTTACTTCTTGGTGTGTTAGAATTATGATACTACTATACCGGGTGGGCCAAAAAAAACTGGATTTTTTTTCATTATAACTTTTGAACTAAACAATCGATTTTAATGGGACAAACTGCACTTGGCAGAGAATTAATCAAAGTTTTGCCTAAATATATTTTTTTGTCCGCCATCTCAAAACCAAGATGGCGGACGAAATTAAATTGTACCCGTCAAAGATGCTCGTTTATTTTTGTGTTGCGAACACGTTTTAATTATTTTTTTAAATCAGTAAAAAAGCTGCATTCTTGCCACGTACAACCAGGTATGAACTAGCAAAATCGGTTTGGTAATTCTAAAAAAAAAAACTTTTTGTTTCAACCATTGTTTTGAATATTATACGATTGTTTGTTTGAAACTCGTAGACAATGATTGTGTAGAAATAAAATTTCGGACTTCCATTGTCTTTATTTATTTTAAAACACGACGTTTCGGTTAGTAAGTATCTCTAACCGTTATCAAGTGTAAACTAAACAATCTAGTCTCTAGGCTACTACTTATACTACTTGGTACCTGACTGCACACCAAGTAGTATAAGTAGTAGCCTAGAGACTAGATTGTTTAGTTTACACTTGATAACGGTTAGAGATACTTACTAACCGAAACGTCGTGTTTTAAAATAAATAAAGACAATGGAAGTCCGAAATTTTATTTCTATTATACGATTGCTTTGCCAACCATGTCTGCATTTATTTCCTTATAAATTCATTAATACTGAACCGATTTTGATAAAATAACAAACATCCTGGTGAGAATTGATTTCTTTTTAAAGTTTATGATCAAAATTTATCGCCGTCTAAAAACTTAATGGCGGACAGAGTCATACTTGATTCTTTAAAATGTCGTGTTTATTCTTATTTTCTGAAAATGTTTTAGTTTTTGTTTTAATCTATAGAAAAGCACTACTTTTCCCCTGCACAACGAGGTACAAATTAGTAAAATCGATGTGGTGGTTGTCAAAAAAATTTATTTTTGTTTCAGCCATTGTTTTACAGATTATACGATTGCAGTGCCAATCCTGTCTGCATTCATTTACGTATAAACTCATTATTACTGAACCGATCTTAGTGAAATAAAAAAATTCATGGTGAGAATTGATTGTTCTTAAAAGATTATAATCGAAATTTGCCGCCATCTCAAAAGTCAAGATGTCGGACAGAATCATACTTGACCCTTCAAAGGGGCAAGTTTATTCTTATATAATCGACTGATTCCATACTTATCAGATCAGGGGCGCCCATAATTTATAGAAATGCAAACTATAGACACAATATTTGTAAAGAAATACTTAGTACAATTAATAAAGTAAAGAACCTGTAATAGAATAAAAAGAAAGATCATAGAAAACTAAATTCATAAAAAAATGATTTATCGAAATGTAAAATATAGAAATGTTCACTGATCTCCGGATAGAGGGCGCTGTCAGCTACGCCAGCTGTTGCCGTAGAAAAAGAAGATAGGTGATTAGATTATAATGTCGCAAACGTTTGGTTTTAAGTCAATTTTATCAAATCAAACCAAATTACCTCCACCAATCCACCCCTCGGAGTATTATGCTTGGTTCGATCGAAATTTATTCATATTATTTAATTTTATTAAACCGAGTTCCAGCGGGCCTTGCCTTTAATTTTTATTTTCTATGTGTAGGTAAATGTTTCTTTCCTGCTCAAAATAGGTACCAAAAAATGTTATAAGAAAAAACTGCTTACATTTCAAAATTATGCAAGTATAATATACGAATTTATGTGTGTTAATCAGTTTTTAAATCCCAAGACCAAACTAATATTTATTGATATGAAATTTTGGGCAAAACTGCCCTTACTTACACAGAAAATAAAAATGAAGCTGTAATGGACAATTTATTTAAAAAACATTAATCAACGTATCGTTTCTTATTTCTGGAATTAGAAAGAATAAATGGGTGCAATTTATAAAAAAATACACAGTGTGTTCAATTTCAATAGAGGAAAAAAATTGTATACTGGGACACAAAGGGTTAAGAACATTTCCAAAAAAAAAGATGTTTTTGTTTGACGTTGAGTTACGACTTACAAGGCCAAACATTTCGTCGATATTTTGGACTTTAACTTTAAAAAATATTAACTGATGTGTTACCAATAAAACAAGATATTATTAAGTTGGCTCGATAGTGCCGTTGCTAAGATACGAACCCTAAAGTGTTAGCATAAACCCATTTCCTATAATAATAGTAGTTTATGAGAAAATAAAATAAAACTTAATATTTTTAGTTTAGTTTGCATATAAAGTGGAAATGCATTGGAAATGGCTGTATAGCTCACATTTTAGGGTTCGTATCTCAGTAAAGGTACAAGCAACTCAACAATATCACATTTTAAAGGTAATTTTTTCAATTTCATTACACATTTTTAAAAATGAGTAGTTTCTAAGTTAAAAGCTACTAAAACTATTAATCTGACAAAAAATAAATTTTGCACAATGCCTTTTTGCAAGAAAATTCTATTGTCTTCAACTTTTGTTTAAAACGTTTTTTTTTATAACCTTTCTCTAAAGCAATTTTAGTAAAACTTATTTTAAGCGCAATTTTTTAAAGAAGTCTATGATCGTACCAAGTTTTAAAACTTACGGACCTTTTGCAACCTAAAATTTATACAGGGTGTCCCAAACTTATACCGACAAACTGTAAGTGGTGGTAGGGGCCATCAAAACAAACATTTTTTTGTCTAGTAATGATCCGTTTGGAGAGCAAAAAAACTGTTTTTGGTACTTTTATTTTGCGCATTAATTGAATCGCTGTTTATATAAAACAGTTTTTTTACTCTAGAGCTCAAACTGCTCATTTGCGGACATATATTTACTGAACAAAAAATGTTTGTTTTGATGGCCCCTACCGCCCCTTACAATTTGTCGGTATATTTTTGTGACACACTGTATAATAACTTGACTTAAACGACATTTTCGAATATTTATTCTAGTTTTTATTACGAGGTATACTCTATATCTAATATCCATAGCTATACATGAACAAACTAAAAAAAATTAAAGATGTTTTAAATAATACAACATTTCAGATTATATTAACAACTTAATATTTAATTAAATAACTTATCTGATACCATTTATTTAAATAATTTATTTAAATATGTACAATATTAGTCAAAGATAAATAAATATATGCTTACCCAGCCAAGTACAAGAATCCAGAATGCTCACTACTGGTGTTGTTTTTTAAATTTTAACCGACCTAATTTTTAAATATTTGCGTTTAAAATCCGTAGTTTTTAACTGCGAATATTGCAAAAACTAATCCATACATTTTCGAAATAATATCAGCGCAAAAAAGCATTAAAAAACCTTTTGAACGACCGCTAGGGTTTGATAGATAGAAATAATTCCGAATCACAAGAAAGTGTCCCCCTTACAAGCAACATCAATGAATTGGGTACGTTTTCGCCGGTCCACCTTGTATGTTAAAATCAAGTAGGCGAATCTCTATTTTAGCCTTAATAGCCCGGTGCCATAGCGTCATTCGTGGGCTTTTTGATAAAGATGTTACAACATCTGTTTTAATCTATTACTAATGATTCCACCAACACTGTATGACCTGTTAACAGACCCAAAATTGTCTCACTCAAAAAGTAGGGTTAGGGTGTCAAAATATTTTTCAATTTTAAACTGTTTAAGCTAGAGTAATGAAACTTGGCAAACACATCGGCATTCACGTACTAATTTTTTGGCTTTCAAAAAAAATTACATATTTTGCCCCTAGGAGGCGCAAGGGGGCAAAATGTGTTTTTAGATTATTCGATAACGAAACCCTCTAGGTTGGGGCAAAAACTTTTCTAATTTACAGTAAAAAGAGCTTAATTGACTTATACTCTGCCCTATGTTAGCAAATTTGCACCAAACGTTGCGGTTGACCCCTTCTTAATTTTATATATTTTATACTTTGCAAAATAGAAAAATTTATATCTTTAGTGGCGGCCCCTAGAGGCCATAAAGATAATTTTTTGTCACAGGTGGATCAATTCCCATAGTCCGATATAAACTGCCACAATTTAAAAAAAAAATTGTAACCATTTATGTCATTGACCCAATAAAATATCTTCAATTTTGTGGTGGGCTCAAAATAAGATGTTGACCCCTTACAGGCCCTAGGAGCCGGGGGCATAGTATAAAGTATATAAAATTAAGAAGTGGTCAACTGCAACAGTTTGGTGCAAATTTGCTGACATAGGGTAGAGTATAAGTCAATTAAGCTTTTTTTATTTTAAATTACACACATTTTTGCCCCTACCTAGGGAGCCTAGCTAACAGCTTAGAAAATTTCTTTAATATGGCAGACGTGTGGGTAATTTTATGAGCTACCATTTTGCCCCCTTGCCCAAAAAAGTAGTACGTGAAGGCTGATATGCGTGCCAAGTTTCATCACTCTAGCTTAAATCGTTGAGAATTGGAAAAATATTTTGAAACCCTAACCTTACTTTTTGACAGACAATTTTGGGTGTGTTAACAGGTTAGGCAGTGTCGGTGGGATCATTAGTAATCGATTAAAACAGGTGTTGTAAAATCTTCATCAAAAACCCCACGGAGGCCAAATTTTGACGCTATGGCCCGGGCTATAAATAAGAACAACGTTTTAATTAGTGCTTAGCGAATTTACATTTTTATAGCTGTTGCTGGCACATATTTTAACCAAAAAGTGGCACTTTGGGCAACTTATAATGTTACAACTAAAACAAAAGTTGTCTTTAAATGTACACATCATCTGTGTTAAGGGAAACGGTCGGTTGTGTGCTGTTTGACGGCAGTATCTGAAAACAAAATACAAATAAATCAAACAAAGTAAATAGTGTAAACAAAGATACACATTAAATACAATATATTGACAATTGCGCATTACAGTTCTAATAAAGCAACTATAAAAAATAGATGTTGGAGAACCCCTTTATAACAAAAAATCATTAGAGAGCCCTTATTATAACAATTATTCATTATTTCGTTTGTTTTTTTGTTTGTTTACTCTTTAGAATGTGCCTTATAGGGACTTCAGCTCTGTGTGAATAACTATAAGTTTTATTTTAAATGTTTTATTAGATTGGCAATATGTGTATACAATTTTAATTAAAATGTTACCTGTTGAACATGACCGTAAAGAGTAAGTTGTTATGAATTTCGTCTTTACTGTAGCCAGTGACCTTTTCTAATTCAGGATTCCACATACTTAGCCCAATGTGTATCCTGCTTGCGGATATTATAGTGGCTGCCAATATAGATGGTTTAAAATCCTGCATGTAGTGGATATCTAAAAAATTATAAATTTTTACACGACGACAACACAAGGATATGATTATACTTGCTCCCTTAAAACTTAAGAATTAGGATTCCAAAATAAGTATTTTTAAAAATGTTAATAATTTGAGGTTTTATTGCAGTAGTATTCTAAATACAGTAAAGTCCAGATATAGTGAACTCGAAGATTGCACGGATACTGGTTCGCTATATCCGAGGTTTACTATAAGAAGACATTATAGACTATTGTATACCTAAGTAAAAACTTTTTTGGGTTCGGTTCGGTTAAACGGGGTTCGCTATAAACAAGTGTTCATTACAAACGGGTTCGCTAACTTCACTGTAGTTCTGTTGTCAAGGCCTGTTGAAATCAGTTTTATTATAAAATTATAGACTATTTTGGAATACTTGTCAACTGATGGTGATTCTCAAAACATAAAGTCCCCTTTAAAAGCAGTGGTGCACCATAGGCGTACCAAAAAGGGTACATTTTCAAAATCTATATTTTTGTTTTTTCTTGTGGTATTTTTTATCCGTAACATATTGTTTATCTCCAAAAAGTTTTTTTAGTTTTAAAACCCATTGTATACAGTTACATTAATGTGTTTCTAGGAATTATTTCCTAATTATTTGCAAACTTTTAACTTAGCCGAAAACAACTAAATATTAATTACTAAGGCTGACAAAAAGAAAGTCCTCTCTAATGATGTTTAACACGCCCCTCTTACATCAGTGGCCCACCTTTTATGGCATTTTATAGTCTTCATCATGTCTTCTTTTATAACTTATTTTAAAGTTAAAAAAAAAATCCTTTTCGACGATATGTATCAAAGCATCCGTGCATGCTGCAGAGACGTACCAAGCATTTTATATATCTTCAGAAATCCTCATAAAAACACATTTATTGGGCGGAACCGCCTCCTACGAATGGTGGGTGGTAGTTTCCCCTCTTAAAATATGCAAGGGAATCTAGTATATATCCGTACCAAGTGTGTTGCTTCTTTCATTAAACGCAGTAACTGTAGCTCAAAGGGGGGAGTGATGCATATCGTTGGAAAGGAAATTTCTTCAACTTTAATAATAATGCATGTAGGACTCTAAAATTCAGGAAAATTAAAAAAAAAAGATTTTTTTCCACACGTTTCATTTATTATTGCCAATAAAATGTGCGCCACTGACGTAAGGGGGCGTGTTACACATTGTTAGAGAGGAGTTTTTGTCAGCCCTAATAACTTTGATTTGAGGATTCCTAGAAATATATTTATTTTTATTTCACGGCGGCTGTTTTCATAGAATATAGAATTGATTTTTGACTTAACTTACTTTTTTGAGAAAAACATTGCATTAAGAATAAAAAATACCGCAAGAAAAAATAGAAAATTAAATTTAAAAAATTTCCCCTTTTTTGGTACGCCTGTAGCACGTGGACCAATGCGTTCAGAGAGGACTCATGTACATCAACGAAAAGGAAATTTTGTCTGCTCAAAAAGTGATTTCTAGAGGATTTTTAAAAAAGTTGATAGTTTTAGAGTTATTAGCTTAAAACCCTCAAAAAGGACGTTTAAGGGGGGGAAACCACCCCCCTGTCGGGGGTGGGGGTGGTTTCTTTCCTAAAATGTTCAGGGGAGTGTCAGGTCTATCAATACGAAGTGTGTTGCTTCTCTCATTAAACAGTACGTTCGATACCCCGAAAAACCCTTACTACCACTAAATTCAATTTTTCTGATAAGAAAAAGCTCCACCCAAAATCATTGTGATTTTTTTGCCCGCTTTCGTATAAATTCATTTTTTAAGTATGGCGACCGAAAAAATCGAGAAATTTACGAATTTTACCATTTGATTATCATTATACTCGTTTCCATTTACCTAATTCAAGGATAATGATAATAATATTTACAGGTTTGTGGTACTTTTTTATTTTAAAAAAGAAAACGAAAAAAAACTGGGAATCTTGTAAATTTTTTTAAATACTTGATCTCTACCAGTAGCGGATCCAGAATTTCCAGGGGGAGGGGCCAAAATGCAACATCAAAATATTTTTTATTAGCGGTTTTTATAGATCTAAGGTATGAAATTTAGTATCTAAAGGAGATGTATGGCGAAGTTTTTTAAAAATGAAGAAGAATTTGTGACAAATTTTAAATAAGTGATGCTGCTGAACTAAAACATAAGTTATATGCCAGGAAGGGGGGGGGGCTGATCTCTACTAGGGCTACTTACTATCTATAATCTGGTTAAGGTACTCCAAGAGTACATCGTTCAGTCTAAATAGAAGCGTCCTTCTAGTACTGTTGGACATAATCATATCGTTCTCGGTGATCGTGTTTTGCAAAAAGTAGTACGCATAGTGAGGCACCGTGGGAAACATAATATACCTATATAAACAATTTAATTTAATAACAAACACTCGTCTGCAACTCAGGTTTTTGCAAACATTTGTACTTTTTATTAAACAAATTACGTAAACATGTATGTAAAAATTAAAAAAACTGCTGTACGAAAGAATCTGAAAACAGTTAAAAACTTACCATGAAAAATAATTAAGAACCATGAGCTCTAACATGTTGTACTCTATCGTTGTGTAACGATAGGGCACAATTGCATTCAGTTGCGATATTTTTGGAACACTGTTTAAGCTTTCTTCAAATTTGGCTAAAACGAATTAAACAAATGTTATAAAAAAAAGTTTAATAAAAAAAAAACACCCAACTGCTAAATCTACTTGTACCTACTAGTCGCAGTTGAGTACAAAATTGATAGGTATACCTATAATGTACGACATGCTTCAACTTTTAGTTTTGATTCCCAAAGCGCACTTACGACACTATACAGTTTTGTATTTTCATGAATCAGGTTATTGTCATATTGTACCCAACTATGACTAGTAGGTACAAGTAAATTTAGTAGTTGGGTGTTTTTTTTATTTAAATTGTTTTTTATTTCCAACTTTTAGGTTTATTCACTTAACTAAATCAAGGTACCAAATTATTACCTAAATCATGCATTTGTATCAAACATTGAACTATGCCCAAAGGGTAGATAGGTGCGTTTCTACAAACGTTGAGTGATGGTGGAAGAGGGAGGAGAGAATTAGTAAAATGGCGAGGAAAAAATTCTTAAAGTGTTTGAAGAAAGAATTTTTGAAATCCCTCTATATTTGTGAAAGTTATAACTACAACTATTACTAATAAGGGGGCGGTGCGGAGAGAGGAAAAGGGAAGGGGGGGGGAACTAGTAAAATGGTGTTGAAAAAAATCTTAAAGCGTGTGCAAAAAGAATTTTTAAAATCGCCCTATATTTGATAAAATTATGCGACTATGGTTTTTGAGGAGGGTGGGGTGGGGGAATGACAGGAGGGGGAAATGGGTTGGATTAGGGAGGACTAGAAAGGAATTACAGCAAATTAGAGGACATTTGCGATGGGTGATCAAAGGAATTTCATTAAAATCGCCTGAAATTTAGGTAATTTGTATGCCTTAAAGCCTATCTTGTGACAAAATGGTGTCTGACGACCGCCATGTTGATTCCTGTTTAAAAAAAAATATAGCCTATAGCACCTTCGGGATCAGTAGCGATTCAACGACACCTTTTTTGTCAAAATCGGTTCAGCCGTTTAGTCTGTAGCGCGCCACAAACATACATATCCCAATCGAAAAACATTACCCTTCCTTTCGCCGCTTTTAAGCTTTGGATGATTTTTGAAGCCTGCATTTGTGAAGGGTGCTAACTAAAACTATTTTATGTATGAATATTTTTATGTAAATTACTTTTTTATAGTTTTAAAAAAAAATCAACTGTCAAATTGAATTCCATCTCTCACTTTTAGTTTTTAAGACATTAGGGACTTATTGCAATAATAGTGCCCGGCACTATTAGTGCCTGGCTTTATTGCAATAAGTTTTCCATTGAAAACTGACAGTTGATCTTTTAAAATTGACATAGTCGAATTTATAGATCCAGTCGTTTATTTTCCATTAATAGTGGCGGAACTATTAATTCCGGCTCTTATAATACACAAGGGCCTAATTTTAAAAGAACATAGCTGTTTTTATAATGCGAAACTGGCACAATTAGTGCCTGGCTTTATTGCAATAAGTCCCTGTTATATAAAAATTTTATTTCTTTACTGTCAGTGGCCGACACTATTACTGCCTGGCTTTATTGCTATAAGTCCCTAATATATATCTCAGACACGAAAGCTTCTACGTTTAAGTTTTTGGTTGTGACACAAATTATCAAGAAAAATGTGTTCTGCTATATTTCAAAAACCGCATATTGTTGCGATGCTCCGTTAAAAAAAAAGTTAGTAATGGATCTTGAGCAAAATCTAATCATCTCGTAACGGTATCGAACACTATTTTTCATGAAAATCTCATGAAAATGGGTTTAGCGGTTTAGGAGCTATTAAGATTGGTCAAATTGCTGCGCGTGCTAGGAAGGTAAAAAATCGTCGAAAATAATACCTTCTCTAGCCATTGCTGCGCGGGCTTGGAAGTTAATAAGAACATTGATAATAATAAACAAAAGGGATACCTGCTATAAGTAGACAAACATTGGCTAATAACCAAATTTTATCCTTTTCGATATTGTGACAGTCCATAAATGTATCCAGTATGTATACGGCTAGGTGGAGGCAACTGTGGGTGAATTTTTTTAGCATACAAATATTTTTGAGATATAGTATCAGTCTTGGTCTTAGTTCCAACTAAAATATTAGAATAAAATAAAAATGATTATTTTCCTAACCGTAGTGGAGAAAAGTAAACAACTTTGCACTGCTCGGTTGTTTCAACAAAAAACATAGTTTTTTTTTGCTTTAATTGCGTTATTTTATCTCTCTAAAATAACCACCTATTTTTTCCATGAATCTATGCACCAGACTTTTTATTTAATTTATTTCGGTCATTTTCACACATCTACAAAATAAATTTATTGTTTTATTTAAAAACGTTTTGAAAATAATTGTAAATTTTCGAAAATTAACAACCTGTATCTTTTTAACGAAATTGGACACCACATTTATTGAAAAAATCGTTTTTTCTAACCTTTAAAAAAACTTGTAATTTGGTAATTAAAAAAAATTTGTAAAATCAATGTTTCTGACGAAAATAGCTGAAATGCGAATTCTTGTAAAAAAAATACAGAATCAACTTACAGTTGCGGACAAAAGTTTGGAAACTTTTTCTAAATTTCTTTATCCTTACGTTAATTTCCTATTCGTTGTTATTAAAGATTGTTCTTTTTTTACTTGAAGTTTGCCTATAGTCTTAGGAATCTAAAACTGTAATTTGTCTTTGTTTTGGTACTACAGGCTAGCATTGAAATACCTACATATTATTTTATGACTAAATATGATACGACAAAAGTATGGAAACATATTTTTTTAATTGCAAAATTAAACAATAACTCTACAAAAAGATTTTAAGAATACTCTCTCTAATATTTGGTACCATAGCCTTTAGCCTCCAACACTGCCTGACATCTATTGTTCATTGAATACACCAATTTTTTACAGACATCTGACGGTATATTTTGCCAAATATTTTTTATGCTATCAAACAAATTATTCTTATTTTTGAACCGTGTTGTTGCAAGTTGTCTTTTAACATGCTCCAAGAGATGTTCAATAGGGTTTAAGTCCGGGGATTGTGAAGGCCATGTAAGAACATTAACATTTTTCAGCTTGAACCAGTCTTTTACGAATTTTGATGAATGCTTAGGATCATTATCCTGTTGAAAGGTCTATCGTAGAGGCATTTCTTCTTCAGCGCGAGCATGTGTTCACTAAGAATATTTCTGTAAACTTTTTTGTCCATTTTCCCTTCAATCTTGATGATTGGGCCAGTTCCAGAACTAGAAAAACAACCCCACACCATGATGTTGGCAACTGCTACTTTTTATCGAGTCTTTTTCACATCGGACGTCTCACATAGCATGTACCATCAGATCCAAATAAGTTGAACTTGCATTCATCACTCCATAAAATTATATTCCATTGTTGTTCTGTCCAGTGTACATGAGCTTTGGCAAATTCAAGTCGGGCGGTGCGATTTTTTTTGATATGAGGGGCTTTTTCACAGGACGCCTACTAAAGAGACCAGCATCCACCAAGCGTCTTTGCACTGTTCTGACAGAAAGATTTTCGGCACCTTCTTCTACTATTTGTTTGAAAATATGTGTAGCTGGCAATCGAGGATTATCATGGGACAAACGTTTAATGTAACGATCTAACACCCGATTGGTTTTTCTCGGTCTTCCGCGCCTGGGCCGCGTTGCAGTTGATCCATATTCTTCATATTTCCTAATAATTTTCGAAACCGTCCCTTTTGTAGAGTTTTAATGTTTGAGAAATATCAACATTTCTGACACCACTTTTGAAAAGGTCAATAACTTTGTCTCTTAAATCTTTTGAAAATTGTTTCACTTTAGCCATTTTCACAGATGTTAGTTATTTACCGCACGCAATATCAATATGAAGCAGAGTGAAAAATAAATGAAATACAGATATGTTTCCATACTTTTGTCGTTTAAAAATATTCGGTACTAGAGAAAAAAAAAATGTTTTTATGCAGAAAGAATTCGAATATTGATAAGATAAACATTGCATTAGTACGGGAGCCAAAGGTAAACTATAATATGAATAGTATTCGTTCCTCCAAAAATTTTATTTAGGTATGAGAAAGAATTGATAATAATTTGAATATATGTTTCCAAACTTTTGTCCGCTACTGTATATACAGGGTATCCCATAACTTAGGGGCCATGGTGCAGCAGGTGATAAAGGAGGTTATTTCCGAGAAAAAAGTTTAAATAGCATGTGGGTCAACGCATATCTGGTTTTAAGATATAGGATTTTTAAAGTTAGAGGAGTGGGGGAAAAGGGTTTTACAAAAAAAAGAAAATCTGTCACATCCAGCTGAATACTCAGCGAATTGTGATTCAAAAATGTAATATTCCTTTTTATGATAAAATTACAAGTTGAGGAGATACAGGCTGTCAAAATAACCTCCAAGAATGTCTAAAAAATAATAATTTTTGTAAAAAAATAATTTTCTGCTTACTTATTCTTTTAAAAAATATCAATAAGATTTTATTATTATGTCTCGCTAGAGACTTGTTTTCATTAACAAAAAATATAAGAAAAACATTGCGTTTAGTATGGCATTTATAAAAGTTTATACCAAAAAAATAGTTTTTTCTAAAAAAAATTGACCGACTAATTTTTTTTTAAATAATTTTTAGTTCAGTTTATTGCTCTTGTTCTAATACTCGACTTTACCCAATTTCATATTTTGACGGCGTTTTTTTACAAAGTTATTATCAAAATAGTTTAAAAAATTGCCAATTTTGATGCTCTGTATCTCGAAAAAGAAAGAGTTTTGACCCATACATTATAGGAAATTTTTTATCAGACATGACCTCCTCTATCACCTGTTGGCCTATGGCCCCTAAGTTATGAGACACCCTGTAGATATATACAGGGTGTTTCAGACCACCCGCAGAGGTCGATTATTTTAAAAGGGATAATTATTTTTAAACATTTTTAAATCACTATCAAGGTAGTGAGATGTGCTCTTTCTGATAATGTAGGTTTTAAGGTCCTAGCCTTACAGGAAGTGTCAAAATTCCGCTCGACGTTGATTTTTTTAAATGGAACATGCTATTTTTGATTGCGGATTTCAATTCTACGCGGAAAAATTAAAACGTTTAATTCGAAAACTTTTGCCCAAAAATGTTTTTTTAAACCTCAAAACTGATATTAAATTATTTCGCAGTTATAACCAAGACAAAAACGGAAAGTAACCAAAGTCTAAATTAAATGACACAAGACAGGCAAAAACAATCTTTTCAATGGAAATGTGTCATTGAGTGTCAACGAAGTTTGGGAAGTAAATATTTTGGTTACTTTCCGTTTTTTTCTTGGTTATAACTGCGAAATAATTTAATATCAGTTTTGAGGTTTAAAAAAGCATTTTTGGGAAAAACTTCTCGAATAAAACGTTTTAATTTTTCTGCGTAGAATTGAAATCCGCAATCAGAAATAGCATGTCCCATTTAAAAATACTCTGCCAATCTATGGGCACCTAAGCTCACACTAGGTACTATAGTTATAGTGTGAGCTAATATAATCAAAAACTGAAATATATTTTATTCAACTCCAGACTCAATTACCTTTCGTTTGATACCACACAAGCCATGTTTTGACTTAAACTCAAATTTTTTAAATCTACCCCCCACCCTTTTGAAAAAAACTAAAATGTATTTTGTTTAACTCCAGACTCAATTACCTTTCGTTTGATATCACACACGCCATATTTTCACTTAAACTCTAATTTTTGACATCTACCCCCACCCTTTTTTTAAAAATAAACTAAAATTATTTTTTTTTAACTCCAGACTTAATTACCTTTCGTTTGATATCACACACGCCCTATTTTCACATAAACTCTAATTTTTGGAATCTACCCCCACCCTTTTATTTGGCTTGCGTTCGGTGGATTTTGTTCATTTTTAAATGGGACCATCACGGCCCAAGACCCAACTTAGGTACCAAATTTCATTAAAATCGGACAAGCGGTTTTTGAGTTATGCGGGTTGGTCGTTACAGACAGACATACAGACAGACATACAGACAGACAGACAGACAGACAGACAGACAGCAAAACAAAAAAGTTTCAAAATTATCTGAAACGCAAAGATATATAAAAATTTTTGAAATCGGAGCAACTTTTTTTTTCTCGAAAAAATTAGGATCACCATAGCTCACACTACTTATAGTAGTAGTGTGAGCTAAAAAATCAACGTCGAGCGGAATTTTGACACTTCCTGTGAGGTTAGGACCTTAAAAGCTACATCATCAGAAAGAGCCCATTTCACTACCTTGATAGTGATTTAAAAATGTTTAAAAATATTTATTCAAAATAATGGGCCTGTGCGGGTGGTCTGAAACACCCTGTATATAAAATAAATTTTTGAGTTAGGTGGATCAAGTACTTCAAAAATACCATAAATAAAAAAATCCGTAATATATGAGCCACGCCTCTGTGTAATTTTCAAAAGGATGACCCGAAATTGACTTTTATGTGTAGAGAGCAATAGTTTCCAAACTTTTTCTTATAGGGCCCCCTTTTTAAAATCATGAATTGGTCATGCCCTCCTTCCCCCGAATATGGAAACAAAAAATACATTTTTAGTACAATAAAAATGAGACCTTTTCGACAGGGCTCCCGCGGCCCCCCATTGTTGATCTGCGCCCCCCAGGGGGCCGCGCCCTCCAGTTTGGGAACCAGAGTATACGAATAATGACAAGCTTACTTGTGGTGATTGGTGTAAAAACGGTATCCTTATTTTTTCTCTTTGCCTTATAACTTCTTTAAAGTTATCTTGATGTTCCTCTGCGTCCTCCCAGTATCCTTTTTTTATCTAAAAAATAGAAATGCTGATATCTAAATACTTTTTTTATACGAATGTCTTGAAAAAGGTGGTTTTGTGCACGAAACATACGATCCGAAAACGGCATTTTGATTTTGCTGGTCTCTGTTTATTTGCAGTCCTTTAAAAGTATCGTGAAAACCTCTTTGCACACTCCCTTCACCAAACTGTCTCGATCGTGTGCAAAGAGTTTTGTTTAAATAACTATTAATTAATTTAAAAAATTTTAAAAATCTACCCCCAAAATCAGTCGATTAACGATTTTGATTAGATCAAAGATGCACATACATCTTTGATAAAATGTTAAATAAAGAGTCCGCAGGTTTCACTTTCGTGACAGAAAAAATTACCAACATATGTGAATTCTGGAGACCTTCCTGAACATACCTATATCTAGTAATTTTAAAATTGAGCCTGCTCGTTTTCGCGGTTTTTGTGTGTTTTTATATATTTTTTTAGAATAGGGCTATATAAATAGAGATTTTTTTATATTGTATTTTATTAAACAGTATAAAAAATCATGATTCTCAAATGTGAACAACTTATACATAATGCTATGCTGGAACAACGTTGTAACCGCCAATATAGGCACATTCGAGTTTTCCATGTAACCACGTTGTATGTGGTCGAAATAATTACAGCTTTTAGGTACCTACTACACCCAAACTAAGTTAATAAACACGTTTTTTTACTGTCATTGTGCTTTATTTTTAAACATAAAACAACGTTCTAACCGCCCAATTTCCGCAAAACTACGTTGTAACCGACGTGGATATACAACGTTGTTTTATTAAAATATAGCAACTAAGTTCATAAAACCCTATCCTTTATATAGTCTAAATTATACGCATTTGTAATGACGTCCCCAAGTGAGAAAAAAACGTATGGCGTAGATATTTTTGCCAATCAATGTTTTTTGATTGACAGTGACGGATACTTCACATAACCAATTACCTACCTATGTAAATCATAGACACTACTTTTTTAAAAAAAATTCTTGTCACCGCTGTTTATAATATACTAAACAAAGATAAACAACGATGACGTCATTACAAATGGGTATAATTTGAACTATACATCTAAGGCAATAATACCTAAATTAATAATATACAACCTAAAGTCAACCATATTCGACTTATAAACACTTTACATGTCTAAGCAATTAAAAATAAAAAGTTTTTTTTTATTTTCCAAAAAAAGCAGTATTTGGCGCTTACAACGTTGTTACAGCAAATAGTTCAATTTATAAATAATATTATTTTATTAAAAATACATTAACACAAAAATATAGTTTTATAAAAAAGTTATGTTTTTCTTTTCTGTAGAAATATTAAAATAACTTCTTAAGAAAAATTGAGCAGCCTTTGTTTAGCAACGATTTGATGAAAATTCTGTTACAGCCTTTAAAAGATTTTTTGCATACTGAGGATTCTCAATTGACTCTAGTTTATACATATTCCAAATACTTAAAAAGTCTCGGGGGACAGATTCCCCTGCCTGAAACATGACTGTTTCTTGTAAGTGATTAAGTATTATGTGGAGTTTTAGTGTTTGGTAAATGCCTCATTGTTTAGTAATATTTCTCAAATGCTTTATGTCAGTCTCGAGTTCCTCATAAGAAATCACTTGTCGCTTCTCGAGCGTGATAGGGATCTCCTTGCGAGTGCGCATACCCGTAAAAAAAAAAGAAAAAAAAAGAAAACATTATTAGCAGAAGAAAAACTGTTTTCCACAATTTTGTTGAATGCATTAAACGCAGCGACATATATAATAATAATTGTTAATTTTGGAAAATTAACAACCTGTATCTTTTTAACGAAATTGGCCACCACATTTATTGAAGAAATCGTTAGTTCTAACCTTTAAAAAAAAATTGTATTGTAATTTGATAATTAATTAATAATGAGACCCTGTATTTATGACATATTTTATGATTTTATCTTTAAAATATGTCATGCATACAGGGTCTCTAGCAATAGGTAAATATGATTAATTTTGTCGAATTAATAAATTGCTAATAATGTTTCTTATGTGGAACTGAAGACTGAAATAAAGCATTTGAGAAATATTATTAAACAATTAGGCATTTCCCAAACACTAAAACTCCTCATAATACTTAATCACTTACAAGAAACAGTCATGTTTCAGGCAGTGGAATCTGTCCCCCGAGAATTTTTAATCATTTGGAATAGGTATAAACTAGATTCAATTGAGAATCGTCAGTATGCAAAAAATATTTTAAAGACTGTAACAGAATTTTCATCAAATCGTTGCTAAACAGAGGCTGCTCAATTTTTCTTAAGATGTTATTTTGATATTTCTACAGAAAAGAAAAACATTACTTTTTTATAGAATTATATTTTTGTGTTAATGTAATTTTAATAAAATAATATTATTTATGAATTTATGTATAATGTGTTCACACTTAAGAATCATGCTTTTTATAGTGTTATTATATTGTTATATTATTTATGTAATAAAATACAATATAAAAAAATCTTTATTTATATAGCCCTCTTCTAAAAAAAATTTAAAAACGCACAAAAAACGCGAAAAGGAGCAGCCTAGATTTCAAAATTAGTAGATATATGTTTAGGAAGGTGTCCAGAATTCACATATGTTGGTAGTTTTTTCTGTCACGAAAGCAAGTCTGCACGAAAGTGAAACCTGCAGAATCCTTAGGACCACCGTGACAAGCAGTTATAAAAGTTTAAAACATTGAAAATATAAATAAATGAATCCATGACGGATCTGATACCTTCAGATCCCATTTACACATTACAATTGAACTCCACGCTATATTAGCTTTAAAAACAGTTATTGTAAATATCTCAGAAACGAAAGCTCCTACGAAGTTCTTGGTTATAACACAAATTATTGAGAAATATAAAATATTCCGGAAACTGTTTTAAGTTAACATGTTTTCAAACTTTTAAATCCCATCAGCTTGTTTCAGTGTCGAACGCTATTCTCCATAAAAATCTTATGAAAATTGGTCTAGCGGGTCGGAACATATACGTAATATTCCAATACTCCCTGTTACCCATTTACACAATGACTGGCGTTTGATGCAAATATTCGGAAATGAAGATACGAAAAATGCATTGATACCAAATTTACATAGATAGAGTTTTTGTCAACTGTGCGCCCATGATTTGACGTAACAAATACAAGAATAAAATAATAAAGTCAAAGTATAACCAATCAGGACAAGGACCGCAAAAAAGATAAACTTATGTCCATTGATATTGCTATTTCAAATAGGTTTGCATCATGCATCGGAAGGTAGGGTGGGTATTGGAATAATAATAATGTGTTTGAAAGCAACTAATCAGGACTTTTAGCTCACACATATACTATACTATAGTAGTGTGAGCTATGGTAATCCTAATTTTTTCGAGAAAAAAAGTTGCTCCGATTTCAAAAGTTTTTATATATCTTTGCGTTTCAGATGATTTTGAAACTTTTATGTCGCGCCGTCTGTCTGTCTGTTTGTATGTGTGTCTGTCTGTATGTAAATTTGGTACCTAGGCTGGGTCTTGGGTCGAGATGGTCCCATTTAAAAATAAACAAAATCCACCGAACACAAGCCAAATAAAAGGGTGGGGGTAGATTTCAAAAATTAGAGTTTACGTGAAAATTTGGCGTGTGTGATTTTAAACGAAAGGTAATTGAGTCCGGAGTTAAACAAAATATAATGTAATATCTAACGGACGGCGGATTTTTCTATGCTACACTAATAACTAACTTTATTTCAGACGTATTTTTCTTACTACTGTAATATAACACACTGTAATAATAGAATCAAAAATTTATACCAAAAAATAAATGTCTAATCTAATGTAAAAAGTACCTGAATTTTTTGATTTTTTTTAAAGTAATTTATTTTAAGTTTAAATTTTAATTTAGTATTTATCATAATGGGGGTTTTATGTTACGAGAATTGAGATAAAGTGTCAAATAGGGATTTTTGTCTAATTTTTTTGTTTTAATATTTTTGTTACAATTTAGATAAAAAAAAATTAAAATTTTTCAATTAATTTTTGAGCGTTTTTGTTGCTCTTTGTTTTCACGTTAATATTTTTGTCCTATTTGTTAGATTTTAGAAGTATTTTTTTGGTCAATCCAGCTATGTACCTTTTTCCTTGGAATAGTCTTCAAACATTCTTTTAATTTGTTTTTAAATTTTTTAATATTTTCTTTTTGTTTAATGGTTTCTGGAATAAAATACAACCAAATAAAACATTTTCAGCGTTATCTCAATTGTTTTTTAATCGAAAACAATACTTTCTCTAGCCATTGCTGCGCGGGCTGGTATGGTAAAAATATATAACTGTTAAACTCCAAAAGTTATTTTTTGAGACAAAATTCGATTTAACGAAATTCTGGAGCAAAACATTTTTCGCCTAAAAATGTAATTATTTTTTAATTAAATATTAATATAAACTTACATAAAATAGAGATCCTTGATTAGTTAATTCACCCATGATATTTTTATAAACAAACCGTTTTTGTTTTTTTTTTCACGAATGAACTACACAAAAGATACCTTTGATATCTTAACTGTATGTGAGTTCTTATAATTGATATCATTTTTACAACTTTAGAAAAATGTTTTATTTTTTTCAAGTGTTTATCTTTGGGTACTTTTTTTTACTTTTTTATAGTGATTTGATTTTTTTATATACCGTGATAGGGGCAATATAAAAAATTTGTTAGCAAAATTAGATTTACCACCGACAAATACTTTCTAACCAAAAAAAAAGTGCAAATCAAACACGAGTGTCCTAAAAAAATGTGTTTTTAAAATCGCAAGCCGTTTTTTGTCAAAAGTATTTTAGCCTTACTTAAAGAAACCACGTACCCGATTCAAAGAAAATTTTGAGAACATACGAATTTTTGTAAAATAAATGGATCCATGATGGATGTGACACCTTCCTAGCCCATTAGCACACTCCAAGTAAACTTCATGTTATATCAGCCTTGAAAACAGTTTTTTGTAAATATCTCAGAAATGAAAGCCTCTATGAAGTTTTAAACACATATTATTGAGAAAAATACGTTCTACTGGCGTTATACAACTCAATGGTTCTACTATATTCTGAAAACCGCATATTGATTCCATGCTCCGTTAAAAAGTTAGCATATTTTAAATTTGTAACTGTCAAAAAACCGTCATTAGCATCAATGGATTTTGGCACACATCTAATCAGCTAGTTACAGGGTCGACCACTATTTTACCTGAAAATTTCATAAAAATCAGTTAGCGGTTTAGGAGCTCAAAAATAATACCTTCTCTAGCCATTGCTGCGCGGGCTAGGAAGGTAAAAACTTATGCGTTGTGTCAATAAATACGTTTCAAGAAAAGTTTTTGTTTTCAAGATATACAGGGTAATTAAAATTGAGTCCTTTGGGGGGTGTAAGGTACTTCCAGGATAGTAGAGAAAAACTGATTCACCTTTGCGACGCTGACGCTCAAATTTCAAGAAGCTAAAACGTGAAAACTGTATCTTAATACATTAAGCCATTTTCCAAGGTTTGCATTTTGGGAGAAGTTGTTTAGGAAATGTTTGCATTTTTAATGACAACTCCGCTTTTATTAAAGCGAAATATTTAGTAAAATTAGTTTGGCATACTCTGGTAGAAACTCGATAAAATTAAAAACTTTTCGGTCGGTTCGGTTATGCTACTCAACCCTTATACCCCTTTCACTTTTTTATAGTTTTTACCTACCTAGCTCGTGCAGTAGCCCGCGCAGTTATGGCTAAAACTGAAGAACAAAATTTTTTAAATAATTTGTGTAACCAAAAATATCGTAAAAGCTTTGGTTTTTGAGGCTGATATAGCGTGGAGTAGGCTGATGGGCTAGGAAGGTATCAAATCCGTCATGGATACATTTATCTTTACTTTAAGGGCTAGAGAAGATATTGTTTTTGACGAAAAAATGTTGCGTGTATTTTGTCCTATTTTAGCAATATCTTCGTGACGTCTGTGTGTGTGTGTGTATGCGTACGTCTGTCCGTAATTCGATAGCTACCAACCGCTAAATCGACTTTCATGAAATTTTCAGGTAAAATAGTGTACTGTAACGAGCTGACTAGATTTTAGTCAATCTATAAATGCTAATGAAAGTTTTTTGACAGTTTAATCATTGAAAATATGCTAACTTCCTCACGAAAAACTCCGCAGAAGCTTTCGTTTCTCAGATATTTACAAAAAACTGTTTTCAAGGCTGATATAGCGTGGAGTTCACTTGGAGTGTGCTAATGGGCTAGGAAAGTATCAAATCCGTCATGGATCTATTTATGTTAATAAGGAATCCAACTGTTAAACGGAATTACTTTTCTCATCCTTGGTATTTTTATGAATTATCCTTTTTTTATTCAATTTTCGAAATCAGAGTAAATATTTAAATAATTAGTCAAAAATAAAAGTATAAAAAATTATTAAAAAAGTAAAATATAGAAGTTATACGTTATTAACAAAAAAATTTCATTATTATTAACAAATTCGGTTTGACTGTTGGATTTTGTATAAAAAAAAAACTATAAAAAGGCAATAAAAAAGTTATAGACCGAGGGGCTCTATAACCTTTTGAACCAACCAACCAAAAGACAAACTTTGAAAAACTCCTGTATCAGAAAATCAGTTCTTTTCTATTTCCCTTGGAAATTTAAACCGCAAGTATTTTTAAACTGGAGATAAAATAATGGGTAGGAATATGGTGGCATCCCTAAGTTGAGCAGTTATAATTATTGTTTTTTTTTTATTTTAGAGAATACGTTGATGCTAGAAGAAAGAAAGATATATTTTGGCATCACGATCAACTTCCAGCCTTGCGTGCCTATTCTCAAGTATTATTAAGATTGGTAGGTAACCGAGGTGCAATATATTTTTTATAAATACAGGAAAAATTGTAGGTATCTGAGGGCACGGCAGTGCCTCGCCAAGTTTGCGCGCGTACCATCTTGTCTTGAAACATTTCAGCCGATATTTGACCTATCTAAAACTCTACTTCGAAATGAGCTACGAATCTCAAACTTTGCACAGTCGTAGATCTTCATTAAGTTAACAACCCCTCCAAGTTTCATGGAATTCCATAAAGTAGTAAAGTAGTTACGAAATTTCAAAAAACGTCGAAATTGGCACTCACTCATGTATAGATCATCAAAATTCTACTGTACTTCCAGACATGCTACAAAGCTGAAATTTGGCAGACTGATAGAAATTGTGACCAAACCCCTGGAAAAAATCAAAAAACCCCAAAATTCTAATTTACTTCCCTTCCCACACATGTAAAGTTATGTAAAAGTAACATTGCCCACTTCCAGAAATGGCAGACTGATAGGAACTATGATAGAACTATAGAAAAAAAAACTAAAACCCCAAAAATATAATTTACTTTCCTCCCCTATAAACGTAAAGATGTGTAAAAGTAACATTGCCCACTTCCAGAAACGCTCGAGAGCTGAGCTTTGGAAGGCCGATAGGAACTATGATAAAACTATAAAAGAAAATTAAAAAATCCCAAAGTTTAATTAACTTCCCTCCCCTATAAATGTAAAGTTATGTAAATTAGCATTGTCCACTTCCAGAAACGCTAGAGAGCTGAGCTTTGGAAGACTGATAGAAACTATGATACAACTATAGGAAAAAATTTTAAAACACCAAAATTTAGTGCAAAAATGGAAATTTTGTATTTCGTGCAAAAATCTTTATTGAGCTATGTCATGGGCAGAGCGCTTTCGACCACTTTGTGGTCATCATCAGTGCTTCTGAAATAAAGAGAGCCTATTTCAAAATTTAGATGATAGTGTAAAAAATATAAGAGACTTACATGTTCTTGATCTTTGAGTGGTTCCTTATGTAAGTCTCTTATATTTTTTACAGACTATCATCTAAATTTTGAAATAGGCTCTCTTTATTTCAGAGGCACTGATGATGACCACAAAGTGGTCGAAAGCGCTCTGCCCATGACATAGCTCAATAAAGATTTTTGCACGAAATACAAAATTTCCATTTTTGCATTTGAAAAAACGTGCACGCAACCAACCCCTCCCTTGCACCAAAATTTAGTTTACTTTCCTCCCCTATAAATGTAAAGTTATGTAAAATTAACATTGCCTACTTCCAAGAACACTAGAGAGCTGAGCTTTAGAAGGCTGATAGGAACTATGATAAAACCATAGGAAAATATAAAAAAAACCTCAACATTTTTAATAAGGCATTGCAAAAGTTTTGAACAATATCCCGCATATGTTACTACTTTAAAACTGAAATATTATCCAAATCCTTTAAAAAAGCAGTGAAATCATAACAAAAACATTTTATGTAAAAAAAAGCTAAGTACGCGAAAGTGGTATTCCGTAAAAGAATTGAGTTCTCCAATACTAGTTTGAAAATGTTTTTCTAAACTTCGCTATTACGGCTGCAAATGACTCTTAGGTACATTGCTAAATTGAACGTAAAGAAGTTTGGCTAGAATAGCAAAGTTAAAAAAAACATTTCCAAACTAGTAAGAACCATTCATTTTGAAATTTGTATTGGAGAACTTGGCTTTACTTTTATCTCAATTCTTTTTACGGAATACCACTTTCGCGTACTTGGCTTTTTTTACATAAAATGTTTTTGTTATGTTATAACTTTTATAAGACATTTATTTTTATTTTCTCTTTATACGATAAATAATAATAAATAAGTAAGACGTGCGATATGTTGAAAAACAAATTACATTATTAGGAAAAATCCGGTACAACTTTATCACAAATTCATTTTTGTTTTGTGTTTATAGGATAAATCATAAAACAAATTATAGACTATTACAAATACCTGTTTTGGAAATAAAATAATAATAATAATATCTTTAATCAAGTATAGAAATATACAAGAAAGGGCCAAACTGCAGTTTACAAAATTTAGAAAATACTGCAAACTGAACTATTAGAATTGAAATAAAATATATCGCGGCCAATAGGAAAAAAAAATTATTTTGATCCGACTTATTAGGGGGAAATGGGGTAAACTTTTGAGGGGGTAATGGGTTTTCACGGTTTTTAGCGAAACTAGACCTATTGACAAAAGTTCAATAAAAAAGGTATAGGTATTAAAAAGGCCTCCAACTTTTGTATCCTAATCTATAATTTTCCGAGAAAAATGGAAAAAGCCGGTTTTTTGTTTTTGATTTTTATCTCTAACATTTTGTTTTTGTTTTTTACAGAATTTATCGAAACCTTACCTTTTAATGGCTTAACACGTTGTAATTTTTTTTAAATCAAAATATTTGCTTTTACATATAGTTTTGATTTTTCATCCAAAAATGCTCAAGTTATAAAGCATCTTTTTTTAAATAGTGGTATTTTTATCGTATTTTTAGGTGGTAGAAAAAGAAATAAGCAGTAATATGAAATTTATTTATTAATACCTATTTATTTTAAATAATTACAACGTTTTTGGAACACAAAATGTTTTTACTAAATTTCGTAAAAAAAAAGTTAAAAAAAAACTAACATACGAAAGTTACCTATAACTCTTGTAGTGTACTTTTTTCACTAGGAAGTCTAGTTTCGCTGAAAAGCGTGAAAAATCATTATCCATCCCTAAAACTTTACCTTATTTCACCCTAATAACTTGGATCCAGTCTAATTTATTTTTCCTGTTGGCTGCGATATATTCTCTTTTATTTCTAATAGTTTTCTTGCGTTATTAATTTTTTCCTTTTTAAAAGATATTTGCCCTTTCTATAATTTGTTTTATTATTTATTCTAAAGAGACAAAACAAAAATGAATTTGTTATAAAGATTCTTCCTATTATATAATAATTATATTAGTGCAATGTAATTTGTTTTTTAAATATTTGACGTCCTACTTAATAACAAAACACAAATAAATGTCTTATAAAGTTATATCCAATTTTATTCTCCAAGTGAGTAGGTAACAACTTTTTTATTTTATGATAAAGATGAAGGGGGGGGGGGGTTGTACCGAGTGCTATAATTTTTAATTCTATTTAGTTTTCATTGACAGAGCGCTTTCGGCATTTCGCCGTGTGTTGAAAATTTTCATTTCGTTTACACTAAGAAAAATTGTATCATCTGGTCCTAGTTAGGAATTGAAAGTCTAGTACATCTTATCATCTTTTGTATATGCTAGACTTTCAATTCCTAGCTAGGAACAAATAATACAATTTTTTAAGTGAAATAAATAAAAATTATATCACACTAGTACTGTGCACGCAACCATTCCCTACACTTATTTTTTTATTTCAGACTGAACATCTCTTATTATGTATTTTGTACGATTTTTAAACAGGGGGTCCGATATTACATTCCTCTAAAAATAAAAATTTGTTAAAATTGTATTCATAGTAAAAAATAGATTCAAATATTTTTTTATGTTACCAATCATTGCGGCTTATCTTAATACTGTTTTAATTTTAACACCTTTAGCTTATTTTGTTTGTTTGGATCGATTGAAAATAATTTTTAAAAAAATCATCCATAAAAAAAGAACGTTTAAAATGCTACTATTTTGCTAATTTAAAGTTTTCTGTATCTTTAATATTACCAAAGCTAGCAATGGGGAACACTTAATTTAGAACAGCCGTGATATCGTATCTGTACATCCGATATTTTTATATTTGCCCTCCCTATTTTTAAATAGCATTTCTGTTACTGATTCCAAAAATATTTGATTGTCACAGGACGCTTCATAGCAAAAAAAATAACTTATCTCTTTATTTATGTAGCAATCGGTGTAATTTCTTCAAACTACTTCACTGTGTTTTGGTTAATTTTGCAATAAATAATAAAATAGTTCTTGTACGTTTATAATGTTATTTTTTGAATTCTCGTTTGGACGTTCCTGTCAAACGAGGATTCAAGAAAAATAAATCGAGCGGTATAAGTGGGCTAAAAATAACTGAATTGACCATACATTCTAAAATCAACAGTATCTCACGAAACAAAAAGTTTTCAGAAAAAACACAATCTAAATTTTTTCTATGTTTTTATGGTAATGATTTTAATTTGGGTTCATTCTTATTTATTTTTATGATATATTTATACTTTTTATGTGATTGGAGATAATTTTCTTTTATGTTTATTTTTATTCCCCAAACCATATCTGGGCTAATTTCGGAGGTTATTTAAGCACCTTGAATTGCTGTAACCTAAAATTTTTTCGAAAAAAAAAATCGAAAACTCACTTCCTAAACCTAACAAAGCCTATGTATCTGAAAATTGAAACAGATTTTGACCAATCTTTAAATTAAATCTTTGTTTATTCTTTGTCTTTCCCATCTATGTTAAATCCATTTTTACAACACTATTTATTTTCCGTATCTTTAAATTCTATGCAAACAAAAATTGCAAAAATAGTAAAAACCAATGAACAATCATAAAGTAACATCTTTTTATACTTAGTAGCCGTTTTTTTTGGTAATCGTGTGAGCCAGTGAAAAAATAATAAAAGGAACCAGTAGTTCTTATTTTCTAACTTTTAGCAGAATTAAAATAATGTGTGTCGTCCACCCAAACCTTATCAAAAAAGCATCGAGTTTTATAGAGTAACAATTTTTTTCGAATATTTAATAATTAATAATACAATTAATTTCTAAAAAAAATTTATTTAAAAATTGTTAAATGGTAATTTAATATTTTTTAAAATAATCTGTAAAAACTTTTAAAAAATAATCAAAACCTACCACTGAAATTGGGAACATTGTTATAAACCGCTTTTCTTGACTTCTATATTTTTTTAATTTTTACTCCTCTGTTTTCGGGATAAGTGCGTTGAAAATCTCTTAAAAATTAATCGATTAATTTTAAAAATAATACTAGTAGTATAAAGACAATTAAAAAACGTTTCAACCGAGGCATCACTCGGTGTTTATAAATTTATTCATATCTTAGTCTGTGTCTCGAGGTTTTTTAAGTTTTTAGCAGTTCTCAATAGAGATATATTCCATGGTGACTCGCGTTACATACGATTACGTTATTTGGCAAGATAACGGAAATACTTAATTTTAGAAGTTTCATAAAAACCAATGTTTTTAATTAAAAACTTACAAAGCTCTTAAACAATTACGTTAATTTTAAAATAAAAGTTCATCAGATACTCGCGTTACATTTCCGTAAACTTTTTACTATTTCTGCGAATTAAACAAGCTACTCTTAAATAACAGAAATATAATTAGGTCAAAGATAAAGAAGCTTTAAAAATAAGTTATTTTTTCAAAAAATTTGCTCGTGAAGAATAAACAACAAAAAGTTTGGTAACTCGCGTTACATTAAATAGGTACCTCGTGGGCCCACCAAAACTTATCCTATAGCTTTCAGGTATGAATTATGCCAAAGTGGCCGTTCTCAAATTTATTTTGTAAGAGATTAGGTAAAAAACCATATACATTTTTTCTAATATTTGCTACATTTTTATGGAATATCCCGGGACAGTTCTATTTATAAAATTTTTTAGGTAGTCCTAATTAAAAAAAAATCTACCAACCGTGTTCACATCTTGCTTAGTGAGAAAACATCATGGCATTTACCTACCTGCGAAGTAAACCCACAAAAAAGTTTCCATTCCACGTTGAGGAGGTTCATGGTCGATTTGTTTGGTGCCGAGGTCCCTGCACACAAACCTCACGGATTGCTCTCTGTAAGTAAATTTTCATGGTATCCATTTCTCCGTAAAATATCACGGAAATTACCCAAAATTCTGGAAGGTCTATCTTAAGTCCCTTAGAACGAAATTGTTAATTTTTAACAGTGAAATCCCCATACATGCAGGTAGTCATATTCACCAGTATTTACTAAGACCTTAAGACTTAGCATTGTAGACCGGGTTTAAGTATCAAGTCTATAGACTTGATACCGACCGGTTTAAGTGTATTTTTTTAATACTCACAGGTCAAATAATTGCAAAGATTTGGTCCACCCTAATGTGCAATATGAGCATTCTCAGTGAGTTTCATCTCATATAAATTCAAATTAACTTTAGAAATAAAGAAAAACCACAGAAAAATTTTGTAACCAAATGTAATTTTTTGAAAACTTAGTCCGTGCAGTCGTAGGATTCCCGTTAAAAATAGTCTCAAATTGTAATACCACCCCTAAGGGGTGGTTTAAAGTTCGAAAAACAATAGAAATAATCCATGATTGACAAAAGAACTTACATACAAAAATATTAAAAGCTAAATAATACATAAATAACTTAAAACTATATCTGTAGATGCATTACCGTATTAAATACGTATCAATATTTAAATACTGTAAAAAGCACAAGATATATTAGAATCCCTTTTCAATTACACATTCACTAAAACAATCGACCATCGGTTTAATCGTCGCTAACTTGTCTAAAAAATTAACATGTAAAATATAGCGGACAGCTGACACTGACTTACACCGTTTTTATTCGACATTTCCTAGTGACATTTGGACATTGTTAAACCAAAATATTTGATTATTTTTATTTATTTATAACCTTTGTGTGGAAATAATGTCTTTGTTACAACGAAAAAAGATGACCCATATCCCAAGGTATTTATGAACAATTTATGTAAATATTAAAAACTATTGCATTCACGGGAAAAATAAGTTAAACCTTCAACCAAAATGTAGACTTTTAAACCTAGGATTGTAGTACTTAGCACTGTAGACGCTTTAGTAAATACTGGTGATTGAGTTTAAATGTTGCTTGCAAAAGTTGGGGTATAAGCATATAAATTCAAATTTTCGACCAATGCAAAAGTCGCAATCCGGCGCCATTTTGGATTTGGTGTGCACCACAATAGTTTTTTCAAAATAACTCGGGAATGTATACCTTACAACAAAAAGTGGAATCTGGGAACCATGAAAGAGTATAAAAGTTGGTACAAAAACGCTTATACATATGTAAGTGATATTTTGATTTACCGAATATGTCACCTCAATTTAGGATTAGGCACTATTTCTTCACGTCATTAAGTTTTATGTAATTTTCTCACAAACTAAGCAATTATAAATAAAATTATAAGAAACTTATATATACAGTATAAAATTAAATTTTATTTTAAATGATGTGTCGTTGGAGTGAATCAAGTTCATGGTTCGGTTCGGTTTGGTTTCGGCACTCCATTGGCGTCCCTAAGTCTATTTGTAACGTAAAGTTCACAAAAAAAAGACAGGTTTTCATAGGTTTTGTGTAGTTCAGAAAAACTAAGCCTTTAAGAGAAAATTCTATTCGTTTACAAAAATGATGTTTGACTATATATTGTTGAATATAAAATTCTATTTATTTGTATGTAGTGGATTTATACCAACGGGAAATATTCCAGGGACATCTGCAAGTTAAAGCAATTTTTTTAATCAAAAAAAAAAATACACTGTGCTTCCTTGAAGTTTTAATATACAAAGCCGTGAAGTGGGGAGGGACGCACTTTTAGGCTGACAATGTTGCCAGTTCTACGTGTTCGTATGAAACCATAGGATTTAAATATATCTAGTTAGACAGGTTTCTATTGCTATGGATAAATAATCGAAAAGTTTTTCTAAACCTTACGATACTGCGACGTATTTTAACAAATTTTTTTTGAAAAACATTTATTTGCAAAACGATTTTAAAAATTAGCTCTCTCCTTTTGGGGGTCGATAAATAAGTTAAAAATAAATAAAATGTCGTAGCTCAATATCTTTTAAAAACGTATTACTTAGCTACTTTTGACTTTCACTGTTGGTGTGACATCACTTTAGATGGCACCGTCTGAGTAACGGATGACGCTATGCAACCAGTATTGACGTCATTCTAACAGTGGAAAGAACTTTAACTGAACAATAATTTTTTGAAAATAAAATGACATCACAGCTACCATGCTTTGTTTTGTGTTCATTTACATTTTATGATTTAATAGTTGTGTTATTAGGTTGAACACGATCCAAGAACAGACAAAGATGGCGTATGTCTGACACTATTAGTGGCATTCCGAGCACCTTTGGAAGAAGTGCCAATCATTGGAAAATGCGTCTGGCATGAAGTATCAAAAGAACTAGGTGACAAATTGCTGAGACGAGTGAGTAATCGAAATTCGACGTTTCCTTTGCATGTAATTCGATAGTTGACAAGTAAACCATAGAATTATTTTCAGATCAGATGTTTACAAGACATTCTAAAGCGGCCTACGCACTAGCCATTTCGCAGGGTCAATTTAGAGTCCCTGCATGTGACATGTTAAATGCAGCTAATTTGACCCTGTAAATTGGCTGGTGAGCCGCTTAATAGTACAGGTTTTTCTTACCTTAAAAGAATTGCAAATCTATTGCTATCTTGTTTTTTTTTTCATTATAGTGGTGATTGTTAAAAATACCATTTTTTTAAAAACATGAATGATATTTTTGTGAACGCCTCAGGAAAGACGCGGTCATACTGGGAGATACACATAAACGTTATGGTGGAGTTACACGGTTCCAGTAGCTGGAACAATTACTAAAGTTAGTAACTAAACTAAATTTGGTTTTTGTTCCAGTGGTTGTCTACACGCATTTTAGTGTTGTCGAATAGTGATGCACTGCGTTGGTATTCAAAATAAACACCCTAGCAATATACTTTACTAAAATTGACTAAACTTTCCTGTATGCACGCGTCCAGTCCGCTTCCAATAGTCGAAAAACAAGAGTGGGGGAAGCCACTTGCTCAAGTAAATAGCTGCTTCTATTCACTTGACTAAACTACTGACTAAATACGACTAAACGGCTTACTTGTTCAAGTACTAAATGATGAAGGCTACACGCTCCCGTAACTGAATTTTAGTTACTGGCTTTACTACTTATTCCACTACTGGAACCGTGTAAATCCGCCTTAAAAGAAAAAAAAATATAAAGAGATTTGTAGGTTCTTTAAAGTATCAAAAACCTGCATTTTTATATAGAGTAAAACACCCAGACGCCGACAACGTATTTCGAAAAGCGTCTTCATTTGGTCTGCTACGCAGTGCCAAAATCGAGACGCATTCATCGACTCTTAATATGCTTGAACACGTCTTCAACCCGAGGAGACGTATTGGAGAGGCTTTTAACACCGATTTCGACCTCCTAAAAGGAGGACAGTGGAGCTAATTTAAGAAAAAATAAGTTAGATTAGGATTTATTTACTCATTTACTTCGTAAATCGCAAGAAAAGCGTCCCCAATACGTCTCCTCGGGTGACGAACCAAGCACGGTTTTCACGCACATTTTAAGTCAATAAATGCGTCTCGATACTGTGCAGGAGACCAAATGAAGACGCTCTTCAAACTACGCGCTCCCCGACACCCTTAAGGATTCACTTAATCCTAAAGAATCTATCGGGAGAAGCTTTTTAAGTTAGCAAAAATATTTTAAATGTCTTTTAAAATGTGAATTTTACTTTTTTTTAAAAAATACAGAAATAAAAGTAGAATTAGAATGATTTTTATTGTAAATCGCGAAAATTTTCATCTTTTAGAATATTTTTAGATAAGAAAAGCCCATTTAAAGGTGAAAAAACTTTCTTCGGACGCCTTAATTTGAAAAACAATAGGTCAGAAAGTAGTTAGTTCTCAAAGAAATAGATTAAAGGACATCGGTCCAAAAATAATTGACTAGTTTGGAACTCGTAGGTTTCACCAAGGTCAACAAAAAATACAGGCCACGACCCTAAAAAATCAGCTGTTCTCAGGGGGCTGACTTTTACATTGGGTCTTATAAGAGGTCAGACGTTTTTTTATGATATTTTCAAAATGGCACTACAGATTTCCGCGAAATTTCAGTGAAATATTCTCAGACACTATCCCGATATGCCACCAAACCTTTGTAAGGATGCAAGATGATTAAAAGGTTAAAATCTTCAAGATTTAGCATTCCTTATTTTGAATTCAAATTACCCGCCATAAACCGGATGCCAATTGATATTTGACCATTTGACAGGTATTTGACTTTGTCATCTGTGTGTCACATTCGCTTCTGCTTTAAATTTAATTTTTGTGTGAGCTAATGAAGCGGCTTTGAAAAATTAAGAATTACTATACATTTAAAAAAAAATGTTGTGCAAGAATATACTAGAAACAATTACAAAACTAGCTTTATTTTCAAAAAAATATTGTGTGCGTCGTAACGTGACCATAAAAAAAAATCAGCCCCCGATGTGAGGTCAACCAAGTGGAGGATCGTGGCCCGACCGTTTTGATAGCCCTGGTTTCACAAGTAACTACTTAGAAAGACATTGGTTCAACAACTGGTTGGGGTAGTGGGGACTGGGTGTTTTACTCTACGCTGTGCAGGCTAATAAGATATACCGATATTTTAAACCCCTTTACTACCTAAAATAGATTTAAATGTTGGCATTTTATGTTATTTATTTACAAAAAGAAGATATATTTATTCATGTATATTAAATCTTAGGTTTCAATGCGAAATTAAAACAAAAATTTTCTTTATATTATTTGCAAAAGAAAAAGATTGCAAAATTATTTTTATTGTTATTTATTAAAAAAATAAATATTTATTTCTATATTAACTCTTGGTTTTCAATGCGTAGTAAAAACAAAAATTATCTTTTTACTGTTGGCAAAAGGAAAAGGTGGAAAAAGTTGAGGTGTGTGCTTAATAAGAATTCTAATACATTTCTTTGACTTTTCATTATTTATTAGTTTTTTAAAAACAATAAAATTGTTATGGTACAAAACAGTATTAAAAATACATTAAATTTACAAAAAAATAATAAACTAGCTACTCAATTAAACGCTGTTGTTAGGTTTGATATAGAAAAAATTGACAAAATCATCCATAACAAATATGACGGCCTAATTAATTTTGATCATGCTTACTTACGTAAAGTGCAAAAAAGTCAAGTCGCAGTACTGAATGATTGACAAAAAAACGGAAAATTTATAATTTTTTATGGAAAAATTTTCTCCAAGTAAATAAGGATTATTTAAATAAGCATTCCTGATAGATGACTGTGCATTTCGTCAGCATCTTTCATAGTTTGAAAATTCTGGGTGTAATTGCACTACATTTGTTTCAACTCAACAAAACCAAGGTCATCTAGCTACCAACAATCATTAATCACATTTTATTCTTATTAAGAACTCGCATAAAACGCTTTCTTTAAGAGGGACCCCTGCGTATGGCATATAATGAGCCCGTAAGGATTTTGAAATAACTCTTTTATGGGAAAAGTATTTTGTACGTGGAAAGCAAGGGTATTGCTATTTCAGGCGGATGTTTACGCTATACTGGCGGTAACATGGGAGGAAAAAATTAGGAACGAAACAGGAAAGCGCCTCCGCATCTGTTCAGACAGTCAAGCTGCGCTGAAAGCACTGTGCAAACCAACCATGTCCGCTGGTTTGGTGCAGGAGTGCGCAGATGCCCTTCAAGAGTTGGCCGGAGTAAGAGAGGTGGAGCTTGTATGGGTCCTAGGCCACATGGAAGTCCCAGGAAACGAGAAAGCGGACGAGCTCGCCAGGGGTGGATCCCGGCAAAAATGCGCGCCAGAGCCTTTCCTGTGACTCACAAGAGGGCAAATGAAGTCGGCCCTAACAGAGTCCCAGAAAGAGATACAAAAGGAATGGACCAACACAGGAAACGCCAGACAGGCGAAGGAGTACGTGACAGGATACAGCAAATCCCGTAGGGACTGGCTGCTCTGTAGAACACGAGAGAGGTGGGAGAGCGATGCTGGGCCGAGGACGAAACCTCGGCGCACTTCCTCTCATCATATGAAGCATATAAGGAGGCAAGAAAGAGGTATTTGATGAGGAAACCTTTGGGAGGACCTTCTGAATCTAAGGTGGCCCGATATTCTGGCCTTTGTACAGAAGACGGGCAGATTCCTTAGCGAAGGAAGGACGCAGTCGGGGGGATGCCCGGGGGTTGGCGAAAAGGGCGCTTCATGTGCCTAGTCGCCAGGCCTAGAGCCTACCCCACACTACTACTACTACTATGGGAAAAGTATTTAATATAAAGAGCAACTATATAATAATTAAAATTTCCTGAAGCCGTTAAGTCTGTGGTGGCGGTGCAGAGTTAGATCGGAATAAAAATATTAAATATTGTAGGTAAAAATCGAATTGTGAATTGTTTTGAAATAACACTTTTTTGAGGAGAATTTTGCAAATTTTGAGAAAATATTTTTTGCACTTTGAAGAAGGGCGATAAGTGAAACGGTTCTAGATAAAATAATGTATCAAAAAATTACTAAAAATTAGGTTTTCTAGGCATGTTTTTTAAGGGTTGAAGTTTATTTTTTTTATTAAGGATTTAAATGCGCGCTAAGGAATTCTTTTCTTTGCTAATTTTTAAAAGTTTTATCAAAAATTATTAAATACTTTTCCTCTAAGTGTTATTTCAAAACCTGTACACGCTCAGTATATGCCATACGCAGAGCTTTAAGTCACAGAATATGAGTTCTGTCTTTTATGTTTTGCATATAGGAACATAGAGGGCGACACTGATCGAATGTCCTATTATTATTAATTAAACTCAATACCTAACAAGTACAAGTTTGCGCATACTAATCTCTTCGTGTATAGACAATATCCGCCTAAAATATCTCTCGAAGATTTGTTCGCGCGCACGATGTACGCGAGCAAATCTCTCGGTGTCCAGGCAAAACGCATTAATTGTTGGTGCAAGCAAGAAATTTCCTAATTTTCATTTTCTTTTCCTTTTCTGCGCGTTTAAAATAATTTAAATTTTCGCGCTCTAAAATATGCATATGGGGTTTCACGGCACCGGACACGTGGAAGAGAAGCAGCGCCGCAATGAGTGCGCAAAGAACCGTCACAACAAGACACTAGCAAAATCACGTTCCCGAAAAAAGTGAATTTGAGGTGAAAAAACTGGACGTTTAAACGTCGACTGGAGCTGCAAGAGAGTCCGAGGTAGGTGCCTTTTCATATAAAATTCCATATGTATCGTAACTTTCCATTTTCAATCGTCAATACCGACATTTAATTTTAAATGTGCTTGTGAAGCCAATACCGGCGACCTATCGAAGGAAATTCCGTTATTTTTCAGCCCTTGCACGCATATTTAATGGCCCTTCGACCCAAATTAATAGTTTTCCAAACTACCTAGACTCCTGTGGTTCAGCAATTTCCTACAAAAATTCCAAATTTCTATTTTCTATTTCAAATTTCAAAATTTATTTCAATTTCAATTCGAAACAGACCATATTGTTTTACCACCTGTTGGGGATATGTTCCTTCAAAGTTGATCGAAGTGTTTATTACCGTTCAAAAATAGCTAGAAACAATGCACATATTTCGTATAGTTTACTAGTTCATCAAAGAAAGTTGATCGCTTTGTTCATTACATTTTCAGTAAAAGTGGCGTCAATACGCCGAAAGTGAAAATTTTAAGGCGGTTCTTCCACCTATTTTTCTAATTATCGATTTTACAGGTGTCGCGGCGTTAACGCGCAGGTGCAAGTGTTTCGTCGTCACCAAGGTCTCACGTTGCGCGCGTTGTTTGTTCAAATACCGTCGTTTGTTAAAAACTTTCAGACGGCACCGCTAGTCGTATGTACAGAGTGTGCGACTTGGAATCGAAAGGTGCGGGGTTCAATCCTTGGTGAGACATAAAAGTTTTTTTTTAAGGGATATGTTCAAATAATAACATACAGACAAACTTACAAACATTTCATTTCAAAATTTTCGAAAAAAGTTAATAAAATTAAAATAATAAAATTGTTTAATTTTTGCTAAAATTCGGGTTATATTTTAAGCTATATTTTAAGCATTTTTTTGGGTAATTTTAAAACCAAATTAACTTTTAAAAACAAAAATGTCTACGCAAAAACAGAAAAAACTTTGCGACAAAAGGCTTTTGAGCTTCAACCAAATGGCGGAAGCTCACGAGGTAGCTTTGAAAGCGAAGTCGGATACAGCGTTTCACTTTTTGTTTAAATCCAGATATGAAGACGTCGAATAATGTCATGCTCAATTCTATAATTTTCATAACCAAATTATTGGCTCTCTCGAAGAGTTTAAACTTTCATTTGACGAGCAGGATAAAACTAGAAAAGACTTTGACAACCTTTATTATGAATGTAAGGGTATTTACTACGACCTTTTTAGGGCCAACCCTGTCAATTACGTAGGCAACCCTAACCAACAAAATATTGTTCAGAGGTCAAATACAAGATCATTTCCACAACCACGGTTGCCAATTTTCAATGGTAATTATAAAGACTGGCAACACTGGTTTGACTTATTTAAAGTCATGGTACATCAAAATTCTGATTTAAGTGATATAGAGAAATTTCAACAATTGCGGAGTTCTGTTCTGAATGAAGCCCTTTCTCTAGTAAAAACCATTCCCCTCGCAGATAGCAATTATCACATTGCGTATGAAACCTTAGTAAAGAGGTATCAAAATAAACGAATTATTGCTACTACCGCTTTGAATGCTATTAACTTTCTTTCAACTAAATCCAGTTCTGGGAAAGAATTACGTTCCATGTTGGATACATTTTCTGAGAATCTAGCCATCTTAAATGAGCTTGGTTTTCCTACAAAAGAATGGGACTTTCTTACTTTTAACATGATGCTCTCAAAACTTGAAGTCAAGATGAGGACTGATTTCGAACTTTACTATAGTAGAGAGAAAAACAATTCAGAAATTCCGTCCTACACTGATCTTTACACGTTTATAGAAAATCATTGCGTTGCGCTCGAATCTGTAGTGCAAATGCCCAGTTTTAGTAGGCAAAATCAAACCCCTAGACAACCTCAAACTACGCGTAATTCTCAACAGAACAGTTTTCAGAGAAACAGTTTTAATAATTTTAATTCACCTTCTGCTTTCAATACAACTATTTCAAATCAAAGTTCAAATTCAAGAAATCAACAAAATACTTTACAAAATAGCAATCAACGCAGCAACCCTCAAATACAAAATAATCAGAACAGAACTTTTAATCCAAAAATAAAATGCTACCTATGTTCTTCGAATCACGCATTATCGAAATGTATCGAATTTCAAAACAAAAGTCCACAGGAAAGGATGGGTTATGTTCGGCAGGTGAATCTATGTCAAAATTGCTTACATTTTGCTCACCAGACCGTGAATTGCCCCTCTTCCTACAACTGCTTTACGTGTGGAGCTAGGCACCACAGTCTTCTTCACGTTCCACAACCAGTAGCGCCCTCTGTGAGTGTTAATTCATACCCTCCAGAGAACGCTAATATTCCACTTTCCAATTCCAATAGCACCCCTATGTCAGGAAGCCATTCCACGAACTGTCATGCGACAATGATTTCCAAAAATTCCACTTTTCTACTTTCTACCGTTGTAGCTGACATGTTAGACTCAAGGGGACATTACCAACCAGTTCGTATCTTACTCGATTCTGCCTCAGAGGCAAACTTTATTTCAGAAAAATGTCTAAATCGTTTAGGTCTTTCGAAAAGCTTCTTTTCTACTTCTATTCAAGGCTTAAATCAAATGACATCTTCCAATACCAAAGGTAAGACGAAATGTCTTATCAAACCTCAAGGTCAAGCGGGACCTACCTTTGATGTTGAGGCTTTAGTACTTCCAAAACTTTGTACAGAGATTCCTTCTTGCGCTGTCGACTCGAGCAAGTGGAATCACATTCGCAATATCAAACTTTCTGATCAAAACTTCCATATACCAAGTTCCATTGATGTCCTAGTAGGTTGTGAACTTTTTCCGCATCTCTTACAAGAGGGAGTTATCCACGGAGAGCGTGGACAACCTAGTGCTTTTAATAGCATCTTTGGCTATGTGCTGATTGGTAAAGTTGAAACTTCAAAGCAACAAAATCCACAATCACTCATAAGCTGTTACACTTCCATCGAACCATCTCTGGATATCTGCCTAGAGCGCTTCTGGGAGATAGAGCAGGTTCCACATAAGGTTCATCACAGTCCTGAGGATATTATGTGCGAAAAATTATTTTCACAATCAGTTTCACGCAACGAATCAGGTAGATTCGTCGTTCCATTACCTTTCATAAACTTAGAACCCCAGTTGGGTGACACCTATCCAATCGCTTTAAAACGTTTCAAGCTTCAGGAAGCTAGACTTCTCAAAGACTCAGCTAATTATCAAGCTTACAAAGATTTTATGCAAGATTATTTAGACACTGGTCACATGATACCTATTCCTACGCCTATATCTAAAGATGTCTTGGATAATTCCTACTTTATCCCTCATCACAGTGTCTGGAACACTGGGAAGATAAGAGTGGTCTTTGATGGGTCTCAACGTAGTCCCAGAGGTGTCTCACTCAACGAGACGTTGTGCGCAGGTCCTAAACTGCAAAATGATGTCCGTGAAATTTTACTTAATTTTCGAATTCATGCTGTAGCCTTTGTTACTGACATAGTAAAAATGTTCCGACAGATTTTAATTATTCCTGAGCACACGCGTTATCAAAATATTCTATGGAGATTTTCTGAGGATGATCCTGTCCAAACCTACTCCTTAAGAACAGTTGTTTATGGACTTAAGTCATCACCTTACTTAGCTATTCGTACTATACAAGAACTAGCTAAACTTGAGTCTGAAAGGTATCCTAATGCTTCCAAGGTGCTTCTTAAAGACATTTACGTCGACGACGTGCTCACTGGGCAGGATTCTGTGGCCTCTGCCAAAGAACTTCAGTCGGAGTTAATCTCCCTGTTGCGCCTAGGAGGGTTTGAACTTAAAAAATGGGCGAGCAACAGTCCGGAACTTCTCTCCTCATTCTCAGAATCAGAAACACAAATGTCCATTCGTTTCGACAAATCCGAACCTAATTTTGTAAAAATATTAGGTCTCCAATGGAATCCTATCTCAGATTCGTTTACCTACTTGGTCGTACCAGAAGATAAACCATGCACCAAGCGAGGTATCTTATCTCAAATCATGAAAATTTTTGATCCCTTAGGTTTCTGTTCTCCCGTTTCTTTACTTGCTAAGCATCTCATGCAAGATCTGTGGAAGGAGAAGCTGGACTGGGATTCTCAGCCTCCTCCGCATATCGTAAATGTTTGGAATCAATTTCGAACCGAACTTCCAAATCTTTCAAATATTCATTTACCTAGACGCCTTTCCATTGATCAACCACGTAGCATTGAACTTCACGGCTTTTCAGACGCCTCTATGATAGGTTACGCGGCTACGGTCTATTTCAGAATGGAGTCAGTATCCGGAGAAATCCATACCTTTCTTGTAATGGCCAAATCTAAGGTCGCACCAGTGAAAACAGTCAGTCTTCCGCGACTGGAGCTTCTTGGTGCCACTTTACTTTGCGACCTAATTTCCTTTATTCGAAACACTTATTCAGATATTCTTAACTTCAACCAAATCTATGCATGGTGTGATTCCCAAGTGGTTCTATGCTGGTTGGCGGCTTCACCTCACAGGTTTAAAACGTTTGTGGCAAACCGTATCTGTCACATTCAAGAAACCATTTCTCATACGGCCTGGAAATATATTCCATCAGCGCTAAATCCAGCCGACTGTGCTTCGCGCGGTCTTATGCCTAATCAACTTGTCAAACATGACTTGTATTGGGAAGGTCCTTGTTTTCTTAGGCTACCAAAAGAGAGCTGGCCTGATGATTTTCGCTGTCCAGACCCTCCGGAAAACGAGGTTATTCTGGAAGAACGAAAATCAGTATTTCAAACATGCACAGTTGAACCACACATGCTTGATACTTTTCTTTCTCGTTACTCTTCCCTAGAGAAAATTCAACGCATAATTTCCTATATTTTTCGCCTTACCGAAAAGAAATCTAAATATCCTAACGAAAATATTACCGAAGTAGAACTTCAACATTCTCTTATTGTTCTCGTTCGGCATGTTCAACGTTCCATCTTTGCTGATCTCATTTCACGTTTGAATGACGCAAAGCTACTTCCTAAACAATTTCGTAAACTTTCACTTTTTCTAGATACACAAGGCTGCGTAAGAGTGGGGGGTCGATTACCACATTCTTCCGAACTCTCTTATTCAGCAAAACACCCTTTACTTTTACCACGTTCTCACCGTCTTACTCAACTTGTCATTGAGTACACTCACAAAAGGTACTGTCATCCCGGTCAAAAAACGTTGCATTACCTCTTCAGACAACAATTTTGGATCCTTTCCCCTCGCTATGCAATCGAGAGCGTAACTTCTCATTGCATTTTATGCTATCGATTAAATCCTAAACCTTCCGTACAAATCATGGGCAACTTGCCTGCTCAACGCATCTCTCAAGTAAAAGCATTTTCACATGTTGCCATAGATTATTGTGGTCCCTTTCCCATTACAATGGGAAAGTACCGAGGTGCAAAGGTATCCAAAGGTTATATTCTTGTCTTAGTCTGCTCCGCAACAAAGGCAGTTCACCTAGAACTTACCTCCGATATTTCCACCCCTACCTTTCTTGCGGCTTTTAAGAGATTTGTGGCAAGAAGAGGAAGAATCTCTGACATTTACTCAGATTGTGGTAGCGCGTTCTTGGGAGCTGATCGTTTACTCAAACAGTACTCCCAGGAAGCATGTCACAGTCTAAAAATTACCTGGCATTTTTCAAGTCCTGGTAGTCCGCACCTAAACGGACTAGCTGAGGCAGGAGTTAAATCCACCAAGGCAAATTTAAAACGTGTAATAGGTGAGCAACGGTTAACCTATGAAGAGTTTTGTACTTTTTTGTGTCAGGTCGAATCCATACTAAACAGCCGGCCTCTATATGCCCAAAGTATGGATCCGAATGACTTTCTTCCACTGACCCCTGGTCATTTTCTTACCCTGGAACCGTTGAATTCCGTACCAGAACCCGAATTTTCTGATTCCAAGTTGAACACCCTGTCCCGCGGGCAGCTGGTGCAAAGGCTCCAGTCCGATTTTTGGAAACGCTGGAACTTGGAGTACCTAAACACCTTGCAACAGCGTTCTAAATGGACAGAGGCTTCTAACAATATTAAACTAAATACTTTAGTCGTGGTAAAGAATGAACAAAAACCGCCATTGCAATGGGCTGTTGGGCGAATTGTCGACGTACACCCTGGCTCAGACGGTCTTATTCGTGTTGTGACCGTTAAAACAGCTACAGGAACATATCGTCGACCAGTAGTTAAACTATGTCCTTTGCCTATGCCCGACGCATAAGGCAAAATTTTCTTTTCTTTCTTAATTTTTTCTTTTCTTTTAATTTTAATTTACATGCATTATCTAATGCATATTTGGGTTAATGTTAAATTGTATCGTTTAATTGCTAATAGGCGAATACTATTTAATTTTTTTTTCCTTTCCTTTTCTTAACTAAGTAAAAACACACGTGTTTTGGCGGCCGGAAAATGTTGGTGCAAGCAAGAAATTTCCTAATTTTCATTTTCTTTTCCTTTTCTGCGCGTTTAAAATAATTTAAATTTTCGCGCTCTAAAATATGCATATGGGGTTTCACGGCACCGGACACGTGGAAGAGAAGCAGCGCCGCAATGAGTGCGCAAAGAACCACCGTCACAACAAGACACTAGCAAAATCACGTTCCCGAAAAAAGTGAATTTGAGGTGAAAAAACTGGACGTTTAAACGTCGACTGGAGCTGCAAGAGAGTCCGAGGTAGGTGCCTTTTCATATAAAATTCCATATGTATCGTAACTTTCCATTTTCAATCGTCAATACCGACATTTAATTTTAAATGTGCTTGTGAAGCCAATACCGGCGACCTATCGAAGGAAATTCCGTTATTTTTCAGCCCTTGCACGCACATTAATAATATCGTGTTTATGTTTAGAACGTTTAATTTTGTCTTCGTGTGTGTAGGCAATTCCACCAAACGTACATGTATGCAGAGATTAGTTCGCGCGTACTAATCTCAAGAAATGCTCGCGTGTCTGTAGGCCCCTTTATAGTTTTATAGCTACAGCGAATTTTTTAACTTAACAAATCAATCGAAAAACGGAATTAAACCAAGAACATTTTTGGGCTATAATTTGTCACAACTTTCGAAGAAAATTATTTGAACGAGAAACCCTGGCCGAGTTGATTTCTGTTTTCGGTAATGAAACACCACATCAGTCGACAGTTTCTCCTTGGTACGGAGAATTTACGCGTGGACGGATTAGCCTTAGCGACGATCCCAGGCTAGGTGCACCAAAAACGGCTGTCACTCAGGAAAACATCGATGCTGTGTGCATGCTCATCACTCATCATTCGGAATTTCAAAGACCTCAATTCAAAAAATTTTGCATGCAGAATTAGGGTTAAGAAAATTAGTTTCCCGCTGGATATCGCATCTGTTAATCGAAGAACAGAAAGAAGCTAGAGTCAATTGGTGTCAGAAAACTATAGACCGCTTTGAGGCAGGAAACTCGAAAAACGTGTACAGCATTGTCAGTGCTAATGAATCGTGGATTTACTCATATGAACCCGAAAATAAACGTCAGTCGTGTGTTTGGGTGTTCCAAGATGAAGAAAAGCCAACAAAAGTCATCCGCTCTCGAAGTGTATCCAAAAACATTGTCGCGACATTTGTCTCAAAAGCAGGTCAAAATGCAACACTTCCTCTGGGAGATCAAAGGACTGTTACTGCCAATTAGTACATTACCATTTGTTTGCGGTAAGTCATCGCTAGGCTTTAAAAAACGAACCACGAATCATCATCCACCAAGAAAATGCAAGTTCGCACAAAGCACAAAAAACCATTGAATTTTTAACCCAATAAATGTCGAATTGTTGGACCATCCTCCATACAGTCCCGACCTAATTCCCAACGATTTCTATAGTTTTCCTAAAATCAAAAATGGAATGCGTGGTGAAAGATTTCAGTCGCCAGAGGAAGCCTTCAAAAATGCAATTTTGACATTACCAACAAACGAGTGGAATTACAGCTTTGACAACTGGTTTGAGCACATGCAAAAGTTTGATTGTTAATTATCGTGGAGAATAGTTCGAGAAACCTTAAGGTCTTTAAAAGTTATCTATTTTAAAAGTTACTCACAACTAAACTGTTTATTAACGTATACTACTCCTTAGAATACAGTCACATAAGATACCAAGTTGTGTTCTGGGGTCAATGTAGAAACTTTGAACGCATTCTTCTATTGCAAAAAAGATTACTGCGACTTATATTTAAACTAAAACATCAGGACTCTTGCAGACTTGTGCTTAGGGAAAATAATCTAATGACAGCTCCATCTATCCTAATTTTTGAAGCAGCACTATTTGTGAAAAAACAGCAACAAAAATTTCCATCTGTAAACACACTTCATACTCATAATACAAGGTCCAGTTCAAATATTAGAATCCCTAATTACAATCTGTCATTATATGCTAAGAGTTATCTTTATTTATGTTGCATAGATTAATTGCATAAATTAGTTTAAGGAATTATTTTCTTTTATGTTAGTCTTTACCTGACACTGTCTATATTTACCATGTAAATCTTATGGCAATAAAGTACATTGAACATTGAACTGTTTTATTCCAGCTGTATATGCAAAACTTAAAAATAGTGTAATGCCAAAGTAATAGAAGTGATCTCTATATACAAAACTCTTCAATGTGTGCTCTCTTTTGCTCCACGACTTCTGCTATAACACTGTCGCAATTCGAAATCGATTGGAAGTTTGATAGTTGGTCTCCGAAATCAAATTCAATATGTCCTCTAGCTAGCTAGCAGCTTTCTACTCGCGCACTGCCTGATAGCTGTTTGAAGCTGTCTGACATTTACTCTCTAAAATATGTCAATTTGCAAGAAATATTCTCAAAAACAGTTCTTGAGAGTACTTATCTTAAATGGATTTAAAAAATCATCTTTAGGAACTTGTTTTTGTTGATTTAACAAAAAAATCAAATGGGTAAAATTGTTATTATATAATTAAATAAACAAATATTCCAGTCTTAATAATATTTACATTAACACAAAATTATATATTCATTCTTTCTTATTATTAATATCACACTTTTTAGGAGTCTTATCAACTATATTCGCTATTTTTAATAATTTTTGAAAAAATTGGGGAGGAATATCAAAACCCTACAATATACAATGTTTCCCATTTAACCCCTTCAGTCACGAATTATTTCTATTAGTGACAAAAATCTCAAATAAGGTTTTTTCTTATCAAAGAGGTAAACTATCTTTTGACCAAGTTTTGTAATTTTTGATGCAGTCGTTTGTGGGTGTATTCAATTGAGTACAAAATTACTCAATGAAATAAAATATGACAGACCTAAGGAAATGCAAAAAAAAGTTTATTTTGTTATGATAACTCAAAAAACGATTTGTCCTCTTGAAAGAGGTTTTTTCGGGCATTTCTACGGGACTATAACAAAAAGAAAGTCAATACATGCAATTCAAAAATTTTCTTAGAGCATGACTTACCATGATTATAGTATCCCTTGAGTCACAGTGTATTCAATTGAATACAGGTGTCTTTCAAAAATGCTGAAAGCAAAACTAAAGCACGACTGAACGTATTCAATGGAATACGCGGTAACTGAAAGGGTTAAAAAGTACACTTCCAAAAAAATAATGGTAATTAAGCTGCGCTCCCCGCTTCAAGGTTCCCATTGATATTGCACAGAGCGTCATACATATTAAGAAGAAGCGGCGCCGGCGGCCTGATACATATCGTTTTTTATCATACACATATGAATGACGCGGCACGCATATTTGTATACAACACCCAGGATCGCCAGTCGGCTTTCGCCCGAACATCTCTGGTAAATAGCAGACGATATGGTAAATCGCTTGGGTAACTAACACCCGTGATCGCAAAAATGTTCGTTAAAAGTCAGTCTGGATTTCAGAACCACAATCTTTCTTAAGAAAGAATTCGTAAATTTCTAACATACATATATTTTTTTAAAACATACTCTCCTGACCTCTTTCCCGGGATCCTAGAGAATGTGAAACCTAACCGTTGTCAATCGATCGCCAACGTAACCGAACCGTGTCAATGTAGAATAGGGCTTCATTGACACGGTTACGGCAGCGTTCGGGCTACAACCGAATCGCAATCATGGACTTCGTTTACAAATATGCACGCGGCACTGGCTGAAATATTGATGTCATTCATATTTGCATGACTTGGCACGCATGTGTTTAATGGGAAACACTGTATAAATCCCACCAAAACAAGCTAAGATCCATCAACGGCTTGAATTACTTTTTATACCACCTGGATTCCGGTTCCTTATATATGCTTCCCTGCAATAATAAATAAACCGAAAATTGGTTAGGCTAAACTAAGTACAAGCCTCAACTGCTTTGTATATTTCTCGGATTTCTGTTGGGTTTGCAATTATTTTATTTTTTACTCAACGAGTTTAATTTAAAAAATGAAATAAAGATAGATATTTTCAATGATCAAAAAATACTCAAATAGACTCTTTCAATTGGTGGTAGTTATTTTCAACTTCCAATGCCGACGGAAGTGGTCTATTTGGATCTGAAGTTCGTTTTTTGAATAGGGACGGGCATAAATTTGAAAAAATAATAACGTCTTAAAAAAAGTTTTAAATAAAAGATATTTTCTTGCACAGAATCCGAATCCGTTGCAAAATTATGTTCATCCCTATTAAAAAAAAAAAAACAAATTTTGGGTCTTAATAGAATACTTTTTGTTGTCGTCGGTATTTTAAAATATCACCAACCGAAAGCTTATTCGAAACAGCTATAATAATTATTTAGATCACTAAAAAAATCCACCCCCTAGGTTTTAATAGGGGTAGTTCATTTGGACTGCTAAAATCCATCTACAGCTTCATTTATTTTTTATACCTCTCAGATGTATGTTCCTTAATTTGCAATAATTTTGCACTGAACGCGTTTAATTTAGATGCTTACTGAGAAAATACCAAAATCCTGCGATATACAAATTCTCCAAAAACTAGCTAAGATCCCTCAGCACCTTTACCTATTTTTTTTTATATCTTTCATATTCACTTTCGTTTTGCGATAATTTTATTTAAAATCTTTTGTGAGAAATACTAGAACCTTGCATTTTACAAATGCATTCAAACCTAGCTAAGATCCATCAACAACTTCGTCTGTTTTTTATACCTCTCAGTTTTCTGTTTCGTTTGCATTTATTTTATTTTGTAGTTCACGAATTTAATTTAGTAAGGAATACGGGAATCCTGCGATATTCAAATATCCCAAGAACTAGCTAAGATCCATCAGCAAATTTAACTGTCTTTTTTACTTCGGATTCATTTTCGCTTTGGCACTAAACGAAATTTTTGTTGAGAAATACCAGAAGCTTGCATTAAACAAATAGCCCCAAAACTAGCTAAGATCTATCAACACCTGTAACTATTTTTTCTTATCTCTCTTATTCATTTTTGTTTTGCAATAATTTTATAAGATATGCCTCTCAGATCCCTGTTCCTTAATGTATAATAATTTTATTTTACACTTAACGAATTTAATTTAAATTCTTAGTGAGAAATACCAGAATCCGGCGAAATACAAGTACCCCAAAAACTAGCTAAGATTCATCAGCACCTTTAACTCTTTTTATATCTCGGATTCATTTTCGTTTTGCAGGAATTTTATTTGGCACGAATTTAATTGAAATCTCAAAACCTTGCATTATACAAATACCTTCAAAACTAGCTAAGGTCCATCAACAGCTTCATCTGTTTTTTATACCTCTCAGTTTCCTGTTCCTTTTGCATTAATTTGATTTTGTACTCTTCTATAGTTCTCTTCGCGTCTTCCAACTGATTAATTACCTCGTCCATATGCTGTTGGGTGTAAGTTTTAGACGCGCTTTTTGGCTGGTGGTGGGTGGTTTCTGAAGATTTAGCCTGAAAAATTACAATATTTTATACGTTTCGAATAGTGATGGTGCTTTATTTTGATTGAATTTACGGATGTTACTGACAAAAAGAAAAATAATTACTACATAGCTGAAGTATTATTGAAAAAGCTAAAATTTTGAGAAAGTCGATTAAATATGATGGAAATATAAGGATGGTGATGGTGCTATCAAAACAATCACATTTAGAAACCATGAACCGACGGCAATAATATTTTAAATTTGTCAATTGAACACATGTTTCACAATTATTCTCTCATTGATCATTTATATTTTCACATTCACTTATGATAAATAAAAAAGGGTTGTGGTTTATTTAATAAAGTAACATGCCTATTTAGAAAAATTAATTTTTTGTTTCCTACATAAAGTATACAGGGAGTCCCAGATAAAACTACATGGGAATTTCGGAAACTGTAAGAGATTTTTTGAAAAACTTATGCATAGAAATACTCTATGAGGGTCAGTATGGCTTTCGTGAATCTAGCGATGCAAAAACAGCAGCATTAGATATCGTAACGGATATACAACTAAAAATTGATACTAATCAAAAATGCTCTATTGTATTTTTGGATCTGTGAAAGGCATTTGATACTGTCAATCACAGTATATTATTAAAACAATTGTATGTATACGGAGTTTGTAATTTCAATTTGGGGATCTTCTCATATATGTAAGTATTTTAAAACCATTAATAAAATTACAAAACAAAATTATAAAATGTATTCATTAACTTCCAATTTTAGAATCCACTTGACTAACTTATACAAATTTAAAATATGTATATTTATTCACGCCAATGTCTCAAATCAAACATTGAAAAAAATAATAATTCCACTAGATAAAAAGAGAATCTTCAGACAATAAAATTTAACAGCAATACTGTAAAAAATCTTTATTATGTGAAGGAATAATAAACTATAATACTTTACCACAAAAATTAAAACAAATACATAACTCAAATCTTTTTAAAAAACACAAAAAAATATTTTTTAAATATATAAATTAATTTATTATTTATTTCTTAAATATATGAATTATTTACTTTTTTTGCATGGTTAAATAAATTGCCACTAGGTTTTCTTGGATGTCTTAATTAATATTGTTATTTGTATTTTTTTTTAAATATTTTCCTGTAATAATTGTGAAATTGTAAATTCCGTCATACAAAGATAGGTGTGTTTAAAATGCTCTTTTTATTCTCTATTTATTAACTGCTTTTCAAAAAAAATTGTACACCTAACATGGGTTTTTATATTGTAGGTGTATAATTTTTTTTGATAAGTATTTATTTATTTCATTATTTATCAGTCAATTTATCAGTTTATTACCATTCATAAATGCTCTAAAGTTTAACATTAATAAGTAATATTACAAAATTACATAAACATTAACAATAACAATGTAAAAATTAAATAAAAATACAAATAAAATAAAGTAAAGGTAAAAATCGACACCCTCACATCCTTCGCTAAAATAATAAAATTAAAAAAAATGTATTTCATCCAGACCGGAATTTACTGATAAGTAGTATAATTGCTGATACAAAACTACCAAATTTTATTAAATTTGTATACAAGATTTTTCAAAAAACACCAATCTTACATTTTACTCGATATTGTGAAAATCTCTAGAATTTTTTTCTCATGTAATCAAAATTGTATCTTTTACCGTTTCCAAAATCACCATTAATTGTATCTGGGACATTTCATTAAATTTCAAAAACAGAAACAAAAAGGATACTTATACTCAATTCAGGCACACTGCATAGAAAAAGGCAGTGAACTGATACCCAATATTTTTTTCTTACCTCTAAAACTGAGTTACTTTTCTTAGCTACCAGCTTGTTTTTGGTCATCACCATTTTCTTGTTTGGCGGATTGGCAGATAACACCTTAATATTGTTGCTAAACGGTCTTTTCTGACCGTTCATCATCTGTACGAATTGTTCCGGAGTGAGAGTTATCGTTTTCTTTTTGGCTTCGCGGTGTGTATTGTCTTCGGATTGTTCGATTGATTTTAGGATTTGTTTTCCTGCATCTGAAAAAAGTAATCATTAGAGATATAAAGTAGCTCAATCATTTTAGATTTAATTTGTTAATGTAAGAAAGAAAAATAAATGGACCCATGACGGATCTGATATCTTCCTAGCCCATTAGCACACTCCATGCTATATCATCCTTGAAAACATTTTTTCTAAATATCTTAGGAACGAAAGCTCTTACGAAATTTTTGGTTATAACAAGTTATTGAGAAAAATGTGTTAGTTCTACTATATTCCGAAGATTGATGCGATGCACATAACGGTATTTTATGATAAAAGCTTTGCAAAATTTCAATGATCAAATATTATCGTATCAAAACAATTTTTTGTTGGTTTATAGATAAAAGTATGGAGAATAAAAAAACGGGTCCGGTTTTTGCATTTATGATCAGAATCGAGTACATGATGCCACCGAATTTTATGTATGATTTTGTAGCAGACCTATTGCTATACTTAGCATTGTATACTTCGCTAAAAATAAAAATTTCTTAAATTTTTGATTTAATTGATAATTTTTATTTTTCTTATGGATATGTCGGAGGCAAGTATGTGTACTACCCTCAGACCCTTAACAACATAATAATGGGTTTAAATAAGAACATATACATAAATTACTTTTTTATATTATTATAGGTACAAAAAATAATTAAAGTTTTGTTGTACTTCAGGGTTTGTCCCAGCAATTCTTATTTGTTTTAAAGGGGCCTACAGACACGCGAACATTTCCAGAGATTAGTACGCGCGTACAAGTTTGCGCATACTAATCTCTTCGTGTGTAGACAATATCCGCCTAAAATATCTCTCGAAGATTAGTTCGCGCGCACAATGTACGCGAGCAAATCTCTCGGTGTCTAGGCAAAACGCATTGATAATATCGTGTTTATGTTTAGAACGTTTAATTTTGTCTTCGTGTGTGTAGGCAATTCCACCAAACGTACATGTATGCAGAGATTAGTTCGCGTACTAATCTCAAGAAATGCTCGCGTGTCTGTAGGCCCCTTAAGAAAGCATATATTTTTGTATATGAATTTGTAAAAATTGGTTCCGGAACGTTCCTGTTGGGATTTTGACGATTTTTTTTGTTAACCCCTAATAATGGAAAATTCTAATGCGATTTTTTTTTTAATTTCTTACTTTAGAACATATAATGGTTTTGAACGTTTTGAATAAAAAATATCCGTATTTTGTAATTATTTTTATTAAAAATATAACGTTTTCGATGTATATCTTGTTAATAAAAAATTATCTTATTTGCATAATTTCAAAACTGGGCTTTTAAAACGTAAAATGAGCTATTTTGACAAAAACTCTGTGTTTTTCTTATTAAATAGGGCATACCAGCCGATTTATGCAAAAATAAGTTTTTGCTATAAACAAGCCATAATTTTGGCCAGCTTTCAGTATAAAATACCGCTATGTACGATGCTCTGGTAAAAAGTTAGAATTTAAGAAAAAAATTAACTGTAAAAATACTCGTTAGCATTAATGGATTTTGACCAAAATCTAATCAGCTCGTTACAGTGTCGAACATTATATTTCATAAAATTCTTAAGAAAATTAGTCCAGCGGTTCCGAGGTAGTCGTGTTCAGACAAACAGACACACACAGACACACACACACAAATAGACGACAAAATAAATTTGTAAATTTCATTGCGACGAGATACAAGTACACCCAAATAACACATTTTCGGCGTCTTAATTTTTTTTTATCGAAAATAATACCTTTTCTAGCCATTGCTGCGCGGGCCAGGAAGGTAAAATGGCGGAAGAAATGTTTGTAGATTATGAAATCACGTTTTTACCCCCATATTTTATCAAATATGGGGGTAAAAGTTGCATTTTATGTCTTCGTCGAGGTTTTTCCTTTAACATGCATTTCTCAAACAAAATAGTGAAAATCAAATTTATAGATAATTAAATTCTCTAAAATTTTTGTCTAGTCAATACTTAAGAAAAAAATATTTATTGCGAATATGTAATAAGGAAAAAGTGTAAAAAATAAGAGCAACGCAGTTTTTTTAACCTTTGGAATGTTAACGTTTTCTGCCGTGTGCACAATTAGGCTAATGAATGGGTGAAGCAAAATATTCTTTTTTGTATTTTTGTGAAGAATTTAATACTTGAATAGCAGAGAAGCGCTTTCGGACTAAGTCCATTATCAGGCCCCTTTTCAATTTACAAAAGATATACTCCATTACAGAACTCTAAAAGTGTTGACTGAGTAAGTTTACTTAAATTTACACATTTACACAGAAAAACTTCAGAAAACATATAAAATAAATGGATCTATGACGATCTGATAACTTCCTAGCTAGCCTATAAGCACAGTACAAGTGAACTCCACGATATATCAGCCTTCAAAACAGTTTTTTGTAAATATCTCAGAAACGAAAGCTCCTACGAAGTTTTTGGTTACAACACAAATTATTGAAAAAAATGTGATCTACTATATTCAGAACCGCATATTCATGCTCCGTTAAAAAGTTAGCATTTTAGCTCACACATATACTATACTATAGTAGTGTGAGCTATGGTGATCCTAATTTTTTCAAGAAAAAAAAAGTTGCTCCGATTTCAAAATTTTTTATATATCTTTGCGCTTCAGATGATTTTGAAACTTTTTTGTTGCGCCGTCTGTCTGTCTGTCTGTCTGTCTGTAACGACCAACGCGCATAACTCAAAAACCGCTTGGCCGATTTTAATGAAATTTGGTACCTAGGCTGGGTTTTGGGCCGAGATGGTCCCATTTAAAAATGAACAAAATCCACCGAACACAAACCAAATAAAAGGGTGGGGGTAGATTTCAAAAATTAGAGTTTATGGGGAAATATGGCGTGTGTGATATCAAACGAAAGGTAATTGAGTCTGGAGTTAAACAAAATACATTTTAATTTATTTAAAAAAAAGGGTGGGGGTATATTTCAAAAATTGGAGTTTAAGTGAAAATATGGCGTGTGTGAAATCAAACGAAAGGTAATTGAGTCTGGAGTTTAAAAAAAATACATTTTAGTTTTTAAAAAAAGGTGGGGGTAGATTTGAAAAATTAGAGTTTAAGTCAAAACATGGCTTGTGTGGTAATTGAGTCTGGAGTTCAATAAAATATAGTTCAGTTTTTAGTTATATTAGCTTTCAAGTAGATACACTAAAACTATAGTACCCAGTGTGAGCTTATGTGCCCATAGATTGGCAGAGTTTTTTAATTGTTAAAAAACTTCATTAGCATTAATGAATTTTACCCAAAATCTAATCAGCTCGTTACAGTGTCGAACACTATTTTAGGAGCTATCGTGTTACGGACAGACATACACACACACACACACACACACAGACACCACTACGAGATTGCTAAGATAGGTCAAAATAACACTTTTTCGGCGTTATCTCAAAAAAAAATAAAACCGCCTCTAGCCATTGCTGCGCGAGCTCGTCTAGGAAGTTAAAAATGGGACTAAACGTTTCAATTTTTTTGTATAAATAATAAAATTATTATTGTTTATAACGCATTTGTCGCAAAATGTTAAGGTTGTTAATGTTCCTTTGTCCACGTATTTATATAGATGTACTACTAAAGCGTATTAAATCCATTACTAGAAAATGATTGCTACAAGCGTTCCGGGATATTGGATTCAAATGAACTCAACGTATCGCTTGGATTAAAAAAGAAGAAGCTTGATAATTTGTCAATACGGTAATTTCACTTTGTCAAAATTGGAGTTAATTTTTATTTTTCATTTAAATTTAAGAAAATTCTTTAGATTTTGGAACTTTTGGAGGACACAGCCATTACCTCGAGTTGACGTAGCCGCTTACTTGGCATTTTTTTAAACAAATTTAAAGGTATTTATCCTCAGGTAACTGATAATAATTTTAAACTTAGAAAAGAGATGGCGCTGAGAGCGCGGCATCCATTAGCAGTAGCCTTGATTTATCCAAGCCATACGTTGGGGTTCATTTGAAATCGAACATGTCGGTACGCTTGTAGCAGTCAAGAGAGAGAGAGGCCCTTTCTCAGTACATATATATGAATGTGCCATTGGCACATTTAAACGATAAAGTTATAGTTATAGTTTTTTGGAACAAAAATTGTCGAGAATCCAGTCCTCAACTACTGTAAATTGCAGCTATTTTTATAAAAATGGTCCAACGGTTGGAAAAACTGCGTTAGTGTTCTTATTTTTTCCTACTATTTGCTTATTAGCAATAAATATATTTTTTTCTCCTACCATTTTTTTTTCGAAAAATACATAATACAGGTGAAAATTTGTATAAACAGAAAATGGCAGATGGCAAACACTTTCGATATTAAATTTGGCTGCAAAAAATTTCTTTCATATCTGCACCTCCGGGAACCTTTACTTGCTTCAAAATGTTTCTTCGCCATTTTTTATTTGAAAATATCTAAAATTATTGGGTTAAAAAAGACGTTTTAGTGCAAAAGGTCGCAAAGTTTTGATACTTGACACGACTATATAGTTGGTGGTCTCGTGTATCTCAATAAGTCTGGTGACCCTGCTGTCTTTTAACGTTCCTAGGAAAAAAATCGGTGCAAAACATTTTTCTCGCCATAATCGAGGCGGATAGCAGCTTTTTAAAACAAGTGTACAATTCAAGACCCTGTATAGCATTAGAACAATCTCTACCTGTCAAAACTACAGAATGACCATTCTCTATCGCCCTATCCAAGATGTGTGCTTCCCCAAGGTCGTCGTTATTTATTAAATTGATTCCAGCACTTTCCAATAATTTAACAGGATCTTCATCTGGATCATTAAAATCATCATACTTAGCATTTTTGACGGGAATTTTGTTTGATTTACGTAGAATGTTAACCTTGCGTTGATGTGGCGATGGTGTAATTAATGTTTTTATTTTGTTCGAAACCTCTATATTAGTTTTTACACATTCTTTAGGTTGATTAGCTATGATTTGTGGTTGTTTTATATCAGTACTTGGTTGTTTTTGAATAGATGTGCTTTTGACTGAATGTTTTACGTTCGGTTGCTGTTGATTGAAATTGGTTGATGGTGGTACAATTATTTCAGAACGTAAAATTTTAATGTTGGATTCTGAAATTGGTTGAAAGTTAAAGTTTTCTAAATCTAAGATAGGGTTTATCTTCATTCCGAATGGCTTTGTGAAAGCTGTATTTGTTATTGTATTTACTTTATTGTTGGAATTTTCGTTGACATCTATTTTAAATTTAACAGGTTGTCTCTGTTGACTAGTTAGGTTTTCATGTGGTTCCATGGCACTAAACATTTTTTCATTGGTTGATAACGGCATGATTTTTCCAGAAAGAGGCTGAATATGGTAGTTTTCCATATCCGTGCTGGAACTTATAACGCAGAGTGGATCTCTTGGTTCTAAAAGAAAATCGACATTAAATACCCCAATATGGATTCATCTCAAAAATTGGTACGCTGTGACTTCGAAAAAAGAACTATTAAGACAAAATGTGGCCTTTCGAATTTACCCAAAATATTTTTGTTGGCGTTGCTCCCCGCTATGAAATTTCCCGACTAGAAAAACTGCATTTTTAACCAAACACCAATTATACCATAACCATTTCCTTTAAAAAATATTCATAATTTGGACTCCTCACATGTATCTCTGTGTCACTTCCCCAGAAGGAGGGCATAAAAATGTCACTTTTTATAAAAAAATTCATTCTCACTAAACATTTTCTTATTATTTATTAAATTTTTTAAGAAAAGCCAAAAAATGCATTAGCTTTTTGTCCAAATTTTATTTTTGTATTATTTCGAAAGAGAAAATATTTCCAAAAAAAACCAGTACTAATTTTTTTTTTTAGTTTTAATATAATCCCATCAATAATTTTGTCTAAACTAGTTAAGCTATATCTATACAGGGTGTTTCAAAATTCAATAACATAATTTTAATGTAAATTTCCTTGAATGATTTCAACATAAAAAGTTCATATAAACATAGGGCCACAAACGCTTAGTTTTCAGGATACAGGGTGATAAAATTTTGTTTTTTTTATAGCTCTTACAGTTTTTGAGATGTTTAACTCAAATTTGGCATGTGTATTTAGTTATAGGCATGCCGAGTAAGTTTTATTTAATTTGTTTATTTTGATATACCCGCCATATCACATTGGACCATTTTTTAATTTTATGATAGCAATAAATATCTCAAAAACTGCACGATCTATAGACAAAAAACTAAAAAGAAAATGAAACTTTAACACTCTGTATCTCAAAAACACTTAAGGAATCCAACACCCTGTATAAAAAATTATTGAAATGAGTTTTTAAATATCTCAAATAATACTGTTTTTGTGTAGTTTTACTTTTTATCCCTGAATTTTCCTAGTATCTCTGATCCGTCCCTTTTCATCCGTAAGATAAAAAGTTATAATTTTATCTCTAAAATTAGGAATAAAAAATGCATTCTTTATCACAGTACAAAAAATATATTTTTATCTTATGCATTTCGCGAATAAATTGTAATTTTTTAATTCAGTATGGTAAAGACTGCACTAAAGGAGTTTTGATAGATGCCAACTAGACCCGACATTTATTCAAAATTCATAAAGTCATAATAATTTTGATGGAAATTCTTTACAGCACTAAGTGCGATACAGTAGTTCTTACGGCACACAATTGAGTGAGGAAAAGTTTTTTAGAGCATGCAAGTAGGAAATTTTTTAAAGAAACCTTATGTACGACGTTAACATACCTTTTTCATTACTGGTTTCAAACATCTCAGGATCAAAGGCTAAAAAGTCCAGACCGTCGGTAACTATACTTGCGGTAATTTCTTTTTTTGAATTGATTCGATCTGTCAAATTTTCTATTAGCTCGATAATATCTTTCCGATTCAGCTAAAAACACGTGTTTTTGTATAAAAAAAAATTGTGTTTTATTAGTTTTCTAGAGCCCTTAGGTACTAAGAACCTTGTTGATATAAATAAAAACGATTGGTAGCTGCAGGTTTGGCATTATATATTAATAATTTATTGTCAAACGTGGTTAGTTAGCACAAATTGTATTTTAGAAAAAGCTCAACATTTTTTTTACAAAGTTTTATTATATTTCAAAAGTGTGAATAAATAAATAATACAAGTGACTAATTTGCTTGTCAAATCAAAAATTAAAACCAAACTATAGGGATATACAACCACAAAGTATATAGGACTACTTACTTTGTGATACAACTCGCAGTGCCAAAAGCAGTTAAATCTCAAGAGCTACGCGATAAATGGCGCTGCTTAAATTTCATGAATAGGGTCACTGCATTGTGGAAGCCCGGCGCCTCCAGAAGACGGAGTTTTTGTGAACCAGTGACCCTAGTCATGAATTGTTTTAAGAGCTTGACTGTACATGTCCCATCCATTCCTGTGGTTAGTAATATGTTTTGTTGCTATATTAAAAACGTTAAATTCGTTTGTTAAATGTGTCCAGCGCCTCTAGATTTGACTAATAGTCCAGTCATTACAGAATTTTAGCTTGCAAAAGGTGGTGTAGTCGCGGTTTTGACATATGTTGTTGAGATTGGAGTCCTAAAAACCAATTTGAGTTTTCGACCTTGGGGGAGGGCCGGCTCCCCTGCACAAAACGAGGTTTTTTATTTAAATTACTTGGTTACTGTACGTTTTAGAAAAAAAAGTTTTGAACAAAGTTGGTGTAATTAATTTTGCTGATGACACCAACATCTTATCTTTGGGACTCTCACTTGCAGATTTAATACAGGTTACAGACGAACATATAGCCAGAGCTCAATCATGGTTCATAAAAACTAAATTGGAACTAAACAGGGACAAAACCTATCACATTTGTTTCCCAACAAAACAAAATAACCACTCCCGTCCTGAATCGGTTCAGCTTAACGAAGAGAGCATAACTCTTGAAAAAGACACAAAATTTCTTGGTGTCTTTATTGATCAAAACTTAGACTGGTCAAAACAAATATCAGAAGTTTGCAAAAAAGTCAACAGCGCTACATACAGCTTAAGGATAATGTCCAAGTATCTATCAAAGGAACATCTTAAGACTGTATATTTTGCAAACATATATTCTGCTGTTCGTTATGGTCTGATCTTTTAGGGAGGGAGAAGTGATGCCGAGATGGTTTTTATGGGTATGGGCGTTAGGGACTCCTGCCGGGATAAGTTCAAAAGCTTGAATATTCTCACTCTACCGAGACTGTTTGTCTATGAGTGTTTATTATTCTTGTTTAACAACCGAGGAGAAGTTGAAATGTTTGAGAAAAAACACTGCTTTGACACCAGATCAAATGCATATAACTTGCCCACATACAGACTTACCAGTACAGAAAAGGGGCCAAACTATCTGGCAATAAAAATTTTTAAAAAATTTCAATGCTCTACCAAATGAGATAAAGATAGAAACAAACTTTAACATCTTTAAAAAAGCTATTTTTCAATTACTAGTTAAAATAGAGCCCTACTCTCAAAATGAGTTCTTTTCATTCTTCAAGGAATCCTAACATTTTCCTATTTTTTGGATTGTGTTTAGATATTTGTGTTTTTAGTATGTGTGTCGGTGGTCACTGACTGCATTTTAATCGTTTTTTTAAAGATACATATTAAACATTTTAAATTTATTTTATGTAATTAGGTATGTGATTATGTGAGATTGTTAATTTTAATCAATCATTTTATTGAAAAGCATTCGCATTTTTTAAATTTTGACGGCATTCATTTCAATCTCTGTTATGAGTTTTTTATTAAATAAAGAGATTTTCGACTTTGACTTTGAAGACAATAAAATTTCCGGAAAAAACAAATTTATACGTTTTTTTTTGTCAGACGAATGGTTTTCGAGTTATGATGCTAAACATTTCGCCGCCATTTTGCATTTTGACCAATTTTTTTTTAGTGGCCTTTAACTTCGAAACTTCCTATTTTTGAGAAAATCTGTAATAACATAAAATAAAGACCAACTAATAGCCTATAAAATGAGATAACACTGAGTTATCTGGTTAGTACCCTTGCTAAGATGCGAACCCTGAAGTGTTGAACACCCGTTTCCTATGTTTCCATGGTATATGCAAAATAAACCGAAATTATTCACTTTTGTCATTTTCTCAGAAGGTAAGCATTTTGCAGAAAGTGTGTAATTAACTACCCAGAGAACTTAATTTTATAGGCTATTAGTTAGTCTTTATTTTATGTTATTACAGATTTTCTTAAAAATTAACAATTTTGAAGTTAAAGGCCACTAAATAAAAAAATTGGTCAAAATCAAAAATGGCGGCGAAATGTTTAGCGTCATAACTCGAAAACCATTCGTCTGACAAAAAAACGTACAACAGCATTTTAGTAGGAAATTTAATTTTCTTCAACTTTTGTTAAAAACTTTTAAAAAAATTGATTTTTTTTAGGACTCCAATGTAAACAACATATTTCAAAATTGCGACTACACCACCTTTTGCAAGCTGGGGGTCTTTTTTCGCTCTAATGACTGGCCTATAAAGGTTTTTTTTTAAATTTGTTATTATGGCCATATAATGACGGCCGAAAATCATAAAAATAAGAGAATCTTACTACAACTTTTGACATTTCCAATAATTCGAGTTTCTGTAAAAGAAACTTTATATGTGTTTGGAATTCTTGCTGTCCTGTTGAAATTCGCTCCTGGATCTTGATGAATTTTGGCTCTGGTACAAAATAGCGCAGGACAAAATAGCGTGGACCAAATAACGCAGGAAAAAATAGCGCAGGACAAAATTGCGCAGGACAAAATGGCGCAGAACAAAATAGCGCAGGACAAAATAGCGCAAGCTAAAAAATCCCAAGTCGATTTGCCGATCTGCCCTGTCCAGCTGAAGTGAACCAGGAGCCGAGGATAGGTTGGGATACTAAACTAACCTATCCTCGGCCCCAGGTCCACTTCGGCTGGGGTAATTTGATTGATAAGCTTAGGCCTTCACTATTTCAGTAATGCGCTATTTTAGTAATGCGCTTTTAAGGCTTGCGCTATTTTGGTCATGCACTATTATTACCTGCGCGATTTAGTCCGCGCGATTTGGACCTGCGCTATTTTGTACCACTGCCGTAAGAATAATAATAACATAAACAAAACTAGCCTAACCAGCTCAGGTAAGGTCTGCAGGTTAGGTTTTAATATATTAGGCCCACCCTAACGAAGACAGGTTAGTTTATTTTTTAGTATACTAACTTAATCAGGTCAGGTTAGGTCTGCAGGTAAGGTTTTAGTATATTAAACTAACCAAGTAAGGTTAGGTTATTTTTTAGTATCTTTTTGAGATCTGCACTATTTTGTCCTGCGCTATTTTGTCCCGCGCTATTTTGTACCAGAGCCTTAATTTTAAAGCTTCATGATATTTACAAATAACCCAATAAAAATAACATCGCAAACATTTTTGGTGTAAAGAACTAATGGTACTAATTAAATGGTTTTATATGCTTTTAAGTCAAATTTTTTATTTTAAATTGACTTTAAAACAACTTTTATGCTTACGAAGACTAATAGCATAACAGAGTTAAAATATGGCGTTCTTATTTTTATTAAAAATTAAATTTTTAATCAATGTGTACTCAAGCTGCTGGGTTTTTGAGATAAAGAAAATTTTCTTTGTTCAAGAATTGTGACTGGGAATCTTTGACGAACGCTATGACAATTTTTGCTGAAAATCTAAATATCGATCTAAATTTGAAAACCTCATTTTGCTAGTTGCTATGGTTCTCAAATTATGATTTTTTCAAAATATTTGAACCCCACTTGCAACTCCCCATCCACACCAAAATTTAATGGCCGGACACCGCAAAATTTTTGTGCCAAATTTGATTAAAATCGGATTATCGGTTTTTGAGTTATCGTGTCCCAGACGACATTTTAAAATTTGACAGATAGCACTTTTTGACCTAAATCACTTATTTTCAGCGAAAATACAAAAGTTTTATGGATGGCTTAAAAAATGTAATCTCTCATATATACCTGATAGGCAATATCCAGCGCTGTAAGATTAAACTTGTTTTTAAAATCAATTATAGTAGTTTTGATATCTAATAAGTATTTGACGACATCGTAGTGGCCGCCTTGCACTGCCCAATGAAGTGGTGTCATTTGTAGCTAAAAAATTATTATAGGACATTTTAAGTAAACTTAGGCTTATCGGAAAAGGATTTCATGTTAAACAGGACTAAATTTTAGCAATTCGCCTAGGGGTGGTTTAATTATGATGCAATAAATCGTCAAAAAATTTAATGTTTTAATTTTTTAGACATTTATAAATAAAAATTCCACGTTAATTATTGTAACGATAGCCTTGGAACTTAGAACCCTTTGGTAAATACTGGTATTAGTTAATTTTATTACCATATCAAGGCAGTTGACATTAGCTCCCCTGTTGACTAGAACTTTGACCACATCTAGAAAGCCAGCATCGGCGGCCATGTGCAAAGCCGATCGGTCAACCTTGTTCCTACAGTTATTCGAAATGCCCCCTATTAACAACTTTTGAACTATCTTTGGATGATTGCGCTGTACGGCTATGTGAAGGGCAGTGGTTCCTAGCTAAAAAAAGGATGTACAGTGAAACCTCTCCTTGCGGACACCTCTATTAAGCGAACACTCCCTTTAGGCGGACAAATTTGTTGGAACCAAGCTTTTGCTTATGTCTTTACATGTAAAATCCCTCCCATAACCGGACACTCTAATAACCGGACGCGGACAATTTTTTTTGCTTAAAAAATTCTGAAACCTCCCTTAACCGGACGCGAATTTCTGATAACAGGACGAAGCGTTGCACGACATGCGCATAAATATTTTGTAGTATGTTGACAACAATGCACTCTGCAGCCGGGGAATTACCTCTTTCCGTTTTAATGCGGAGACAACATTATTTTATTCGGAGGGACTGCTGTGTTTATTGTTCAGTTGGTTAATAGTAGATCTCTTTGAAATGGCGCCTAGTAAAAAAACTTCTTAGTTTATGTGGAAAATTGGAAGTTGTTAGTCGTTTCCTTGGAATGTCATTTTACTTAGATTTTATTGGGTATAGGGATAGGCAGAAAAAAAAGCTTTCCGAGTAAGTAACCTAACACTGTTTTATCTTACTATTATTTTTTTATTTTTTCTCTTCCTTTTGATAATAAAAAGCTACAATAATTTTATCTGTTCTCCTTAGGGCTTGAAAAAGATTTAATACAAATCGAAACGTTGCCAATGAAAAATTGTTTTTTCTGCCTTTCCCTATACCCAATAAAATCTAAGTAAAAGGAAGTTGTTAACGTTTCAGAGAAGGAAGGAAGCACGAAAGATCGCCGAAAAATTTAATATCGGAAAATCTCAAGCAACGCAAATTGTTAATAAATATATTATATCAAAATTTCTCAGTTCCCTCTCTTAAGCGGACACCTCTAATAAGCGGACAAAATCGACGGAACCGTGAGTGTCCGCTTATGGGAGGTTTCACTGTATACACTATATACAAAAATTGGGCAAGAATGGAAGGGTGTCAAAAATCAACCAACTGGTGACATTGAATTTAAAATTTACATATTCCTCATTTGGACGCCAAATTGCATTAAGGGTCGAAATATTTACCCTCTAATATTGATAATGACCCGGACCATCTAAGATAACCAAAACTTACGTCTTTTTAACGGAAAGACTTCTTTTTGACCACAAAATTGGAACGAAGGAAATTTCACGATTTTAAGAAAAATTATTATTCATAATTTTTTCTTGTTTTCGCCCTTTCTCATAATCAAAAGGACTCCTGCTTAAAACAAAAACGACGTAACCTTTAAATAACCATACAATGGAGATCATGACCATTAAGGCAAAGAGTCCAAAATATGAAATTTCCTTTTTTTTTGTTTTTAGGGTCAAAATTGTTTTTAACCCGTTTTGAAAAAAGGCAAGCTTTGAACTTTGAAAGTAGTCAAGGTCAGGTTGAATTGAAATTTTTCACTGTTATCATTTTCATGACTGAACTAGGTTCCTACTTTAAAAAAATCGACTTCCAAATGACCGTAAAGGATAAAGTTTAAGAAAACGTTCGTTTCGGCATTGTGCTATGAGATTTTTTGCTAAGTCCGCTCCGACCTCAGGCGCATGCGTCACTCGCAAGGGCTGATTAACGTGACGCCATAATTTTATCGCCCTTGTTTGTTTAGTTTGGTTGGGAGTAGCGTAAATTCTTTTCCACAGCCAAAATAATACATATAAAGATTCTTAAAATTGGGATTTCTCTACTACGAAAATACTCTGCCAATATATGGGCCCCTAAGCTCACACTAGGTACTATAGTTATAGTGTACGTGTGAGCTAATATAACTAAAAACTGAAATATATTTTATTCAACTCCACACTAAATTACCTCTTGTTTGATACCACACAAGCCATGTTTTGACTTAAACTCAAATTTTTGAAATCCACCCCCACCCTTAAAAAATACAAAAACTAAAATGTATTTTGTTGAACTCCGGACTTAATTACCTTTCGTTTGATATCACACACGCCATATTTTCACTTAAACTCTAATTTTTGAAATCTATCCCCACCCTTTTATTTGGTTTGTGTTCGGTGGATTTTATTGATTTTTAAATGGGACCATCTCGACCGAGGACCCAGCCTAGGTACCAAATTTCATTGAAATCGGTCAAGCGGTTTTTGAGTTATGCGCGTTGGTCGTTACAGACAGGCAGACAGAGAGACATACAGACAGACAGACAGACGGCGCAACAAAAAAGTTTCAAAATCATCTGAAACGCAAAGATATATAAAAATTTTTGAAATCGGAGCAACTCTTTTTTTCTCGAAAAAATTAGGATCACCATAGCTCACACTACTATAGTATAGTATATGTGTGAGCTAAAATCGCTATAAAAAAATTTTATATACTACAGGGGATTATAATATCTCTATAATATTTCTATTGACTGGGCAAAATTTTATTAATGTATCCCAATTGGAAGCTTGATTGTTAATTTTAAAACGTTGAAAATGGTAAAAAAGTATTCTTTTTTTAAAAACATAGCTTGCTAGAATAAATAATTGCATATAGAGCGCCATCGCGCAGATAGACCAATGTAATACTTTTATATCACAACATTGCCATTTTTACTGGGGATTTTATCTAAAATCCCCAGTAGTGGCAATGTTGTGAGGTAAAAACCCGACAAAATTGAAATAAAATCAAAAGACACCAAATAGGCATATTTAATATTTCTTATTATTTGTGTGGCTTATTCTTGTAAGTATCTAGAATTTTTTTTAATTTTTTTTGTGAAAGCGTCGTAAACCTGCTATAAACTGCTGTTTAATTTATATGAATAATTGAAACGATTTTAAAGAAAATTAATTTTATTATTTAATTAATCCGCGTCAATACAATATCTTCCAGAAAATGCGATTTTACTCTGTTTTTGTCAACATAAAAACTTATCGGGTTTCCCCTGTGGCATATATATTTTTTTTTAATGACTTTTTAGTAGTAGAGAGATCCCAAAAACTTTTGTGGCAAATCTGATTACTTGTTTTTGTTTTCTGCTTATCAGAATTAAAAATACTCTGCCAATATATGGGCCCCTAAGCTCACACTTGGTACTATAGTTATAGTGTACGTGCAAGCTAATAAAACTAAAAACTGAAATATATCTTAATCAACTCCAGACTAAATTACCTTTTGTTTGATACCACACAAGCCATGTATTGACTCACAAACTCAAATTTTTGAAATCTACCCCCACCTTTAAAAAAACAAAAACTAAAATGTATTTTGTTTAACTCCGGACTCAATGACCTTTCGTTTGATATCACACACGTCATATTTTTACGTAAACTCTGATTTTTGAAATCTACCCCCACCCTTTTTGAAGAAAAAAAAACTAAAAAGTATTTTGTTTAACTCCATACTCAATTACCTTTCGTTTGATATCACACGCCATATTTTCACATAAAATCTAATTTTTTAAATCTTCCCCCACCCTTTTATTTGGCTTGTGTTTGGTGGATTTTGTTCATTTTTAAATGGGACCATCTCGACCCAAGACCCAGCCTAGGTACCAAATTTCATGAAAATCGGCCAAGCGGTTTTTGAGTTATGCGCGTTGGTCGTTACAGACATACAGACAGACAGACAGACAGACGGCGCGACAAAAAAGTTTCAAAATCATCTGAAACGCAAAGATATATAAAAATTTTTGGAATCGGAGCAACTTTTTTTTTCTCGAAAAAATTAGAATCACCATAGCTCACACTACTATAGTATAGTATTATATGTGTGAGCTAAAAATTTTGGAAAAACTAAATACTTACTGATGTTTCACCCTAATTTAAAAAAAATCATAAATCATTTTATTAAAAATTTTAACAGCTTTTAAAAAATGTAGGCTGTATATACAGGGTGGTCCTAGTTGTGAAGAACTTTAATAAATTAGAAACTTATGTTTGTACGAATCTCGTATATCAGTACTCGCCTCTGCGCCACAGAAAAATTAACAAAAAACTTAACGAAGGAGGTTGGAACCGTGGAAGGGTTATACAGTACCCTATGTTCAAGATTTGGTAAAGAAGTACAATTAATAGGAAATCCTAAATTTTTGCCTGGTCTATTGTAAAACACTTACGACTGGGCGAGGTACACGGCCGAACACTTGGCGAACAGTCGTGGTCGGATCGGACGTCTATTTTATAGGATCATTTCTAGGATATGTTCGATGACGTTCACCGCACTTGCGCATGTGCGCAGGCGAAATGTTCACCGCGATATGACTACGCGAGTTAGGCGACCAGCAATACATCACATCTATAATATACATTTTGATAACTTTTTTGCCAACAAATGCTCTTGTAATTTCCGATAAATTCGGCACATTGTATTCTCACCCAATCTGATAAAAATGGTGCTCCCTGACTTAATAAATGTTCGACTGCCTCGTAGTCACCGGTGTCGCAAGCGCCCATGAGCTTTTTTCCTAATTCACTTAAAGAGCTGCCCGTTGACGATACAAATCGAATGGTTTCGTCAACCTAAAAAATATTACATCTTACCACTCGTATTAGCAGGGCTCTCAACAGATAAACAGCAAAACCATATGAAAAATATGAACCTTTTTAATAAAAATATGAAAAATATGAAATTAAGAAAACAAAATATAAAGGAAATATGAATAAAAAAATCAGTTTTTTTTTGGTCTTCTACCAAATGGTTGGTGAAGCCAAACCCAACTTTTTTTTTAAGCAAAAATATATTTTCTAAATTTTATTAATTAAGAAAAGTATTAACAAACCTTTTCAAGTTGAATTAGGCCTGGATGGGGTATGGCCAAACAAAAACAAGGCGCACATTTTACAACAAGTTATATTTTACAACAAGGTACAAGGTGTTTCCATATTTTTAAACCAAGGTCTACTGCAATTAGAAATAGAAAAAAAGTATAAATGGAAAAGTTGTAGGCTTTATCCTACCATCAAAAAAGGTATCAAACATCACAAACATTGTAAATCTCTTACGGAACATAATATAAATTAATATGTTAATGGTTAAACTTTAAAAAAATATATTTTTTCTTTGTAAACTTAAAAATATATGAACTAAGATTTCGTAAAGCCGCTGGTATAATATTAGCATTTACAATTTCTAGCGGTGTGGGACATACTCTAAATTCTTTGAAAATAGGTAACCTATTTTCTATCTCTTGAAATAAGTGCAGTAGAGCTTTGTGGAAATATAGCAAAACACCCTGTACATCTGGTAACACAGAAAACTTAAGCATACTCGATGATATACTTGGAATACTTTAAATACCTATTCCGAGCTTAAACATTTCAAAAACTTAACATTACAGAGTAAAAGAATAAAATTCATGAAAAAGCCCTGCTCAATTAGACTTTTTCAGACGCAACTAACCACGGATGACCAAAACAAATTAACATAAAAAATGCAACAAACAACAAAAGGTAAAAAAGTCCTACTTTATTCAGACTTTCTCAGAGGCAACAAACTAATAATAAACTAAAAGGAACTCAAAATTCTATCATTGGGGAAAATATGAAAAATATGAAGGTTTTTCATAAAATATGAAGTTTTATGAAGTCTGGAAAAAATAGGAATATTTTCATAAAATATGAAGGTGTTGAGAGCTCTGTATTAGTTTTTTTGCAGAGATGTCCCGACATACCGGGGAGCCAAAAAAAAAAACGGCCAATTTTTTTTCTTATAACTATCCATTTATACCATTGATTTCAATGAAACAAACTGTAATTGATCAGGCTTTTGAGTAGGTTTAATTATGAGTGGTGCGAATGTCGCCCCTCCACTGCGACTCAAGTGGTCTATTGTGGCTTGACCTACTTTTTTGAGTAGATATATTCTTTTGTCCGCCATTTTGAAATCCAAGATGACGGACAGACACAAACTTGGGCCTGCAAAGAGGTTTATGATATTCTGGAAATGTTTTAGATTTTTTCTAAATCTGCAGAAAAGTTGATGATTTGTTTTTAATTTGTAGAAAAGGTCAATTTCAGCCACGAAGTGAACCAATGAAATCGATTTAGTGATTCCTGAAATATTAACTTTTTCTTCTTAATTCTGTCATTCATTTCCTTATAAATTAATTTTTACTAAACCGACTTTAATGAACTAAAAAGCTTCATGGTGAAAATTGAATGCTCTTTGATGATCATTTTGAAAATTTGCTTCCATTTTAAAACCCAAGATAATAAAACGATTCTTTGAACAGGTTATGTTGTGAAAATTTTTTGGACTTTTTCTTGAATTTATTGAAAGCTGCACAGAAAGAAGTAGAGATCATTAAAATTGCTTTAGTCGTTCCTAAAATAAGTACTTATTTTTGTTTTAACCATTGTTTTACTGTGGCTTGCCAATTCTTCAATTTTTATCTCCATAAAGGATCGCTTTTTGTTATGTTATGTTGCGAGAAATGTTTCCACCTTTTTTAGGTTTCTATAAATCGCCTATTAAACTTCTATAAATCACCTAGGTTCGCCACGCACAATCATTAAAACTGCCTCAGTAGTTCTCAAGATATTAGTGTTTGTTTGAGCGGTTGTTTGCTTAAATTTCTCTCACCATGACGATTTTTATTTCATTGATTTGGTTCTGCGGACAAAAGGCAAACATATAATCTGTAAAACAATAATTGTAGTAAAAATTAAGTTTTTGGGAACCACTAAACCGATTTCATTGGTTAACCTCGTGGTGCGTGGCTGAAATAGAGCTTTTCTACATATTCAAAAAAATTAAGTTTTATTTTGTCTGCCAAAAAATTCTCCTCAAAAGACTGATCAATTCCCTATAAAGTGTAGTTTGTTCCATTAAAATCGGTGGTATATAGTTCAAAAGTTATAATGGAAAATATTTTGTCCCGTATTTTTTGGTCCGCCCGGTTTTTTAATGATTTAAATAAAAACCTGATAATCAATGTAACTTATCTTGCTAACTAAAAGTTTTAATCCATAACGCGCAATAAAAAATGTTGTTATAGGACCCTTTATTGTGTTTGCCTGCGTGTGAATTTAGCCTAAGCTATAGACCCTGCATGTATGACATATTTTTATATTACAAATACAGGGTCTCTAGCCTAAGCCACTGTATAAACGTGCGATAAATGTGTTTTGTTCTACCGCACGTTCGATTGAACCTCGTGACCGCCCATTTCTATTTTTTTTTGTTATACTGGGACTTCTCCATCTACACTAGGATAACTTGCTCATACACGTAATATTCCAATACTCCCTGTTGCCCATTTACACAATGACTTGCGTTTAATGCAAACATTCAGAAATTAGGATACGAAAAATACATAAATACCAAATTTCCATAAATAGAGTTTTTGTCAACTGTGCACCCATGATATGACGTGACGGATACACAAATAAAATAATATGCATGTGTAAAAGTATAACCAATCAGGACTTTTATTCTTAAGAACCGCAAAAAAGATAGACTTATGTCCATTGATATTGCTATTTCAAATATATTTGTATTATGCATCGTACGGTACCGTGGGTATTGGAATAATACGTAGAGTAGACGCGGCGAGAGTTGATGCCACGCACGTCATCAATTTTATCTTGTTATTGGTACTTGCGGTCGGATAGTGCCGTGCGGATTAAATTACACATAATAATTTATTAAACTAATTCCCAATATAAAACACTACGCCTATGGATCTCCGAAACAGTCAATCACAAGTTAGAGGCGGCCAGTAGAGCTTTTCTACATATTCAAGAAAATTAAGTTGTATTTTGTCTACCAAAAAATTCTGCTCAAAAGACTAATCAATTCCCTATAAAGTGTAGTTTGTTCCATTAAAATCGGTGGTATATAGTTGAAAAGTTATAATGGAAAATATTTTGTCCCGTATTTTTTGGTCCGCCCGGTTTTTTAATGATTTAAATAAAAACGAAGCCTGATAATCAATGTAACTTATCTTGCTAACTAAAAGTTTTAATTCATAACGCGCAATAAAAAATGTTATTATAGGACCCTTTATTGTGTTTGCCTGTGTGTGAATTTAGCCTAAGCTATAGACCCTGTATGTATGACATATTTTTATATTAAAAATACAGGGTCTCTAGCCTAAGCCACTATATAAACGTGCGATAAATGTGTTTTGTTCTACCGCACGTTCGATTGAACCTCGTGACCGCCCATTTCTATTTTTTTTTTGTTATACTGGGACTTCTCCATCTACACTAGGATAACTCGCTCATACACGTAATATTCCAATACTCCCTGTTGCCCATTTACACAATGACTTGCGTTTAATGCAAACATTCAGAAATTAGGATACGAAAAATACATAGATACCAAATTTCCATAAATAGAGTTTTTGTCAACTGTGCGCCCATAATTTGACGTGACGGATACACAAATAAAATAATATGCATACCATCGTACGGTACCGTGGGTATTGGAATAATACGTAGAGTAGACGCGGCGATAGTTGATGCCACGCACGTCATCAATTTTATCTTGTTATTGGTACTTGCGGTCGGATAGTGCCGTGCGGATTAAATTACACATAATAATTTATTAAACTAATTCCCAATATAAAACACTATGCCTATGGATCTCCGAAACAGTCAATCACAAGTTAGAGGCGGCCAGTAGATCCCCCTCAACCGTGACGTGGGTGGCTTCAACTATATGGAAATAATACGCATATGTGCTTGAAAGCAACTAATCAGGACATTTTCTCTGGGACCGCGAGGACTTATGTTTGCATCATGCATTGGCAATTACCGTGGGTATTGGAATATTATGTACATGAAAGTACAAGTTTTTCCGTAGGAAAATAGCTGTTTAGACGTGACAACACAACCATGCATAAAGTGGGACTCGAACCCACAAGCTCGCGAGACGCCGTGATCAAGAACACACAAGCGGACAAGCAAAGTAGTTCGAAAACGTTATTAGTTCTTAAAGGCCGCTTGACATGGTGCATGACAATAAAATTTGCAGGCAAATGCATGAAATTTTGCCCAGGTGCATGCGCAGTACAAATCCAGCTGATTGTTGCAGGCAATCCATTTTTATCGATCCGGTGCAATTTTTTTGCATGCAAACTGTACTTGCATGCAAACTGGGGAATTTTTACCTAGATTCTGGGGAATCCATGCATGGCCATGCACAATGTCAAACGAAAAGAAGATTTTTTGCAGGCAACAATTTGACCGAAATTTTTTGCTTGCAAATATTTGCAGCGCGTCATGCACCATGTCAAGCGGCCTTAAGTTAGTTCGATATACCGGTATTATATGATCACGCAGTTAGGCCTGATCCACAGTTTCACTTCTTACTGCTCACTTCTATTTCCCTCTTTGGCTAATAGAAAGAGATAAAAATACAATTTATATTTCTATCTTTTTCGATTAGAGAAAGAGGGAAATAGAAGTGAGCGGCAAGAAGTGAAACTGTGGATCAGGCCTTAATATTTAAGTCTGTCGGAATTTGATGTTTGGCTAATAAGATTTTTTCTGACTGGGATCTTGCACTGTCTGAACTTTAAGTAGTCGACATTTTAGTTGTCAGGTACATACTGGAATTGATTGTGATTGTTTGAAGTTGTAGCTCTGTGGCTGGAAGATGGTATTAGTCTCAACTTTTTGCAGCTTATTATTCATGGACATGACACATTTTGCAGGTTTTGGACTTTTAACGTTTTCATTCATCTGGGTAGGAAAGTTAGGCTTCATTAGGTACCCTATGGTAGTTGTCATGCTCTCTGAAAGGGATACAAACTGATTAAATAAACGGATCCATGCACTGATCTGCTTTTCCTAGCTAGCCTATTAGCACACTTCAAGTGAACTCCATGATGTATCGGCTTTGAAAAGTGCAAAATTAATGCTGTCCTCTTTGAGTGTTAGATAACTTAATATGGAGGTCACTTCAATGCAAACTTCAAGTAGGTACCTGTTAAAATGCTTTATATACACTGAGGATGAATTGGGTTTGTCAGAACTCAAATATGAGTTATTCTAAACCAAAATGTGTGGCCAATAGGGGACAGCTCAGGCTCTGAGTTGATTTGACTTCATCCAAGGGGGTAACAACTGACCCAAAATTTGTACATTTTATGCAAATAATGCCATATAAATCTTGGGGTATTGCCATAATGCCATGCTAATTTATATGGGTAATGCAAGGTAATGCTAACAGTTGTTTCCCTCTTGACTTCATCAAAGTAGTAACAAGAACTCACAATTTTGTCATAAAATATTTTGTGAGTTCCAACAACTCACTCTTACTGAGTTGGGTCCATCTGAATTATTGTAACTTACTTTATGATTTTACTTGAGCGAAAGATTGGTTTATTTTAACTCAGGCGACTGACTTACTACAAACCCAAAAATTCCAACTCAGTGCCAGAGTTAAAACAACACATGAAATGGGTTTTGAAAATCAGTGGAGTTGCACTAAACCAGTTCCCATGTTACCAAAGCAAGACAAACTAAAAAATGCCAAACCATCTTCCTGCATTGTCAGAACTCACAAAACACCAACCAAGGGTGAGCCACCTAGGTACATCATTGTTCTAGCTAACTTCAAGTTGTAATGTAACAGTTTAGGTTATTTGATTGTACATTTTTTTTGCTGTTTTGCCCCACCCTGAGTGAGACCCTAACTATGCCCATGTATGGTATGCCAAAGAATGACCAATATTGTGTTTATAACAAATTATGTACCCATGCATTTTAATGGACATACCATCAGTTTAATGTAATAGTGTATAAATCAAGCATAAATTGTACAGCTGCTATTTCTGTAAATAAAATCTATATGTTTGTGGCAGATTCATTCTACAAACAAAAACTTTATCTGGGTATTACTCCACTAGAAGAAAAAAAATCACCAACTTGCCAATAATAATAAACCACTGGCAAGTTAGTGATTTTTCTTTTTCTAGGAGAAACGCAGTGGTTTCTTAATTAAAAAATTAAAGATAAAATCTTGTTTGCTTTTTCTGTCTCTGCCATTTAAAAAAGTGGAGAAAAATGGCTGTACTTCTAATAATGCACTAAATGATATGAAGTCATTCTCCATTTAATCTGTCCCTGAAATCAAGATAGCTTGTTAGTATAATAAACCTTAGATAAAGGTAATAAATTTCAAAATTTTTAAATTTTGTAACAGGAAAAGGAAACTTGATTTGACACAACCAAAATGGACATGGTTTCCTGTTCCTTTCTGGGCCGGAAATCGTCATATTACTGACAGATTTCAAAAATTTTTGTAAAAAGTTTAATTTTTATGTTTTTACCTTTTAACAAGAAGTAATTTGTAAATGTTTATCTTTGGAAAAACAAAGTCAAAATCAAGAAATAATCGTTTTTTGCACGATTTTAGCAAAACGCCATGACACACATTTCCTGTCGTCTGTCATTTAATTGTGGGGTTAGGTTTTGCGGGAAATTTAAATTAACATTTTGAAGGGGGCTGTTGTTTATCAAATATTAATTTTTTAGAAGTAAATGTAACCCGATGCGTATAACACTTTGAGCTGAAAAACAACATTGTTTTACGTAGAAGTTTTGATCTTTTTTCTTTTTTACACAAGACTGCCTTTTTCTGTTGATTTTAATATTTTTGTCAGCAGGGGCTGTTCAGCAATTTAAAACACAGCGATTTGAAACGTGACAAACCCTTACGGAGAGTATAATTACCTTTACAACTATCCCCGATGAAAGCTTCTTCGGACTTCTTACAAAATGACAATCAGCTGGCAGGCGGACATGTTTGTTTATTTTTTTCGAGTGCAAATAAAAAATTTCGTTTGAATAATTTGCAATTATTTAATAAATATTAATTAATTAGCATTCTAGAGTGATAACGAGGAATGTCCTCAAAGAGGTAAAAGTCCAGTTATCCTTTCTTATGGGCAATAATTATAAAAAAATAACTTTATTTTTAGGTTTCTATGTAAGCAGAAGATTGATCACAAAGTGCGTTTTAATTTATTTGAGTGCTTGTAACAAATCAGCATAAAATTTAATATGATTTGGTGAAAATATATTATACTAATATTGACTTTTAGTCTGAAATCAATCAAAAGCTAATACTTAAGTTAAAAAATAATTTTCCATTATCAACATTAAAATGCCTTCTTCTAAACAACGTAAGATAGCAGTTATAGGTGGCAGATCAGTAGGTAAATCCTCCCTTATAATTCAGTTTATAGAAGGCCACTTTGTTGACTCTTATGATCCAACAATTGAGAATACCTTTAATAGAACAATTAGGGTTAATGCACAAGATTATGATGTGAAATTAATGGACACAGCTGGCCTTGATGAGTTTTCATTGTTTCCATCCCAATATAGCATAGATGTTCATGGTTATGTTTTGGTCTATAGCATAACTAGTGTCCAGTCATTTGAAGTAGTTAGGTCAATATATGATAAGTTGCTGGATATTGCTGGTAAGTTTTTTACTTATTTGTATCTAATGTTCTGTAGCTCACTTTAAGGTTAACATAAATTAGGTATGTAGTTATTTTGCTGTGTGCGGCTTTCACTTATAGTACAAACAAGCTATGGCTGTTCCTCTAACAATTTATCTTTTTATTGCTATTGTTGGAAAAATCTACAGCTCCATCTTTGTGGCAAAAAATTGTCCCCTTTGTGAACAATATCGATAAACTATCAACATTTTCCAAAGTTGTTTTAAAAACGGTCGACAAAAGCACTGAAAAAACCCAAAATGGTTTTTGGATCCTTTTATGGGATCGCGGGTGAAGCAAAATAGACCGGTTCAAAAATAGGAAAAATAATTTCCGCGGTGAACCTTCAAGCTAGTACAATATTGGCCTACCTTATGTGCTGAAGTCGTAAAACGAAATAGGAGGAACCCAGGGCAATTTCCCTCACTCTTGAGATTCTCTCCATAGTATAAGAGTGGGAGAAGCACACGCGACGAGCGCGAAAACTGCGGCTAATGGAGGCACCCAAAGGTTCACACACATAGAAGTATATTATAATAAAGTGAAAAAATGTAATATTAATTAATTTTAATTATAACTAATTACTGAATCGGTAAAAAACATAAAAGGTAAAATTCTATCATTTATCCCTAGATAAGGAATAATTTTACTAAATTTATCCAAAATTCAACAAGCACCCTTTCCACATTTGTGTAGCATAAACAACTTTTAGGAAAAGGCAACGTCCCAGTAGTACTGGTAGGCAACAAAACCGACTTGCACCTTGAAAGGCAAGTTTCATCGAGCGAGGGCCGCGAACTAGCCGAGAGAAACAACGCCATTTTCCTAGAAGCGTCGGCAAAGGAAAACGTAGCAGTGGCAGACGTTTTCCACACATTACTGGTAGAGATAGAAAAGTCTAATGGAAACAATGGTGGTGATAAGTCAAACTGCAGCATCTCGTAAATGGGATGGCGGGTAAATAAAATTAAATTTAACTGCTCCTAGTTACGCACGTCTTAAATATACATATCTGTATGAGCAAACAGTCAATAATTGTGAACAATCCCCTCACACTGTTCATCTAAGAGGTAGTTTTAAGAGTGTTTTTGTTAGGGGCATGGTTTTTTCTAAATATAATGTAAAGTGAAAAATTTTACGTTACAGGTTTTTGGAAGGGTACTTTTGAGGTTAGGTCAATAAATTTTATGACAAATTTAGTTAAAATGCTTTTTTACAAGTATATTAATTTATAGAGCTCGGTCATACCTACCACTTTTTGATATTATAATGGTTAACATTAATTTTTTTGGCATACATTGTACCACCTGTGAGCTTTAAAAAACCGTTCTCGAAACAATATATATACATATAAATTTTTTCTTGAAACTACTTTTTAAGCATCGAACATAAGTTTTTGTTACTAAAAGAGGGCGTTTATGTTTGTTTATGTGTCTAATCAGAGGTGGCGATATACGCAGATTTTTTATACTTTACAAGGTATCTACAGATATATTTAAAACGTACGTGTTTACTAAAAGAAAGTTGATCCTGTTTCGCAGACGATTTGTCAAATCGGCTGCCAAAAAAGTGTCGATTTTTTTAGAATAAATTTTTTTTGTTAGATCTAAGAAAATTGTAGCAGAACAAGAATTTTATATTTTGTTAGGCTAAATGTAAATAACTTCTTATCAGTTTAAATGTTTACAGTAAAGTTTAATAACCTAATTGAGAATCCTCAGTCTGTTGTTAAGATGGATGAGTCGTCGTTTGTCGATTGTTAACGATTATCGATTTTTGATTGTCAGCTGATCTGAATCCACCTAGCTCTGAATGAGTGACCCAAAAGAATCCAAGCATTCTGGCCACAAGAACCACTTGAGGGCCTTCTAAAAAATGCTTGGCTGACAGTCTACTGACGTCATATTATCGTACTTTATATACTGTGCTTAATTAGAAAGTGATCTGACCTTGACAGCTGAATTTAGATCTAGGTCTAGTGTGAGAAAATTCTTAATCTTATCAATGAAGAAATTGATGTAATCAAACGGGTTCTTTAAAGGTTTTAATGCCAAAACCTGTTTATTAAATTTTTGTATTGCCCTGGCCACCGGGCCTTCCAAAAATTCGATTCCCGCCCTTCGATATCGGGTAGGTGGTTTCGGTCACTCAGCCCAATGTTCGCGGGACAATCACAACTCATTAATCTCTCATTCATACTACTTGCAGACACAGCGGGTCGGTCAGCCAAGCAACCCCACAGTAGACAGTTTTGCTTGAAACTCTATGGCAAGCCGAAGGTTCTTTATCGTGCGAACGCCATCTACGCTTCTCACACGGAACCATCAGCTGAATTTAGATCTACATCTACTGTGGGAAAATTCTTAATCTTATTAGTGAGGAAATTGATGTATTCAAACGGGTTCATTAAAAGTTTCAATGCCAAAACCTTTTTATTTAATTTTTGTTTTGCCCCAGCGGGGCCTCCTAAAAATTCGATTCGGTTTCGTTCAGTCAGCCCAATGTTCCTGGGACAATACTACTTGCAGACACAGCGGGCCGGCCAGCCAAGCAACCCCACAGTAGGCAGTTTTATATTCTCAATGAAGGATTTTTTGCTTGAAACTCTTTGTCAAGCCCAAGGTTCTTTATCGTGCTAACGCCATCTACGCTTCTAACACGGAACCATCAGCTTGCCTACTTCGCTGATGCCTAAGCCCCGCCCAAGACAAGCGTTTCTCTTACCTTATTTATTGAATGGCTAGATTGGCGTTATCTCACTAACCCATAGTCGATATGGGATCAAATGTGGCATTATGTTTTTTGTAATTTTGGATTAAGTTTGTGTTTATTTAGATTTTAAATAAGGTTTTTGGTCTTTTTATGGAAAGCAATTTTTTTCCTCTTTGGAAAGGTAAGCTTGTTTAGTTTTACAGCTCTAAAAGGTAAAATTTTGTGTCGCAAATTACTACTACATTAATTTAGAAAGAGGAAGAAAAGTAAGTAACAGTATAATAATGTGTGCTTAATGAAGCAAATACTCTAATATTTTTGACAGATAAAGACAACAAATTTATTACAGAGGTTTACTTCCATAGAGTTTAAATATCGTGATTCATTTAATAAGAATTTGCTTTGAACTGATGTATTTGTATGAGAGCTGTCAAGAATAAAAAAGTTTGATAAAAATGAAAATCAGACCTTGACCAAACTAACGAAAATGTGTACATTCTTTTTTCGTATCTCAAGATACTTTCAGCGCACTGACACTTTTCTAAAAAAATAAAACTAGCTCAAAGACTTTGTTTAGTTTAAGTTTGATGTATCGTGTCTATGTTTTATGGTGAGTTTTATGGTTACTTTGTAATTACGTTTTTGTTTCGTTTCGTTTTTACTTTATTTGACTTTGCAATTTCAATTCTCTATCAGTGCTGTCATTTATAATTTAATTTTATTAATTTGAATACTCTGAAGAAAATTTCAATAACCATGTTACCACTCTAGAGAGTATCATATTTTAACAAGAGGTTTCTTATTTTAGACCGAAAGCCAGCATAGGGTAACGCTCCCCCCTATGCACAGTGGGCTCCTTAAATGGGTAAAATGGCAAAAATTATACCTTACAAAGTGCAAGTCTAAAATTATAAATTTTAGTACCAATGTTGTTAGTGGACTATAAGCCATATTTTATTTTATACCTAGGCAGTGTCGGATCCAGGAGGAGCAAAAACCAAAACAATTTTTTTTGCTGTTTTTCATAAATGTGAACTCTGAAGTCAAGCAATACATGAAAATAAAATGCGCCTCAAGTGAACATTTTTGGAAAATATAGTAATTTTTGTAAAAATTAAAAAAATAATAGCTTTATAAGAAATTGCGGTTTATCTAGCTTTTTTTTACTATAACTAAAAAATAGAAGCTTTATGTCAAGGAGGGGGGCAAACCTCCCTGCCCCCTCCCTGGATCCGCTACTGGAGGTATTAAATTTTTTCTTCCAGATTATTTGGGCTCTCCTCCAAATAAAACGCATTAATGTTTTTAAGCATTTTCATAAAAATCGGTTCATTAGCTTCCGAGATATATGCGTTCTTTTTCCCAAAAGAAACGTTAATATCTCGGCAGCTAATAAAACAATTTTTTTAGAACTGAAATTTTTTAAAGAAAATGTTATTTTCTATAAGTTTTCGTAATGAGTTTTTTACTTTGACTACTTTTGTCATTCACTGTTTTTATCTGGGTGATCCTCCGCTCTCTACCCGTTATGTACCCATATGCTAGTAGCAAACTAGATTTCAAAGCAACCAACAAAGACAGGTGTTAAAAGTTCCCACGTATGGGGGAGGATTACCATATGCTGACTTTCGATCTATTTGGTTCGCGTTCGCATTCATCAAAAAATTCAAAAATAATAATGCTGATTTACGGAATTCAGTCATGATGCATCAGTAATTTAACATTGGGATGATAATATTCTCCTTGGGGCACAGTTTTCTGTTAAGTTAATAATAAAATAGACCAACATCTTTGAGTATATGACCCATATAGAGGTGCCACCGGCGAGCTTTACAATATTGAGGGGAAGATGGCGCTGAAATAAATTCGTCTAGTACGCAATACTCAGGGACTGCTAGTATCATTAGTTGCATGTGCGAGTTCCGAGGTTCATGCCTATCATACAAATGCCATTAAATCGTAGTAGTTGTCTTTGAATATTGCGTACTAGACGAATTTATTTCAGCGCCATCTGCCCCTCAATATAGTAAAGCTCGCCGGTGGCATCTCTATATGGGTTATTTACTCAATGCCAACATCCTATTGTTCACTAATAATAGATTAAATTAATACGTATCGGCTGATAATTAATCACTGAAGTAAGTAATTAATTTAATATTTATAAGGGGGCGTTTTTTTTTGTGTACAATTCGATATATAAATAAATACTAATCGAAGGGCCTTGGTTGAGTAAAGTTATTCAAACAACGTGAAGAGCATATAGATGCACGCTGTCAAAATATGTAGTTTAAACTTAAATTGAAAAATGAATAAACGTTTTTGCTCTTCAACACTATACAGAAAATGTAAGCGCAATAATTAGTTAAATATTGTTCATAAGAGTTTAATTAGAATAAGAATTTAATTGTAAATTATCCAACACATTAGATTATACGTCAGTCAACTTCTTTATGTTTAATGTTTAATATTTAACTATCAAACTCCATTGATTAAGTTTTAAGGCAAAATTTTTTGTTTTTTTCCTCTAACATACAGACATGCTTTGGGTCTAAACAATAGCTAAAAGAAAGTAGAGCAGAGAAACCTATCATATTATGTTAAAAGCATCTATTGTTTTTTTTTCATGTAAAATCAAGTTATATTTAACACTTTAATGATGCAAAATACAACACATTTTTAGAAAATCGGGTTTTACATGCCTCTAAACTATATGTAGGGTGTTCCATATAAAAGTATCTACATGGGGATTTGGGAAACGGTAAGGGATACAATTTTGACTATATTTGGAAAACTCTTGCAAGTCAACTTTTTTCTCACGTAATTGTATCTTTTACCGTTTCCGAAATGCCAATGTAGTTGCTTGTAAATCCCTTTTAGAATTTCTTACTTCATTTAGTTGTATTGTTTTTGTTTGTTTCTAAGAACAAAATATCACCTAAAAATTAATAATATAAAATATAAATACACAATTGCGATAACGCACTTGTAAATATATGTTATGTCACTAGGATTGGGCATTTGACTGCTTAAGTTCATTTTTATTTTTTGATTGACGGTCATTTAAGGTTTTAAGAAAAAAAATTACATTTTTTAAATTTGCTTTTTTTCTCATTTACACAATTGATTGAACAGTCGCGTGACATATAAATCACCTTATGGTCATAAGGTATTTTTTATTAATAAAAATAAAAACAATTTTTAAAATTATAATAATCTGATCTTAAAAAGGTAGGTCCTAGCTGCCCTCTAGTAACATTTAAACTATCATTATAGTGAATATCTTCAGAAAATTAAGAAAATAGCATTAATTTACAATTTGTCATACCTGGGATTTAAACCAACACCCTTGGAAGAAGATAAAATAAAAAAATTAAAAATCAATTTTTAATTTTCTGTAATATTAAAAATTGATACACTTAAAAACAAATACCGCTGTATCGTTTGTCAGTTGCATTATATTTTATTATATTCACCGATTTCTTGCCCGTTAAATTTTTATTAAAATAACTAAGTAAACCAAGTTGGCCATGACAGGTATAAAAGCAATTGTTCCGAGTTTACGCTAAAGATCAAATTAAATTCGGTTGTTTCAATAAGACCCATAAAAAACTATAAAATTATACCCTTAGTCCTAAGTTAGAAAACGACATAAAAAACTTAAACGTTGCTTTTATAATAATGAACATATCCAAATACATTTCTAGTTCCGTGTAAACTTTTTACTTACCATAAATGCCTTATTCTTTGGATACTTTTGACTAAATTCCTACTCATTTAATAAATCTGGCTGATTTATGCGGGAAATAAAATTTAAAATAAATAAAAATTTAAATAATTTAAATTGGTTTATACAAATATTTTTTGGAAAATATTTTATTTTTTTGTTGACTGTACACGTAACTTTACATAGAATTATGATATTTTTAACTATACTCATGTCCTAAAGAAAATTAATATTTGTTTTTTTCTTAAAACCTTAATTTTTTAGTGATATTTTACGTGTTGTTGCCAGAGGGCAGCCAGGACCACCGAGGAGTGTTCTGCTTGCTCTTGGCTTTTTTGTAAAGGCCAAAAATGTTTTTTAAAATCAGATTATTGATTTTAAAAATTGTTTTTATTTTTATTAATAAAAAATTACTTATGCGCATAATGTAATTTATATATCGGGCGTCTGTACAATCAATTCCACACCGTAGATTTTAAAATCTTTTATTAATCAGGTATATTGTGTAGGTTATAAGAAAAGCAAATTTTAAAAATGTATATTTTTTTCTTGAAACCTCGAATAAAACAAGCTGTGGGGAATAAGTTCAAATGTGACGTATTTTGACCGAATTCGACCGATCAAATAACTAGTGGTCCATTGGCCACCCCCAATAATATGTAATACAAATATAATATAAATTTTATATGTTAACTAAATAAAATATTTTTTCCAATACTTAGGCCACTCTTACACTACCTATAAACGATGCGGGACAAAGAAGGTTTATAAAATATCTTTTATGGGGACAACGATCTTTGATAGTGTAAGCATATGAATAAGGTAGCTAGCAGAAGCACCGGCCGAGGGTGTTCACAAGGTCGAGCGTTTGATTTGACGCCACGAAGCGCTCGGCAGCTCTTTTTGAATGGCTTGTATTAAAGATAGTGCAACCCATTTAAAAAAAGAGCGTCAAATCAAACGCTCGAGTCTGTGATGTGAATACGTTACAGCATATACCTACAGTGAGGACGTAAAAATCCCCCCCCAAAAAGCATGTTAAATGGTATCAACTTTACTACTTTCTGACGTATTGCTTTGAACCGTGGTGTGAGCGTAAGACCATAAGGTCACTAACAACTTTAAATTCATAAATGAGAAGGGGGTCGCGTGATACATTGTTTAAAATGTATTTTAATTTTCTAATCAAAAAAATAAAAAGTTATAAAATCCGTTCAATACTCATGGAGTTATGCGTGTTTACGTTTATAGTTTTTGCAACTCCTCTTAGTCTTCAGCAGTTTCAGATATTGAATTGAAGTAAAACCTAATTAATAGTAACATTGCAGTTACTTTTTAGTGTACCCCTCATTACCACTGACACCTTTAAATTTTTTAATGAAAAGTGGTCGAGTGATACCTTGCTTAAAAGGTATTTTTATTCTCTATTTAATACTGTTAATTTTAAGAAAAAATGTTTTATACTTACCGAGTTATTAATTGTTCTCGATTATAGTGCGCACAACTTCATTTAGTTTTGCGCAGCTTAAGTTTAAATAAAAAATATGTTTACCAATGATACTTTTGCCACTTTTTTACGTGTTTTTAACCACCGTTAGATTAATTGAAGATCCATAAGTTCACTAACACATTTTTAAATTTAATTAATTATTATTTGGCGCGTAAAAAATTTAGTTCAAGAGATGTTCAAATTAATACCTCGGTAAGTATAAAACTTTTTTCTTAAAATTAACAGTATTAAATAGGGAATAAAATTACCTTTTAAATAAAGTATCACTTAACCACTTTTCATTAAAAAATGTAAAGGTTTCGGTGACCTTATAGTCTTAAGGCAACATTACGGTAATGAGGAATACACTAAAAAGTAACTGCAATGTTACCATTAATTATAGGTTTTACTTCAATTCAATATCTGAAACTGCTGAAGACTTAAGAGGGGATGCAAACACTATAAACATAAACACGCATAACTCCGTGAGTATTGAACCGATTTTATAACTTTTTATACACGACCCCCTTCTCATTTAAGGATTTAAAGTTGTTAGTGACCTTATGGTCTAACGCTCACACGACGGTTCAAAGCAATACGTCAGAAAGTAGTAAAGTTGATACCATTTAACATGCTTTATGTTTTAAGTTAATATCCAATTTCTTTCAAAAGTTAACAGGGGGGGATTTTTACGTCCGCACTGTATATGGGGCATACCCATGCATTCTCACACGCGATGCTTGAAGCCAGGATCCCCATTGAATGCTCCTTTTTCGGGTAGACAGGATTTCGGTTACTGCGCATGCGTCAGTTTTGGTGGTTTTGGAACATACTCCGGAACGTCACTACGTTATTTGACAATTTCTAAAAACTAGTTGATTGGGTAAAAATTTATCAAATTGTGGATTTAAATTGTAGTTTTTCTAAAATTAATAGTGCAGATTTATTGTGGACACCATGAAGAGTGTTTAATGGCATCTATAAACCACTCCTAACTTTATTAACAAACTATAAAGAAAAGTACCTAGTTACCTATGGCATGGCACTTCCTTACTTTGACATTTTTCCACAAAACACGTATTTCCCATTTTTCACAGAAAAAAAAACAATTTTACATGACAAACGTAAATATGTCGTCCAACCATACAGCAGCTCTGTGTCCACCTGACAAAACACACGCATGCGTACTTAAAAATTCGCGTCTGCGAATTTAAATTTGTCATTGTTTCCAAGGCTTCACTTTTCGATTTTTTAAACATGTATTTATGCTTACAACGAAGAACCAAACATTCTTAAATAATTTGAAAAATCTTTTATTTATTTAATATTAAATATTTAGCTTGTAATGATTTTATATTTGATTTAATGCCATTTATATTCTACACGTTTTTTATGTTACATTCATATTGCTTTTCTTCAAGCAATGACAAGACTCTTTAGACTTAAAACATGTCAAATAAAATATTAAACAATTCAGGAAATATCATTAGATTTTGCAGATAATATAAAAAGTCTATTTCATATATTTTTAAACGGTTTAATTTATTTTTCTTTTGGAAGTCCAGTTTTATTATAAGTAGAACGAATATAGATCGATATATTATTTTATTTGGGGTATAGCTTATTTATCTTGTATATTACTTACATATTTGTATATTAAGTTTTAGGTATGTATGTATATTATTAATTATCTCTTCTTAATTTTCATAGTTAGGTGACACTTAAACATTGTTTTGCTTTATATTAATTTGGCGCAAATTTTTTTTAAAGCTCAATATACAGGCTGTCGCAAAATTGGTTGTATTGGATTTTTTTCATCAACTCTTAAGATTCACTTAATATTAACTAACTTTTTTTTTAAATACCAGAGTTAAATAGTGCAAGGTTTTTAGCCCAGTCATATTAGGAATTCACCTGGATTTTGATAAAAAGCTTCGGTAGATATAAGGCCCCAAATGTTCTAAAAATCAGTTTTTTGTGATTTTCTCGAAAACGAATATTTTTTTAAAATAATTCGAGAGTGAAAAAATACGCAAATCATTTGGTCTATACTATAAAATTAAGAAAAAACCTAACCTAAGATTTTAAACAATATATTTAAAAAATATTTTTATTTTATTTTTTTCCTGCTCTGTAGGTAACTTGTTTTAAAATGTTAATACTTTATAATATTAAGCTTGATCCCCACTTGTATCAAACACCATTTACAAAAATTTTGTTTTAATTTTAAGTTAAACAACGTTAAGTAAAGGTTAGGAAAGTAGTTAATACTGGCCGAACCACCATTGGGATTTTGAAAATTAATATTTTTTTTATGTCAAGATTTTTTGCCAAGGCTGTCAAAAACCAGGCCATATGCATAGGAAAAAATTATTTTGTGTAGATATCTTAGAAACTAAAGCTTTTAGTATACATAGACAGGGTGTTCGGCACATGAACCGTCAAAATTTTTTGGGATATTGTTGGGGGCATTTTCTACCTTTTCAACCTTTGAACTTGGGTCCTAAGAGTCACGGCTAAAGAGATTTTAATTTTTTTTCTCAAATGACCCGAAATCATATTTTTAAACCTTTGTAAGCTTTTTATTAATGTCTGGAAAAGCACCATTTTTTAAAAATAATTCTGTTATCTTATGCTTCTTCAACTAATTAATAGATTTGTTTAAATTCATGTACCAAAGGACATACGAGGTTTTTTATTGAAGAACATTCGTGATTTTGTGAAAGAAAATCAATTTCAAAATTAAAAATCACAAAAAGTATCGACAATTGAGAAATTTTCTTTTAAAAATTTCTCTAGTTGATTACCTTTCCAACGGTGTGTTAAACATTTCCTGTTTTAAAACGATCATAAGCATCAAATTATTATCGCCCGTCTCACGGAATATCCGTATTTTAAAGTTAAATCCACTCAAAAATTAAAAAAAAAATGAAGTTCTCAATTGTCGATACTTTTTTTAATTTTGAAATTGATTTCCTTTCACAAAATCACTAATGTTCTTCAAGAAAAAACCTCGTATGTCCCATTGGCACATCAATTTTAACAAATCTATTAATTAGTTAAAGAAGCATAAGATTACAGAATTATAAAAAAAATGGTGCTTTTCCAGACATTAATAAAAAGCTTACGAGGGTTTAAAGGTAGGATTTTGGTTAATTTGAAAAAAAAAATTAAAAAATTCATATCTTTTTAGCCGTGACTCTTAGGTTCCAAGGTTGAAAAGGTAGCAAATAACCCCAACAATATCCCAAAAAATTTTGACGGTTCATGTGCCGAACACCCTGTATATAATGTTCTCATGTTTATAATTTTAAATTTTTAGGTTACGTGTATTTTGTTTATACCCCTTTGCCACATTAAAGTTTAGTGAAACACTATTTTTGCTATCAATAGCAGTTTGGCTGGAATTTTAAATATAATAAATGTGTGCACATTTGCTCATTATTTAAAGCTGTTTCTACCTAGAAGTTGAACTTTTTTTATGTACGCTGTTTTTCTCATACAGTGCTTGATAGTATAAAAATATTTTTTCCATGTCCCATTGGCAGTTCGGAAATTATTGACCATTGGCCTTACTAAAGTTTAACTTTTAAGAAAGAAAAACCAAATTTAAGTACATGTTGTTTTGTACAAGTGGCGATCAAGCTTAATGTAATAAGGTATTAAAATTTTAAAACAAGTTAACTACAGGGTAGGAAAAAAATTAAATAATTTTTTTTTAAATATATTTTTTAAAATGTTACGTTTATTTGCGTATTTTTCTCTCTTCACTTTTTAAAAAAAGTTATTTTTCGATAAAATCGCAAAATACTGATTTTTAGGACCTTTGGGGCCTTATATCTAGCGAAGCTCAAAGAGGATTTTGGCGGAGAATATGTGGGGATGTGTCCCAGATGCAAAGGAATAATTATACAAAAATCCAGCTTGTAGCTATTTTTTTCCAAGTTTCAGGGTTTTTTCACCTAATATGACTGGGCTATTTACCCAAATTACGTTTACCTAATAGGCGATTGCCAAGAACGAAAATTTATATTAACCCATTGCAATTAGAAATTTTAACACAAATGTCTTATACTTTAACAGTGGGAACAAACAATTATACAATCAGTTGAATCGCTTTAGTCCAGTCATTATAGAATTTTACCTTGCAAAAGGTGGTGTAGTCACGATTTTGACATTTGTTGTTGACATTGGGGTCCTAATAACAAATTTTAGTTTCCGACCTTGGGGGAGGGGGCGACTTCTCGGATTTAGTGTGCAAAAAGGTTTTTTTTTAAATTACTTGGTTATTGTACGTTTTAGAAAAAAAAAGTTTTAAACAAAAGTTAAAGACCATAGAATTTCCAACAAAAACGCTTTTGTTCGTTCGAAAAAAAAATCATATTTTTTTGGGTTTTATTCAGTTTGCAAAAAACTAAGCATTTTAGGAAAAAATGTTACACCTTTTTCAGAGAAAATGAAATTTTCTTTTAAACGGCGTATCACAAAGTTGTGTTTAAGCTATAATTAACACTCTAGGGGCGTCCGCATGTTGAGATTATATTTTTCTAATTATTTTTTATGTGTTTTATTTAATTTTCTTAAAAACGAAGCTTTCTGAAAAATCTTGTTTTACTCTATTTTGTTGAGAATAAAATTATCTTTAAAACGATATGTATCTAATGGGTTTTTGTTAACGGGGAACACTCAAAGAATATATGCAAGTTTAGTGATTTTTTTTTCAATGCAGTTTTTGGACGCCCTTGGTGTATTAACGGTTCCCTTAATATTATATTCGAAAGAAAATTTTATTGTCTATTACATAGGCTAAAACGTTTTTTCCGGTAAGGCTTGGTTTTTAAAAAAAATTGGTAAAACACATGATAACAATACTTTTTTTTTTGTGATTAAAAAAAATCACTAAACATGCGTATATTCTTTGTGTTTGCCGTTAACAAAAACCCACTAAATACATATGGTTTTAAAGAAATGTTATTTTCAAAAATAAAATTATAAAAAAATATAATAACTTTAATATGCGGACGCCCCTGTAGTGTCAATAATAGCTTTAGCTCCACTTTGTGGTACGTTTTTTTCATGATCCTAAAAAATAACCCCAATTTATGGATGCCAATTAAGTGCTAACGGTGAACTTGGTCAACTTCGTTGATACATCGTTTAAAAGATAATTTAATTTTCTATAATAAAGTTAATTACGCACTTTCTGTAAAATGCTTACCTTTTTGAGAAAATGATATAAAACTGAATAATTTCGGTTTATTTTGCAAATACTATGGAAATACATAGGAAACAGGTGTACTGCTAATAGAGAATTATTGAAATACAGCCAGGCTATAATTGTGCCAGGCACTATTTTGACACATTCACATTGAAAAATGACAATTTTGATCCTTCAAAATTGACATACCAAAGTCGAATTTAAAACTTTCGTCGTTTATTTTCAATTAATAAAAGTGTGTTGAAAGATGGGCTGATATTACAATGTGAAGGTGTCAAAATTGTGTCTGGCACTATTATAGCCTGGCTTTAATTTAATAATTCTGTAATACTTCCTGCTTTGTTCTCAGTATTAATTGGTCTTTATTTTAGGTTATTACAGATTTTCTAAAAAATAAACAGTTTCAAAATTAAAGGCCACTAAATAAAAAATTAGTCAAAATACAAAATGGCGGCGAAAAGTTTAGCGGCATACCTCGAAAACCATTCGTGTGAAGAAAAACGGATAAAAGCGTTTTTGTAGGACATTTTATATTTTTCAACTTTTGTCTAAAACTTTTTTTTCTAAAATGTACAGGGACCAAGTAATTAAAAAAAACCTTTTCATGTACTCTAAATCCAAGATAGCGGGGGGAGCCCCCCCCCAAGGTCGAAAACTCAATTTTTTTTAGGACTCCAATGTGAACATATGTCAAAATCGCGACTACACCACCTTTTGCAAGCTGCGGGTGTTTTTTTGGCTCCAATGACTGGCCTACTTGGGCTATACTGTGGCACTCACGATGAGTGGAAGTTTTAAAAATTTATACTTTTTTTGGTAGCTCAATTGGTAGGGTCTTGGTGTAATTAGCCAGAGGTTCTGGGTTCGAGTCTTGGCTGAGCACAGGAAACTTTTATATATTTTTGTGTTCTTTAATTTCACCGTTAGTTTGGAATTAACTAAGTGTGTTGAGAATTTCTGTAGAGTAATCGAAATTTGCAATTTATATTTATGTGTTTGGTAGCTAAATTTGGTAGGGCGTTGGCGTTCATAGCCAGAAGGTCCGGGTTCAAGTCCTGGCTGAGCACAAAACATTTTTTTAAATAATTTTTCGTTCTTTAATTTAACCTCTAGTTTGGAATTAACTAAGTCTGTTGAGAATTTCTAGAGAGTGATCCAAATTGGTTAGACGCAAACAAAATTTGTAAAAAAGCCAAAATAATTTAAAAAATGCATTTTTTCTAATTAAATTTTTGCGTTCATAAAATTTTTTTGCAAAAAGGTTATTCTATCAAAAAATAAAAAAATGTAAACCTTTTAACAAAACGTCAGTTTTGGAATGTGTTAACTCATAATAAAATATAATTATGTTTTTGTTTTTATATGCAAAAGAAAAGAAAATGTCAAAATAAACAATAAAAAATACAAAAAAGAGCAGGGTTACTCCCGTGTAAGTGTAACGCCCTGTAAACTAAGAACATTAAGATATCAGAAGGACTTTGCTTTCTGATACTGGCTTTCATAAAGTAAAACAACAACAATGTTAATAAATGAATAATTAATTATATGTATTAGACACAACTAAACTGAAAATAGTTCAAGATCTCATGGAATTTTTTTCTTTTTAAAAATTTTTATATATCTTTGGGTTTCAGATGATTTTGGAACTTTTTGGTCGCGCCGTCTGTCTGTATGTCTGTCGGTTTAGTTTAGTTAAAATCCTTATTGCCATCAGATCATTTTACAATGCAAAAGCAACGTCAAAAACAATGGAATTAAGATCCTCTTAAATAGTGTAAAATATTACTTACAATTATACATACGAAATATTATAATAATAATAAAATATTTGGTACAAATACACACTTTAAATTTAGATTATTGTACCTACATCTTTATATACAATTTGACAAATACTTGTTATGATAGAAAGTCAAATGAGTAAAATTGTTTACTTAAGATGGTTAGTAATCTGTGCTCAAGAGATAATTATTTACCTCCTTTTTGAAATGCACAATGCTTGGATTATCTCTGATTGCTTTCGGGAGATCTTATGATATGCTTTTACAGCTCTATAATATGGCCCTCTTTCAAAGAATGCTGTGTTATGATATGGAATGGTCAGAGCATCCCTACTTCTTGTGGGCATAGCGGAGTTTGTAGCAGTATCCCGATTGCTTAAAAATAATTCTTGATGTTTATTCACAAACATTACAAGAGTAGTAGTAATATGTAATTGCTGAAAGTGGGGTTTGCAGGAAGTTCTCGGATGTAGTTTTAACATACAGCGAATTACTCTTTTTTGAGCCTTAAAGACTCTTTCTGCATCAGGTGCTGCCCCCCCAGAAAAGAACACCATATATAGGATCCCAGACTGTACAGACGCAAAGTAAAATGTTTTTAAGCTGTTAATGCCAAAATTGTCTCTGAGCCGGCGCATAGCAGCGCAATGACTGTTGATAGTTGCTGCAATTGACTGTATTTGTGTATTCCAGTTCAAATTCAGATCTGGAATCATTCCAAGAAATTCGGATTCAGTAGCTTGCTGTATGGATTTGCCATTAAGGGGGACATATAAAGAACTGTCCGCGGTCCCCATCTTTCCAAAGGTAACCAGGTTGGTTTGTTCCACATTGAGTTTGAGGTGGTTGGATTCGCACCAGTTTTTCATTCTCCCTACTGCAGCCGAGCAATCTGCCGCTAACTGAGAGACCGATTTAGCAGACATGATGGCACCTGTATCGTCTGCAAATTGTGATAAAATATCCGCATCAATCAGCACTGACAGGCTGTCAACATACAGCAAAAAGAGGATAGGGCCCAGGATTGATCCTTGTGGGACTCCTTGGCATACATTTGTGGTTTTTTAATAACATTCATTTACAGATTGTCTCACCCTGACAGTTTGCTTCCTGTTATCCAAATAAGAGTTGATGAGCTTTGTGCACATACCTTGCATTCCAAATGTGCCTATTTTTTGTATATGTAGCCGGTGGTCAACAGTGTCAAAGGCCTTTGAAAGGTCAAAGAACAGACCTGACACTTCCTGTTTTCCATCTAACTGTTCAACAATAAACTCAAAAACTACTTACCCCATTTTAATAAAATTTGGTACCTAGGTTGGGTTCTGGCTCTAGATTTAAAAATGAATAAAATCCACCGGATATAAGCCAAAAAAAAAGGGAGGGGGTATAACTTACTATAGTAAAGGTAACTGTGCATGAAGATAAAAAATACATTATAGTTTGTTTTGTTCAATTGGACGCATCCTTGGGTTGCGGATAGGGGTTATTTTCGCGGACCAAAATGGGTAAAAATTACAAAATTAATCGTGTGAGCTTAGTTGGGCACTTAAGCACACGCCACAAATTAGCAGAGTATTTTATTTTGCCATTTGCTTAGGCTTATTGTAGGCAAAAACAGTTTCATTTGGTAAGTATAATTTGGAAGTTGTATTACTTGGTAACTTGTAGAGAAAATATATTTCTACGGAACCTTGAACTAAAAGTAAATTTTGATATAGAGACGTCATATTTAATCCATAACGTAATTAGTGCTAGTCAGGAGTAGTTATATGGGCATTGTATCCATCTGTAGTTATAAAATTCCAAAATTTCTTTACTTCTAATTTAATCCACATATATTTTTAATCTTTATGGTAACTCGTCAAACTATGTATTTTATAGTTTGCATGGTGAATTTGCATATATGCACAGTATAGTATATTTGTTGATGGACGCAAATAATTTTTCTCAGTTTTGACATAGATAGCAATATTTTCGATGGAAATTAGTTCTACTGATTCTTAGTAAGAGTAGAGTTTCTGTATGTTGACATATTTGGATATCCAAATATGTCAACATACAGGGACTCTAAGTAAGAGGAATGAAAATAAATAGTTTCCATCAAAAGTGATGTCATTATACCATTATACGAGTGTGGATAGTTATTGAGAAACATGACAAAAAAACAGTAATTTTTTCTACTTTTCTACACATCCCCCTTCTCTGTTAATACACTTTTCCCAACGGTTTGACAGTTTCTTAATCCCGTTTTCATAAAAAAAAAGCTGGGCGGGTATCTAACCAGTTGCGCACGAATGCCTCCACCTCTTCATTGGTCTGAAATTGCTCGCCTCCCAGTGAATCTTTGAGTGGGCCAAACATATGAAAATCGCAAGGTGACAAATCTGGACTGTGTGGAGGGTATTCCAGCACAGTCCAGTGCATTTCATTGATTTTGGCCTGTGTTAAAGCTGCCGTATCAGGTCTAGCGTTGGGGGTGTGCTCTTCTCTTTTGGTGATAATCAAGCTTTACCTGGTCGAGTAAGGTGCAGTAGTAAGCCGCCTTTATTGTTATGCGCTCGTGCATAAAATCGACCAACAAAACTCTTCTCCAGTCCCAGAAAACGGTCGCTAAAACTTTGCCTGCAGAAATGATGGTACGCGGACGATGAGTGGGACTCACGTTGTCGACACGCTCACGGCCGTCGTTAATTTCTTTGCACCAAGTTTTTACAGGTACCCACGAAAGCGTCTTATTTCCGAACTCTGCTCGCAATCTGCATCTAATTTCATCAGGTTTCACGTTTAAGAAATGTAATGATTATTCTTTGCGCCACACTGCTGTGTACTTTCTTCTCGCTTATTGCGATTGCTCCTGGCCAAATGAGCATCGCGGCACTTCCAGCCGCCTACATGCTGCTGAATATCCCTACTCCAAAATTATAACTGCCACGTTCATCTTGAATGACTTTTCCGTTAGTAAGTTTAAAAGGCTTGTTTATATTTGATCCACCCTCGTAGTATGAAAAGTGAGAGAAATTGCATGCATAGACCAATCAAAGAATTGCTACAATCATTGTTTGGAATTTGTAGGTATTTTGTATTATATAGTATACCACTAAATCTACTTTGGAAAGCGTTGGAAAACACAAACATAAGCGTACAACTAATTAAGGGCATCAAAGAGTTATACCGCAATAGTAAGGCAAAAGTTAAAATAAAAACAAAACTAACCAAAGGCTTTCAAGTAAGTAGTCTTAAACAAGGTTGTTGTATCTCGCCTACGCTATTCAAGATATACTTGGAACAAGTCCTTAAAGTATGGAAGAGAAAATGCCAAAACATGGGAATTCCGTTGGACGAAACCACCTTGTATACTTTATGTTTCGCTGATGATCAGTAGTGGCTCAGGATTATGACGACCTCGAATATATCGTCGTTGATCTTACAAACTGACGTAACTCATTTATTGTAATTTTACAAGAGAGCAATTTCAAGTTTAAGGGAAAGTTTATACTGGATTTATATCACTAAAAATGTTCTTGGATCTAATGATTTTGGTGCTATTTAAAGGATTTTTATGAGTTACGACACTTTGTGAGATGAAAGAACGACACAAATAAGGTAGTATTATGGTCATCTCAAAACTGCATTTTTTTGAGATACGTCAGTTTGTAAGATCAACGACGATATGACACGAAAACTAATAGAAGAGTACAATAAGTGGGGACTAGAGGTTAATCTCAATAAGACAGAGTATATGTGTATCGGTGGAATGAAACAGAATCTAAACTTAAATACCGGGCAGCAAATCCAGTTCTGTGATGAGTATAAATACTTAGGTCTAAAAATTACAGCTGACGGAACACTAGACAAAGCTATAAAAGATCGAAAAGTACAAGGAAGAAAAGCAATAACTTTATTAAATGGAATAATTTGGGACCAAAGCATAACAAAAAGCTTATATATAACACCATTGTAAAAAGTATTATTACATACGGCGCAGAAGTATGGCCAATCAAGGATAGAACAGAAAAAATGCTTTCCGCTACGGAGATGGATTATTGGAGAAGAGCAGCAGGGAAATAAAAAAGAGAAAGAGTTACAAATCAAAGAATAAGAGAAATTATGACAGTGGGTGAACGTACTTTAGTGGATGATACAAACAAGAATGAATGATGAAAGACTACCTAAACAAATACTACAATGGAAACCAACTGGCCGAAGAAAACGAGGACGGCCAAGGAGAAGCTGGAGAGAAGGAATAGACAGTAAAATAAGAATAAGAGGCCTAGATGATGAATTATGGGCAAACAAAAACGAGTGGAGATTGGGTATCGGAAGACGTAGAACGTTGTGAAACCGATAATATATATATATATATATATATATATATATATATATATATATATATATATATATATATATATAGGTATTTTGTGGTAATGATTGGTAAATGAAATGGCTCTTATCAACGACCGCTTTAAAACATCTTCCAGACATTTTTAAGAATTCATCAGACAGAGTTCACGATAGAAAAGAAAAACACGATAAAACTAATTTTTAATGTGTTTACAACAGATAATCTAAAAAGCTCATGAATTTATGTACAAACTTGGTTTACAGTAGCCCAGAATGTCTAGTCCATTTTTTTAAACTACTGCCACGCTTACAACTTGATGACCAATAACCCATATATAATGCTTGCAAAAGGAAAAGCTGGAAAACCCCCCACCATAAATAGTTTGTGTCGTTTGTGTGCTGTGCCCCCACCTATGTAGTTGCAAAAAGTGTAATTTTCAAGATTTTTCGGTCGAAACTTTAAAAAGTCAAAATATTGTCGGGTTGCATCTTAGATATAAAACCATTTATAGTTCATAGTGCACTGGTCTATTTTTAAGTGATAACAGAATACATTTTTGAAATACCTTCGTTTTGGCGAGACGGTAAAAAAATTTTCTACGAAAATTATAGAAAGTGATCCCCAACAGAGTGCGCAGGCGCAGACACATTTACTTTTAAAAATTTTAAGCCACAAAAAAAATTGGGAGTTACTAATTCCTTACTTTTGCTACTTCTCCTCTGACATCCCTTACTTTTGTTTTATTTTTTATACATTCTTTCTATCTGTCAGCTTTACATGTAACATTTGTCTTTCCATTGATCTTTGGACGTTTGTTCGCTTATCCTTATTATGTTTGATTTTGTAAGTGTCCAGGTCTGGGATCCATAGGTAAGTACAGGAAGGATACATTGTACCCACTTTCGTTTTTAGGTACCTACTGAGGATATTTTTTATTTTTTAATATGTAGCTAATTTACCGAATGCTTCCCAGGCCAATCTTACTCTGCTTGCAATCTGCATCTAATTTCATCAGGTTTCACGTTTTCGCGTGTAAGAAATGTAATGATTATTCTTTGCGCAACACTGCTGTGTACTTTCTTCTCGCTCATTGCGATTGCTCCTGGCCAAATGAGCATGGCGGCATTACCAGCCGCCTACATGCTGCTGAAAATCCCTACTCCAAAATTATAACTGCCACGTTCATCTTGAATGACTTTTCCGTTAGTAAGTTTAAAAGGCTTGTTTATATTTGATCCACCCTCGTAGTATCAAAAGTGAGAGAAATTGCATGCATAGACCAATCAAATGCGTGCATTCGAGGGAGTTTTTCGTTTCTCTCTAATTTAAAGAATTGCTACAATCATTGTTTGGAATTTGTAGGTATTTTGTGGTAATGGGGTAAACTAATGATTGGTAAATGAAATGGCTCTTATCAACGACCGCTTTAAAACCTCTTTCCTTCCAGACATTTTTAAGAATTCTTTAGACAGAGACGATAGGAAAGAAAAACACGATAAAACTAATTTTTAATGTGTTTACAACAGATAATCTAAAACTCATGAATTTATGTACAATCTTGGTTTACAGTAGCCCAGAATGTCTAGTCCATTTTTTTTAACTATTGCCACGCTTGATAACCAATAACTCATATATAATGCTTGCAAAAGGAAAAGCTGGACTCGAAACCCCCCACCATAAATAGTTTGTGTCGTTTGTGTGCTGTATTGGTGTGTACGAACCGAACCGAACCTATGTAGTTGCAAAAAGCGTAATTTTCAAGATTTTTCGGTCGAAACTTTTAAAAAGTCTCAAAATATTGTCGGGTTGCTTACGACTCACATATAAAACCATTTATAGTTCATAGTGCACTGGTCTATTTTTAACTGATAACAGAATACATTTTTGAAATACAGTAATGTATGGATAGTCCGAACCCCCCTTAATCCGAAATACTCTATAATCCGAACGCCAAAAATGATATCCATAATCTGAACACCTTGAATTCTGCAATCCGAACTACATAAAATATACATACTGTAGGTATTTTTCGTATGTATTTGCAATATGCCTGTACTTATTTTCTATAGTACATACATACCTATGTAACGTATTGTAAGGTGTTCCTCTTCCTTAGAAGTTTGTTTTCACTTTGAAATACATACGTTATAGTGTGTATTTAAATGTTTGTATTTCTGTATAACATAAATAAATGTTTTTATAGCTATTGAATACGTGAACTTTTTATGATAAAAATGTATTTGTACGGTTAAGAAATGTATCTTTAAACCAAACGTATTCGAAATAAACATATCATTTATTTTGAATTCTATAATCCGAAAGTTTTGATAAACCGAACGGGTTCTGCCAACTTTCTGTTCGGATTATCCATACATTACTGTACCTTCGTTTTTCGAAAAAAATAGAAAGGGAACCCCAACAGAGTGCGCAGGCGCAGACACATTTACTTTTAAACATTTTAAGCCACAAAAAAAATTGGGGGTTCCTTACTTTTGCTACTTCTCCTCTGACATCCCTTACTTTTGTTTTATTTCTTATACATTCTTTCTATCTGTCAGCTTTACATGTAACATTTGTCTCTCCATTGATCTTTGGGCGTTTACCTACTGAGGATATTTTTTATTTTTTAATATGTAGCAAATTTACCGAATGCTTCCCAGGCCAATCTTACTCGTCTCTTCATTTCAGCTATTTGGTTTTCTTTTGTTTTTTTTAGTTTCATAATTTGTCCCAGGTATATATATATATATATATATATATATATATATATATATATATATATTACTCTACTTGTTCTATTTTCCCTTGGTTTTTCTGATCGTGATTTCTTCTTTGTGTTTGTTATGATTTTAGATTTAGTGCAGTTCATACTCAAGCCTATATTTTTAGCAGCTCTGTCCAGTTCTTTCAGCATTTTTATCAGTCCTTCTTTCTTATCTGTTATTAAGGCGATATCATCAGCATATCTTAGGTAGTTCATAATATGAGATAGAAAGACGATCGATGGAATAAATGTATTGTAAATTGGAGATCTTGGGAAAATAAAAGAGGTAGGGGAAGACCTCAGATAAGATGGGCGGACGATTTGAAGAAACGTGCGGGAACTAGATGGATGAGCACGACAAGATACAAAGAAGATGATATTGGGGGAGGAAGAAATTGGGGGAGGCCTATGTCCAAAGATGTAACTGCTTTCATCTCGTTATTTTGACTTGTTTGGGGTAGGGGACTTGTTTGGGTTAGTGGTCCAGGCAGGTTCAAGGGCAAGTATTTTTTCATCTTTCATATTGTTACGGGTTCACTGCTTCAAATAGAACTCGCAATAGTAATCCGCCTATTAACTTCGCGTTAACATCTAGCGATCACTACTGTTGGTTATCTTTGACTGACTGCATACGCGGCGTCCGGCCCTATATATAGGGTCTGCCTACTATTCGAGAACGTTTCCATCCTTCTTTGATTCACGAGCATTCTCGTCTCTTTCAGAAGGTACGCGGCCGTGTATGAATTTGTCATAGATAACGCAACTAAACCCTAGACTAAGAATACAACCATAAGGTGAGTCAACCTAATACTACACTAAACCTAAATAAATTCTAATTATAAAATTTAAATAACTTAAATTTGTAACAATATCATAAAATCTTTAGATTAGCGCCTTAGGAATTACTTTCAAGAATTTTCGCATCTCATCACTTAAAAAATAGACCGGTGTACTGTGAACTAATTTTCCTTTAAGACGTAAGCGTCAATCAGCAGAATTTTAAAATTTAGCTTTGTTATTATTATTTATATTTTTATATAGTTTTTTAAATCTTATTGAGAAAAAAAATCTTGATTTGCCTAATTATGTTTTTCTTTTTTGTTTAATTTTTTTTCGAGCTAATTAAGAAAGGACAATCGGTAGTTCCGCGGCGTTCTTGATAAAATTATATGTTTTAACAACACAAAAACAGTTTAATGAGGGAATTAGACCTGTTTCGGTTTCCTTGTTGGCTTGTTAATCTATATATATATATTTCAACCATTTTAATAGTTTAAATATTTTTAAAAAATGTTTCTTGACACCCCCATGTTACTATTGTGTAAAGTTTACGAAGTGATTGCCATGTTTTTGGAATAGTTCTGGAATGACTTTCTATATGAGGTATATTTTCAAAAATGGTTAAAAAATGATTTGTGCCCTTGCAAATTTTTGTTTGAATTTTGGCCATTTGTTTATTTGTGTTATTTTAAATAGTAACTTGTATTTTAGTGGCTTATGGTCAAAAATCGTGTCTGGTGGGTTAGTTGTGGATTTTTTTTAAAACTACCTTTTATCGACACAATAATTGTGTAATATATTAATATATCATATCGAGCTCAAGTTCAAAAAAATCTTAAACATACTAATTTTATTTAAAAAAATAGAATAAAAATTTCTACCTAAAAATATTAATTAACAAATTATTCTTATAAATAAAATGCTTGCATATTTAGATAAATATAATAATGCGAAACTTCCTCTTCTATAATCAACATTAAATCCAGAAACTAATTCTGATTCACAGATGACACAATTTTAAGTCACCAGGTGTTTACCTCTAATTTATTAGGGGGTTCTGTGTGACATCATAAATCCAAGATGGCGGCTTTTTTCATGTTTTTTTTACAAACTTTGGCTTATAACTTTTCCTAAATTAGTTTTACAGAAAAATTGTTAATGCGTTTTATGTTTGCAATAGAACACCAATTTAAAAAGTAAAGAAATTAGTTTTACATCATTTATTTTAAATACTAAAACATAGTTTTAGTTCGATTGATTATGGATCACTCATTTTTAAGTAAGATGCTCTGCGTTTTGGATTTATGAAAGTATAAAATTTTCTTGCTTAATCTAAAATTTTATATTGAAAAAAATACCAATATCTTTTTTAGTTAAAGAGATATAAAGCTCATTTAAACGGAAGTTAAATTGATCTATTGCGAACAAATCATTTTTTATACAATTTTTTTTGTAAAATTGATGTGGCAAAAGTTAAAAAATCGCAATCGTAGAAACATATTTATAGTTAAATAAAAAAAATCAAGGAAATGTATTAAATACATTAACTGGTATTGTAAAAAATATTGCTTTAAATATTTTTTAATTGATGTTTCTAATTGTTTTGTGTTATATAAAGTTTTTTAAATATTTGTTATTGTTCTCTGGTCAATTTTCTAATTAATACAAAAAAAATCTTATGTCATTTTTAACGTTTATTTTTGATTTTTAAAATTAGAATATTTTTGTAACCAAATATGCATTGCTTTACTACTTTGTTTTTATATACTTACTAGTTTTAAGGTATCTTTAAATGTTTTATATTTTGTTTATAATGCTGTCCAAATATTAGATTTCTATTTTATTGTCCTAAAACCGACCAATCTTCAACAAAGATTTAATTTAAGGGACTCACTTATTTGTAAAATATATTTAATGGAAAATAAGTTTCCTGAAAAGTTTATATACTTGATTTGCAAACGATTTGACTACATGCGGGATTTATAATCCATTTACTAAATGCAACATTCTTTTTCTCATATAACTGAGTTCTAGATAGATTAAAAAAATATCATAATATTGGCTTAGCCTGCTAATCAACCAACATCAAAAATAATATCTGATGTGATCAATGTTAACGAATTTTTATGTTGCAAAAAAACTATTGTGCGTTAGTTTGTTTTAGTGATAAAACATACGTAATAATAATTTAAAAAGCAAATAATAAATAATTCAAACTTTTTTTTAATTTTAAGTTGTTTTAAAAGTCGTTGGAAACCACAAAAATTTCCAAGATGGCAGAGGAAGAATGTAATGATGAAACCACCAAATTTTTAAATGGCGGTAAGTTTGATGTATGAATAAACGTAAACTCTCTGAGCGTGAATACCTTTAATATGACTCTTGGAGGGTTTTGCAATGCTACAAAAAACAGAGGTGGAGTTGTCCCTCTGTACAGTAATTGTTTTTTTTTAATAACTTTTGTAATTTTTGTAAATTCAATATACAAGTAATCGCTAACTAAATAAAGGAACAAACATGCAACAAAAATAATATATAAAACAGATAAACTAATTTAGCAGCTATTTAGATATGAATAGAAGCAAATTCTTCTCTGTATCTTCCCCCGAGTCTTGCTCCGCCTGCCATGCCGAGTCGAATGAGTTTCATTGCACTGTCTGCTAAACATACTTAAAAGAAAATACAATGTCGATGCTGTAACGCAGACTCCTTGTTCTTCCTCCGACTTTGTTGTACAATTTGTCTTCCGGTGTTCCCCCTCTCTTTTTAACCTTTAGTTCACAGCCGCCGCAATTTGCTGAGATCTAAACCAGATATATAGAACCAACGATCCTAAACACACAGGATTGCCTATTAGCTCGAATCTTTCAGCGGTAGGCGGCGCCTTTAAACTTTTCATCGGACTTCCCTTATCTTTTACTTGGATCCAAAAAATTTTCTAAAGTTTTTTATGACGAAACTAGTATTTTTCAGGTATTTGACCATTAAAGTGCACACAGTGTGCCTGAACGAAGTATAGGTTACATAAAAATGGTTCTAAAAACTAATTGCACATTTTGAATATGGACTCTTTGGTGACTTCAGAGCGACATTCATATAAATCCTAGCTGATCCTCTTCTTGAAATTTTATCAATTTTTTGCCATTTTTGTAGTTAGTCTAGGCCCTGGCTCCTCTTACGTGTGACCTAATATGTGCGCTCAGTTTGACTGCAGGGCATTGTTAAGCACCCATAGGTGTATAAAAAAAGTTTGGTTACGTTAGGAGTATCATCCAACAAACTTAAAAACATATAGTCAATATCTTCTTCTGTGAAAGGTTTAAAGCCTTTTATGTAACAAAAAAAAAAACAAATGTCAATAATATTGTAGCTACAATAAAATGAGCATGAGTATTATTTTAACTCTTTTGCGAGCGCAAATACTAATAATCTTGGTATATCTCAAAAAATACGTCATTTATCAAAAAATGTGTTATGCCAAAATTTGTTGGCCTTTCAAAAAGGAGTAAAACAAGCTTTCAAAAATTAAAATAGGACCTCTGGGTAGGGAGATACGCTTAAACAAAAAATCTTTTAATTTGGCGGCCATTTTCAAAGATGGCGGCCAAATGACCATGAGTTCGACCACGTGACCAAACTTTTTTATACTGCTATGGGTGCGTAACAAAGTCCCGCAGTCAAAGCGAGCGCACGTATTAGGTCACACGTGACAGGAGCCAGCGCCTAAACTAGAAAAAAGGCAAAAAATTGATAAAATTTCGACAAGAGGATCAGCTAGGATTTATATGAATATGGCTCTAAAGTCAGGAAAGAGTCCATATTCAAAATGTGCAATTAGTATTTGGAACCATTTTCATGTAACCTATACTTCATTCAGGCACACTGTGTGCAGTATAATTTTTTTAATTTCTTGAAAACAAATAATTAAATAAATCCCCCTAGATTAACACATGGCATCAATGTGTGGCGTTTGTAATTAAATCAACGGACTAAGAGGCAAAAGTTTTTTTAAGTATCCTTCAGTAGAACCTATGGTTATTATTTTTATAATTCTTCGACAAGCATATACGAATCATATAAGAAACATATCTCAATTAGATTTTTTTATTTTTTGATTTTTGAACTATCTCTTCACATTGCGCAATATAGAACACAAAAACGTACTGTATAAAAAATGTACTATACAAACGTTAGCTTAATTATTGGAGTTCATCACTGCAGCACAAACTGTTTAAAAAGATTTATTAATGTGAAATGGCAAAACATTAGAAGTACGTCTGTATAAAAACAAAAACCAGTATAAATTTTTGTCGGACTGCTTATCCTTTTCTTGGATTCAATTTTTTTTTCCAACGTTCTTTATGACAAATAATTATTTTTCAGGTATTTGACTATTAAGCTGCGGTATTATTTTTCTTAATTTCTTTAAAAAAAGTAATTAATTAAATCCCCTAGATTAACCAACGGCTACAATGTGACTGTGTATTGTATTTTTTTGTAAATTATATTTTAAACTAGCTTAGAGTAATATAAAATTAAATTTCTTGGTAAAAAATTTGACCAAATCAAAGTTTTTGTATTTTGAACGCCATCTTGGATTATATTAGACATATGCCATTTAGTATGGAATTTTTAAAATCACTCTTATTATTTATATACTACATGGCAACACTAGTTCTGTCAAACAAGAATAAAAAAAATTACTTTTCTTAACTTTGGCCGCCATCTTGAATGTTAAATGTCAAATTGTAACTTAAATACTTACGAAAGTTAGGTCACTCTCGATAAAATCCAAAATTTTGTCTATAGGTTATAAAGATCTCTTTTATTTTTGACATATTAAGCGCCATCTTTGTATCGGCTGGGAAGCAAAAACTTTTTTTCACTAGGTTTAAAGAAATAGTCACTGTTAATATAAGGTATCAAAAATTAAAGAAAATATCGAAAAAAACGATTTTTTTGAAATAAATATAGCCGCCATTTTGTTTTAAAGTGACAGATGTCAAATATTTCTACAGTTTTAAGTTGAGTAGGTCCCGCCTAAAGTGAATCTATTAAAATTAATTTTATTTCTCCTAAAATAGGGAAATCATTATTTTTCTTAACTTTGGCAGCCGGCATCTAGGATTCTGAAGCCGGAAAATCGGGGATCCTCGAATGAAAATTTAGCTTTGGGTGATAGGTACTACTACGCCAAATATAAATAAATGGATCCATGAAGGATCTAGCTGGCATATTAGCACACTTAAAGTGAATTCCCATTTTCGAGGCGGAAAATTTCGAAATATGGAAAAACGGCTTACACTCCCCTATCCTTATTTTTAATTATCTATCGATTGATATCGATAAATCCTAATAACTAAAAAAGTTGAAATATTGAGATGCGTCTTTTTGGCATAGGACGGCAGAATAGTTTAAAAGATTTTCAAAGGACCTGGGTTTAAGGTATATAGAAAATGTGATGAAAATGAAAAATGAAAAGAACTCATCTTTAAAGATCCGGTTGATGCCACTTAGGGAATAAAATTTAAAAAAAAATTGTTTAAAAAAATATAAATCCAACGCTGGGAGTATTCAGTAGCTGTTGGGGTCCCATTAAATATAGTGAAAAACCCGACCCCCTTCCCCTCAGGAACATGGTCAAAATAGCGCCGCCATCTTGGATTTTTGACTATTTTTTCCCTTAATAGCCTTTTACTTAGAAAGTACTTACTTATGAGAAAATCTGTAGTGAGGAAATATAACGCTCATTGAAAGACCTATCGAAGGAGGTATCTGCTAGAGTCCCTGTATGTTGACATATTTGGATATATTAATATGTCAACATACAGGGACTCTAGTATCTGCTAGCTATCTAGGTACTACCGTTGCAAAGATACGTACGTAATATGCTGAATTCTTGCACATTTTATTCAAAAGAAATACAGCAAAATTTTTAAATTTAACCAATTTTTCTTAGAAACCAAGCTTTCTTTCCTTTATTCCTAGCGGCCCAGTGGCATCCATATATGTGGGTGATTTACAGAAATCGTCCAAAATCTACTGAATTTTTAGGTTTTTATCCAATTTGTATAAAAACAAAGCCTTTTAGGAAAAAAAATTTACACGCTTTAATTAGACGATAAAATTTTCTTTACGATCGATGATGTGGAACATAATTTGCTAAAGATTATGGTTAACATTTAAATGCTGTGCCTTAACTGGGATCAGTTTCAAAAATCACAAAAAAACTTTTGCATAAAACCAAACGCTTGGCCTAATAGTGTACAAATCGATATAGTGTACAGGATGTGCCTTAATTAGTTCACTATATCTACTGTAATTCCGTTTTTAACATAGGACTGTTATGCCATTTTCCTTTATGATCTTAGACGATTTTTTATTTGTCCTTTATGATAGGTACGTTTATTAAATTTTGGAATAAATTCCATTTTGAAGAAGCTTTTATTTTTATTGAAAACGGATTAAAAACAGCTTATTTAATTTAATCGCTAAGTACATATTAAGCTTTACTGCGATGCTCTTAATATGATATAAAACTCTCTTGCTTGCCAAACAAATTGCGTACCTAAGTATAGAATCCAATTTTTCAATTACATAGTTTGGCTTTTCCTATAGAGGTCTATTATAAAATTGGTTTTGTTTTAAGTGCATTTCTTATTTTATAAAACGACAGACAGGCGATAAGCATAATAAAGCTGGCATTTCCATTTTAAACCTCTTATAATGTTAACATAATTTTTACACTTGTTTTCTTTGTAAAATGAGTATAAAAATGAGAGATTTATTCATTTAACTTTTTATTTTAATTAGTGATCGTGCAGTGCAAATACAAAATTAGAACTTGCGTTTTCAAAAAGTAAGTAAAAAAGTACTTACAGAATAACTATGTAGGTAATGGGCGATAAGCGCAGGCTAATTTCGTTGAAATTTTAATGTTATAGATTTTTTTTATACACAATATTTAAATGAAACAGAACCTAGGGACAACAAAAAACTTAATAGTAACAATTAAGTTATGAAACGCTCTTAAAAGTATCCAGTGATGAGACCCGGAATCGAACCGACATTAACCGTGAAGCAAGCTGCTCCCAATTCGCAGCACCATGCACATAAATACGTTATATTAGCTTTTACAATAACAAAACTTTTTAGTACTTACAGTGTGCCTGAACGAAGTATAGGTTACATAAAAATGGTTCCAAAAACTAATTGCACATTTTGAATATGGACTCTTTCCTGACTTCAGAGCGATATTCATATAAATCCTAGCTGATCCTCTTCTCGAAATTTTATTAATTTTTTGGCATTTTTCTAGTTAGTCTAGGCGCTGGCTCCTGTCACGTGTGACCTAATATGTGCGCTCAATTTGACTGCGGGGCATTGTATAAAAAAAAGTTTGATCACGTGGTTGTTGGCCGCCATCTTTAAAAATGGCCGCTAAATTAATAGATTTTTTTGTTTAAGCGGATTTCCCTACCCAGTCATCCGATTTTAATTTTTTAAAGCTTGTTATCCTCCTTTTTTAAAGGCAAATAAATTTTGTTCATTAGTATTTCCGCTCGCAAAAGAATTAAAATAATATCCATGCTCATTTTATTGTAGCTACAATATTATTAACATTTGTTTTTTTTGTTACATAGAAGGCTTTAAACCTTTCACAGAAGAGGCTATTGACTTTATGTTTAAAAAGTTCGATGGATGGTACCCCTAAAGAAAGACTTAAAGAGGGTGGTTTCTAAAACTGTTCACAAGATTATACAAAAAGTGAATTTGCAGCGAAAGGATGCATCCTAGCGAAAAACGTTAAAAATAATTTTTTATAGTACTTTTAATTCTGCTTCTTTTGATCATTGTCATATCTTTTACAATTTTTAAGAAAAAAATCCATTTTGGAGCGAAAACATGGAATTTTTTCAAAATTGTATATTTTAGCTGGCTTGTACAGCTTACCATCAAAGCTAGGATGTTAAGTGATACATCAAAAGAAGCGAAATTAAAAGTACTATAAAAAATTAATTTTACCGTTTTTCGTTAGGATGCATCGTTTCGCTGCAAATTCACTTTTTCTATAATATTGTAAACAGTTTCAGAAACTACCCTTTTTAAGGCAGTCTATAGGGGTACCATCCAACAAACTTTTAAAAAATCTAGTCAATATCTCCTTGTGTGAAAGGTTTAAAGCCTTCTATGTAACAAAAGAAAAACAAATGTCAATAATATTGTAGCTACAATAAAATGAGCATGGATATTATTTTAACTAGTTTTCGAGCGGAAATACTAACAATCTTGGTATATCTCAAAAACTACGTAATTTATCAAAAAATGTGTTATGATAAAATTTGTTTGCCGTTCAAAAAGGAGTAACACAAGCTTTAAAAAATGAAAATCGGATAACTGGGTAGGGAGATACGCTTAAACAAAAAATCTTTTAATTTGGCGGCCATTTTCAAAGATGGCGGCCAAACGACCATGAGTTCAACCACGTGACCAAACTATTGTTATACTGCTATGAGTGCTTAACAAAGCCCCGCAGTCAAACTGAGCGCACATATTAGGTCATACGTGACAGGAGCCAGCGCCTAGACTTACTAGAAAAAAAGCAAAAAATTGACAAAATTTCGAGGAGAGGATCAGCTAGGATTTATATGAATATGGCTCTGAAGTCAGGAAACAGTCCATATTCAAAATATGCAATTAGTTTTTGGAACCATTTTTATGTAACCTATAAATCATTCAGGCACACTGTGTACTTTTGAAGTAACTCAAAAACAAACGTATTTGCTTTTTGTTCTTATATAAAAATTATTTTATAGACCTCACTAGGTTTGTCTCAGGCTAAAACAGTGTCACTTTTATTCCTTGGCATTATAAAATAATTACTAGGGGAACCTGGGGTGTTCGAGGTACTTAAGCTTTAAGTTAAAAAATTAACATAGAGATCAAGACTTTTTTTAAAAATCTGTTACTGACATTTTAATTATAAAATAGGTACTGAAAAACTTGATATTTTTTAAAATTTTATGATTATTGTTTGACATTACATTTACCCCGTTCCACCCCATGCACGGGGTGTTCAAAATTTAATATGTACAGGGTGTAATTGTGAATTTAGTATTTTATAGAATGAAATAGACATAATCACATTTAATATTTATTCCTTTTATATTTTTATGTATTTTGTTGTATTTTTTAATACTTATCTTTTTATTTTTAATTAGTTTCTTAATTTATTGTTTCAAATATATTTTTAAATAACTGGAAAAATGTAAATATCAAATAAAAACAAATATAAAAAATACTAAAAAAATGAAATAATGAGCGAGATACTTTATTTTAAAGAAAATTTTACACTTATATTATTAAAAAGCGAATAAAAAGAGGGTCACTTCATAAAAATAATTCCACTTTATGTAATATTCATTGATCGAAGTCTCGGTATAAAATAATAAAAGAAAACCTTTTTGCATTGGCTTTGAGGCAATAAAAATGGGTAGGGGAAAATTCGCCGCGGGCCGATTCTCCGCAATAATTTTTGTTTTAATCTAACGAAACTTATTTTTTTCAACTCCCCTGTCCTCTTGTTGCTAGATCAAAATTTGTGTTAAAACCTAACCGTGGTCAATTGATTGCAAACATAACCTAACTGGTGTCACCACCAACATTTTGCAAAAAAAATGCACACAATAAATGCTTTAGTAGTTTTTCAAAAACTAATTTATAAAAAAAAATATTTCTTTGTTTTTAATAATATTTTTTCAGTAAGCAGTTTTTCAAAAACTAATATATAAAAAATGCAAAAAAAATGTTTTTTTCAATATGTTTACTTCACACGACACAAAAAAATCTCGCGGCGAATTGTTCCATTCCCATAAAAATCGGTGCCGCTTTGAACTTGTAAAAGAAAAAATCGTTAATGTTGTTACTACGCATCCAGAAGTGATAATAAGAGTAAAGTACAATAATTATTAATATAAACAAAACAACAAAAAAAGGATTTTTTGAAGCACGTAGTGTATGTACAGGGTTTCCCAGCATTTTCTGCGTTTGACTTTATTGAGTTTGTTATAATTTTTAATTCAAAAGCTTTCTAACGATGTATTATTTCAAAAGGGCCCCCAATTTTTAAAAAAGATACTAGTTAGTCGTAAACAGAAGTGTGGAATATCAGTTCTGCATATCTCGACTATGGCGAGTTGAATGCATCCATTCTCAACCTTATTGGACCAGTACTTCAGCCGTAAATCCGGTTTAAAAAAAAATACGCAAAAATTCGAAATTTTGGAGTTGACTGTACCTGGTCAAGTGAAGTATATTTTTTGAATAAATCGATCATAGTGAGTCGAATAAAACCAGCATAATTCGACTCTTACTTTGGCCAGAAATGCCACTTTTTGGGGAGTTTTAGGTCAAAAGTTACACTTTTATGGTTGACTGTACCGGCACAAGCGATCTATCGATTCCGCATAAATCTGTCATGGCGAGTCGAATGCAACCATCTTTTACCTAACCCGGCCTAATTAACATATAAAATATAAATATATATGTATTTATATCATACGAATGCTTTGAGGACATTTTTATATACAAATCATATTTCCTGATCTCTGTCCCAAGGGTCTAAAAGAGTGCAATCTATCCTTTGCTAATTGATCGCCAACGTATTCCAACCTTGTCAGTGAAAACAGAGATTTTTTAGGATAGACCCGAAAAATGTCCCCGAACTAGGCCTCGTATATAAAAAAACATATATATGTACTTCAGCCGTAAATCCGGTTTTTAAAAAAATTACGCAAAAATGCGACTCATTTAGCATATACATAATATGAATATATATGTATACTTATTTATATTATACAGGGTGTTCGGCACATAAACCGTCAAAATTTTTTGGGATATTGTTGGGGTCATTTGCTACACTTTCAACCTTGGAACTTGGGTCCTTAGAGTCACGGCTAAAGAGATATGAATTTTTATTATTTTTTTCTCAAATTACCCAAAATCCCACCTTTAAACCCTCGTAAGCTTTTTATTAATGTCTGGAAAAGCACCATTTTTTTAAATAATTCTGTAATCTTATGCTACTTCAACTAATTAATAGATTTGTTAAAATTTATATACCAAAGGGACATACGAGGTTTTTTATTGAAGAACATTAGTGATTTTGTAAAAGAAAATTAATTTCAAAATGAAAAATTAAAAAAGGTATCGACACTTGAGAACTTCATTTTCTTTTAAAAACTTCTCTAGCTGATTAGCTTTCTAACGGTATGCTACACATTGATTAAAAAAACAATTCTGCTTTAAAATACGGATATTCTGTGAAAACTTGTATTCACCCAACTATACTTTTTTACGAAGTTTAAGAATCTTTGTGTGAAAAATTCTAAATGTCAAAATTTGACAGGTCGATGGTTTTTTTAAATGGAACACCCTGTCTATCATTTTAGATTTTTATAGATCTCTTCTTCCTGATTTCAAAAATGTATATGTTAATAAATAAATATGTTGGGATTGTTTCGTTTATTAGTTTTGGAGATATATGCGTCTTAAAGTTTTGAAAACTTAAATTGGTACTCTTTAATAAATCCTGGTAGCCATGAAAATTGCATTGACACAAAAAGTGATTTAAATAAACGTTTTCGATATGGTGTAAACATATACGCGAAAACCCTGTACATTAATGACGTAATTAGGGTGAGGGGTGAAGTAAGTCTGATCGAGTGTCTCCAGGCGTTTTTTTGTGTGTTAGTATGTGGATAAGCATGGTGCAAAATCAAACTGGTTACCGGAAGTGAAACATTTTAACACTAAGTGAACAGACTAATATGCCGCTTGGGCAAAAAGAATGGATTTTTTTTTCATTATAACTTTTGAACTATATTATCGATTTTAATGGGACAAACTGCACTTGGCAGAGAATTAATCAGAGTTTTGACCAAATATATTTTTTTGTCCGCCATCTCAAAATCCAAGATGGCGGACGAAATTAAATTGTACCTACTCTTCAAAGATGTTCGTTTATTCTTGTGTTGCGATCATGTTTTAATAATTTTTTTTAAATCAGCAAAAGAGCTGCATTCTTGCCACGCACGACAAGGTACAAATCAGCAAAATCGGTTCGGTGGTTCAAAAATTTTTTTTTGTTTCAACCATTGTTTTGAATATTATACGATTGCCTTGCCAATCATGTCTGCATGACAGAATCATATTTGACCCTTCAAAGAGGCAACCTTATTCTTATTTTCCGAAAATGTTTTAGTTTTTTTTTTAATTTAAAGCATAGCACTACTTTTCTCCCGCGTAACAAGGTACAAAGTACTAAAATCGGTGAAGTGGTTCTTACAAAATCTGATTTTGTTTTAACCATTGTTTTACAAATTATACGATTGCATTGCATCAAGTATGATTCTGTCCGACATCTTAAATTCTAAGATATGGCGGAAAATTTTGATTACAATCTTTAAAAAGCAATCAATTCGCATCAGGATTTTTTTATTTCACTAAAATCGGTTAAATAATAACGAATTTATAACGAAATGAATGCAGAAAGGATTGGCAATGCAATCGTATAATCTGTAAAACAATGGTTGAAACAAAAGTAGATGTCTTAAGATCCATCACACGGATTTTACTAATTTGTACCTCGTTGTATGGGAAATAAGAATAAACACGCCATTTTGAAGAATCAAGTATGATTCTGTCACCATTCTAAATTTTAAAATGGCGATAAACGTTGATCATGATCCTTAAAAAGAAATTAATTCTAAGCAGGATGTTTTTTATTTCATCAAAATCGGTTCAGTAGTAATGAATTTATAACGAAATAAATGCAGACATGATTGGCAAGGCAATCGTATAATATGCAAAATATTAGTAAAAAAAATATATATTTTTTAAACAACTAAACCGATTTTGCTGATTCTTACCTTGTTGTGCGTAGTAAGGATGCAGCTTTTTTACTAATTAAAAAAAATAATTAAAACATATTCGCATGATAAAAATAAACGAGCATCTTTGAAGGCTGCAATTTAATTTTGTCCGCCATCTTGGATTTTGAGATGGTGGACAAAAAATATATTTATTTAAAACTCTGATTAATTTTCTGGCAACTGCAGTTTGTCCCATTAAAATGGATTGTACCGTTCAAAAGTTATAATGAAAAAAAAATTGTCCGCTTTTTTTTGGTCCACCCGGTAGACATATCCCTTGTTAAATGTTCAAAATTCCAGGACATACCTATTCTTTTACGTCTCTATTCTTTTCTTAATGGTACTTGCCAGTTTTGCCAACATTACACAGAGCAGACTTTGTTTAAGCTATTTTTAAAAAAGTAGTACGATTTTGTTAATCTATGTAATCAAGAGAAAACAACATACTTAGCTAGTAGTTTTTGTGTAAAATCAAAATTTTCATTTTATTATTGACAAAAAGCAACAACAAACTAAAAGTAGCGTCAAAGTGTAGCAAAAATAATAATTTGGAAATAAGATTGAAAATGATTAATTTACTTAAAAGATAAAAAACACAAACTTTCTTTTTACAATAATCCTATTATCGCGAAAATACCCAGTTCTGATCATAGAATTTGCTAAACTAATTGGCCAGCAAATGCATATTACGGGGTCACTAACATACTCCTTCTTCCAACGGATTCTGTGCTTGCACAATACTTTTATTTTACGTTAGGAATGTTGCAAATTCCTCTTAGAGGCCCTGTACTTATCAAATTTAAAATAAAAAAGCAAACTGATTGCTAATATCCCTATTTATGTTGACCATAAATACAAAGCGGCCTTTAAAAATATATCATAGGTATACATTACTTAACCCTTCTATATGCACACACATTTTTTAATATAGTATGACCCAAACCGGTAACATTTAAAGAATACTCTGAAATAAAATCAGTTTCTAGTTCGCTGGCATGTAAAACATAAAAAAAGTTTTTAAGATTTTTTACCTAAAAAGTGTGTCTCATCATGTGAAGCATACAAGGAGGCAAGAAGAGAGGTATTCGAAGAGGAAGCCTTTGAGACGGAGGACCTTCGGAATCTGAGGTGGTCCGATATTCTGGCCTTTGTACAGAAGACGGGCAGATTCCTTAGCGAAGTAGGGGAATGCCCGGGGGTTGGCGAAAAGGGCGCTTCATGTGCCTAGTCGTCAGGCCTAGAGCCTACCCGACACTACTACTACTGCTACTACTACTGCTACTACTACTGCTACTACTACTACTACTACTACCTAAAAGTGTCGTGGAGTCTGAAAGTGCTTATAAATTTAAATAAATATTATCAGCTATTTAAATGCTAATTTAAGAAAATCGATAAAAGTATTTTACCTAACACCCGCAAACTGTAACGATGTGCAAGGTGGGGTAAGTGGTTTTTTCGTAAGTATAAAATTCACACAAAACAACTTTTGTTGCAAATATGATACATTTGGAATAGTCTCTAATTCAAGAAAAATTACTTTTTTAAATGTTTTTGTTTTGATGTCGGACCACCCATTTATCACCGTCTCTTTTAAAATTATAAAACACAGAAAACAAAGTTAAGCACCTGGATCACTTTTGCAACTATTAGCTTTTCTTCTTTTTGTTTCATAAAATTATCCCTTTCCAATATGTTTCTATGGCATTTGTAAAATGAAGAGTATTTTTTAAGTATATGATAATCTAAAATAATCCATTTCTGGAATAATAAATATGTTTCTATTATTTCCTAGAGTTGGTATTTTGATTATAATCCTTTGAGTTGGTTTAGCATCATGCTGACCTGAAATTTTCGGGAGAACTGGGTCTCTCCGTATACATCTTACAAATTTTATTCTTTGGTGAAACAAACTTAAACTGTTATAAAAATGCTGTATTCATCCGTGTATGCAAAAAAAAACATTTTTCCACCAAACTGTCTCCTTTGTTGAACAAGAAAAGACAGTGCTGCAACTCACACAACATCACTCGTAAAATCAGCAAAAAACGCTTGCTTGGCGCTAGCAATTCATTAAAGCCGCCGCCGCAGCAGTGTTTGTTGCGCCAAGTAGATAACAGTGTCGGGAACCATATTCAGGTCTGAATAAAATAACACGAGCCATACCAATAACATTATTTTGAATATCTTGGGTGGCCTACTTACCTTACCCGGCCAAGCCAACAAATAAGTTCGTTTGTATATCTTTTGTTGGGCTTCAAAATAAAAATTTTAAATTCCATAAAAAAGACGGCAAAACTTTATATGAGATAGTGGTGGAATAAACACACCTCCATTCTGTGTCTCTGTCATTTCTCTACAAGTTTTGAGTCGTTATTTATTTTTGCAATGGTTTTTCGTATTTCATTATCAGCTCCTCGAAAATGTGTACCGTTATCTGAAGGTATTTTCTTTGGACAACCTTTTCTTCCTATGAATCTCCTTATTGCCATGATTGCTGAGATCGTGATGGGGCTAGTTTTATATGAATTGCTCTAATGTTCAAGCATGTAAATAGGACACCCCATCTCTTCTCTGTTTTTCCTTCTATAGATACAGAACCGAACCAATAAGTTAGTAACTAACTAACTAAACGCTGCTGTTTATGTGCAGAAAATATTTATTAAAGTAAAGATAAATACTGACGTTTTAAAATGAATTTTATTCCCAAAATTATTAATCAAAATAAAAATCTACTTAAGTCAAGTCAATACTTCATAAGATCATACTGCTCCGCAGTAACATGTAGAGGGTCGGTAACATTAAAAGAAGTGGAAGAATGCGTTGTCGACGGCATCGAGATTTTGGATTACCGCCGTTTTACGTCCAACGAATGTTTGCTTAAGACTGCAAATCGAGGGTTCAAGTGCAGTTCCTCGTAAGTGCATTTTTAAAAACTTTACAGGAGAAGTGAAAAACTGCAGTTAACTGCAATGAAAGCTGATTTTTTAACACTTTTATTAAGAAAAGTATTTTCTTTAGCGTTAGAATTTTTTCACAACCTCAAGTGCTTCTCAATAGATGGTGCCATCTGTCATGATCATAATGATGCCAAAAGGCAAAATCAAAAAATTTTTCACTTACAGCACCAAGGACCCTCGAAATGAAATTTATACGTCTTCGAAAGCCAACGAACGTTTGATATCCATCGCGGAATCTCAATCGTTGGCGTTCACTTGCCTGGTCTGTACGCATCTTATTGAGTGACATATTAAGCATTATCGTACTAGAGATGTAATGAGCTCATTATATCATTTTTATTCAATATACAGCCAAAAATACTGGCAATATTTTGTACTCATTATTATAATGAAGCTCATACCATAATACTTATAGAACTAGCCATTAACAAAATTTGTAATACCTTACATGCAATTTTGTTTTGTCTTGATATTCCAAAAAAAACACAAAATAAAATGATTAAAAATTCAATATATGCATTAATTTGTTAGGAAGGTCAACGTAAAAAGTTGATCCACTTATTTTTGCCTATTATTGACCCCATTAGGGCTGGCTCACCAAAGTGCCAACTTAAATGTTGGGCATTACTTAAGCCGTGCTGCGGATATAGAGTAAGTGATGGTCAACATTTAAGTGTGTCACTCCTCCTTAAAACTTTAGGGACCTATTGCAATACGGTCAGGCAATAATTGTGCCGGGCACTATATTGACAGTTTCACATTATAAGAACAGCTGTCTTCTTTCAAAATTAGGCCATTGTGTATTATAAGAGCCGGAATTAATAGTGACGCCACTATTAATGGAAAATAAACGACTGGATTTCTAAATTCGACTTTGGTATGTTAATTTTGAAAGATCAACTGTCAGTTTTTAATGCGAAATTGTCAATATAGTGCCCGGCACAATTTGTGCCTGGCTTTATTCCAATAGGTCCCTATTGACTTAATGTGCTTCGAGGCTTGGGAATTCCGTGCAGACTTATAAAGCGTCAAAATCCACCAGTATAAAGCGAAAAAGATGAACTTTAAATTATATGCTAGGACCCCTATTACTGACCAATCTACTAACTGGTCAGTGAGTACTACATCGCCTGCCGGTGATACTCTTTTTCTGTATCGATACCCCGAGATAGAATGTTAGTTTACAGCAATTAGTACGGTAGCTGGCTTCTTAGTATTAGTGAACGGTAGAAAGTGAAAAAATTAAAATCTAGTTTTAATCAGTAAGTACAAATCTTGTAAAACCAAATGAAAAAACATTTTTGCACTATAGAGATAAAAAGTGCACGTGAAGTGACGGATCAGGTATAAGAATTTTGTCATCAATAATTTTATTGTAAAAATTAAAAAACCTAAAAAAACCCATAAATTCCAAAAAAAAATCCAAAAGTGCCAAAAATAGCGTATACCTCGTGACAAAAGGAATGGCTAATAAAAGTAAAACTTCCTTCTACGAAGGTCCACTATTTGACCTTTAAGGGTCGGACAGTTTACCCTAGCAAATTGAAATAAAGGCACTTTGTTGGGAAAAAGAGATTTTTAGCGGCCGTTACATTATTGTTTTTTTTTTTAATTATTTGCTCCGATTTCATATATATATATATATATATATATATATATATATATATATATATGGGTCTTCTGTCGAGATGGTCCCATTTAAAAATGAACAAAGTCCGCCGGACACAAGGCAAGTAAAAGGGTGGAGGTAGATTTCAAAAAATAGACTATGTAAAAATATGGCGTGTGTGATATCAAACGAAAGATAATTGGGTCTGGAGGTAAACGAACAAACATTTTAGTTTATTTAAAAAAAGGGTGGGGGTAGATTTAAAAAATTAGAGTTTAACTGAAAATATGGCGTGTGTGATATCAAACGAAAGGTAATTGAGTTTGGAGTTGTTAACAAAATACATTTTAGTTTACAAAAAAGGGTGGGGGTAGATTTCAAAAATTAGAGTTTAAGTTAAAACATGGCTTGTGTGGTATCAAACGAAAGGTAATTGAGTCTGGAGTTGAATAAAATATATTTCAGTCTTTAGTTATATTAGTTCACACGTACACTATAACTATAGTACCTACCTGTGCTTAGGTGTCCATATATTGACAGAGTATTTTAAAGACAAATTAAAAAGTTAAAAATCTTTTTTACAAATTCCCAGTTCTTAATCTCTTTACGCTAAAGATTTTTGAAGGACGCCATTTAAAAGGACTATTCCAGATTTATCAATTTGCGAATTTACGATTAAAAACTTTCCATCAACTTAATCGACCCACTTTCCCTATCTAAAATCAAGGGTCAACATTAATACCAGGACCAGAGGTTAATAGATATACCTATCTTAAAAAGGAAAATAACTGTTCCCCTTTAAAATTAAATTGACGTGTTTTGGGGTTTTTTAAAAGTTTGGATACTTTAAAAAGATGCACCATGTATTTAAGCCTAATTAATTGAAACTATATCTGTCTTCTATCGTGGCATAAATCATTATTAGTGACCCTAGTCATACGATGAAAACCGTTATATTTTTAAAAAAATTATATTGGACAAAAAATATTGCAAGTGAATTGCAAGTGCAGTATGCAGTTCTTGTAAAAGGGGAATTGAAGATTGTTTTCTTTATTCTTATACTTAATGCTTTACTTTAAAAAAAAACTAAAAACTTTTTAGTTTTTAAACATTTAAATGGAAAATTAAAATTGTAAATTTTTAAAGATGCACCCTGTATTGGAGCCTTTATAAACCAAACTGTATGTGTTTTCTATCGTCGCATTAATAATCAGGGACCCTAATCAATTAGTGATCCTAATTAGTTCATCTGATGATAACCCTTAAATTAAAAAAATTAATAGCACTGTTTATTTTATTTGAAATAAATTTATAGAAAAAAATACAATATTGCAGTTAGAGTGCAGTATGCAGTTCTTGTGAAAGGAGGCTTGGAGATTAATTTTCTTTTCTTTATACTTACTTAATGCTTTACATAAACATAGTATTTCAAATTAAGATAAAACGATGAACAAAAACATTTAAGTTTATAAAATGTTAAATGGAAAATTTATAATATGCTGCACGAGTTAGCGATTTCATTATCAAAAAAAAACAATTAAATTTTAGCCTTTGCATGTCTTTAAATACCGGATTAAAATAATTATTTATCCAAATTAAATATTTTGTTGATGAAAATAAACGCAGCAGTTCACGGTTTATTTATTAATCAATATACTTAAGCAAATAATGCGAAAATATAAAACTACACACAGGGTCTTACTGAGAATTTGTGGACACTCAAAAATAAAAAATATATTGATTTTTTTTTCTCTTCTAACACATCAACACTTGTTCCTTAAACAAAAACAGCGCTTGTTAGATGCATTTATGTATACATGGTGTTCCAAGTTAAGTGTTCACCATTGCTAACTTTTTTATTATTAAAGATAGAAAAATAGATGATCATTTACAATCGTGTGTACGGCGCGGCGTGTCCAATTATCGATGGGATTAAATGGGAAAGTCGGTTATTAATAAAGATAGCGAGCTCAGATTTCACTGTGCTCTTTTTTTTGTGAGCGTTTAAGAATGATTTTATTAGATTTTTGCCAAACTCCGTAGTTTTTGTTATACTGTTAGTGAAGCACAGACCATTGATTTTTGGCAAGATCGTAATTTTAACAAACCTTTATATTGTTACGGGTTCACAACGACAAATTAAAACTCGCAATTGTTGAAAACGATACGTCAATTTATTCCCATAAATTATGTACAAAAACACGCACTTAAAATTACTAATAACTTGCTAATAATTCACTACTTTAATACGCCTATTAACTTCGCGTTAACATCTAGCAATCACTACCATTGGTTATCTCTGACTGCCCGATGCACGACGTCCGGCCCTATATATGAGGGTCTGCCTACAATTCGAGAATTTTCCATCTTTGTTCGATTCCGAATCATTCCGCCCTTTTCTGGAGCCGGACCGTTCACATACCAGTTCGTCACAGATAACGCAACTAAAACCTAGATTAAGAATACAACCATAAAATACGTCAACCTAATACTACACTAAACCTAAATAAATTCTAACTATAAAATTTAAATAACTTAAATTTGTAACAATATCTTGCTTATTTAACAAGATATTTCAATTTTGTAAAAACATGTTTATGACAACTAATTTTGAGGAAAAAAAGACGCTGTCAAATTTTTGACAGAACGTGTGGTTTTTGGCATACGTCATTTAAAAAAAAAGTTAAATGCTGAATTGATTTTTTTTTCAAATTAAAAATTGCTTTAAATTGGTGACTATGCCAGAATATAAAAAAATGTTTTTTTTTGACATTTAAAAAAATATTTTGTTTTTTTTTAAAGAAATGTGAAAATTCAAATGTTATGTTAAAATTTTGACAATGTAAAATTTTCCTTAAAAAAAGTTGCTATAAAAACGTTTTTGCACATTTTAAATATCTTGCAAAATAAGCGAAATACCTATAAATATTTTTGAATTACTTCTGCATAAAAATCGGTGCACCCGGTATAACAAATCAATTACTTAATTAGAAATCAAAAACCATATCGTACTTGTAAATTACTAAGTTTAAGGTTCTTTTGAGATTTCATAACAAAAAAAATGTTTGTTATTACCCACCACAATAAAAGATTGATTAAAAATGAATGGTTATCAGAATTAATTACAATGCATAAACAAAATAAAATCACACGCACAACTACTCTCACAACTCTTGCATTTGATGGGCATCTAAACATACATTTTGGCATGTTGTGTTCTTGATGTATTTTTATAATTTGTTTTCTATTGTACTTCAACTGGAATGCATTTGTTTTAAAATAGCATGGTATTATTTATTTATGTATGTACTTAATTAAGGTACAATAACAGGGTTGCCCCCAAGTAGTACATTCCTTAATTACTCTAAAAAACTAAGATCTAAAGTTAAAATAACAAAAAAATTATTTGTCAAAAGACGTTACACAAAAATAACATATTCACAGATCAAAAAGTAAGACAATATCGGTTAGTCGCATTTATTACACAATTTTATCAATATTACGGGATGCATTACTACAGGTAAATATATCAATATCGATAAATGGCTAAATATATGTATTAAAACGTGAGATTATTTTATTATCGACAAAATTTTTCCCTATGTCTGTTTTATGAGAGTTTAGAAAAATAATCTGGTACCTCTGTTTTGACGTAAGGGTGCGAACAAGTTCAGAAGCGATAGTAGTTTGGGGCTTAATTTCGTTAATTAAAATTTTATGACCAAATCTTAACGTAAGCTTGTCTCTTCGATTGCTAAGACTATCTATTCCAATGAATTTTAAAGCGTTCTTCATAATTGTACAGTTTTTTTCCTATGCCTAATTTAAACAGCAAAAAGTTGACAAACTTATGTTGTACTCTTTCTAAGCTATTAATGTGAATGTCATAATAAGGTAACCAGATTAATGAGAAATACAATATTTTTAAAACCTCAATATTCCTAAATTCACTACTTGATCGAATAACAAACCCTGACGTTTTTCACGCTTTTGTTATAACATGATTTATATGATCCACAAAACGAAACTCTGAATTTAAAATCACCCCAAGATCATTTATAAAGTTATCTCTGGATATTTCAATATTGTTAATGTTATATAAAAAATTAATTTTGTTTATTTTTCTAGAAAACGTTATAAGCTTGCGTGTGCCAAAATTTATTTCCATTTTGTTGTTTTGACACCAGGTATAAAAAATAAATTCTTTAAATATTTTTAAATCATCAACCAATTTTAAGGAAGAAGAAAAGTTGAATAGTTTGAGAATGTCATTTGCAAATAATGAGAAAAATGAAGAAGCTAAATGCAATCCCTGAGGTACTCCTGATGTACTCCTAATTTTCACCCTCTGTCTACGAATTTTTAAATAACTAGAACACTAGGTATATAAGGAATCTCCAACACCATACGAACGCAATTTATGTAATAAGATATCATGGTCAACCTTGTCAAACGCCTTCTTAAAATCAAAGTAAATTACATCAACCTGTATATTATCATCAAGCGTTTTTGATATGAAATTTGAGAAAACAGCCAAATTTGTTTGACAAGAACGACCACGAAAAAATCTATGTTGATTTTCTGAGATTGCATTACTAAGTAACTAGCAATTCAACATAAACAATCGACTTAAATACTTTTGCCATAATGTTAAGTCCTGAGATGGGTCTATAGTTGTTTATATCACATCTATCTTCTACTTTAAAAAGCGGTGTTATATTAGCCTATTTCCATGCTTGTGGAGAGGGTTTCAAATTTAATGAACAATAAAATATATATGATAATGGGAATGAGAGGGTAGGACTACAATTCTTAAAAAACACGGGCGGTGTTTGTCTGTTTAAAAGAAAAATTTATTGTAAGATCTCTGAACCAGTGCAGACAGAAGATGGTTATTGGCGGATACGGATGAATAAGAACATCTAATAGATGACGCAAACATCGTAAGATTCATTAAAAGTAGAAGATTAGCTTGGTTAGGGCATATACAGAAAATGGATAAAATAAAAAATTACAAACTAGAGACCTGCAGGAAGGAGAGTAACAGGGAGTAACACGAAAAAGGTGGATCAAAGATAACATTAGAATAGTAACCGAGAGGGCAGATTGGAAGGCTCCCGTTAATCAGTGTAAAACTCACCAAAAGGTTTTTAATGCCACTTTTCAATAAAGGCAATCTTGTTTTATTGGTAAAATTTCACAACTTTGACAAAACCATGAAAATTATTTCAAAAATTGCTTTCTGAAAATTAAAAATGATATTTATATAGTACGAATTCTGGAACGAAGCGGTTTACATTTTGGGGCAACGGTAAGATGTAATTAAATTTAAATTATGTTACTTACATTAATTTAATTTGCCTTTTTAAAAAACAGCTCAATATCTGTTCAAAACTGAAACATAAAAATCCTTTTAGAATATATGTTTATCAGTTTGCTATAAAAACAGTTTCAAAAAACTTTTATTCCAAAATTATTTTTCTAAAAAAACAAATATTTAGCTTTAAATTTCAATAGTCATACCTATCGCTCTTATTTCTATATTCTATATTATTTCTATATTATAGGTGCATAGTTATTTGGGTGGGTTAGTTAGCTATTGAAGATTTATTCTTCTGTTTATCAAAAGAAACCAGAAGAAATTTAAAAGTTTAAAAATACTGGTAAGAAGAAAACTGTTTATTATATTTTTTTCTTTAGCTTGAGATTTAATTCAGAGCCTATCTTGTTATTCAAGATAAATTAATGATCTCCGGCTTTTTTCCGAATTTTTTTTCTTTTTAGATGTATTTAGAATTTAATTTTTATGTAAAATTGTGGTTTTTGCTGGAAAAATAAAAAATAAACCTTGTTATTTATTTATTTATTATTATACATTTGTATCTATGTTAAGTCCTAAAAAACACTATGGTATTGCTTTCAAATTTAATCGTATTTTTTTATTAATTAAAAATTTTTGCTTTATCAATAAATATATAAAATGATTTTTTAGAATTATGGTTAATATGATTGCTTGAAGCCAATTTTGTAAGATTTTTAAATCATTTGAAATATTAATTTTTATTTCATTAAAATTTTTTTCTTTATATATGAGTGTCGTATCATATGCTAATAATCTAATATTTCCATTTAATTTTAGTTTTCTATTGAATTAACGTATATTAAAAATAAAATTGGCGTAAGTACTGAACTTTGTGGTACACCACAAGTAATTTTTTTAATTAAACTTTGATTTTTACAAATTGCTGTCGATCTTCCAAGTAGCTCTTAAACCAGTCGTAAATTTTGCCTCTTATTCCCGTGTTATATAATTTTTTAAATAAAATATTGTGATTGACAGTATCAAATGCTTTTTTTAAGTCTAAAGAAAAAAGGCAAGCTTTTTGGTTGTTATCAATACTTATTTGTATATTTGTAATTAGATCCAAAGCCGTTTCTGTCCGTAGACTCACGAAAACCATATTGTCTCTCATATAAAATATTGTTTGATTCCTTGAAATTTGATAATTTTTTGTACATAACTTTTTCTAGTATTTTAGAAAAACTTGGAAGACTTGAAACGGGTCTATATATAGAGCGATGGACTTTAGATTATACTTTTTACATAAAAATTTTAGCTATTACGCGCACATAAAACATTGTCTAAAACTCTTTCGTCAAAGATCCTTGATAGTGGAATACCTACTAGCCTTATACATGTTAATGTTACCGATGCTTCTACTCTTTCAATGTTTTAAAATATTAATAAATTAGCGATTTTTCACAGTTCATTTAGCAAGTCAATAAACCTTGATTATTTTCAGTGACCCAAACCGGCAATAATTGCTCGCAACAAAAGGACCAGAACCAGAATAGCAAGGGCGACGATGTAGATATTTTGGAATCGAATATAGGTGCGCTGGGAAAATGGCACCTTTTTATATGTTTGGCTCTGTTTTTGGTCAAATTTCCGGTGGCGTGGCATCAACTGAGTATTGTTTTTGTCGCCGCTCCCATAGACTTTGATTGCGTCAACGAAACCATAGCCAAATGCGCGGCGGATTGTCCGCAAAGGATATTCAACAGGTAAGCAGACGAAAATTTTATTAAAAAAATACAAATATGGAAAAGTTGCAGTGTTTTCGTAATAAAAATAAAAAACGTAATTCGTACTAATACACGAGTTTTGTATGCTTGACTCTTATGAGCTAGAGAGAGAGGAAGTAAATTGCTAGAGAGAGAGGAAGTGAATTTCAAGTTTGATTTCGCTAATTTATTAGCTTTTGGTGTGCTTGACGCTCCGGTGCTGTAGATAGATAGCGCTACGCACTTTATTTCACTCCTATTTCACCATATGAAAACCACGTATAGGGATTTGGGTCTGGGACCCAATTCTTGAAATAAATCCGTATACGGATTCGGCGAAACGTATACGGATAATCACCATTCGAATTCTTGAAAGCTCGTATACGAGTTTTTCGTTCGGAAATAGAGTCGAGTGGTAAAGTCCACTCGAATCTCAATTTCCGTATACGAATCTGAGTGATCTAACCTAACATTTTTGTTTACTTTAATATATTTTTTGGTGTTTGCTTAATTTTTCTTTATTTAAAAAAAACTGGGAGGTCTTCTGAAAAAAGACGCGATTTGGCAATAAAAGGGCTTGAGGACGCAAAGAGGTGGAAGGGGGATAGCCTCTTGTGACACTCAGTTTTTTTTAATTTCTTTTTTTCTTGGAAATGCCTTACGACTGGGGGGGGGGGGAGAGTGAAAAATCCTGAATTTTTGCGTTAAGAATTTATAAATGAACAGCTCTAAAAAAGAAAAATAATTAAAAAAATTACAACTTTGTAACATGTTTTCAAGAAAAAATATATAAAAGGAGCGTTTTCCGGAGGGACGGGGGGATTAAAAAGTTTCAATAAAAATTTGAGTATTGTGCAATTTTTTTGTCTTGTTTGTGTCTCTTTTAACACACTTTATCAACTATTTTGTGGGGCATTGATACCTCTTGATTCCCCCCTGGGTACAACGCCTTATCTTATTTTGCTTAATTTTTGGATAATATAAGGGCCCAACTGCTTCAAGTAGGAAAATCCCCTGCATGTAAATAATAAACCTAATCTTATACTTTTACCACTTTCACTATTTTTTCTGACTTTTTCTATGTTGGCCAAAAATAAATATAAAAACATTATTTTTCTTTATTTACATTTCAAAGTACATAATAAGTACTTACTGTCAAGTGCATTAAAAAACGCTATGCAATATGACTACAGTGTGAGAATAAGCCAGTTGGAATAAACTTGCTAGTCGGTTAAATTTAAGTTTTTAAAAAAAATCATGTTACTGAGATTTTTAACCGGCAATATTTTTACAGAATATTTTTTGGCCAGACCCCCCAGAAAGGGGTCCACTAGCATACAACTTATTTTTTAAGATGGAATGACCCCACTTAAGGCATCTTGTTAGAAAGGGTATCAAATAATTTTTTTAAATTAACAAAAAGAAAATTATTTCTATTTTCTTGTAATTTTGAGAGAATATAAGTGTCATTTAAAGTAAAACCTATAATTTTATTAAAATATAGGTGGTGGACCCCTGACAAGAGGTCCAGTAATACCAAAATTTTTTTTGCAACTGGTAGACTCAACTTGTAGCACTTTGTTCAAAAACTAATAAAAAATGATTTTTTTTAATTTGACAGATTTCCAAAAAAAGTGAACCATAATTTTTCTTTTTCAATAGGCTTTCCAACAAGGTGCCACAAGTTTTATCTTGTTGGACCCCTTTCTGGGGTTCTGTCCAAAAAAATTCATCACAAATATTGCTCATTAAAAATCTCATAATTTTGGTTTATTCAAATTTTTTTAAATTTAACCTGCTAGAAAATGTATTCCAACTTGCTCGTTCTCACTGTATAAGCTTTTATGTAAGAAGTTGTATAATCTTTTTTACAATAAAACTACAATAAACTTTATTTTACTTATAATTTATTTAAAAAAGTTCTTTAAAAGTTAATAGATCACCAAATGCATCTGATTATTTCTAGTAGGATCATCATTGCAACAGGACCGCTAGGCAAAATCTGCTTCACACCTCAAAAATGATCTTCATGTCTTCTCTGAGAAACCTGTAACAAAAAGTTTTTTCATTGAGTGTACCACAGCAGACCTCACTGGATCCGTATTACTGGCAAGATTTTTATATATGTCCTTGTTTATAACTTTTGAAAAACAAAGACATCTACAAAAATAATGTACATATTCAAATCAAATCATACTGATCATATGAGAGCTGCTTTAGTCTACAACAGTTTTAAATTTTTTTGCAGTTAATTGACAGGTAAAGATATTCAAATTTAAACAAAAAAATGGGTTTTTTGAACAAAGGTTACTGATTTTGTCAATTTTTACATTTATATATATATATATATATATATATATATAAATGTAAAAATTGACAAAATCAGTAACCTTTGTTCAAAAAACCCATTTTATATATATATATATATATATATATATATATATATATATAAATGTAAAAATTGACAAAATCAGTAACCTTTGTTCAAAAAACCCATTTTTTTGTTTAAATTTTGTTTTTTCTCAGTTTCTTTTTGAGTAGAACAGTTTTGCCTATATAATATATAATATATATATATATATATATATATAGAGAGTAGAACAGTTTTGCCTATATAATATATAATATATATATATATATATATATATATATATATATATATATATATATATATATATTATATATTATAGGCAAAACTGTTCTACTCAAAAAGAAACTGAGAAAAAACACTGGGAGCAAAAAATTAAATTGTTTCTATACTACAGACAAAATGCAAACTCCAAATGTTTCAGTAAAAACCCCTATGTTACTTAACACTTGTACAATTTTTGTCAAAGCATGATGTATGCAAGTTCGTCAAACACTGGCCACTCATTACAAACAAAGCCTCAAGTTCAAGACACCTTTAGAATACTTATGAAGTTTATTTGTTTTCTTTTAAGCAGTCTCAAAATTCAACTGCGAATTTCACCCCCAAATTTCCACACTTCAAAGAGGTTAGATGCCCCTAGGCCCCAAATTTCCATTACTATAATTTGGTACTTACCGTTATCAATGATTACACAATAATTGCCTTTACCAAAATAAACCACAGCTTCTTTTTTTATTAAAACAAAAACATATATCTAGAAAATATATCACTTTAAAAAAAAAATTGCAAAAACAAAGGCGGTAATATGTCCATCTACTGTCGACTTTACTTCATCGCGGCAAGTTCAGGCGGACATACCGGCGTTGGGTTGGTCAAAATTATACGAAAACAGCGTTGCCAAGTAGTGTAGTCGAAAAAAAAAGTCGTACACGGAATTGGCGTTCGAGTGGCATTCAAGAATAGCAATTTTTTCGAGCACTCGAAACCACCATTCGAATTTTACTTGTATACGACAAAAAATCCGAGTGGTTCAAGAATTGGGTCCCTGGTTACAGGTAAAATGTTTGGATATGCTACCTGTAGTAGGTTAGAAAACTAACCAGAAACAAATCCCTCTACTTCTTCTCTCTCTAGCACATAAGAGTCTAGCATATAAAACTCGTGTGTTAGTACGAATTTCCTTTTTGAAAATTTTACAGACGATAGTCTGGAAAATTAAATAAATAATTCCTTGCTCAATCTAATACTAAGTACTCTAGTCGCTTAGTAAAGGCCGTTTTCGTACTTTGTTTGACATGTGTTACGTACTTCTTTAAACATTTCCATAAACTAGTAGTCTACGAGGCATGCATCCACATGAGCAGAAATATCTGTAAATTTTTTATCTAACACTTGAGTTCTAAACAAGGCATGACTCCCAACCTGTGAATGATATTCAGAAAATATTTTAGAAAGTGACTCATTAAGCTGATGATAAGACGGTAATCATTACATCGCGATCGTTTTCCGGTGTCGGAAGCGTCTCAATTGGTAATTTAAGCCACATATATATATATATATATATATATATATATATATATATATATATATATATATATATATATATATATTATATATTATATATTATATATTATATATTATATATTATATATTATATATTATATATTATATATTATATATTATATATTATATATTATATATTATATATTATATATTATATATTATATATTATATATTATATATTATATATTATATATTATATATTATATATTATATATTATATATTATATATTATATATTATATAGGCAAAACTGTTCTACTCAAAAAGAAACTGAGAAAAAACACTGGGAGCAAAAAATTAAATTGTTTCTATACTACAGACAAAATGCAAACTCCAAATGTTTCAGTAAAAACCCCTATGTTACTTAACACTTGTACAATTTTTGTCAAAGCATGATGTATGCAAGTTCGTCAAACACTGGCCACTCATTACAAACAAAGCCTCAAGTTCAAGACACCTTTAGAATACTTATGAAGTTTATTTGTTTTCTTTTAAGCAGTCTCAAAATTCAACTGCGAATTTCACCCCCAAATTTCCACACTTCAAAGAGGTTAGATGCCCCTAGGCCCCAAATTTCCATTACTATAATTTGGTACTTACCGTTATCAATGATTACACAATAATTGCCTTTACCAAAATAAACCACAGCTTCTTTTTTTATTAAAACAAAAACATATATCTAGAAAATATATCACTTTTTAAAAAAAAATTGCAAAAACAAAGGCGGTAATATGTCCATCTACTGTCGACTTTACTTCATCGCGGCAAGTTCAGGCCGACATACCGGCGTTGGGTTGGTCAAAATTATACGAAAACAGCGTTGCCAAGTAGTGTAGTCGAAAAAAAAAGTCGTACACGGAATTGGCGTTCGAGTGGCATTCAAGAATAGCAATTTTTTCGAGCACTCGAAACCACCATTCGAATTTTACTTGTATACGACAAAAAATCCGAGTGGTTCAAGAATTGGGTCCCTGGTTACAGGTAAACTGTTTGGATATGCTACCTGTAGTAGGTTAGAAAACTAACCAGAAACAAATCCCTCTACTTCTTCTCTCTCTAGCACATAAGAGTCTAGCATATAAAACTCGTGTGTTAGTACGAATTTCCTTTTTGAAAATTTTACAGACGATAGTCTGGAAAATTAAATAAATAATTCCTTGCTCAATCTAATACTAAGTACTCTAGTCGCTTAGTAAAGGCCGTTTTCGTACTTTGTTTGACATGTGTTACGTACTTCTTTAAACATTTCCATAAACTAGTAGTCTACGAGGCATGCATCCACATGAGCAGAAATATCTGTAAATTTTTTATCTAACACTTGAGTTCTAAACAAGGCATGACTCCCAACCTGTGAATGATATTCAGAAAATATTTTAGAAAGTGACTCATTAAGCTGATGATAAGACGGTAATCATTACATCGCGATCGTTTTCCGGTGTCGGAAGCGTCTCAATTGTTAATTTAAGCCACATATTATCGTGTTAAGTGACTTGTCATCGTCTCGTAGTCTACGAAGTATGTACATGCAGGAACAGAAACATATTTACATCTTTAAATTAACCGTCCGATACGAAACAAGTACTCTAGTCGCTTAGAAGTCTTTTTCGTATTCCCTCTGACATTTGTTACGTACGTTTTTAAACATTTCCGCACTTTTTATGTTACACTATGTCAAATGCCTTCTCATAGTCTACGAAGCATGCATACACACGAACAGAAACATCCGTACATCTTAAATCTAACACTTTGGTGGTTAACAAGGCTAGTCTCTTGTGCCGAACCCGTTATAAAAACCAAACGGAGAAACGCCCATAAAGGAGTTTAATTTTCCATATTCTCCTATGAAAGATATTCAGTAACATTATTATGTTGCACTCAACAAGTACTCTAGTCGTTTAGTAGAGGCCTTCTTTCGCATTTCGTGTAAAATTCATTACGTACCTACGTCTTTAAACATTTCCATAAGCATTTCATGTTACACTCTTTCCAATGTCTTTTCGTAGTCTACGAAGCATGCATACACAGGAACAGAAACAACCGTATATCCTTAATCTAACACTTGGGTGCTAAACAACGCTAATCTCTTGTGTCGCAGCTTTTATGAAAACAAACTGGGACTCGCACATAAAGGATTTTCATTTTGCATATTATTCCCTCTTAAGAATAATGATGAATGCTATTCTCGAAATTGTTCACAAAGTGACAAATTAAGCTCATGATGAGGCAGTAGTCACTACATCGTTTTGAAGCGTTGGTTCGGTTGAATGAATCTAATTAAAATATCATATTGAAAGGTTTTAATATGGTGTTTAGTGACTTATTTTTGAGGATTTCGTACGTCTTTAAAAATTGCCGTTAGATTTTCATATTGAACTCTGTCAAATGCCTTCTCGTAGTCTATGAAATATGTATATACAGGAATAGAAACATATTTATATCTTTAAACACTTGGATCGTAAACAAGTACTTTAATCGTTTAGCAGAGGCCTTTTTTCGTACTTGGTCTGATATTTGTTACGTTCATCTACAAACATTTCCATAAACATTTTAAGTTGCTCTTTGTCAAAGGCCTTCTTGTAGTCTGCGAAGCATGCATACACAGGAACAGAAACAACTGTACGTCATTGATCTAACACTTGCATGATTGCGCATCTCTTGTGCCGAACCCGTTATGAAAACCAAATTGGAATTCGACCATAAAGAACTAAATAATATTCAAAATTTCTTTAGAAAGATATTCATCAAGATGAGGCGGTAATCACTACATAGTTTTGCAGCGTTAGAAGCGTCGTACTTACGTACTTTAAAAATATCTACAAAGCACGAATGCAAGAAAAGGCTTAAATCGGTCGTGAATTGTCATGGATCACTGTGCCTGCAGCTTGTTAGGACGTGTTCCAAACAAAGATCATATCCTTGTAATCGACATTGGAGAAAGAGGAAACCATATAGTTTAATATAAGTTCCCAACGATGGCCGACTGACCGATCCCCATGGTATCCCCATTAAATTTGGCAGCGCACTCGTCTAAAAGTTATCTGTTCCCCTCCCATATCTAGGATTAAGCTACATAGTTTTGCGGAACTCTTTTTGAAAGAAAACCATATTAAAAAACTTCACTATCGCGTTAAATGACTCGGTACCTGCAGGTTTTCTGTTTTTGATAACTAGGTTATATCTTAGAATTCTTCCTTAGTTATATTAACTCCTTCCTGTGTATACAGTTGAAGCGTGTCCGATCTCGCATCTTAAAATAAGTTTTTTATATAGTCACACCAATGTGTCACTTTGTCGATAACGATAATAATGAAGGCTTACCTTATCTTGATTATCCAAAAGAAAGCCAGTTTGTCGAAATTTTAAAACACTATCTGCTTCCTTACTTTTCTTGTGGATACTAAAACTGTTATGTTTAGCCTCCAGATCTTCGATTTCACTTTGGCTCTTCTAATTTGAGTCTTTATATCAAGATTCTTCAGGCTATATTCGGGAAGATGATAAATATTTCCATGTAATATCTAACATCAGCAAGGTCTTAAATATTAGAAACTTGATACGCGTAGGTATGTTAAACTGTGGCTAAGGTCTATTTAAATCATCTAAGGTAACAGGTATTTGATAGAAAGGCTTTATTATCTTAAAAAACAAGCCATTACATTTGAAAGGATGCCACGGCCTATCTAATAATGAATCAAATTCAGTACAAAGGAGAAGACGGTTCAATCTAGGAACATATTTACAAGTGTTCTGCGCAATCGCACTATATCACGGCATTGGTAAATAATTAACTTTTTTTTAGATCGGTATTTACAGAAACCATAGCGTCGGAATGGGACTTGGTTTGCGAAAAAAAGCATCTGACAAATTTGGCTCAAACCATCACAATGTTGGGCATTCTATTTGGAAACATGATTTTTGGATATTTGTCGGACAAGTAAGCAGGAAATAACAAATCATAATGTAATCAATTGAAAGGTTTTTATACTTTTACACAGGTTATCTACAGAATTTGAAAGGTCATTGAACCTGACTGTTCAACTGTAATCAGATTAAAAGATCTACGTCACCGAGTTGCCTTAAACCATTTGTTTTATGGAAACCCGAGGACGCAGCTTCAGTTGTCCAGTTAAGTTCACATGACTGGTCAAATCCTGTAGGCAACTTGTGTAAAAGTATAGTGACCTTAGGTCAAATGATCCTCTTGGTTATTTAAAAAATACAAAGAAAAAAATAATGAAATTTCACTTTACTATACTTTGTTTCCAAAGTAAACTAATCTGTGGCACCTCGATTTAGAGTAAAAATTAAAGAAATTCACTTTTATAATAAATTGATCCATAACGGTCCTAAGAGCTTCCTAGCCCAGTAGCACACTCCAAGTGAACTCCACGCTATATCAGCCTTGTATACAGATTTTTGTAAATATTTCAGAAACGAAAGCTCTCACGAAGTTTTTGGTTATAACACAAATTATTGAGAAAAATGTGTTCTACTATATTCCGAAAACCGCATATTCATGCGACGAATCGTTAAGAAGTTAGCATTTTTTCAATGTTTTAACTGTCAAAAAACTCATTAGCATAAATGGATTTTGACCAAAATCTAATCAGCTCATTACAGTGTTGAATACTATTTTACATGAATTTTATAAAAATCAATTAAGCGGTTTAGGAGCTATCGTGTTAAGGACAGACATACACATACACACACAGACAGACGTCATGACGATATTGCTAAGATATGTTTAAATAGACCCAAATCACACGTTTCTGATGTTATCTCAATTTTTTTCGTCGAAAACAATACCTTCTCTAGCCATTTCTGCGCAGGCTAGGAGGGTAATAAAGACATAAATATCGGACTAATGTTTAAAAATTAAAGCAGTTAAGTAAGAAAAAAAAAACAATTTTTTATTATAATTTGCATTTTTTATGTAAAATTCTAAACGATTTACTCTCCGAACATTTAGAAAATCACTATTCAAATTATTTTAAATTTAATAATTATAATACACGTGGAAAAAATAAATTATATCATAAATATACAAATAATTCTTTAACATCAGTGGCGTACAAATCTATATTTATTAATGAGTTTAATAAATTAAAAATTTTATATAAAAAAATTAAAAAGAAAATTTAAAACTGTGTTAAGAAATTACTTATTTGACATTATTTATATTTCTAATCCAACCTGATGTACAATTTAAAAAAACAAAGTTCTAAACCAATCAGGAACACATGAGGTCTCTTTTCGTCCAATTACTTTCCAGAGAGAGATTGCTGTTTAAACTGGATACGGTAGGGGATGGCGGAAAAAATGGTAGCGCAAAATCCTCTGCTTGGGGGTAACGGTATATATACACTTAAAAACTGCCCTTTTTGATAGGAAAAAATCCTCTTTGAATAAAAAGGCCCAAAATACTTTTTCAAAATTAAACACAATCTTAATTCAAAACCACCAAAAATTTTAATGTCCCCAAATGTTTCAGCCATTTGGACTAAGAGTTAAAGAGAGAAAGCCAATCTAAATATGCATTAGAAATGGATATCGTCTCCCCCAGAAACTCGGAAACTTTACGAAAGCTCTCTTGCAATGCCCCTACTGTATAGTTTACAACTGTGATTGTGAGCGGCCTAGAAGCTTAAGATTAAAAAGAAGAAAAAATATATTTATTTTAAAACAACAGATAATAAAATAACAGATAATTTCTTCCATAATATTATTTCATTTTTCAGGTTTTTTTTCATGAAATTTCCTGACGTCCAGATTTTTTAAAACATTTTTAGTTCCCTGGGTTCTGTTTCTAGGTTTTCCAAGTCGCTACGAAACCTGGCCAATTATTTGAAATTATTGGCCCATATCAAAAATAACATATAGCTACACCAATACACAATTTATATAAAATCAACTGTACTTGGTGCATAAAAAACCATTTTTTAATACGTAACATACTATTTTCATAGGTACGGCAGAAAATATCCGTTAGTAGCTGCGGTCATCATCCAGGCCACTTCAGGGACCATCGCCGCTATATCTCCCTGGTTCCCTTTGTTTCTTTTCATGAGATTTTTGGCAGCTTTGGCCACTGGTGGTACCATGGTTACGAGCTTTGTATTAACTATGGAGTTGATCGGTAAGCTTCTTGTTAACCTTAACACATCAAAGATAATAAATCCAATCTTACGAAGATTTAATAAAAAGAATGTTTAAACTTTGTCACAAGTCATACAGTTTTACATTCCGATCAAGTTTTTTATGTTAGTAGTAAGTGGTACTCTTGATTCCGAGAAGATCGCTGAGGGATTAAAAGACACTTCAGCCACTTGGTTTATATACTATTTTATGCACTTTAGTATAGAAAAAATAATTAAAAAGGAAAACATTGTAACGGTATTTAACAAAACCCCATACTAATTCCATTTAATGATACCTAGTCTAGATATAAAATATTCCAGTAATTGATAGTCTTTCGTTAGAGTTAATATTTATCTTAAAGTCTGGGTGTGTTGTGATAAGTAAGTTTTTAATACATAGGGATTAAAAGAGTCACTTGCGTTTATCTAAAATAAATCAAGGTTTGGCGCTTAAATATTTGTTTTAATAGAGTAAAACAATTTTTTTATATTTGGAATTAAGTAAAAATTAAACTAACAGGGCGACAAAAAAATGAAGTCACATTTTTTTAAAATGATTTTATTGGAGTTTTTAAAAAAGTTGATGAACTTTTTGTGATTTTTTTAAATTAACATTTATGACTTTTTTTTTCAATGATTAAATGAAAACATGATTTTTTAGCTTACCTTGTCATAGTTTGGTTTAGTTTTAACAATATTTCTTTTAAATTAATTTCATCATCTCTGGCTATTAATCTGCAACTAATTGTTTTATTTAATTCACACAAATTTATCGAGGCAAGCCTATAATCAGTTTACTCTTCCATATTTTTCTTGCTTGTTTTTTCTTCTCGTTTTTGTTGATCAACCATTTATTTTCTAATTATTTTCATTTTTTTGAAATACGCTTAGTAATTTATATTTGACTCAAGGCAGATTTCAACCAGTTATTTAGTAATGGAAAATTTGTCACGCTTTTAATAGATTTAATATATTATCGTTCTAACTAACTTGGGTATCGTTTTTCAAACTCTTTACTGACTCTAATGTCTTTAATGGTACTAAATTCTCTTATGTATGCATTACCTCACAAATAAACTAAGTCATTTCCAATGTTTTAATTTTAAGTTTTTAAGATTTTATGGCCGGTGGTAGCCCTAAATTAATCAGTTGCTTATTTACAGGAACTAAATGGAGAACAATTCTGGGAATCCTATACCAGATACCTTTCAATTTGGGACACTTGACTTTGCCGGTTATTTCATACTTTGTAAGAGATTGGAGATATTTTCAAGCTGCCATTTCTCTGCCATCACTTATCTTGATCAGTTACTTCTGGATATTACCAGAAAGTCCCAGGTAAAAATATATAAAGGATACTTTAAATTATAGAATGTTTTAAAACATTTATTAAAAAATTATACTCTTTTATGTAAACTTCAAACTAATCTTAATAACTGATTAGAACGTTACCAAGCAAAACCTTTAGCATACTATTTTTCAAAATTTGGTTTAAATCGATTGGCTAGTATTTAAGAAATGACTTAAGACAACATTGAAAATGGGGCCCTGTGTGAGTTCAGAAAAGATCCAAAATTGGCACTTGTCGTTTTGATATCTCGCTCATTTCAGCAAGCTTCGTAAGCATACATTTGTGCAAAATCTTAAGTTGATATGTTAGTTCCTAGGACAATTATCGCGGATCGCGGAAGTAATATTTAATCTATTTAATAATATTTATAAACAAAGTCTTTTAGCGAATTCTTTTAGAAAAAATGCAGCACTGCTGCGCCAGTAGTGCAATTTTTGTATTCTTTTGGGAAAACTGGTGCATTTATGTATTCTTTTGTCAACTGACAAACCTGATGTTGCAATCAGTGCACATTTTTTTGCACGGGCTCTCCAAACTTGTGTTGTACCAGTGCACTGTCGTATTCTATTAAAATTGCATTAAGGCAATTTTTGACAGCAAGAAAACAGTGCCGGTGGATCACAGTGGCGCACTAAATCTCAAAAGAAGGAAACTCGGTTTGGTCCATACCTCGATAAGTGCTGGAGTGTGAATTTGAAAGTTTAGATAACATACATCGAGATAAAACAATCCTATACAATCCTAATTTCTGTTTTATTTTTAAGATGGTTACTAGCATCCGGCAAAAAAGACGAAACCGTCAAAATTTTGACAAAAGCAGCAACCTACAACAATCTACCAACGGAACATATTGAAAGAAACATTTCCAACTATTTGGAAAAACATGCATTAGAAACTAAAGACGCGGAAACACACAAAGGCAACATTTTGGATCTGGTGCGCACGCCAATTATCAGAATCTACACGATAGCAATTTGCTTCAATTGGTTGGTTTGCGGATTGTGCTTCTTTGGAGTTTCGCAGTTTGTGGGCCAGCTAGGAGGTGAGACGAGATTGCGTAAATGTACAGAGATCCCAAAAATCCCCCAAAACTTGTTGGTGTATTGTTTGAAGCTTGTAGACAATGGTTAAGTAACAACAATATTTCGGACTTTGCTTCCACAAAACAACACTTATATCAAACTTGCTTCTCTGGTTTTTACTTGTTTGTTATCAGGTTACGGTGGTCTTCTATCAGTTTTCCATTTCTCGCACTATTTAACTTTATGGCCTTTCTTCTTACAGTAATTGCAAAACCAGATTTTACTTGGTGGTGTTTTCTTTTTAGTTTTGTATAAGATTTCTTGCAAAGCAAAGCTTTTTCGTAGGTAACTAACTGATTTGTCAAATTTACTAGTGTTCTTTCTTTGCTTAATATTAAAACTCAACTGGATTTAAATGAAAAATATTCTGAGGGTCGCGTTTCTAAAATCTTAGATATTAGTAATAAATCTGACAACTCGCAATTACAAATATTTCCTGTTTTTTGAGTTTTTCTTTATATACTTCACGCTGTAAGTTTTTCCAGTTTTTAAGCTTTGGTGGCAATATTATCTTAGGATTGCGAGTATAAGTAAAAAACTTGAGCATCAAACAGTATATGTAATTCAAGCCATACTTCTCAAGCGGTTGAAAATTGAATCACTTTTTCAAGTGTTTCTTGACTCATATTTACTGTTAATGTAAGAAAATCATAACTATCTGCTTTTTCATATGCTATTTTGTCATCTGCTGAGGCGTTAGTGACTAGAGCCATTGGTAGATTTAACGAATCTTAAAGTACCTCTATAACACCTAACACTGACCTTAATCGGATCTCCATTTTGTACTGCCAAGTCATACAGTTATTTTTGCCTTCAAGTAGACCAATGTTAACCTTGCTTAATGAATCCATGTTACTATGAATTTATATGTATAAACGATTAAAACTTCTTTTTGCAAAATCTCTTTCTGTAAAACTGACTTGCAATTTTTTTTTGTAATAATTTCTTCTGTACCAGACTGCGTAGTCCAATTTTGGTTAGAAATTCGTGTAACCACGCTCTGATACCATGTTGAAGTGATCGTTTAGATACTTATGAAGAAGACAAACCAATAAACAGTAATATGTTGACAAGACTTTTTAATCAACTTATCAATCAAATATGAATAAACAACATGGATAAACAATTACAATAAAAATATAGGATGGCTAAACTGGAAAATGTTCTTTGTACAGAGGACTTCAACATGTTTCTGTTACATTAGAGTTATATAAGTAGTAGCCTATCCTGTAGGCTGGATTGTTCATTTATACTTAGTGGTTAGAGATATTTACAAACGGAAACGTTTGTTTCTAATAATCTCTTAGGGGACTATTAGATCTGTCGTGTAGAAAGATACAAATTTGAATGAAGAAAAAGCGATTGAAATAGGCCGTGGTAAACTTTTCTTATCGAACTCCCGAAAAGAAATAATAAAAAAAAATATGAAAGCAGTTAATTTTAAAAATACAAACTTTAAAATAAAAAGTAATGTGATGACGAGATTTGAATGAAACATGAGAAACTTAAATTCTTTCACCTTCCACCTCGTAGTAGCTTCTTTGTAATAACGAACGTGGTTAACTACGAACTGCGAACAAGAACTGACCAAAAACACAAATTAGTATCATTTTGTGGGGTTAGGTAAAAGTAGAAGAACTCTTTTCATATTGTACGCAAGCTTTTTTTAATGGTTCACGGGTGGTCTAGAAGTTGGCATCACTTGTGGTATATTATAGAAAACTACAAGTGAACGGTTTATTATTAAATGAGCACATTATTCATCACGAATATTCTCTAATTATAGGGAACATATTCATAAACGTCGCTCTGTCAGCAGTCATCCAAGTGCCAAGCACATTATTCGCCTGCTGGTCCACTAAGGCTTGGGGTCGAAAGAAAACATTGATATTTGCCAATGTAGTCTCCGGAATATCCTTAATTTTGATAGGACTAGCGCCAGTGGATCCTACTTGGATTAAGACTGTTTTGAGTACGGCAGGTAGGCTTTTATCAATTTAAATACTAAAAACATACAATAAAAAACTTTCGCATCAAAAGGTAAGAAATTAATTGTCATCTAGTAATAATTACTAGATTATAATTATTGTACTTCTTAAAGTTTCCACAGATAAAAAAAAATCAATGTCATTGTCGCTTATTAATTTTGCGATTTTCGCAGTTATTTCATCTGAACCATTTTGTGTGCTTCTATCACTAAAATCATCTAAACACAGACGTCTAGTGTTTGATCAACCCTGAGTGCAAAGTGATTTCTTAGCTTTTGTATTATTAATTAATGAGTTATGTGTAGCTTAATATTAAGATTAATTTAAGTAGTTTATGAATACCTAAATCTGTATATATAGCACCTCGATCTGAAGTTTTCCAATTACAACATGAAGCCCTTAATACAGAATCTACAATTGGTTTCTTCTGTTAACCCCATTCTGTGCAATCTCTTTTTACAGAATTCTTTTTAAATTTTTTTACAACCAGCAACTTTTGGGAATTTTCTACAGAACTTTTTGCAGACTTATTATAGCCATGACCAGCATAAGTTGGGTTCATATCAGAGACTGTTCTTAAATGAGTTGGAATCATAACAGTGAAACTTGTTTGATCTTCCAAGCGCATTCATTGCGCGTCTGCAGCTTCTAAATGTTTTTAATGTGAACCAACATTATGGAGATGACCAGAGTGAGCTAGGATCATATTAGAGACACTTATTTAGCTTTCCAAGTGCATTCATTGAGTTTCTGCAGCTTCTTACTGTTCTTTAAAACCAAACTAACATAATCGTCATGCCAATAATGAGTTATAACCATATCAGTGACAATTGTCTGACTTTTCAAGTACATTTATTGCGCCATTGCAGCTCCTGACTGTTCTCCAAGTAAACTGTAGCTGTCAGCTGTATAGGCGTTCTTATTTTTATTCATTTGATTTATTAGGTACTAAAAGGGCCAGATTCTACTTATTAGAGCATTTTGGATTCGTTGGTGTACCAACAGCTATCAGTATCTGTGCCATCTTAAAGAACAATCTATTCGTGGGCGGTAAAATAATGTAATGTTAGGTTTGATGTATTGCATTAAAAAGTACCTTATTTTTTAGGCTTATTCGGTCTAGCTCTGGCGTTTCCCACCGTTTACATTTACTCAGGGGAACTATTTCCCACCATGGTGCGAAACGTTGGGGTAGGAACATCATCTATGTGCGCTAGGTTGGGATCTATGGCTGCGCCGTTCGTCGCTTCACTGGTCACAGTTGAAGTGTGGATTCCACCATTAATATTTGGTAAGTTTGAAAGCTACGCGATAAGTACCGGGGAGGAACCGCTGTCCAATATCTCAAGAATTTAAACAAAACTTATTAAACAGAACAGTTATAATATTGACCATATTATAACTGTAACATAATGTACGACGATATATAGAATTATCTCGTTTATGTGGCTTTTAAAAAAGCCTATGGTATATAGCATATATTTTTGAAATCCAGGAAAGGACATCTCTTTTTCCTCTGCGGCCACACTTAAACATGTTGAAATCTTGCAGAGGTAAAAATCAAATATCTGAACCTCGACCAGGATAGTAAATAGGCACAATAAAATACTCTACGTATGACTTTTAATTTTACTTTTAAAGGTTTGATGCCAATTATTGGTGCCATACTGTGCTATAAGCTACCAGAAACGTTAGACTGCAAGTTACCGGACACCATCGAGGAAGCCGAGATGTTTGAGAAACAGGCAAAGACAAATATTAAGGAAATTGAACTAAATGGAAATGCGATTGAGATGAATGCACATTAGGACAGAAATGTTTTAAAAAAGGTGAAACTTATGTATGTATGTAAGTACATTTGTGTATGTATGTGAGGTTTATGCACGCAAATGATAGTTTTGAAACTAGTTAGCGTGAACAATAGTAAAATGTACTAATGTATTTGAGAGAAGAGGACGAACAACATTTTAGTTAATTACGCAAATATACCAGGTGGGCCTCAAAAAACATTAACATTTGTGAGATTTTAAAACAAAGTGCTAAAGCAAGATTTGAACATCTGCACTAAGTATAAAAAAAATTATTTTACGCTCTAACCAAAATTAATAATTTGTATTAGACTAAGTTGGTTTTAACACGAAAAATATCGCCCATTTTAAGTAGATTTTACTTTCTACAGACCGTCGATTTCGTCTAAATCACAAGAAAATTTTACAACTACCTTCGAGGGGTATACTATAGTAGAATATTAACCTTTTAGTATTTTTACAAATTTCCTAAGGCAAATTAAATAAACAACCTAAAAAAATATATATACCTGTGTTTTTAACCGTATTGAAGCCGTTTTTAAAAAAGACAAATTTAATTTCAAGGGGTGGCTCGATCGCCGATATTTGTACACCAAAAGGAAATACCGTGGGTAGATATTTATTTTCTGAGGAATTTCCTGGTATTTCCCAGTATTTCCTCAAATTTCAATGGTATTTCCTAGTATTTCCCAAGCACTTCCCGGTATTTCCTAGCATATTTCCCAGTCTTCCCAAGTATTTCCTGGTATTTCCCGTAACCTGTACACCAAAAGAAAATACGGAGACACCCCTTGTTTAATTTTTGTAACAAAATTTAATTGAAATTAACGCAATAATCGATTTTTACCGTGCCGACACGACGGTGCGACCTTAAAAAATGTAAACTGCATCATTTTTCAAGCTTCAGAAGGCAAGTTTTTAAACGATTTATCGTAAAATGGTAGCAATAAACAAAATAGCCTTTGTTAAAAAGTAATCAAAAACAATACTCTGCTATTTTGAAAGTTGCATTTAGGGTAAAAATTGAGTTAGGTGTTTTACGCACTTTAGTACCTTGTTCTTAATAGACTCCTTTAGTAAATTACTCACAAAAATTGTGGGTGGCTAGAAAGTGACATTTTTGAACGAATACAAAAATGTGCTTAAAATTTCATAGTTACCAGTTGATTATCTCTTGTTTTCTTTCATGCTATCGACAAAAACTTTATTTATTTATACACTGTAAATAAGCTAATTCCTTGCCCAATTTATCGAAGGTACAAGATGTTTTACTATAATTAATGTTCCCCCATTTTTTTTTATCTGAATATGACAGAAATTTTTCAATCTTTTAAAATTTAAATGTCAAAGTTGTCAAATGTCACAATTTAATTTGAGGTTTCTCATTTTAAGCAAAAGACCAAATTTCTTGTTTTTTTCTAAATTCATAAATGTATAATATACTGTAATATTTTTTGCGAGAGCGCATTAAAACAAAAAAAGTCACATAAATAAAAAAGAAACGAGAAATATTTAAATTTAATAAAATACAGGGTGTTTCGTTTAAACTAAAAAACCTCTTAAAATCTAAAATTTGCAATGACAACTAAAACTTTAATACATAATTTTTTGTCTCATGCATATTAAGGAAGAAAAGAAGTAGTATAATTTATGATGAAACAATCTGTACCAATAATTATCAAAACGATACTTTTTGAGACATCACGATTTAACCAGCAGTTCTCTTTATAGTTTGAATATCACCACTTGCTAGTAAAAAAATATTTTAGACAATTAGTTGTTTGATTTTTAACCAATTTTTGTAAATAAAGTTAGTTTTTAAGAAATAGCATCAAAATTAAGGACGACCTGGATTCAAATTATAAGTTTTAGCTTACTAATAGGCGAAGATCTATTTAAAATCCAGTATGGTTCGTTACACCTGCTTGTAAAAGTGATCTGTTCCTTATGGAGTAAAAGGACAATAAACTTTGTTTGTTGAAATTAACTTACCTACAACACCTATTGGTAAGCTGGATCCTTGTTTAATTAAAATCATTAGCATGTTATAATACAAAGGATGTAAATTTTTTTTAAATAGCAATATTTTGTTATTATTGTTTCATAAAATTCACACCAAAAGTATCTTATAACTAATGTTGACCTTAGTCAATTTTACCAGTTAATAATTTGGGAAAAATATAATATAATCATAAAATTCTTGCATGATATGTGTACAAATATTAAATATTAAAAATTCGATCTCATGCAAAAAATGTAGAGTTTATTTAGGTGATGCAAATTGTAGTTAGTGCATATGTGATAATAATAACAATAAATATACTTACTTAGTTGTTACTTAAATTATAAGTTGTTAATATTAGTTCTGTATATAAACAAAATTATTTTAAGCAGAGTAAATTTGTTTTTATTTGAAAAACAAAAATGTTAAAATATATATATTTGAATAAATCAACTAATTTGAATAAATATAAGGATGCAATAATTTTTGTCATATAAAGTAACCATTTCTTGTTACATACGTTCAAATTTAATTTTTAAATTTAAGCAGTAAGGTAAAAAATGAATAAGATGAGCGCAGAATCTAAAAAAAATTGAATCACTTAATATTATAGGCAATGATATGCATTGTAATATTTTTACCTTCCTAGCCCGCGTAGCAATGGCTAGAGAAGGTATTACTTTTACACGATTTCTTTACTTAAAGTGGGAGTTCGAGCTTAGTGGATACACCATGAGTTTACATTACCAATGAAAAAGCTAAAACTTTGGCTGAAATAAAAGGGCACTCGTAGGCTAGAGTCCCTGTACGAGGATGGGATAGTTTCCGGCCTAACATAGAACGCAACAACATAGTGACTAAATAATAATTTATTTTTCTACATAGTCCCCTTGTAAGGTAATACATTTGGCCCAACGATGTTCAACTGATTTGATGTCATCACTGAAGTCTGATTTATCCAACTCGTCAAAATAGGCGTTTGTAGCTGCAATAAAAATTTTATTCCAGCAATAAGTTTTTTTAGGTTTTGAAACAAATAAAAGTCTGACGGAGCTAGGTCTGGCGAATAAGGTGGATGGTTTAACAGTTCAAAGCCTAGCTGATGGATATTAGCCATTACAAGAGTGGACTTGTAGCAAGGTGTATTGTCCTGATGAAACAAAATTTTCTTTTTTGCCAAACCAGGGCATTTTTCGCTTATATTCTGCTTGAGCTAGTTCAGTTAGTCGCTGTAGTACTCTGAATTTATTGTTCTTCCTTTTTCGAGATAATTAGGAGTATCCCTTTAGCGTCCCAAAAGACCGTTGCCATGACCTTTCCAGCAGACGGTACTTCCTTTGCCTTCTTTGGAACTGGTTCGTCCTTTGCCGTAAATTGTTTGGACTGTTGCTTAGTTTCAGAGTTATAATGATGAACCCATGTTTCATCAACCGTAATAAATCTACGAAAAAAGTCCCCTGAATCACGTCTAAACAGTTCTTCTCCTCTGAAATGGTTAGACGCACAAGCTTTTGATCTGGCGTGAGCAAACGCGGCACCCATCGGGCGGATAGCTTTCTTATACTTAAAACTTCACATAAAATATAGTGAACTCGCTCTTTGGTATGCCCACAGCCTCAGCTACCTCTTCCAGTCTTAATCTGCGATCTTTTAGACTTAGTTTGTGAATGGTTTCCACCATTTCTTCAGAAGTTGCCGTTTTTGGCCTGCCAGAACGCTAAGCATCATCAGTGCTAGTACGACCACGTTTAAAGTTCGCTACCCAGGTTTTAACTGTGGTATAGGAAGGAGCAGATTCTTCTAGTGTAGCATCTAGTTCAGCTTTTATTTCCGTTGGTGATAACCTTTTGATATGAAAAAATTTTATCACGGCTCTTATCTCGTTTTTTCCATCTTTTAAAATTGACACACTGTATAAACTTTCTGGCCTGCTGTAGGCTAGGCCGGAAACTTTTCATCCCATCCTCGTATGGTGACATATTTGGATATATAGAAATATGTCCACCTACAGAGACTCTATTGTAGGCAACCTGTTAGGCAGTAGTTATTTTTGTTGTTTGTGTTAAAAAAGAAATTCTCGGACTTTCTCTACTCTAATGGAAAAAATAATGTCTCAAGACTACACATAGATTTAGTGGGAATAAGGACAGTGTTGTTCTGAAAAATATACGCTTTAATCAATCGGTGACATTTCGACGATGGATTAAAGCGTATATTTAACACTGTCTTTATTCCCACTAAATCTACGTGTAGTTAAATTGCAAGGACGTGATAATTTTACCAAATGTCTAAAGACCTTAAACAATTTTTAACAGTTAGATTTTATCCCAAATTTAAATTAGAAAACACCAACCAAACAAATAAATAAAAACAGCCGTTGACAAGTAGTTGACCAAACCAAACTACAGAACAAAATATGAAACTAAAACGTTTGCCGGGCGGCGGCCATTTTGGATTGGCTTCTTTGACTTTGATCAAATCCAATCCGCTGATATTCAATGATCCGTGACTTATACCCGCCTGTCTACGTAACAGCATTTTACCCTGCTATTGGTAGTTACGTTACCGATATTTCCTACAATATTCAAGAAACAACGCCAAGATGACAGTCAAGTAGCAGTAAAGTTGCCGAAAACACTAATAGTCAAGGTACAACTTCAAAAAACTAATTTAAAAACTTACCCCCAAAAAACTTGGCAAAGAAATAATGCTTAGTCCTCCAGCAGTAAGTTTTAGGGGCTTCTGTGATCTCATTATCATCATTTGTACTTTTTCCTGCACGGCCACATCGGCAAAGAACCAGTCGATAGAATAAATGTCTTCTTTGATGCCCAGACTCTAAAAAATGGTAAAAAATATATAAAATCTAAATGACCTTGTTAATGGACTTTAAAATGGTGCATACCTATATAAATATAAGGCATTAAAAAGAAGTCATAAAAACCAGTATAAAAATTTACATTCAAGTCTTATAGAGGTTTTATAAAAGTTGTATTATGGTTTAAACAAATTAAAAACCTTTAGATTTTAATATTTTCCATTATTAGGTTTCCAGTTAAACAATTTTTTTGTTTAACTCAATTTTACACACCTCATTTATCAACTGTTGACCATAGTAACAAATAGACAGCAAAATAATCAGCCAGCCCAAAAGGTGAAAGGAAAATCTCAAAGATTCCTCGAATGCTTCCACCATGATGATTTCAAAACACAAGACACTGACGACCAAAGATGTTAGTGTCATGTAAAACAATAGCATGCTGTCAAAGGCTTCTGCAGCAGCTTGAGCATATCTAAGAGTTAATACAGATATTTAACTACAGCATTTATAAAACAACATAATACCCTAGGTTTATAAAGGGTGGACGATTGGCCACTCTCTATCAGTGGCGACTCGGGGGGTAGTGCCACGGAGCCATATAACTACCTTATTTTTCTACAAAAACACATTTTTTTATTTTTAAAACATCTTAATATATTTGATTTTTTATGCATTTCTATTTAATTGATAAAAAATATGGTAAACCATGTGCAATGCAGTGGATCGGAGCGACGACTGTCCCGCCCGCTGGCTGCTGCGTGTGTGAAGTGGGGTGTGTTCCGCTTTGCTGCTTGTACCGCCGAACAGAGAGATTTTTACTAGTGGCCTGTATGAGCGACAGAGTTGGACAACTTTTACATTGTATAAATGAAAAAAATCAACGAAAATTTGTTCCGGGCACGCCAGCCAGTTAGTCGTCTTGGTTTTGTGAGTGGAGCATGTATGTATGCTTTAATTTACGCCCTCTATATTACGCGACAAAAAATATACCCGTATACTCTGCTTATTGTTCTATTTTGTATGTAAAAAATTAGCGTCTTAAAAAACTCTTGAGGTGGTTTTTCGCTAGAGGAGAAACTAAAAATTAAAGAATTAGGCCGGTCACTAACTGATTTAAAAATTGAAAAAGAAACATGGAAATGCACAAAAATCGCGTCGTTGTCGTAAATTTGGTTTTGCGCCACTAAAAAAATTGATCGTGGCATGTTTTTTAACGAACTTTGGGCAAAAACTTGACGCAGCATCCAGAATTTTTTTGAGTGGCTTACCAATTCCAGCACTCCCATGTTGAATAGGCACGAGCCGCCACTGCTTGCAATTTCATGAATACAAACATAAAATAGCATAAAATACGGCCTAATGGGGTCTTGCCCCCCCCCCAAACTGTCTCGGGTTTCCCCAAAACTGTCTCAGGTTTTCCTAAAACTTATTTTTATATACGCCACTGGCAATGCCTTAATCTCACAGTACATAACATGAGGATCTTGCTTTATCTATTTTTCAATGTTTTTAAAACAAAAACTGCATTAAAGTTTGTAGAATAGTCTTTTTAATAACCGCTCCTGTTTTTATTTAGGCGTGAAACGCTTTTTATAATTTAGATTAAAACTTACTCATTTATTTCAATATGGTAGCGAATACAGTATAATAGAGGCTCCATAAGTTTTGCAGGAGCATTTCTTCTGAGATTCCTAATACATTTTCTTAGATTTTTCACCTGATGTACAATATGCATTAATATACCTACAAAAGTTATGATAAGAAAAGCAGGACTAGTTATTACACCGCAACCTCAGATAACGTCTAGTCATCGAAGAAATTTATTCCATGGTCTAGTACATTTTTTTTATATTAAACCAAGCAAGGTCAACATTTTTAGGCAAGGTTTAGAAAGAACCCGGTCAGTTTTCTCTAAACGAGTTAAACCTGGTTAAAACCACTAGGTCAAAAAGGAACCCAGTCATTTAAAACAAGACCGCAAGGAAAACAAAACAGTGTAAGGTAATATACAGGGTGATTGAAAATAAACCTTGTATAAAAATAGGGCAAAAAGAGCCTATTAATATGGATCCCAAAATGCTTCCTCAGGGAGCTACGCCCCTTTAAACAGTAGCGGCTGGTGACGTTATAAATTGGGAGGGCAGAAATTTATATTGCATGGAAAAGGAGATAAAAAAACTTTCCTAAACAATTTTATTTTAGCATTTTACAAATAAGCAGCTACTTGGTGTAGTTTTTAGTTTATTTATTTATAGATAAAGTCTATTCGCCCTTCTTTTACATGCGCAAAGTGCTCGGTTTAGCACCAGTTTTAGACTCATCATGGCCCCATAGAGCATACTACAGAATTTTAAACAGTCTATTAACCTACTAAGTATATGTGTATTTTTTGCCAAATTTTCATTATGTTCGGTAATGTTTTGCCTATAGGCACTATTCAGTTGGCACCTAATATCAGTCTTGCCTAGCATAGAAAATTCTATGAGGTTATTTAAAAGAGCAGCACTTACTTTGTGTCTTTAACTTTTCACTAAAGTGCTTGATATCACACATTCCCTTTGCCACCCACGCAGGATCACTTCGTGGATTGTGCATAATAATGCAAATAAAAGCATTTCGTTTTTCATAACTGCACAACCAGTTTTCAGTACGTATAATTTTTTATTGCACTAAAATTTTGCTTAATTTTTAGGATTTTTAGGTCGGGTCTATGTGGCCCTAATGATTTTATTTGTAATCGAAGTTCATATGTCAACGTATTTAAATTTGCACAGTTAATTATGTAATCGACGGTATTTATTTCCATTTTATAAACAAACGATAACAAAAACAATGACACGCGACCGGCAAGGCATATTACTACTGACATACCCCAAATCAAAACAAACTCATACGTCTTTACTAAGGATAGAACCGGCATTCCTCCCGCCCCCGCTCGAGAACACCGCTGAAAAACGGGTGAAATTGAAACCTTGTCCCGCGCGGCGCTGCCAGCTTGTAATTATTTACGCTAAAAAAATTCAACCAATTAATCGCTTGTTGTTAACCACAGATAATAAAAAGAACTAGACAATCATGGGGTAAGGGAAGATTTAACTTTTTTTAAATAAATCAATTAAAAATACTTTTTGTTGTCTAGTTTTGGGAGGGCACTGCCCCGTTGCGCTCCCTGTAGCAGCCGCCATTGCCTTTAAATAGGACACCTTAAAGAATAATTCTACCACGTGTGCATCGTAATCTAACAAGAATTATAAGCAGCCTGTCGTGACGCTAATAGTAATAATTTCAAACATTTTTTCTAAATTGTTCAAAAAAATGTTGTGTAAATGTGTGTTTTTTTTTCTATAGTAGGTCTCGCATATTAAATTTCATCAATAAACATATGCAAATCAGAAAGTCGATTTTCTTTTAAACGGTACGCTCTATCGAATTGAAGTAAAGTTCCAAACAAAATCGCAATAAACTAAAGAGTAAAAAAATAGAGATGTTTATACCCTTACCCTCTGCGGGATGTGGCGCCACTGAATAAAATTTTAAAGGTTTGAATTTAGAATCTTATTTACCATCTAATGCTTATACAGGAGACTAATTGTAAAAAATTTATTGTAAAGGGTTTTAAACTTATAGAGAAAAAATCTTTTTTAAGGTGTCCTATTCAAAGGGGCGTAGCTCCCTGAGAAAGCATTTTCGGACCCATAATAATTTTGCCTTATTTTTATACCAGGATTACGCCTCTGAAAGGATGCCGCTTACTTTTAAATTATCATGTGTTTTCGGCATAGAGAATATTAGGTTTTATTTAAAGAAATAGACTTTACATTAAAGTAACCTTGGTATGGTACGGTATAGTATGCGTTTTTTAAATTAATTCACTTGTTTAAATCACGTCTAAATTGTCCAGTACATTAATCCATTAGGATTAAAGTTTCAGTATAAAAAAAAACTTTTTTTCAAATGATCTTGGAAGCAAAAGTCAAGGACAAATCCAAAGTCACGTGGCAATAGCGAAGGAGAATATTTATAAGATGGTTAGTTTAATAACTTAATAAACAAATTAATAAATGACGCATGCGAATCGATTGACTGATGCTGATGCCCCTCCACTGCGACAACCAGTGGGATTATTGTGGCTTACTTTTGAAGTGAAGGCCGGCTATCAGTTTGGGTGAGACATTGTTCAGATCTTCTGAATCAATCTGAGGTTTACCGAAAGTGTTCTGACGTAAGCGTACAATAGCCGGCCATTCGCACAATACATGTCTGACTGTTTCGTCATCCTCCATACAGAGTCTACATTCGGTCTCTTCTGTTAGTCCCATTTTGTACATGGGTACTCTCAGTCGACAGTGACCCGTAAAAAGACCAGTCACTATGCGTATCTCCTGGCTGGTAAGTCCAATGATGTTCCTGGCTGTCTTTCTACAAGGTCCTTTAATGAACTCTTTAGAGTGAGTCAGTTCTGATATATTTATCCATCTTAATATGGTTGATTTAGCAGCATTGTATGATATCCCCAGGGCTGGTTCGGGACCGAAAAATTCGGCAGATGCCGCTTCCCTCTCTGCTTGGTCTGCGGTCTCATTTCCCTCGTGCCCAGAATGCCCTGGTATTCATACTAATGACACATTGTTAGCGCTACCAAGTGCATTCAGCGAATCCCTTCTCACGGTTCTCGATGAGACCGTAAAGGAATCAAACGCCCTTAAGGCTGTTGGTCCATTCGTGGTCAGTAATCCACCGGGCACACAGTTCAATGGCTACGAGTTTGGCATGAAATATAGTAGCCATTTGGCCGAGACTATGTTTAATCTTGACTTTTTCTTAAATACTAACAACTCCAGATCCAACGTCTGATGGCATTAGGGCTGTTGATATCACTTTGGCTGACCTGCCATTCTGGTGGTTGGCCCATAGTCTGTATGTTGCCCTTCGTGCCTCCGCCTCTAAGTGTGACTGAGGTTACTATAAGCTTGTAATAGGACAACTGCAACGTCCCGCAGCTATAAATTACTTATGTATCCTTTTGATTTTAGGATAACTGTTCCAGTAGTGTGTGTGTTCCACTGTGCTATATATGTTTGTACCAGGCTTCAATGGGGTAGTGCCTACCTGACCATTGGTCAAGTAAAAGTCAAATTTAATGAAATTTCTAAAAAATGTTATCACCGGAAACATATAATTCCAATTTTCACTTACCGCATAACAGCATTGTCAAAACTAAGACCACGATCGTTACCATTGTGCAAGTGTAGATTTGGTGAACAAAAACCATTTCGAAAATTGGCGATTCGTCAAATCTGAATGCAAATTTACTGCGCACTACCTAGAAAACAAAAAAAATATCAAATGGATCTATTTTTGTTCTTAAAATAAATCTGCGACTAATCTTAATCCTTAACTCTTAACGGTCCTGTCAAAAATATAGAGAAGTCTTCAGACTGACCATTAGGAGAACATAGTGAAAAAGACTTAACCGTCTTGAATTTTCGACAATTCCTTTGATTTTTCGAGATAAATTGTAGAAAGAAAATCTAAAGACGGATCAAAAACAAAAAATGTATTTCTGAGCTAATAACACATATTTTAAGGTGAATTTTTAAAACTTATGACACCCCACTCAATTAGTTTCATTGAGGTAATTTCATATTTGTTTGAAAAAATAAAATTAAATTCGTAATAAAATAGAAGTGATATACTGTGCAACACAAAACATGGGTTATTGGCTCGGTGTGCTTAGCGACAGTATACCAATCTAATGTTTACAGGTTGAAGCCTGGATATTGTCTTGAAATTTGTATTTAACAACAGAATTTCTAAATAAAAACTGAACCAGCTGTCCAGCCCACCTGCGTTACCTAGAACGCGTAATAACGTTTCCAAGTGCGGTCTTTTGGAAAAGGACACTAAGAACCCTCAAAGAACCAAACCTGTGTATGAATTCTTCAAATGTGTGAGAACGAGAAAGAACAGCACTCCTTCTCACCCATTTAGGAATTTATACACTGCGCCCGAGCGCCGGGTTTATTTAAGCACCAAATGACTTCAGGTCAGACTAGTCCCTACATAATTTGACATACATCTATTAAATGTAAGAACTGTCAAAAAATGTAAGAACTGTCAAATTATTAAGGGACACTAGGTCAGACTAGATGCCCCGGATAGATTTGACGGAGAGGTGAGCAAGTCATATCGTTCTCTCTTTTTAAGGTAAGCCAGTTTTACATGTAAAACCTATTTTAGGAGATAGATAGACATACCTTTCTTTGTCTGTGTTATCTCCATGCACATTTTTTTGACTTCTGTCATATTTGGGTTAGGAAGTACTGCAAATTTAAAAAAAAACAAAACAGATTTGACTTTTTTAATATTTCAGGTTAGGAAGTACTTCTGTTGTTACTAAATTTTGATAACAAAAGCAAAAAAAAATACTAACCACAGCAATAGATGGGATGCATAAAAATCAAGCTCTTAAAAAATTCATGACTAGGGTCACTGCATCCTCGTGATCCAGTGACCCTATTCACGTCATGTAAGCAGCGCCATTTATCGCGTAGCTCGCAAGTTAAACTCTTTTTGGCATTGTTGCCCGGTTCTGGTGTAAAACAGTTGTCAAAAATATATCAAGGGACTCTAGAGCCATTTTGTAAGATTTTACGTTAGGAAATACTTCAAATTTTAACAAAAATAAAACAGATTTGCCTTTTTAATATTTTAGCTTGGGAAGTACTTTAAATTTTGACAACAATATCAAAAAAGATTACTAGTCATAGCAATAGATGGGACGCGTAAAAGTCAAGCTCTTAAAAACAAAGTATAAAAGGCAAGTTCAAAGTGGGTAAAGTCAAAGATTTGTTTTTAAAATAATAAAAAGAGTTTACTTAGGTCCAACTCTGGCTTTTAACATAGTCCCGTCATTTCCGATCAGGGGACGATGTGAGCTGGAAAATTCTCCCCAATGGTAGACAGACATTATTTATTTATTTTATTTATTTATTACAAAAGGTTCTCCTAAATTCAAGACAATAAAACTAAAACTATTATTCATTAAACCAAAAAGAACAACGGAAAAAAACCTAGTATCTGCTGAAAAAATAACAATACTTATCAATTAATTTGCAAGAAAAACATGGATTGATTGGTTTTGAAATAAGTTAAGTGATAAAGCAAAACTATCAATATGTGAAAAATAATTATTATAATGTCTCTGCAATAAAGAAAATGGAAAGTTGTCGCCTAAATTTGTATTATATCTAGGGGGGTAAAATAATGTATGCGTCCGAGTCCTTACACTTACTCCAGATATTAAAAGATAACCTTCCCAATATCATAGGATAATCAATTCTATGATGCATTATGTAAAAATAATCCACTGGAGACGATTCTTCGCGAAGATAACTGCAACATTTTACAGTGATTTCGGCTTGTGTCACACGAAGCATTAATGAGATGACGATTATGTCTTAAATTTAGATGATAAATAAACTTAGTTTGGATTTTTTTAATACGATTGATATACTAATATTAGGGGTTTCATATTACACTAGCAAGAATTAAATAGTAGAATTAAAGACTTTGGATCTTGGAACTCTTTACTCACTCTTTAATATAAACCCTAAATTTTTATATGCTTTTTTCGCTACATTTTCTATATGGATCTTGAAACAAAGTTTAGAATCAATGGTCACACCAAGATCTCTAATAAATTCTACCTTTTTTATAGTTACTCCATTGAATGTGTATGTAAAATTAATTTCGTTTCTAAGCTTGGAGAACATTACATATATAATAGCACTTATCCACATTCAAAAAGAGTTGATTAAGTACACAATAATTATAAAAGCGATCCAAGTCTTCCTGGAACCTATATCAATCCTCGATGGATCTAACCACTGCATAAGTTAATAAATAAACGAGACTGAAAGAAAATTTATAAGCTTACCAAACCACACGGCACTCCATCATCACTCATCTTGGCGCTCCGTCTCCTGTGACACTTTCTGACGCTCAACTGCGGCATCAGCATGTAGACAAAATTGCCCAAAATGCCGTAGAACAAAAACACTTTGCTAAAAAAGTTTACTTTCTGTTCGACTTCGGCTACTTGGTCCCAGTTTCCGTATTTTTTAAAGTCGTTGATTCTGATCTAAAAAAAATAATATACGAGAATGGGATGAAAATTTTCCAACCTAACATAGGACGCAAAATATTTTGATACTAGTCTAAAATGATTATTCAAGTGAGGTTTATTCAAAACTCATCAAATAAAAACTTACATAAGGGTCTGTAATAAGGTTGACTTATGTCAGCCTGTTATCTCAATCACGTACTTACACAGGGTTTCTGGTAATTCGATACATTGTTTAGGGATATGATATGCAAAAACAGAAAAATTTTAATTTCTCAAAGAATATTATCTTTTGCATAATACATATTAGGGATAAATTTACTCCTACCAATTTGTTATTCTAAATTAATAACTGATTGTTTGACACGCTATAATTTACGCAAGTTAAGGTGTAATTGATTAGCTTAGCTACAAATCTAAAATACCTACGAGCAAGTTATTGATTTCTCCTCGATTGAAGATAAAACATACCACCAAATACATCATTCCAAAAATACAATTCAAGGCAATCATATCTTCCACTACAGCTGTAATGTTTGGAACTCCATCTAGAACAATACCGTACTAATTAAACCTGATACCTATTATGAAAATAAATGCAACAAGAGAACCTGAAAATTCCACCAAAGATCTATAAAAATATGCGGTGGTAAGGAGAGTGTTTTATTCCGCACTATTATGCCAGTTCGAAGTTTATGTTGCTACCGGGGTCTATGAATAAAATATCGAAAACTTTTTTATAAAACTCATGATACTGTGACGTTACACAAATTTTGAATACACTCCATTTTCAAAACCGCATTTTTTGAACAACATTGTGGTATTCGCAAAACGATTTTCTAAATTAGCTCCCCGGTCCTCCTTTTGCGACGTTGAAGTCGATCTTAACCTAATCTTGGTCAATTAATCGCAAACGTATCCTAACCCTAGACAATTAATTGCCTAGGTCCTGGGTTAGGTTAACACCGATTTAGATCATCCATAAACAGGATAAGAGAGTTAATTTAAGGAAAAATAAGATAGGTTAGGACCCCTTTTAACTTACTTCTACAACAAGAACAAAAAAAATCGTGTGGAAAGAAGAAACAGCAATAAATTTAACCTAATGTTAATTTTAAATTTTCAAATTATTCGTGTGCGCGAGTTGTTTCTTCAGCTAGTCGCAACCTGTCAGCGCTACCCTGGCAGCACTTTTTTAAAATTATCTAAATACCTATTTATTTTCTTTACCTTTTAACAACTTAGGCTTTACATACAGAAAGTTAGTGGAAGGAAGTACTTCTCTTTAAACTGTTCGTATAAAATGTTTTAATTTCGTATTTTTTATTTTATAGGGTGTTACAAATCCATCGTCGTAAATGATAAAAACAAAATCGTTCAAGATCATAAATAAAATGTTATTCGTTTTTAAATATATCTAATTTTTTAAGAAAAAAAATTATTTTTTTTAATAAAAAATTGGTTAAATTTTTAATGAATTATTAATATTATTATTAAATATTTTAACGGATGAGCTTTGAAATAAATTTGTATAAATAAATAGTCCAATAAGAAAAACGGAATTCTTAATAACCAGAGATTATACAAAAACGTCCTTCATCAAAACAAGACAAGAGCAAAATCGAAGTTCTGTATAACGTATTTTATCAAAACCGGACAAAATTATAAAAAAGGGTCGCCCAGCATGAGCAACTCTCTCATTTCTTTTCATGTATACTGGTCCCGTCTCTCTTCCTCTCATACAAATCAATCTCATGGGAATTTGGAGACAAATTTAAATCAGGAACAAATAATATTGTCGTTGTTGGACCCAAAAATACATTAAAAAAATTAAAATGTCTTTTTCCTTTAATTAGATCCCCTCTCTTTCTTTTGAGAGGTCGAAATCGGTGTTAACCGAACCGAACCTCTTGGTCAATTAATTGCAAATAAATCCTAACCTAGAGTCTGATCTTTTTTTAAGGATAGGCCTTGCTTAATGAAAATGCTGTATGTGCTATAGCAATCCTTTTGTAGATACGGCGTTTTCATTAGGCTTGGCAGTAAAGAGTGAGTGGCGCTTTAAATGTATAGCAATATCAGAACCGCTTTTTTTAATGTGAACGTCACAAGCTAGGCCCGACCCCTTTTTATGATTTTATCCTTTTTGATTTTGTCCGGTTTTGATAAAAGACGTTATACGATTTTGCTCTTATCTTGTTTTGACGAATGACATTTTTGATAATGTCCGGTTATTAATAATTCCCTTTTTAATATAGGACTGTTATGCCATTTTCCTTTATGAACTAGACGATGTTTATTTGTTCTTTATGATAAACTATGAGAGGCGGGTGTTATATAATACAAATACCAACAAAATGACATAACCTACCGTTAAGTTCACCAACAAAATCGGCCAGAATAGGAATAGTACAAGGCATTAAAGACAAGACTAGTACGGAATCCAACATAAACCGACCAACTGAGTACGGCTCTTCAGGATGGGTGGACCATAAAAGGCAAAATTTTATGACTGATATGTTAAAAGTCAAAAACTTTGTGTGTGCTGTCATATTGTTTTGTTTCTAAAAATATGTTATTTCTAAAAATAATCTAAGCACAGCCCCCTCAAATTAACAAGCCTGATCCTTCTATGAATTGCAACAGTGTTGAAAACTGACAGATCTAAAATTTCCATACAGTGGCAAAATTTCTGTTTGCCAAAAAATAAGAGGCTGACAACAAAATAAAAAGAAACGACAACCTTCGAATTATTTGAATTTAAGGGGGCTGTGGTTTAGATAATATTTTTGTTTCTTAAGACAAATTTTTGCGAGACGATCGTGGTTTAAATATGTGTTACTAAGAAAGATGAAACTTAACCATGGTTTGGTCAAAGCTGGCCAAAGTAAAAGTAAGCCAACCTATTTTGAGTTGGTTAACTTTTGCATAGGATTGTCAAAATAATGGTTTGGCTCATCTCTCTCAGTTACACATATTTAAAGCAAGAGACAAATATAAACCACACTTTGTTGTTCTTTGTCTGTTAAACCTCGTGTCCACTTGAAAGTAACTTGCAAAACTTTTTTACCAATAATTTCCTGACGCAGCTACACTGTAATTCAAGTTTTGGAATTATTTTAAAACCGGATCAAAAGCACAGAGTGCAAGCAAAGGAGGGGTACAGTCCCTGTATGTTGACATATTTGGATATATCCAAATATGTCAAGATACAGGGACTTAAGGAGGGGTTGCTATAAGACCCATCGGTATCCTCACAATGGCTAGTTTACTAACCTGACAATTTAAAATAATTTTACTTACTTTGCTCGGTTGCGCACTGTACAAGATAACTACATAAAGATGGCAAAAGCTACAAAAAGACATATTTTACGATTTTTATATAGTTATTTTGAATACAGGGTGTTAAATATTGAAAAAAGGTGAGTATAAAATTTTACCACATATTCCTGAGGCCAAAATAAGTCGAAATTGCTCCGTTACCAAGATACAGAATGGTAAATTAACGCGGCGATTTTTGGGATGCGAAAAACCGAACATTTCTAGTGTGGCCGATAGAGGGCGCTTCAAAATGGAGTTCTACTGAAGGTTTTAAATGATTCAAATGATTTATCAGTGGATGTTTTAAATTTTTACCTTCCTAGCCCGCGCAGCAATGACTAGAGAAGTTTTCGACAATTTTTTTTTTAAATAACACTAAAGATATATTATGAAATAAGTCTATTTCATATATCTTTGATAACACCGAAAATGCGTTATTTGGGTGTATTTTTACCTATCTCAGCATATTAACGTAGTGACGTCTGTCGTATGTGCGAGTGTATGTCCGTAACACGATAGCTCCTAAACCGCTAAACCGATGTGTTTATGAAATTTTTAAGTAAAATAGTGTACAATACTGTAAAGAGCTGATTAGATTTTGGTTAAAATCCATAAATGCTAATGACACTTTTCTAACAGTTTAAAAATTGAAAAGATGCTAACTTCTGAAGGAACACGGTTTTCTTAACAATGTTATTACTAAACATTTTTAGAGTATCCATTTCTGAGATATTTATAAAAACTGTTCTCATGGCCTTGTAGAGCGTGCAGTTCACTTGGAGTATGCTAATGGGCTAGGAAGGTATTAGATCCATCATGTTTTCTAAAGAAAAGCTTAAAGCTAAAAAGGTACTCTTGTAAAAACCCACTTAAAAAAAGCCGTTGATTTCGGTTTTTGGTGTTCGATACCCAACCCGAATATTGAAACTATTTTGAAAAAAAAAATTGTTACCTATAAGGATGAAATTCAGCGAATTAGTACTAAATCGACTTTTTTAAAGATGCTTTTAATTTAACATACAAATTTTTAATTTTTTTATTCTAAATAATTTGAATTATTTATTTTTGCTTCAAAATGTTTAAGAAACTATTTTCTTAACAAAAAAAGTGACAAAGTACACTGAGGAAAAAGTTAAGGGCATTTTAAACAACCACAAGTGCAGTAAAACGCGCCCTCTAACGACCACCATGAAAAGATATCCACATTCGGGTTTTGCATCGCAAAAGGCCCGCAATTTTTCTAGTCGTGCGTTAAGAAATGCTCATAAATTTTAAAAAAATTAATTTCTTTATTTTTCACCGTATATCCTGAAAACGAAGCAACTTCGGGCTACATATCGGCTTATTTTGACCACAAGAATAATCCGTTAGACTTTGTTCAAACCTTTTAGAGACATCCTGTAGAGCGCAACCGACTAACAAAACGATTTTCATAATAAGGTGCAAAATTTTCATAATCAGGCGCACAAATATATTAGCATAAACTATATTATACTCGTTTCTGATATTAGCTACCACATACAATAAAGTTGTCGTGTTTGTACACTGCACTGACCATGCCAAGGATGCCGATTGAAAGCCTTTTTTTAATTTGTAATCTAGGCAAATTTACTTGCACATCAATCTAATGCTGCCTTTACATTATTTGAGTATCAAACAAGTTTTCGTGGCTAACTGGGTAAAAGAGAAGTTTTAGTTTCTCTCATATTTTTCCGTGGTTAGCTCGAGAGCTTATCCTCACGGGAGTCCAAGATCTAATGGATACCTAATAAGGGTCGACAGTTAACTGTTTCGTCCTTATGGAACTCCTCAGAACACTGCTTGGTCAATGTGACACCCTTACAAAGTTAACCAGACCGTTTTGTCTCTCATCATACCATACGTCTGTAGTGAGAAACAAGCGTCATCGTCCTAGATACGAGAGACACTAGACAAGAGCAGGCAAGTAATAAACAGCTATATATATAGATATATATATAAATATATAATATATATGTAATATATATATATATATATATATATATATATATATATATATATCGATTGATTAAAAAGAAAAGAATCTATCCGTGACCCGACAGCACTTTTGTCATTCAGGACAGATCAATGCTTACTAGCGTTTTTACCCACTCTCAGAACGTGAGCGTCAATCAGCGGAATTTATATAATATAATTTTACAGTTAACTGTCAACCCTTATTACGTGTCCATTAGATTTTGGAACCCCGTGAGGATAAACTTGTTTGATTTTTAAATTTACGGGTACTAAAATTTACGTTTGTTGCTATTTATTTGGTTTAAAAATTCCGCTGATTGACGCTTACGTCTTGAAGGGTAAAAACGCGAATCAGCGTTGATCTGCTCAACAAGCTCCAAGCAATGGGATTGTCGCCGAAACTTTGCACTTGGTTTGAAAGTTACCTTAAGGATAGATCCATTTATGTTGCACTGGATGGTCGGAACTCCAACTCTTACCAAATAAATGCTGGTGTGCCACAGGGAACAATCCTTTCGCCAACACTTTTTCTGATTAACATAAATGACCTCATAGATAAAACAGTAAATCCACTTTCTTGCTTTGCAGATGATGGCAATGTAGTCTCCTCAGTCATACCACCCACATGTCTATCCGCACGTGAATTCCATCATCTTAGACTAACTCAAATATCGCAGATAAATAACGACCTGGAGATAATAGAGGACTGGGGCAACAAAAACCTTGTACAGTTCAACGCGCAGAAAACCCAAGCAGCCCTGTTTTCAAAAAAGACCAGCACCGGCGAGCCAAACGTCATGCTATCTGGAAGTGCTGTCACATTGCAGAGCCAGTTGAACATCTTAGGAGTCACTGCAGAGACCAACATGTCTTGGCACAGTCACGTGGTAGATATAGCTAAAAGGGCGACAAGACATCTGTATACACCAAGCCAACTGCTGACACTCTACAAAGCCCAGATTCGACCAACTATGGAGTACTGCTCACATATATGGAGTGCGGCACCCAAACATACCTTAATGCTTTTGAACACCGTGCAAAAACGAGCTATCAAGCTGATCAATGACCCCGCACTTACCCGTAGCTTGGATAGTCTCGAACATCGAAGAACTGTGGGCGATCTATCTCTCTTCTACAGGTATTATCACGGAAAATGCTCTGAAGAGTTGGCATGTATGATCCCCCCGGGAGTAGCACCTACTAGGCGAACATGTCAAACAGACAGTAACCATCAATTTACTGTCAAAATAGAGGCACCAAGAACCTCAGTATATCAGAATTCATATCTCTGGAGAACAGCATCGCTGTGGAATAAACTCCCTGCGACAGTTTTCCCTGCAGGTTACAACCTGAACCGTTTCAAAACCAACACACACCAACATTTCCGCGCACTGGCCGCTTCTCGAGCGTGATAGGGATCTCCTTACGAGTGCGCTTAACCATAAAAAAAAATCTGACCTGCAAGACAAAAGTGCTGTCGAAGGTCCCGGATAGATTCTTTTCTTTTCAATCGATTGTTTTATCGATCGGTATATATATATATATATAGCAGTATATTACTCACCAGCTCTTGTTCTAGTTTCTTTAGAATCTCTTGCATAAGTTTTCTCACTCTAGACGTATGATGAGAGAGAAAACGGTCTGATTAACTTCGCAAGGGTGTCACAATGACCAAGCAGTGTTCTGAGATCCCATAAGGACGAAACAGTTAACTGTCAACACTTATTAGGTGAATATTAGATCTTAGACCCACGTGAGGATAAGCTTTTGGGCTACCCACGGAAAAATATGAGAGAAAAACTTCTTTTGACCCAAATATACACGAAAACGCTTAATGTTTAAGTAGTATAAGCAGTTTACACTTGATAACGGTTAGAAATACTTACTAACCGAAACGTCGTGTTTTTAAAATAAATAAAGACAATGGAAGTCCGAAATTTTATTTCTAGTATAAGCTAGTTACTAAAGCAGTTACTTGTTCGGTATAGACAACATGTTCAGTGTAGACAACATATTAAGTAAATTATTTAGTAAAATACTACACGCCGATAAAGCGCGGACAAGTACGAGTAAAAATATTCTATATTATCTTAACTGAAAAGTTAACTACATATATTGTAAATCAAGTTGTCCTATACCTTACAATATAAATATAGTAACTTGCTTAAGCTAGAGACCCTGTATGTATGACATATTTTAATTAAAATTTAAATAACGTAAACGCAGCGTTACTCAAACCATCTGGACGCGTAAAAGAAAAAGTTTTGGGTCATTTAGTAAAGAATGTTTCTCTGTCAACTTGATAATGCAACAATTTTAATTTACACTCCCTGGCCTTTGTCTTAAAATATTCTTTAAGTTTTGTTATAAAGTTTGAAATTTGACAGACATGTGTGACACTTTTAAACGCCCATTAATTTAAACTAGTAATATTACCTAAATATAAACGGAACATTTGCCGCCGTGTAATTAGGCTATTTTAAGTCATATTAAAAACAAGCTAAAGTACACCTTTTTACACGCAAACGTTTTTTGGACCCATCAATTTTTGGATTTGTGTGATGTAATAATATTTTTTTAAAGCTAAGGGTCATTTCAGTATTCTTAAGCCAGAATTTTTTTTTATGTTTTAATAGCAAACTTCAAAAACAAATACAAAAGTACAAAAGAAAACTTAATAGTAATGCAAAAAACTTAAATAATAAAAGCAAAAACCAAAACTAACTTAAGAAAATATAAAAAGAAGTAATTTTAAACAAAACCTTACATTTAGCAGCAACACGTAAAAAAAGTGAAAAATCAAAGGGAAAATATAGCACGGAAGCAGAAGAAGAAGTCTTAAGAGGACTAAAAATTAAATTTTTCGAAAAAAGTCACTCTTTATAAAAAGATCCGCTTGTTATAAAAAGTATATTATCAAACTTTAAATTTAAAATTATTATATAGCGGGAGGCTCGAAACTCAAGAAATCCTGAAATACTATTTTACTATTTATAGTTCAAATTTGCCAAAATAAATAAGGGAAGTTTAGTATTAGTATTATTTCAAGTTTTTTTTTGTTTTTTCATGCCCTGTATAATATTTTCACATGTAAAACAAGCAGAACTTTTTGGAAGAAATTACTTTTTCTCACAAAAAGAAAAATTTTGTTCATTTGTCTTAGGACCTATCCATGGACATTTGAAACTTTTAGTTCAATATTAAACAATTTCCATGCTACTTTTATTATGAGAACCTAAGAAACCAAAAGTCAAAAGTATCAATTTGAAACTTTTTTTTATAATACTTATAATTACACAGGGTATTTTCTAAATAAGTGCAAAACATTTAAGGAAGTATTGCTTGGTTTAAGATGAGGCATTTTTGTCAAATACATGATCACGCCTTAAACCAAAAAATGTTTAAAATTTTCGGTTATTATAAAAAAATCGAAAGAATAAATAAGTTTCTTTATTAAATGGGTATTTAAATACGTGTGAAAAATTGTCATTGAAAGAGGAAAAGGCAAGAAACTATTGATTTAGATATGAATTTCTTAACTTTTGCTTACTGATAACCCATATCTCCGCTATAGCGTTTTTCCAAAGTGTACAGTAAATTTAGTTGAAATATTCTAATAGATTTAATAGTTCAAATATAAAAACGTCCCTGAACCATAACATCGCAAGTCCAAGGGACATTATTTTTACAGAAATAATACTTTCTTAATTTAGGAAACCTTCTGTATAGTCAAATGAAGTCGAATGAGGCAATTTAAAGGTCATAAAAATGTATTTATGTTTCCAAAAACATAAAAAAAAGTTTTATATTCAATTTGCCTCTTGCTTAAGTATAAAATTTCATATAATTGAAAATGATGGTATTTTGGTCCGCTATATTAAAATATCATCATAAAAAATTATTCTAACAATTTAGTTATCCCCTTCTTAACTCCTGTCTTAGGGGGTCAAACTTAACTTTTTAATAAAACTAAAATTTTATTATAGGGTATTAACTAATGCTCTTCCAATCCAACCAAGACTGTACAAACTATTTGCATTTCCTCCTGGGAGGAGCAAATAACTACGATCAAACTTCTATACGAATTTGAATTTTACCGCCAGGGGAATGATAGGGAGGGGCAAATTGAATAATTTAAACTATTTTTTGTGAAATCAGGTATTAGCGCCTCCAAATATGCAGGATAATAATGGGGCTCTGTTATTCTTAAAATAAAAAGGTAATTAAAGTGCGACAAAAATAGGAAATAAAAATAAACATAAAACATGCTTATTAAGTAATTTAGCTGTAACAAGTTGTAAACGGTTTATAACAAATAATATAAAAACGGTAAAAAAAAACAAAAACCCTGTTTTTAAGACAGTAAAAATATATCATCATTGTCTCTGAATAAATAGTAATCCAACATTATTACCCAGTAGAAGTTCATATCTACGACCGGTAAAATGACATAACACATAAACAATTATCGTTAGAGTAAAAAAAACAAAGATATAAATAGGTTTATAGGTCTTTTGAACTTTGAAATGTCAAAAACAATGGTGTTGGCAAAATGTAAGGTTTTAAATGTCTAGATTATTATTATTATTTGTACAAGTAACTAAAAAAAAGAACAAAAATAGGCAAACAGTCAAAAGATTAAACCGAAAACAGGTGTGCTTATTAACTAATTATGGCAAACAACTTGTAAAAGAATCGTAGCAACTAATTAACAAAATGGTTTGTAAAAAAAAACACAAACCCTGTTTTAAACACAGCCTTTTAAAAATATCTTACCTTAAAGATGCAATTCCTTATTACCCCTGAGCAAATAGTCGTCCAACGTTACCCAATAGAGGCTCATATCTGCGCAGGGTTTTGCAGTTTGAAGGTTTTCACCGATTTTAAAACATTCTTCCAGAATTTCCTTTTGCAAAAATTGAAAGACATCGCGGTTGAAATCTAAAATTATAATTCTTTCATGGATCGACAAAACACCGACTCGTTCAAATTTATTAATTTTCGAGTTTTTTACAGTTCTTATTGCGCTCCAATTTATTTATTGACCATTTTACGTTTTGACAAAGATATTCTTGTGGGTCTTGTTTTGATCTTTTTTAGTTTTGTCTTGCTAGCATCAAAGTATTTAAAGCAGTTTTATAGTGGCTTGCAAAGCAAAATTAATACGTTTTAGTTCTTTGTATTTAAAATTAACGGTACAGTGTGATTGTTTATAACCTGGTACCCCCTTTATTTTTTATACTGTTAAATATAAAACTTTCAAATAAAAAGCAGTCGATAGAGAAAAATTTTTACGTTGTTCTTAACGAATACTGTCAGATTTGACAGTTGTACTTTTCAAGCTATGTCAATTTTATATGTTTTTTTTTTTAAAGGAAACACCCTATTTTTTACTTTTTTAATAAAATATCTATTAAAATATGCTCCTTAATGACTATTTGGTTTTGGTTTATTAGTTTTTAAGATATTCTTTGAGAAATATTTATACAGGGTGTTCAAACTAAAAGGTAACAGACGTGTTTCTTGGTATTTTTTGTCTGAATTTGGAGAAACGCTCGGACACGTCGATTTTGTTTGCGAGGGGGACACCTTTTGGCTATCTTGAAATTTTTGTAGCACTCACCATCTTCGAGGGGTATACTTTACCCCTATATTTTGAATAGGGAAGGTGGGTCTAGTGATACCTTATTTTGAAGCTCTCTTGAATATCTTTACAACCGTGTAAAAATTTCGAAAATCCATTGATTAGTTTTTGAGATATTTGCTTTCACATTTTCAAATTTAACATGGAATGATAAAATAAAAATTAAATCTGAAAAATAATAAAATTCTAATTAAATTTTTATTTTATCAGTCCATGTTAAAGTTTGAAGGCAATTATCTCAAAAACTAATGGATAGATTTTTGAAATTTTTACATGGTTGTAAGGACATTTAAAAGGCCTTCAAAAGAAGGTATCACTAGACCCACTTTCCCTATTCAAAATATAGGGGTAAAGTATACCCCTCGAAGATGGTGCGCGCTACAAAAATTTCAAGATAGCCAAAAGGTGTCCCCCTCGCAAACAAACAAAATCGACGTGTCCGAGCGTTTCTCCAAATTCACACAAAAAATACCAAAAAACACGTCTGTTACCTTTTAGTTGGAACACCCTGTATATATATAAGGATTTATATATATATATATATATATATATAAATATATATATATATCTATATATATATATATATATATATATATATATATATATAATATAAAACGTGAGATTCTATCATTGTACATTAAAAATAACCAAAATGCCAGTCAAACTCAGCGAGAATATAGAATATTGTTTCCAAACTTAAATTGCCCAAGCAGGACCACAATAAAAAAGTTTATAATCTTTGTCAAGAAACTTCAAGCGTTAAAAGAAGACAAAGAACTCCACAAATCGATGAAAGTTCAGTTTTAAATGTCCTTTTACAAGTTAAAGAAAATAATAAATAGTCAATTAGAAACATTTCGAAGACGCTGCAACAACAACTACTAGAGGGTCCAAAATCATTTTTCAAAGTCAGAAGAGTTCTAAAAAAACATAACTTAAAACATTATAAGCTGAGGGTCAGGCAGACACTAACACCCATTCAAAAAGTCGAAAGGGTTGCTTTTAGCAGAAGAAAACGCGGATTTTATTTCTAATATTCTCTGTAGTGAAGAATCTACGTTTTCTACAAACGGGATTCCAAATCGCCAAAATCACCGCTGTTGGTCTCAAGGACCTCCTGAAGATTTTGATCATGAAGTGAGGAATCAAGGCCGACAATCAGTGAATATATGTGCGGTATGCTGGGCAACAAAATCATTGGCCCTTTTTTTCCTAATCATCCATTAAGGACAAGAATATTTGAATGTTTTATAGTATTCAGTGGACACTCTTGAGGATGTTCCACTTATTAATTATAATAGAATAATATTTCAACAAGACAGAGCAGGTCCTCATAATGTAGCACCAGTTCGTCAATTTTTTTTTAATCACTTTCGAGAGTGGATTGGCAGAAATGGTCTAATTAGATGGCCAGCAAATACCTTTGATTTAACGCCACTCGACACTTGGCTGTGAAACTACTTAAAAGACAGGGTTTATTTGCAGAGAGCTTATCGCGATATAGTGACCCAGGATATTTTTAATTTAACCAAACATCTGGCAAAGTCAAACTGTCAAACTGAAAAGTGAAATGTATTTTGCTACTACAGTTATAATTTAAAAAATTTACTAACTAAATATCTCAAAAACCTCTGGAACAAAATCAAAACTAAATAATTATTTAAGAGCATACATTTTAATAAAAAATAGGGTGTTTCCTTTAAAAAAATACATAAAATTAACATAGCTTGAAATGTAGAACTGTCAAATCTGACAGTAGTGGTTAAAAACAACGTAAAAAATTTCCTCTAACGACTGCTTTTTATTTTAAAGTTCTATATTCAATAGTAAAAAAATAAAGGGGGTGTCAGGTTATAAAAAATCACACTGTACAGAAGGTACAAGGTAAAAAGTGAAAAAAATTTAATTAACAAAAATGTGCGAAGAATGGTAGTTCACGGTATACCGGGATATTTCTTAAGTAACAGAAAAAGAAAGATGGAAAAGTTGCAGTGTGTACGTAATAAAAATCAAAAAGGAAATTCGTACTTAACCCACGAGTTTTGTATGCTTGACTTTCATGCGCTAGAGAGAGAGAGGAAGTAGAGGGATTTGTTTCTGGTTAGTTTTCTAACATACTTCAGACAGGTAGCATTCCCAGATAAACGTTTCTGTGTGTTTCACGTCATCAGTGGAAAACAGCATACCATAAGTAGGCCCACCTGTAACCAGACCCAAATTCCTATACGTGGTTTTCCTATGTACTTCCGGTTCTAGTTGTTTATCCAAGTTTTCCAAAATCCCTCCATAAATTTCCGAATTTGATAAAGCTTAAATTTTGGCAAAACTAGATGCCGGTTGGGCGGTGCGTCGAGTAGCCGCTCACTATGGCCAAAACACGGTTGTGTGAATCAAAAGAAAATATGAAGAAGAAGGAAATGTTCGGCGAAAGCAAGGTACTGGCCTAACCAAAATCAGCACGCCCCAAGAAGATCATCTACTAATAGAATTTTTAGAAGATAATCCTGTTTCCAACGCCTGTAAAGGTGTTCCAGATTAACGTGTGGTGTTCACCGATGAAAATATATTTCACACAGTGATCGAAAACAAATTTGAGTTTATCGGCCACCAAGAACGCGGTATCAATAAAAATATATTTCGGAAAACAAAGCCAGAAGATTTTCTGTAAATGTTTGGGGTGGATTTCGACAAGAGGACCAGACCAGAATCCTTGGTATGTTTAATGCTCAGGCTTATGTTACCATCATGAGAGATGTCATGCTTCCTCAAGTCAGGATTCTTTACCCAGATGGTTTTGTATACCAGCAACACAACTGCCCTGGCCACACAGGCCAAATATCACGACAGTGGTTTCAAGAGAACAATGTCGAGGTTTTGCCATGGCCAGCCAAAACTTCCGATGCCAATCTAATCGAAAATGTGTGGGGACTTCTTCCAAGAAAATTAACAAAAATTAATATCAGTCCTAAAAACTTGAACCACCTTATGGAATTTGTTATACAAGCATATGAAGACTTCATTCAGGCAAACCCAAATTTAGCAAATTAAATGCCTAGGAGACTAGCAAGTATTATCCAGGCCGATGGTGCACTGACACGTTATTAAATATTGCTTTTTTTTCTATATTTCTTTAATTTGTTAATAATATGATAGGAGCGCATTGATTTTGGTCAAGTCGGTGCCTTGTTTTCGTCAAACATTTCCCTCTTCTTCATATTGCCACGGTTCAGGGGGCCGTAAGGGTGCTTTTTGGGTAGGAAGCGGTGTGTCACCGAACCCCAAACAACGAAGCTCCCTTAGGTTGAACCTAATTGTACCGCACTGTCGAATCAAGATAACAAGGTTAACCCGATTCGACCGTATCGATAACGATAAGGGCAATGTTAGCCTTGGCGTCCGCCGGGAAATTACGTGGCGGATGGATCAAGACCAAGGCTAAAAATCAACACAGTTTTAGAGGGCTACAACTTGTTTATTGAGAGTGAAATGGAAACTTTGAGAGGAGGTTGGTTCACCCACTTACCCTTTTTTCAGTCGACAGTGCTATAAGCACTTTGTAGAATAGGTTTGTCTTCTCTCTGCCACAAAAGCTGTGGTCGCTACACACCCGTGACACTCATTTGTCGATCGACTTGCTACTCCAAATTCAGACTAACCCAACAAAACCTTCTTGGGTCTACTTATCACTTCGCCCTAGGCCACGATAAATACGTGCGTGCCCATATTCCAAATATTCGTTGTTTGAATAGGCATCACGTATTTATCTAGACGCATCTAGGGTTACTCCAGTGACTTATTCCTAAGGTTACCAATTAATATTTATTATTCCTTACAATATTTTATTTTGATGTACACAATCGTCGACGTTTCATCCATAGTCGGCTACATGGCGCACCAACCCCCATTTTTTTTTGTTGTTGTATTAAAAGATAGAAATATGTTTTTAAAAGTTATTTTACCAAATTTTTTATTAGTACCTAACATTAAATAGTAGCCTTATAGAACCGTTAGACACTAAGATAACTATAGAAGAAGTCTCCTTATTAGATTATTTATTTGTCAAAAAAATTAAAATTTTTTGCAAAAATCAGTTACAGTAAGCTTTGCAAACAGCAAAATTTCAAAAACTCATATCTGCGGCTAACTTCTGCTGTATGGATTTTACGTGGCGTATTCTGTACCTAATTAATTGGCGTTACGAGGACCATTTCGTCACCTTTCTCAAGAAGGGACCTAACTAACAAAACTACGAAAATTGAGATATTTTGCCTTCTAACTGTTCTCATGCACCTCCTTGGTCTCACAAAGTGTCATATCTTCATTACAAATAGTTTACCTTTGATTAATAAAATCACTTTTGGTCTAACTGCAGAAACATACCTACAACTCATTCGTTTTTTAGCTCTCCTGACAAATTTACCTAATTGTTAGTTAGGTCCCTTCGTGACAAAGGCGACGATTTGCACCACAGTGTGCCGGTCTGAGGTTAATTTTTTTTATTCCACGAATTTACCTTCGGTAATAGAAGTCGTAGATTTCAAAAACGAAAGTTTGCCCATCAATTCTTCAATTTGACCCTGCGACATATTATCACGTGCCATGGGCCAGCATTCTCTGCAGGCTCTGCACTCGCATTGGAAATTATAGATAATTCTTTGGTACTCTTGTCGGAAATCGGTGTGCCATGCGAACGGGACCATTTTATTATAGTTGACGAAGCATTGCTCTCCATTTTTAATTTTACGCGTAGCCCTGGAAACAAAGAGGTTTTACCGATACGACCAACCAATAACACGAGTTTGACGAGGACACACGATTGTAATAGCCCGTTTACGCTCCCGGAATAATAATGAAGCTTCAGATGTATATCAAAGAGAACGCGCAAAAATTTTAAAATTGCTCTAGATTTTATAAAATCCTCAAAATTACAAAAAAATAAAATTCTAAAACATATTTTTAAAATTCTCAAAAACGTCAAAGTTTTATAAAATATAAGAATAAACGAGCCTGTTTGAAGGGCCAAGCTTGATTTTGTCCGCCATCTTGGATTTCGAGATGGCGGCAAATTTTATTAGTCATCTTTAAAGAGGAATAAATTCTTAGCATGATATTTAATTGAAATGGGTTAAGTGAAAATTAATTTATAAAAAAATAAATGTAAAACAACGGCGGAAACAAAAATTCATTTTTCAAGAACCACTTAACCGATTGTGATGATTCGTAACTAGTGGTCCGTGGCGGAAATAGAGCTATACTACAAATAAAAAAAACATCCGAAAAGTGAATATTTCTTTATTGAAGGGTCGTGTTTGAATCTGTCCGATTACAAGATGGCGGCAAATTTCAATAGTGATCTTTAAAGAAAATAGTAGTAGCACGGATCACCAAATCTCTCTGTTTTCTGTCTCTGCATTATGACAGCCCATTTAAGCAAGGGAAGCTCTTCGTTGCTCTGTTGCCTCATCCTTGTGGAGACCTTTTCCACAGGCTGGTCAAGAACATGCTTAGCAGGTAAAGGGTCGTTATTACCTCCTATACGAGGCATGTCCTTCCTTAACCGGTTTTGTCAAGTTACAAATTTAAAAAGCATAAGAAATTCGTATAGGCTGTAAAACAATGGTGGAAACAAAAATTTATTTTTCGGGAACCACTAAACCGATTGTAACGGTAACTAGATATGCGCAGCTGAAATAGAGCTTTTTTACAAAAACAAAAAAATTATTGAAAAGTAAATATTCATGCTCAAAAGGATAATCAATTTATTCCATTAAAATCCAGATCAAAATATAACAAAACGAAAAACATCTGCTTGGTGTGGTCGAGCTAAAAAAAATATTTTAATTCTAAATGCATATTACATCTTTTTATTTGAATTTTTGTGGCAATTGTTGTCACCGCCGATAGGATGAAGTCACAATCAAACCACTATCATAGAATCCGGCGGCACCTAAGCTCCTCTCTAATAAAAAATAAAAAGTTTCTGGCTCTGACAAAGAAGGGTTTTTTTTGGTAAATTTTAATGGAAGATTTTTTAGATTTACCTGACAACAATCTTCTTCCCATAAAACGAATATCCACAGTTGTTTAGGCAAGAATGGTTGAATTGGGAATAAAAAGAGTAAAGCCCTCTGCCGATCCATGTGTAAGTCGAATCTTCTTTGTTATAATTGACCATTCTTACCAAAGCATGTCTTTCAGAACAAACCTAAGACAAAATGCTTTCTTAAATTTAAAAAGGTTATTTTTAAAAAAATTAAATTTCAGTAACCAGTACTCTAAGTAGATTGTAGGGTAGGATTCTTAGAGATTTAATAGAGAATAATTTTCATGAACAAGAAGAAGAGCAAAGTGGGTTTCGCGCAGGCAGATCTTGTAGTAATAATATTTTTGGCCTTAAATAAGTAATTGAGAAAAGAAGTGCTAGAAATATAGAGACTCATGTTACCTTTGTGGACTTTGAAAAAGCATATCCATTAGAAAAATTATGAACAGTGTAAGAGCAAACTAATATCAATCATACATCCATAAAAGCGATAAAAGAACTTCACAAAGGGTCAAAATCTAAAATTGAAATTGAAAATCGATTTTCAAAATAATTCCTGGTAACGAAAGGCTTAAGACAGGGATGTTGTATCTCTCCAACTCTTTCAAATATATATCGCAGTGGCTCTAAAAAACTGGACACGTAAAGTACATGGTATTGGAATACAACAACAACGACCGATTTACCATATACATACTACAGTTTACAGACGGCCAAGTAATTGTAGCTATGATATGATTAAGAAGACATGGAGTATATTATGATATGAAAGTTAACGGAAGAATACCAAAAGAGGGGTGAACGTGGAAATGACACAGCACTTATTTATTGGAAACGAATCAAGTGAGTGAGAAGTAGATAATGGAAAAACAATCTCTCCATGCAATAAAAATATATACATGGGTGTCACATTTGATAAGACGAACAGACTGTAAATAACTGGAAAAAAGAATAGTAAAATCAAAAAAGGTTATTGGATGTCATAACAGTATTTTATGGAGCAGAGAGATAAAAATAAATGTAAAATTTAACATGTATGAAACAATGGTGAACAGCATGCTATTGTATAGAATAGAGACTTGTCGCGTAACAGAAAAATACAAAACAAAAATGGAAAGCCGCGAAATAGATGAAATAAAAAGATTAATGAGAATATCTAGAACAGATCATATTATAAGAAATAAGACCATAAAAAAAGAATGGGAATCGAGGGAAGCATAACGAATGACATCATACACATGACAATTGATATGGTACGGTCATGTACAACGGATGAACGACGAAAGATTACCACAGCAGGTCCTAGAATGGCAACCAATAGGACGCAGAAAAAGAGGGCGTCCTGAACTCAAATGGCAACAATCAATTCAAAGATCAATGAGTCAAAAAAACCTGACTGTAGATGTTTGTCAGGATCGAAGGAGGTGGAGAATAGGCGTCGGACTAGGTAGAAAAAGGCTTTAAACCGACATAGTAGTAGTAGTAGTATTTAAAAATACTTACGGCAGGTAGAACTAGAAATTAATTTTAACCCATAATAAAGTAAAGAAAAAACATGTTATTCACGAATGAATCCACGATAAAAACCGATAATTATCCGCTTTTAGCAACAAAAAGTAAACTATATAAAAAAATAATTGATTTTTATTTACACTCAGGTTGCTGTAACAGTTTCTGTCTCTACAATAAATTAAAATAAAAGATGATTTGACAATTGAGGAGCAGAAGTAACAAAGGGCCTAGGTGCCAAAACTGTTAAATGGAGATATTTAAAAAATTGATGACGAAAATCACCGATCACTTGCCGGAAGTGCCGTTTAATTGCCCGATTGCTTACGAAATTAGTAGTCCTGCGACTTTGCACGTTTGATAGGATATAGCCGATGGCCCATAGAACCTTTCTATTTTAAAATCTCGTTTTTAGGAAAAGTGGCACTGCCTGTTACTTCTGCTTCTCAATTGATCAATCTTTTGAGAGTTTATAGCAAACACTTTGAAGCGGCGAGATAAAATTTGGCACGATTATTAAAAACTGAGAAAAAACGGCTGCTGATATAACAAATATCGAAATCTTGTAGAAAATGGGCAAAAACGTTAAAAACAATTTTTTTATGTACATCCGTCCTGCAAAAATGTTTAACTAAGTTTGCTCAGAAAGCCTATTGTTTTTAAACTAGATCCGAAAAGAAAGAAAAGTTCCCCATTTTAAGGCTTTTATGAACTCCTCCAAGGTTTCATTTATATTATAGTTGTATTTTGCTTTTGAATAATTTGATTAAAATAATATTTTTCTACTATTTTTCTTTAAAAACCTTTTCAAATACACTATTTAATGTAAATCTTACCAGAATATTATGACGCATGGTGCTTTCCAAAAACTTTAGTGCTTCCTTCTTTGGCAAATTGATTTCCTTCAAAAAACCGGTTTTATTTATCAGAAGTTTGCTCACTCTGTCGATCATTGCGAGTGTATCTGCTATTTCAGCAGGTGTGCTATGTGGATCGGTAACTTTCATGTTCTTAAACTTGTTGTATGCATCGGAAAAATTTTTGCCGCTATTTTCGGATCTACAAAAACAATTTTCTTTTTTAATTTGGAAAAATCCACTAATAATATTTCTTGTCACATCTAGATGCCCTCCATACATTTTGATAGTTGTTTAACAAAATAGGTGGGCAACTTTCTTTGACAGTTGATGGGATTTTTCTTTATAAATAAAAAACAATTGGCATCTGCAGGTTCGGGAAAGATTCATAAATTACGTAACGCAGAAGTTCGGGATTTTTAATGCATTTTCAAAAAAAAATACATTAAAAAAACATTGAGTGTAACGTAAGGCTAAGAGAAGGTCACTCCATAAAAAATCCAAGTGCAATATTTCACAAACCAAAAACTACAGATGAAATTAACTTTGACAGGTCGATTGTTTATGAAAAAAAAAATAGGTAAGGTAAATGGTTCTATTTTGAAACATCAGTAGTACTGTACCAAATCTTGAGTTTTACCAAACTAATATAAAAACGTGGGCGCTTTAAAAATATTTATTTTTGTATACTTAAAACACATTGTTCTAGAAAAAGCATTCTTATTTGAGTATGCAGTCGTTAAACTTGCAGGTTCCTATCCGCTACAAAGCCAGGTTTGCGTTCGTATTATTTTCTAGTTTTTGGTACAGGCAAAGAATAATACCGGTTGACTCTTTTTATATTTTTAATTTTAAGTTTGGTTTTTAGCTTATATTATTACGCAGCATTAGACTAACTCTTTGATACCCGGAAAAAACATACACTGTTAAAAAACCCAATCAAACGCCTCGGAAAGAAATGAAAAACCTAAGACGAACCAAGCAAAGAAACAGGAATATGATTTTTGGTACATGGAACGTACAAGGAATGAGTCGAAAAGTGAATGAAATAGTACATGAGTGCAGCAGAATGAAGGTTGACCTTGCTGTACTAACAGAAACGAAGAAGAAAGGAAAAGGATCCGAAAACCTAGGACAGTATGACCATTTCTATAGCGGAGTGGCAAACGAAAAACATGCTCAACAAGGAGTATCTATTTTGGTCAAAAAAAGATTTAGAAAATTTATCACCAACTGGGAAGCAGTAAATGAACGGCTAATAAGAATGAATATAACAATAAAAGGAATGAGACTTACGATTTTTGGAATCTATGCGTATAATGACGATGCAAATGTAGCCGTGAAAGACAATTTTTTTGAAGAAATCCACAATGAAATATCAGCAGTAAGTACATCTAGAGAAATTGTAATATTGGAATATTTAAATAGTAGAACAGGTAACAGAGTAAATGATCTGACAGGTGGCCAATATTGAGAAGATGTTGTTAATGACAATGGAAACTGGCTTATCACAGTATGTGAGTAATTAGACCTAAAAATCCAAAACGGTTTTTTCCAACATAAGAAAATACACAAATATACCTGGACCAAACCCTCACAAAACCTGAAATTCGTCATTGATTATCTTATCACTAAACAAAAGACAAAACTAAAAATTCAAGATGTCAGAACAAAGCGTGGAGCAACATGCGGAAGTGATCACTATTTTCTGGAGACCAAAATTCTCTTTCCTTATCAAGGCCGAAGCCTCCATCAACAAAATCTACTAAGCCTAGAACATGACAGTGCAAAAAACTTATACAAAAAGAGACTGAACGAAAAACTTAATTCAAGTTCAGGTGAAACCCCAGATGAGGAATACGAATGTATCACATTAAGCATCCATCAAGCTGCAAAAAAAGCACTAGGATTAGTGGAAGAAACTCCTAAAAGAACAAAACCATACTGGTGGGATGCTGAGATTGAAAGTGAAATAGAGGAAAAAAGGAAATTATATCACACATACTTATCCCAAAAGACAGATAGAAGCAGAGAAGAAGACAAAATCGCGCAATCAAAGGTGAGAAAAATGATCAGTGATAAGAAAAATCAATCATGGATACAAAAGTGCCAGAAAATAGATTCTTACTTAGGAGGTAGGAGAAGTACCGAAAGCTGGAAAACTATAAGATCGATCAAAAAAGAAACATGCAGAGATATTATTTCACCAATACCAGACAAAGAATGGGATGAGCATTTTAAAAAACTTTTAACTGAAGATAGAGCAGAATTCAAGGAAGACGAGAGACAATATCATTAGAACGATGGGATCTCCAGTACCCCTCACAATATCTGAGGTCAAAAACGTGTGCAAAACCTTAAAAAGCGGTAAATCTGCCGGACCCGGAAATATTCCAGCTGAACTTATTAAATATGGCACTGAAGAACTGTTTTGGAGATTACGGAATCTTTTCCAAAGATATTTAAATGGAGCTGTAGTACAAACTGAGTGAAAAACGTCATATATATCCACAATACACAAAAAAGGAAGGAAAGATATATGTGACAATTATAGAGGTATATCTGTAACTAGTACGCTAAGCAGAATATATGGCAAAATAATAAGAAATAAAGTGGAGAGCGAATATAAAGATATGGAGGCAGAAGAACAAGCTGGTTTCAGGGCGGGTAGATCGACTTCAGATCATCTCTTTTGTATAACCCAAGTTATTGAAAAGAAAATGGCATACGGACATGAGCTGCATCTGCTTTACGTAGATTTGCAGAAGGCATATGATAGTATACCACTAAATCTACTTTGGAAAGCGTTGGAAAAGACAAACATAAGCGTACAACTAATTAAGGCCATCAAAGAGTTATACCGCAATAGTAAGGCAAAAGTTAAAATAAAAGCAAAACTAACCAAAGGCTTACAAATTGTGAAAGGCTTTCGCGGCCATCGTCCAATGGTGGGTGTGCTTTCGGGCTGTTCGGCCGTCGTCGTTGGAAATTCGTTCCCGACGTTTCGCCATCTCGAGTGGATGGCATCTTCAGGAGATGTTGACTGTTTGTCGGCTTCTCGAAGACTGGTCCTCCACTGGACTCCAGTCTTCGAGAAGCCGACAAACAGTCAACATCTCCTGAAGATGCCATCCACTCGAGATGGCGAAACGTCGAGAACGAATTTCCAACGACGACGGCCGAACAGCCCGAAAGCACACCCACCATTAACCAAAGGCTTTCAAGTAAATAAAGGTCTTAAACAAGGTTGCTGTATCTCGCCTACGCTCTTCAAGATATATTTGGAACAGGTCCTTAAAGTCTGGAAGAGAAAATGCCTTTTATGTTTCGCCGATGATCAGATAGTGGTGGCTCAGGATTATGACGACCTCGAATATATGACACGAAAACTAATAGAAGAGTACAATAAGTGGGGACTAGAGGTTAATATCAATAAGACAGAGTATATGTGTATTGGTGGAACGAAACAGGATCTAATCTTAAATACTGGGCAGCGAATTCAGTCCTGTGATGAGTATAAATACTTGGGCCTAAAAATTACAGCTGACGGAACACTAGACAAAGCTATAAAAGATAGAAACGTACAAGGAAGAAAAGCAATAACTTTATTAAATGGAATAATTTGGGACCAAAGTATATCAAAACATAACAAAAAGCTTATATATAACACCATTGTAAAAAGTATTATTACATACGGCTCAGAAGTATGGCCAATCAAAGATAGAACAGAAAAAATGCTTTCCGCTACGGAGATGGACTATTGGAGAAGAGCAGCAGGGAAATCAAAAAGAGAAAGAGTTACCAATCAAAGAATAAGAGAAATTATGACAGTGGGTGAACGTACTCTAGCGGATGATATAAGAACAAAACAACTGGTGTGGTACGGACATGTACAAAGAATGGATGATGGAAGACTACCTAAACAAATATTACAATGGAAACCAACTGGCCGAAGAAAACGAGGAAGGCCGAGGAGAAGCTGGAGAGAAGGAATAGATAGTGAAATAAGAATAAGAGGCCTAGATGATGAATTATGGGCAAACAGAAACGAGTGGAGATTGAGTATCGGAAGACGTAGAACGTTGTGAAACCGATAAATATATATATATATATATATATATATATATATATTGCGCAGCTTTGTTACGCATTATACGATGAGGGCAATTTAACCTTAAACAATCCCAAGTACTAAGTTTGACACAAATTGGCTTATAAATAGGATAGTCTATAGGATAGAAATTTTGGGTCCGCCATGCTAGTTTTTTTTGGGAGTTAAAAATAATAATAAGCGACGTTAAACGCCGCGCCGCAGAGTTTCAGATTTAATACATATAGGTATATAAATGTAAAAGTTCTCCATTTTGGATCCGCCATGATATTTTTTTTTCAGGTTTAAGTCAGAAATCTTTTATCGGCTTTATGCACCCCAAAGTTTCAATTTTGATACATATCGCTTCATAAATAAAAAACTCTGACCTTTTGGATCTGCCATTTTATTCTATTTTTTTTTAGTTTGAGTTCATAATTATAATCAACGATTTTAGGCACGCCAAAGTTCTACATTTGATACATATAAGTTTTTTTTAAGTTAAGTCAAAAATCATATTTAGCGACGATTAACAATCCAAAATTCTAAATTGCAAACTTAACGGTTCATAAATAGGAAATTTTCGCCGATTTGAATCCGCCATTTGATCGATAATTACCTTTTTCTCATTTCAAAACAAAATATTGTTACAAAACCTATTTTTCTAATTTTGGTAAAAAATCAGGTTCGGGACCCCACTGTGCAGCGCTATGAACTGGACAGCAATAAAAAATCAGCTGTGCTTTAAAAAGAGATGCAAATGAGTATGTTCCAAAACTACAATTCATGTCGGGGCACAAATTTAAAGCTACGTCACGAGTCAGAGCCTTATTGGATTACTGGATACAAAAACCGACCAACGAAATTATTCATATTATTTTGACATTTAACAATCAAACACTTTAGTGGTCAGTGCCGTTATCAATGTTTATCAATCTTTTTTTATACATTTAAATATAAAAAAACCGCGAAAAAAGTAAAGCGACGATTTTTATCATACAACGCGAATTTTTAATGAGGTTATGTATAAACTTCAGAAGAGGTGAGCTCCCATTAGCTGGCCATACACACAGAGGTTGATCCGTCGGTTTGGAACGGCACAGATAAGTCTGACCGTTTAGTCCACCACGGTTTAAAACTGCTGCAGTCCACTAACACAAAAAAAAATCTTTCGAATCGATCCTTCATATCGGTCTGTGGCGGACATAACCGCGCGTTAGTGGGCGAAAACTCAAGATTTATCTGCCGGTTAAACCAAAACTGTGGAATTTCGTCAAGTCAAAGTTTTATGCGGCACGGTATTTTAAGCATAGTGTATGTAAAATGTTTCGTGCTAAAAAGAAGTAGGCTCTGTGTATGAGAATGATTATTAATATGGAAATCATGCAGTGTTGTAAAAAAGAGACATTGCAAGTGGGTTAAAAGTTATTTGCTTAAGAGGAAACTATTTAGCCATAACCTTCTATTAAAAGAGTTAAGAGAAAATGATCCAAACGATTTTAAAAATTATTTAAGAGTGGATATTAACACGTATGACCTTTTATTAAATTTGGTAAGAGAGGATCTTACGAAACAAGATGCCCAAATGAGAGAAGCCATTGGACCAGAACAGCGATTGAATGCTGCCGTTCGTTTCCTTGCCACGGGAAATTCATATGAAGATCTGAAATTTTTAGTGGAAATTTCTGCACAGGTACTTGGTTATATCATTCCGGAAACATGTGCCATAATATTCAATAAATTAATGAGAGACTATATGAACAGTCTGTTATCCCTGGCACAGTGTAAACCGACAGACAAGTCTGCGCCGGTTAAAATATCGAGCGCGGAACCCACAAGTTTCGCCCGCCGGTCTGAACTGACAGATAAATCTGTACCGGCTATAACTGGCACGTGGAATGTCCACTAATTGAAAGACAAATCCGCCAGTTTGAACAGCGCCGTTCCAAACCGGCGGATCAACCTCTGTGTGTATGGCCACCTATTGACCGGTAGCAACAAAATACGGAACTTTCTGTATGTTTAATTATTAATCAGTAGCTTGTATTTATTATTTTTATTAAAAGTTACAGCATTGATTTTAGTGTTCCGGAATTTTGTCACCAGTATCGAGTAGCTATAAAATACGTTAACAAGTGGTTTTATTAAGCAAAATAATTTCAATAACAATAAAATAGATATACCTACATTAATGTTTTTATGAAACGAAACTCCGGTATTGGCAAAAAGTATAAAATACTATAAATATAACTAAATAAGTTAAAAAAAACAACCAAAAACATAAAACTAATTATGCCTTCACCTCTAAATCCAAATAAATAACAAGAAATTACTTACCTTTCAGTAAAAGCCTTGATCGTCATTCTTAAAAACATCAGTTTGTAATTTTGAAGGTCTTGCTGAATCAATTTGCACTCGTATTTATGGTAGGAAGCAGCTTTATTTTTACATGCTTCCCCGCAAAACATGACTGTAAAGCAGCCATCGCATGGAATCATGTTCCAGCACAGCTCCGTGCATTCGGTGCAGTATTGCCAGGGAAACGCAGATAGTATGGATTGAGAGTAGGCGTCTTCAACTAGCAAAACCTCGCCAGGTTGGATGTCTCTGTTTGCGACGATATGACGACCCCATTTAACTGTTTAGAAACAAAAGAAGTCAATCTTAGACAAGGGAAGAGAGAGGACGGGTAATCCGGCCAACTTGAGTGTGCCCAGTTTGGCACCACCAGTGGCGTATCACGTGGGACTGGTAAAAAAATGCTATTTAGGAAAGACACATTTTTAAAAAGGATCGTGAAATTTTAATTTGTAAATATGATTATATAGTGCTTGATTGTCCTGAAATCAAATCAGTAAATGTAATTACTATAAAAATACTTACCTAGTTTTATTTATATACCGGGTGGGCCATAAAAAACTGGACAATTTTTTTAATAATATAACTTGAACTTTTTTTATTCTTGTGTTGCGAACACGTTTTAATTTATTTTTTAAAATCAGTAAAAAAGCTGCATTCTTGGTAGGTACAACAATGTATGAATTAGCAAAATCGGTTTGGTAATTCTAAAAAAGAATATTTTTGTTTCAACCATTGTTTTGAATATTATACGATTGCCTTGCCAATCATGTCTGCATTTATTTCCTTATAAATTCATTACTACTTAACCGATTTTAATGAAATAAAAAACATGCTGGTGAGAATTGATTGCGTTTTAAAGATCATGATCAAACTTTATCGCCATCTTAAATTATAAGATGGCGGACAGAATCATACTTGATTCTTATAAATGGCGTGTTTATTCTTATTTCCTGAAAATGTTTTAGTTTTTTTAATTTGTAGAAAAGCACTACTTTTTTCCCGCTTTACAAGGCACAAAGTAATAACATCGGTGAAGTGGTTCTCACAAAATCTGATTTTGTTTTAACCATTGTTTTACAAATTATACGATTGCATTGCCAATCCTGTTTGCATTCAGTTTTTTATAAATTCATTATTATTTAACCGATTTTAGTGAAATATAAAACATCATGGTGCAAACTGATTGAATCGGTTCAGTAATAATGAATTTATAAAGAAATGCATGCAGACAGGATTGGCAATGCAATCGTATAATTTGTAAAACAATGGTTAAACAAAATCAGATTTTGTGAGAACCACTACACCGATTTTATTAATTTGTACCTCTTTATAAAAATTTAAAAAAAGATTTTCGGAAAATAAGAATAAACACGTCATTTTTAGAATAAAGTATGATTCTGTCCAACATCTTAAATTCCAAGATAACGGCAAATTTTGATTATAATCTTTAAAGAGCGATCAATTTTCACCATGATTTTTTCATTTTACTAAAATCGCTTTAGTAATAACGAGTTTATAAGAAAATTAATACAGACAGGATTGGCAATGCAATCTTATAATTTGTAAAACAACGATTGAAACAAAAATAGATTTTTTAAGAATCGTTTCACCGATTTTACTCATTTGTACCTTGTTTTGTGGGGAAAAAGTAGTGCTTTTCTACGAATTAAAAAAAAAAGACTAAAACATTTTAGGAAAATAAGAATAAACACGCCATTTTGAAGAATCAAGTATGATACTGTCCACCATCTTAAACTTTAAGATGGCGATTAACTTTGATTATGATCTTTAAAAAGAAATCAATTTTAACCGGGATGTTGTTTTTTATTTCATTAAAATCGATTCAGTAGTAATGAATTTATAATGAAATAAATGCAGATATGCTTGGCAATGCAATCGTATAATATGCAAAACAATGGTTGAAACAAAAATATTTTTTTTTAGAACCACTAAACCGATTTTGCTAACTCGTACCTTATTGTGCTCGGTAGGAATGCGGCTTTTTTACCAATTTAAAAATATAATTATAACATGTTCGCAAAATAAGAATAAACGAGCAGCTTTGAAGGGTACATTTTAATTTCGTTCGCCATCTTGGATTTTAAGATGACAGACAAAAGAATATATTTAATCAAAACTCTGGTTAATTCTCTGCCAAGTGCAGCTTGTCCCATTAAAATCAATTGTATGGTTTAAAAGTTATAATGAAAAAAAAATTGAAATTTAATTGATGGAACAAACTTTAAGGGTTGGTAGACTTAAAGTCACTGCATATATTATAGCGATTGGCCGAATTAAAGGCTTGAACCTAAAAAGACTTAAAACCGGGTGCAAGCCTGCTAATTCGTACGGCACTCTATCGATCATTTATAATTGTTTCCAAATATTTTGGTAAGATTCAATAATAATTATGAATGTGACGCCACACCGTCAGCACTTTTGATGGGCGTGAAAGATGAGATCGAGGGTGCGAAACGGGGTGACAGCGAGGGGTCATCGGCACCCTAAAATTTTGTACAGCGTCCAACAGGACTTGGGTCCTGTCGTGTACTGTTGGGTCCTGTTGAGTACTGTCAGGTACTGTCGAGTACTGTTGGGTCCTGTCGAGTACTGTTGAGTACTGTCGTGTACTGTTGGGTCCTGTCGTGTACTGTCGAGTACTGTTGGGTCCTGTTGAGTACTGTCGTGTATTGTTGGGTCCTGTCGTGTAGTGTCAGTGGCGCACCCAGGAATGTGTCTTGGGGGGGGGGGGCTGACAGCTACGAAGCGCGCCCTCAAAAAACTTGCGACCAAAAAAAAAACAAAAAAAAGGTCATCATGTGTGGGGGGGCCCGACGACAGCTACCAAGCGCGCGCCCTCAAAAAACTTGCGACCAAAAAAAAAACAAAAAAAAAAAGAAAAGTCATCATGTCTTTTCAAAACTACGCCACTGCTTGGGGTTGGGGGGGCCCGAAGCCTCCTGATGTCAAATTTTAAGGTATTTTTCATGTTTTATCATCAAATATGTAGAAAATCTATTAAAAAATCTAAGGCTTGGGGGGGTGCGCCCATGGTAGTGTCGAGTACTGCCGAGTACTGTTGGGTCCTGTTGAGTACTGTTGGGTACTGTCGTGTACTGTCGAGTACTGTTGAGTACTGTTGGGCACTGTCGTGTACTGTCGAGTACTGTTGGGTCCTGTCGTGGTACTGTCGGGTCCTGTTGTGAAATTTGTACAGTACTGTTGAAAGCTGATGACCCCTCGGTGACAGTCAATTTTTGGGAAGAGTAGATTTTGGTTTTGGAGAGGTGAAGTTCTCGAAAATGAGGCGAGTCCCGAGTGGCCGTCCAAAACAAAACGTTTAGCAAGCGACCCGTTACATTTAAGGATTACCTATTTTAAAAGTAATTTGTTTGTTAAGATATTTTTTCGAGTTCCATCATTATAAGTTTATAAGATTTAAACCAATAACTCCTAAATCTCTAACCTCTCCTAATTTTAAATAGGGCTGAATGGTACCTTCTCTGAGGGTGGCACTCTAGCGTTTAGAGTGTCGGCGTGTAGTACTCTGTCGAGGCGGGAACAGGAAATAGCTACCCCCAACCCGACTCTACAAAGTCTACTCCGAATAAGTGAGTTTCTCTACACATATATTTTTTTGAGCTACGCAACTCCAAGCCAGTCCCTGGAGGCTAGGCAACCGCGATATAGTAGAGGCGCCTGGGTTTTGATCCTGTTTTTAAATTCTCCACAATTTAGAGACACCGCTTGCAACACTCAAAATTGAGAGTTATAGAGGCAAAGGAGAAAATTGATCTATGTTTTAAGAAATTTTAAAATTATTTCTATAAAATAGCCCAAATATTTCTAGACAAGACTGATGTTGGAGGCCAGGCAACCGTAATATGGTAGACCTTAGGTAGAATAGGTCAAGAGAATAACTTTTCTCCATTTACATTTTACATTAAACCTCTTTGTTTTTTAGATACAGGGTGTCAAACTTAAAAAAATTTTCCTTCGATTTTTTGTTATAACTTCGAAATTTTGTGGAATTGTGCATTACAAAAAAGGTAACAATTAAGTGTTTTAATCACGGATCACCTAACAAATTTTAATCATGTTAAAACAAGAAAAATACTCAAAATTATTAGCAAAAATCTTTCAAGTTTTCAAAAATATAATTTTCAAGTTTTCAAAAATATATTTTTTTTTCATAAACATATTGCTAATATTACTATATTTTGTTTTTATAAAGGGCCGATATCTACGAAAATATATCTTAATTTTTTTATATCTTTTGCAAAGGTTGTTTGATCACACTGTATCTCATCAAAAGCAATAGAATAATTTTTGATCCTAATGGATTACAAAATTTATTTAAAGTCAAATTTTTTATTTTTCAAATATACAGTTTCTTCTTTCTCTCCAGACTTAAAAAATACTCTGCCAATATATGGGCCCCTAAGCTCACACTAGGTACTATAGTTATAGTATACGTGTGAGCTAATATAACTAATAACTGAAATATATTTTATTCAACTCCAGACTAAATTACCTTTCGTTTGATATCACACACGCCATATTTTCACTTAAACTCTAATTTTTAAAATATACCCCCACCCTTTTTTTTTAAATAAATTAAAATGTATTTTGTTTAACTGCAGACTCAATTACCTTTCGTTTGATATCACACACGCCATATTTTCACATAAACTCTAATTTTTGAAATCTACCCCCACCCTTTTATTTGGTTTGTGTTCGGTGGATTTTGTTCATTTTTAAATAGGACCATCTCGACCCAAGACCCAGCCTAGGTACCAAATTTCATTAAAATCGGCCAAGTGGTTTTTGAGTTATGCGCGTTGGTCGTTACAGACATACAGACAGACAGACAGACGGCGCAACAAAAAAGTTTCAAAATCATCTGAAACGCAAAGATATATAAAAATTTTTGAAATCGGAGCAACTTTTTTTTTTGAAAAAATTAGGATCACCATAGCTCACACTACTATAGTATAGAATATGTGTGAGCTAATACTATAACTTAGGAAGTATTAAACTCTTTGTCGACTTTTGACTTTTTTTTTGGTGTATTATTTAAATTACACTACAGATTACAATAAATAAAAATTTTTTAAAGAAAATTAACAAATAGCAATAAACATTAATAAGTGACTATTTTTACTGCCCTTTAAATATAATAGTTTTTGTTAAGTGATTTCTAATAGGATCTGTTATTGTGACAGACCATGCAATCATCAAGGTTGTTTGTTTTTAACCCACAAGCCACATTTTTTTCCATCTTTAAGGGGAAATCTGTTCCTTTTTCAAATATATAATTACTAAATGTGGTGCTAATATTACTATTTTTTGTTTTTATGAAGGGCCGATATCTACAAAAATATATCTTTATTTCTTTCCCAAATTTAAATTGTGAGCGAGTGAGTGAGAAAACGAAAAAACGGTAGAGCAAACCCAAACTTATTACTGATTGGTATTTGGAAGCATTGGTGAATTTTTTAAATTGTATCTATGTCGGGAATACACGAAATAAATGACCATGGCTTAAGCTAATAAGTCTTCAAAATAAGGCATGACTCGACCCACTTTCTTTATTCAAAATATAAAGGCAAAGGTCACCCCTGAGTGAGTGCAGCAAAAATTTCAAGAGCCAAAAAGTGTCCCCCTCGCAAACAAAATCGAAGTGTTCAAGGGTTTTTGCATAAACGTACGATACATACCCGAAAAAGGCTCCGTTACCTTTAAAAAACACCCTGTTTTTCAGTTTTAGAGCTTCAAAATATAACGCTAATATCTTGAAAAGTAAATAAATAAATAATAAATAATAAATAAATAAATAAAACCGATTATTATTTTTATACAAAAATTTTTTTAGTTCCCAAAGCACTTCTTAATTCTTCTTTTTGGTATATCCTAAATGATAAAAAAGTAGTAAAAATATTGCTCTAGGTCAAGTGGAGCAGTGTATTTACAAGAATACACGGCGGTGCAGATGCAAAAATAATGTGTGACCACTACTTGGTGTATCCTAAATGATACACAAAGCAGCGAACGTGTTAAAATTCCCCTCCACTGGTTAACAACTATAACTTCCAACTTGCAAACAAGTAAAATCTAAACCTAGGGGCGGGCCTACTCTGGCCTACTTGTCGGACCTACGGGTCACCCCCCACTACTACTACTACTAAAACTAGGGGCCAATAGAAAAAAAACTATAAAAGTTGAAAATTCCCATCAGTGAGGGAGGGTTTCTTATAACTGTAATTACCGTTTTCTTTCACTTCTAGGCAATCTGCTGCTTCCGGATTCTCTGCACTGGGGTTTGTTATGGTTGGTACATCGTCATGGTAGAGCCTTAGGGGTTGTTTACTAATTTTAGCCAAAGCTTTATTTTTCATACCATCTAGTTTATTTAGGCTTTCTCTAGGAAACGCCTTGATCGCGCCTGCTCGTTCTATGTCTTGTAAGCATTCCTTGTAGTATTTTTTCGCAAATAATACCTAAAACAATGAAATCAAGAGAACAAACCATAGAAAACTGACCTACATTCCGGCTGGTTGTGCTTAAAGGTAATTATATCACGACATAGATTTTTAGGTTATTATTATTATTATTGCGCCTATGTATGTGTAAAAATAAAAACCTTTTCCGGTAGTTAAGACATATAAAACACGTTCCACATGCACCTCGTTTGCTCTGATATTATGTTATCTTTCGTTACAAACCTTTGCTCTATTTGAGTATGCTTGAGCCAGTTCCAAACTCTGTGGTTGGGCGCAACTTATACTTTTGGTGTAACATAACCAAGCTTTTTCCAGTAGTTGGGCCATGTAGAACACGTTTCCCACGCTTCTCGTTTGTTCGGAAGTTGCATTATCTTTCGTCTTTTTGCCAAAAAACTCAAGAAAGTAGGTGTCAGACGATCTTTGTGCTGTGAAAAGATGGGGATGCTGATCCGAGAGTGCCTCAAACTTTTGCACTCTTTTGTTAAATTCTACTTTAGCAGCCATTTTTCAATCTAAAAGTAATAAAATAAATTAGTAGAGTGGAGCCTGATTGAAAGTAAATATTTATACTGACTAAGGAGACAGATTCAAATATGTATTTTAATAATTAACTAAAATGAATACATAACAGTAAAGTTCCCGATTTTATTACTTTGTACCTTGTTAAGCGGGAGAAAAGTAGTGCTCTCTTATAGATTAAAACTAAAAAAATTGAAACATTTTACAGAAAATAAGAATAAACACGCCATTCTGAAGAATCAAGTATGATCCTGTCCGCCATCTTAAATTTATAGATGGCGGTAAATTTTGATCATGATGTTTAAAAAGCAATCAATTCTTACCAGGATGTTTTTTATTTCATCAAAATCGGTTCAGTAGTAATGAAGTTATAAGGAAATAAATGCAGACATGATTGGCAAGGCAATCGTATAATATGCAAAACAATGGTTGAAACAAAAATATTTTTTTTAGAACCACTGAACCGATTTTGCTAGTTTATACCTTGTTGTGCGTGGCAAGCATGCAGCTTTTTCAGTAACTTAAAAAAATAATTAAGACATGTTCGCAACACAAGAATAAACGAGCATCTTTGAAGGGTACATTTTAATTTTGTCCACCATCTTGGATTTTGAGATGGCGGACAAAAAAAAATATTTAGTCAAAACTATGATTAATTCTCTATCAAGTGCAGTTTGTCCGAGTTTGTCCCATTAAAATCGATTGTACAGTTCAAAAGCTATAATGAAAAAAAAATGACCGATTTTTTTTGGCCCACCCGGTAGGTAGTTATTTTACAACTCAAAAGCTTCATGAAGAAAAACATAGCAACATACAACAACAAGTTAATTAGACGTCAACAAAGATTTTACAGCATGCTTGAATAAGCCAACTCTCTTACAACAGTTGAGTATTTATAAATAAAATTTGTTAACATTTATAGTTACGAGTTTCGTTAATACTTATTAGTCTACATTATTAATAGTAGAGTAAATTTGTAAAATATTGCTGCAAAATGACACATGGCAACATACAGGAACTCTAGCCAAAATTATAGTGAGGGTTGTAGATAAAAAAAATTATGTAACTGTATGCAGTGTACTAAAATTTTATAGTTCTAAATTCAAAAAAAGTAAATGCTTACTTTTTGCAATAATATAATTTTTGTAACGAATTTGGCAAGGTGGGGTATGACATGCCCCAGTGCACTTTGTCGCCCTCGTACTCGACGTGGACAAGACTAAGCTTTAAAAAGAGCTTTCCGCGCTATAAATCAGACTTTAGTTTAAAGGTATTGAGGAGTAGGGAAACCTTAGATTACTAAAGAAGTAGAAACAAAACAAAACGGTTGGGGTATGTGACAACCCATCTTACCAACGGAGGGTGAAAATAGATGTATATATCGGGTGATTCAGTTGGACGTACTCTTTCGAGTAGCGATTTTTTGACAAATAATGATACTAAAACGTTCAAACTGTCACGGTAGTCGTTTTCAGTTTTATTTGACAATTCATCATGGAAAGATATAGCCCGGTACAGCGTTCTATGACGCAAGTGCTTCGCGCGATTAGAGCAATTTATGGTCCACATGTTCGGCCTTCCGAGCGCACTATTCGCTTTACCCTTAGAAAATTTGAGAACCAGTTTTCATTATTAAATAATACTCGACAAAACAAACCACACCCAGCATGAAGAGCAAAAAATATAGCGGCAGTAGCTGCGAGTGTACGCTATGACTGCAGTGGAATCATTAGTCCATATTTTTTTAAAAACGAGGCTGACCAAAACGTAACTGTGATTGCCGCCCGTTATCATTCCAGGTTAGTGGACTATTTGCTGCCTGAAAATGAAGCCCGTGATCTCGATGACATTTGGTTTCAACAAGACGGCGGCGCTACGTGCTACACAGCTCCTGAAACTATGGCATTACTGCGAGAACAATTCGGTGAACAGTTAATTTCACGGAATTCGTCGCCTAGGTCATGTAACATCACACTTCTAGACTTTTTTCTTTGCCGGCCACAACATTTGAAAGGCATTATCTTTAAAAAATAAGTGTAAGATATAGTTGTTTTGTATGATAATAAACATTAACCGATAAAATTGAAATGTTTGATTTTCTTTTGGTTTTTAAAAAAGTACCTCTAAATGAATCACCCATTTCATCTATTAACCTCTAATCTCCTACTTATTCCAATATTGTCTAGCTTTTGTCACCGATTCAAATTATTACAAAACAAAAAAGTCCAGGACCATATGAATGAATAAGATAGTACTATACTTATGGTAATGTAAGGTAAATTATTCAGCCTAACAAATAACACGCCTAATTTTTTCCAATATTTTTGCCATATAGTCAACGTGTTTTCTAAAAGAATACGGCACTAACACTATTCCTGACTTTCATTAGATTTGTTTATATTGTAATCAACGATTGTAATTAAATATGCTATTCTCCTTTTTCAAACAAGCATTTTTTGTGAATGATATTTTTGTGTGAGCCTTCGTAGTCCAATTATTAGAGACATCAAAAAACCGTTTTGTAGCAAAAGGCGAATATTTTAAAACCGCTCGATTATAGGGTTGATAGTCCCTCATATTCCAGTAAGTTTGCGACCTCAAGAAATGTTCGCTAGCGCCGCCGCGCCATCTTAAAAAAATGATGACCAAATTCAGTTGTATTTAAATAACTTGTTTTTTAAAGGTTGTAGAAAAAAGTTTTAAACAAAGGCAGCAAAATTGTGTGTGTGTGTTTTTTTGTCAGACTAATAGATTTCAAGTTATTAACCATTTTGCCGCCATTTTGTATTTTGCTATTTTCTTTTCTTTAACTTAAAAAATACTTACTCTACAGGAAACAAAGACTGACAAATGGCCTACAAAATGAGATATCACCAAGCTGCCTGAGTAGAATACTTGCTGAGATCTGTGAGAGACTATGTATTTTCCCAATGTATGCAAAATTAACCTAATTTACTTAAAAAGTAAGCATTTTATAGAAAATTCTATAAAAAACTTTATTATAGGAAATTAAATTGCCATTTAACTGATGTATCACCTAGATGCGTCAAGGTAATGGTTAGCTCTCCATGGGCGTCATCATCAACATCACGAAAAAACGGGTTTTTATAAGTTTTCTACAATTTTCTGAGAAACTAAGCAATTTAGAGAAAAAAAAACACTTTTTCATTGTAACTAAAATTTCCTTTTAAAAGGTTTCTACAGTCGTCTTAAGAATCACACTTCAAGGAAGTTCGCGCCCAGAGGTTATTTTTTAAAATCTTAAAAAAAACTTTTTTCTTCGTTTTAATTTAACTGGTATAACTTGTTAAGGTAAGGGTTACATTTATAATTACAAAGATGTCCGTAAGTCGGGGTAATTTATTATCTGTTTTTTTTATTATAACTTTTACTTAATTTTCTGGCTCTACAAGAAAAAAATGTTATACACTGTATCATAGGTACTAAAATACCCATATATGGATTCGCCACTGACCACGCCTGCTTGTCTTTACTAAGAAAACCAAAATAAAATAAAGTATACCATAATGGAGTATTTTTTACTTTGATGTTAGCAGCCTTGGTGCAACAGCGACTTTCTCTATAACAGTTAGAGATGCGAAAAAATTGCAAGAGACAAAAAGTTTTCAAATGAAACAAAAATTTTATATGTTTTTTTAAAATATATAAGTGGCTTACCTCAAAAAAAATCTTGGGTAATGTGACTCCATTATAATTTTAGCCTGTTTGAGTTACATAATAATTAGTATTATTGCTGTACAAATATGTTAAGATGCATGGAATGCAAGGCATTAGAAAGCCAAATAAAGTTCTTGGCTCTTGAATCTTGAGTTACTATAGTCTGGGCACAATAGATCCATATGTGGTCGCAGTGCATGGAGGTCCAGTAGGGCCTGCCACCACTTTCAAATACATACTATATTCTTTGTTGCATGAGGCAATGTGATCTTAAAGATCTGTTAAATTAAGTATGTAATTAAAAATTGTGTCTTGTTGTGTCAAAAATTGTTTTTAAGCTTTCTAGCATACTCTAGTAAAGGTATATGTGTTTGTATGTGTGTGTATGTATGCTAGTATTTTAACAGTATTTTAACAACAAATTGTGTTTTTTTATATTTTAAGTGATCAACTTATATTACTATGTAATCAAGAGGAATTAATAAAGTGAAATTGAAATTCAAATAAGTTATGAAGCACCAAACTAAACTAAATTCTTAACAAAAACTTAAAAATTTTTAGGAGCAGGTCAAGGAACATGTGGATGGCTATCTCAAACATCTGCCATATTGAATTTACTTATTCTATAAACATGTCGTTATGAAGAATCAAAACATATGGCACTAAGTGTTATCTTTGTTGGCTTTAGGCTGTCTATACATTATTTTTAATTAGAAGGTATATTCAGGAAGGTGTCAGCCTTTGGTTGACTGTCAACTTTTGGGTGTTTTGGTGTTTTCTATATAGTATGATGAGTTGAACTTAAAATTAACTAGGACAAGTATGAACAGAATAGGGACTGAGATAACTGTGAAAAAAATGTAATGACTTCAAGAGGGCAGCTTTACACCTAGAGCAAATTTTCCATAATGATTTCTAGTAATTTTCAGGTTTTTCTCATTGATTTCCTGGTAATTCACAGCAAATCTCATGTGACTTCCTGGTGTGATTCCCAGATATAAATGTACAGTGATTACCACCCTCAAATTTCTCCTCATTACACCTCAGGCTTTTTCTATAAATAAATTCCAAAAATATACCATTTACTGTGTTTTAAAAGTTAAAATATTCTCTACAAAGTTAAGTGCTCAGTTAAGTGTATTTAAAACAAAAGTACCTATAGTTGATGTTGTATTAAAGTGACACTGCATCATCAAAACCTTGATTGGCGGGAAGGGAGTAGAGGGATACATACAGTGGCACGCACTTCCTTTAATTTTTTTATTGATATTGATTTCCGAAATGAGGCACTGCACTTATTAGTCATTAGCTTACTATTATTGATTTAGCAGGGCTTTGACGTTTTCTATTCATTGTTATTTTGACTGTATGTCAAACAAATTATGACGGAGCTTTTCACAAAACAAATTACTGTCTTTGCAACTAAATCAATATTTGCCCACATTTTAATATAATTTTGGATCCTCTTTTATGTTTCGGGTCTTTATTTATCAGGTAAGTACCTATTTGATCTCTCCTTTAAAAGGTCATAGTGTTTTATCCTTCGAACATTAAGCCCCAAGCGGCACATTGCATGTACAAAGTGAAACACTAATTTTTTAATGCTTTTACTTAGATTTTGCCGCAGAATTTGGTTTACCATAGCTATGACGCGGTGCCACTTAAATAGAACATCAACTATAATCAATTGTGTGTAATAAAAATGTGTACCTAATTATTACAATTAGGCGTTTGTATATATAAGTACGTTGTTTAATGGTAATCTCCATCAAACAACCATAAGTATTAAAATATAAATTTTATTTTTGGGTATTTCTAGCTTTTTGTAGCTAATAACTTCATTCAATTCAATTCAACTATATGACTTAAAATATAAAGCAATGATTTCACTTACTTGTTGTGCCTTTGAGAAAAAACCAAGCATAAAAAGAAATAGGGAGTATAATTAATTTATGAAAAAAATCTAGAACAAAAAATTTGAAATAAAACGACCGTTAATTGTTCAGCTGATCGGTCTCTCCAAAAGAAAGCAATTTTCATTGGGAACGTGACGGTCTGTGACAACAGCTTAACATTCTTTTTAGAAAGCCGCTGTTCTACTGTTCTAGGGCCCCGGTAGCAAGAACGGCTAGGGTCACTGCATCCTGGAAGCCTGGCGTCTCCCAAGGGTAGCGACTAGGTCACTCATCGTCAAGCAAGCTTTACAGGTAGCGAAGCCTAACTCTGATTTTCTATTTTTTGGTTATAATTTTTGACATGTTTTCCTCGGTTTCGCATTGGCGGCTTGTTGTTATTTTAAAAATGTGGTTTTAACACAGTCTAAACATCTTTTTAATAATGATACAGTTTCAAGATAGTTTGCAGCATAACTTTTTAATTCTAATTACACAAATATATATAGTTTAGGTACCTTCATACTGTGCAAAACAATATCTTCAAAATAAAACAGAACCGCCAATGCGAAACCGAGGAAAACATGTCAAAAATAATAACCAAAAAATAGAAGCCTGACGTTAGGTTCGCTTCCTATAAAGGTTGCCTTTACGATGAGTGTCCTTAGTAGCGACACGAGTGACAAAACCGTACTCAAAATTCCATAGACGTTCGTGAAAAATACTCATTTTTATACAGTCTGAGAAAAAAAATGTTTTAATAAAACTTAAAAAGAACTCGTTTTTATATAGCTTAAGAAATAAAAAATATGTTCCTTGAGTTTTTGGGTTATGAATATTTATGTAGGTATATTTATTGTTAAAAATCATTTTCTTTTAAATATTATTTGTGTTTTTTGTATAAAAATAATACGTAATAAATAAACAAACAGGACAGAAATACATTTGTATGTTAAATGTTTATTAATAGTATTATAATATATCAAGGGATAAAATGAAGCTTTTATCACGAAGTTTATACGCTATTTTTCGCACTGGTTAGTTTATTTTCCAAGTTTTTTCCCATTGTTTGGGTGTTTTTAGGTATTGTGGTTTTTTTTAGTACCTTTTTATAGTTTTCGTAAGGTTCGGCTTTAATTACTTTTAATTTTATAGTACATTTCATATAAATATATAATATTATTGTTCAAAAGCATAAACTTCGAAAATCATTTTCTTCAAACCGAAAATTGTTCGAAAACATTTTCTTCGAACAAAAGATTGTTCGAAAACGCTTTCCTCGAAAGGAAAATTATTCCAAAACGTTTTCTTCAAACAGAAATTTGTTTGAAAACATTTTCTTTGGACGGAAATTTGTTCGAAAATATTTTTTTAAATGGAAATTTGATCAAAAACATTTCTTTGAAAACAAATTTTTCAAAAAAAAAAAATTTTAGACCTGGCTTGCCAAACTTAACACAACTCATACTCATATAGTTCGACTAATGGGGTCTTTTTCTAACAATTTTTAGAAACAAAAACATCCCTGACTTCTTTCCCGGGATCCTAGATGGTGTGAAACCAAACCTAAATTAGCTTTCCGGTCCTCATTTTGGAAGGTTGAAATCGGTGTTACTCTAACCTTTCTCAATTGAGCACATCAGGGGGTACCTGGACCGGTTCGGATACGTTTGCGATCAATTGACAAAGTTTAGGAAAATACCAATTTCGACCTTCCCAAAGGAGGAAAGTAGACAAATTTTCAGACAGTTTACGATCCCGGGATAATACGTTCAATGGTGAGCTCGTATAACGTATTTTTTTAAAATAGATTAAAATATATGAAGTTTTAAAAAATTACCTAGGGCTGTGGTAATGACTAACCAATTACCAATTTAAGTCCAAAATAACCGTGCAAATGTCTCCGTTGAGGGCGAGCTAAATCACGGTGGAACCAACCGTGGAGCAAAATGACTTGCGTTGCTTTCAATCTAGGAATTTACATGTAAAGAATCACGCGAAACAATCGGCATTTAATTTATTTATTTGGTTTGAAAATTAAATGTACATACTAGTTCGAAAAAAAATTAAATACATTTTTTAGTTATAAATAATAAAGAAAAACCTTTGAGAAATTTGAAATATTTCAAAAACAAACATAAAAAATTTAGGGTTTGAATTACCCGCGTTTCATAAATCACCTGTTTAATGACAACTGACGGATCCACTGTCAAAAGTCTGTCGATTCCACACGTGTGTGTACAATTTTACGGTTTTTGGGTGCATTTCGAGGAGTTTTTGGATGGTTTTTATAAAATTTTGTGCTTAATTCCAACCAGCAACATGTCGGTTTTGCAACGAGTCGTGTAAGTAAACGTTTATTGTTTTTAGATTTCTTTTAAGAGTGGTTTATATTGTATTTAGAGTAAACAAAACAAGCCTTCCAATGACATGGCCAAAAGGGATGAAAAATGCTATTTCACAACACTATGGAGATTTCAGAAAGATCAGGTTGACCTGGAGGTTTTAAACTTTTGAGGAAGTGTTGACTCTACATTTGGGTTTGCATTGTTTTGATTTTACTGAGGGTATTCCACACATATTATAACTCCTGCCAATTTGTACCCATCTTCTGTTCAACCACAGCGCCCTCAAATTAACAAGCCTGATCGTTTGAAATACACTGTTGAAGGCTGACATTTCCATTATTTTCTTGTCAGCCTATATTTTTTTGTGTTCAAAATAGTAAAAATTTTAGATGTGTCAGCCTTCAAAACTTTTGCCATTCAAAGTAGGATCAGTTCATCTGGAAATAAAGTTTTTGTCAATATAACAAAATTTAGAATCCACAGATCACTTTATTTTTTGTTTGTTTTCATGGTTTTTTCAAAAATATATATATTTTTTAATGGATTGTGAGAGAAATTGTAGTTTTATAAGTAAGACCAAACCATGATTTATATTCTCTTGCTTTAAATGTAATGTAACAGGGAGATAAAGCACACCACAGTTTGGCCAACACTATGCAAGATGTCAAATTATAAGTAAAAACACTAAAAATGACAAATAGAAGACAAAATTTATAAAGCTTTTTAATTTTGGTTGTTAAACCCAGTAAAAAACCAAATACAGAGTTCCAACCCAACAAGGGTGGGATTATCCCTAGGCTCAAACACACCCCTCCCCTCCCCCAAACATGACCCCACAACTGCAACTTTTAAAACAAAATGTTATAGGACTTATTATTCCATTCAAGTTTGTCATATTTTTTTGTGTATCTGTCAACCAATCCTCAATAATGACCTTGGAAAATAAACATATTTCTTAACTTAGCAAAAATGAGCATTAGTGTGAGCAAAAAATGTATAAAATTAAAAATTACAACCAGTTTTTTCTCTACAAAACCCATATTGAGATTAGATTTAAGGGGGGGTAACATGGTATTTCCCCCCACCTAGGAAAAAATATATGGAATTTTAGTTAATAAATATTGGGCTAACTGCTTAATTACCCCCCCTAGAAAAAAAAAAATTACATAAATAGTGTTTCACTCAAACATTACCCCCCCTAGATTTTGGCCCAGATCCGGGCTTGTAGTGGTCAAATGATAATTGAAGAGTCCAGTGGGAAAACAATGAGATGCCATTTTTTAAAAAGTTGAGTAAAACAAAATTTAAAGTGGGAGCCTCATCGTTTTGCCTGTCTGTGGTCTATTTTTAGCCATAGCTTTTAGTGGAGCTTATCTGCTGTAAGGTCCAGTGTGTACTACTTCACGTTACAAACTATCACATGGCATCAAAATGTAGATTAAAAAAAAAATGGGACTTCATTGTTTTTCCAGTGGACCCTTCAATTAGGTTTATTTATTTATTTCAACAGTATCTACAGCAAAAAGCCAATTACAGATACTTACTTACATTAAAAAAAAAAACTACTTCTACAGATGATAAATAACAAACAAATCAAATTACATAATTACTTATTGATTAACTGCTGTGCACTTTTTGATCTATAATTTTTTTGAATTTCTTATAGCTAACATTGTCAATATCAACATCTGAAGCATACTTGTTAAATAAGTTGTATAAATTGTAGATAGGAGAGCTGTTAAATAGATTTGTTTGTGGATAAGCTAAATAAAACTTATTTTTTGACCTTGAATTGATTTGATTTATGGCAAATGGAAGTTGTTCAACTATATTAGGACAATCAACATCCCCTTTGAGAATTCTATACATTGTTGTTAAAAAAATTTTAGTTCTTCTTTGGTTTAGAGATAATCTATCAAACATTTTTAATAAGATGTTGTTGTCACAACCTCTTTGTGGATAAATCTCAAACTTTCTAAAGTGTATGGCTTTCAAAAATTTTCGCTGAACTCCGTCAATCATACCAATCCAAATGTCATATTGGGGGGACCAGATAACACTTCCATATTCCAGTATTGGTAATACCAGACTGTCAAATAAGTATATGCTTATGTCTATGTTAAAACTTTTAGTATTTCTACAGCAACTTTCTGGGCACTCCTAATTTTAGAAATAATATGTGATGAAAATGAAAGATTAGCATCGAAGGTTACACCTAGGTCTTTTTGTTCAGATACACGCTCTAGGTTCTCATTATTTATTGTATAATCAACTTCGATTAAGTTTTTGTTATGACTAAATGACAAACAAAAGCATTTACCCAAATTTAAGTTAAAACCATTTTCCTGGCAATATAGAGCTGTGTCCTGAAATTCACTTTGGAGTGTTTCAGAATCCTCCAATGAGAAAACCTCCACAAACAATTTAAAATCATCGGCAAATGCCAATGATTCCACATTTTTTACCTTAGAAATAATTTTGTTGAAGGCAATAATAAAAAGAAGTGATCCGAGATTAGACCCTTGGGGCACACCAGAAGAACTTATATAAATAGTAGACCTGCTACCTTTTAATTCCACAAACTGATATCTTTTACTTGTGCTAGTTCCCAAATAAGATTGTATTAAGTTAGTAAGGTATGGAGAAACATCCATTCCAGTTAGTCCATCCAAGATAGTTTTAGGTTTTAGCAATACACACTATTTCCTGTTAAATGCTACTAACTTACCAAATCAAATTTATTGATTTTGTTAAAAACGACACATATTTAAGAAAATGTATAATAATGAGCTTTTTTGTAGGGGCTTCAATTACCTTTTAAAAAATGGTATACTCAAAAATATAAAGTTCATCATAAGCACTCCATGGCATCTCCATAACAGATGAAGCATTTTAACAAAAAAATGTCAGGACCACTATTTTGTAGAAAATAAAATTTTCTTATCATATGACACCCCCAAAACCACCTATGACTACAGGAAACACAAATAACTTTTTAGCACTTTTGTTTTTTTTTATATATAAATTTAGTTTGAAAGATGATTAAACTATTAGCTCACACCTACACTATAACTATAGTATTAGCACACATGTGTACTATAACTAAAGTATTAGCTAACAAGTATACTATAACTATAGTATTAGCTAACATTAGCTATAGTAGTGTGAGCTATATCTTAAAAAAAAAGTTGCTCTGATTTAAAGAGAAATTATATATCTTTGTGTTTCAGATGATTTTGAAACTTTTTTGTCATGCTGTCTGTCTATCTGTCTGTCTGTAACAACCAACATGCATAACTCAAAAATGACTTGCCAGATTTCAATAAAATTTGGTACCAAGTCTTAAAGTCATAAAATTAACTAATAATAAACATTTTTATTTTTGATTCATTTCTTATGTTGCTGTTTTAAAAATATTTTTAGTCAACTTGCTAAATGAAACAAATTAAAAACAGGTCATGTCGAAATGTGGTTTTTGCCATTCTTGAAACTGAGCTCAGTGGTACCAAAAACTACAACTACCACTAAGCAGTTAATTTGCAGGGATGCTAAATTCATTGTACTCAAATTTTAAGAAAAGTGTAACCCTTGATTTATACTAAAAAATTTGGCTTACATTGGGAAAACTGCAGAATTTAAGTTTGTAGTTGATCAAAGAAAACAATCTACTAAAGTTGACGAAAGATAAACAGGAGTTTTCTCAAACTTTTGTCAAATGCCAGCGGCGAACTTTTCCCAACTTAAGCCGAAACTGAGCCAAACTTCTTTGTATAAATCAAGCTTAATGGCAAAAACCACATTTTGATGTGATGACTTTTCCCCAAGATTTTGAAAAGTGTGGATCTAGGTCTGTATTTTGGAAAGCTAGCACATATACTAAAGATATAGTGAGCAATGGTGATGTCAAAAATAAGAACAAAAAAAGTTGCTCCAATTTCAAGTTTTAGCTCACACAGGTTCATTCTATAACTATCATAGTGTCATAGTGTGAGCTATGGTGATTGTGTGAAAAATTAGAAGAAAAAAAAAGTTGCTCTGATTTCAATTTTTTTAATATATATCTGTGTTTCAGATGATTTTTAACTTTTCTGTCGCGCTGTTCGTATGTATGATTGTCTGTAGCGGCCAACGCGCATATCTCAAAAACTACTTGCCCGATTTTAATAAAATTTGGTACCTGTGTTGGGTTTTCGCTCTAGATGGTGCGAATTAAAAATGAACAAAATCCACCGGACATTAGCCAGGAAAAGGGGTGGGGTAGAATCGTGTGAGCTTAGGTGCCCATAAATTCGCAGAGTATTTTTCTTTATGTAAATTTTATTTTGATGTAAATTACTTTTATATAGTTCTTTTTTATGAAGAAGACATCTGCCAAAATAATCTGTTTAGTTTTAGAGATATTACATATACATATTATACAAGTTAGTATTTTTTTATTAATTTCTTTATTTCCTATAAAAATTCCAACTTGATGTCATATCTCAAAAACTAGAGCGATATTCAGTAAGAAATTTAGTTCAACATCAGAATTTTTTTATAAAAAATATGGGGGCATATTCAGTGGGTGCTAAGATTTTGTTAGATATTTTCCACATATTTCATGAATACAAACATAAAATAACATAAAATGCCGCATCACCAAAACATTTTTCTAAATACATCACTGAAAAATAAACTATTAAAGAGCCATCTTCACTAAAATGGCATGTTTAAAATGTCAGTCAGAGTGTGGTGAAGTCAGTTTTTTTTAGCTCCTATTGAAGTATCCAAAACTAGAGTCCCTGTATGTTGACATATTTGGATATATTACAATACATCCAAATATGTCAACATACAGGGACTCTATCCAAAACTTCCTAAAAGTGCCAAAAATTAAGATAGTTTGTCAACAAGATTAATTTTCCTAACAGAAACACCTTGTATATTTAAGCAGTTTGTAAATTGTAATCTTTTTAAATTGCTAAGTGATGCTTTATTTTTATAGCGAGCACCATGGAACGAATTTGTTTCCTTGTGCTTGGCAAATGTAGTGTTCACCACCTCTCGAAAATAAAAATCGCTAAAAGGGTGTTGTGTGTTCCATTGTGTACTTATACTCATTGGTACTACTTGTAATTTGTTTTTTTACTTTAGATGTATGTGTAGGCATTTTTATTTTATGATTGAATCTCTTTTTATTGTAATTTTTATAAGTGCATTTATCGCCCTTTTTTGTGACGAACTTTTTAATTTAAAATTAATTGGCAAAATATAGGAAATAATTTATTTGAATTTGAATTTCCTTTTTTGCCAATTTTGAACAAAAAATTCCCTGAAGAGTGTGGGGACCTTTTTTAGTATTATATAACAAGAGATAAAAGTGATATTTTTTATCTGCTAAAGTTATGGAGAAAAAAATAAAAATAATTTTTCGTAATTTGCGAAATCTTTTGAAATAACCATTTAGCGACTTATTAGCTCATATGTATACTATAACATAGTAGTGTGAGCTCTATAGTGATCATATCAAAAAGAAGAAAAAAATAGTTGCTCTGATTTCAAAAATTTTTATATATTATCTTTGCGTTTCAGATGATTTTGAAACTTTTTTGTCGCGCCATCTGTCTCTCTGTCTGTAACGACTAACGCTCATAACTCAAAAACTACTTGCCAGATTTTAGCTTGGTATATAGGTTGGGTTTTGGCTCTAGATTGTCCCATTTAAAAATTAATAAAATCCACCGAATATAAGCTGAAAAAAAGGGATTTTAAAAATTTTGTTGTGAATATGACTTGTGTGGTTCTATAATAAATGATGAATGTGCATGAAGATAAAAAAATAAAATATAGTTTGTTTTGTTTAGTGGTGCTAAACTGGGGGGGGGGGGGGGGGAGGTGGAATCTCCAATCGGACGCGACCACAGTGGCAGATAGGGGTTAATTTCGCAAACCACAATGGGTCAAAATTACATTATACAACAATTGTGTGCCCTTAGGTGCCCATACATTGGCAGAGTATTTTTTTTATTGTTTAGCTGGATAAAGATAGCAGGTACGAAAAAATTCCAACAGTAGTGTACTGCAACAAAGTTCAAGGGATGAAAAAAAGGCAGGACCTCCAGAAAAATATAAATCTGTAGATATTTGTCAGAAGACAAAAAAGTCTTAAAGTGATGCAAGAAATCACACTGTTACTTTTTATCCCGCTTTTTACTTTTTATTAATTTTTAACCCGGGGATAAAAAGTGACACTTTTATCTCTAAAATTACGGGATGGAAAGCAAACTTAATATGCCAAATGTGCAAAAAATATTATTTTTTTTTCTTGCAGTAAACCATCTACACACAAGGGCAAAAAGATCTTGCTGAAAAAGGAACCTCAATTGGTAGAAGGTCCTAAGAGGGCTCTATTTTTGAAAGGCAGAAAAACTACTCCTAAAGTCACTTCGGTCCTGAAAGACATCTACAACTTAAAAAAACCTGATGGACAGATGCTAAATCAGAAACATGATATTACAATCTTTGAAAACCACAATCCGGTAGAAGCATTTTGTAAGAAATATGAGACTCACTTGTTCATGATGGGCAGTCACAGCAAAAAGCGCCCAGAAAATCTAGTAGTAGGCAGGTTATTCAACTATTCCTTATTAGATATGATTGAACTGAGCATAGAAGATTATGATGGACTGAAAGAGTTTGCCAATTCAAAAATAACCCTAGGAACTAAGCCAGGTTTAATTTTCAATGGACCCCAATGGGAGACCACAGAAGAGCTCAAACATCTCAAATCCATCTTTATTGATTTCTTCCACAGAGAAAAGGCAGAGCAAGTAAGACTGCAAGGAATGGAACATGTGATTTCCTTTACGGTCACTGGAGATGGCAAGATTGCATTTAGGTCTTATAAGATTTTATTGAAAAAGTCTGGGTGCAGGACGCCGCGGGTTGAGCTAGAAGAAATAGGTAAGTACTGTGCTTATTTTGTGTGATTACGTTGTTGAACTACATGTCATTAGTGCATATTGCCATGTCCTAAACAGCGGCGTAGCGTGCATGAAGGGGCGGGGGGGTCGACTGCTAAAAAGGGCGCCCCTCAGAAATCCGGCCACCCAAAAAAAAAAAAAGGTCATCATGTCGTTCCTTTGTCGGCCTCTCAATTTGCCTTGCCCGCCCTGCTGCTAGGGCGCTTCAGCCACCCATGGGGCGCCAGTACCCTCGGGGCGGGGGGGGGGGGGGCGACGAACCCCCCGCGCTCCCCCACGCTACGCCACTGGTCCTAAAGGGCCGATTTATAACGCATAGGAGATTTGATTTGATTTAGCCATCAGGGTAGCTATTTTGGGTCTTGAACGATGTGACCATCCACATCACACGCTTTGACCAATAGCAAATTCTGAACGGTTGCGTGTTGTGCGAAATGACTTTGAAAAATATAATATTTAATTTAAATGTCAAAAATGTTTTCATTTAAAAAATACACCCTTTATATATAAAAAGGATTATGCTTGCTTTTTTAAATAAGTATTATTGAATAAAGAAAAGGTCTGTCTCCGCCGCGCACAACGAGATACGTATCATTGCAATAAATATATATGGTTGAAACAAAATTATTTCGAGAACCTAGAAACTGATTTCAATGATTCATAATTCGTTCTACGAATTTAAAACAAGTGGAAAGGTTTCTCAAATATACGAGCCTCTTTGAAGGGTCCAATTTGATTCTGTCCGCCATCTTGGATTTTAAGACGGCGGCAAAGTTTCAGTTGTGATATGTAAAGTACAATCGATCTACACTATGCTTTTGATTTCATTGGAATGAATAAAACTTGACTTATGAGGAAACCAAACCGAACCACTGAGCCGATTTTTTAATGGTCAAGTTTGATTCTGCCCGTTATCTTGTATTTCAATATGATGGGCAAACAAATTCCGCTCAAAAGCCTGATTAATTTCCTGCAAAATGCGTTTTGTTTCATTAAAATCGATGGGATCGTTCGAAAGTAAATAACGAAATACATTGTGTTTTCTTGGCCCCTTCGGTACAGAAAATAAAATAGATTGTTTTTTCAGGCCCACGCATAGACTTCACCCTTAGACGCAGCAAACTGCCGTCCGAAGACCTTTGGAAGGAGGCGTGCCGCAAACCAAAGGAAGCCAGTAAATCCGCCAAGAAGAACATCAGTACTGACGGTTTGGGTACGACTCACGGTCGTATCCATATCGGTAAACAAAATCTGGATAAGATCCAGACACGCAAGATGAAAGGTTTGAAAAAGACCGCAGAAGAACGAAAGGCCTTAAAGAGAAAACTATTACGGGCCGCCGGCACTGAAAGCAACAACAATTTGGGTAATAGTGTCAAAAAACAACGAAACGGATAGCGTTTTAAAATATCAAATTTATGTTGACCTATTTATAATTCTTTCGGGTGTACCACGAACTTCTTAACCTCAAAATGGATAGCTCACGCTTGTTAAAACAAATCACTGCACCATGTGTTTGACGTTGTGGATCCATTTTGGGTGGCAACACTGATTTTAGTGTTACCACACTTATACACTTTCTTGAGATTGAGTGAGAAATTGTCGAACCTTTGTCAATGGCTGGTACACTTTGGCATATATACAAACGAAACTTTTAGTTAAATCCATAACAGTTTCCGAAATGAAAATTTGTACTTCAGGAAATACGAGAACGATCAGCTGATTTACACCGAACATCGTGAAGCTCAGCGGTGGTTTGGGTGCGGGAAAACGAGGGCCTAAGGTGGCGCCGAGGTGATCGGACTTTAAAAGCTCGAGTGTATAAACCGGCAAACTCTAGCGAATGTAAGTCAAACCCAAAAAACGACGCGCCTGCCTCTATTTCAGTGATGCAAACAGCGCAAATCCCCAAAAAAAAAGGTGCTGTCAACACAAGCGGAGCCAGAACGTCAAACACATGATTTTTAGGTTTTTCAGCGATCTATGTCAGCACAGCAAGGTCAGCAATCCATTTTGAGGTTAAGTAATCCGTGGGGTGTACATACGATTTTTCAATGTCACGGAACAAGCGAAAAACGGATATTGGACTTGGAAAGTTTACCCTGCCCATCCTAATATACTTGATCTTACAAAGATGGTATTTTTTTAAATAGGTTTTTGCAATATTTTATTTATTTTTATTCTCAGTATATTTTTGCTTTTATTAGCAATCATCTTGCCTTTATTTCTGACGTCATGTGAACGTACTTTAGTTAAATATTAAGTGCCTTGCTGGAAAAGTCTGTCTGATGAACTGTCATGAACAACAGATAGCGATTGAAGAAGTGTGACATGTGAGTGTCCTTGCAGCCCTTCTACTGTCGCCACCAGTGGATCTATTGTGGTTCACTTTTAAGTGGTTTCTCACCACTGTATGCATCGTCTTCCAAAGGGGCTAGCTATCAGTTTGAGTGTAAGACTGTTCAGATCTGAATCAATATGAGAATTACCGAAAGTATTCTGAAGTAAACGTGCAATAGCTGGACATTCGCACATTACATGTCTGACTGTTTCGTCTTCCTGAAGGTTAGAAACAAAGTTTCGAACTTCCATTGTCTTTATTTATTTGAAACACGACGTTTCGGTTAGTAAGTATCTCTCACCGTTTTCAAGTGTAAACTAAAGAATCTAGTCTACAGGCTACTACTTATACTACTTGGTGCGCAGTCAGGTGTGACGGCCCGCCCCTTTTTTTGAAATCATCAGATGCTTGTTTTCTTTAAGAAGTGCTTTCCAGGTTTGACATGTCTGTGCTTGGTTGACTAAAAACTTCTTTGTTCGGCATTATAAATACAGCTTCAATAAATTTTCGTTTTCGCCAATGCGACTCCTTAAGCACAACTTTAGCTTCAGATCATTACATCCTGTGATCATTTGACCATGTATGATCTGCTAAACCGGATTTTTCAATAGATTATTACTTATTTTCTAACTAGGTACTTTTAAGATGTTCATTTACTCTAACCTGAAGAGGGCGTTACTTTTCACCTACATATAATTTACCACACTCACACGGGATTTGGTAAATACATTCCCTATTATTTGAGGGATTTTCTGTTTTTTTTTTAGATGCAAAACTCCAAAAATACCGTTTATTATTATGCGTCTTATGTTTTCTGAAATTTCTTGAACATATGGAATGTTAATAACAACCATCGGATTATTATTTTGAGAATTTGCTACATTTGGTTTGTTTTAATTTTAGAGATCGTTGAGTTTATTAATTTCTCGGAATAACTATCCTGTTGTAAGTCCTTTTTAATGTTTCAGATTTCTCTGGTTCATTCTTTATTCTTACTATAACTCCTTGTTTTGTAGCAACAGAATTAGACTTAAAATTTAGGTACTGTCCTGTGTATGTAGGTTTCCTATATATAGTGGTTTGAATATTCCTTCCTGTCCATTCGGGTGACAAGTATATCCAAAAAAAGCTAAGGCCGAATCTTTTTCAATTTCCATTTGATTGTGTGTTGAATACCGTTGAGATGGTGTAGAAAATTCTGCAGTTCGTCATCATTTTCCGGCCATATAATAAATGTGTCATAAATATATCGTAGCCATAGTTTTGGCTTGACTTGTTGGAAGTAATTTTACGCGTAAAACTTATCTTTGAAAGTAATAGTTACGCGGACAGAGCTCCTACAGATCCATCACCCCCTCCACCGATAGCGTTGTTCTCTCGTAAAGTAGGTATATTATCAGTTTGTAATTTGCTTTTGATGATACTGAGTGACTCGTTTATTGGCACATTGGTGTAAAGGCTTTCTACATCAAAAGTTACAAATATATCGTCGGGATCCAATTTTTTTGGCAAAGATTCGGACTTACCCTGTAATGGTTGAATAACCAAGTAGTAGCCTGTAGACGGCATTGTTTAGTTTACATTTTAAAACGAAAAAGTATAATATTCACGGTGGGTTATAATAATTTCCAATACAGCTCCGTTTGTTGCTCGCCGGCTGACTGACCGAAACCACCGATATTAAAGGACGGGAATCGAATGTTTATGACCGGGGAAAAACAAAATATAAAGGAGTTGTTAAAAAACACGTTTCAAAACTACATAAATTAAAGCATTTTTCGACACCTAGCCATGGTACTCTCAAAACAAAATGACTTTACGAATTTTATCAGTCAATTATCATAATTTCCCAAAAAAATTTGTGATTTAGAACAAAAAAAATTAAAAATATCATTTGAGGTTATGATATAAATCCATCCATCAACAGGAATCGACTCCACGAGCCGATGGCAATTATTGGCAACAATCTATTGCATCAGAAATTTAGAACTTGTTTGATGACAGCTGAACTTTTCCAGAAACTATTTGATAGATTAAGAACCCTCTCTTTAAGTGCTAAATGTCCCTGTTAAGGTGCGTTCAGAGTTGTGCAAAGCTATAGGTTAAAACTAGCCCCATATCCGTTTTTCTATTAAAAATAGATGTACAAAAATAACAATTTAATAATAGGCTTTTTTCTAATATTTTCTTTAGGAATAATATAGGTTAAATTTTAAAGTGCAACGTTGTTTTTGACATTGATTTTTAGATAAGTATATTGATCCCAGAGTCATGTTGTGGGATGTTGGAGATTTTTACTTTTTTATAAAGTATCTCGGTAATTGTATATATTTTTTTAAATACAAAAATGATACTAGAAAATCAAGGATCGAGTATTTATTCTAAGAAAAATATTTAAAGCGAGCACGAACATTAGTGAATGTGTAATGGATCGTTCGTACTCGTCTTTTGTCTAGTCTTTTGTCTTGGTTTAGTCATATGTCTTGTCATAAGAAAGTTAAAACCACTGTTTCTTATGGGAGTGTTCATACAATGTTTTTGCTTTTGTTTTTGATTAGTCTTTGTCTTAAGAGTTGCCAACTTTCAATCCTTAGGACAACGACTAAGACGAGTGACAGACATCAGCTGATATTTGTTGTTTTTTTTACAGGGCGTCCGAAGAGCGCAAGCGCGCGGCCGAAATTTTGAATTTACCGTCATTAATCATGTTTTTAACAGAAAATCTCAACCTAACCTCAAAATTTTATTTGTTTTTATTTTCTTTTTCGCTTTTGTTCTTTCGTGTCGGTGTTTCGTGCACAGATTAGGTTAAATAAGATTGTTTTGTGTAGAAAATGACTTTTGAAAAGGGGCCTTTTTATTGAAATTGATTTTTTTTTTCAGTGAGTTATGACTAAGACTAATCAAAAACAAAAGACGAGTATGAACAGCCGATTTTGTTTAAGACAGCTAAGACTAATCAAAGGACAAAGACTAATAAAAAACAAAAGACTAAGACGAGTATGAACAATACTTAACTTAGTCCTTAAAAACAAGTGGTGACTTGGGCGAAAGATAGTGGTACCAATGCTAAGTAGGTAGCTACCCAACAAGCAAGTTGTCGACGAGTCGTTGTGTATCGCGTGCAAACCTTGCGTCACAATGTTGTGAAGGCGATTACGCCAAAGCGCCCTCTATAGTGTATATTTTGTATAGTCCACTGGTTCAAAATGTTTACCTTAATAAAATATAAAGCTAGACTCTGTTAAAAACCCTGACATATTTAAAAGAAATAGAGACGCTACAAACCCATTAAAGTCACTCCAACTCACGTTTTTTGGTTATGATATTTTCGGCGTTTCACTAAAATAATTTATAACGAAAAATTTTCACGGGCAAGTCCTCAGAGGTAAAGGTAGCTCGGGGACGCGTTTCGGCCCGAACATATTCATAAAATGGACGGAAATGAAATAATTATATTGGTATCTGAAAAAGACTGGTGTTTACTGAGGAGAGACCAACTGTGAATTTGCAGCTTTGGTCAGGGTTGCTTCGGTTTTGAGGCTAATTTTAACGCTGCGACTGAGGACTTGCCCGTGAAACTTTTTCGTTAACAATTGTTACCTCGTGAACTTCCTTCAAAAAACAATTTATGTTGTCACTGCAGGGGTGAGTGACATCAATCATCAAGCAACATATAAACGTTTGTCCGTCACCCCCTGTAAATGTTTCTCAAAAATCATCAAATCATTTCATTTGCCGACGCTGATGAATTAACAAGGACGGAAGGTGCGTCTCCCTTTAAACAAGGCTAGGGTATAGAGGACCTCTATTTCCCTCCTTTGATTTTGAATTAAATACATTTGACTTTAATAAGTTTGTCGCGTCTCTATTTATTTAAAATATGTTATACAAACAGGGTTTCTAGACCCTGTTATCTGTAAGTCGTATTGACAAATTGTATAAGGCTGGATCTGAGCACAACTGACAGCGACAACTTATCGCACGCAGAACAAAACTGACACAACTCAAAAAATATTATTTTAGGTAAACAACAATCTAATACTTTCAGTATAACTCGTGCGTATTTCAAGTTCCTATTATATAAATTTCTTGATTTGTACATCAAATTCCGGCAGGCACTAACTAGGTAAGATAATAATTTCCATGTCGAGTGTGAATTTCGTTCTGAAGGTGTGTTATGTGTAAAAGAAAAACGAGTTTTAAGTTTGGATTTTGTTTAATTACTTCTTATAAAAACTACTTATACTTTAGAATACGTTTGGCTAGGATTTTCGCTCCGGTCGCTTACGACTAAGTCGCGGCGAAAGAGTTATCTACTAGTAGTTTGAAAGAGATACCACTAACTAGTAGTTGGAAAGAGATACCAGTAATACGGATCTCTTTCCAACCAGGGGTAGACGACTTAGTCGTAAGCGACTTTGAAGGGAATCCTAGCTTTACTGCCCTTTTCCTTCCGACGCGACGCGCGCGCGTCGACGGCAGTACATGGCAGACACACTCAAAACTTTTCTTATGTTTGCATTTTCTAGAAAATACACTTTTTCGCACTTTTGGCATTTAAAGTTCACTTTTTATCCCGATTTTTAGGGATAACGGTATCACTATTTATTTCCGGGATGGAAAGTAATAAAATGTAAACATCGGGATGAAAAGTGACTGATCAGAGATAAACAGTAGAAATCCAAAACAAAAAAACGTCAAAACCTAAAAACATCCAAAAAATTGTAAAAAAACTCAACACAATAAACTAAAAAAATAGTAAAAACAAACAATAAACTAAAAAGTTTGAAAAATAACGTATAAACCTACACGAGGTTAAAATTTAACATGGACTAAAAATCTAATTAGAATTTTATTATTTTTCGGATTTAATTTTTATTTTATCATTCCATGTTAAATTTGAAAATTTTAAAGCAAATATCTCAGAAACTAATCAATGGATTTTCGAAATTTTCACACGGTTGTAAAGATATTCAAGCGAGCTTCAAAACAAGGTATCACTAGACCCACTTTCCCTATTGAAAATATGGGGGTAAAGTCAGGGGCGGCTCGTCCATAGGAGCGCTGGTGCGCGCGCACCCCCAGCAAAAACAAGAAACAAAAATAAATACAAAGTATTATTAAATAATTACTGTTGTTTTTTATTTATTTTTTAATGATCCCGATCCCGCTAGTGGCATCTATCGGCCATTACCGGAAGTAATTAAGATCTTTTCGACTTGACGCTTTCTGCCGCATACGGTGGCCTTCGATCGCCTTGCCTCGCCTCGCTTGAATCTGGAGGTGCGCGTTGATTCGGCGTTCCTCTTTAATCCAATTTTTGCCACGCAATTGGATCGGAAATGCTCGGGATATCGGCCGAGAAAAGGGCGAGGTGGTGCGCTAAATCAATACACACTTGCATCGTTTTTTATAGTTCTCAGCTGATTACTGTTTATATTATCGTTAGTATGCGTGTATTGGGCGTAATTAAAATTTATTTACGCAGTTTTTAAGTGAATTTTATGCTGTTTTCGGCTTCTTGTTTGTAATTTTTGGGTTAATTATTATCTACAAGTGTCGAATATGTCTGAGGCAGTTATCAGTTCGGGTTCGGGTAATCCTGGAAGTAATTGTGTACAAAACATTATAGCAAGCTTTTCCTCCTTTAATTTAAATCAAAAAATTGAAATTAAAAGATTAGGAAGGCCGACTCCAGAACTAAAATTATCGCAAACTTGCTCTAATAGAAAAGAAGGTAGGAATTTTAAAAGATACTTTAGAAAAGATATTTACCAAAAAAACAACTGGATTTGTGGATGTGATGTTACAAACTCGTTATTTTGTTTTCCTTGCTTATTATTTTTCAATGCAAGCATGGATAACAGCTGGAGCCGCATAGAGGTAACTGACTTAAATCATTTACAGGCAAAAATTAAAAAGCATGAATTTTTGAATCAACGTATACGAACATTACAATATGAAATGGTATTTGAATCAAAAGCTAAGATAAAACGGTTTTGTACATTGAATTAATGTTATCAATTGTTGGCTAAAAACTAATATGTATGTATACTGTAGGTAATTTTTTTTTGTGTATGCATATTTTTATTGGGCACCATAAGTTCTTTTATTTGGCTACAAATAAATATGCAAATTTTTTTAACTTTATTTATTTTAAATTTATTTCGACTCGACTATTTTAGCGCACACCCATTCTTATTCTTCACGAGCCGCCACTGGGTAAAGTATACTTCTCGAAGGGGGTTCGTCATACAAAAATTTCAAGATCAAAAAGTGTCCCCTTGCAAACAAAATCGACGTGTTCGAGCGTTTCTCTAAAATCGCACTTTAAATACCCAAAAAAGCCTCTGTTTCGATGTTCGTGAAAAAAATATTTAAAAAAAACGAAAAATTTAACACTATCCGTATTCACGTAAGAGGCGCCTTTGATATATTTTGACCCATTGGTTTTCTAAGGGATGGCCCTGCGATTTTTTGTTATAGGAAAAACGACAAAAAGGAAACAGGTATTTTAAAAATACCCTCGAAAGTTTTAAAGAAGGCTATCCGTATCCATATAAGTGGCGTGTGATATCTTCTGGCTCTTTGGATCCCTGAGCTATGGCTCTGTGAATTTTTTTTTATGGGGAAATCTCAAAAAATAAGAAACTGGAAAAAAACTCTCAAAAATTTTGAAGGAGGTATCCGTTTTTAAGTCAGCGGCGTCAGTTCTATATTGCCCTTAGGGTCGGCGGAAAAAGAATGAAAAAAATTTTGAAGAAGGGGTTTGAAAGTCAACAATATCCAAAAATGTCATGCAAAAGGCAATGACAAACTTTGGCAAACATGTAATTTTGACAAACTAATATATTCCCAATCCCTTTAATACATATTTTAAGACTAGTTATGATAATGATAAAAGGTAAAAACAAAAGAACATCAATTGTTTTTTTAACAAAAAAATTTCAACGAATTAACCAATTTTTTTATACTTTTACACAGGTTGCCTACAGAATTTGACTAGTCATGTGAACTTAACTGGACGACTGTAGCTGCGTCATCGGGTTTTCATAAAACCAATGATTTAAAGCAACCCGGTGACGTAGATTTTTTAATCTGATTACAGTTGGCCAGTCAGGTTCAATGACCTTTCGAATTCTGTAGATAACTTCTCAAAAGTATAAAGACCTTGCGAATGAACAACTAAGCTTTGGTCAGACAGCGGGTGCCCATGCTCGGATTTGGATTACTTCGGGTGCTTTCGCCCAGCTTTATAACATCATCACCGCCACACCTATTTTATCCTTAGCGGTGAATGCATTTATTTTATATAATAAACAATTTTTTGCAAATTTGCTGATAAATTAAATTGCTTTTGAAATTGCTATCGCTGCCTTACATCCAGCTTTGATGGCTTCTGATAAGAACTTGTAGTATGGAGCTTCTTCTGCGCCGTGATCAATCCCTAAATATAATAAAATTAATTAGAATATCATGGATTGAGCGTGTAAGAAAAGATTAGGTAATAAGAGCGGGTACTGATAGAGACATGTTTTTGTCATAATTTTTAAACTTCGGGTACCTACTACCGATTTTATTAGAACAAATTACACTTTGCAGAAAATTGATCAATCTTTTGACTTGACAAATTGAAGTGTGGGACTGATATCTTTTGGATATATATATTGAATCACTTATAATGTAAACACCTAATATATTTAGAAAAGGTATAGCAACCCATACAGCAAAACTTCCTCTCTTGTATGTATATTGAAAGAAGTCATCGGACGAACGCCATTTTAGTCCAAAAACCGTCCATTTCATGGTCGAAAGTACCTACAACGGACGTAACATGGAACCATGGTAGGGATGGGTCGATAAAATTGTACAGGGTTTTCCCGTATATTTTTACACCATATCTAAAACGTTTATTTGAATAGATATCAAAATATGATACATACAAAAGTTTCATAAATTTTTACGAATTTTAAGAATCTTTGTGTCAGAATGTCAAAAAAGAATTGTAAATGTCTAAATTTGACAGGTCGATGGTTTTTTTAAAGGAAACACCATATATATTATTTCAGATTTTTCTAGATCCTTTCTTCCTGATTTCAAAAATATATATGTTGGGATTATTTCGTTTAATAGTTTTGGAGATATATGCGTTTAAAAGTATAAAAAACTTAAATCGGTACTTTTTAAAACGTCAAGGAAGCCATGAAAAAAACAGTCGCATTGACACAAAAGTGATGCTATTGTTTTGTCACCTTGTCAAACTCAGTTTTAAGAGCGGTTAAGGATGATTTTTACCGAGGAAGAAAAACTGGATATTGTTAAATTATTTTACTCAAATAATGAAAATGCATCTGTAGCTCGCAACCAGTATTATATTCAGTTTCCCGACAGAAGACAACCAACTCGCCAAACCATAGTAAATATAGTAAACTCATTTAATGAAAGAAAAACTAGAACAGTCGAAAAAAACGCTGAAGAGGACTTAAATATTTTGTTTTTTCAAGGTTAGTTTTTCTTTCTAACTTAGTTTATCATATTTAAAAAAATGTTTTCCCTTGTCATTTTAGAGAATCCTGAACGGTCTATTCCGGATGTAGCAACTTTTTTAAACAAATTATGGCATAAAATTCACTCTGTTTTAAAATATCAGAAATACAAGGCATGCTTTACAAGCTGTCAAAATTCAAGGACGCAGATCCCTACATGTTTGGTGCGGTCTCCTGAATAACAGTTATTTGGCCTATATTTTTAATGGTAACTTAACCGGAGAAAATACCATGATTTGTTGCGAAATGAAATAAAAGAGCTTTTAGAAGAACTCCCTGTTAATATCTATAGAAATTTATTATGGCAACAGGACGGAGTCCCCCCACATAACATCCAGCCAGTAACGATTTTTTTAAATAATAGATATATGTATTGGATAGGAAGATACGGCACTTTATTATGGCCAGCAAATAGCCCCGATTTGTCTCCCCTTGATTTTTTTTTGTGGGGCTACCTAAAAAATAAGGTGTATTATAACAGGCTGCAAACACTTCAAATTTTACAACAGAAAATAGAGCAAACAATTGTTGATCTTAACGAAAATTTTGCGAACTCTATCTTTCAAGCTATCTACAGAAAATTTGTAAGAATTATTCAAAATTGTAATAATAATCAAGGAGGCTATGTAGACAATTAAAAATGAAGTAATAAATATTTTTTTCTTTCACAAAAATTGCATAATTTTTTGTTTTTACTGGCTTGCGGTGCCACACATTACTGCGCAGAATCATCGCGGATAGTAAATATTAATTAATTATATTCCTTACAAAAGCAACAGCATCACTTTTTGTGTAAATGCGATTGTCTTTTTCATGGCTGCCTTGATGTTTTAAGGACATCAATATAAGTATTTTAAACATTTAAGCGCATATATCTCCAAAACTAATGAATATTTTTAAAATCAGGGATAAAAGATCTATAAATATCTAAATAATATACAGGGTGTTCCCTTTAAAAAAACCATCGACCTGTCAAATTTTGACATATAGAAAAAAAAATTTGACATTCCGACTTAAAAATTCTTAAACTTCGTAAAAAAATATGAAACTTTTGTATTTATCATATTTTGATATCTATTCAAATAAACATTTTAGATATGGTGTAAAAATATACGGGAAAACCCTGTACCTGTTCCTTTGGAACAGGTATCGCCAACCTCTTCCGTGTACTGTTATCTGAAAATATACCTGTTCTGATTCCGCGGATCACAGATTCCGGTTTTAAACGTTTGAAATAGACCATGTCGGCATTTTATAATAGGATATTATATTGGAATAGAATACCTGTTTCTATTTCATTTAGTTGTATGATTAAAAAAAAGAAAACCCTAGGTGACCGAATTTTGCAGAACAAATCCGTTCAGTTACTAATTTCAAAGAAATCAATAATATGATAATAATCGCTTTAGCCTAGCATATGATTTTAATGAATGAATTTAATCAAAATGACGTGGACATGATTGCCTAGTATGGCAATAGATGGCGCCACAATGTAAGATTCCGAAACTGTACGTACAGGAACAACAGGTACATTAATAACAGCGAAACAAAATAACTTGCAAAGAAGAAAGATGGAAAACGTGCTGTGTGGATCGATAAAAATCAAAACGAATTTTATACTTCACACAAAGGTATGTGTGCCTAACTTGCGAGTGTCAGAAGGAGAGGGAAGAGTTGATTTTGGTTGTTTGCCTACTTACTGCAACCTTGTGTAAGTAGGAAAACAACCAAAATCAACTCTTCCCTCTCCTTCTGACACTCGCAAGTTAGGCACACATACCTTTTTGATTTGATTGAAAATAACTTGGACATGGAAAAGGAGGATAATACCTGGAAATAGGGTATTACTTGAGAATAGGGTAATGCATCATAGGAATATTTAAAAAATGACTATAGGTGCACGCAAGAGTTCGGATTGCAGACAAATAAAGTATATTTATTAAAAATAAACACGTTTAGAATTTCTTCAAAAACTTAACAGGTTTTATATTTAACCACGAAAATGGGCTTATGTGGTGATAAAGAAATTTGGACCTGAAATAGAATTTTGGAACAGGTACGCACTTGGAACTGAAACAGGTCATACTAAGTACAAGAAAAGCCTGTTCCGGCACATCCCTCCCATGGACGTCTTAGATTTGTCTTATCATCAGATACATCCAACTGAGTACATAAATACAACGTACAATTTATGATGGAAAGTACGTACAATGGACGTAAAACTTATTATTAAATAAATTTTAAGTCTTAACGTCTATACGAATACCAATAAGCTGTTGACTGCTGCGCCACCCATTGGTACTATGTAGGTACTTGGGGATATCAAAAGCTAACCTGTATCATGATGCTCCTGCTCCTCATCTCTAAACTTGGTGATGACATCCAACAGCTCCTTGTTTTCTTCTGGAGTTTCGAGGAGCGTCCTAAGCTGATCATTGTAGTGGTCCACAATGACAGTTTCCACTGCAACTGTGCATGCCATTGCTGCTTTTTCTCCCAACAAAGCAGTTCCTAAATATTTTTGTTTTAAATAAAATAAATAAAGTATCATTGCATTGTGGTACTCTTCTACATGGATCATTTTTTACTAGATGTGTAGTGAGTTGGGGTCCTTTCCTTCACACTGAATTCTTAACAGAGAAATAAAACTACGTTTTTAACAAAAATTCAACTTCTTACCCATGGCGCGTTTTAGTCTTTGCAACCATAATCATAAGGGCTTTTGTTTAGATTTAACCAACTCACTATACATTCTAGTAAATTAAGTATCAACTTCAAAAAAGCAAATTATATTATTAAAAAATTAAAGACATAAAAGAATGGAGAAGGATGATTTCTAAGTAATTTTAAAAAATCATGGAAAAACGCGTCACTATCCACTAGCAGGGTACTGTATTGGTTTGCAACATAAATATAAAGAACTTTTTTTATCAGCTTTTTATGCTTAATCGTGGTTACTAGTCTAGACCGTGCAGTGTTCTGAAGAGTACCTTAAGGACGAAACACTTAACTGTGAACACTTAATAGGTGTCCATTAGATCTTGGACCCCCGTGGGTGTACAGCTTTTGGCTGCCCATGGAAAAATACAAGAGAAATAAAATCTTACTACGCCTGCTTAGCCACAAAAAATTGTTGTTTTCTTTATTCACGGGTACTAAACTTTACGCTTATTTGGTTCCTGTAAATTACTTTTTGAAATAGATACAAAAACCTGCATGTTCATGTTTTAGCTAGGCCACACCTCATTTTATCTGATTGGTCCAGTCTTAGAAATATGCAGGTTTATGCAGGAAAAATCCAGCATAAAAAGAATCTTATTTTTAATTTATTTGAGCTCAACAAGTAGACGTTGGTGTATCTATTTTGGTGTGTGAATACGTGTTTAAAAATTTAAATTTTTGCCAAAGAGTTTTTTTTTTGAAAAATAGTGATTTCGGAGGTATGGCAAAACAATATCTGAAAACCAGGCAAAAGAATGGTACAAGTTTTCAACTAAGTGTTGTGATCCATTAAAAACTGGAAAACATTCAGGAAAACTAAGAAATATTACTGAAGCCATGTGCAATTGGGTAGACATAAAAAAGGGATGAAGATTTGTGATGGGTGTAGGCTAAAGTACATGAAGACTTTAAAAAATTCTAAATACCTGGTTAAGTTTTAAGTTTTATTTTTTATACAAAACTAAACATTTACTTATTTTTTTTCTTTTATTATAGAGACAGTTAGTTAAGTTATAAATATTATAAAAATTATTTTTTATTCAATATTCAAATTATTTTAGACAAATGAATTAAAGAGTTTTTTGCACCCAAACGGGTCAGCCCCCTCTTTTTATTACCCTAAACCTAAATTAGATATTTTAATTATTGAAAGAAAAATTATTTTAAGAAAGGTTTAACACATTACCGCTATAGGTCGGACCTACGACCAAAGGAGAAAATTCGACCCAAATTTTGAAAAAAAAAATAATTTAAAAATATTTAATTTACTTGAAATTTTGAGAAGCGTGTTTATTACTTATAAAATATTGTTTTCCCTATATTATAGCATATGTATTTGATTATTATGTGTTGTACTTCAAAAAGCTACCATTTTGTACATGTTTGAATATTGTTTTATTTTTTTTATATGGAACTCATCATTTCTCCACCTTAAAATATTTTGGTGTCTTATTAAAACATTGAAAAAAATTATATATATATATATATATATATATATATATATATATATATATATATATATATATATATATATATACATATATATTTTTATTTTTTTTAATTAAAAATGGTGTTTTTCCAACAAAAATAAAAAACATTTTTTCAATTTTTAAAAAAATATATTTATTTTTACAATGTGTCTGCTACACACCATTTAAAAGGTCTTTGAAAGGCCTTTTAAACAAGGTATCGCTCATGCATTTTTGATAAGTAGTTTTAGAGATATCCTTATTTTTCTATACTTATGTATATTAAAGTTGTTTGCAAGTTGTTCTTTCTCAGAGACTTAGGGGAGCGTATTTATTGATTTTGTGCTCTTGTGTTTGCGAACTGCCTCCCAAGTGGCCTTGGGTATGTTCCCACAATTTCTAATATTGTTAACGATATGCTCCAACTTTGTTTTGTTATTTGTCGGACAATGACTTATATTCTTTATAAAGTGTATTGTGGTTTCTATTTTGTTGAGCTAATTTTTGTAAAGAAATAACCTGGTTTTTAAAATTTGATGATTCTCATGTAATCCACCGACTTTTGTGTCTTATTTCTTTAGATTTGTTAATTTTCAAGCTAGATTTAAAAATCGACAAAAAAGTTTTGAGAATAGGTTCCACATTTCGTCCACTGACCTATCCACATCCATCCATCTCAAGAGATATCCATCAATTAGAAAAGTTTTATATCTTATCCTGTATAAACGGATTTATATTCGTCAAAATGTCCCTTTTTGTTGTTTAATAGAGACCAGCTGAGCTGTGTGCTCAGATTTTCCCGTTTGACTAATTTTAGTGAGAAATCTAAGTCAGAGGTTGGAAATAAAATGTTGTCTATACAAGATATTACATCACCCACAATTTTTGTATAATCAAATATAGATGGTTTTAAATTATAGCAGTTAAGGAGTGTTAAAAATTCATGGGTCTTCCTACATGTACTTAAATTAATATTAAAATCACCCGAAATGACTACTGTATGGTTTTCGTTACAGATTCTGTCTATAATATAGTAGTGTGAGCTATGGTGATCCTAATTTTTTCGAGAAAAAAAAAGTTGCTCCGATTTCAAAAAATTTTATATATCTTTGCGTTTCAGATGATTTTGAAACTTTTTTGTTGCGCCGTCTGTCTGTCTGTATGTCTGTCTGTAACGACCAACGCGCATAACTCAAAAACGACTTGCCCGATTTTAATGAAATTTGGTACCCAGGCTGGGCTTTGGGTCGAGATGGTCCCATTTAAAAATGAACAAAATCCACCGAACACAAGCCAAATAAAAGGGGGGGGGGGTAGATTTCAAAAATTAGAGTTTATGTAAAAATATAGCGTGTGTGATATCAAACGAAAGGTAATTGAGTCTGGAGTTAAACAAAATACATTTTAGTTTATTTAAAGAAAAAGGGTGGGGGTAAATTTCAAAAATTAGTGTTTAAGTGGAAATATGGCGTGTGTCTATCTAACGAAAGGTAATTGAGTCTGGAGTTAAACAAAATACATTTTAATTTTTAAAAAAAGGGTGGGGGTAGATTTGAAAAATCAGAGTTTAAGTCAAAACATGGCTTGTGTGGTATCAAACGAAAGGTAATTGAGTCTGGAGTTCAATAAAATATACTTCAGTTTTTAGTTATATTAGCTTTCACGTAGATACACTATAACTATAGTATCCAGTGTGAGCTTAGGTGCCCATAGATTGGCAGAGTATTTTTTCAAGTGTGTAAAAAAATATCTTAATATCTCCCGAAATCAATAGATGCTTAGAATATTAAAGTTTTTATTACTTAACCGGATTTCCATTGCAGCACATTCAAGTGAGTTTAAAACCGACAAGATCTGATTTTTCTTTTCCAAGTAGTTCTTCTCTACAGTATAGAGTCCCCATGCAGATTTCGACTACGGTAAAATAAAGAAATGAGAGTATCCGGTTATCGCCATTGAGTTAAGAGCTTTGTAACACTGCCAGTGCTCAATTAGACATAAAACATGATGCCAATTTTAATTATCCAGCAGAACTAATTGATTTAATCCAATTTCCCAATGATTGGATGTTATAATGTAAAATATTTAACCCTCCGTAGTACTTAGTTTATTTGTATTAATTTTTGCTTGAGAGAGTTCCGTAGTATTTTTTAAGGTCTGTTAGTTGATTTGTTAGTAAGGCTGTCAAAAAAAACTATTTATATTGCCTTTGCCAAGTATGTTTTCCCAATTTTTGTTATGTTTATTTTATCACTGTAATAGTTAGTTTCTCTAAGAATACTATTTGTGTCAAGCATACAGCTATTGTTAATCTTCTGTAAGTAGATTTCTTTAAAAAGATTTAAATTTCTATTATATGCTAAGTCGGATTTTACTGTGTTGTCGTGCCTGTAGGGTTCACTAAGGATAAGGCTGTTTGTCAAAGTTTAAGTCAAAACATGGCTTGTGTGGTATCAAACGAAAGGTAATTGAGTCTGGAGTTCAATAAAATATACTTCAGTTTTTAGTTATATTAGCTTTCACGTAGATACACTATAACTATAGTATCCAGTGTGAGCTTAGGTGCCCATAGATTGGCAGAGTATTTTTTCAAGTGTGTAAAAAAATATCTTAATATCTCCCGAAATCAATAGATGCTTAGAATATTAAAGTTTTTATTACTTAACCGGATTTCCATTGCAGCACATTCAAGTGAGTTTAAAACCGACAAGATCTGATTTTTCTTTTCCAAGTAGTTCTTCTCTACAGTATAGAGTCCCCATGCAGATTTCGACTACGGTAAAATAAAGAAATGAGAGTATCCGGTTATCGCCATTGAGTTAAGAGCTTTGTAACACTGCCAGTGCTCAATTAGACATAAAACATGATGCCAATTTTAATTATCCAGCAGAACTAATTGATTTAATCCAATTTCCCAATGATTGGATGTTATAATGTAAAATATTTAACCCTCCGTAGTACTTAGTTTATTTGTATTAATTTTTGCTTGAGAGAGTTCCGTAGTATTTTTTAAGGTCTGTTAGTTGATTTGTTAGTAAGGCTGTCAAAAAAAACTATTTATATTGCCTTTGCCAAGTATGTTTTCCCAATTTTTGTTATGTTTATTTTATCACTGTAATAGTTAGTTTCTCTAAGAATACTATTTGTGTCAAGCATACAGCTATTGTTAATCTTCTGTAAGTAGATTTCTTTAAAAAGATTTAAATTTCTATTATATGCTAAGTCGGATTTTACTGTGTTGTCGTGCCTGTAGGGTTCACTAAGGATAAGGCTGTTTGTCAAAGTTTAAGTCAAAACATGGCTTGTGTGGTATCAAACGAAAGGTAATTGAGTCTGGAGTTCAATAAAATATACTTCAGTTTTTAGTTATATTAGCTTTCACGTAGATACACTATAACTATAGTATCCAGTGTGAGCTTAGGTGCCCATAGATTGGCAGAGTATTTTTTCAAGTGTGTAAAAAAATATCTTAATATCTCCCGAAATCAATAGATGCTTAGAATATTAAAGTTTTTATTACTTAACCGGATTTCCATTGCAGCACATTCAAGTGAGTTTAAAACCGACAAGATCTGATTTTTCTTTTCCAAGTAGTTCTTCTCTACAGTATAGAGTCCCCATGCAGATTTCGACTACGGTAAAATAAAGAAATGAGAGTATCCGGTTATCGCCATTGAGTTAAGAGCTTTGTAACACTGCCAGTGCTCAATTAGACATAAAACATGATGCCAATTTTAATTATCCAGCAGAACTAATTGATTTAATCCAATTTCCCAATGATTGGATGTTATAATGTAAAATATTTAACCCTCCGTAGTACTTAGTTTATTTGTATTAATTTTTGCTTGAGAGAGTTCCGTAGTATTTTTTAAGGTCTGTTAGTTGATTTGTTAGTAAGGCTGTCAAAAAAAACTATTTATATTGCCTTTGCCAAGTATGTTTTCCCAATTTTTGTTATGTTTATTTTATCACTGTAATAGTTAGTTTCTCTAAGAATACTATTTGTGTCAAGCATACAGCTATTGTTAATCTTCTGTAAGTAGATTTCTTTAAAAAGATTTAAATTTCTATTATATGCTAAGTCGGATTTTACTGTGTTGTCGTGCCTGTAGGGTTCACTAAGGATAAGGCTGTTTGTGTGTTTTGTTTGATCACGAAAAGTGTTAATAAGTTTAGTGCCTGTTGTGTTTGTTGTCTGAGCTGTTCATTGCTAGCATCTATTTTTATGAAGAAGCATATTTCAGATGATGAGTTGCTAGCAAATATTATCATGTGGTCAGAGATTTTGACTTGACACACACCATCTTTTGTACAGGGTGGGGCATTTTCGTTGGTTTTATAGGGTACAGGCTAAACGGTAAGAGATACAAAAAAACTGACATACGTGTCCCGTCCTCTTTTTTAGTGTCTTTTTTAATGGCGTCATCAAATCTAGGCTAACTAGATTGGTTTAGCAGATACGGGGTGATTCTCAAAAATTGCCGATTTTTATTACTCGTTTATTTATGGAGATAGAAAAATTCTCCAAATACAAAAGTTTATGATTTTATACGTATAATTCAGTGGCGTACCCAGAAAAATTAAAAATATTTTTTTTACAAGATATTATCAAAAGTAACATTTTTTAAATGGAACACCCTGTATGTAAGTACCTGAAAAAATTGCGATTACAGTGATATATAACAGTTAATACTTTTCTTTGTCCTAAATAGGTAAAATACAAAAAATATTTTTTTGTAGTTAGCTATGGATGGGATGAACTTTTGTTTTGCTTTTTTAACTTGTCACAAAGTCCAACGTCAATTAAGTATTGTTTTTGCTTTGTTGTTATTACTTTTGTCTCAGATGAATCTTTATCAAAACTATGAAAAGTTAAACATGTTTGAGTGCTATATTGAATCTAATAAAAATAGAGATGCAGCACTTACACTATATTTTGACCGTTATCCGGAACGACGCGACATCAGCCAGACAAAAGGATGTTTCAAAGAATGTATCACAATTTAAGTGAGTATGGCTTCTTTGGAAAACCAAGAAATAAAATTTACAATAAAGAAAATAGAGAAACGGATGAATAAACACGTTGGCTTGTGTTGCTGCTGATCCGACGGTATCTAGTCGTAATATTGACAATGATATTGGTATAAGTAAACGTAGAGTTTTAAGAATATTGAAAAAGCATAAGTATAAACCTCATAAAATAAGAAAGGTTCATAATTTACATCCTGGAGAAGAACAACGGCGTTTAGAATTTTGCAATTGGTATGTGCAACAGATTGGACCGACGAAGCTTATATATCTAGCGAAGGAATGTTTAATCGACATAATAATCGATATTGGTATAAATCCTCATCAGCCGGTGGCCAGGGTATAACAAGGACGGTTTGGATTCCATGCATGGGTAGCGCTGTATCGAAATAGAGTGTTCAACTGCAGGCTTTTGAATGAAAACTTGATTGCAGAAGGATACAGACAAATTTTGGAAGAATATGTAATAATAGAGTTGGATAACATGCCATTAGGTGTAAAATAAATAACATTTATTTTCAACAAGACCGTGCTCCAGCACATAATAGCCATATGATAAGGAACTTGCTAACTGCCAATTTTGATGAAAATTGGATTGGTACATATGGGCCAAACCGATGTCTCCCGCGTTCTCCCGACCTGACCCCCTCGACTTTTATTTTTGGGGATTTATCAAAAATGAAATTTATAAAACACGAATGCATTGAGCAGAATCGGAGACAGTTTGAGCACCTTTTGTAACTAATTTTTATAATAACTATTCAGTTCTTATTACAAATTTATGTTGTTGTTGTTATAGTTTAGTAATATCTTTATATTCTCATTAAGTAGGTTCTGAATATACCTATTATAAAATAAAAAAATATTGAACCAATTCATAGCCAACTACAAAAATAAATATTTTTCCGTATTTTACCTATTTAGGACAAAGAAAAGTATTAAGTGTTATATATCATTGTAATCACAAGAAAAAATGCAATTATCTGAGATACTTACATACTGGGTGTTCCATTTAACAAAATGTTACTTTTGATAATATCTTGAAAACTAAAACATTTTTAATTTTTCTGGTTACGCCACTGGATTTTATGTAGAAAATCATAAAACTTTTGTATTTAAAGTTTTTTCTATCTCAATAAATAACCGAGTAATAAGAGATAATAAAAATCGCCAATTTTTGAGAATCACCCTATATCTGCTAAACCAATATAGTAAGCGTAGATTTGATTGCGCCATTAAAAAATACACTAAAAAAGTGGACGGGACACGTATGTCAGTTTTTTTGTATCTCTTACCGCTTAGCCTGTACCCTATCAAACCAACGAAAATGCCCCACCCTGTACAAGGCCTAATTTGAGCAGATTCTTTCTGAAGAGAATTTTGAAATCGAGCAATTGTGCCTTAAAAGTTATAAGTTTTTATCATTAAAGCTTTTTTCTACTTTAAGTTCTGTTTTTTAAGCAATTGTATTTACTGTATGAGCTCCTGATTTTTATTTTTTTAGATATGTTAGTTTGAGTGCAAACCTCTTGTTATATTAGGTACCTACTATATATATATATATATACATCTTTTTACATAATTATGTAGTCTGCATGTTCCCTAAATTTATGTTATGTTTCTATAAACAATCAAATTTTTATAAAAAACCAAATTGAAATTTTTGAAAAAAAATGTTTTTTAAAATTTTTCAAGTTTTTCTTATTTTCTTTTCAAAAAATATAATTTTTTTCCTTAATTTTTTAGAAAGATCTTTCCCAAATTTCAGGATAAAGAAATGATAACACATGGGAAATAGTAAAAAGCATCATTTTTTAAATAAAATACACAAAACAGACACTTAAGAGAAAAAAATAACACTGTTAAGTCTACCACTGATATACTATTACTTTAAGGAAAAATATAAAATCGTAAAAGAAAATGATTTTTCCAAAAACATAAATTAATTTTTTTAAATATTTTTATGATTTTAGTAGAATTTTTTTGGATAGAGTGACATAAAAATTTCAGCAATGTAGGTAAAATACAATAAGACATACATATGTAAATAATGTGAGCAAATATAATAAACAAAGTTGCCAGAAAGTAACATAACTACTTTAGAATAATACAGTTATTTTTTCTTTAAAATGTATGTTTTTTGTATTTTTTCAAGAAAATGATTCTCTTTGTACTATTTTTTCATGTATTTTTATAAAAAAAAAACTTTTTTTAACATGAACCCATTAATTCTCCATCTTGAAATTTGGTGAGAATTTTGCAAAAACATTTAAAATAAATATTTTTTTTTTAATTAAACACTTTTTGAGAAATTTAAAAAAAAACTTTTTTTTTCAAAAATTTGATTTTTTTTAAATTGATCATGTGACACCTTGTTTGAAAGGTCACTTCAGAACTACTTACACCAAATCTTGGTGTAAGTAGTTCTGAAGATAGCTTAATGTTTGTTAGTATATGTTTGAGCCAAATTGGCAGATTTGTTTATGGGATTTCTCATCGTCTTTATGGCTAGAATGCCATCATTAAGCTACAAAGCTGCTATCTACTTATAATAATTTTCCTAGTTTTGATTGAAAAACCTGGAAAATAATAAACAAATGATGCTTCTTGATAACTGTAAACCATAAAAGCTAAGAGTTGCTTATAAAAATTGATGTAGAATAATGTTGTGATTAAGTCGCACCAAAAAAATCAAAATTGTCTAAATGCTGGATAACACCATTATAGCTTATGCACGGCAGTAGAATAAATGGATCAAAAATGATCAAAATCAGTAAGATGGTCTGCCAAGCCTCCATTTTTTTTTGTTATTTCATATGAAATTTCCCAGAGGTAGGTTATCTCTATTTAAAAGAACAAATTTCTCTCACTTTAAGGAGAGAACCAATACCCAAATTGTCCATTACTAATAATTGCCGCTAATAATTACCTGCACCCAAAAGAAATCCAGCAACATTCCAGATGGGAGTCATCACTGTGGGTCGAACTCTGTGTTCCTTAATTAACTCCTCAAATTTGGCTCTATGGCTTTTTTCTTGATCCCACATGTGCTGAATCAACCTGCCTTTTGAAGTACTGCCTAGTATTGCCATTTGTCCAGCATATATTCGGTCTGCTCTATAAACAATGAATAGATTCACCTATTACTTGGTGCTATACTTATATTAAAATTGAAACATTAAGGCCGCTTATCGAAATTAAAAAATCCCCATTTCCAAAATAAAAGCCACCAACTGGCAACATTTTTGGATCAATCTTTTCCCCGAATAAACAAGAAAACGGGATTACAACCATTGTTGAAATTTTGCAGGAATGTTCTTTAAAAAGTTTTTAACAACCGTATCGAGACAGTTTTTTTAGTTACTGGCTTCGTCGAAACTACAATTATTTTTTTAGTTCTTTTATTTTTTAATTACAGTCGAACCTCTCTAACTCGAACCTCTATAACTCGAACCCCTCTATAACTCGAACCTTTTAAGCGGTCCCTGCACTTTTTACATGTATTTTAACATATGTAACTCGAGTTTCCATAACTCGAACTCTCCATAACTCGAACTGTTTTGGTTGTCCCTTCAGGTTCGAGTTATAGAGGTTCGACTGTATATACAAAATATTTTAAAAAATCCATGGATACGGTTGACAATTTTGACAAATCTTTTTATATAATAAAAACACATTATCGTTTTGTTTTCTCATAAAAGCGTTCATTCTGATGTTTTCAAAATCGTTATATCCATTGATAGTGTAGTTCAATGGGTTATTAATAGAGGCGCTGTGTGTGCCTCAGAATGGATGTCACGTGATTTGTGATCCGTTCAGCCTCGGTCGGGTCTACTAGACTCCCTGTATGTTGACATATTTGGTAATATATCCAAATATGTCAACATACAGGGACTCTAGGGTATACCTATTTCACTGACCAATGATTTTTTAATACTTTTCGATGTCAGAGCGAATTGGTTGAGGTCGAACAAATCTTAACTAAAAAATCAAAGCTATTACCATCTTCCCTTAGCCTCTGGAACCAAAAAATCAACTACTACCAGATTCATCTAGCTTCTACCAGCAAAGAAAAACAAATTACTACCACCTTCCCTTAGATTCTACCACCAAAAGATCAACTACTACTACCTCCCCTAGATTCTACCACCAAAAAATCAATTAGTACCACATACCCCTAGCTTCTACCACCAAAAAATCAACTACTGCAAGAATTTCCTAGCTTCTACCAACAAAAAACCAACTATTACCACCTCTCCTTAGCTTCTACTAGCAAAAAACCAACTACTACCACCTTCCCCTAGCTTCTGCCACTAAAAAATCAACTACTACCACCTTCCCTTAGCCTCTACCACTAAAAAATCAACTACTACCACCCCACCCTAGATTCTACCAGCAGAAAATCAACTTATACCACATTCCCCTAGTTGGTAGCTAGTGGAAGGTGGAAGTAGTTGGTTTTTTGCTAGCAGAAGGTAAGGAGGGGTCGTAGTAGTTGGTTTTTTGCTAGTAGAAGCTAAGGAGAGGTCTGGTGGTAGTAGTTGCTTTTTTGTTGGTAGAATCTAGGAAATTCTGGTAGTGTTGATTTTTTGTTGATATAATCTAGGGGGAGGTTTTTTAGTGGTAGAAGCTAGGGGAAAGTAGTAGTTGATTTTTTAGTGGCAGAATCTAGGGAGAGGTGGTAGTTCATTTTTGAGTGGTAGAAGCTAGGGGAAGGTGGTAGTAGTTGGTTTTTTGGTGGTAGAAGCTAGGGGAAGGTGGTAGTAGTTGGTTTTTTGCTGGCAGAAGCTAGGCGAATGTGGCAGTGGTTGATTTTTTAGTGGCAGAATCTAGGGGGAGGTGGTAATAGTTGATTTTTGAGTGGTAGAAACTAGGGGAAGGTGGTAGTAGTCGGTTTTTTGGTGGTAGAAGCTAGGGGAAGGTAGTAGTAGTTGGTTTTTTTGCTGGTAGAAGCTAGGGGGAGGTGGTAGTAGTTGGTTTTTTGTTAGTAGAAGCTAGGGTATTCTAGTAGTAGTTGGTTTTTTTCTGCTAGAAGCTAGAGGAAAAAAAACAAAAACCTAAAAATATTGAACTAATTGTTACAAATTTAAGTTATTTAAATTTTATAGTTAGAATTTATTTAGGTTTAGTGTAGTATTAGGTTGACGTATTTTATGGTTGTATTCTTAATCTAGGTTTTAGTTGCGTTATCTGTGACAAACTGGTATGCGAACGGTCCGTGTTCTAGAAAAGGGTGGAATAATTCCGAATCGAACAAGGATGGAAAATTCTCGAATAGTAGGCAGACCCTTATATATAGGGCCGGACGTCGTGCATCGGGCAGTCAGAGATAACCAATGGTAGTGATCGCTAGATGTTAACGCAAAGTTAATAGGCGTATTAAAGTAGTGAATTATTAGCAAGTTATTAGTAAGTTTAAGTGCGTGTTTTTGTACATAATTTATCGAAATAAATTGACGTATCGTTTTCAACAATTGCGAGTTTTAATTGTTATGGAGAACCCGTAACAATTGGTGTCAGAAGTGAGATTAAAAGAAATAAATAGTGCAAATACTATCCTTACATAGTACCACCGGCTAGGACAATTGAAAAGAAGAACAGTAAGTGATTTGCCAGAAAGTTCGATATTGATTTATTCAAAAACCAAAAGAGATATTTAAGAATCGACTTCGACATTAGCTTAGTTAGTTAAAAAGTAAGAATTAGAAAGAATTTCGAGAATATTCCATCACTTTCTACGACGCTCTATTCGAAAACCAGAAGAAATATCCAAAAAGCGACTTCGACATTAGCTTAGTAATTTCAAAAGTAAGAACTAAAAAAGAATTTCTAGAAGATTCCATAACATTCTACGACGTTCTATTCAAAAACTAGAAGAGATATACAAATACCGACTTCGACAGTAGCTTAGTTATTTTAAAAGTAAGAGTTAGAAATTATTTCTAGAATATTCCATAACATTCTACGACGGTCTATTTGAGAACCCAAAGAGATAATCAAAAAAGTGACTTCTACATTTGCCTATTAGCAGAAAGAGTAGAATTTACCAGTATATACCAGAACATTCCATTAGGTTCTATTTAAGAATTGGAAGAGATATTGAAAAACCGACTTCGACATTCGCTTTGTAGCCCTAAAATACACGTTGTAAGTGATTTATCACGAAGTTGATGCTTACTAGACAAAGATCGGCCAAGATGGAAGATTTAACTAAAATGATGCAGGCTCTAGCAGCTCAAATGGCTCAAAACCAGGGCGATATGAAACACACCATGGACGACATGAAACACACTATTGAACAAAATCAGAACGATATGAGACAGACATTAGAAGGCATGCAAAAAAACTTCGATCAGATAAAGAGCAACTCCGAACAGCTGAGGGAAGAGTTCAAAGCAGCAACTGAAGATCTGAGGGAGAAATAACTCAAAGAATGCAGAATGTAGAAGAAAAGGTACAAAACCAATTGCAGAATGTAGAAGAAACCGTACAAGATAAATTGCAGAATGTTGAAGAAAAAGTGGAGATCAAGCTACAGAATGTGAAAGAACAAGCAAAGCAGCTTATACAGCTTCAGAAAGAACACAACAAAATAAACGCTCAGGGCTATTTTGTGAATTCCAACCAAACCATTAAGCCTCCAAATTACGATGGTACGTCTTCCTGGTCCACCTACAAACAACAGTTTGAAGCTGCCACTGCTGCAAATTGCTGGGACGATGACGAGAAAGCTAGAGCTTTGTTAGTAGCTCTACGAGAACCTGCTCTGGGACTTTTACGGTCTATTCCAGCCGAACAAAAACAAAATTACAATGCTTTAGTGGCCGCCTTGGAGAGAAGGTATGGAGATGAACATTTACGAAATTTACATTGGCCAGAATTAAATGTTCGTCAACAAAGAGCAGGGGAGTCATTACAAGAGTATGAAGCGGATATCAGGAGGCTGATGTACTTGGCTTACCCAGAAATGCCAGAAAATTACAGAGATCCCTTCCCGGTAGATCGCTTTATTAACGGCTTGCGAGACACGGACGGAGCAAAATTACTTCGTCGAGAACGCTTCCATAACAGCAGCGAAGTGTTGATTCGAGCCCTTGAAATTGAGTCATCAAACATGTCCAGGCCAAAAGTAAGGGCTGTCTTAATTCAGGAGGGTGAAGAAATGACCAATGAACAAGAGGTTCCCTCAAAGACGTTAAGTCAAATTCTTTAATCACTGATAGAGAAGATTGACTCTTTAAAAGAAAACAGACGTCCCTCTCCAAATGGAAAGTGTTTTAGATGCGGACGTACAGGGCATATTCAACGCGATTGTCGTGTCCAAATGAGGTCTCGCTCACCATCTAGCGGGACAGAGTACCGAAGAAGAAATCAGGAAAACTAAAACTAGTCAACGCAGAGGGGCGGGTGTTGGCTAAAGGGAATGTAGCCCCCAAAATTTATTCAATTAAGAGCTTAAAACATACTGCTGACAGTCTTAACATCGACGGACATATAAATGGAAGACAAGTTAACATAACAGTAGACACTGGTGCTGCCATATCATTGCTTAAGTTCAAAATTGCAACGAGATATAAAATTGGACCAACAGAAAAGAAAATAACACTTAAGACTGTGACTGGAGAATCCGCCGACGTGTTGGGGCAGACAGATATAGATCTACAGCTGGGAAGGTTGAAGATTCGCCACACTGTATTAGTTGCAGAAATAGAAGATGAATTTATTTTGGGAATGGACTTGATAAGAAAACATGGATTTGCATTTGATAATAAACTTAATACCCTAAGATTTGGGAACGAAGAGTTCATTTTGTCAAATAGTCACATCAATAAAGAACCAATAAAGGTTGTGGCAGTATGCACAACAAGACTGGTCGGTATCAGTGAGACCATAATTTTTGGGAGGCTAGAAAGTAAAACATCAAGCTGCGTTGGACTCATAAGCCAACAGAACACACCCAACACCTACCTCGTTGCAAAGTCACTAGTTAAAACCGATAAAGACATCCCGATTAGAGTCGCCAATATTTTCCCAAATAGTGTCAAAATTAATAAGGGGGAGTTGGTAGCATTATTTGAGCCAGTCCAGAAAGTAACAAGATGTGAAGAGCCAACTTCGGAGGATAAAAGTAAGTTACCAACGGAGGTACTTCAGTAATTTCAGTCAACTTGGCAACATCTCACTTCAGAAGAATTTCGTAAAGCGAGAGAGTTTATAGAAGAACAAAGTATTATCTTCGAAACTAAGAGTAGTTGGGGACGCACAAACCTTATTCAACATGCTATCAACACTGGCGATGCCCAACCGATAAGACAGCCCCCAAGAAGACTACCAATGGCCAAACAAGAAGAAGTTAACAATCTCATTAATAAAATGCTCAGTGACGGGGTTATTGAAGAGTCGTCAAGTCCTTGGTCATCTCCTGTGGTGTTGGTCACTAAAAAGGATGGAAGTACTAGATTTTGCGTCGACTACAGAAAACTTAACGATGTGACCAAGAAAGATAGTTACCCACTGCCAAGAATAAACGACACATTAACAACGTTGGCAGGATCATGTTGGTTTTCTACTCTTGACCTAAAAAGTGGGTATTGGCAAGTAGGAATCTTTGAAAAGGATAAAGAGAAGACAGCATTCTCTGCTGGAAGTGGACTTTATCAGTTTAATGTGATGCCATTTGGCCTATGCAATGCTCCAGCTACATTTGAAAGACTAATGGAAGTCGTTCTACGAGGCCTTACTTGGAAAACCTGCCTAGTCTATTTGGATGATGTCATAGTAATGGGGAAATCATTTCAAGATCATCTAGACAATTTACGAGAAGTATTTTCAAGAATCAGAAATGCCAATCTTAAATTAAACTCAAAGAAATGTTTTCTATTCCAAGAAAAAGTTGAGTTCCTGGGTCGTTTCCCGAGAAGGTATACATACTGACGAAAAGAAGTTACAAGCAATAAAAGAATGGCCTCAACCTCGTGACAAACATGAATTGAGAAGCTTTTTGGGTCTGTGTATATACTACAGACGATTTGTAGAAGGATTCGCCAAAATAGCGTCTCCATTACATAGACTTACAGAAGATAAAGCTTCTTACAAATGGAATACCGAATGTGACCAAGCATTTAGAAGACTAAAAGCAGTATTATGTTCTAGTCCGATTCTTGCATATCCCATTCCCAAAGGTAAATTCATATTAGATACTGATGCGAGCAACGATGGCATAGGAGCAGTACTCTCCCAAGTACAAGATGGAGAAGAACGGGTCATCGAATTTTTCAGCAAAAAGCTATCCAAACCAGAGAGAAATTATTGTGTTACCAGAAAGGAGCTCCTAGCCATCATTAAATCCGTAGATCACTTTCACAAATATCTCTATGGACAAGAGTTTCTGATTAGAACGGATCATGCTGCGTTACAGTGGCTCATGAAAATGAAACAACCTGAGGGGCAAGTCGCGAGATGGATAGAAAAGCTACAACAATACCATTATCAAATTAAGCACCGAGCGGGAAGGGTGCATAATAATGCGGATGCATTGTCCAGAAGACCTTGTCCTGAGGATTGTAAACATTGCAGGAAAATTGATCAGAAAGAAGGAATTACCTACGTGCGCCAGATCAAGTTAGAACCAGATGAAGAATGGATGTCGGTTTCGATTAGAACCACACAACTTAACGACAAAGATGTAGGACCTATCTTGTGATTGAAAGAAGAGAACAAGCCACGACCATCATGGCAAGATATCGCAAACCAATTGGGTGATATTCAAATCACTGTGGGCACAATGGGATTCACTGATATAGAAAAAAAACATCCTTAAACGTGCCTGGGAAAGTGCCGATGGCCTTACTGTGATTAATCAAGTAGTGGTTCCTAGGAGCATGGTAGACAATATAATGGCCGAATGCCATGGTGGAAAATCAGGCGCGTACCTAGGCATAAATAAAACCATGGACAAAATTCGAAACCGATTTTATTGGGTCAATTACTTTCAAGATGTGAAAAACTGGTGCCGCCGATGTTCAACTTGTGCAGCCAGCCAAGGTCCCAAAACAAGGTCCAGAGGTCAAATGAAACAATATAACGTAGGTCTGCCATTCGAACGCATTGCTATTGATGTGGACGGACCATTTCCAAAAACTAAAAAGGGCAACAAATACATCTTTGTTGTCATGGATTACTTTAGCAAATGGCCAGAAGTTTTTGCTTTGCCTAGCCAGGAGGCCGCTACAGTTGCAGAAGTTCTGGTAAATGATGTTTTCAGCCGATTTGGCATTCCTTTGGAACTACATTCAAATCAAGGAAGAAACTTTGAATCAAAGCTCTTCCAGAATCTCCGTGACCTTTTAGGAATACATAAAACACGGACTACTGCTTTACATCCGCAGTCAGATGGCATGGTTGAAAGATTTAATAAAACAATAGAAGAACATAATTGCAAAGTTGTTGATGAGCACCAAACAGATTGGGACCAATATATTCCATTGTTTTTGATGGCCTATAGAACCGCCATTCACAATACGATAGGAGCTACTCCATCTAGTATCCTGTTTGGTAGAGAACTGCATTTACCATGTAATATCATGTTTGGTTCACCTGAAGAAGAACACTTAGAGGTTAATGACTATGTCGAACGTTTAAGGCAAAAGCTGCACGATATCCATGAAGTGGTTAGAGAGCGAATAGAAATAGCCAGTGATCGCATGAAAGCGAGATATGACCTGACAGCAAACTCTTCAGGGTTCAAAGAGAATGATCAAGTCTGGCTATACAATCCTCAACGCAAGAAAGGAAGATCACTTAAGTTGACACCACCATGGGAAGGGCCTTATAAAGTTGGTAAGAGAATTAATAATGTAGTCTACCGAATCCAGAAAAGCCTGAAGTCTAAGATGAAAGTTGTTCATCTAGACAGACTAAAACCTTACCTGGGAAATGTTGATCGAGACGATCAAACCTGAAGAGGAGGATAGTGTTACAAATTTAAGTTATTTAAATTTTATAGTTAGAATTTATTTAGGTTTAGTGTAGTATTAGGTTGACGTATTTTATGGTTGTATTCTTAATCTAGGTTTTAGTTGCGATATCTGTGACAAACTGGTATGCGAACGGTCCGTGTTCTAGAAAAGGGTGGAATAATTTAGAATCGAACAAGGATGGAAAATTCTCGAATAGTAGGCAGACCCTTATATATAGGGCCGGACGTCGTGCATCGGGCAGTCAGAGATAACCAATGGTAGTGATCGCTAGATGTTAACGCGAAGTTAATAGGCGTATTAAAGTAGTGAATTATTAGCAAGTTATTAGTAAGTTTAGGTGCGTGTTTTTGTACATAATTTGTCGAAATAAATTGACGTATCGTTTTCAACAATTGCGAGTTTTAATTGTTGTGGAGAACCCGTAACATAATTATAGTTTCCCAAGAAATTACAGAATCACTTGCATTTGCCAATCACCTAAATAATCATTTTTATACAGTAGCGCAATCAGTTACAAAAAATATAAACCCAAATTGGAATTTTTAAGATTTACTTAAAACAAAAAGGAATGGTGAACTAAGCAGCTTTGTTTTAGCTCACACTACTACTATAAGTAGTGTGAGCTATGGTGATCGTAATTTTTTCGAGAAAAAAAAAGTTGCTCCGATTTCAAAATTTTTTATATATCTTTGCGTTTCAGATGATTTTGAAACTTTTTTGTTTTGCTGTCTGTCTGTATGTCTGTCTGTATGTGTCTGTAACGACCAACCCGCATAACTCAAAAACCGCTTGTCCGATTTTAATGAAATTTGGTACCTAAGTTGGGTCTTGGGCCGTGATGGTCCCATTTAAAAATGAACAAAATCCACCGAACGCAAGCCAAATAAAAGGGTGGGGGTAGATTCCAAAAATTAGAGTTTATGTGAAAATATGGCGTGTGTGATATCAAACGAAAGGTAATTAAGTCTGGAGTTAAAAAAAATGAATTTTAGTATTTTTTTAAAGGGTGAGGGGTAGATTGAAAAAATTTGAGTTTAAGTCAAAACATGGCTTGTGTGGTATCAAACGAAAGGTAATTGAGTCTGGAGTTGAATAAAATATATTTCAGTTTTTGATTATATTAGCTCACACTATAACTATAGTACCTAGTGTGAGCTTAGGTGCCCATAGATTGGCAGAGTATTTCTGCCGACTTCTGGAGCAGAGGTTTTATTAATAATAAAAGATTTAAAAAATAAGATTTCTTGCGGGGTAGATGGGCTATCAGTAAAAATTATAAAACAATTCCCAGAAAACTGCTGTAAAGCCTTAAGTCATGTTATAAATGAATCTTTCAAAGAGGGATATTTTCCCGACGATCTAACAACCGCTATAGTTATTCCTCTACCTAAAGGAGGTGATAAAAAGATCCGAGCAATTACCGTCCAATCTCCCTGCTGTCGGTTTTATCTAAGATCATAGAAAAAATTGTAAAGTCAAGATTACTATCATATTTCAAAAAAATTAAGTTACCTTCTAAACAATTTGGCTTTCAAGCAAAAAAAGGTACCAAAGATGCAGTTTTTAACTTCCTCAATGAGGTGCATTCAAAGCTTGATAAATATTTTGTCGCGACAGTGTTTTGTGACCTTACAAAGGTTTTTGATTGTGTGAATCATGAGGCACTGCTGCACAAAATGGAGTTTTATGGTTTCTGGAGCAGAGTGTTGTCATGGTTTAGATCCTACCTTAAAAATAGATTTCAAGTTACACAAATTAAAGATGAAAATGGAACAGTTACATCGTCTATTGCACCAATAACATGTGGAGTACCTCAAGGATATGTTTTGGGTTCAATCCTGTTTCTTCTCTTTCTAGATGATATCTCACATCTTCCTATTAAAGCTTTACATTTTTTGCTGATGACACAAGTATTACATAGTCAAAATAAATGATCACAGGATTCAGTGGTCAGAAGCTAAAGTTTTACATAAGGAGTCGCATTGGCGAAAACGAAAGTTTATTGAAGCTGCATTTATAATGCTGAATAAAGAAGTTTTCAGTCAACCAAGCACGGACATACCAAACTTCCATATGTTTGAATGAAGTAATATGTTGAATGAACCACTCCTTAAGGAAAACAGGCGTCTTAGGATTAAAAAGGGGCGGGCCGTCACACCTGACTGCACACCAAGTAGTAGCCTAGAGACTAGATTGTTTAGTTTACACTTGATAACGGTTAGAGATACTTACTAACCGAAACGTCGTGTTTTAAAATAAAAAAAGACAATGGAAGTCCGAAATTTTATTTCTACACAATCATTGTCTACGAGTTTTAAACAAAGTATTACATAGTCATCAAGCAACAGGGAAGTGTTGGAGAAAGAGATGGAGGAGGATTTAAAGCAGATCAAAAATTGGTTTGATGCAAATAGGCTATGTTTAAATTTAAACAAAACTAAGGTTATGGTTTTCATGAACAACACAACATTAAGTTTGAAACTAGATAATGTGGAGATACAAACAGTCAATGAATACAAATTTTTGGGAATCACAATTGATAGTGGTCTGTCCTGGAGACCACAGTACAACAATGTAGTAAAAAAACTAGCATCAAGTCTGTTTGCCATTAAAACCGCTAGACAAACCCTCAACAACGAAGCTGCAGTTGAGATTTACCATGCATTATTTGAATCTCATGTTAGGTACTGCATTTCATTTTGGGGCTTTACAGCTAACTATTTAACTGATATAATTTTTTTGTTACAAAAAAGGGCAGTTAGGTTAATTGAAAAATTATCAAACACAATTTCCTGTAAACAGTACTTTAAGAAACTAAAAATATTAACATTTTATGACCTAATATTATTTGAATCGCTATCATTAATTCATAATTACAGCAAAAAAGTTGTTTTTGAAACAAGACTAAACATCCACAATTATGACACACAATCTAAAAATAATATTGTCACAGACCAGCCACTGTTGTCTCTTTTAAAAAATTAACTTTTTTATCTTGGCAAAACAATATATAACAAACTTCCAGATGACATGAAAAACATGACACCCACAAAATTTAACAGTGCTCTAAAACAATACTTAATAAATTCCTCTTATTACTCCCTTAATTATAGAAAATCAGAATCTTTTCTTAAGTATGATAATACCTGTCAGTACCCTATCAGATCTAAGCTAAGCTCTATTGGTATAAATTAGTTTTCATTAAGCTCTTGTATTTAGTTAATTTAAGTTTTAGTTTTTAGGAAAAATATTGTACAGCTTTAGGCTTTTCAATAAAGAATTTCGTTCAAAGGAAGGTGGTAGTAGTTGGTTTTTTGGAGGTATAAGCTAGAAGAAGGTGGTATTAGTTTGCTCTTTGTTGGTAGAAGCTAGGAGAAGGTGGTAGTGGTTGGTTTTTTGCTGGTAGAAGCAAGGGAAAGGTGGTGGTAGTTGGTTTTTTGGTGGCAGAAGCTAGGGGAAGGTGGTAGTAGTTGGGTTTTTGGTGGCAGAGGCTAGGGGATCAAAAAGATAAAGGTATTAAAAGTAAAACTTAATATTTGAAAAAATACTATAATTTTAAAACAGATAAACATATTAGATAAAAAATTGGCATACACACTAATAGTGTCAGACTGCACCCCACACCTAAAAAATGGCAGAACCTAAGCAAAGGTGGTAGTAGTTGGTTTTTTAGTGGTAGAAGCTAGAGGAATGTGAGAGTAGTTGGTGGTACTAGTTGGTTTTTTGGTGGTAGAAGCTGGTGGAAAGTTGTTTTTGGGATAAAACTGAGTTTTAGCTGACTGATAGGTCACTGTAGCTGTTTAGAAGGGGTAACAGTTAGTATTTGTTTTCTCTACAAACAAGGCGGCCTTACGCCAAAAAATATGAAAATTCATTAGTCAGTAAACTCTTGGTCAGTTAAATAAAGTCCCATTATGAACAGTGTGTTCCAAATATGGCTGGTACATTTTGAAATAGTGAAGCCACTGCAACACATTTATAGTAGGGTCACCTAAGGCAATCATTACAAGCGGCATCTATTGGTAAAAATCGCAAATAATTTGATATTCCCTAGATTCAATATGTGCCCTTAAAAGAGGTGTCTGGTAAACATGCAGTCCTATATTTTTTTTTTACTTAGGTACTAAATTTTATGAAAAAAGCATGTCATAATTCATAGTAATATCTGAGGGGAACAGAAAACTGCCTTTGGAGATATAAGAAACCCCAAAAACACTTTATTTTCCCAAGTTTTAAAAAACACTATGCAGCACTTTGGTGTTCTGACTTTTCCATTATTAATTAAACGATAACGGTATACTGTTACCAAAATGGGTAAATAATTTATAAATCAAGCCTAAACTGGAAAAATGAGAACACATACCCAAGTTCACCTGCATGATCAACTCTGATGATTTCATGCAACTTTGCTTTGTCTGTAAGTGTCCTTACATTTTTAACGTTAGTGAATAGATGTAAACGTTTTCTAGTACCACCTTTAGAAATCAACATAATTTTTTCCAAATTTTATTTGATTTTTGCTAACGAAAATAAATAAATTTTAAGTTTGGATAAGTTAGGTTATGTGGAAAATAGTAGCACGAAATGTTTGAAGTATCACTGATTATCACGTTTTAGGGCGCATTTACACGGGTCGATTTCTGGCCGTGCGGCGAGGCCGCACGGCTAAAATCGCCCGTATAATGGGAAATCGCCGAATGCGACATGATCGAATCTGCCAAAAATTAAGTGCCTCTCGACTTTTGCCGCGCGACAGTAGGTCGTATGCGACGCGTGTCTAAAATCGACCGGGTAAATGCTTCATTGTTAGGCGACTCGCAGCGTCGTGATAGTCATTTACGCCCTATTTTGTTTACTATTAGATAGTTTAAGTTGTGCTACGTATTTTTACGTAAGTATGAGATTTGACAGATACGCAAGCGCACTTCGTCACTAGAGGTGGGTTGCGATTTTACGAACTGTGACTTTGTCACTGTGACTCGTCTGTCGCAGTCACGATCTGCTCCAGTCCGAACGAAATAGCAGTGACATTTTGTCACAGTCTGGCACTGATGCCCCGACCGAACCCCCACGTCACCACCGCAGCGGCGTCCGTCACAGCGTAAAGTCGCGATCGCGAGTACCCCAAGCAGTTACAGTGACTGTTTGCCCGCCCGCTCCGTCTGTCGCGCCGCGTCTACGCGGCAGCACAGTGCAGAGTAGGGAACAATTTTCTAGATTGCGATTTCGGTATAGGTGTGTATTGGTTAAACTGCTCCAAAAAATCACTGCTATTTGTCACCGTGACCCGACTGGAGCAGTCACGTCTTGTCACTGCTCCACCAAAATCGCAGGTTGGCCCATCTCTATTCGTCACACCGTCGTCAAGGTCACGTTAGGAGCTTACGTATTTACGATCGCTTACGGCAGTCTGCGGGCAACGATTATAAACACACAGGATTGCTTATTTCCATTTAACTCTATGTTAGCGTCGCTCAGCGAGACGAACAGTGTCTGCTTACGTCACCAGCGGACCAGTTCCTTTGTTTGTATTGAGAGTTCGTGTGATTTTTAAGGTGTTTTTGACGTTTTACCTCCGTTTTTTTGCGTTTTTTATATATTTGACGGTGTGGTTGACTATTTAGGAGGTAAATCTGAGGGCACGGCAGTACCTCGCCAAGTTCACGCGCCGTACCATCTTTTCTTAACGCATTTCAGCCGATATTTGACCTATCCAAAACTCTACTTCGGAATGAGCTACGAATCTCAAACTTTGCACAGTCGTAGATCTCCATGGAGTTAACAATCCCTTCATGTTTAGTTTCATGGAATTCCCAAAAGTACTGAAGTAGTTACGAAATTTCAAAAAACGTCGAAATTGTCACTCACTCACTCATGTATAGATCATCAAAATTCTACTGTACTTCCAGACATGCTACAAAGCTGAAGTTTGGCAGACTGATAGAAATTATGACCAAACCCCTGGAAAAAATCAAAAAACCCCAAAATTCTAATTTACTTCCCTCCCCTATACATGTAAAGTTATGTAAAAGTAACATTGGCCACTTTCAGATATGGCAGATTGATAGGAACTATGATAAAACTATAGAAAAAAACAAAACTAAACTTGGCTATTACGGCTGCAAATGACTCTTAGGAAATTGAACGTAAAGAACTTTGGCTGGAATAGCAAAGTTTAAAAAACATTTCCAAACTAGTCAACAAATTTGTATTGTAGAACTTGGCTTTACTTTTATCTCAATTCTTTTTACAAAATACCACTTTCGTGTACTTGGCTTTTTTTACATGAAATGTTTTTGTTATGATTTCACTGCTTTTTTAAAGGATTTGGATAATATTTAAGTTTTAAAGTAGTAAAATATACGGGATATTGTTCAAAACTTTTGCAATGCCTTATTAAAAATGTTGAGTTTTTTATATTTTCCTATGGTTTTATCACAGTTCTTATCAGCCTTCTAAAGCTCAGCTCTCTAGTGTTCCTGGAAGTAGGCAATGTTAATTTTACATAACTTTACATTTATAGGGAAGGAAAGTAAATTAAAATCTTATTGTTTTTAAATTTTTTCCTATAGTTTTATCATAGTTCCTATCAGTCTTCCAAAGCTTATCTCTCTAGCGTTTCTGGAAGTGGACAATGCTAAATAATCCTACTTCTATTCTAAAACTTTTAACTATTTAAAAAAGAAACTCCAACATATCGTCTGGTAGGAAAATTCAGCTCTCAGAGCAAACTCTTGATTTATCAAATCATTTTTTGAATGAATGAAATTATTAATTATATTTACTATCACGAATAAAAAAATTGTTTGCAAATAAGCAAGAAAAAAGTGGGAAAAACTCACGATTGTGTGTTTATAATCGTTGGTCTGCGGGCACCTTGGTAACAACGTTACCAAAGAATAGAATTGGTTGATTGGCCGATGGTAAAATGAGGCCTAGATGATAATTTCCGCTTCCAGTACAAACGATACTTTGCAAATATATTCCTACTGTAGTTGAAAAGACAAAAAACAAAATTGTAACATCAAAAAACAATTATCGTCTAGGCCTCATTTTTCGATCGGTCAATCAACCAATTCTATTCTTTGGTAACGTTAAGGTTCCCGCAGACTGCCGTAAGCTAACGTAAATACGTAAGCTCCTAACGTGATCTTAACGACGGTGTGACGAAGTGCGCTTGCGTAACTGTCAAATCTCATGCTTACGTAAAAATACGTAGCACAACTTAAACTATTTATTGGTAGACTTGTTATGGTAACGTAAAAAAATTCAACTTAAACTCAAATTTGGAACAAAACATAGAGCGCTTAACGTGCAGTTTTACGTAAAAATAAGTAGCACAACTTAAACTATCTATCTTTCTTATAGATAGTTTAAGTTGTGCTACGTATTTTTATGTAAAACTGCACATTAGGCGCTCGCTCTACGTTTTGTTCCAAATTTGAGTTTAAGTTGAATGTTTTTACGTTACGATAACAAGTCTACTAATAGCAGAGAATATGGAATTTGGCACTGTGTTTTTTTGATGTTACAATTTTGTTTTTTGTCTTTTCAACTACAGTAGGAATATATTTGCAAGGAATCAAGCGGAAATTATCGTCTAGGCCTCATTTTTCGATCGGTCAATCAACCAATTCTATTCTTTGGTAACGTTAAGGTGCCCGCAGACCAACGATTATAAACACACAGGATTGCTTATTTCCATTTAACTCTATGTTAGCGTCGCTGAAGCGAGATGAACACTGCCTGCTTACGTCACCAGCGGACCAGTTGCTTTCTTTGTATTGAGAGTTCGTGTGATTTTAAGGTGTTTTTGACGTTTTTACCTCCGTTTTTTTGCGTTTTTTCATTAATTTGACGGTGTGGTTGACTATTTAGGAGGTAAATCTGAGGGCACGGCAGTGCCTCGCCAAGTTCACGTGCCGTAACATTTTTTCTTGATTTATTTCAGCCGATATTTGACCTATCTAAAACTCTACTTCGGAATGAGGTACGAATCTCAAACTTTGCACTGTCGTATATCTCCATGGAGTTAACAATCCCTCCAAGTTTCATGGTAAAAAGTACTAAAGTAGTTACGAAATTTCAAAAAACGTCGAAATTGTCACTCACTCATGTATAGATCATCAAATTTCTACTGTACTGCACAGACAGGCTACAAAGCTGAAATTTGGCAGACTGATACAAATTATGACCAAACCCCTGAAAAAAGTCAAAAACCCCCAAATTCTAATTTACTCCCCTCCCCTATACATGTAAAGTTATGTAAAATAACATTGCCCACTTCCAGAAATGGCAGATTGATAGGAACTATGATAAAACTATAGAAATAAATGTAAAAACACTTTTTTTTAAAGATTTTAATTTACTTTCCTTCCCTATAAATGTAAAGTTATGTAAAATTACATTGCCTACTTCCAGGAATACTAGAGAGGGTGCTAAGAAGAAGAAGGCTGATGAGAACTATAATAAAACCATAGGAAAATATAAAAAAAACTCAACATTTTTTATAAGGCATTGCAAAAGTTTTAAACAATATCCCGCATATTTTACTACTTTGAAATTTAAATATGATCCAAATCCTTTAAAAAAGCAGTGAAATCATAACAAAAACATTTCATGTAAAAAAAAATTAAAAGTAAAGCCAAGTTCTACAATACAAATTTCAAAATGAATGGTTCTTACTAGTTTGGAAATGTTTTTCTAAACTTGGCTGTTACGGCTGCAAATGACTCTCAGGAAATTGAACGTAAAGAAGTTTGGCTGGAATAGCAAAGTTTAAAAAAAACATTTCCAAACTAGTAAGAACCATTCATTTTGAAATTTGTATTGTAGAACTTGGCTTTACTTTTATCTCAATTCTTTTTACGGAATACCACTTTCGCGTACCTGGCTTTTTTTTACATGAAAAGTTTTTGTTATGATAAACCGTTAGAAATGTGAATTAAGTGAATTGATATAAAGAAAGCACATGAATTTATTGTTGAAATAAAAGCTTTGTGTTCCCTCTTTCAGTGTAGAAATATAAATATATATACTTTTATATTATTATATTTATATAAACTTTTAATTTTTTTTCGATTTTTGGAAACTCCTTGCTCATTAAATTAATCACTTTGAAAAAGATTGGTAATTATGCCGAAAACGTATTTCTTTAATTAAACTGATTATTGGAAAGTTTATTTTGTAGACAGTTTCTCCAAGTTTAGTTTCAGTTTTTTTCTTAAGTTTTTTTGTCTCTTTATAGAAGTTTTCAGAAACATGTTACAGGAGAAGGAGTGAAAACGGGCGCTGGGTGGGATAAAAACAACTCATAACACAAACAATGTAAATCATTTGAAAAAAAACTTATGAAAATCTATTGATTTAAAGCACAAAACGTTGAAACACACATCTTATTTGGCTGTTTTCTCCAAAAACTGACTGGTTTTTGACATAATAATATAATAAACATTGCAATTTTAAATCTGTAATATCAAATAAATACCTTTTTGTTACTACATAATATAAGTGTATTTTATTATATCCGCAACAAAAACAATACATTATACATCTAATGATTTAAATTGATTAAATTTTTAGAAAAAATCCTAGTTCTATTCTAAAACTTTCAACTATTTAAAAAAGAAACTCCAACATATCGTCTGGTAGGAAAATTCAGCTCTCAGAGCAAACTCTTGATTTATCAAATCATTTGTTTTGAATGAATGAAACTATTAATTATATTTACTAACACGAATAAAAAATTTGTTTGCAAATAAGCAAGAAAAAAGTGGGAAAAACTCACGATTGCAATGTGTATTAAATGAAGCGCGCTGAGCAGAGGTCCACTAGTGACGTAAGCAAGGCGCCGCCTACCACTGAAAGATTCGAGCTAATAGGCAATCCTGTGTGTTTATAATCGTTGCCCGCAGACTGCCGTAAGCTAACGTAAATAAACTCTATATCATAATTTTTGAGATAACTTTTTGACAGTTATCAGCTGCTTACCATAAGAAATAGCATAGGCAAATGAAAAAAAGTTGTAAAAAGTTGTCTCAAAAATAATGATTCGTTCGATCGCAGTTCAGTACGGTTATATTGCATCGTACCTGCATGATAGTACTAACGAGGTCAAAGTCGAAGTTTGTTTTGTTTACAATAAACCTCGCGCGCGAAATACTTGTGTTAAAAATCTATATACAATGTGTATTATAAATAATATATCATGTTTAAAAGCAAAAAAAGTGTACCAACACCTGTGAAACTTGTTTTAAAAATTAGCGAAAAGCCCAAACAAAATCAAGAAAAAATGGATAATGCCGAATTATTTCAGGATAGCCATGCTAGAACACAAAATGAAGAAGTTTTATATAGCGAATGGAAAAAATCCCAAAACGAAAAAAATTCACTTAGTGTACAAGTGGATTATCTCCGTCAGTCAACTGGAAATTATGCAACGAAAATTTGCAGATTTAGAGACAAAAGTCACTAAAAAAGAAGAGTCTGACATGGACTACATTACTGATGAGGACGATCTGGCAAGAGAAACTGAGTGGATCAGACAAAAAGGAAACGGTTGGAAAAAACGTCGAATGGATACTTCACTCTCACCACCACAACAAAGCTCGGGCACTGGAGAGCCCTCCAATAAAACACAAAATGAAGAACCCCCAACTAAGGTTAAAAAAGCTCCATTACCTCCACCGATTATGGTAAATGGCGTAAATAATTTTAATGATATTTATGAAAAGTTAAATATCATACAAGGAGTTAAAATAAAAGTTTTAAATAACGAAAATATTAAAATAAATGTACAAGACGCAGACAGCTATCGGCTGGTTACTAAAATGCTTAATGAAATAAAGCATCAATGGCACTCATACGAAAACAAACAAATAAGGCCAATTAGATTAATAGCGAATAGGCTACACTTCTCATGTGACCCACAAAAAATTGTAGCTGATCTACAAAAAAAAGGTTTTAAGGCACTGGAGGCCAGCAACAAACTTAAATGGAGAACAAGACAACCTCTTAACATGTTTATGCTCACATTTAGCCACGATGAAGATATCAACAAAATTTTTGAAATTTCCAGTATCCTTGGGATTGAAGTGGAAATAAAAGCACTAAAAACCTCAAAGTTAGTCCCTCAATGCAAAAGATGCCAATCTTATGGACACATGCAAAAATATTGCGCTAAAGAACCACGTTGCGTAAAATGCACGGGGAAACATCTTACTGTAGAATGCCCCAAACCAAAAGAATCTGAGCCAAAATGCATCCACTGTGGAGGCAAGCATCCTGCTAACTACAGAGGATGCCTTGTTGCTAAGGAAATACAAAAATTGAAAAATAAACCTAAGAAACCGAATCTCATACCAAACGTGAGTACAAATAGACAAAACCAACAGACAAGAAACACAGTCACACAAAACTCTGTGACAAGGACATACAGCCAAGTAGCAGCAACAGCTACTATACCTGATATTAATATCAGTAGTCAAAATACTATGGAACAAACACTACAATTAATTTTGGAGAAATTGAACAAATTTGATGAGCGATTAACTAAACTAGAAAGTAGCAATAACGGAGCTACCAATATGCCTCAAAATGGTCAGTAATCTTAGAATCCTAGCTTGGAATGCCAATGGTCTCTTGCAACATCAGCAAGACTTGCAAGTTATTCTAGACATAGAAAAAATTGACGTCTGTCTTGTGTCAGAAACGCATTTCACTAACCAGTCTCACATTAAATTTAAAGGTTATAAAGTGTATCATACAACTCACCCTAGCAATACTGCACATGGGGGAAGTGCTGTAATAATTAAAGAAAATATATCACACTATGAGGAGATGGGATATAAAACCATAGAGATTCAAGCTACATTAGTAAGTGTAAAAACCAAAACATATACATTAGTCATAAGTGCTGTCTATATACCACCAAGGCACTTACTAAAGAAAAATCAATATCTTAATTTTCTCAGAAAATTAGGAAACCGTTTTATAATTGGAGGTGATTTTAATGCAAAAAATACCTACTGGGGATCTAGACTGACGAATTCTAAAGGAAAAGAACTTTTGCAAGCTATTAGTGAATATCAATGTGAGCCGATATCAACTAGTAAGCCCACATACTATCCAACAGATCCAGGAAAAATTCCAGATCTAATTGATTTTTTTATAGTAAAAAATATATCTTTAAGTTTTGTAGATATAGAAGAAAGTTTTGATTTACACTCAGATCATTCACCTATTATTCTAACTCTTAGTAAAAACATAATAAAGAAAGAAGCAAATATCTCACTAGTTAATAAACTGACTGACTGGATTAGTTTTAAACAAAGTCTGTCAGGAAAAATAAACCTATCAGTACCATTGCAAACGCCAGAACAAATCGATAAAGAAGTTGATTATTTTGTTACAAATATTCAACAAGCAGCTTGGGAAAACAGTCCAAAACCAAAGAGAATTTTTAAGGGAAAAAACTATCCAAAGGAAATTAGAGACCTTATATTGGAAAAAAGGAAACTAAGAAGAAAGTGGCAACAAAGCCGTGATCCTCGGGACAAAACAAATCTCAACAACATGACGCAGCGCATTAGGCGAGAAATTCTAGTAATAAAAAATGAATCTATTAACCATTTTCTTAATGAACTTACAGATGATAAAAATACCGACTATTCCCTTTGGAAAGCAACCAAAGATTTTAAAAGACCAATTATCCAAATTCCACCCATACGAAAATCTAACAACCAGTGGGCAAGGAGTAACGAAGAAAAAGCAGATATTTTTGCAAGTCATTTAGAAAAAACATTTCAGCCTCACGAAGCACCAGATGAACACTTTCATTTAAATGAACCCCATCAAATCGAGGACCATATTAAGCTTACATCACCAAAAGAAATATTAACAGAAATCAAAAATATTAATTCGAAAAAAGCCCCAGGGTATGATCTTATTAACGGGGTAGTCATAAAACAACTCCCCAGAAAAGCTATCGTAAAACTATGCAACCTAATTAATGCGTCTTTTAGGCTTAGGTATGTACCTAAACTGTGGAAAGTTGCAGAAGTTATCATGATTCCAAAACCGGGAAAACCACTCCATGACGTGTCATCTTACAGGCCAATATCTTTGCTGCCAATTATATCCAAGCTCTATGAAAAATTATTGCTTAAAAGAATAAAACCCATCATAGAAAGACAAGAAATTATTCCATCTCATCAATTTGGTTTTCGAGACAAGCATTCCACGATAGATCAAGTACACAGAATTACTAATATAATAGAAAAAGCACTAGAAGAGGGAAAAGTTTGTTCTGCAGTTTTTCTAGATGTAGCACAAGCATTTGACAAAGTGTGGCATGAAGGCCTTAATTTTAAACTAAAAAGGTTTCTGCCAAAACAATATTCGGATATTTTGGAATCATACATATCTGATAGACATTTTAGAGTAAAACAGGAAGACTCATACTCAAATTTAAGAGAAATTCAAGCAGGCGTGCCCCAGGGTAGCGTACTAGGCCCTTATCTATACTTATTATTCACTTGTGATATCCCAAAGCCAGAAAATTGTCACTTAGCAACATTTGCCGATGATACTGGTTTATTGACGGTAGAAAAATCTATTGAAAAATGCATAGAAAAACTTCAGGATGCAGTCACCCAAATTCACAGTTGGACCACAAAGTGGCGAATAAAATTAAATGAAACCAAATCAATTCATGTTGATTTTACAAACAAAAATATAAATCACATACAAATAACAATTAACAACATTCCAGTACGATATTCGAATCAGGCAAAATATCTAGGTATGACACTTGATGCCAAATTGCGCTGGAAAGCACATGTTAAGAAAAAAAAAGAAGAACTTGAGATAAGGTATAGAAAAATGAACTGGCTAATTGGAAGGAAGTCCAATTTAACAATTCATAATAAGTTACTGCTTTATAGACAAATACTGAAACCAGTATGGACATATGGTATTCAACTATGGGGTTGTGCTAAAGAGAGTAACATTCTAGTTGTACAGAGATTTCAAAATAAAGTATTAAGAAACATTGTGAATGCACCTTGGTATGTTCGAAATAGTGACCTTCATCGAGATCTAAAAATCGAAACTGTAGCAGAGACTATAAAAAAGTACGCAAAAAGCCATGAAGATAGACTCCATCGGCATGTGAATGTGGAAGCAATTCAGCTTCTAGACAATACTATGCTAGTTCGACGACTAAAAAGAGTGAAGCCGTTTGAGCTAGTAAACTAAGTGAATTACACATAAAACAAAATAATGCTATAAACACAACACAATTGTGAGTTACAGACTAAACAAAGCGGGGAGAACTGTTGAGTGAACCCTAAGTTTAAATCTGACTTTTCTAGTAAATTAAGTTAAAACAAAATTGCTAATTAGTCTTACTGACTAGATTGTAATAAAAAAAAACACAGTGTGTTTGACAAATAAATAAAAAAAATAATAATGATATGAACTGTACGTAAGCTCCTAACGTGACCTTGTCGACGGTGTGACGAATGCGCTTGCGTAACTGTCAAATCTCATGCTTACGTAAAAATACGTAGCACAACTTAAACTATCTAATAGACAGGTGTTCGGATTTTATATCCTATATGTCGAATTTGCACGTTACTGGTGATCCAGCTAGTTTTTGTAAACAAAAGTTAGATATGATATGAAAACCTAATATTTTTTGAATTTTTTAGACAACTAAGGCAATTTTTCTACTATTTTTTAGTATATTCTTATAAAATAATATTTTTCAGACATAGCAGTCGTTATTTTGTTTAGCCGCTTCATTTCTCTTTACACAAAAATTAAAATTCGCAGAAAATACTGTGTTCGTTTCGGCTTCAAAAATAATCGGCTGACCTACATCTTTGTTTACTTCCCAAGTCCTCGGTTCACCTTTGATACTAAACGATCACATTCATTTTGACTTGTAGTTTAAGTTTTGTGTAATAAAAAATAAAGCGGGCTAAAAAAATAACGACAGTACGTCTAGAAAATTACATTTTATAAGGATGTACTAGAAAACTGTAGGAAAATTGCCTTAGTTTTCAAAATATTCAAAAAATATTAGTATTCCGTTGTTCATATCATATCTAACTTTTGTTTACAAAAATCAGCTGGACCACCAGCAGTGTTGCTATACGTACAAAATATTAAGCCTTTTTCCTCGCAGTAACTACAAGTTACCAGGTAACCTGGTTACTCGTTTTCTGTTTTTCTTCGCTGAGTAACACTAACTATGACGTCACGAGTAACCACACACAACCAGCCTAGCAGACGTGGTTGCTGAAATATTTTGAGGTTAAGATCGTTTTGTTTTGTTTTTTTTTTCAAAATGTTTGATTTTAATCATTGACTTCTATAACCTACAGGGCGTTATACAACTCAATGATTTTAATATATATATTAAAAACGAATTATGTTTGGTAACGGTAGAAAATGAAGCACATCCCTTGAAGTTGTGCTTGAAATGTACTGCCTTTTGTGTTATGTGGTACTGCGGCCTTACCACAGAATACCAATAAAGGAGCACCCTGTTTCCACCCCGATTCAAAAAACGCATCAGGTAACGCTGCATTTAAAACTGGTACAAATCCATGGCCCGTGATACGTTTTTTGAACCGAGGTGGGCATGCATTGGTGGAAACAATGAATTATGTTCTGCATTTCGGAAATTGCTGGTAAAAACAAAAACAAACAATTGGAAATGTCATCCACAGCTGACTGTCTGACGTCATACAGCGGTTACTCCGAGTAACCGTGACGTCATTTCGAGTAACTTAAATGAGTGACTAGTAACCTCGAGGAAAAAGGCTTATTGATACTTAAAAACAAACAGTGAGGAAGGGTTAGCGGGAAATAAGGACAACGTTAGAGATTTACCCTCTTTATTTTCTGGCGACGTTTCGACGGTTGTTTTCCGTCTTTTTCAAGCTATAAAACAAACACAATAAAAATGTAGAATGACGTTAGAAGACAATATAGCAGTATTATTATACATTCATAAATATTATAATTATATAAAGCTAATAGGTTTTTTTTTTAAATTCAATTAATAAATAACATTAATACATAAGATATATTCTTCTGTTGTTTTTAAGTTTTTTATCTATTTTATTTGTTATTACCATTTTTTTTATAATTTTTTTATTTTACTTTATAACTATTTTTATAGATTTTATCTATTTAAATTCTTATTATAATTTTTTTAATAGCACCATGACAATAAAATTAATTCGATTGTAATAGTTTGTTAGGTAATTTGACATTAATTAGGTTTTATTAACTTACCCTTAAAATTAATGGGTTAACACCATTGAGTTGTATAAAGGCCCTGAAAGAAGGGTATAGAAGTCAATGGTTAACACGTAGATCTTAATAAATAGGGCTGTCTAACAAAACATATGATCAAATCCAAGATGTCTTCTATAGGACAAACAAACCGATTTCCCATAAGCTGTAATGTTAACAAAAACGTAAATTTTACAAAAACGACAAGAGCTTTAGTCTCAAAAATTAATCAGTTTTAAGAACAGATCCTTTGTGCATATGGGAAAAATGCGTTTTTCTTAAAAATATTAAACTAAAGCGAGAAAATCTGAAATAAAAGGGACCATGTTTTCTTCAAAAAAGTAGGTTATGTTTTTGTTTATTTTGTTTTTTAAAACTTTTTTTCTAGTTTTTTCACTTATTTTTAATTATTACATGGGCGCACCAAGGGGGCGGGGGGGCTAAAGGCCCGACCCCTCCAAACCACATATTTTTTTTTGATATTTTCCATATATTTCATGAATAAACAGAAAAAATAGCATAAAGTACATCATAAGACCTCTGGGGGCCCCCCAAAGGTATCGGGCCCCCAAAGGTTTTTGAAGTTTTTTGACCAATGAATCAATGAACTATCAGCCCAAGGTAGGGGAAAGTAGTTCTATTCAAAGAGCTCACTTCATGGCTCACTTAACAGAGACGAAATTGAAATAGACTAAACTTTTCTCATCCGATTCAGGTTTTCTATTAGGATCTTTTGTTGTACTTGACTAAACCTTTTGCTAAGTAATAGGCTTTCTATAGCGTTAAACTGTGAAAAATATTTCACTATGATTTTTAGGTTTAGACAAAGTTTAATTGTTTTAACCCTCCAGTAGTGACATGAAAAAGAGGCACAACTTATAGGTAGGTCAGTCCAACAGATCAATATGCACATATGAGTTCCAACCGAGGTTGGTCAAGCAAACTTCTAAGTAAGTACTTTACAAAATATGTTTATTTAAAAAAATATAAGTAAACATTATATTAAAAAATACTCTGCCAATATATGGGCCCCTAAGCTCACACTAGGTACTATAGTTATTTTGTACGTGTGAGCTAATATAACTAAAAACTGAAATACATTTTATTCAACTCCAGACTAAATTACCTTTTGTTTGATACTACACAAGCCATGTTTTGATTTAAACTCAAATTTTTGAAATCTACCCCCACCCTTAAAGAAAACAAAAACTAAAATGTATTTTGTTAAACTCCGGACTCAATTACCTTTCGTTTGATATCACACACGCCATATTTTCACTTAAACTCTAATTTTTAAAATATACCCCCACCCTTTTTTTTTAAATAAATTAAAATGTATTTTGTTTAACTGCAGACTCAATTACCTTTCGTTTGATATCACACACGCCATATTTTCACATAAACTCTAATTTTTTAAATCTTCCCCCACCCTTTTATTTGGTTTGTGTTCGGTGGATTTTGTTCATTTTTAAACGGGACCATCTCGACCCAAGACCCAGCCTAGGTAGGTATTTCATTAAAATCGGCCAAGCGGTTTTTGAGTTATGCGCGTTGGTCGTTACAGACAGACATACAGACAGACAGACAGACAGACAGACAGACAGACAGACAGACAGACAGACAGACAGACAGACAGACAGACAGACAGACAGACAGACAGACAGACAGACAGACGGCGCAACAAAAAATTTTCAAAATCATCTGAAACGCAAAGATATATCAAAATTTTTGAAATCGGAGCAACTTTTTTTTTCTCGAAAAAATTAGGATCACCATAGCTCACACTGCTATAGTATAGTATATGTGTGAGCTAAAAACTTAAATACAGTTTTTCCTTGTCATTGGCCTCACACACCGTACATCACCATATGATTTTCCATGAACTATAATACATAGGGCTTAAGTACGGTCAAACCTAAGGTTCATCAGCTCACAACAGTAAGTACTGTTCAAATTTTACAACAGTACAATATTCGCTGTTGTATTACTACTGTTACTATTACTTTTATTACTGTTTTTTTGTAACAATATTTGCTCAATTATGTATCTAAAAGTTTATGCAAATAAATATATACTCTACTCTACAATTGGGCATAACAGCATATGACCCATTAGGAGAACCGAACCGAACCGAACCGAACCGAACCGAACCGAACCGAACCGAACCGAACCGAACCGAACCGAACCCAAGTTTTTTTGAGAGAAATTGAAAAAAATATCTGAGAGAACTTTTTGTTTTTCTTGTGGTCATCAAAGTCAACAAAGATTACTTTTTTTCCATCTATTATTAATGATGCCATAAAAAAATTTTTTTGATAATAAGCTCAGAACAGTACCGTAGAAATTTCACAACAGGACTTGTAGTAGGTCCAGTCAGACACTATACAAATTTTACGGTGTACAAGGTTTAGGTGTCAAAAAGCATGGAAATAAAGGAAAATTTGCACCAAAATAGTTTAAGATAAAAAGAGGTTTGAGTTAGGGAGATTGGCAAATTCATCAGTTTATTCTAAACTGTTTTGAGGTCTGTAAAATAAATATTAATTAAAGAAAAAGAAACTTTGATGATACAGGACTTCACTCGACACTATACAGGATGCTATACTACCAAAAGTTTATTTAAGAATTCTGTAGGATGGTGTACAAATTTGGTTCAGCTCATTATTCAAACTTTAACCTCAAATTGTTTTCCTTTTCTTTCTTCTCTGGACCCTTTTTTCAACCATCATTTTTAAAATTTTTCAACCGTTTTGAAACAATAATCCATTCAGGAGAGACCCAGTCATGATCATTGCTGTATTGTATTGCCTAGAATAGTAAAAAAATCATAGTGAAATATTTCTTACAGTTTAACACAATTCTATGTTACACTTCTGCAAAAGTCCACTCACACACAAAAAAAGATCCCAATAGAAAATGTTGCCAAAATGGCAGTTACACATTTATCCAAAACAAACCTGACAAAAAACTTTCGAATATTTCAATTTATCCTCTGTTAAGTCAGGTACTAGAGCACTTATCCACTTTCTTTTCCCTTCTTTGAGCTGATACCTAGATCATTTAAATCAAGATGATTTATTAAATTAAGGTGAAAATACTTGGCATTCCGTCAAAACTAACATTATCAAGCTCTCCCCATCTGCCACAATTCATAACAGCACAGAAACTAATAATAATGATTCAAACTGAGTAAAAAACTGGAAAAAAAGTAAAAAAAAAACAAAAGTAAATAAAAACATAACCTGACTTTTGAACAAAACAAGGTCCCTTTTATTTGAGATTTACTGGCTTCAATTGATTTTTTTTAAGAAAAACGCATTTTCCCCATGTGTACAAAGGTTCAATACTTAAAACAGCATCTTTGTTGTAAGTTAAATCGTTTCACTTTTTTTTAAAATTACGTTTTTGTTAACATTGCGGCTTATGGGAAAACACTTTGTTTGTCCTATGGCGACCATCTTGGATCGAAAAACAGCTGATCGTGACAGTTCGTTAGACAAGCTAATAGGCCGCAGCCTTCGTAAACTAACGAGCCACGAACCAGAAAAGGCAACATCGCAAATTGGCCGGCTGGTGGGCCGATATATACATGGGAGATATAAACATCTGCTATTTGTTTTGATTGTAGTTTGGCCATTTTGTATTTTTTTTTGTAAAAACTAATAAACTGTGTTTAGGCGTGTTACATTTAATTTTTAAAACAAACAGAACATTTGGAAATAAATATCAGTGGCCATTAATCATGTTAAAAAATATGTAACAAAACCTAGAATAAACAGAAGAGAAATTACTTTTAAACAATTTGTGAGAACAACCCTAAAGTTCGATTCATAGTACCGTGAAGTAAGCTGTATGAAGTGAGCAGTAAGAAATAAAAATGGTTCCTTTCTTACTGCTAAGTTATTACTGTCAAGTTTGAACAACAGGATGTTTGTGGGATAGTTTCTTATGTCTGACTGCTTACTTTACAGAACTATGAATCTAGTTTAAGTGGTAACATGTTAATTTAAACTTTCGGTTCATTCATTTTAGCCTTCGTCAATCCATCTTTGGCCAAGTTCTCCAGTTTACAATACATTTGTTCCATCAATCGTCTTTCTGTCTGATAATATGATCGGCAAATTTCCATTTTAATTTTGCTACTTCTGCTCTGACATCCCTTACTTTTGTTTTATTTCTTATCAATTCATTCTTTTTTCTACCTGTTAGCTTTACATGTAACATTTGTCTTTCCATTGATCTTTGGGCTTTTCTTGCCTTATCCATGTTTGATTTTGTAAGTGTCCAGGTCTGGGATTCATAGGTAAGTACAGGAAGGATACATTGGTTATACACTTCCGTTTTGAGGTACTGAGGATATTTTTTATTTCTTAATATGTTGCTTAATTTACCGAATGCTGCCCAGGCCAATCTTACTCGTCTCTTGATTTCAGCTGTTTGCTTTTCTTTTTTCAGTTTAATAATTTGTCCCAGGTCCTATATATTCCTCTTCTTGTTCTATTTTCTTTTAGATTGATTGATATCAGCATATCTTAGTGGTTCAGAATTGTCCGTTTACTTTGATGCCTATTTCTTCCCAATCTAAGCTTTTAAAAACATCTTCTAGGGCCTGGTTAAATAATTTAGGGAATATTGTGTCACACTGACACCTCTTCTTATGGGGATTGGCTTGGTTCCTCTGTGGATTTTGATTAATGTTGTTGCTTCACTATATATATTGTCTAATAAGTCTGTATATCTGTGATCTATTCGGCTATTAATTAAAGATCTTTTACTGCCCAGTGCTCAATGCTATCGAAAGCTTTTTCGAAGTCTATAAACGCAATATATATTTATATATATTTCCATACCCACCGGTTCTTCAATTTTTTTTCGCCTGTCGTCAGGATTTTCTCTTACTGGAGGTTTGGGGTTTGACATATACTCGGGTTGAGATTCAAATAGCCGAGGTATTGCCCCATTGTTTAACTTAGGGAATGTTAGTGGCACCTCCTTTTGTACTCCCTCTTTATCCCAAATTATCTCGGTTCTAACAACGTCACTTATGTCAAAATGTTTCCAACAAACCACTGAAGATGCAGTCACAACATAATCTTCTCTGTGTATGGCCTGAAGCCAAGCATTTTTTAGGTCATTTTCTTTGCTAAAGGTTGTTTTGTGACCCTCTTCATTAATCATAGATACATCGTTACTTTTGCAACCGGGTGCCCAACACTTTCGCGGCATGTTTAAAATTTAAAAAGAAAAAACAGATCAAAAATTCCAAACAAAAACAAACATCTAACCTCACTTATTACCGGTGTACAAAAGGTCTTTTTTACACAGCTTTTATTAAGTAGGTAATATAATTTTAAGTTCACCACACATCTCACTAAAACCAGAACAGTTGTTTTATTTGGTAACGCGATTTGAAATATACTAAAAGTAAAAATAAAACATTATCTGCGCGGAAACGGCCAGTAACTAGCGTGGTGGGCGACGCACGTGGACGAAAATGACTGGCCTCCACGCTGTGTTGCCGTTTCTTCTGGTTCGTGGCTCGTTAGTTTACGAAGGCTGTGAATAGGCACAAATTTTTCGGACAGACAAGAATCGCAGCATAACTAGAAACCAACAACTTTTTGTAAAAATTAATGAATATTATTATATATGTTTTCCAATTTTTGTTTAAATTACTATTTTTATTTATATATTTTTATTAATTTTCATTTGTATTATTTAGTTACTTTTCTCAGTCGCCAGAAAATAAAGAGGGTTAAATCTCTAACGTTGTCCTTATTTCCCGCTAACCCTTTCTCACTGTAAATTCTAAGGACGTCAACTTTCTTCAAACTTAAGAACAAACGTTCCTGCTTATTAAATTTTTGAAAAAGGGGTTAAAAATACTTTAAAATTGATTTACATATCTTTATATTGAACAAAAACAATGTATTATTTTTATAAAATGATTATTCTACATATTATAGTCATAGGTATAAATACAAAAACCAAAAAAAAAAATATATTTCTAAACTAAACTTGAGTTGCAAATAAAATATGTCCTATACAAAAACGTCCGATGCGCGAGCAAAATATAAAATGCAAGGAGCAAAACAATAATAAACCAAATTCGGTGAATCCCGCAAATTGGTGTGAATTAGAGATGGGTAGTAGTGATGGGCATAATCGAATATCGATCCTCGAGGATTTTAATAATCGGATGAGGAATCCTCGGCCATAATTTAATGAATGTTTTGTTTTTGTTGTTTACTTTCGGCTGTGTGGTTGTGTAACATAGCCCGGAGATTTGCTTTCAGTGCATTGTTGCCAATAGTTCTCTTCTGGAAAGCATAATGTTGTGTAAACAATTAATAATTGATTTATTTGCTATATAAATAACATTTTGAAGGTTTGGTTTTTCGTTTCTTTATTTCCCATAAGAATATTTGAAAAACGTGGTTTTGTGGGCTTCTGGGTTTAATACCATGTTGCCACCAATGCATGCCCACCCCGATTTAAAAAACGCATGACGTGATGGGCCATGGATTTGCACCGGTTTTAAATGCAGCGTCACCTGATGCGTATAAGGATTTTAAGTTTTTTTGTTTTGTAGCAACTTGGCAACGTTTCAAGCTAAAATGAAATTTCGGGGAACTACACGCTACATAGGCGGTTTTAGGCTAATCGTTTCATGTCACGGAAATCATCGAAGATCGAGAAAAATCCTCGAAACTTACTGAGGATATCGATCCTCGAATGACCGAGGATTTTTCACTCGAGTAATCCCATCACTAATGGGTAGTTCGCGAACGAACTGGAAAAATGAACTAGTTCATTTGACAAGGAAAATTGACTAGTTCACTTTTCTAAAATGAACTAGTTCAAAATGAACTATAAAGAAGCAACACACACTCTCGCGAGGCTTAACCCAATTGTTTCTGTACATTATATTATGCATTAGGAACGCGGCTATCTGTATTCCCGTTCTAGAAATACTGAACGATACCGCGGTGCTATCTACGAGGAATGAGCGAACTGATAGAAATGAACTATTAAGTTGAACTAATAAGTGAAATCCGGCGCTCGTTCAGTCGATTAGTCGAATTATTTATGCTCAATTTTGCAAATGATCAAATTGTATTCGCTGATGATTCGTATGATACAGAATTTATGTTAAGGAGACTTTACAGTGAATATAAAGAATGAGGACTAGAAGTGAGCCTTGAGAAGATAGAATATATGGTAGTAAACTCTGATGCGCTGTTTGAAATTCTAATCCATGACGATGCTTAAATAAAACAAGTAAATAAGCTTAAATACCTAGGAGCTTCCATAGATAAAGACGGAATAGGTAGTACAGAAATAGACCCACGGATTCAAAAGGCTAGATGTGTTTTAGGTGCTCTCAATGGAATTTGGTGGGACAAAAATATATCAAGGAAAAATAAAAAAAGAATAGGGCAGACAATGGTTGAAAGGTTGCTTACATATATGGGTGCGAAGTCTGGATTCTTAAAGAAGAAGAAAAAAGGAAACCTACGACAATTGAAATGGGTTACCTCTGCAGAAGTGCACGAACATCAAGATTAGAGGGTGTGAGAAATGAAGAAATCAGAAAATAAATATGATGAGCTCAAGAGAAAAAGTTGCAGACAGCAAGGGCGGATCCAGTGGTGCTTGAATGTCACCTAAAGTGCCCCCCCCCCCAGTGAGGGGGGGCACTTTAGGTGACATTCTCTGTTGGTAAAAAACGGTACTAGTGCCCCCCCCCCCCTGGATCCGCCCTGTTTCTTTTAATACCTAATTTATGTATTATTTTCTACACCAGGCGAAACATTTTGCAAGTTTAGGCTACAAATTCAGGATAATTTATTAATAAAAGTAGTTGTAATTTTGATGATAATAACAATAGACACTTTCATGCGCTGCAAGCAAAAATTTTGAATTTTTATTAGCAAAAACCTTACTTTTTACTCATTTTTTGCATATTTCTCGGGGGGGGGGCAAGTGCCCCTAGTGCCCCCCTTCTGGATCCGCCACTGGTCGACAGAAGAAAGAAAATAAGTCTTAAATGGTTTGGACACATGTTAAGAATGAACGAGAGACGACGGCCGAAATAAATGTTCAGCCCCCGGGTAGAAACAAACGAGGGTGACCTATAAAATCGTGGAGCGAGGGAGTCAGGCAGGCTCTGAGATAGAAATATGGATGGAGATATGGCACATGACCGGGGGGCATGGAGACTGGGATTAGGAATGTTGGGCGCAGCTGTCTAATTGTGTATTACCTTGTTTATGTTGTAAACATAATTTATCCCAAATATATATATGGAAAAATTTTACGTAACGCTGTCGCAACCCCTTCCTTACGTAATGTTTTGTAACGCTGCGGCTAACCCCTTACCCCTACATAGCCAGTACGTAGATTGTGAACGGCCCCTCGCTCAAAAAAATTTAGACAGGCCGGAAAATATATATTGGTAAAAAAACTGATGCGTAACGCTTTCGTAACCTCCCACTCCTACCTATACTACCTTTTGTAACGCTTCGGCTTCCCTCTTCAATTGTTCACGGTCCTTGTATGTATGACATATTTTAAAAATATATCTAATATATATAGGATCTCCAGTAAATATATGACACATTTTTTTATCCACAAAAACACCGTGTGGTTCTTATTTTGTTTCTAGCTTTAAATAAAAAGAGAATGATTGATGAGCCAACTCTACGCAAAAGTAAATACCAACTTTTCCAACACTTTAGAGGTATCTCAATAATTTTATACCCACATAGCACAATCACGTGTTTAACACGTAATAAACGAGTGAGAAAAAAAACATTGATTAAAAAAAAAAACATTGATTTTAAAAACTGCTAGAAAAAAACGTTTATTTTATATATAAAAACTAGCTTAATAGTTCATTTATTAACGTTTAAAAAATAACGTCGCTAAAAACGGCGTTGTAACAACGTCATTATCAAATCAAAACAGCAATCTTTTTAAATTAAAAAAAAAGTTATTAAAAAAGCGTGACAAAAAAAGACGCAGAAAGTTACACCTGGTTTCCACCTATGCATGCCCACACTAATTCAAAAAACGCATCAGGTGACGCTGTATTTGAAACCGGTGCAAATCCATGGCCCATCACGTGATGCGTTTTTTGAATCGGGGTGTGCACGCATAGGTGGAAACAGAGACAAAATAAAAATTACTATTTTCTCTATGGGTGAAAACTAGGGTTTTGTACGTTTGGGAAGTCTTAATCTACTGGCGTTTTAGAACATGTTGTGAAGACATTTTTCAAGTGTGAATTTGGCACATGAAAATAACGAGGGTAAAAAAGATGATATATACACAGCACCAGAAACTTCAGCAAAAATTACGATTTTATGGCTTGATCCCTCCTTGTTTTGAAGGTATCTTTCAGCATGTAGATTTAACAAAACAAATATTACATGGTATGAGGTTGTTTTCTAGTAAAAAATAACTTTATTATTTTTGTTCACGTTAATTTAACCTTGATGTGATTTTTGTGCTATGTGGGTTGGTACTTATTTTGAGTTCGTTCTACTTACTAATTTAAATGCAGTATTTTGTCATATCCCAGCAAATATCTCAAAAACAGATCGATAAATGTTCAAAATTATACTATAACTGTAAAGGCATTTAAAAGACGTTTCCAAAAAAAATATATCGAGCTACTTTCCTATTTAAAATCAATTGCCAAAAATCACCCCGACTAGGGGTTTTTGAAATATGGGGATATTGGGGATATCTTAAGATTGCAAAGAAGTGGTGGGTTTATACGATTTAAATGAGATATATACTCTTTATTATTATTCTGTAATGTTTTAGGACAAGCAACACTCTTTATCGGCGAAAATTAGTAACTTATGCATATATCTTTCAATCCTAAGTAAGAGCACTACCTACAGTATAATAGTTCATTTCAAGAACATCGAAACAGAGGCATTTAAGGTATTTATTGTTCAAATTTGAGAAAACCCTCAGTATCAAATCAAGTTTTTTAAATAACATATGTATTTGTAAAAAATTTTGAAATTGAGCAAGTAGTTTTGGGATATTTAAATGTTAAATTTCCATGAAGCAATAAAAAAATATTTATTATTTTCAAGGCACCTCAAGACTAGTTAATTTTAATGTTTGTTATATTATATTTTTTTATTATTATTCCTCTAGGACACAGCTGCTTGCTACTACACTGTATCATAGCTGTAGCGGTTTATAATCATTGAGAACGTCAATTATTTTTGTGCACATTAAAATAATCAATAAAATTATATTTAGATCTATTTTATCAAATGCACCTTTATCTTTAGGTGCTTATATTAGCTAGGGTTTACCGATATAAACCGATTTTTTTTTTCAATAATTTTGGAAAAATGGTTTGCAGATAAGATAAAGAATCGAAACTGCGAAAACAACATTTTACATAGCAGTGATATATCTGTAAGTATACATAAATATATTTACTTAAACAATAAAATTCCCCCAATTTTGAAAATCTCATAGATATGTACTTACTTAATTAATATTTTATTACCTAGCTGTTAAACATACGCATTTGTAACGTTATTATTTATATATTTGTAACCTTCGCCTCGGGGCAAATATAGATATCTGCTTGAATGCAAATTCCTTTAAAATTTACAACAAATTTCCAACTTTGAGTATTAGTAATTTATAACTTGCTTTTATTCTACAATTTAAAAAAATTAACATAAATCACTCGACAAACAAAAAAATGATCATGAATCAAGAAATTAATTATCCAATTTCCCTGTTGGAACACCAACACTAATAAAATGTCTCTACTCAAAAATAATTTTGCAACCCGAAAGTTAACTTGTAGCGGCGGAAAAATATCAAAACGTGAACCAACCAACAAAGAGATTTGTGTATTCTTTGGTTTTAGTAGGTCAACTTTTGCCGTTAATCGTATAAAGTAAGAAACCTACAGTGGCTGTAAAATATAACACTGTCATTTTGATAGCTAATAAATAAACCTAAATAGGTTTTAAGTTTTAAGGAGATAGTTTGATCAATTTAGAAGTTCATAATAATATATGCTTATATGTATATACCGGGTGGGCCAAAAAAAACCGGACAGTTTTTTTTCATTATAACTCTTGAACTATAACATCGATTTTAATGAGACAAAATGCACTTGACAGAGAATTAATCAGAGTTTTAACTGAATATATTTTTTGTCCGCCGTCTGAAAATCCAAGATGGCGTCCGAAATTAAATTGTACCCTTCAAAGATGCTCGTTTATTCTTGTATTGCGAACGTGTTTTAATTATTTATTTAAATCAGTAAAAAAGCTGCATTCTTGCCACGCACAACAAGGTACGAATCAGCGAAATCGGTTCAATAGTTAAAAAAAATGTTTTTGTTTCAACCATTATTTTGAACATTATACGATTGCCTTGCCAATCATGTCTGCACTTATTTCCTTATAAATTCATTACTACTTAACCGATTTTGATGAAATAAAAAACATCCTGGTGAGAATTTGTTGGTGTTTAAATTTCATGATCAAAGTTTATCGCCATCTTAAAATTTAGGATGGCGGACAGAATCATACTCTGTTCTTCAAAATGGCGTGTTTATTCTTATTTTCTAAAAATGTTTTAGTTTTTTTTTAATCTATAGAAAAGCACTACTTTTCTGCCGCTTAACAAGGTACAAAGTTAAAAAATCGGTTCAGTGGTTCTCACAATATTTGATTTTGTATACACCGGTGCTTTACAAAATAAAAGATTGCATTGCCAATCCTGTCTGCATTCAGTTTTTTATAAATTTATAATTACTGTTAGCTCCCGCTAAATTTCGCGGTTGTTTATATATATTTTTAAAAACACACAACTGTATGAAGGACAAAGCGCATTCCGCGTATTTGGACATGCGCACCAACAACCAGTGAGATCCTTGTCAATCGCCTAGAGAAAATGGCGTGTTAATTTCGTTCTCCAACTATTTCAAATATCTACACCTGAAAGTGCTCGATTTTTGTGTACTGAAGCATAGAACTAGAAACTTCAGCCCTTCAGCTACGTGGTGACATCATTAGATACATTCAGGGGCCCCTTCGAACGAGGAGAAAGTGGCTGCTAAACCGGTGAGTGCATTTGTTCTGATTACCGTTGTGTGACACCAATATTTTACCTATGGACGTTTGATTATTTCGTAATTCATATCAATATATTTATGTTGGTTCGCGCTTTCATTAATTAAAATATTTACAGTCCATTGCATTTAACGTTTTTCTAACCGTGGACTAACATAAAGTGGTCCTTTTCGAGCCGAATTATTTTTAAATAATAAATCCATACGACGGTATTAATAATTATTTGCAAGCCGAGGCGGCCTTGAATTTTGTCGCATCGTATTTGAAACGTCGAGTCGAGAAAGTCGTCGGTGTGGTGCGGTGCAGGGCACGTGTCTAGCGCGTGGTCGATTCAGTAAACAAAGCGAGTAGGAATCAAAACAAACAAAAGAAACGTTCAGTGTGATAGGTGTGTACCATATCATTTCGATATTTAAAACAATTTTCATCAATTGCGATAAATTAGTGCATATTTTCGACAATTCGTCATTTTTCTATTTCAGAAGCATTAATTTAGCGTTAATTGTATATTTACCGACAATTTCGTCATTTCAAAGGTAAAATCATGTCTGTCAAAAAAGCCGCGCAAAAACGCAAGGGTTTTTTATCTGCGATCACCGAGTGTTATGTGTTGTCACAGACCGCGGAAAAGGATGAAAGAGCGAGAAACGAGTTTCAAGTGAGGTATGCCGATTTGGATGAAACCTTCGATAAATGCATGCTGGCACATAATGACGTCATTATGTTGATAGACGACTCGGACGATGAGGAGTTTAAAACACAGGATGCGATCCTTTCAGAAGCTCGTAAATATTTTTATGCGTGTAAGGGGGTTTACTCTAAAATATTTCCGGTTGAGGCCCCATCCTTTTCGGGATCATATGTTCGACAAAACGAATCTGAAACTCCAAAACTCAAAGAGTTAGGTATTCCCATATTCCTAGGTGATAAAAAATTATGGCCAAGCTTTTTCGATCTTTTTAATAACATTATAGATCAAAATCAAAGTCTAAGTAACGTTCGAAAACTTCAATATTTATTTTCATATCTCGAGGATGACCCTTTAAAATTGATATCAGGGATTAGCTTATCTGATCAAAATTATAAAATTGCTTACGACAAGTTAGTCAATAGATATCAAAACAAGCGAGACCTCGCAAATGATGCTTTAAGCTCAATTATGAACTCCACCTTAAAAAACGAGTCAGCTAAAGAATTACGTAATTTAATTGACACCTTAGAGTAATAATAATATAAAGAGAAGAAGTAAACCGTGGCCCCGTGTAAATTTTCCCTATTCGTGGCGGTCATTCCTGAAAACTTAGAATTTGCAGAATCCCCGGCGATGGCAACATAGCTGCGTCACTGGAATCATCTCGAAAAAACCACACTGGGCTGAATTTTCATAGTATTTTCAGAAACATAGCACTTCTTGTTTATTTTTACGTCCAACTAAGTTCTTTTTTACAAAAATAAAACTCAGCACACAGAAAAAAAAACACCAAAAATTCAATATACCGAGTCCGACGGCCAAGACAACACTGCATTTAATACAAACACATGTTACTGTCAGTGTCGACCTTAGAGCTTAGGAATATCTGGGCTAACCGTTCATGACTTGAGGACCCACCTAATTAAACTTGTTGCCATTATATAAGTAAAAAAATAATCTTTTGTTTAAAACTCGTAGACAATCATTGAGTAGAAATAAAACTTTGGCCTTCCATTGTCTTTATCTGAGGGCACGGCAGTGCCTCCCAAAGTTCGCGCTGCCGTACCATCTTTTCTTGAAACATTTCAGCCCATATTTGACCTATCTAAAGCTCTACTTCAGAAAGAGCTACGAATCTCATACTTTGCACAGTCGTAGAACTTCATAGAGTTAACAACCCCTCCAAGTTTCATGGACTTCTATAAAGTAGTAAAGTAGTTACGAAATTTCAAAAAACGTCGAAATTGCCACTCACTCACTGACTCACTCACTCATGTATAGATCACCAAAATTCTACTGTACTTCCAGACCTACTATAAAGCTGAAATTTGGCGGACTGTTAGAAATTATGACCAAACCCCTGGAAAAATCAAAAAGCCCCAAAATTCTAATTTACTCCCCTCCCCTATATATGTAAAATTATTTAAAAGTAACATTACCCACTTCTAGCAATGCTAGAGAGCTGAGCTTTGGCAGCCTGATAGGAACTATAATAAAACTATAGGAAAAAATTATAACACCCCAAAATTCTAATTTACTTCGTTCCCATATAAATGTAAAGTTATGTAAAAGTAACACTGCCCACTTCCAGAAACGCTAGAGAGCTGAGCTTTTTAAGACTGAAAGACACTATGATAAAACTATAGGAAAAAATTTTAAAACACCAATATTTTAATTTACGTCCCTCTCCTATAAATGTAAATTTATATAAAAGTAACATTGCCCACTTCCAGAAACGCTAGAGAGCTGAGCTTTGGAAGGCTGATAGAAACTATGATAAAACCATGGGAAAAAATTTTAAAACCCCAAAAATTTTTATTTACTTTCCTCCCCTATAAATGTCAAGTTATGTAAAGTAACATTATCCACTTCCAAAAACGCTAGAGAGCTGAGCATTGGAAGACTGATAGGAACTATGATAAAACTATAGGAAAAAATTAAAAAACACGAAAATTTTAATTTACTTCCCTCCCCTATACATGTAAAGTTATGCAAAAGTAACATTGTCCACTTTCAGAAGCGCTAGAGAGCTGAGCTTTGGAAGGCTGATGGCAGCTATGATAAAACCATGGGAAAAAATTAAAAGACCTCAAAATTTTAAGTAAGGCATTGCAAAAGTTTTGAACAATATTCCGCATATTTTACTATTTTGAAAATTAAATATTATCCAATTCCTTTAAAAAAGGAGTGAAATCATAACAAAAACATTGTATGTAAAAATAACCAAGTTCGCGGTATTCCGTAAAAAGAATTGAGATAAAAGAAGTCAAGTTCTCCAATACAAATTTCAAAATGAAAGTAAGAAACTAGTTTGGGAATGTTTTTCTAAACATGGCTATTACGGCTGTAAATGACTCAGGCACAGTGCTTATTTGAACATAAAGAAGATTGGCTGTAATAGCAAAGTTTAGAAAAACATTTCCAACTAGTAAAAATCTTTCATTATGAAATTTATATTGCAGAACTTGGCCTTACTTTTATCTCAATTATTTTTACGGAATGCCATTTTCGCGTACTTGGCTCTTTTTTACATGAAATGTTCTTGTGTTGGTTTATTTTAAACAGGACGTTTCAGTAAGTAAGTATATCTAACCGTTTTCAAGTGTAAACTAAACAATCCAGTCTAAAGGCTACTATTTATACTACTTGTTGTGCAGTCGGCCCGCCCCTTTTTTACCTTCCTAGCCCGCACAGCAACGGCTAGGGAAGGTATTGTTTTCGACAAAAAAATTTTTTTGAGATAACACCGAAAATGTGTTATTTGGGTGTATTTTGACCTACCCTAGCAATATCGTCGTGATGTCTGTCTGTGTTGTGTGTGTATGTATATCTGTCCGTAACGCGATAGCTCCTAAACCGCTTAACCGATTTACATGAAATTTTCAGGTAAAATAGTACACGATACTGCAACGAGCTGATTAGATTTTAGTCAAAATTCGTGAATGCTAATGACAGTTTTTTGACAGTTAAAAAGTTTTAAAAATGCTAACTTTTTAATGGAACGTCGCATCAATATGCGGTTTTCGGAAAATAGTAGCGCGGGGATATAGTCCAAGTAGCTCAAAACGAAACCCGGCCCTGCTAACAGGAAATCCGTAATATGATGTCATACACCTGTTGCCACGTCCTGAAAAAATTGTGGGAAAAGGGGCCGTTCATAAATTATGTTGCCTAAATGAGTTTTTATCGCAGATTGTAATAAGAAATACACAGCATAAAACGACGCGACGCGGGCTAATAAGCGCATGACAAATTATCGCACGGTTTAAATAGCCTAACCAACTCAAAGCACTAAGCAAATTTGGTAAGGTAAGAAGTTGAACCTTACTTATTATTTATAAAATTTTACAGAGACAGAGGAGCCGGCAACAGCGGGAAAGCTACATTGTTTACCAACAAATGAATGAATGACCGCCGAAACCGGGGTTGCTACTTCTCTTTATATGTTATTACTCTAAGATTGACACCTTTTCTGAATCCCTAGAAATTTTAAAATCACTTAGCTTTGACGTTGACAGTTGGGACTTTATTATTTTTTTCATTTTATTAGAAAAATTGGATATTCCAACGCGTTCAAATTTCGAAATGAGTCACGCCAATACTAATACCGAAATTCCCACTTTTCAGTCACTTTTTCAGTTTCTAGAAAAAAGATGTAAAGTTTTGGAATCACTTCCTCAATCAACAGCACCCAAAAAGGTGCCTATCTAGCAAAAATCAAATTCTATGCAAAATCAGTCTGGGCAAAAGCCTACCTATCAAAATTCAAATTCTATGCGAAGTCAGTTTGGGCAAAAGCCTACCTATAAATCATCCAATTCGCCTTTTATAGGACTGGCTGGCACCTCAACTAATTCAAGTACGAGAATAAAATGTTTCCGGTGTAATCAAGGTCACGTGCTTTCGAAATGTCAAACATTTCTTGATCTCTCACCTATCGATCGCCTATCTTTCGTCAAGCAGAAAAAATTATGTCTAGCGTGTTTTCATCCCCTGCATGGCGTAGATACGTGCAAATCAAAATATTCATGCAGGACTTGCAATAGTAAAAGGCACCACACTTTAACTCATATCTTAGAAACTAATCAAGAGTCTGGAAGCCAAGATACTAGTCCTGTCATTCACACACCACCTGTCAATAATCTTCATGTGTCATTAAATGCCTCAGGACCTTCAGGTACCTTTCTTTTATGCACCGCCATAATAGATGTTATGGACGGTTGCGGAAATTTTCAACCTGTAAGGGCACTGCTTGATTCTGGATCACAGACAGGATTCATCAGTGAAAAGTGTATTCAGCGTCTTAATCTTCCTAGGCGAAGTTACACCACTGAAATATTCGGATTAAATCAGATGTCTTCTTTTACTTCCAAAGGGCTCGTTCAATGTCACATTAAGCCACAAGGACAAGTCACTCCTTTACTTAATTTCGAAGCAATTGTTGTTCCACAACTATGTTACAATATGCCTACATTCTCTTTGAACGATAATCAGTGGAAACACTTGGAAGACCTTAAACTTGCCGACCCATCTTATTTCAAATCTAGACCTGTGGACCTGGTTATTGGTTGCGAGCTATTCGCATAGATATTCAAGGAGGGCAGGGTTCTTGGACAGGTAGGGCAGCCTTCAGCCCTTGAAACTATCTTTGGCTGGGTCGTCATGGGAAAGGTTGACGAAGTAGGTAGTCTTACGGAACGAACCAGTTGTTTTTTAACGAGTCATTCACCTCCTTTAGAGGTCATTCTCCCTAGGTTTTGGGAAATCGAACATTTGCCTAAAAAACAAATCTTTTCAAAGGAAGAAAAACAGGCAGAATCAATTTTTACTGCTAGTGTAGTACGGCAACCGAGCGGTAGATTCATGGTAGATCTTCCGTTTAAAGACAAAATAAACCCTGACCTAGGAAATACTTATCCGCAAGCTTATCGTAGATTTTTACTTCTAGAAAATAGATTAATCAAAAATCCTGATCTGTACACTGCCTATTCAAGTTTCATGCAAGACTATATCGATTCTAATCATATGAGTTTAGTTTTATCTAGTCAACCAAAGGTCGACGTGTCGTGTTTTTTAGCACATCATTGCGTACTAAAGCCGGAAAGCTTAAGTACAAAATTAAGGGTAGTCTGGGATTGTTCGGCAGTCACCCCAAAAAATATTAGTCTCAATGACACATTGTTATCTGGACCGAAACTTCAAAAGGATATTGCTTCTTTACTCCTTACGTTTCGTCTTAATCCTATTGCCTACATTGCTGACATCAAACAGATGTTCCGTCAAGTCCTTATCAATCCTTATCATCGTCCTTATCAAAGGATATTGTGGAGGTTTTCTCCACAGGACCCACTTTCAGTGTGGGAACTTTCTACTGTCACTTTTGGCATGACATGCTCACCTTTTCTAGCCATGCGTACCTTAAATGAGCTGGCAGAGAGAGAAAAGGAACGTTTTCCTATGGCTAGTACTGTTCTAAAAACGTCAATCTATATCGACGATATCTTGGGAACTAGCCCTTCGCTTTCTGAAGCTCTCTCCCTTCAAACAGAACTCAATGATTTGTTGAAGTCGGGAGGATTTGAACTTAAAAAATGGGCAAGCAATTGTCCTGAGTTATTGGCAACATTGCCAGAGTCCGATCGTCAAATGCCTCTCTCTTTCGACAAGGAGGAACCCCACTTTATCAAAGTTTTAGGACTTCAATGGCATCCAAAAAACGACATTTTTTCTTATCAATGCCGAATGAAGGACAAACCCCCAACCAAACGTTCTATTTTATCTATCATAGGGACAATCTTCGATCCCTTAGGTTTTCTTTGTCCCTTGTTGCTACAAGCAAAATTTACTTTGCATCAGTTGTGGATATCGAAAATAGGCTGGGACGAAGAACCAGATTCTTCTATCATCGACTCTTGGAACAAACTTCGTTCTGAATTCCCGCTTCTTTCCAATTTTCAATTACCCCGACAAATCAAACTGTCAAAAACCAATACCTGTCAAATCATCGGCTTCTGTGACGCTTCAATTCGAGGCTACGCAGGCGTCGTATATTTTCGCGTAGAAGAGGAAAATAATATATCTGTTTCTCTTATATCTGCAAAATCTAGGGTCGCGCCTATAAAGTCACAAACTTTGGCTAGGCTAGAACTCCTAGGCGCATTTCTTTTAAGCGAATTAATTGACTTCGTTTTATCTAGCTATGAAGGAAAAATAACTTTTACAAATATCGTTACTTTCTGCGATTCGCAAGTCGTATTGCACTGGCTTTCATCCCCTCCTAATCGCTGGCAAACCTTTGTTGGAAATGGAGTCAGTAGAATCCAAGAAATCATTCCCTCAAACTCGTGGCGCTACATTCCTTCTGCTTTGAATGCAGCCGATATTGCGTCACGAGGGGCCACCCCTTCACAGCTCATGTCACATGACATGTGGTGGAACACACCGTCGTTTTTGTGGTCTCCCGAAAACGAATGGCCCGATTTTCATAAATCAAAAATGCCGATTGATTTCGGAGATATTAATCTGGAGGAAAAGCCAAAAGTCTGTTGCAATGCGATAATTGATGTCAACTTCTTAGATCAGCTTCTTATCAAATATTCCTCTATATCAAAAATTCAACGTATCATTTGTTATGTCCTTCGAATAGTTAACCTTTTTCAAAACCATTCCTATCAAAAACCCACTAAGCCGCCGGACCAAAAAGTTATTTTTGAGAATATTGTTTTTCCTACCACCGGTGAGATGCAAAGTGCGTTACACCTTCTTATCAAACGCGTTCAAGGTTCTTGTTTTTCTGAGCTTTTTTCCGCGTTATCTAAGGATAAACCAATACCGAAACCTTTGCGAAAACTTTCACCTTTTCTTGATGAGAATATATAATAATATCATTATAGTCGGTGGCAGATTACAAAAATCTGACCTTTTGTCTTATTCTGCAAAACACCCCGTCTTACTTTCGAGTGACCATCGTTTAACTACTCTTCTTATCGAGTCCGCTCATCGACAATATCTTCATCCTGGGTTTAAAACATTACATAATCTGCTTTTACAGCAATTTTGGATATTATCTGCCAGACGGGCAATTCAAAGAACCATATCCAAGTGCTTGCAATGTTTTAGAATCAACCCTAAACCCTATAGACCGCCCATAATGAGTTCACTTCCCGCTCATCGAATCAATCAACTTAAACCTTTTTCGAGTGTAGCTATCGACTTTTGTGGACCTTTCTTTGTGATTCCTCATCGTTACCGTGGTTGTAAAGCTTTCAAATCGTATGTCTGTGTGTTTGTCTGTACGGCCACACAATGCGTGCATTTGGAATTAACCATGGAACTGTCCACCGAAGGGTTCGTAGGTGCATTCCATCGATTCATTTTCAGACGCGGAAGCGTGACGCAATGCTGGTCAGATCAAGGCAGTAATTTTATAGGGTTTCGTAACCAATTACGGGATTACGCAAGAAGTGCTGCCACCAGAGTTTCTATTCGTTGGCATCTGGGACCTCCTCTCAGTCCACATTTCAATGGCCTGGCAGAAGCTGGCGTCAAAAGTTTTAAAACTCACTTTGTACGAGTTGTCGGCGACCAGAAGTTGTCTATCATGGAGATGTCCACCCTTACCTGTCGCATAGAAGCCGTACTTAATAGTCGCCCTTTATCTCCTGCCTCTTCAGACCCACACGATCTTCAACCTCTTACCCCTGGGCATTTTTTGACACTTGAACCCCTTAATTCAGAAATTCCGGAGTCAGATTTGTCCGAGGTTCCCCTAAATCGGCTCTCGAGATGGCAACTAATCCAAAAACTACATAATGATTTTTGGAAACGGTATTCTATAGAGTATTTGCATACGCTACAACAGCGACACAAGTGGGCTGATTCGTCCCCAAATATCACATTCAATCGCCTTTGAAATGGCCGGTCGGGCGGGTCATCGAACTGCATCCCGGCGGGGACGGTCAGGTGCGTGTTGCGACGGTACAAACGGTTACCGGTGTTTATAAGCGGCCAGTTGTAAAACTGTGCCTCTTGCCAAATTAGAAGTAATTTTAATTTTCTACCTTTTACCGGGTATTACAATAGGTTTTTTTTATTTTTAATTTTTTTTTGAATTTTTTGTTTGTTTATTTTGCCTTTTTTCGGGATTTCGTTATCTCTAAATAAACTTACGATACTTATCTATTTTCATTCATTTATATTTATCGGTCGATTCTTTTTCTTATATCTATATCTGTCCGGTTGAGATTCTAAAATTGTGTGTTTTGGAGGGCAGTTATGTTAGCTCCCGCTAAATTTCGCGGTTGTTTATATATATTTTTAAAAACACACAACTGTATGAAGGACAAAGCGCATTCCGCGTATTTGGACATGCGCACCAACAACCAGTGAGATCCTTGTCAATCGCCTAGAGAAAATGGCGTGTTAATTTCGTTCTCCAACTATTTCAAATATCTACACCTGAAAGTGCTCGATTTTTGTGTACTAAAGCATAGAACTAGAAACTTCAGCCCTTCAGCTACGTGGTGACATCATTAGATACATTCAGGGGCCCCTTGGAACGAGGAGAAAGTGGCTGCTAAACCGGTGAGTGCATTTGTTCTGATTACCGTTGTATGACACCAATATTTTACCTATGGACGTTTGATTATTTCGTAATTCATATCAATATATTTATGTTGGTTCGCGCTTTCATTAATTAAAATATTTACAGTCCATTGCATTTAACGTTTTTCTAACCGTGGACTAACAATTACTGAGCCGATTTTAGTGAAATAAAAAACATCATGGCGCAGACTGAATGATCTTTAAAGTTTGCACCATGATGTTTTTTATTTCACTAGAATCGGTTCAGTAATAATGAATTTATAAAGAAATGAATGCAGACAGGATTGGCAATGCAATCGTATAATTTGTAAAACAATGGGTAAGACAAAATCCGATTTTATTAATTTGTACCTCTTTATGCGGGAGAAAAGTGGTGTTTTTCTATAAATAATAATAATAAATAAAATAATCAAGTATGATTCTGTCCGACATCTTAAATTCCAAGATGGCGGAAAATTTCGATAACAATCTTTAAAGGGCAATCAATTCTCATCACGATTTTTTTTATTTTACTAAAATCGGTTTAGTAATAACGAAGTTATAAGGAAATTAATGCACACAGGATTAGCAATGCAATCGTAGAATCTGTAAAACAATGCTTGAAACAAAAATAACTTTTTTGAGAACCGCCACACCGATTTTACTTATTTATACGTCGTTGTATGAGGGAAAAGAAGTGATTTTCTATAAATTGAAAAAAAAAACTAAAACTTTTGGAAAAATAAGAATAAACACGTCAATTGGAAGAATCAAGTATGATTCTGTCCGCCATCTTAAATTTTAGGATGGCGATAAATTTTGATCATGATCTTTAAACAGCAATCAATTCTCACCAGGATGCTTTTGATTTCATCAAAATCGGTGTAATAGTAATGAATTTATGAGGAAATAAATGCAGATATGATTGGCAAGGCAATCGTATAATATGCAAAACAATAATTAAAACAAAAATATTTTTTTTTAGAACCACTGAACCGATTTTGCTGATACATCCCTTGTTGTGCGTGCCAAGAATGAAGCTTTTTCACTAATTTAAAAAAATAATTAAAGCGTGTTCGCAACACAAAAATAAACGAGCATCTTTGAAGGGTACATTCTAATTTCGTCCGCCATCTTGTATTTTCAGACAGCGGACAAAACATTATATTTAGTCAAAACTCTGATTAATTCTCTATCAAGTGCAGTTTGTCCCATTAAAATCGATTGTATAGTTCAAAAGTAAAAATGAAAAAAAAATTGTCCGGTTTTTTTGGCTCACCCGGTATATGCGTTACTTTTATACCGTTGGCAGTGGCGTTTATACGGGGGGGGCCGGGCCTCCCCCGAAGCTAAGGTTTTTTTGAATATTTTCCACATATTTCATGAATACAAACATAAAATAGCATAAAATACGGACTCATGGGGTCTCGCCCCCCCCCCCCCCCCGTAACTGTTCGGACACCAACCCCCCCCGAAACATTTTTCTATATACGCCACTGACCATTGGTCTTTAATAGGGTAAAAAGCATCTCTTTTTATTTGCCCGTATCAGTATTGAACTGCGTATGTGCAGAACCGTTACGGGACTTCCAATACCCTACGTGGAACGGATGGCTGCGGCATCCGTAGTTAATTGCTGGCCATAACGCATCCAAACCATTTTTTGTGTTCTTTAGTTTTCGAAGATAAATTTCTGCCGTCCGAAACGAAATGATTGTATAAGAACTGCATTTTACGTTAAATTGAGGTAATCCCCTTAAAAGAATTCTGTAGTTTGGATTAAATTTAACCCTGTCATTTTGTCAGTTACCATTAATCTATATTGTTTTTGAGTTTTGAGGAGACAAAATTGATCAACTAGAATTCCACAATGCCAATATCTCAATTTTCAATAATTAATAAACTAAAAAGAAATGCATAAAATAAAATAAAACCTATAAAGATGTTTTATAAAAGAAAAAGAAACGTGTTTTTCCAGAAAAATAAGGTAGTGCCCTGGCACCGTGGCACTACCCCACGAGCCGCCACTGCTTACTCCCTTTTCGATTTAGACGGCATAGTTATTTGCCGGTCTGCGATCCGCGATGTTTACACCTTTGCTTTTTAACTTTTTTTACCTAATAATAATAATGATAAGTGTGCAAAAGTGTTAGTGCTGCCTTTTTACCCTAATTTCTCTTAACTAATAACATACTCGAGATTATTACGGATACTGATAATGATAAGTGTCCAAAAGTGTAGTGCTGGTTTTTTACCCCACAAGAAATTTTAAGATATGCTACGTATTTGAATGCCTGCTCTTTTCATTCCACAGAATAGTTCGGTTCGGTCCATTTTGCAGATATATGTTATGTGTCATTTTACTAACGTAAAAGCGAATTATTATAAGGGACTTATTGCAATAGTGCCAGGCACTATTGACATTTTCGCATTATAAGAACGGTTGTTTTTTTTCCATTAGGCCTTTGTGTATTATAAGAGCCGGAATTAATAGTGCCGCCACTATTAATGGAAAATAAACGACAGGATTTATAAATTGGACTTATATCAATTTTGAAAGATCATCTGTCAGTTTTCAATGGAAAACTGTCAGAATAGTGCCCGGCACTATTACTGCCTGGCTTTATTGCAATAAATCCCTATTGCAATAAAGCCAATAATTGTGTCGTGCACTATTCTGACAGTCGCGCATTGAAAACTGATCTTTCAAAATTGACATACCAAAGTCCAGTCTTCTATTTTCCATTAATAATGGCGGCACTATTTATTCCGGCTCTTATAATACGCAGAGGCCTAATTTTGAAAGAAGACAGCTGTTCTTATAATGCGAAACTGTCAAAATAGTGCCCTGCACATTTATTGCCTAGCTTTAGATCCCTAATTATTCTCCAGACTAAAAAGTTAGGTATGTTTAGTGCAGTAGACCTATAATACGAATGGACTGGCTCTTATACTTAAAAATTGATTATAGATTAAAACAGAGCTAGCCAGAGCAAATATGTAAAGAGTCGCTATTATTTCTTATGCGGTTCGTTGTTGTTTCGTGAGATTTTGTGGTATTTTTCCTATTTGTATACGACCTGTTTATTTTTTTTTTGTTAAAATTAACTTTTTTAGTATTGTTACAAATTTTAGTGGTTTAAATTTTATAGTTAGAATTTATTTAGGTTTAGTGTAGTATTAGGTTGACTTATTTTATGGTTGTATTATAAGTCTAGGTTTTAGTTGCGTTATCTATGACTCACACTCGTACTTGGACGCAAACGTTCTAGTACCGGAAAAGGTTAGATAGTTCGAGAAAGATTGAAAACCCTATAAAAGGTCAGACATCGCGCGACGGGTCAGTTAGTCAGAGATAACGAGCTGTATAAATCGCGGGATATTAACACGAAATTAATACTCCGATTTGAGTAGTGAGTTATTAGTGAGTTTAAGTGCCGTTTTTGTACATAGCGAGTACAATAAATTTACATATTTTTGACATTTACTCGTTTTCTTTGTTTTTTTTTGAACCCGTAACAGTATATATAATCACAAAAAAAACTATTTTAAAAATCAAACAAGTTTCATGGCTAATCGGGCAAAAAGGAGTTTTTTGTTTCTCTCATATTTTTCCGAGGGTAGCCCGAAAGCTTAACCTCACGGGGGTCCAAGATCTAATGGACACCTAATAAGTGATGACAGTTAACCGTTTCGTCCTTATGGGACTCCTCAGAACACTGCTGGTCAATGTGACAAATCTTGCGAAGTTAATCAGACGGTTTTGTCTCTAATTAAATGTAATTAGTGAGCGAACTATAGCAATAGTTCGCTCACTTAAAACGACTTTAAATCCTAATAAATATAAATTATCAGCCTTGGTGTTGTAAGTGGTGAATCAGGATTTCCAAAGGAAAGTGCAGCAAAATATTTTTTCTTTGCTCTTTTAAATATATCTGAACTTTACTACCCTCAGAAGACAAAATTTTTTATTAAAAAACTGACACTTCAGATACATTATGTAAGAAACTGCAATTTATTTATATATTGTTTTTTAATCAGAATTTAAAAATAGGTTATATCCGGGAGAAAATGGGCCGGCTCACTCTGGTCCCCCTGGATCTGCCCAAGATAGAATACTCCGGTTTCTGTTGCAAACCATATTTTTTTTAGAGTACCCATTGTTACTAATTCAAAATTTAACTCTTCCAAAATATCACTGCTGATACCAGCGGCGTAGCGTGGGGGGGGCGCGGGGGGTTCGTCGCCCCCCCCGCCCCGAGGGTAGTGGCGCCCCATAGGTGGGAGAGGCGCCCTTGTGTCGTATCGGCCGCCCCCTCATACATGATGACCTTTTTTTTTTTTTTTGGAGACGGCGCGGTTCACACAAGGACTTATCGGCCCCGCCCCCTGACATATGATGACGTTTGTTTTTTTTTTTTTGGAGACGGCGCGGTTCAAATTTCTACGGCGCGGTTCTTTTTTTTTTGGTCGCAAGATTTGTGAGAGGCGCCTTTTTGACCTTTTGGTTTTTTTTTGCGCCGTAAGATTTTTCATCAGTTTTCAGAGGCGCCCTTTTTAGCTGTCGCCCCCCCCGCCCTTTCGGGCACGCTACGCCGCTGGCTGATACATAAAATGGTCAGTGCATTTTTTTAGCACAAGAAGATTCCCAAAATTATTTCTATATTGGAAATCTCTCTGTCTCTCTCCTCCGCCGCTCCTCTAACTCTTAGTTCCCTTCCTTAGCTGCCACTGCTGAAAAGGGCTGTTTGCTTATGGATTCTCCTTACGTTGGTAGTTTTTATTTTGGCTAGGAAAGAAAATTTGTTCGATTTTAGTTAGTTTTTCATCAGCTGGTAATAATAAATAAAGTTTCTTTAAAATTACACATGCAACTTTGTTCTTTTTTTATCACAATACTGCATAGTCTTTTTAAGAAATATATTAACACCATCACAATTATACGGAAATATTGAGCTATGTAGTATCTAATACACATCCGTAACACTTATCGTTGATTGCTAGTTTATTTTAATTCTAAGTAATTGATGCATATTTTTCTGCCCCGTGACCGGTATAGGCCTATACTGCCGTCCTTAGTAAGACCTACCTATCTGCAAAAAAAGCAAAAATGAGTTAGGACCGAAAATGGCTTCAAATAGGCTACTTTCATCTGTTTTTTAAGAAAAATACCAACATTTTTGTTCGAAAGTATTTTATTTTGAAAAACAAAAAAAAATATTACTATGTACTCTTAGCAAGCATTTAAACTTTAAACTCGCTTTTCTCGAAATAAGTGAAAACGTAGATAGGTGGGTTTTACTAAGGACGGCAGTATATGGCACCGACTTATAAGGCACCGGCCCTAAAACACCGGCCCATGAAGCACCGGCCCATGAGGCACTGGCCCATAAGGTACCGGCTCATAACGCACCGGCCATATGGCACCGTCCCATACGACACCGGCCCATGAGGCACCCGCCCATAATTTACCGGCCCATAAGGCACCGGTCGATACGACACCAACCCAACGGGAATTGTTTAATGTTCTCATATGGCCCATCCACCCCTGAGGGGATTCAAAATCCTGAATTTTTTAATTATGTAATTTAAGAGCGGTCAGATAATAATTAAAAAATGGTAAAATTGTACCTCTAGAAGAGTTAAGAAAGTCAAACTAAAGTTTCAAAGGTATGTACGAGTATTGTTTAAAACCATTTTAAAAGTCCAGCTTTTTGGAAAAATTGAAAATGTCCGGCTGGCTGTTTTTTTCATCCGGCTTTTAGGCGACACAAGACATAATTTGTTTTTGATTATATAGAGGCGCAATTTAGCGCCCCAAGCCATCGAAGAAATAATATTTCTTCGATGCCCAAGCTTAAAATTAGCCGCCCCTCTAAAAAATCATGCAAAAATTCCTGGCACGGCGTTAACCAAAACTTTTGCATTTTGTAACATTTTCTTTTCTAAACATTTTTTAAACCATTTATTCTTTGAATAATTATTATTTTTCGCATGCGGAATCGTTTCTTTTTTCGTTTTTACTAAAAAGTTTCTTTTGCAGTGGCATATTTTAGGAAAAGTACTTAAGTTTACTGCAGTGTAATTATTTTGAAAAGTACTTAATTTTTCGGAAACTTTCGCCTACAGCGCATTTTTTTAATTTTTATATTAGTTTTTTAAATTGAATTTTCTTTTGGGATTTTCCTTGGCCCTTTTCTTAGTATAAATTATAATAGATTTCGTTTTTCAGTATTTTTTCAATATTGCAGAAATGCTACAACGCCACTTTTTACAAAAAGTGTTTAACTTTTTGTAATGTTTGCCAGTGGCGCCATTTTTTTTCTACAAATTATTTTCCGTGCCGCATTTTTTATTCCGAAAGGTACCTAGCTACTTATAATATGTTTTAATAAAAACGTCAAAAACGCGATGATCGATTGTTTTTTTATTTTAACCATCTGAAAAATCGTCAGAAAATTCTCCTAGTTCGCCAATTTAAACTTTTTTCTATCTTTAATAATAACAAAATTAGCAATGGTGACCAATTAACTTGGAACACCCTGTATATATGACGAAAATATCTCTAACTACCTATTTTTTCTTGTAATTTGACCTACCATAACAAGTTTTATAAGATTTTTTGAAATAAAGTTTGCAATAGTGCATAACTTTCCTGGGTCACCCTGTACATTATTTATAGTGCCTTTTGGTGTTTTGTTGTTACCTCATAGGTTGTGACCTGAATAAAGTTTTTAATAATGGCCTAGTTATATTTTATTAAATTAAAAAAAGTTTAAGTTAAGTTTAAGTATTTATTTTTATGAAAATTCATAGTAAACTTTACCTTTCTAGATTCTAGAGCAATTGCAAAAACTTCTTTACTTTCAATAAAGTCGTTTTTCTAGCTCAAAGCTTCGAATAAATTTAAAAAAGAGGTCTTTCCCATACAATGTAATGAATGCGTTATTGTCCGTGTTTTGCTCTGACTACTCTGTAATCAATTCACCATGCTTATGCGACGAGGCCAGTCCATTCGTAATATCGGTCTATGGTTCAGTGCTGCACTAGCTGTCTCAATGGAATACACTAATAAAAACCTTGTAAATTTGGTTTCAATTGTTTCTTTTCAGACTTGTAAAAAATAATGCTTCATGAATAATAAACCTTTTTCCAAGAAGTACCTACCTACTTTCATAAAAATAAACTTGTTTGTAAACATTATCAAGTTATAAATTCATAGGCGTGCGGGTCTTTTTACTACTTATCAGTGAGTGCTGACAATGGGCAGCTTTTTATGAAAATTACTTGAGCTAGTTCCACAATTCCTAATTTCCCTTCTTTTGGCAGGCGTTTATCTATTATTTTTAATTTGCTTGCACTTTGGTCGCTGATTATGAGCGGTACTCACACTCATTTTTTAAAAGCAAGTACAGGTTCGGGCTGTTTTACAATATTTCTTCCTACTCTTTTTGACCATTAATTTTCGTCATTATAAGGAAAAAATTAAAAAGCGTTTTCATCAGCAATTTTTTTCGTTGTTGGTTACAGTACAATTTTTTTTTTGACGTTTGCCATATAGAGTTAAAAAACTATAACATAATTCATAGCTGTGAAGTTTTTTAGAGATAGTATAGTATATTTAAATTTTATAAAGTAGACTTTATGCCCTATTCATAGGTGTTCCTTAAAAAAATAATATCTTTTACCTGCCCACTGTATATAGTAAATGTCAAAATAAATTTCATATTGTAACCAAAGCGGAAAAATCTTCTCATCCAACGCTTTTTAAATTTTAGTTATAATTTCGTAAAACATTTTATCTGGCCCTACCCAGTCAATTTTAAGAAAGTTTTGATAATAGTTTTCCATTGAAAACTGACAGTTGATCTTTGAAAATTGACATATCAAAGTCGAATTTATAAATCCAGTCGTTTGTTTTTCATTGATAGTGCGTGGCGGCACTATTAATTCCGGCTCTTATAATACACAAAGACCTAATTTTGAAAGAAGACAGTTGTTCTTATAATGCGAAACTGTCAGAACAGTGCCCGGCACAATTACTGCCTGGCTTTATTGCAATAAGTCCCTAATATTTTTTTCCATAATTAACATAATTTTAGCTTTTTTAACAAATAACAGCCGGGTCGTTAATATGCCTATGGTGTGTTTCTAATATTAATTATATGCTCCTGCACATAAAAATGTGTAATAATACGTTGTAAGCGCAAACACAAAATATGTTTTTTTTGCTAAAACTAGACAGCTAAGTTAAACCAGGAAACTAAAAACAATACAAAATGTCTAAATATTATTATAGAACTAAAATTTGTAAAATAAAAGATACAACAGAATAGAAAACTTAAGTTAAAATTAATAACACAACTTTTTTTATTTATTTATTTATTACTGCACTGCTTAACATGTATAACCCAATTCCAAAGCAGGAAAAAATTTACAAAAAAAAACTTAAATAACTAAAATTTTAAAAAAGCTAATGGATCAACTAGTTAAAAAACTACAAAAAATATACAAATAAAATATTAAAATGGAACAGTATAACTTATTGGGACTGAGGGAACATACTTAATTAGAAGGATATTATGTACATACCATTAGTGGATGTAGTACTAAAAAATCTTCAAATTTGAGTGAAGTATCAAAGATGTCAAAATCTTTGTTACAGCTATTATAAGTCTGTCTCGAGGTTAAGCGAGGGACTAGAAAATTAATTTTGTTTAATAAGTCAGGGCAGTCAATCTCGTTATGAAGTAATTTATGAAGGAACACTTGATAGTAATAGCACCTCCTATCAGACAGGGATTGCATGTTAAACATCTCCAGTAGTCTTTCTTCACGGTAACCCTGGGAAGGATAAGTACTATGTATTTTAAAATATAGTACTTTTAAAAATCTTCGGTGGATTCTTTCAAGATCCTCAATATGTGTGTTGTACTCCGGTGACCAAACTAAAGAGGCATATTCTAATTTTGACCTAACAAATGAAAAGAATAGTGTTAAGAGTTGTAATGTTTTCAAACTCACGACTGGCAATAAATCCAACAGTCTTGGATGCTTCTGAGATAATGGTATCATAATGATTTGTAAATGATAATTTGCTATCAAAAATTACCACTAGGTCGTGAAAAGAGCCTGTTCTAGATAAGATTGATTGATTTGGTAAGTAGTTAAATAAAATTGGATGTGTTTTTAAAGTGATGGATAGGACCTAGCATTTGTCAATGCTGATGGAAAGTTTATTAGATGTGCACCGAGCAATCAATGTGTCCAATTCCTTTTCGTTTTTAAATGGCGTCTTTTTCAAGGTATTGAGTAAATGTTTCTCGGTCCATTTCCTATTTTTTGCTGAGAAAATGTCTCCCTCGTATAAAACATTTTCTTACCACTGTAAACTCAAATTTCTGTATTTATTTTTAAAAACGCATTAATTTACATAAAAACATTACTTACATGCAATATGCCCATGGGCATTTTAACATACCTAAACATTAGGCTAAAAGATGGTATTCTATTGTTCAGATACTAATTTTTTTTAAAGAAAATTAAAATGAGCTCTATACTCTCTATTTGCATGATGCTCTATAGAATCGCAGTGATAAAAGCAATTTTTTATGAAATTACACAGTGACTAAAACTTTTTTTTAATAACAAGCATCTCTAAAATACAAAAGATGATGCTGTATTGCAGGGACTGGCGCTTGTCGAACGTAAGAAAACGCAGCATTTCGTCGCCTTAGTGCAGAACTTACGTCCCTGGGACGAAGTGTGCTGGCGATATAATATAGTAGGGTTGGCATATATCTAACTTTTGTTTACAAAAATCAGCTGGACCACCAGTGGCGTGAAAATTCGACATATATAGTATGTCCCCCTAAGTTGGAATCAAATGGAAAACTTTTTTATTATTAATTTTAGGAAAAAAAGTTATTCTTCATAAAAAGTTCTGCATTATCTAAAACCTAGAACACAGTCATCAAATATCAAATTTTTTAAGTGGTATCCAAGGTTTTTCAAAAAATATGAGTTTTACTCAAGAGTAAAGTACCTTTAAATTTGCAAAATAAATGAATATGCATACTTATTACGCATTTTAATTGCAAAATTATTAGAAAACATCGAAAAACTAAAAAGTTATCATGTGTTTCATTATCACAAGAGATACATGTTCATTCAAAATAGAAATATTAGTAAAAACTAAAATAATCTGAAGTTTTGATTTAAATGGATGTACTTACATATTTAAACGTATTTTTTAATTCTAATCAACTTTTTTTATTTATTTATTTTTTATTTTCGATATTGTCAAATTAAAAGGTACAAAATTTGTATTTTTTGACAAACCTTGTATACCTCTGAAAAAATTTGTCATTTGATGACTGTATTCTAGCTTTTAGATAATGCAGAACTTTTTATGACGAATAAAATTCCTAAAATTAACAATAAAAAGGTTTTCCATATGTTTCCAACTAGGGGAACACTGTATATAAGATCCGAACACCGGTCTATTCTAGGCACCGTGACCTACTACTTGTCGATTTTACAAGACGCTACCCATACCAAGTGTACTTTGGCTGCCTGACTTTCGCCTGCGGAGATCAACCAATATTATTTACTTCATGTATTACAATAGATGAACAGGGTGTTTTTCACTTGATTCTAACCACATGAAAATAGAAAGTTTCAAAAACCTAACCTAACAAAACCTAATCAAATCTAACCGAACCAAAGCAAACTGAACCAATCATTTAAAAAAAAAAAAAAACTTAGGACTACCGAACCTACCCGGAATCCTAGAGGATGTGAATCCGAACCGAACCGAAACGAACCGAACCAAACCGAGCCGAACCGAAACTAACTAAACCGAACCAAACCTAACCTAACCAAACTAAACTACAACACTGCTAATTAGGTTTAGTTGGGTATGGTTAGGTTTGGATAGGTTCGGTTCGGTCCGGTTCGGATTCACATCCTCTAGGATCCCGGGTAGCAAGTCAGGAAAGTTTTTTTTTTTGAAAAAAATTATTGGTTCAGTTTGCTTTGGTTCGGTTAAATTTGATTAGGTTTCGTTAGGTTAGGTTTTTGAAACTTTCTATTTTCATGTGGTTAGAATCAAGTGAAAATCACCCTGTTCATCTATTGTAATACATGAGGTAAATAATATTGGTAGATCTGCGCATGCCGAAGTCAGGCAGCCAAAGTACACTTGGTATGGCTAGCGTCTTGTGTCGAGTTTTACCATTTTACTAATCTTATTTCACTAAGGCCAACAAAAAAATACAGGCCACGACCCTGAAAAAATCAGCATGCTCTCCGGCTGACTTTTACATTGGGTCTCATGGGAAGTCAGACGTTTTTTTATGATATTTTCAAAATGGCACTAAAGATTTCCGTGAAATTCCAGTGAAATATTCTCAGACACCATCCTCATATTCCCCCAAACTTTTGTAAGGATGCAAGATGATTAAAAGGTTAAAATCTTCAATATTTAGCATTCCTTATATTAAATTCGAATTACCCGCCATGTACCGCCAGCCAAATGTTATATTTGACTTTGACATCTGTGTTTGTCACATTCGCTTCTCTTTTAAATTTAATTTTAGTGTGAGCTAATGAAGCGGCTCTGACAAATTAATGATTATAATACATTAAAAAAAAAATGTTCTGCAAGAATATAGTAAAAACATTCACAAAACCGGCTTTATTTTTGAAAAAATCAAATATTCATGAACCGTCATTCCAACTTCAATATTTTAAAGACAATCAGCTGTGTCGTGACGGGACAATCAAAAAAAAATCAGCCCCCGATGTGACGTCAACAAAGTGGAGGATCGTGGCCCATCCGTTTTGATGGCCCTAATTTAACCTAATCTGTGTTGTCGATTGTCTTCACTCATATCACCTACACCTACGACGAGGACGGGGATTTCCATTTTCGAATCCCCTCCACATCTCGCTGCGCCATAGTTGTCAGCTGATTACAAGGGGAATTACAAAGTTTTTTCGGTGTTTCACACAAATGGCATTTATTGGGAAATTACCAGTCCGAGGTGGGTAGTTTACAAACAGTCTGTTTCTGCACAATCTATATTTCTTTTTACACTCTACAAGTTGTACCGCACCTTACAGTTTAATAATTAAATAACAATAATAGTGTTTAGTACAATTATTGTACATTTTAAAATCATTTATTTGTTTGTTTAACCTTGTGCTGTGCATTCTTTTGTTCATTTTAACCATGATGTTTGAACAACCTGATTTTTCAGAATCTTTTTTGAGCCCTGCCCCCATTTTGGGCTCATCTTTAGGCTCTCCAAAGCCTATCAACCCTAGTAAGTTATAAAGCCTGATTTATGATTTGTAAGATTTACTTTTCCCCTTCAGTAGAAGGATTACCTACAGCTTACCTAGTGTTATACTCTATAGGTACTCCTTGGTTATACCATACCTTACTACATAGGTTATCTCTGAATAAATCAAAATTAACTTTGGAAACTTTTACTAGTAAGTACCTAAGAGTTAATCAGAGCCCTTTATTTCCAACAGACATGGTTAGTTATCCCACTCCACCCTCAAGCAGTGGTGATTCACCTCAACCAATGTATTTTGTGGCGTCTCCAGGATCCAGCAGTTTCATTGCTCCAGACTTGTCAGATTTTGGTATACAGACACGAATATTAACAGATGCTGAGATGGTAAACCCAGGAATTGTTGATAATGCTGCAAGTAAGTCTATAAATTAATTGATCCTACCTCAGTACAGAGCTGTGCAGGGTACTGAGAAAATGTACTCAAGTACCAGGTATCAGGTAAATGTGATTATTAAAAAGTACATTCAGCAAAAATTTATGTTTGGGGTGTGCAAAAGCAAAATAAACAAAATACCTACCCTATAAGAATAGTTAAGATAACTGTAAATTGTAAAGTTATTTTTTAGAATTACAATATGAAATGTTATCAGCACTACTACTACTACTATGTTGGTTTAGAAAGTTTTTTCTATGTTGTCTGACGCCTATTCTCCACCTCCTTCGATCCTGACAATCATCTTCTGTCAGATTTTTTTGACTCATTCATCTTTGGATTGCCTGTTCCCGTTCTAGTTTAGGACATCCTCTTTTTCTGTGTCCTATTCATCCGTTGTACATGGCGTACCATATCAGTTGCCTTTAGTGATGTCATCTGTTATGCTTCCCTCGATTCCCATTCTTTCTTTTATGATCTCATTTCTTATGTGATCTATTCTAGATATTCTCATTGATCGTGATACTCTTTATTCCATACAACAGTGTGGTTTTAACCATTGTTTCTTATATGTTAAATTTTACATTCTTTTTTATCTTTCTGCTCCATAAAATACTGTTAAGACATCCAATAACCTTTTTTGCTTTTACTATTCTTTTTTCCAATTCTTTACAGTCTGTTCCTGTTTTATCAAATGTGACATCCAAGTATACCTACTCATTGCATGGAGATATTGTTTGTCCATTTTCTAGTACTAACTCACTGGATTCGTTTCCAATACATAAGTACTATGTCTTGTCCATGTTCACTGTTAATCCCCACTTTTGATATTCTTCTGTTAACTTTGTCATCATATACTCCATGTCTTCTTTATCATTAGCCACAATTACTTGGTCGTCAGCAAATTGTAGTGTGTATATGGTAAATCGGTTGTTTAGTTGTATTCCCATGCAGTGGACTTTACGTTTCCAATTTTATTTTAGATTTTGACCCTTTGTATAGTTCTTTTATCACTTTTATGTATGTATGTTTGATATTACTTTGCTCTAACACTGTCCATAATTTTTCTATTTAAGACAAAAAACATCACTACAAGATCTGCCTGCATGAAACCCACTTTGCTCTCCTTCTTGTTCATGAAAATCATTCTCTATTAGATCTCTAAGAATCCTACCATACAATCTACTTAGAGTATTGGTTACTGAAATTTCTCTGTAATTGTTGTAATTCAGCTTGTTTCCTTTTTTATGTATTGAGGATATGAATTAGGTACTGGATGTCTGTTTATGCATTGATTGATATCAGCACTACAAATGGATAAAATTATTTTTGAGATTTAGTCTTCTATTTTAATTTAACATATGGAAAACAATTACAATCTAGGTAGGATATCCTAAAAATTATATTTTTACAATAGTAGTTATTCCAGGAAATTTATATCATAAATGATTAAAAAAAGTCAGGTTCACTAGTTAAAATTTTTCAATATTAGTATTTTGTTCATTATACTAACTAATATTCAAACCCTTAAATATGTTGTCACCTTGAAACAACTGGAAACATTTTTTGCTGGTTTTTATTTTAAAATATCTCCCCTAAAGTATTAGAGAAAATAATATAAAAAAATAATTAGGCACACCTAGGTACATATAGACAAAGCTAATTACCTACAGGCTGTCCCGAAAACATCACCACACACTTCTACTACAGATTTCCTAGACCAAAATAAGTCAAGCTAGTGCAGTGTGAAGCACACCCCAGGATCACAGTGAAAAGGTGTCCATTGCCAGATTTGGCATATTCAAAAACCCCCAGGTACCAATTTTTAAAGTAATACATTATGAAATATTCATAGCATTAACATGATTTTTATAACACCCTTTATCTTGGAAACAGATAACTATTTCAGACTAATGTAAGTTGATTGACATATTTTGGTCCATAAAGTCTGGTAGTAGTATGTAAAGACTGTTGCGGGACACCCTGTATAATTAAAAGATAATTACTGGAAATATGAAAAGTTCAAATTTGTGGTTGCCTGAGTTATTGCTTTATTACTGACTAGCAATTAAATACTAGACTATAGTTTTTCACAGTAGACATAAATAGCTAAAGCTTAAGTTAAACATTGTTATTCTGGGTTGTGTATACTTGGAGATTCTATAGGGTGTCCCATAACCCATAACTAATAGTACAAAAAAATGTATATTTTTGGGTAAAAATATAAAGATTTTGCTAAACTTAATTCAAATTTATTATGTTTACTTTACTTTAACTTTACATTTTTTGGTTTATTCACCTGGGTATTTCAAAACTTATTCAAAAAATTTGAAAAAGTTACAGTCGAACCTCTCTAACTCGAACCTCTATAACTCGAACCCCTCTATAACTCGAACCTTTAAAGCGGTCCCTGCACTTTTTACATGTATTTTAACCTATGTAACTCGAGTTTCTATAACTCGAACTCTCCATAACTCGAACTGTTTTGGTTGTCCCTTCAGGTTTGAGTTATAGAGGTTTGACTGTATTAAGTTCTGGGTCTAGGAGTAGACTTAACATTTTTTGAAAATTAATGTAAGGATAGAAACAAAGTTTAAAAAAAATTCACTTACATTTACAAAAGCTGTTTAAAATTGTCTCCATTGACTCTAATGTAAGTGTGGGTACTTTAAATCAAATTCAAAAAAAATTTGAGTAGCTTTTGTTTAGAACTGTAATAAGAAAATTTATACATTTTTGTCTGTTGGTTTGGTTCACTTCTTTTAATATTTTTTTATACATTTATTTCTTCTGCAATCTAGAAGCCAGAACCCATTGTTAAAAAAAAACTTGTCAATAAAGAATTGGAGAATATATTTGTAGTTTAAACAATGTAATGAAGACCAATGAATGGGTTTGTTTTATTACATTAGGTTAAAATGTGTGACTAGTTGACTTTTACAAAACAACTAGATTTAGCAATTAACATATTTATATTGTGTTAGTAGTTGACATTAAATTATCGAATTAATTTTCAGATTTGTTGATCAAGAGAACAGATAATAATTGTTGGATTTAAGGGTCTTTTTAGACTTCTTTCGCTCTTGCCGAAGGTTTAACTTTTTTTCAGCTAAAGATGTGAGGGCACGGCAGTGCCCCGCCAAGTTCGCGGAATCTGCCGTACCCATATTTTTTTGAAACATTTCAGCCCGTATTTGACCTATCTAAAACTCTACTTCAAACTGAGTTATGAAACTCAAACTTTGCACAGTCCTACAGTTAACAGCACCATGAAGTACTAAAGTAGTTACGAAATCTTAAAAAACAACGAAATTGCCACTCACTCACTCAGGTATAGATCATCAAAATTCTACTGTACTTCCAGACATGCTACAAAGCTGAAATTTCGCAGACTGATAGAAATTATGACCAAACCCGTGGAAAAAACCCCAAAATTATAATTTACCCCCCTCCCCTTTACATGTAAAGTTATGTAAAAGTAATATTGCCCACTTCCAGAAACGCTAGAGAGATGAGCTTTGGCAGACTGATAGAAACTATAATAAAACTATATTTAAAAACCACAAAATTTAAATTTACTGCTCATCCCTAAAAATGTAAAGTTATGAAAAAGTTACATTGCCAACTTCCAGAAACGCTAGAGAGCTGAGCTTTGGCAGACTGATAGGAACTATGATAAAACTATAGGAACAAATTTAAAAGCCACAAAATTTTAATTTACTTCCCTCCCCTATAAATGTAAAGTTATGTAAAAGTAACATTGCCCACTTCCAGAAACGCTAGAGAGCTGAGCTTTGGAAGGCTGATAGGAACTATGATAAAAACTATCGAAAAAAATTAAAAAATACCCCAAAATTTTAATTTACCTCTTCCCCTATAAATGTAAAGTTATGTAAAAGTCACATTGGCCACTTCCAGAAACGCTAGAGCTGAGCTTTGGAAAGCTGATAAGAAGTATCATAAAACCACGGGAAAAAAATAATTTTCAACGCCCTGTATATGTTAATACTTTTAAACTTAAATATTATCATATCCCTCCCTCATACATGTAAAGTTATGAAAAAGTAACATTGCCCACTTCCAGAGGCGCTAGAGCTGAGCTTTGACTGAAAATAAAAACTATAGGAAAAAATGAAAAATCCCATGAATGTAAAGTTCAGTAAAAGTAGCATTGCCCACTTCCAGAAACGCTAGAGAGCTGAGCTTTGAAAGGCCGATAGGAACTATGATAAAACTATAAAAGAAAATAAAAAAACCCCAAATTTTAATTAACTTTCCTCCCCTATAAATGTAATTAACATTCTCCACTTCCAGAAACGCTAGAGAGCTGAGCTTTGGAAGACTGATAGAAACTATGATAAAACTGTGGGAAAAAATTTAAAAACACCAAAGTGTTAATTTACTTTCCTCCTTGATAAATGTAAAGTTATGTAAAATTAACATTGGCTACTTCCAGGAACACTAGGGAGCTAAGCTTTAGAAGGCTGATAGGAACTATGATAAAACCATAGGAAAATATAAAAAAACCTCAAGATTTTTAATAAGGCATTGCAAAAGTTTTGAACAATATTCCGCATATTTTACTACTTTAAAACTTAAATTTTATCCAAATTAAAAAAGGAGTGAAATCATTACAAAAACATTTCATGTAAAAAAAGCCAAGTACGCGAAAGTGGTATTCAGTAAAAAGCATTGAGATAAAAGTAAAGCCAAGTTCTCCAATACAAATTTCAAAATAAATGGTTCTTACTAATTTGGAAATGTTTTTCCAAACTTGGCTATGACGGCTGCAAATGACTCTCAGGCACAGTGCTAAATTGAACGTAAAGAAGTTTGGCTGAAATAGCAAAGTTTAAAAAAACATTTCCAAACTAGTAAGAACCATTTATTTTGAAACTTGTATTGGAGAACTTGGCTTTACTTTTATCTCAATGCTTTTTACGGAATACCACTTTCGCGTACTTGGCTTTTTTTTACATGAAATGTTTTTGTTGTGATTTTATATGTCGAATACATTCAAGTTTTTATTTTAATTTAATCTTGAATTTTTTTTTTAATCATTTTATTTTTAGTTAATTTTTTAATTATTATTTGAGATTCAAGTTTTTTTTCTAGTTCTCTCTACCATATATGTAGCTGAAACCACCATATTAAAAAAAACTGCATAAGTATTAATGTGAGCACAAAATATAAAATATTTTTGCTTATTTAAATATAACATAGTTATAATTCTGTTCGAGATAGATATCCTGACTTATACTATGAGGATTTTTACAATTTTACATAAAAAATTAAAGCAACTAAATGGTAAATCTCACTGGAAAGTTTGACATTAAAATTGTAGAAGTGGTTATCTTATTTCTTAAAAAAAAAATCGTTTTTAGACATAAAAGTATACTCATATACCTAAGAATTTGATTAGACCTAAATGTAGTAAAATGTAGGTTGGCCTTGACTGAATGATACTTCTTTATATGTAGGTACTAGTGATTCTTTTGGATTGATACATTTTTTTACAATAACAATGAATAGTTTTAGTCAAAAAAGTATTTAGTTTATTGTTTCTTTTTAGAACCACGCCTAAAGCTATTGGAACAGCCAACCAACAAGTTTAGGTTTAGATACAGGTCGGAAATGGCTGGTACCCATGGCAGTCTTTGTGGAATTTCTTCAGACAAATCGAGGAAACAGACTTATCCCACTGTTGAGGTAGGTACAGAAAAAACAAACTAAATTTTGGTATCCGAGAATTATATATCTTATCGGTAAAAAAAGTTTTTTTTTCTTTCGTATTTTTCCGTGGTTAGCTACCTCTGGGGGCCAAAGATCTAATGGACACCAATTAAGAGTTAAGGTTCAACTGTTTCCCTAAGAGATTCATCACACTGCTTGATCAATGACACACCTTGCAAGGTTAGGAGAAAAGTTTTATTAATCTAAAAAAAAATAAGCTCTGATAAGTAAAATTTCATTTATATCGTCTTACCAAGTTTTGAATTAAATACTTTTATTTGCTTAAGAAATTTAGCATTTTACGCAAAAAACGTATAGAATACTTTTTTATAGCTAACAAAATTTTCTTGACTCTGCTGGCTATTGCAAAAATTGTTGAAAAACGTTCTTAACTACACCTCAGAAATGTAAATAAATTTGTAAACTAACTTGTTCTGAAAATTTTTCTATGTTGGCCGATTTAACATAAAGTGACCCAATATTGACAGAATGTTATTTCTTCTTGCAGCTGGAAAATTGTTCAGAAAAAGCCGTGATCAGATGTTCCATTTATCAGCACAAGGTCAAGGAGGATTTTAAGCCTCATCCTCATAGGCTAATCATGAAAAGGGGACGGGACGAGTTTGATGATCCGCACAATCTCAGCGTTGGACCTGGAGAGGGTTATGTTGCTTCGTAAGTGTTTTTTTAAGGCTAATGAAGGTTGGATATACAGACCTTAAAGACTTATTTGAAATTCCAAAATAAGGCTATAAAACCGGATGTGGTCGTGGTTGATTATCTATAGATAAAAACATAAGGATAGGGATATGTAAGCCGTTTTTCTATAAGTTCTGACTTGAACTTTGAACTGTCAATATTTCAAAAATGGTTAGACTTAGGACATTATACATGAATTACATCTAGAATTTTCTAAATAATAAAAAATATAAATAATATACAGGGGGTTGCATAAGTAAATAACAAAGTTGGTATTGGTCACTGTTACATGACACACCCTATATCATTTCCAAGAGTGTCCAAACGTTTGTCCCAACACGCCCTGATTTATCGAATTTTTTGGCTGTTCCACACTGTATAAGCCTATGATTGTAATAAAGATTTTTTATTTATTTTATTATTTGGGTTTGGCGACGGCAAATAGGCCTAACACATTTTACCACAAACACAAACCACGACATTTATTCTACTGGTACTGTAAAAAAATACTCTGCCAATATATGGGCCCCTAAGCTCACACTAGGTACTATAGTTATAGTATTTTGTTTAACTCCAGACTCAATTACCTTTCGTTTGATATCACACACGCCATATTTTCACTTAAACTCTAATTTTTGAAATCTACCCCCACCCTTTTATTTGGTTTGTGTTCGGTGGATTTTGTTCATTTTTAAATGGGACCATCTCGGCCCAAAACCCAGCCTAGGTACCAAATTTCATTAAAATCGGCCAAGCGGTTTTTGAGTTATGCGCGTTGGTCGTTACAGACAGACATACAGACAGACAGACAGACAGACATACAGACAGACAGACAGACAGACGGCGCAACAAAAAAAGTTTCAAAATCATCTGAAACGCAAAGATATATAAAAATTTTTGAAATCGGAGCAACTTTTTTTTTCTCGAAAAAGTTAGGATCACCATAGCTCACACTACTATAGTATAGTGTGAGCTAAATATGAATACCTGCATTTTTCTCTTGTCTGGAATGTATTGCTTATAAAGTATTTTGATATACATTTTTTTGCTTGCTATGAAAAAAAACTAGTTTTGGCTACCTACAAAATTCATTTTAAGCACTGGGGGCATCGGCGGCGGCGGCGTTGGCAGCTACAAATTTAGTAAATTGAGTTATAAAATATACTTTTGAAAATATTGGAAACCAATTAATAATAAATTATAAAATAGGAAAAATATCTATTTATTAAAAAATTAAATAACAAAAAATAGAACGCTCATAAAGGGTGTTTTTCAAAACTAACAGGGTATTTTTTGTACGTTTTTGGTACCACCCTCGAACACGGCGATTTTGTATATAAAGGGGGCACTTATTGTGGATATTTTGAATCTTTTTTAGCACGAACCTCCTTCGAGGGCTAGACTTTACCCCTATATTTTGAATAGGTCATGTGAGCCGAGTGATATTTTGCTTTAAAGTTCTCTCGAATGTCTTTACAGTGTAAAAAATTTCGAAAATTTATAATAATAATGTATATAGGCCACTAAGTAAAAAAAATCTTTTTAATAAATTTCAATTTTTTGTCATCCAAAGTTAAGCTTAGTTGAAAATGTATTTTTTGAACTTTTGTGAGGAAAAGTGCACTTTTTATCCCGAATTTTAATTATAAAATGTAAAAATCAGGATGACTGATCACAGATAAACAGTAAAAATCCTAAAAACAACAACAAAATATAAAAATGATTTCTTTAAGTATAAAATTTAACGAGAGATAAAATTCATTTTAACAGTTGAATTCCTCATACTCATAAAAAGTATAAAATAGTAATTTACACCACATTGAAATTTTCATAAATAAAAAAATTATGAGCCCCCTCCCAAAATGGAGACTTTCTAAAATCCCTCTAGCTTCCAAATAGCTTGCTATATCACATTGCAGTTTGGGATTCTCGAAAATCGAGGTTTGCAAGAGGGGGTCAGTTTTTTTATATCTCCACTAGAAATACCCTAATCTCCCAAAAATCAACGAATTTGGGGCACTGTACAATAGTATGCGTTCTAGAGAGTAGTAGTAGTGTGGGGTAGGCTCTGGGCCTGGCAACTAGGTACATGAAGCGCCCTTTTCGCCAACCCCCGGGCATCCTCTCTACTGCGTCCTTCCTTCGCTAAGGCATCTGCCCGTACAAAGGCCAGAATATCGGGCCACCTCAGATTCAAAAGGTCCTCCGTCTCAAAGGCTTCTTCTTCAAATACCTCTCTTCTTGCCTCCTTATATGCTTGACATGATGAGAGAGGAAATGCGCCGAGGTCTCGTCCTCGGTTCAACATCGCTCGCACGTCGCATCGTCTTTCACTTTCATTTTCACAGGTGTCCTTGTAGGACGCGTCCGGTTAGGATTCCCACTATGGCTCCCACCTCTCTTCGTGTTCTACGGAGCAGCCAGTCCCTACGGGACTTGCTGTATCCTGTCACATACTCCTTCGCCTGTCTGGCGTTTCCTGTGACCAACACAGGTCACATACTACTTCGCCTGTCTGGCGTTTCCTGTGACCTGTGTTGGTCACAGGAAACGCCAGACAGGCGAAGGAGTATGTGACAGGATACATCAAGTCCCGTAGGGTCTGGCTTCTCCGTAGAACACGAAGAGAGGTGGAAGTCATAGTGGGAATCCTAACCATTCCTTTTGTATCTCTTTCTGGGCTCACTCTGTTAGGGCCGACTTCATTTGCGCTCTTGTGAGTACCAGGAAAGGCTCTGGCCCGACGCATTTCTGCCGGGATCCACCCCTGGCGAGTTCGTCCGCTTTCTCGTTTCCTGGGATTCCCATATGGCCTGGGATCCATACGAGCTCCACCTCTCTTACTCCGGCTAGAGAGTAAGAATAGCGTTAATACTTTTTAAGTATAAACGCACGCTGTTTCATATTCTTCTTGTCTTCTTCCTATACTTAGTCGAGCCCTGAATAAACTGATTATGTGTTTTGTATTAGGTTTCACAGTATGGGTATAATTCACACAGCCCGAAAAAACATAGTTGGCGAATTGGTTCGAAAGATGACCCAACTGAAACGGGAACAGATTGGAAGGCAGGAAGGACAGAATCGGGAACTGACTACTAAAGAAGCAACTGAAGTAAGTAAAGTTGGCCCCATCCCATTATAAAAATTTGCAATTTGTCGAAATCATGGGAATTTTAATAAAGCCATAGAAGCATTTTATTTAATTACTTTTGCTTATAAGATAACGCTGAATTAATTTTGTTGAAGCAAAGTAAAATGCAAAAATACTCAACTGCATTTTATTGACCCAGCACACACAGGAAACTTTAAGAGAATAGCTGGTCAAAAGTATTTTGAGTCTTCTATAAATATTTTGTCTAAAATAGTAAAAGTTTTTTATTTTTAGCAATACTTAATTATTAGAAATTCATCTTTATCTCAGGTCCGGGTTCGTGGCTTAGAAAAATCTGTCGAAAAATAAATATCACTATTTTTTTTACTAAATTTCAAAATTGCGTTAAAAAAAATAAAAATAAATAAATAGAACGTTTATTTCCTTGCAAGAAAACTTGTTATTATTATTAAACGTGAAATTTAGTACCCGTGAATTTAAAAATTAAATAAGTTTTCGTGGCAAATCGGGTAAAAAGTTTTTGTTTCTCTCATATTTTTCCGTGGGTAGCTTGAAAGCTTAACCTCACGGGGGTCCAAGATCAAATGGACACATGGATAAGTGTTGACAGTTATAACACTGCTTGGTCAATGTGGCACCCTTGCGAAGTTTTTGTCTCTAATCCTATGTATATAGTGAGAAAACCTAAATACCAGAAAAAATGCCTCATCTTTACCACGTAGTGTATTACTTAATAAAATTAATCAAAAAAGTTATTGGCTCTTAAATATTAGCTGTTTTCAGCGTAATACAGAAATCAGGTATGTTTTATAAGATATTTATAATTTCTTGAATTAGAGGGATATTATTTTTATTCCTATATGGAATCATGACATTCCGGGACATTCGACTAAACTTCCATCATAGTTATAGTCAAAAATCGTGTCAGATAGTAGTGGAATTTTTTTTTTAAATTACCCTAGTTCGATTGGTAATATACAATTTTATGTCACCGGGTGTTTGCCTCCAATTGGAGTAGGAGGGCCTGTGTGACGTCATAAATTCAAGATGGCGGCTTTTTTAAATGTTCACAAATTTTGGCCTATAACTTTCGCTAAATTATATTTTTTGTTTGGAAAAGAGCACCAATTAATATAGTAATGAAATTATCTTTATATCTTAAAAATTAAAGATATATAAAAAAAATTAAAACACTAAAAAATAATAACTTTGTTAACCAAAAAAAATTGGGGAATGAAGTTTTAGACTACCCGAAATCGATTTGTTATGAATTACTCAATTTGTAAGTAGCCGGATTATTGCCTCAAATTTAAGTAAGAGAGCCTGCGTGTGACGTCATAAATCCAAGATTGCGATGTTTTCCATGTTTTTTACAAACTTTTGCTTACTTTTACCGCATCAACTTTAGAGAACAAATTTATGGGTTATGATTTGTTCGCAATAGAACAGCAATTTAATTGTCGTTTGAATGAGCTTTATAACTCAAGAACTAAAAAAGATATTGATATTTTTCAACAATCAAAAAAATTATAAAAATTCAAGATTAAAAAAAATTAGAAAAGATGTTTTAGACTGCCCTTGATCGATTGATGATTTGAGTAGGAGGGCCTGTGTGACATCATAAATCCAAGATGGCGGATTTTTACATGTTTTTCACACATTTTGGCTTATAACTTTTGCTAAATTAGTTTTACAGAAAAACTAAATATGTTTTATGTTTGCAAGAGAACGCTAATTAATATAGGAAACGGTATAAACCAAAGTTTGTGGAAAACATGAAAACGCCGCCACCTTGGATTTATGACTTCACACTGTCACACCAGCCCTCCTACTTATATTTGACGCAAACACCCGGAGAAATGATTTATTACCAATCTATCTTGGGTTAACTATTACATTAGAAGCGTTTTTTTTGTTTGCGGAAAAAAAAATTATAAAAAATATATACTATCAGAAATAAAAACGCCAACTTAATTCAGTCATCTTAAGTAAACACCCAAGGACTTGGTTTAATTTTTTTTTCACTTTCAATAGTTGAACACATAACCTAATAATGTTATAAAAACTGTAATGTTTTTGAAAACAATAAAAAACTTGAACTTGAACTTTGAATAGTTGAACACTTTGTCAAGCCAGACTTAAAGTACACTTGCGTTATACGAAGTCGTAAAAACTTAAAAATTACTCTTAAAAATTCCCAAATTCAAACAAATAAAACTTTTTAAAAAGGAAACCGATTTTAACAAAAAGGGTCTCTAAAGATAGCAAGACACCTTTTTTTTGAATTAAGGTTGGAAATGACCCAAATTTCTCAGATCGATAGTATGGTCTTTTGGCTAGCCATTCTCCTAAATTTTCCTGAGCGCGGCGCTTTTTTCTCTTATAGAGGTCAAAGGCATGACGTTACTTTATGTTGCGCACCTTACGACTAATGTTTGTATTTTTATTTACAAAGCAATGAACCTGGTAAAACATCTGCGTAATTATATTGTAGATCATGTGTCTTTATCTAAAGTTTTTCTTCAAGAGGTAGGTAGGTACAAGTTGTGTCACTATAAATGTCAACACATCTTATCTCCCTTGATATGTGCGTTAAAAAATTGTGATCTTTTTAAAAATATACTGGCGGGCTTAGCTCAAAAAAAGTCCCTTTTCCTAACTGGGATTGCCCTGGGATACAACTATGGTCCAGGTGTATTAAAAACATATTTTATTTAAATATACACTTTCGTTTCTCTGTGATTTCAAAAAATTGGCTGCTATGATAAAAGTTTAGAGCGTATTTAAATTTTAAAATAGGGAATTATTCAATAAATATATGTACTAATAATGTCAGGCCGTATTTTGACAGTTTTGCATTGGAATATGACAGCTAATCTTTCAACATAAGGATATTGTATACTATATGAACCGAAATAAATACGGTATACTTTAATTATAGATAAATAAACGAGTTTTAAATTCGACTTTGGTATGTCAATATTGAAAGATCAACTGTCAGCCTGCAATGTAAATCTGTCAAATTACTACCTGACACTATTATTGCATGACTTTATTCCATTAAGTCCCTAATATTGATTTATGGTAGCTCAGTAAATGCTTAATAATGCGTTATTTCTTAGAAAATGTTTATTACAACATCGACATATTTATTCTTTTTGAAATCGGAAATAAAAGAGGAATATAAAAATTGGCGACGCTAGGCACGTACAGCCTTCTAACAAACCTAGTCGTTCTCGGTGTTAAGGTAGCCTTATGTTTGCTGAGAATGAAATTTTAAATTTTAATTTTTAGAAATTGTGACTGGCAAACTTTGACGCTATGAGAAACATTTTTTATCAAAAACATTGACCCTTTCGAACTTTTACCTTATGATAATTGTCAAAAATATAATTCTCATTGTAACTTTGAAAATCTGGTTTTGAAAGCTGCTGCAGTTCTTGAATTATAATTTTTTACCTTCCTAGCCCGCGCAGCAATGGCTAGAGAAGGTATTATTTTCGACGAAAATTTGTTTTTTCAGTTAACACTGGAAATGTGTTATATGGGTCTATTTTGACCTATCTTAGCAATATCGTCGTGATGTTTGTCGTTGTGTCTGTGTGTGTGTGTGTGTCTGTCTGTAACACGATAGCTCCTAAACCGCTGAACGGATTTTCAGAAAATTTGCAGGTTAAATATTGTTCGACACTGCAACGAGCTGATTAGATTTTGGTCAAAATCCATTAATGCTCATCACAAAGTTTTTTGACAATTAAAAATCCTAACTTTTTAACTAAGCAGTGCATTAATATGCGGTTTTCGGAATATAGTAGGTCGTATTTTTCTCAATAATTTGTGTTATAACCAAAAACAACGTAGGGCTTTCATTCCTGAGATATATACAAAAAACTGTTTATAAGGCTGATGTGTCATGGAGTTCATTTGAAGTGTGCTAATAGGCTAGCTAGGAAGGTATCAGATCCGTCATGGATCCATTTATTTAAATCTTTGATCCCCCACTACGTACTTGCAAACCCCCACCAAAATTTCCCACGTCCACCAAAATTTTCCACGTCCACCAAAAATTTCCCACGCCCACCAAAATTTAATGGCCTTACCCACGGTTACCAAAAAATTTTTGTGCCAAATTTGTTTGAAATCGGTCTATCGATTTTTGAGTTATCATGTCCCAGACACAGACAGACCGACGGAAAGACAGACACCATCACAAATTGTGGTAGTTGGGCCTTTTTTGTCCCAAATAACTTATTTTGAGTAAAAATAAATAAAGTTTTTTTAACGATCCCGATCTAAAAATGTTATTGATTCAAAATAATGTCTAAGTGGCAAAATTTTACATGCAAACTTTGAAGCTTTTATATCAAGTTACAATTGTATTTTGTTTTTAATCGGTTGGACATTTTCTAAAAATAAAAATATATGGGGGCATATACTCTTAGATTGGGTAAAAACAAGTCAGGTTAAGTAAAGTAAGCGGCAGCGATTCTGCGGCTGTTAAACAACAATTTGTCCCAGGCTCTAAAAAATGTGCATCCTTGACTTTCGCATGATTCATTTTATATCGCTTCGCTTACGATGTTAATATTTACGAGGTTGCCGTTATTTATTATTTTTACGTTATATTCTGAATATGTGCATATTCTACCAAGAATTTTTTCATGTAAACAATATTAAATAAATAGATCCATGACGGATTTAATACCTTTCTGGCATTAGCACACTCCACGCTATATCAGTTTTGTGTGTGTTAAAAGAGTTTTTTGTAATACGTCTGAAACGAAAGCTCCTGCGAAGTGTTTAGTTAAACTCGTAATTGAGATAAACGTATTCAACTATATTCCAAAAACAGGATATTAATGCAATACCTCGTTAAAAAATAAGCATTAAAAAAAGTATCACAATTGACCAGTAGGTCCCACAGTAGGTCTACGTGAGACCAGCTGCCACCTTACCTAACCTAACCTGGCCTAACCTACAGTGTCGAACACTATTTTTAATGAAAATCAGATGAAAATAGGTCCAGCGTGGGCCGGACAGACATACAAACACTCACACGGACAGACGTCACGACGAGATTGCTGAGATACGTCCAAATACATTTAAATAACATATTTTCGGCGTTATCTCTCTCTCTTGTTTTTTTTTTATCGAAAGCGATACCTTCTAGCTAGAAAGGTATGGAAAATGGAAAAAACGGATTTTGTTTGCAAGGGAAACCTTATTTAGCGATTTTGGCTTTATAACTTTTTCAAAAGGTTTTTTAGCTGCTTTTACAATCCTGATCTTACCTTAAAAAACAATTCGTTTTTAGGATATTAACGATAAAAAAGGCAATTAAAACAAATATTTTTTCGTTTTTTATAATTTTGTAACAATTAAATGAATTTGTTTTCAGGATAATAACGGTAACGGATAGGTACTTTAAAAAAAATCCGGTTTTTTATAACTTTTACGAAATTTATTATTCTTATTAAGTTTTTTTGAATCGTTTATAAACCACTTAAATTTAGTTTTTTTAAATATCTTAAAAACTAAAAGTCTGTCGAAATTTTTGTCTATGAGGTAAAGTATTAATATATAGGAAAATCAATTACAATAAATTATTTTAATCTAAAAACCGCATATTCATACGAGCGATGACGTTAAGTGGTAGAGTTAGAATTTGATTATTTTTTTTACCCTTAAAAAACTACCCTGGTAATGAAGTAAAAAAAAAGACCCTTCACTCCTTTAAGTTAGATTTTAAAATTTTATTAAAACGGTCAATTGAATCAGGAGCTACAGTTTTTTTGTATTAACGTCAGAATTTGTTTTTTGTTATTTATTTCTTGCTTATTACACACAATAGTATATAGCCTAGGTTACGAATGCCTTGGAACTTGAACAAATACAACACAAGATAGCATTAGCGTTAAGTGTCTCCGGAGATGAGATTACGCAATCATTTTATTATATATTTCTTGAAAAAATGGTGAAAAATAAACTAAATTCTGTACAAATTTGCTTTCCACTATTTTATTCAAGAAAAACATATTAAGGGTAAAAATCGGCAAAATATAAGATGGTGAACACTTCCCTTATAAAAGCAAAGTTTAAAGAAACATTTCCAAACTAGGAAGAACCTGAAGAAATTTGTATTAGAGAACTTACTTTACTTGGCTTTTTTTTACATGAAATGTTGTTGTTATGATATCATTTTTTAAATACTATTAAAAAATATTTAAGCGTTTTATACATCTGTGCCGTGCCCTGTAAAAAGCTATAACGCTTGTTTCTCAGTAAAACTTTTGCCTAAAAAAGTTTAAACGCCCTGTAGATAATGTTTTATAGTAACATTGCGTGTTTGGAAAACCCGTCTGAAGAGATATAATGCTTCTTGTTATTATCACTGTTAACACCCTGTATTTTAAAAACTGGTCATTAATTTAAGTTGGGCCCGTAAAAACTTTTGATATGAAACTGAACGATAATGAAATCTAACGCTTGTTTCTCATTAACTCTTTCAAATAATATTTACTTAAATACCCTGTAGATAATGTTTTGAAGGTACAGATAATAAAAATAATAACTAAATCTTAAATATATCAAATGCTAACATCGCTATGTTTGTAAAACCCGTCTAAAGAGCCATTATGCTTCTTGGACATTATCACTTTTAACATCCTTTATTTCAAAAACTGAACATTAATTTGAGTTGGGCCCATGAAAATTTTTGATAAGAAAGGTTCAGTCTACAACATACCAAAATTTCATAAAGTTTGACGGATTCCAGAATTCACATAAGAGGTGTGGCCGATCCTTTATTTTAAGTGCAGTTTGAATGAATGAAATGAATTTATATTTACGCTTGGCTTGTTATTTTTTATTTGAATTTGCAATAAAAATATTATGTTGTTAAAAAATCTTCATTTTGATAACTGATAAGGTAAGATGAAAAGTGTTTGCGCTATTGTATTTAAATTTATTAAGGAATTACAGTCACGCCCTAGTGCTAGAAAAAAAAATCATTTAGTCTCGAATATCGTTCTGTTTTGTCCAAAAACATTCAACTAAAGGGTTCCTTGAATTTCTTTGGTTTTGTCTAGTTGAAAAATGTTTAGAGTTATAAAATTAGCGCTTTTTAGTTTATTTAACGTGTAAGTTTCAGTTTCTCTACCAGCTGAGCCAAAAATTTTGCATTAGATTTATTTGTTAATAGAGTTTTAGGTATTTGACCGATTAAATAAAATAATAAACGTTGTTCATTTATTGATTTTCACGTAGGAGAGAACAGCCAAAAATTTTGCATTAGATTTAGTTGCTAATAAATTTTTAGGTATTTGACCGATTAAATAAAATAATAAACGTTGTTAATTTATTGATTTTCACGAAGGAGAGAACAGCCCAGTCATATTAGGAACACATCCCCACATGTTCTCCGCCAAAATCCTCCTTGAGCTTCGCTATATATAAGGCCCCAAAAGTTCTAAAAATCAATTTTTTGTGATTTTCTCGAAACCTAATACCTTTTTGATAAAAAGTCAAGAGTGAAAAAATACGCAAAATCGTTCGACCTACACTATAAAATTAAGAAATAATCCTAACCTAGCATTTAAAAAAATATATTTTTTTAATTTAATTATTTTTCCACTCTTTAGGTAACTTGTTTTAAAATGTTAATACTTTATAATATTAAGCTTGATCCCCACTTGTATTAAACACCATTTATCAAAATTTAGAATTTTGTTTTTTTAAAGTTAAACAATTATATGTAAAGGTTAGTTCTTGGACATTATCACTTTCAACATCCTTTATTTCAAAAACTGAACATTAATTTGAGTTGGGCCCATGAGAATTTTTGAGAAGAAAGGTTCAGTTTACAACATACCAAAATTTCATAAAGTTTGACGGATTCCAGAAATCCCATAAGAGGTGTGCCGATCCTTTATTTTAAGTGCAGTTTGAACGAATGAAATGAATTTATATTTACGATAACTGAATACAATAGTAGTGGATATCACAACAGCGTATACTTGTTGTACGTGTACATAGCAGAATACAAATGATTAGTGCACTGGCTTGTTATTTTTGATTTGAATTTGCAATAAAAATATTATGTAGTTAAAAAATCTTCATTTTGATGACTGATAAGGTAAGATGAAAAGTGTTTGCGCTATTGTATTTAAATTTATTAAGGAACTACAGTCACGCCCTAGTGCTCGTAGATAAAAATCATTTAGTCTCGAATATTGTTCTGTTTTGTCTGGTTGAAAAATGTTTAGAGTTTTAAAATTAGCGCTTTTTAGTTTATTTAACGTGTAAGTTTCAGTTTCTCTACCAGCTGAGCCAAAAATTTTGCATTAGATTTATTTCTTAATAAATTTTTAGGTATTTGACCGATTAAATAAAATAATAAACGTTGTTAATTTATTGATTTTCACGAAGCAGAGAACAGCCAAAAATTTTGCATTAGATTTATTTGTTAATAAATTTTTAGGTATTTGACCGATTAAATAAAATAATAAACGTTGTTAATTTATTGATTTTCACGAAGGAGAGAACAGCCCAGTCATAGGAACACATCCCCACATGTTCTCCGCCAAAATCCTCCTTGAGCTTCGCTATATATAAGGCCCCAAAAGTTCTAAAAATCAATTTTTTGTGATTTTCTCGAAACCTAATACCTTTTTGATAAAAAGTCAAGAGTGAAAAAATACGCAAATCGTTCGACCTACACTATAAAATTAAGAAATAATCCTAACCTAGCATTTAAAAAAATATATTTTTTTTAATTTAATTATTTTTCCACTCTTTAGGTAACTTGTTTTAAAATGTTAATACTTTATAATATTAAGCTTGATCCCCACTTGTATTAAACACCATTTATCAAAATTTAGAATTTTGTTTTTTTAAAGTTAAACAATTATATGTAAAGGTTAGTTCTTGGACATTATCACTTTCAACATCCTTTATTTCAAAAACTGAACATTAATTTGAGTTGGGCCCATGAGCATTTTTGAGAAGAAAGGTTCAGTTTACAACATACCAAAATTTCATAAAGTTTGACGGATTCCAGAAATCCCATAAGAGGTGTGGCCGATCCTTTATTTTAAGTGCAGTTTGAACGAATGAAATGAATTTATATTTACGATAACTGAATACAATAGTAGTGGATATCACAACAGCGTATACTTGTTGTACGTGTAAATAGCAGAATACAAATGATTAGTGCACTGGCTTGTTATTTTTGATTTGAATTTGCAATAAAAATATTATGTAGTTAAAAAATCTTCATTTTGATGACTGATAAGGTAAGATGAAAAGTGTTTGTGCTTTTGTATTTAAATTTATTAAGGAACTACAGTCACGCCCTAGTGCTAGTAGATAAAAATCATTTAGTCTCGAATATTGTTCTGTTTTGTCTGGTTGAAAAATGTTTAGAGTTCTAAAATTAGCGCTTTTTAGTGTATTTAACGTGTAAGTTTCAGTTTCTCTACCAGCTGAGCCAAAAATTTTGCATTAGATTTATTTGTTAATAGAGTTTTAGTTAATTAGTTGTTAATTTATTGATTTTCACGAGGGAGAGAACAGCTCAGTCATATTAGGAACACATCCCCACATGTTCTCCGCCAAAATCCTCCTTGAGCTTCGCTATATATAAGGCCCCAAAAGTTCTAAAAATCAGTTTTTTTGTGATTTTCTCGAAACCTAATAACTTTTTCAAAAAAATCAAGAGTGAAAAAATACGCAAAATCGTTCGACCTACACTATAAAATTAAGAAATAATCCTAACCTAATATTTAAAGAAATATATTTATTTTTTTTTATTAAATTTTTTCCCTCTCTGTAGGTAACTTGTTTTAAAATGTAAATACTTTATAATATTAAGCTTGATCGCCACTTGTATTAAACACCATTTAGCAAAATTTAGTTTTTGTTTTTTTAAAGTTAAAAAATTATATGTAAAGGTTAGGAAAGTAGTTAATACTAGCCGGACCACCATTGGGACTTTGAAAATTTAATTTTATTCAATTAGGAACTGTACGACACAAAAAAGCGTAATATTAAAAATATTTAACTACTGGTTAGAAATAGTGTTAAAATACGCGCAAATGCGCACACTTTTATTTTATCTAAAATTCCAGGTTAGCAGATATTAAGTAAAGTAATTTTAATAAAATTTTTGAAAAAATAGTGTTTGACTAAGCTTAAGGGATATGATCTCTATCATAAGGGTGGTTAATAAAGGGTTGAAAATTATAAACAGAGGTAGTTACATAACGTTTTAACTCGTATTATTATGTAATTTATAGTTTTTTATGTCAAGATTTTTTGCCAAGGCTGTCAAAAACCAGGTTATATGTACATGGGTAAATTATTTTTTGTAGATTTCTTAGAAACTAAAGCTTTTAGTATACTTATATATTTGGGGAAAAATCAACGACTATTCGGTAAAATTTTATGTACTCATGTTTATGATCTTAAACCCTTAAAAATCCACCCTTAGGTTACATTTATTTTGTTTAAACCCCTTTGCCCCATTAAAGTTTAGCGAAACACTATTTGTGCTATCAATAGCAGTTTTGCTGGAATTTCAAATATAATAAAAGGGTGCACATTTGCGCATATTTTAAAGCTGCTTCAACCCAGAAGTTAATTTTTTTTATGAACGATTTTTCTTCTCATACTGTGCTTAATTGTATAAAAATATTTTTTCCATGTCCCATTGGCGGCCCGGATATTATTGACCATTGGCCTAAGCCTTACTTAAAGTTGTTTAACTTTTAAGAAACAAAAACTCAATTTAAGTACATGGTGTTCTGTATAAGTGGGGATCAAGCTTAATGTTACAAAGTATTAAAATTTTAAAACAAGTTAACTACAGGGTACGAAAAAAAATAAAATTAAAAAAAACATATTTTTAAAATATATTTTTTAAAATGTTAGGTTAGTTTTTCTTCGTAATTTTACATTATAGACCAAATGATTTTGTGTATTTTTTCTCTCTTCTCTTTTTTTAGAAAAGTTTTTTTAAAACTGATTTTTAGGACCTTTGGGGCCTTATATCTAGCGAAGCTCAAAGGTGATTTTGGTAGAGAATATGTGGGGATGTGTCCCAGATGATAAGGAATAACTATACATAAATCCAGCTTGCACCTATTTTTTTTCAAGTTTCCGGGTTTTTTTCACCTAATATGACTGGGCTATGAGTAACATGCTGAATTTTTGTAAATAGTTTTATTCAACTTTTTCCTCTGAGAAGATTCTTGAAAGTAATTCCTAACAGAGTGCGCGGGCGTAATTTTTTTTATTTTTGTTAACATATTGTAGAGCTAGTTTTATTATTTTTAATGATTGCTAAAACTTTTTTATATTTTCTGAACCGAACCGGCAATTACTTTTGACTGATTTTTTTTTGGACGGACCCCTTTTCGGGGTACATAAAATATTTTTGAAAAATGAGTTTACTGGTAGCACCTTTTTGAAAAGCTTATCGAAACAGATACATGGTAGTCTACTCTTTTTGACATCTGTCAAATATTTTCAAAAAAATATCAAAAGTTAACTAAGTTTTTTGCGACTTTTAGATAATAAAAGTAATTTTAAGTGAAACTTGTAATTTTATGAAAAAAATTGGGAGGCTCAGTAACATCCAACTTCTCTTGCAACTGGTAGACTCTAGAGTCCCTGTATGTTGACATATTTGGATATATTACATCCCAATATGTCAACATATAGGGACTCTAGTAGACCCTACCTGTGGTCCCTTGTTTGAAAGTTTTTCGTAAAAAAATATTTGACAGATGTCAACCAACAAGGTACCACAAGAGCGATCATCTTATTTAAAAAAAAGTTATATGTTAGTGGATGTCTTATGCTTATTTTTTGTCAGATATATTGCCGGTTAAAAATTTTAGCTGACTTGTTTTTGGATCTTTTAAAAAAAACTTAAATTTAGGTCCGCTAGCGAATTTATTCCAACGGGCTTGTTCTCACTGTTTATCTTTATGAATCCAAATTCTATATCACGCCCAGTCATATTGGGAATTCACTTGGAAAAAAAAAATAGGTACAAGCTAGATTTTTGCTTAGCAGCTGGCACACATCTCCACATATTCTCCGCCAAAATCATCCTTGAGCTTCGCTAGTTATAAGGCGCCAAATGTTCTAAAAATCAGTTTTTTGCGATTTTCTCGAAAACTAATGACTTTTTCAAAAAATATCGAGAGATAAAAAATAGGCAAAATCATACGGTCTATACTATATTGCTACGAAAAAACCTAACCAACAAATTTAAAAAAATATTATTTTTTATTTAATTTTTTTTCCACTCTGTAGGTAACTTGTTTTAAAATGTTAATCCTTTATAATATTAAGCTTTATCCCCACTTGTACCAAACAACATTTACTCAAATTTTGTTTTTGTTTTTTTAAAGTTAAACAACCGAACCGAACCCCACGGTATTTTGAAAATTTAATGTTTATACAATTAGGAACTATACGAGGAAAAATATATATATATATATATATATATATATATATATATATATATATATATATATATATATATATATATATATATATATATATATATATATATATATATATTTGGGGAAAAAACATGATACAACGACTATTCAGTAAAACTTTATGTACCTATGTTTATGATTTCAAACCCTTAAAAAACAACCCTTAGGTTACATTTATTTTGTTTTAACCCCTTTGTCCTGTTAAAGTTTAGTAAAACACTATTTTTGCTATGAATAGTGGGTTGGCTGGAATTTCAAATATAATAAAAGTATGCACATTTACGCATATTTTAAAGCTGTTTCTACCCAAAAGTTAAAATTTGTTATATATTTTTTCCCGTACAGTGCTTAATTGTTTAAAAAAAAGTCCTTGACCATTGGCCGGACCCTTACTTAAAGTTGTTTAACTTTTAAGTAAATTGTGTTTTGTACCAGTGGGGATGCTTAATATTATAAAGTCTTAACATTTTAAAACAAGTTAACTATAGGGTAGAAAAAGAAATAAAAAAAATATATTTTTTTAAAATAGGTTTTTCCTCAATTTCACGTAGACCGAATGATATTGCGTATTTTTTCTATCTTAGTTTTTTGAAAAAAGTTATTCGTTTTCAAAAAAATCGCAAAAAACTGGTTTTTAGGACCTTTGGGACCTATCTAGCGAAGCTCAAGGGGGATTTTGGTGGATAATTGTACAAAAATCCAGCTTCTACCTATTTTTTTCCAAGTTTCAGAGTTTTTCACCTAATATGACTGGGCTAAGCAGAGAACACTTGCTTTTTCTAAAACTGTAATAAATAATTTTTCGCACTTAAGGGATATTAAGTGCACATTTTATTCATTCATTTTTGGGATAAAAATGCAACTTTTTTTCCTTGGCACAAAAAGTAACGGACCAGGGATCAAAATTAAAAATCGGGATGAAAAGTGACATTAGGGATAAAAAGTTTATACAGGTTTTGTAAGGAAGGCGTGAAAGACTTATAAACTTAAGTTTTATAACGGTTTTATAAAGAAAGACGCAGGTTTTAATGAATAATTAGCTCAATTATAAAATTGCCACACAACCTACAATCTTACTTGGATGAATTTAACTGTTTTTTAAATCTATAGTTATGGCTCGATGAACGAGGGTGCTGTCAGCGAAAGTGACACTGAAAGTAACTCTGATATAACCATGGAGGGTGAAATAGAACGAGATAACATAATTGGAATCAACTTGTGCTATAATTGCAGGCGCACTTTAGTGATTGAAAGTGACATATGTCAAGGTACCCGAGCGCATTTGTTTAGTGTTAACACTACCAGGTTCAATTTGCTTTGTAAATTTAAATACAAGTGGATAGTTCGGCTCAAAGGCACGAGTTGTAATAATTACTTGACTGTTAAAGACTTGTGGTTCTTTAGATGGATTGGATTCATTTTCTACTTTTTGTCTCATCGCTGGTGGCTTTAGTTAGTTTAGCCGCCAGTGCAACAGAGTGCAGCACTAGGGCAACTGGCTCAGTGTATCAATTTTTATTATAGTTATAGTTTTATCATATGAATAAGGTATAAAACGTACCGAGTGCCTAATAGCTTCTATGAAGCTACTACTCAATCGGGCGCCTACTGTAAACAATAGGGAGCGCGAGAACAGCAGAACGTAATTTAATCTGACGCAGTAAGGTGGGAGAACGACCCTCAATGGGTATTAAAACGAAAGAAAAGAAGCTAAAGAGAGTTATGGTTGCAAATAAGGCTTACTTCGATCGATATTTCTTTACAAGGAAAAGAGTACGATGGAAATGGACCGATTGTAGTTTGTCTTCTTTGGACGGTCGTAGCTTCTTTTTAGCTTTACTTAGGCTTTTTGCTATTTTTAAGGCACTGTTAAGTTTTGCGCGATTGCGGCTTAATGATTTAGTTTTAAATTAGATTTAGTTTAACATTAATTAGCAAGTAGGTTTAGTTTGGGAAGGGCCGTAGGTTGATGCCACAGGGAGGCAAGGATCAACCCTCTGATAACGCGTCTTGGCGAGCAAATACTTTGGAAAATGAGTCAAAATAACGATGAATGAACACTGTTTCCTTCCTTCAGATTCTCGCTCGTTGACTTCATTATTGTTATTATACTCGTATTTTGAATTGATCAGTTAAGATGAAAAATGTAAACGGAATATTCTGTTAAAGAAGAAAACAAAAGATAAATAAAAATATAAACGTTTTTTCTTTTAAAAAATGTAACTTAAGGGCGTGGAAACAAACCAGTTAGCAGAAGCACCGATCAATTGTGTTCACAGGCTCGATTTGACACCCTGAAGCTGTCGGCAGCTCTTCCTCTTTTTTTGAGTCGGTTGCATGCTCTTCAATGCAACCCATTAAAAAAAAAAGAAGAGCTTGCGAGCGCTTTGAGGCGTCAAATCAAACGCTCGTGTCTGTGAACCCCATCGGTCGGTGCTTTTGCTAACTACTTTATTCATATGGTTTTATATTAGCAAACGTGTATATAAAATACATTATAAATAAATTTCTTCTTAAAGATTTTAAGTTTAAAGCACTTTTGTATAAGATCCCTGTATGTGCAAAGATTTAAAAATTTACATTTTAAGTTTAAAGCACCTAGGTCTAAGTATGTAATGTATGTGCCATCATTTACATGCACTTTTGAATTCTGTTTTGCAACGAGTGCAACTTTTTTTCCACCGCCTCCGAGGGCACGCGTCTCGCACCGAAAACTATATCCCGCATTTAATTTAAAACGCAGATGGTAATAAGTAATGAAGTTGTAAAAAAGTTTTTTTTTTAAATTTTTTATCACGGCTGAGTAGCAGCAGCCGAGAAGATTTTAAAGAATATCACACTTATACTTGTGATGTTTTGTGGATGTAATCTACCTTTATTTCATGCCTTTATTATTAATACATTTAAACTACATACAAGGTGTGACAATTAAATTTTAAGACTGGCCCCCGCACTAACAGGTTCTCTCCACGCCTCGGGCGGTTTAAGTTATTCACCTTGATGTGCGTTCTACTACCGCGCAGTACACAAATACTTGTATACTTGTCAAATACACGAGTAGTGGGAGCGCTGCACTGCAAATATTTGAGAATGAGAGCCCGCATATAAGGCTATTTGCAAGCCCCGATTTGAGGGGGGATAACGTGGTAATTACCCCCCCTAGCAAAAAAAATGCACTTTTTGTTAATAAATAATGGGAACATAGAATTAACCGCCTTTAAATAAAAATTATATTACAAATAATTTTTTCGTTGACCCCTTGCCCCCTAGATTTTGACCCAGATCCGCGCTTGGTTATTTGCCCAGCTAAACTAAATACTTCCTATAATCATTGAAACCCGAATGAATGCCTTAAAACTACAGTATTTGGCGACTATATTTTAAAGTTGATACCAAACAGACTTATACGCGTTTAGGAGCGAGGCCTGGGACCCAGCCTCTCCCCCAAATCTAAGAATTTTTATATATTTTCCACTTATTTCTTGTTTAAAAAAATTAAAACTGCTTACGTGACTGCTTTAGGTTCTCGCCCTCCACCCAAGTAATATTTGTTGGGTGCGCTACTGAAAGAATTATAAACTATTCTTTATGTTTTATACCTAAACACCCCCGGATAGTGCTTACTTTGGGGGTAATATGGTTTATTCGCAGCCGGTTTTGGAGCTGGGATGTAATGTATTTTCAGAAAAATGTTTAAGTATTTTGCTGTTAATAAACCATTTATTTATTTATTTACAATGTAAAATTTCTCTTTTTAAAATTATTAAATTTAAAGGTACTCAATGTAAAAATAATAATAAATACTCACTATTCACTTGAATAAGAGTGCGACAGCACCGATCCAGTTTCAGTGCGCTACCAGTGCTGCACTCATTTTCACAATGGAATCCGCTCTAATAGTAGGGGAGGCCGTGAAGATTTTGGGAACCTATTTTCTTTGTCAGCAAACATCGATAAACTTGATAAATTCTAAGCAAAATTTGTTGTATCAAGAAGGGAGGTTTTCCGATGGGTTTAGACTCAAAATGCAAAAAAGTAATGTATACAGGGCTCTGAACACCTTTATATTTTATGAAAATGTTCATATTTTTTTTCATAAAACTTTATATTTTTAAAAACACCTTCATATTTTTCTTTTTTTCTCGAATGAAGAAACTTCAGTCAGAATAAATGTGGACATTTTCAATATTTTTCTTAGTCTTGAATTTTGAGTTCCTTTTAGTTTATTATTAGTTTGTTGCCTCTGAGAAAGTCTGAATAAAATAGGGCTTTTTTGCCTTTTGTTTTATTATTCATATGTTTGTTGCATTTTTTATGTTAATTAGTTGTTTTGGTCATCCGTGGTTAGGTCTGGAAAAGTCTAATTGAGCAGGACTTTTTTATGAATTTTATTATTTTGCTCTGTAATGTTGAGTTTTCAGGGCGTTATAGAACTCAATGGTTTTTTTTAATGTTTGAGCTCGGAATAGGTATTTAAAGTATACCAAGTATATCATCGAGTATACTTAAGTTTTCTGTGTTACTAGATGTACAAGGTGTTTTGGTATATTTCCACAAAGGTATACTGCACTTTCAAGAGACAGAAAATAGGGTACCTATTTTCAAAAAATGTAGAATTGGTCTCAAACCGCTAGAAATTGTAGATGTTAATATTTTAACAGTGGCTTTACCAAATGGCAGTTTATCATATATTGTTGAGTTTAGAAAGAAAATATCTATTTTTTTAGTACAATCATTAACATATTAATTTGTAGGATGTTCCGTAAGAGATTTACAATGTTTGTGTTTTTTATAACGTTTTTTGATGGTATAGGATAAAGCCTATAACTTTTGCATTTATAATTTTTTTCTATTTCTTTGAATAATTGCAGCAGACCTTGGTTTAAAAATACGGAAACACCTTATACCTTGTTGTAAAATATGCTTTAAAAAGTGTGCCTTGTTTTTGTTTGGCCAAACCCCATCCAGGCCTAATTCAACTTGAAAATGTTTGTTAATACTTTTCTTAAATAATAAAATTAAGAAATATTTATTTTTGCTTAGTAAATGAGTTTTCCTAAAAAAAAGTTGGGTTTGACATAACAAGCCATTTGGTAGAGGACCCAAGAAAAACTTAATTTTTTATTCATATTGCCTTTATATTTTGTTTTCTTAATTTCATATTTTTCATAATTTTATTAAAAAAGTTCATATTTTTTGCTATTTATCTGTTGAGAGCCTTGTGTATATATGTTTATTAAAAGCTACACCTTAAGCTAAGCATAAAAAATAGTATGACTAATTTCCAGTATTCGCCAGAGATATTTCCCATATTTAGAGATAAGTCATACTATTTTTTATAGTTTGCTTAAGTATAGCTTTCACTAATAAACATATATTCATTATTAAGAAAAAAAGTTCAATAACTTTTTTTGCATTTTGCGGCTAAACCCATCGAAAATTTGGAAGGGTTTATATAAAAAATTTTCCTTAGAATTAGTCACTGAACAATTCTATTAATGTTTCCTGACAAAGAAAATAAGTTCCAAAAAGTTTTACGGCCTCCCCTACTATAATAAACTTGCAGAATGCTCAAGGCGTATCTTATATCAATACATACGAAGCCCTAATCTTGGCATCATAGTTCATAATCGCCTTAAGAGATGGTCCTACAGTCTTAAATCGTCAACCAGTTTAAGAGCTAGAAGTGAACGAGCTATCTAGGTGTGTTTATTGTTGCATAAAGATTTGAAAACAATAATTTCAGATTAAGAGCTTGGCTGAACAAGAAAGCAAATCTATTAATCTGAATCAAGTAGTTCTAAGATTCGATGCTTTCATTGTCAACAATGACATTTGGAACCCCATATGCGAGCCGATATATAGCCATGGAATCAATAACCTGAGTAAGTATGTTTTAAACATTTTTAGAGGATTACTCACAGTGTAACCCTCATATGCACCGTAAGCACTTAAGCGCGCTTATGGGTTTAATCGCGATTAAGTCCTTGTTGCTCACATACAGTGGCGGATCCAGGATTTCGAGGGGGGAGGGGCCCAGACGGACGCAAAAACCAGAATATATTTTTTCCTTGTTTTTATTAATTCTTAGGTCTGAAATAAAATTGGCAGGCATATAAAATGCGCCGTAGGCGAAAATGTTTAGAATACTTAGTTATTTTTATCAAAAAAATTTTAAAAAGTTATCTCGGGTAAATTTTGTTAAAAAATGTGGTTAATCCAGTGGAATTTTTTCTCTCAAACTGAAAATAAGTTTAATGTCAGCAAGGGGAGGGTGCCCTGGCCCCTCTGGCACCCCGGGGGGGGGGTTCCCTGGCCCCTCTGGCACCCCCCTGGATCCGCCACTGCTCACATACAAAACAACAAAGAGGGAGAATGGATTAGCTAAGCGTTGTTACGGTGCATCTGAGGATAAATGAACTTTTTTATCATGATGTAAACATGGAATAAATAGTGTTGGGATAATTTTAATCGTAAATTTTAACAGTTTAATAGTGCCAGTTTTACTCATTCTTCAAAACAATGTTGTCCAAATGTCGACCATCCTTCTTATAGCACTCCTCCAATAATGTTCTTTATTCTGTTTTTATAACATCTTAAAAAGGGAAATTTACTCTTGCGAGTATTAAAGAGGAAAAAATAGTACGAGGTAGTATTAGGGTCTTTATGTTGACATATTTGGATCCAAATATAAAACTCGCCAAGCTTAATACTGGCATCAATAATTTTTAACAAAAACCGGAAAATCCCATAACTTTTTTTTGTAACTTGGTAAGTTAGAGGATGTAATAAAAAATATATATTTTTTTAATGTTTTTAGAGCTTTAGTCATAAAAAGTCATAATATTTTATTTAAAAATGTCATAAAACGTCATAATTTTTTCCGAAAAACGTCATATAAAGTTATCAAATTTGGAAGAACTGGTTATATAAACCTGCAATATAAACTGAATAGCTAAACGATGGCGAATGAAATGTTTTATGACAACACCGGCTATTTTTTAGCCACACCTAAGCATAACTTAGATAATATTTTAAAAACTTTTTAGTTTAATTGGCAAATAACTTTTTCTTTTAAATAAGTAGATTTTATTTCAAATTAAAATCGCTTCACCCGGGCAGTGGTTTTAAAGTTCAGGGCTTAACACCTTCGTGTTTTATCAAAATGTTCATATTTTTTTCAGACTTCATAAAATTTCATATTTTTAGAAAAACCTTCATATTTTCCTCAATGAAGAAACTTCAGTCATAGAAGATTTACAATGTTTGTGTTTTTTTTATACCTTTTTTTGATGGTATAGGATAAAGCCTACAACTTTTGCATTTATATTTTTTTTTTCTTTCTTTGAATAATTGCAGTAGACCTTGGTTTAAAAGTACGGAAACACCTTATACCTTATCAAATACCAAATTGCAAATAATGCAAGGACCTAAAACTATAAACAACATGTGAAATTAAAGAAAGAAAAATAAGAAAAAAAATGTAGTAAGTGGTAAGAATGTTTGCCTAGATAGCAAGAGACCCGGGTTCGATCCCCGGCCGAAGCAGAAAACTTTTTTCTTATTTTTCTTTCTTTAACCTTATACCTTGTTGTAAAATATGCTTTAAAAAATGTGCCTTGTTTTTGTTTGGTCATACCCAATCCAGGCCTAATTCAACTTGAAAATGTTTGTTAATACTTTTCTTAATAAATAAAATTAAGAAATATATATTTTTGCTTAGTAAATGAGTTTTCCAAAAAAAAGTTGGGTTAGACATAACAAGCCATTTAGAGGACCCAAAATAAATTTCCTCATATTTTGTTTTCTTAATTTCATATTTTTCATATTTTTATTAATAAAGTTCATATTTTTCATATTATTTTGATGTTTATCTGTTCAGAGCCCTAAAAGTTATGGGACACAATTTTATTTTTTTAAATGTTTCAAGCGTGTGTGATATGATTCAAAAACAAGAATCATTTAGAAGCAAGCATTTTGTAAAATTTTTGATTTTTTTATTGACTTTCTTTTTGATTTTGGACCATCAAATACTTTTTATTTTAAAAAAACTTTTTTAGTTTTTAGGTATTTTAAATCTTTTGTTATTTTATTAATTTTTCTTATTTATTGTTTTATTTAGAATGTGCCTTGACCGGCGACTTAAAAATTGTCAGAATGGACCACTGCACAAGTCCAGCTAGAGGCAATAAGGAAATCTTTGTGCTAGTTGAAAGAGTCACCAAAAGTAAGTTTTTTAATGTTAAATTAGCTTAAATTTATTTTATGTAAAACCCGCTGTTTTATTTTAAAAAATCACTTAGACACACTCACACTCAACCCCACAAGAAACAAAAATCGAGACCCGTAATACAGACCATGGTATTTCTATGTATTTTTTGACGGTCAATCCAAATCCGGTGCTAAAAAAGTCCCTAGACTTCAATTATATGAAATTAACGAAAAGTAGGAGGTTTGGCAGTATTTTTTTACAAACAACAAATTTTAATGATATTTGGTACCTTCGTTCTACCGGTCAAGGGGACAAAGAATCCCAAATTTCAAAACTTTCTATAGTTTTTTTTAAATTAATTTTAAAAATAAAAAACTGGCAATTTAGCTTAAACATGTAAAACAAATTCAGATATCTTGAGAACTTCTTACTTATTCAAGACCCGTTAGACAGACCATGATATTTTGCTGTATTTTTTGACGATCATTCCGAATCCGGGGTTAAAAAAGTTCCTAGACTTTTTAATTATATGAAATCAACGAAAAGTAGGAGGTTTGGCAGACCATCTGATTTTTATGATTTTTGGTTCATTCGTTCTACCGGTTAAGGGGAAATTTCAAAACTTTCTGATTAATAGTTTTTTTTAATTAATTTAAAAAAATAAAATACTGGCAATTTGGCTAAACATGTACTAAAATAAATTTTACTAAACTACTTACTTATTCAAGACCCATAAGACAGACCAGGATATTTGTTTTTTGACGCTTAGTCCGAATCCGGGTTTAAAAAAGTTCCTAGACTTTTCAATTATATGTAATCAACGAGAAGTAGTACCATCTGATTTTAATGGTTTTAAGTACATTCGTTCTACCGGTCAAGGGGACGAAGAAACCCAAATTTTAAAAACTTTCTGATTAGTACTAAAATTAATTCAAATATCTTAAGAACTATCACTGCTTACACCAGCATTGCGATATACGGATTGTTTGAAATACATTTTTAGTGAAGTATAACATGATCTAATTTTTACAAACAACAAATTCAAAATTTCACCCGGGTCGCGTCCATTGGAGATCCCATCCAGTGTAGCACCACTGGGCAAAACACACTATAATGTATTTTTTATCTTCATGCACAGTTATATTTAATATAGTACCACATAAGTCATATTTTTACCAAAACCTTTAATTTTTGAAATCTATCATACCCTTTTTTCGGCTTATTTTCGGTGAATTTTATTTATTTTTAAATGGAACCATATAGAGCCAATACCCAACCTATGTACTAACAGACAGACAGACATACAGAGAGAGAGAGACAGACGGCGAGACAAAAAAGGTTCAAAATCATCTGAAACGCAAAGATATATAAAAATTTTTGAAATCGGAGCAACTTTTTTTTTTGTTCTTTTTGACACGATCACCATAGCTCACATTACTATGTTATAGTATACGTGTGAGCTAAAATGCTAACTTTTTAACGGATTTGGAACGTAGGGGCTGAGATTGATTTCAAGGCTGATAAGCATGGAGTTGACTTGGATTGTGTCATTGGCTAGGAAGGTATCAGATCCGTAATTTATTTTTGTTAATTTCATATGAATGGTGGGTAGATTGGGTGACAAAGGCATGTTCCAGACGTCTGCACCCCGGATTTAGATTCAGCGTCAAGAAACCATAGGCATATCATGGTCTATTTTACGAATCACGATTTTTTTTCTTGTGGGTTTGTGTTATAGTTCTTAAACTAGTCAACAATATACTGGCGTTGACATTAAATAATATTTATAAAAAATATCCATTTATCAACGCCATTTGATGACCGGATCTAATGTTCATTAAATAATTATTATCAATCTTTATTTGTAGAAAACATCGAAATTCGATTTTTTGAATTAAATGATCAGGATGTGGAAGTGTGGGAAGGATGGGCCAAATTCTCCGAGTTAGATGTGCATCACCAATATGCCATTGTTTTCAAGTAAGTATACAATAGTACTTTACCTAAACAGTGCTGCAAGTGCCACTTTTTCGCACGCGATTGCAATTGGACGAACGACGCTTCAGCGGAGTTTGACCAGCAATTAAAGGCGAAAAAGTCACTTTTCGCGCGTTCTAGGAAAACTTTTTTTTCTACTTGCGTGAGGAAATAAATAAAATACTATTTACTACTAATTATATTCTGCAATTTTTCAAAAGTAACTTTAAAAAACGGCTTGTGGATTAGAAAGACATTTGTTTTTTATGGAAACCATGAGCTATTTGATAAAAATCAAAATAATGTATGCATAGATAAGGGACATAATTTATGTCAAATTTTAACATCTAAAACATTTTTAGAAAAAGCAAATTTAATACATGTTTTACAATTTTTTAAAATATTGTTTTTATTTTGAGCAGTATAGATTTACAGTGACTCGTTCAAAACTAAAATGTCCAAATCAAGCCAAAATATCAATCATTTTTATTTCCGCATCCATTGTTAGTGCGGAAAGTAAAATGAGTGCGGAAAAGTCGTTAACGGCTTACGCAGGGTCGCCACCTATTCCTAATTTTTTGGAAATTTTCTTAAATTACTCAAATTTCCTAAAACTATCAGTTTTTTTGATTTTCTCCTAAGATCTAAAAAATCGACCGTTCACGGCAGCGCTGTTTTGAAATAGACACGGAAATGTTGCAACATATTTGGTTACAAATGCGTGTTGATTTTAAGGCGCTGAGGCTCGAACAAGGCATGGATTTGTATTGAATTACTTAGCGCAGGGGTTTACTTATTAGTGCACATTTGAAACTTAAATTGGATTCACGTTGTTTATTAGTTTGATTTTGAGGTTATATGTTTGTTAATATGAAAATTATGGAGCAGTTTGAAAGTATTTTTACTAATATTACTTAAGATTTTGAAATTCTTAAGTTTGAAGAACACTCTTCCATTAACTATACCTGCAAAGTTCAGTGTTCATTGTCTTACACCGGCAACTACGACGACAGATGTTGTTCTGTTATTAATAAATTTTAATGATTTAAATGATTTTCACTTGATTTCTAACCACATGAAAATAGAAAGTTTCAAAAACCTAACCTAACGAAAGCTAATCAATTAAATCTAACCGAACCGAACCAAAGCAAACTGAACCAATAATTAAAAAAAAAAAAAAAACTTTCCTACCCGGGATCCTAGAGGATGTGAATCCGAACCGAACCGATCCTAACTGAACCGAACCAAACCTAACCTAACCAAACTAAACTACAACACTCTTCACACCCTCTAGGATCCCGGGAAAGAAGTCTGGAAAGTTTTTTTTTAACTGTTGGTTCAGTTTGCTTTGGTTCGGTTCGGTTCGGTTCGGTTCTGATTCACATCATCTAGGATCCCGGGTAGGACGTCAGAAAAGTTTTTTTTTAAAATTATTGGTTCAGTTTGCTTTGGTTCGGTTCGGTTAGATTTGATTGATTAGCTTTCGTTATGTTAGCGTTTTAACCTGACAGTTGAATACGCTTTTGTAATAGTTTAATGAGCGATGTTCTCTTACAGATTCGTGCTCATTTCGAGATCAAAACTCTCAAAATCAACACGTATTTGAACCCAACTATATTGTAACATTTCCGTGTCTATTTCAAAACCGCGCCGACGTGAAATGAGCACGGAAACGTAAATACGCGTCCGGGACCATAGCGTCCAAATTTGACCTCCGTGGGCTTTTTGATGAAGATTTAACAACACCTGTTTTATTCAATTATCAATGATCCCACCAACACTGCCTGACCTGTTAACAGACCCAAAGTTGTCTCAGTCAAAAAGTAAGGTTAGGGTTTCAAAATATTTTTTCAATTCTGAACGGTTTAAGCTACAGTAGCGAAACTTGGCACGCACATCGGCCTTCACGTACTTATTCTGACTTGACTCAAAAAAAGTTTAATATTTTGATCCTAGGGGGCGCAAGAGGACAAAATGGGTTTTTAGATTACGCCTTATATCTTCCAAACTATTGCACCCGCACAACTACGCCTTGGTAGCTCATAAAATTACCCATAGGTCTGCCATATAAAAAAATCGAAGCTGTTAACGAGCCCCCTACGTAGGGGCAAATTTTTTTGTAATTTACAATAATATACTTATACTCTGCCCTGTGTCAGCAAATTTGCACCAAACGGTTGCGGATGACCTCTTCTTAATTTTTATATACTTTATACTTTGAATGAACCCCCGGCTCCTAGGGGCTGTAAGGGGCCAACATCTTATTTTGACCCCAACGCAAAATCGAAAAATCACTCATTTAAGATATTTTATTGGGTCGGTCACATATCAAAAAATACAAACATTTTCATCTTTAGGGGCGGTTCCTACCTAGGGCTTATAAATTTTAAAGTTCTAGAAATTTATGAAATAAAATCGTTACCAATTTAAAAAACGCTTATTTTTGTCGCAATTTATTCGGTCTTCATCGGGTATTGATCCATTACCTGGGACAATTTTTTTTTCTTTATGGCCCCTATAACGATTTTATCTGATAAAATTGCTTTAAAACTTATAACCCCTATGTAGGGGTCGCCCCTAAAAATGAAAATTTGTGTATTCTATGATATTTGACCGACCCAATACAATATCTTGAATGATTTTCTCATTTTTCGATGATGTCAAAATATGATGTTGGCCCCTAGGAACCCCTCGGAAGCGCCGGCAAAGTATAAAGTATGTATTGCAGTGGTGAACCGCAACCGTTTAGCGCAAATTGGCTGACATAGGGCAGAGTATGTCAATGACGTTTTTTTTATTGAAAATTAGAAAAAATTTTACCCCTACCTGGGGGGCCTCGTTAACAGCTCAAATTTTTTTTTATATAGCAGGCCTGTGGGTAATTTCCTGAGCTACCAAGTTGATAGGACGTAGTTGTGCACGTGCAATAGTTTAGAAGATATAAGGGATAATCTAAAACACGTTTTGCCCCCTTGCGCCTCCTAGGGGTAAAATATTAAACTTTTTTTGAGAGTCACAGAATAAGTACGTGAAGGCCTATGTGCGTGCCAAGCTTCATTATTCTAGCTTAATCCATTCAAAATTGAAAAAATGAGACAATTTTGTTAACAACAGTTGGTGGGATCATTGGTACTCGATTAAAACAGATGTAAAATCCTCATCAAAAAGCCCACAAAAGGCCCAACTCTAGTCCTTCTAAAAGAACTCATCTTCGAGGATCTTGGCTTATCTTCCTTTGTTAGCAATGATTAGTAATCGGTTAACCCTCTCTCTCCCTCCCTTTCTTTTGAGGTTATTTTAGAATATAAACATGAGAACCGCCAGTTTATAATAATTTATATATTTTCTTAGAACGCCTGAGTACCACGATCAAAACATCACGAGCCCGGTTAAAGTATACATGGAGTTGTACAGAAAGTCAGATGGCGCAAGGTCTGAATGGAAAGAATTCAAATATGTGCCCAACAACGAGTTCAAGCCAGGAACCAACAAACGTGCGAGGAATTCTTACTATTCTGGATCAAGTTACAACTCGAGCTCTAGGTAGGGACATATTTGATATATTTTATCCAGAAATTAGAAAATGAAATAAGAATTAAAATAACTTGTCAAGAAATCTGTCCCGGGCGGCAACAACCAATTATTCCGCAAAGAATCTTCATTCCACGTGGCAATTTAGAGTTTTAGTATGAACAGAAGTAGTGGGTTATAGAGGACCGACGAACAATGTCGGAGAGCTTTTGAATTATTGAGAATAATTCGTTTTGTATTTGAAAAACAAAAATTTATAGAGTTGTAGCAAATGATGTTGTCTTTTCTGTAATGTAGATTATCTTACGTATAACTTGATTAAAGTAATAAAATTAACATTTTCCCAAACTAAACCGTTAAAATCTTAAAGAAAACTTCAGTTGCGCCATAAATTTGGCTTCGCTGGGAAATGCTAAAAATGTGAGGAAATTGTCCCTTCTGTAACATTAATTGTCCCTTTCGGTAACACTATCTTTCGGCGTTAGAGATATTGTCTATGTGTTACCAAATGAGACATTTAATTTCTTCTGTGCTATTTAGCTGGAAAATAGTTATATTTATAATCTGATTTCATATTTTTGACCATTATCTATTTTTTTAGTTTCATACATATGACTGAAGCATTTTAATCAGTAAAAAGAAACATTTTTTTTCAAGTTCTCTAGTGCTTCTTTAAAAATAAAAATGTTTAAGTGGAAATTTTCAAATTTTGGCAGCAACTTTTTTAAGTTAACGGAAACACCCCATATATATTCTCTCAGAAAGAAAGACGTATTTTCCCTGATTCTAAACACATGGTTTGTTAATATCTAGTTAAGCCGTTTTTGTGTTATTTAAGTTACAAATTTACATTGAAGTATACGGAACCTTGGGCAAGTAATTTAAAACTAATATAACGGCTTATCCAAATGTCAACAACCTATCTATTTTTGAAATCAGGGCAAATATATCTGGTTTTGACAAATGCTATACATGGTGTTCCCTTTAACTTAAAAAAGTTGCTGCCAAAATTTGACATAAGGAATGGCATCTGTCACTTCTGATATAGTCCAAAAGTTAATAGGGACAAAATTATGCAACTTTTGTGTTTAAAGCTTTTTTCTATCACCTACATTAACCCCTGAAAAACTCCACGCAAACATAATCAATGACATGCAATATTGGCAGATTTTTATTTTCAAAAATTAATTTAAAAAACTACTGAAAAAAAGTTTTTTTATTATCAGAATGAAAGTACCAAAAATTACTAAAATCGGTAAGATGATCTGCCAAACCCCCTTTTTCGATTGGTTAATGTTTCGTAAGATTGATCTGCACATGTTTCACATTTTTGACAAACGCAATTAAAACATTATTTAGTTTCAGTAGTGGCGAAATTCCCGTTACAGTGCAAAACATGCCTCCTCCACAGCAACTGATGCAGCAACCTGGACTTCCGCCTTTCGGACAATCTCAAGATCATAACAGCTGGAATACCAGTGGCCAGCTGTTGAATCCGCAAGAAATGGAACTTGCATTAGGGTAAGTCATTTGTCAATAGAGCCCAATGTAGGTGAAGACACACATCATAAAGCCTGCTGGGTTTATTTGTAGAAATATTAAAAGTTTTAATATTGGAGTAAGCATTTACTTATTTGACAGTCTAGTATTGCCAATACTCGAATATGACATTTAAATTGGTATGATTGAGGGAGTTCCAAGAAAAATTTTGAAAGCCATGCATTATAGAAAGTTTGGGTTTTATCACCAAACAAACTCAAACTACGCAATACCTAATCAATGCCCTCAGAGTCAAGATTAAATGTTATTATAACTAATTATGTAATTTGATTTGTTTGGTATTTATCATGCAGGCCCGGACTGGCTCCTTTGGGGGCCCTCTACCAAGCGTCCATCCCGGAAAATTTTTAAAAAATGAAATGTCTGAAAACCACATTTTTCCTATTTTGCCATTTAGGACGAAATCTTTTTCTGTTGTACTTACATTTTTCTATATTCCAGTGGTGCGCATTTAAATAAGTATAGCTCGAAAGCAAAACCAACGACCCCTCAATTTTTTTTAAACGAGTAGCAGGACGGCCTGGGCTCTAACATACCTCAAATTCACCACATCTGACGTATTCCGGTAAATGCACTATTCCGTAGACAATTAGTACACATGTCATGTGTTAAATTTAAAAATGTTTGAAATACCCTGTAAGCATATCACATAACCCATTATGCAAAGATCACTTTAGAATAGTTAGAACGACTAAAGCTAAGCGAAGTTAATTTTGCCCATGCATTTTCAGTTTCCTTTTTATAATTATTCTGAGCTACTCTGTAGGTATGTGACGCAAACTATATGTCGAAAATTGATAACATTCCTAAAATGACTCTTTTTGCAATGAAACAAAACTAATGTCGGTTTTTTATTTTTATTTGACGATGAAGTTATAGCAAAAAAACTATAAAAAGTCACGTTTTTTTCATATTTTACTGTCGCGCATTTAAATAAGTATTGCTCGAAAACAAAACCTATGACACCCCAATTTTTTTTGAAAAAAATATTAGGAAGGTTAGCCTTCAACATATTTCAAATTCAGCGCATCTGACGCATCCCAGTAAACAATGTATTTAGTACCTCCTCCTTTGATTTAATTTAACGACCGTCTTATTTAAAGAAATCCGATAAAATTAAATCGGTCCAGTTGTTTTCAAGATATAAGCGAATTCGTGGTGGTCTGAAGGGGCTCCCAATATAGTCAGCCCACTCTCTTTTGGATCCCTTTGGGTTCCAAAATACAAACCACTTTTTTAAGGCCCCGAAGTATATTTTTTTGAAGTACCTTCGGGGTCCCCTTGGGCCGGGGCTCTCGGCGTTCGCCGACTAGCCAGTCTGGACCCGTTATCATGTGTAGTGTAAGTGGCGTGTTTTGTAAAATATGTCTTTTTAATGTAGGGAGGTATCTGTAATTGACTTTTTGCTGTAGATATTGTAAAATAAATAAATAAAAACAAAGCTTGTTTTTCGACGAGTGTCCATAAATGCAAGGCCATAAAAAAAACCCTGAAAAATCAGCACCTACAGTAAACATCTCAAACCCACTTGTGGGCTATTTATACTCGTTTTTAGTGGATGGCTTTAAAAAAATTGTGCGAGGGGTCATTCAGTCTTACAGTAGGTGTACAATTATGGTCCAGTTAAATATTAGATTAAGTTAGAGTTTAGTGGTTTCTAGGTATTCTGTAGTGGTTTTGTATATTTTCTAGGCAAGGAAGATCTCTTCACATAATTTAAAATGAAGTTTTTTCATATGTTCTTTAGTTTTTTATGTTTCTTTTAGCTATTTCATCAATAAAAATCCCAAATATAAGCCTCAATCTCTAAAATGTATTTTTTTTCGCGTTTATAGGCGAAATTTGAGTTATGTAAATACTGCTAACAATACTAAGAAAATAATTTTTTTTTATTTGGCAACTCAATGCCCAAGTATGTACCACCACAAAAAAATTCTAACATTTTTAGAAAACATCGTCGGTATACATTAAGTAAATTTTTTTAGTTTTTGAAATATTTGCATATTAAATAAGTTTTTGAGATATTTGCATATTAATAAAGAAAAATAATAAGTATTTATCTTAGTTAAACCAGCCGTGATCAAGCCTGGCCGTTAAAACCAAATTTAAAAAATATAATAAATCACAGAGTTAACAAAATAACTAAATTTAATTAAAAAAAAAACTTTTTTTATAAAGTTACATCGATTCTCTAATATCCAATACATTAATTATGTAAAATTCAGGAGTTTCTCACTCAAACCAATGTCTCAAAATGTAGTTCCTTATTTCAGATATTCTTAAAATGCGATTTTCTCAAAACTAACTTTTTTGACTTAGTGGATTTTGCCAGTATACCGACGATATATTTTGTTTAACTTTTAGGTATAATAATTGTCTGAGTTCTTATGCACCACTTAAAAATATTTCTGACCGAAAAGACGCTCAAACTTCAAAATTATTCAAGAAATATTTAAAAAATGGACTATTGTTGTGGGAAATTACGCTCCTTAAAAGTTAAAACAATTAGATTAGATTAGTTTTTTGTTCCACTCGACAATTTACAAATTAATATTTTTTAAAGGGATTTTAACTCAGATGAATTGGACCGTTTGTATCGAACATACGCTCCGGATTATGACCCAACATTGAATGCTATTGACAGTAATAATGTCCGCGACGCACCAAAAGAAATATCAAGTCGCCTTGGACAGATACGGCTCACCAAAGACGGCCTTATCAATCTGGGGTAAGTACTCGATTTTTTGGTCCTTACTTGACTAACACATTTTTGACACTTAATGGTTTCCGGTACTACCAAAATAGCGTATAACACTGTTGTAATTTGATGGGTTTTTTGCATTTTTTATATTTTAATTTTCTTTGTAAAAGCTACTAATAAAACAGTAACTTAAAAGATTAAAATATGTTTAGAACGTTGAAAATATGCTTTAAAAAGGTAATTTCAGTTCATTTCTTTCCAATAAAGTTTGTATTAAAACTTGCCAGAGCTTCGATTTTTGAGATAAATTACCATTTGCTTTGGTTTCGGCCGGACAGTCCTGATTTTCAGAAGGCTGTCCTAAATTGAAAATTTTTCCGCGAAAGTCCCGATTATTAACTATAAATAATTTTATCCTAGTTTTGCTGATTTTGCAAGAGTCGGTTCCAAAAATTAGTTGTAAATATAATGAAAGTTTGGCAAAATCAATATTGCGAAAAATATACACTTCGCAAAAAAGTATCGCATCACTAAGAAAAACGCACTATATTTTTGTTCAATTAAACTGACCAACATTTTATGGACACCCTGTAAAAAGAATATCTGTTTGGAAGGTCTACTGATAGAAGAGTAATTTCTTTTGCCTTTTTTATAGAGAATTCATAAAAAGAGTTAAAAATGTATAAAATCCTTTTATCAATTTATTGTATCAGTTTTAATTCGAGTTGATTGATTTAAATTTGTGTTTATATTCGATTTAAAAAAAAATGAACTTAAATCGGGAACAAGTGGCACAAATTGTTACTTTGGTTTAAGATGACAGTTCACATATCCAATCTCCTGAACATAAACCAATCAGAACTTGGACATTTCGGTAGACGACCAGTACTAGAAAGACCAAGGCGTAGAAATGCAGCTGACGAAAGATTTCTAAGACTTTAGACTCTTCGCACCCGACATACGACGGCTAGAAGGCTCCAAGCAGAACTAGTAACCGTTCGCAACACTCGGATTTCTACACAAATAGTAAAAAATAGACTCAGGGAAGCTGGAATCAGAGCAAGAGTTGCAGCAAGAGCGCCCTCTTTAACCCCAGCTAAACGTAAGGCACGGCTAAGATTTGCACAATTTGGACAAATATTCTCTTTACCGATGAACTCAGATACTTTCTCTATAGACAGACAGACATATACCTGTTTACAGAAGAGATGCTGAGAGGTATGTCCAGGCTCGGTCTAGGACAACTGGGCGCCGCCAACTCGGCGCCGCCAACTGGGCGCCGCCAAATCGGCGCCGCCAACTGGGCGCCGGGCCAACTGGGCGCCGGGCCAACTCGGCGCCGCCAACTGGGCGCCGGCCAACTCGGCGCCGGACTAAATTTTTTTTTTGATAAAATGTGTAGATGAAAAATAAAATATATTATTTATATAAAAATATCTTTAAAAAATCCTTTACGCAATATTTTTTACAAGCTTTTATTTAGCTTCAGATGTTCTGTCTAACTAACTATCTATCAAATCTTGTGAAGCGTTTTTGACACACGTAGTGGTCCCATGACAATACAACATTAAGAAAAAAATATCCTCCCACCCTACCCCCACCCCTTCTATAGAAAAATGTGTTTTTGACACACTTCCCGTTATCCGATTTGGATAAAATTTGGTATACACATAGTGGTCCGATGATAATACAACAATAAAAAAAAATATCCTCCCACCCCTACCCCCACCCCCTTCTATAGAAAAATTTGTTTTTGACACACATCCCGTAATCCGATTTGGATGAAATTTGGTATACATATAGTGATCCGATGACAATACAATATTTAAAAAAAAATATCCTCCCACCCTACCCCCACCCCTTCCATAGAAAATGCGTTTTTGACACCCTTCCCATTATCCGATTTGGATGAAATTTGGTATACATATAGTGATCCAAAGACAATACAATATTAAGAAAAAAATATCCTCCCGCCTCTACCCCCACCCCCCTTTCATAGAAAAATGAGTTTTTGACACAATTCCCATTATCCGGTTTGGATGAAATTTGGTATTCACATAGTGGTCCGATGACAATACAACATTAAAAAAAATATCCTCCCACCCTACCCCCACCCCTTCCATAGAAAATGTGTTTTTGACACCCTTCCCATTATCCGATTTGGATGAAATTTGGTATACATATAGTGGTCCGATGACAATACAACATTAAAAAAAATATCCTCCCACCCTACCCCCACCCCTTCCATAGAAAATGCGTTTTTGACACCCTTCCCATTATCCGATTTGGATGAAATTTGGTATACATATAGTGGTCCGATGACAATACAACATTGAAAAAAAAATCCTGCCACTCCTACCCCCACCCTCATCTATTGAAAAATGCGTTTTTGACACCCTTCCCATTATCCGATTTGGATGAAATTTGGTATACATATAGTGATCCGATGACAATACAATAATAAGAAAAAATATCCTCCCACCTCTACCCCCACCCCCTTTCATAGAAAAATGAGTTTTTGACACACTTCCCATTATCCGATTTGGATGAAATTTGGTATACATATAGTGGTCCGATGACAATACAACATTGAAAAAAATATCCTCTTACCCCTACCCCCACCCCCTTCCATAGAAAATGCGTTTTTGACACCCTTCTCATTATTCGATTTGGATGAAATTTGGTATACATATAGTGATCCGATGACAATACAATATTAAGAAAAAAATATCCTCCCGCCTCTACCCCCACCCCCTTTCATAGAAAAATGAGTTTTTGACACAATTCCCATTATCCGGTTTGGATGAAATTTGGTATTCACATAGTGGTCCGATGACAATACAACATTAAAAAAATATATCCTCCCACCCCACCCCCACCCCTTCCATAGAAAATGCGTTTTTGACACCCTTCCCATTATCCGATTTGGATGAAATTTGGTATACATATAGTGGTTCGATCACAATACAACATTGAAAAAAAAATCCTACCACTCCTACCCCCACCCTCATTTATTGAAAAATGCGTTTTTGACACCGTTTCCATTATCCGATTTGGATGAAATTTGGTATACATATAGTGATCCGATGACAATACAATAATAAGAAAAAATATCCTCCCACCTCTACCCCCACCCCCTTTCATAGAAAAATGAGTTTTTAACACACTTCCCATTATCCGATTTGGATGAAATTTGGTATACATATAGTGGTCCAACATTGAAAAAAAAATCCTACCACTCCTACCCCCACCCTCATCTATGGAAAAATGCGTTTTTGACACACTTCACTTCAAATGACTTTTATAAAATTTGGTATATGCATAAAGGCCCGATGGCAATACAGCCCAAACAAAAAATATATTTCTAACTCTACCCCCACCATCTCCTTCCCCCAATAGAAAAATGAGTTTCCAAATAACTCACGATCAGCGATTTCATTATAATCTAGAATAAACTCTATTTATTTACTTCTGCATTTTTCTGCTAGATTGATTCTTGCAAATAGTTGTGTTAATTGATACGGATATCTTATCGTAATAACATCGTCAAAATTATATATATATTTTTTAATGTTGTATTGTCATCGGACCACTATGTGAATACCAAATTTCATCCTAATCGGATAATGGAAAGTGTGTCAAAAACATTTTTCTATGAAAGGGGGTGGGGGTAGAGGTGGGAGGATATTTTTTTATTAATATTGTATTGTCATCGGATCACTATATGTATACCAAATTTCATCCAAATCGGATTATGGGAAGTGTGTCAAAAACACATTTTTCTATAGATGAGGGTGGGGGTAGGAGGGGTAGGATTTTTTTTTATTGTTGTATTGTCATCGGACCACTATGTGAATACCAAATTTCATCCAAATCGGATAATGGGAAGTGTGTCAAAAACATTTTTCTATGGAAGGGGGTGGGGGTAGGGGTGGGAGGATATTTTTTTCTTAATGTTGTATTGTCATGGGACCACTACGTGTGTACCAAATTTCATCCAAATCGGATAATGGGAAGTGTGTCTAAAACTCATTTTTCTATGAAAGGGGGTGGGGGTAGAGGTGGGAGGATATTTTTTTCTTATAATGTATTGTCATTGGATCACTATATGTATACCAAATTTAATCCAAATCGGATAATGGGAAGCGTATCAAAAACTCATTTTTCTATGAAAGGGGGTGGGGATAGGGGTGGGAGGACATTTTTTTCTTAATATTGTATTGTCATCGGATCACTATATGTATACCAAATTTCATCCAAATCGGAAAATGGGAAGTGTGTCAAAAACTCATTTTTTTATGAAAGGGGGTGGGGGTAGAGGTGGGAGGATATTTTTTTAATAATATTGTATTGTCATCGGATCACTATATGTTTCATCCAAATCGGATTATGGGAAGTGTGTCAAAAACGCATTTTTCTATAGATGAGGGTGGGGGTAGGAGTGGTAGGATTTTTTTTTATTGTTGTATTGTCATCGGATCACTATGTGAATACCAAATTTCATCCAAATCGGATAATGGGAAGGGTGTCAAAAACGCATTTTCTATGGAAGAGGTGGTGGTAGAGGTGGGAGGATATTTTTTTTTAATGTTGTATTGTCATCTGACCACTATGTGAATACCAAATTTCATCCAAATCGGATAATGGGAAGTGTGTCAAAAACATTTTTCTATGGAAGGGGGTGGGGGTAGGGGTGGGAGGATATTTTTTTCTTAATGTTGTATTGTCATGGGACCACTACGTGTGTCAAAAACGCTTCACAAGATTTGATAGATAGTTAGTTAGACAGAACATCTGAAGCTAAATAAAAGCTTGTAAAAAATATTGCGTAAAGGATTTTTTAAAGATGTTTTTATATAAATAATATATTTTATTTTTCATCTACACATTTTATCCAAAAAAAAAATTTTAGTCCGGCGCCGAGTTGGCCGGCGCCCAGTTGGCGGCGCCGAGTTGGCCCGGCGCCGAGTTGGCCCGGCGCCGAGTTGGCCCGGCGCCCAGTTGGCGGCGCCGAGTTGGCGGCGCCCAGTTGGCGGCGCCGAGTTGGCGGCGCCCAGTTGTCCCATTCCGGTCCAGGCTTGCTTTCGACCCCGTCACAGTTTCGGTGCAGGTTCTGTTATGTTCAGGGGTGGCATTCATTTTGGCGGCCGCATAGACTTGGTAATAGTAAATGGCGGCACAATGACAGCTCAGAGGTATGTGGCAGACATTTTAGAACATCATGTTATTTCCATTGCTCCTCTAATTAGGCACAATTTTGTTCTAATTCACAATAACGTACGCCCTCACATTGCCCTGGTTGTGGACTACCTTAAAGCTGGTATCGAAGTTATGAAGTGGCCATCTGGAAGTCCTGACCTAAATCCTATCGAGCATGTTTGGGATGACATTGGTAAACTTGCACAAACTTTATCAGAAGAATGGGCAAACTTACATCAGAAGAAAAATTGAGAGCATGCCAGAGCGTGTGGTCATTAGAGCCAGAGGAGGCAACATAAGGTTTTAGGGTTGACTTATGTTTCTTTTTTCTTGATTGATGATAATATTCTGTTTTTTTTTAATAAATAGATTTTTTTCAAATGTGTTGATTTTTTTTTCCTAGGAAATGTTTCAGAATTGCGTATTTTCCACTAAATTTTATGAAAAACAACTTCATTTACAAAGTTTAGAAAAATTAATTTTTTTTTCACTTTTATGAGTTATGCGTACTTTTTTCGTGTAGTGGATTTTAAAGTAAACTTTGCTGATCCGTACAAAAAATTTTCGCTACAGTTATCTAGCTATAGAATCCTATTTTTTGGTCATTCATACTTACAAAAAATGTACATCTCGAGGTGCGCATCTTTTAGATAATCATTTAAAATGTTTAAGACGAAATTTATGCAATTTGTTTTCTTTAAGATTGACCACCTTATCACAGGCGAGGAACTGGTCAATTTTTTAAATTTGTTTTTGCGTAGGCTTTCAATAGCTGGCCATACACACAGAGGTTGATCCGTCGGTTTGGAACGGCACAGATAAGTCTGACCGTTTTGTCCGCAACGGTTTAAAACTGCTGCAGTCCACTAATACCAAAAAAAATCTTTCGAATCGATTCTTCATATCGGTCTGTGGCAGACATAACCGCGCGTTAGTGGGCGAATACTCAAGATTTATCTGCGGGTTAAACCAAAACTGTGGAATTTCGTCAAGTCGAAAGTTTTATGCGGCACGGTATTTTAAGCATAGTGTATGTAAAATGTTTCCTGCTAAAAAGAAGCAGGCTCTGTGTATGGGAATGATTATTATTATGGAAATAATGCATAGTGGTGTGAAAAAGAGATGTTCCAAGTGGGTTAAAAGTTATTTGCTTAAGAGGAAACTATTTAGCCATGACCTCCTATCAAAAGAGTTAAGAGAAAATAATCCAGACGATTTTAAAAATTATTTAAGAATTGATATTAACACGTGTGACCTTTTATTAAATTTGGTAAGAGATGATCTTAAGAAACAAGATAAGAGAAGCCATTGGACTAGAACAGCGATTAAATGCTGCCTTTCGTTTCCTTGCCACGGGAGGATCATATGAAGATCTGAAATTTTCAGTGTGAATTTCTGCACAGGCACTTGGTTATATCATTCCGGAAACATGTTCCATAATACTTAATAAATTAAAGAGAGACTATATGAACGGTCTATTATCCCTGGCACAGTGTAAACCGACAGACAAGTCTGCGCCGGTTTAAATATCGAGCGCGGAACCCACAAGTTTCGCCCGACGGTCTGAACTCACAGATAAATCTATACCGGCTACAACTGGCGCGTGGAATGTCCACTAATTGAAAGACAAATCCGCCAGTTTGAACCGCGCCGTTTCAAACTGGCGGATCAACCTCTGTGTGTATGGCCACCTAATCAAATCCGCGCTTGACCCCCTGCATTTACCGAATAAAAGACAAACGAAAGTATTCACTTTTGTCAAAAATAATAGATAATATATCCGAGAAAAACAAAAATTCAGGAACACACATTATAATCATGGTTTTGGTGGCCCAATTGGTAGCGCGTTGACATACAAAGTCAGAGGTTCCGGGTTCGAGTTCCGGCGGAAGCAATGAACACTTTTTTTATAATTTTTTTCTTTAATTTCACCCCTGGTTTGGAATTGTTTACGGTTTTGAGTAAAACCTTGCATTATAGGGGTAGAGCCGGTCAAAAATTGACGTTTTGGTTTCTTCTATGGGTTCATTTGACCTAGTAATTTAGATCCGTCGTAAAGGCAGCATCGATGATTAATATGATACTTTTTAAAATTCGGTAGCTTAGTGACGCTATATCGTTACAAAGATGGCCGAACAGGCGAAGATTATTACATACCGTTCTAAGGAGGAGCAAAAGTATCATACATATTTTGATGCCGCATAAAGCCAGGATCAATGTTTATAATGATACTTTTTAAAACTCTGTAGCATAGTGACGCTATTAGTTCGCAAGGATGGCCGATGTGTGAAAATTTTAATATACCTTTCTAAGGTTTGGTTTCTTCGTAAAGGGTAAAAGTATCATACAAATGTAAATTCTAAGCTACGGTTTTCTTTGTAAGGAGTAAAAGTGTCAAACAAATTTAGATACAGCATAAAGGCAGGATCAATGTTTTAGATCACACTTTTAAAAATTCTGTAGCTTAGTTACTCTATGACGTCATAAAGATGGTCAAACTGGCGAGAATGGTAATATACCGTTTTAAGATACGCGTTTGTTTGTTTTGAGTAAAAGTTTCATACAAGTTTGGATACAGCATAAAGTCTCTACGCCATAGCGTCACTAAGCTATCAAATGTTAAAAAGTATCATGAATCATCGATACCGCCTTCATAACGAATCTAAATTCCTAGGTAAAATTGAGTACCCAGAGAAAAAACCGTACATTCCGTCTGGCTTTACGCCTATTATTCTTATTTAAAAATAATCTTTGTTTATTACCTACTTTAAATTTTCTTTAATATAGGTATCGACATCATTTCATGTACGAGAATAGTGCAGCAGCCATGGATCATAGTGGCGTACATAGCGAAGGAGTTAACTTATCGTCAAAACCTGTGATTAAAATGGAAGTAAGTTTAACTTCTTTAATTAGTTTTTAAAGCGTAGTGGACCCAGAGTTTGGTTTTTGGGACTATTAAACTAATACAGTGAATATCGGTTATAACGACATTGAACGGACCGCTTAATTTCGGTCGTGAAAACCGAGCGTCGTTATAGAGAAAAAATGGGTTATATATTGAACTCGGTCGGCACCTGTCGTCGCTGTAACCGATATTTCGTAATATCCGATATCGTTATAATATATATTCACTGTAATACTAATATTAATAAATTATAAAGTGATTTCTGTGCGTTCTTGTTACAGGTGTATCTCTATGGGTACAGTGTGTTTCATTTCCGATAAGATTAAATCGCACACTTTAATAACAAAGATAACTGAAGATATTCGGTTTTCACATTTTTTAGCTCTTCCAATTGATGTTATTATTACAATATTTTTTATCTTTAGAAAAACAATCTATAAAATTTGAGTTCCTTTTTTCTATAATTTCGTTGGTTTCTTTTTTCGCTTTACTTATTCAAATATTTTTTATTAGTTCTCCCCAGAAGAATACGCCATGGCTGTACGCACTTACGAGGAATTAATGAGTTTTATTAAAACCAAAGACGCACAAGCCAGGGCTGGCGAAATGTTGGATAGATACCTGGGCGAAAACAATGTAACCAAGTAAGTATTTTAGAAAGTGCTTTATTATTATTGTTAACTAAATACCTACTAAGGGAACATTCAAAAATTACGTAACGAAAAAATTCAAGATTTGACTCCCCACTCCACCTTTCATAACGCATTTTTAAGTAAAAACTCATTAAAAATACATTGAATGTAACGCAAGGCTAAATACTTTTCCTAAGTATGTATTTTAGAAAGAAATTTAGTAGTACATTGTGTAGTAGGTCTTACTAAGGTCACTAGAATTCGAAGTTCGTGATCTAGTGACCTTAGGTCTTACGCCTGAGCAAGAAGTCTGCTTATGGGCGCTTTGCGCTTTCTATCGTGTCTAAAGGTCTAATATTGATCCTCTTTTCATAGAGCTGCCGCCCCTCTCTGATTTCTTGAAGAACGGCGGAATGTCTATCTACAGTGGTGCATTTCGTTTTGTTTTTATTTATTGGCTCTATCCGCTTATTGCTCAATTCGCTAGACACAAAGATCATCTGACTCGAAGTCATTTGGTGCCTGGGACAATCACAACTCATTCACTCTCACATTTGTACTACATGAAGACCCAACAGGCTGGCCCACCAATCACCCCCACGGTAGGCAATTTTCTCAAGAAGAGACACAGAGGTCTTTATCGTGATAGCGTCATCTATGCTCTTAACATCGATCACACGTGACTTCCGAACCGCATCCTTTTATTGATCATCAACTTTGCCTATTTCGCTGATGCCCAAACTCCACCCCAGGCGTTACTTCTACCTCCGGTGAATCTGTATTCTCAAAAACTGATAGTACTTAGGTTTGAGTTTGTACTGGCAGGCATAACAATCGAACCAACCGCTCTCTGATGACGCGCGCTTTCTGAACCATCAGAGCCAGTTATACATCTTCAGTAGTGCTGATTCTAACACTCTCTGCCTCGCTTTTGCACTCCCCTACAAGATGTAACGTATCATCTTTTCCAACTCGTATTCAGGTGCTAGATTCTTGAAGATCGTAGGGGAACATTTTAGCACCATGAAACGCTGTTACATGGTCTCGGCCGAAGTAGTAACTTTATTGAAACTGTAGACTGTCCTCGGTGATGGTACACCTGCTCTGGAGCATAAGAACGCTTATTAACGGATTGTTGCTTCAAGTGCTATTGATTGCAGAAACGCTCTCGTTTGTTGGGTACGGTGATTAGGACTGTCTATAGTCTTATTTCTTTATCATTTCCGCTCAAAAAACATCTTGTTTTGGCTTCTTTTGGCTCTGTTACAAATTTATTGACTTGTTTGACTAAAAACTACATATTTTCTGTTTGCCCGATATCTTTAACAGAAAAACATCTCTTCCTGCTTCTAATTGCACTTCCTCTGTGTATTGGATTTAGATTAGATTTGACCAAAGTGAAAGTGGCAGATTCAAAATGGCCGCAGTCCCGTTACATTTCTGTTCTCTGGTTTAGTCATATCAAATCCAATCTCTAATTGTTCTAGAATCTCGCGCCACGAGGATTATAACCTTGTACTTTTTGTCAAACTTCCAGGTGGTAGATTCTTAAATATTGTAGGAAAAGTAGCACCGGAACGTTCCTTAGACCAATAACAGCGAGAAAACGATAGTTCTCTTGTCGTCTCCCTCTCTCTCTGTCTCCTCTCTCTCTCCTCTCTCTCTCTCTCAACTGCTGTATTCCACCATCATCTTGGTACATGATGCAATGAGGGTATATGTTATTCACCTGGGATGTTAAACAAAAACTTCATATATTCCTAAACAACTTGTAAACATTATATGTCGTTAAAAAATTATTCTACGGTGCGCATGAGCTAAAGTAGGTCCAACAGCGTACCCTCTGGAGCGTTGCTTGCTGTCGTTAAGCCTTCCTTGTGAGACTTCTGTTAATGTGAGGGAATGTATATCCAGGCCAAAGATATTAGGCTAAAAAACGTCTATTTTTATTTGTATCAGTTTTCGAAATGCGCATGTAAAACGTATAGTTGCGATACCCCGCTGATGAACGCATCCAAACCAATTTATGTGTTCTTTGGTTTTGAACGGTCACGTTGTGCCATCTAAAATGGAATGGTTGTAATTGCAAAATAAGCGAAACTGAGGTAATCGCGTTTAAAGTAAGAATCGTGCAGTAGCGGTAAATTGTAACACTGTTATTTTGACAGTTAAAATAAACCTATTTAAATGGCTTTTGAGTATTAAGGAGATAGTTTGATCAATTAGTTCATATACGCCTACAACTCAATTTTAATTTTTTTCTGTACCGACTGATATTTCGCTTTGGAAGGCAGAGTTGTTTGTCAGTGTTCGATGTGTTATATTTATACCTTTGCTGTTTAACTATTTTGTAATTAATAACTTACAAGAATTTGTTAACGAATAATGATAATGTTAATTTTGAAAAAGTATATTGCTGCTTTTTTACTATGTTTTAAACTACGTACCTAGTACCTAAACAATTTTAAAGGCTAATTTCAGATTTAAAAATATATATGCGAACAAATAAATTACCAAATATCTAATCACTGCTATTTTTTTCAGTGCGCTACACGTGTTCGTTGGCCAAAACATGAAAGAGCAACTCACCTTCCTCCTTAAAATGATCGTCCTTTTTAAAAAATCATCTCTGGTAAATATTAGAAACTCCGACATGATGACCCCATTGCAGTTAGCTGTCACATACCGGAACGAGGAGTTTGTGACCTTTTTAATGTACTGCGACGCTGACCCTTGCGTACCTGACAGCAGAGGTCGCACTGCGTTACATACCGCCGTTGAATGTATGGCTTCTCCAAAGATATTTGAAAACCTGCTGGCGAAGTTTACCAAAGAACTATTGGACATTACCGATAATGGTAAGTAAAAAAGATATCGGGCATTTTTTAAACCAATCCATAAAGAGGGAAAAAATTTCTTTCTAGACTTTCAATGGCGGGCAAACCCGAAAAAGTTTTGGCAGTGTATCAACCACCTAAATATCACAAAGTCAAAGACAAAAAATTAGTTGACTTCTCGCCAGATGAAGTCAATAACTTTTTCATGGATATCATCACATCCAATCACTTGAGCCAATTCGACCGGTATTGCTGGAGCTACCGGCACGGACGGTATTAACCTGAAAATAGTACAGCTTATTTTTTCCGCTTTGTTAAGTCACTTTACTTATATAATTAACAAATGCCTGACCACAGGTTCGTATCCGTCCGTCTCGAAGCAAGACAATGTTCTGCCTTTTCCCAAAGTACCTAACCCCACCGATTTCTCACAAATTCGACCAATAAGCGTCGTTCCTGCTCTTTTAAAAAACATTTTCAAAAATAGCATATTCACAATTCAATCAATTCATACTATCCCATAACTTACCAGCTCTCAACGCGGCTTTAAATCAAATCATAGTATTACTACTACATTACTGGAGGTTACTAATGACATATTCTCAGCAACCGATCGGAAAGAAGGAAAGAAACCACTTGTTTGACTCTGCCAGACTTCAATAAAGCGTTTGATACACTTGACCATGAAATATTAATTAAAAAGCTTTAATATTTTCGAATAAAAGACATGCGACTAAAATTCTTTATCAATTTTCTTTCTTCTGTCAAGTCAAAGAGTACTAATTATTGGCAAAATATTAGAGCAAAGGCTAATTTCAAGGGTGTACCTCAAGGGAGTGTGCTCTTTACTTTTGTTTTCGATATATACGGCAGACTTTGGATAATATCTTAGAAACAGTAAGTTTATCAGTTTGCTTGATGACACTCAGTTAAGATACTCTTTTGTTAAGTCAAATTAAAGAGCTTTTGGTTTTCGGCACACAGCGATAGAGTCGTCGATAGCCCTGAGTTTAAAATATATTTAAACAATTCACTTCTAACTCCTAAGGAAGAGACACGAAATTTGGGGTTGATTATGGATAGTATTCCCTAGAGTCCCTGTATGTGACAGATATTGGCGGAAAACAGATTTGTAGGACATGTTAAAAAACTAATAAATTCCTCTTTTGGTAAGTTAAAACTTTTGTACTGACACAAAGATATTCTTACAGCACAAATAATGTTAAGGTTATGTGATGCACTTATTTTGTCTGCTCTGGCCTATGCTGATACTGTATACTGGTCGGCACTGACGTGCAGTGAAAAATAAAGTCTACAAAAAATCGAAAATGCCTTTACTTGGTATGTCTACAATTTAAGGAAATTCGATCACGTGTCTGAAAAATACAGTCGAAAGGGCTAAAACTAGTTTGACTCAAACAACCTCAAAATCTTTATAAAAAACTAAAGAAAATTGGTAGAAACGGTAGGAAAACTAGAAATGCCTTTTATACATAGTCCCTCGTCACCGAACATCTCAATTTCTAAGAAACTTTTCATATTCAGCTGTTAAATTACTTAACAAGCTCCCTCCTCAACTAAAGTCTTTTAAAATCATACCAAAATTTAAAAAATCAACCATGTCTGAATCTATACAAGACAATTAAATGTTTACCTCCACACGACGACTTACACTTCTAAACAAGAAACTTAGGTAAAACTATTTAGTTTTCACTCTCTCCAACGTCGATCACAAGGATAGGAATGATCCCTGTTTGGAACACGTCCTGACAATTTGCAGGAACAGTGATCTATGCGAGTACTCGGAGCAGTTGTTTCTGTTGGATTCACACAACTTATGCTCTACACGGAGCTATCGCCTGCATTCACCTGAGGTTGGCCCAAAAAAGGCCGAAACCGGTCGTGGATTGGCTGGATCACTGTTCTTGCAGATTTTCAGGACGTGTTCCAAACAGGGATCATTCGTATCCTTGTGATCGACGTTGGAGAGAGAGAACATATAGAACATAATGTTTGGAATTCATTGCAATTAAAAAATGAATTTTATAATTTTTTGAGTTTTCTTCCGAATGAGCGATATAGTAAAAATCTCTCTCTGTTCGGCGGCGCCAGCAGCAAAGCGGTTCAGACCTCACCGCACACACGCGTTGACAGACAGTGGTCGTGCATTTTCGATTCGTTTGATCCACTGCATTGCACAACGTTTACCATATTTTATATAAATTAAAAAGAAATGCATAAAATAACAAACATAATAAAATGTATGAATGTATGAACCGTGGCACCCCTCACGAGCCGCCTCTGTCTGAAGTGCGAAGTGCCGACGCGGACTGCGTTTATAACCCAAAACAAGGTATCATTCGACCCACTTTCCCTATTCAAAATATTGAGGTAAAGTTTACCCATCGAAAGGGGTGCGTGACATAAAAATTTCAACATAGTTCGAGGGTTTTTACAAAAACGTACCAGAAATACCCGAAAAAGCCTCCTTTACCTTTAAAAAAACCCTGTATATCGCCTCGCTCGTACTTTTAACGTAGTGCATGCATTGCAACCCATCGTGTTCTCTGCATTTAGTTATTTTTCTATTTCTAGATGGCGACAGTGCTCTGTTCTGCGCCATAGAAAAACGTAACATGCAAGCAATCAAGATCCTTTGCATGAAAGGTGCCGACATAAACAAATCCCACGACAAAAACGGATACACGCCGCTGAGGGTGGCCATTGAGGCTCGGTATCCAGAAGTTGTGCAGTACCTGTTAAGTCTTCCATGTTTGACAATGTCAAAACAAGCTGATTTCAAGGGAATCACGCCCTATGCTGCGGCGCATACGGCTGGGCCGGAAATTATGGACTTGCTTACGAATTATATGGTGAGTACATTAATTCCACTTCAAAAACCATACAAAAACGAATAAATACGAGTTGTACGGCTGCCCACTTTTTTAATGTCATCTTAATACTGCTTAAACTCTTCTAGAAAGCCCGGAATCTTGGCGGAATATAAAAACTATCAAAGAAAATCGTTTAATTAATCACTATACTTATTTGAAACCAACCAATCATACTGTGTTGCCAAGCAACTCACTGTTTCTTTGTATACTACAAACATTGGAAAAATATGACCACATGAAAATAGTGGGCGAGTGTGCATTATAGTTCAAATTATACCCATTTGTAATGACGTCATTTTTGTTTATCTTTGTTTATTATATTATAAACAGCGGTGACAATAAACTTTTTAAAAAAAGTTGTGTCTATGATTTAAATAGGTAGGTAATTGGTTATGTGAAGTATCCGTCACTGTCAATCAAAAAACATTGATTGGCAAAAATATCTACGCCATACGTTTTTTTCTTACTTGGTGACGTCATTACAAATGCGTATAATTTAGACTATACCTATTCGGTTTCCTATGTTTGGAATATACAGGCTATAATCTGAATGATGCACCAAACTTTACGGGGTGGTACAAATAGTCAAAAGAAGGATTTTTTTCCTTTTACATTTTGTATCAAACCTTTTTGTTTTTTAGAGACAGGGTGTCAAACTTAAAAAAATTTGTTTTCTCTTTCTGTCTGTCTCAGGTACATATGTACAAAAACATATCTCACTTTTTTTTTGTAAATTAAATAAGTCATAAAAAAATAATTCTTCAAAAAAATTGACAAAACTATGCACTGGACTACTGTTGAAAACTGGCACTCGGTCGATTTCAATATTATTTTAGTCTGTTATAGAGGAAGTGTTAGTTGCCAGATTGTGCAATTTTTATTCCGTTGCTATGATCAGTTTCTGAGATATTTGCTTTCAAAGTTTAAAAATATGCCAAACATTGGTATACTTAAATAAGAAAATTACAGTCTTCTCTAGAATAAATACAAATCAAAAGGTACGAACTTATACCTGAAGAACAGTTTATATGTAAAACTCTATTGTAGTTATTGAAGCATCCGTAGTTTTTATACGAGGGAAGTCAAAAATAAGATTAATTTGCTATTTTTTAAAGTGCATTTGGGGCGTTTTCTACTATCGTAGGGTTATTTCTTGCTAAAATATTTTAATCTTAATCTTTTTTATTTAGAAGTTACGTTAAGAACTAAAAATGATCAAGATTAAAATATTTTAGCAAGAAATAACCTGACGGTAGTAAAAACGCCACTAATGTACTTTCAAAAGTAGCAAATAAATCTTATTTTTGACTGTCCCTCATATAAAATCTACGGATGCGTCATTAACTACAATAGAAACCCGTAGACAATGATTGAGTAGAAATAAAATTTTGGACTTCCATTGTCTTGATTTATTTTAAACACGACTTTTCAGTGGCGCGTTGGGTCGTGCATATAGCTGCAGTGCTTGCTATTTGACTGGACCGACTGCGCGTAGACTGGGCGTCCTGCGAGTCTTGTGGGTTCGAGTCCCACCTCGGCAAATGTTTGTTATTGTAACGTCCTATCTCGGCATAAACTTTCGCTAAAGGACTGAGCGATTGATCCTAGCTATGGATGGAAGGAAACCAGTATAAAAAAGTTTGGTACATCATTTAAATTACCCCCTGTATACAGAACAGCCTAAATATACAGGCCCTGTTTACGCTTTCTTTCACATTACTTTTGAAGCAGACCGTTGTGATTCTTATGACGCTTTTAATAGTAAGTAGTTTTGTTTTATTTAACTTGTTTTAATTTTATTAAAACAACTAAATTATAAAAAACTCTTTAAAAAAATATATATTTTCTTCTTAATAGAACGATAATGGTCTTCCACTGGAACTTAATGCAGAAGTTAAGGAGGAAGAATCCGATGAAGATATGGATAGTGTAAGTTGTTCTCTTTCTAACTTTTTTCCCGATTTCTATCATTCACTGGTACTACCTAAATCAAATTGGTACTACTTTAGAATATTGAATTAATTGAGTTGAATTTACAGTCAAAAGTTTGTATTCTTACACTTTTAGGAACATTTAAAAGTTAAACCAAACTCTTTGAAACGTGTTTTTTTAGCATATTTTTATCGTTAAAATGGATTATAAATATTGCAATTTTGTGAAATGTCTAAAACAGTCAAAGAACGATTTCCATTTCTTCTATAAGTAACTTATTACCTAAACTTAATTAAAATCATGGTAACATTCGCCGGTTCTGCCAGTTCTTAAAACGTCTTCTTTAAAACAAAAAACCACGTTGCAAAGACTTTTCTTTTTTCTTAAACATAGTTTTTTATTAATACACCTTTAAAACTGAATATTATATTTTTCAACAAATTAAGCAAAATCATGGTTAGGTTTCGTGTTTCGCCGCGCCAATACTGTCGGTTCTGGCTACAAACAACAACAGCTTATTTTTTAATAATACATTTCTAAAAGTGATTATTATTTGTTTATGTTTGGTAAACTTGTTTTTAAAATAGCTTGAGAAATAAAAGCTTGTGTAAAAAAAACTCAGGGTTGAGTTGGTATCAAAATGGTGTATATAAATAAATGTCGATGTTATTTGAAAAACAAGGTTCATGCTTATCAGGTATGTTTTAAAAGATAAAGTGAGTTTGAGTGCTAAGCTTCTTTATTTTTTTAAAGTCTACCGATGCGTTTCGAAGTTGATACTTCATTATCAACGTCTGATTTCCAAACGCCTACACAAAAAGAAAAAAATATTGTAAAAAAATTTTTCTTGCTCGCAACTGATCAATAAAATAGTTTAAAATAGCGTCAAAGTCAAAACATTAAAAACAAACAAAAATTTTTTAACAAACACATTTTTACATTGAAAACGGTACTTATTGAAGGACTGCTATTTTTTCAACCTTTCAAGAAGAGATTGAAGCTTATATTTCTGATGATTCCAGAAACAAAACTTAAACAATTCTGAATTTTCATTGAAAAAGCTGAAATAGAAACGGAAGTGGAAGCGCACTCGAAGGCAATCCCCAACCGAAGTTACTATACTTTGATTTTCTTAAGGCCTTGTCAAAATGGCAGAGACTATCAATTGATTTTCCACTTTAACTTTGGCCAAATCCAATCCTTTTAGTATTCTATAATCCGTGACCTGAAACCACCAACTCTTATTTAAAGAAATTATGACATTTTAGGACAAAATTGGTGTTGTTTATTTAAAAAACACGTCTTTTTTTACTCTGTTGGCTCTGTCCGCTAATTGCAGACAATTTGCTAGCTTAATTCATTGGACACGAAAATAATCTGCCTTGAAGTCACTTGATGCCCGGGACAATCATTTTTTGATTCATACTACATGAAGAAACAACGGGCCGGCCCGACAAGGAACCCCACGATAGGCAATCTTCTTGTCTCATGGAGGATTTAATTTTGCCCGATACTCTTTTGTCGAGCACAGGGGTCTTTATCGTGCTAGCGCCATCTACGCTCTTAACACGAGACCTAACGTGACTTTTGAACCGCGTCCTTGTATTGATCGTCAACTTTGCCTACTTCCTTGATGCCCAAACTCCGCCCAAGGCAGACGTTACCCCTAACGCCGGTGAATCTGTATTCACACACGGATTGTAGGTTCGAGTTTGTACTGGCATTCGAACGCACCCTTCTGATTTTAAAGCGAACATACGCTCACTAAACCATCAGGGCCAGTCTTATACGAGGTATGACAATAAATATATAAGACTTCTCTATCGACGTAGCGTTGCATGCGTTTTTTTTCCAATGTCCAAGCAATTTTGGAAATCATCAGAAGAGAGGCTATTAAGGAGTCTTGCGGTTTTTTCCTTCACGTGTTCTAATATTTCAAAACGGGTTCCTTTTAAGGATTTCTTTACTTTCGGAAACAGGTAGAAGTCTTAAGGGGCTAAGCCTGGTGAATATGGTGGGTGGTTAACGACGGGGATCTTTTGATTAGCTAAAAACTGCTTAATAGAAAAGGCATTGTGGGCATTTTCCTGGTAGAGCAGCCATGCATTGTTCTTTCACAAATCTGGACGCTTTTTCCTTACACGTTCCCTTATCTACATCAGTACTTCCAAATATAAATGTTGGTTGACTGTTTGACCCTCACGCGCCCATTTAATAAGAATAACACCCCTAATATCGAAAAAAAAATGAGCATCCCTGTTTTTTGGATCTGCTGGAGCGCCCTTCTCGTTCATTATCTTTAACTTCTTCACGACCATCGAAAAAGCTTTTATGCCACATAAAAATCAATGCATGAGACATACACTGCTCTCCGTAGATATCATTTAGCGTTTGAAAGCATTCAGTAGCCGTTTTTTTTGAGTTTTACTTTAAATTAATACGTTGGTCAATTATTTCGTTTGCCATAATTCCGGCAAATGTGCTATGCACGATCAGCTTCAAACCACTGCGCAAGCCAAACTACCAGAGGAAAAGTGACAAGATTTCGCGCGGTACCTGTTAATACGGGGGCCAGTCTTAAAATCTAATTGTCATACCTCGTATCTAAATATTGCACACTGTTAAAATTAACTCCAGCCATCAATTTAGGAGGAATTCGAAATCAAATCAGAAACTCTCAACCAGGAAGAACTGAGAGATTTGTACGAAAACGTCACAAAACTCACACCGGACTGCCTGGACGCAGTGGCCGCCATATTGGATGAAAATCACCAGTACGGCAACTTGGCAGATTTGCTGGACTTAAGCTATTTGATACCTGCTATGCCCCAAAATCAAAGTATCAGTAAAAACTTGATATATCATGCAATAGAGGTGAGTAAAACTTTGAGTGATTTTATTGCTTCTACAATTTCTCTTAAAATAGTAAATCATAAAAAGGATCATATGTCTATTATAGAAGCTCGGGTTTTACATTTTTATACAGGATAGGATTTGCAAATTATTTATTTATAACTTTTATACTAATGATAATTCTATTTCACGAGAAGTTATAGCAAAAAAACTACAAAAAGTCACATTTTTCATATTCCAATGGTGCGCATTTAAATAATTATAGCTCGAAAACAAAACTGATGACCCCCAATTTTTTTGAGACAAGTATGAAGACAGTTTGGACTCTAACATATCTTAAATTTACCTGATTTGACGCATCCCGGTAAACACACTAGTCCGTAGACAATTAATAAACATGTAAAAAAATTTGAAATACCCTATAAGTTTATCACAAAACCCATTATGCAAACATCACTTTAGAATAGTTAAAACAACTGACATGAAAGCAAGTGAAGTTAATTTTGACTATGCATTTTCAGTTTCCTTTTATATATCTATAATAATATGTCAAAAATTGATAAAATTCTTAAAAGGACTCTTTTTGCAATAAAATTAAGACTAATATCGTTTTTTTATTTTTATTTGGCGATAAGTTATTACAAAAAAACTACTAAAGGTCACATTTTTCCATATTTTAGTGGCGCGCATTTAAATAAGTATAGCTCGAAAACGAATCCTATGACCCCCCAATTTTTTTTGGAAAAAATATCAGGAAGGTTTGACCTTCAACATATCTCAAATCCAACTCGTCTGACGTATCCCGGAAACAATGTATTTAGTGCCTCGTCCTTTGGCAGTTTTGTATTAACGGCTACGGCCAATCGAATGACGATAACGATTTTTTTCTGGACCTGCAACTTTTTTTTTAGAAACCGTTTCCGAAATTTTCTGGATGACAGTCAACTGATTTCTTACTTAGTTTTGCATACTTCAGATGTTTTTCTCCAACGACCGAAACTTCGGCTCCTGTGTCTAAAACTGCTTATTATTTTTGCGTCACTTATTTATATTTATTTGTCTTATTATGAACAATCCACGAAGTGATCCTGTGTGGGTGGCAAAGGGAATGTGTGATATCAAGCACTTTTGTCAAAAAATGTTAAAGACACAAAGTAACTGCTACTTATTTAAATAACCACATAGAATAGCTAGGCAAGACAAAACATTACCGAACATAATGAAAATGTGGCAAAAAATAGACATATACTTAGTAGGTTAATAGACTGTTTAAAATTCTGTGGGTCAGTCAACTGATTCCTTACTTAGATTTGCATACTTCAGATGTTTTTCTCCAACGACCGAAACTTCGGCTCCTGTGTCTAAAACTGCTTATTATTTTTGCGTCACTTCTTTGGTATTTCGTCTTTTTCGAATTATTTCTTTATATCATCATTTTTATCATATTGAGTCTTTGGCATTTATTTTATTTCTTATTAAATTATTTTCAATTTTATGATCTTATACTTAAAATACATTTTTAGTCATTTTATTGTTTTTTATTATCATCAATTTACCAAACCAATAAAACTGTATTTGGAAGCGCAAATACAGGAACTTAATTTTTACTAACTAGGCCTTAAAATAAAAGGTAATTTTCAAGCTTCTTTTTCATTTTTTTTTACTCAGGGATAGCTTTAAATATTTTTAAATTGTAAAAAAATGTGTTACTTACACTTACGTATAAAACATTTTTTTACGAAGCGTTTGCGGACTTGTGTTTATTGGAACTTTTAGTCTTAGAAGGCACATAACATGATATTTAGCCACACACACCATTTAAAGAGGTCACAATATTTTATTATTTTTATTGTTGTTTTTTCTACAAAAAATTCTTAGGTATTCCGATTGTCCATAAATCCAATATTCTGCTTTTTTTTAGCGTGAAAACGTTAAAGTTTTGGACATCAGAGAATTCTTGTCCAACCTTGACGTACACAAGGCGGTCGAAATTATGGATCAGATGGCAATGGCTGTCAAAAAGTGAGTACCTTTAAGTATGTAGTATTCTTTAAAAATATACTGTTTGGCAAAAAATATAAATAATATAAACAACTCCATATATATAAATATATTTTAAATAACGACTTCTACTACTACAACTACTTATATGTCGGTTTTTTACGCTATCCGACGCCTATTCTCCACTTCATTTGATCCTGACAATCATCTTCAGTCAGGTTTGTTTGACTCATTGATCTTTGGATTGACTGTTGCCATTCCAGTTTAGGGCGCCCTGTTTTTCTGCGCCCTATTGTTTGCCATTCTAGGACCTTCATTGATAATCTTTCGTCGTTAATCCGCTATACATGGCCGTACCATATCAGATGTCCTCCGTTACGCTTCCCTCGATTCCCATTCTTTCTTTTATGGTCTCAATTATATGATCTGTTCTAGATATTCTCATTGATCTTCTTATTGCATCTATTTTTTTGTATTTTTCTGTTACGCGACAAGTCTCTATTCCATACAACAGCGTGCTTTTCATCATTGTTTCGTATATGTTAAATTTTACATTCTGTTTTATCTCTCTGCTCTATAAAATACTGTTAAGACGTCCAATAACCTTGCTTCTTTTACTATTCTTTTTTTTTTCAGTTCTTTACAGTCTGTTTCTGTCTTATCAAATGTGGCATCCAAGTATACATAGTCATTGCATGTAGATATTGTTTGTCCATTGTCTAGTTCTAACTCACTGGATTCGTTTCCAATACATAAGTACTGTGTCTTGTCTACGTTCACTGTAAATCCCCACTTTTGGTATTCTTCCGTTAACTTTCTCATCATAGACTACATGTCTTCTTTATCATTAGCTACAATTACTTGGTCGTCAGCAAACTGTAGTGTGTACTTTACGTTTCCAGTTTTTTAGAGTTACTGCGATATATATTTTAAAAAGAATTTGAGAGATACAACATCCCTGTCTTAAACCTTTCGTTACCAGGAATTCTTTTAAAAGTCGATTTCCAATTTTAATTTTAGATTTTCACCCTTTGTATAGTTCTTTTATCGCTTTTATGTATTTATGATTGATATGAGTTTGCTCTAACACTGTCCATAATTTTTCTACTGGAACGGAGTCATATGCTTTTTGTAGGTCCACAAAGGTAACAGGAGTTTCTATATTTCTGGCACTCCTTTCTCAATCACTTGTTTAAACAAAAAACATTGTCACTACAATATCTGCCTGTACGAAACCCACTTTGCTCTTCTTCTTTTTCTTTTTCATGAAAATCATTCTCTAAGAATCCCACCGTACAATTTACTTTGAGTACTGGTTACTGAAATTTTTCTGTAATTGTTGAAGCAGCTTGTTTCTTTTTTGATATATTGAGGATATGAATGCAATTCCCCAATCATCAGGTACTAGCTGTCCGTTTATGCATTGATTGATAATATATGTGAGATTTTCTTATTAGTTTCTCCGATCCATATTTGAGCATTTCAGCGTATAGAACCGAACCACGTCCGCTAGCTTTTCCGGATTTAACCTTTTTTTTTCGATGATTACTTCCTCTCTATGTACTTCTGTCTCTCCTCGGAGAGTCTGACAGATATTCTTGTCTTGTTTTCTGCAGCAGTCCTTTGTAGTATTCTGTTCATTGTTCTGGTTTGATGATCTGAATTACCTTTTCTTTTGTTTGTGTTTAAATTTTTATTAAAATTTATCATCGGTTTCCACGTAAAAAAACAAATGAAACTTAAAAGACATTAGTATGTCTTTAAAGTTCCTGTGTTTTCTATATAAATTTTTGGTTACTCACTGAGCATGCCTACGTTAGTCTAGCGCTGTGACGCATTCACAGCGTATTATTTCATGATTGTTCGGGTTCTATGTTATTTTTATGTCTTTTTTTTTTTGGCAAGCAGTATATTGTTCCAAATGCAACAAATTCTATTTTAGAATTTATTTGTATAGAATTATTTGTAGAGTTTACATAGTGATTTAGACAAAAGTTTTAAGCGAGACATAAAGAATTATGACTTTTTTTGTGAATTGAGAATAATTTTTTGAGTTGTTCTGGTTGAGAAACAGGGTGATATGGAATTATTGTATTTTATTGAAATATTTTATAAGTGGGCTTAAAAAAACAAGGGAAAAACCAGACCACCCTGTATGTTAATTAATAAAACTTTTTAGGAAGCTAGGGCTCCTTGGACTTTTGTTTGCCATAGTAGACGTTTATTTTACCAATATCTTTATATTTTTGACAGTGGTTTTACTTTTTAAATACTTTATACAAAATTTTGTATAACCATAATAATGTATAATTGAGTTTTGAATATTTTTTTTGTAGATCGTGTATAAAAATATTTAGTGCAAAAGTTTAAATAGGTGGCATAATGTGTACAGAGTGTTTCAACCTAAAGGTAAAATTATATTTTTCGTCGATTTTGTTTTCGTGGGGGACAATCTTTGGATATATTAACATTTTTGCTCCAACATTATCGAGGGTTCGACTTTACTCCTATATCTTGTATAGGGAAGTTGAATGATACCTTGTTTTAAAGGTCTCTACCATGAAGAAAATTCGAAAATCCACCCATAGGTTTTTGAGATATTTGGCTCCAAAGATACCATAGAGCCACGGTGGATAGAATATACCGGTGTTCGGATCTTATAAATATATGTCGAATTTTCACGTCACTGGTGGTCTAGCTGATTTTTAGAAACGAAAGTTAGATATGATATGAACAACTAATATTTTTTGATTTTTTTGAAAACTAAGGCAATTTTTGTACTATTTTTTAGTATATTCTTATAAAATAATATTTTCAGAGATACCAGTCGTTATTTTTTTTAGCCCGCTTCATTTCTCTTTACACAAAAACTAAAATTCGAAGAAATGAATGTGTTCGTTTCAGCTTCAAAAATTATCCGCTGACATACCTCTTTGTTTACTACCCAATAGTCCTCGGTTCACCTTTGATATTAAACGATCACATTCAGTTTGACTTGTAGTTTAAGTTTTGTGTAATAAAAAATAAAGCGGGCTAAAAAAAAATAACGACAATGCATCTAGAAAGTTACATTTTATAAGGATGTACCAGAAAACAGTAGAAAAATGGCCTTAGTTTTCAAAAAATTCAAAAAATATTAATTGTTCCGTTGTTCATAACTGATCTAACTTTTGTTTACAAAAATCAGCTGGACCACCAGTGACGTGAAAATTTGACATAAATATATAAGATCCGAACACCGGTCTATTCTATCCACCGTGCCATAGAGCGATAAAAAGGTAAACTAAGAAGGTTAATTGGTGCCAGTAGGCACTTACAGCCTTACATAGACCTAGTTGTTTTGTGTTTTAAGGTGGTTTTATTTTAATCAATTTGTGAAAAGTACATCACTCTAGCTGCTGTAGTTTATAAGATATATAGGATTTTTTCAAAAACCTGTGTTCGCTAGCTTCTATGGTTCGTAAGATATGCTTTTGAAAAAATATATATCTCAAAAACTGTGAATCTGTCAAATTTTGACGTTTTAACAAATATTGTTAAAAATATAATTAATAATCTAACTTTGAAAACCTCGTTTTGCTTGCTGCTGTAGTTCTCGAATCATGATTTTTTAAAAAATATTTGAAGCCTTTACTCTCCCTTGCACCCCCCCACATTCAAAATTGAATGGCCTTAGCAAAGAGTACCGCAAAATTTTTGTGCCAAATTTGGTTAAATTGAAGTTTGAGTTATCCTGTCTCAGACAGACAGATAGCCAGACAGACACCAGTGGCGGCTGCTACAGGGAGGGCAACGGGGCAGTGCCTTCCCAAAACTAGAAAACAAACAGTATTTTTAATTGATTTATTTTAAAAAAGTTAAATCTTCCTTTACGACATGATTGTCTAGTTCTTTTTTATCTGTAGTTAACAAAAAACGATTAATTGGGTGAACTTTTTTAGCGTAAATAATTACAAGCCGGCAGCGCCGCGCGGGGCCAGTTTTCAATTTCACCCGTTTTTCAGCGTCGTATGGGTGGATGTTCTCGAGCGGGGGGCGGGAGGAATGTTTGTTTTAGTTGAAGTCGGCCATCATCATCGTGCGAAAACATCCGTTGCCCTTCTACACGTTGTCGGTTCTATCCTTAGTGAAGACGTATGAGTTTGTTTTGATTGGGGGGTATGTCAGTTAAAGCATTGCCGGTCTCGTGTCATTGTTTATTTTTGTTATCGTTTGTTTATAAAATGGAAATAAATACCGTCGATTACATAATTAACTGTGCAAATTGAAATACGTTGACATATGAACTTCGATTAAGAATAAAATCTTTAGGGCTACATAGACCGGACCTAAAAATCCTAAAAATTAACCAAAATTTTAGTGTAAGGAATAAAAAATTGTACGATGCTGAAAACTGGTTGTGCGGTTGTGAAAAACGAAATGCTTTTTTTTTGTGCTTTATTTGTCTTATTATGAACAATCCACGAAGTGATCCTGTGTGGGTGGCAAAGGGAATGTGTGATATCAAGTACTTTTGTCAAAAAATGTTAAAGACACAAAGTAACTGCTACTTATTTAAATAACCACATAGAATAGCTAGGCAAGACTGATATTAGGTGCCAATTGAATAGTGCCTACAGGCAAAACATTACCGAACATAATGAAAATGTGGCAAAAATAGACATATACTTAGTAGGTTAATAGACTGTTTAAAATTCTGTGGGATTTTTGAGGTTGCTCTACGGGGCCATGATAAGTCTGAAACTGGTGCTAATCCAAGCACTTTGCGCATGTAAAAGAAGGGTGAATATACTTTATCTATAAACAAATAAACTAAAAACTACTTAATTGTATAGGTGAGTTTTTTTTATCTTCTTTTCCATGCAATATAAATTTCTGCCCCCCCAATTTATAACGTCACCAGCCGCCACTGACAGACACCATCACGAAATTTGGTAGTTAGGCCTTTTTTGATCCAAATAACTTATTTTGAGTGATAATAAAAACAATTGACGACACCAGGTATGGAAGGCTAAAAAATAAAATAGAAAATATGTGTTTTGGAATTTTTTGCACAGCTGTAAAGACATTCAAGGGACCTTTAAAGCAAGGTGTTACCCACTGTGTCTATTTAAAATATGGGGATAAAATTTACCCCTTGACGAGCACGCACATGAAATTGTATTCCTTGACATAAAAAAGTGCTCAAAACCACCTCTGTTACCTTTAAGTTGAAACAGCCTGTATGTTCAGTGTTATAAATATAATTATACTATAAAAATACTTTTAATAAAATATGTTTTACCAAACCAAATTAATTAAAAAACAAGTTAAGCATGTAAGCAAAATTATTTCTTAAACCATTTTGGTAGTTTTTGCGAAAGAAATTAGTAACGTTCATTGGCACTAAATCTTGGCACCGATTTAAAAAAAAAAAGATTTTTTGTAGATTCTTTATCAAAAAAAATAATATATTAGGTATTATTCTTAAGTTTGACTAGTAATAAGGTGAAATATTCAGGAAGTATAGAATTTTGTTTAGGCAAGACCAACAAAAAAAAATAGGCCTCAATCCTGCAAAATGAGCGGTTTTGATGTCTGAAAGTTTTTGCGATTTGTTTAAAATTACACGATCCCGATTTCCACCAAACTTTTGAATAATATATTCTTAGTAAGTTAAAATGTTTAGGAAAATCATATTTTATTTTATTAAATTACTGATTTTTTTAAAAGTTTGTTTAGAAGATTAGGTTTGGGATTAGAATTTTACTTATTGGACATTCTTTATTCTGAAAAAACTGTATTTTAAAATCACAAAACGATAATTCTTATTCTGTTCTATATTTCCTGAACGGACTGTATGCATATATGTACGTCTGTCTGTGATGTTTTCTACTTATTTTTTAAGTATTCTAATTTTGTGTTTAAATATTATTATAAATATATAAAATATTTTTAAACAGTATGCGTTTTTTTACAAATTAAAATGGTCCTTCTTAAATCCAATCCACACAAAACAGCTTTAACCAAAAGTTGTTTAAACTTTTGTTCTGTTTTTTCTTCTTGTGAAGTGCCTTATTCCTATAGGTTTTCAAGATTTAATCGAACCACCAATGACCAATGGCAGCCCTTAAATTAACTCCGAGCCGTCACGTGCTATGCGAAAAGACCTCCATTGCTCAAGCTTCTCCCACGATCCGACCGAGGATCGTTCAGTCGGTACCCGGGCAGGAGAACAGATTTCACTTCAAACGCGTAAAATTCACTAACTCTGAAGAGCGGGCGACTATGCCATTGGTCGAGACAAGTCATTTTGCACAACAGGCGACCGCTTAGAGTTTGCTATTGGTCAAAGCGTGTGATGTGGATAGTCACACCGTTGAAGACCCAGAATAGCCACACAGGTGTAAACAGAATGTTATCTCGAGAAATTAATAAACTCAACGAACTCTAAATTTCAAAACAAACTTAACAAATTACCAGAATAATAATCCGTTAAGTATTATTAAAATTACATAATTATGTTTAAGGGGTCTCGGAGAGCATGAGACAAATCTCCAAACATTACAAGCTTAAAACAGAATTCTTGCTCATCGGGTAACTAACCAAACCAGAAAATCCCTTGGGTAATAAGGAATTTATTTAACAAATCCCGTGTGAGTCTGGCAAATCAAATGTAGAAAAAAAGAAATGACCTTTTCAGTTAAAAAATATCCAATTACGGGAATTAAAAAATTAGGTTTAGCGTATCATGCTTGGCAAATGATTAAAGGATTCAATAGTCAAGCTAAAGTGTTGCATAAGAAGTTGAGTTGGCGAAAACGAAAGTTTATTGAAGCTGCGCTGTAATGCAGAACAAAAAAGTTTAATAATCCTAGCACGGACATACCAAACATATGGAAACCACTTCTTATGGTATACTAGCACCTTAGAATTAAGGAGCGGACCGTCACACTTTACTGCCTACCCCAAGTATTATTTATAGTAGCCTGTAGACTGGATTGTTAGTTTAAAATTGGAAAAAGTTAGATACTTGCTGACCGAAACGTCGCACAGAGGGGCAAAATCAAGAAAACATGCGATTTAGTGCAGAACTCATTTATCTAATATGGGAGATATTTTTACTGAAAACTATTAATAATCGCTTTACCATAGCAAGTTAGCTTCGGATAGTCAAACGTCAAACAAATGAATAAAACACCCTGTCAAAGTTGCGTGTTTTGAAAACTGACGTTGCGTAGTTGCTTTAAGAACACAAATGAATCAACTTTGCCACAATTTTTAATGTTGATCAAGTTTGGTTAAAATAATTTTTATTGTGTCAGATAATCACTATATGGTGAGTACATTATTCTCGTATAAAAAAAATGCAAAATTTTTTGTTGTTTTTCTTCAAACTGCCATTTTTGTAAAATCTTTCAAAAATTTATTATTTTCTTTAATTTTAAAAATATACGTGGACACAAAGGAACTTGTCGCGGGCGAGTTTTCACATGTCATTTTTTATTGAACCTTCCTTGTTAAAATGATGCCACATTTAGCTGCTAGTTTTTGCCAATAAGGCCGGAATTAATTTTTAAATATTTAAATTTTTCTCCAAACTTAGCGAATTATGTGTTTAAATTGTAGTATAGAAATTTAAAATATAACGTACTAAATACATATTCATCTACACATACTATTATTATACTCATTTTTCTGCCCTAAAATTAAATTATAATTATAATTATGTGGTTTTCAGCGACTACTAAAAACGTAATGTCTGATAGAGCCTTTTATTTTGAATTTTAAGGAAAAAAAGTGACAGTTTTATCGCTAAAATAAGGATTAACCAAGGGATAAAAGTGACACACAAGGTAAAAAGTTTTTAGCACGAGCGTAGCAAAAGCTACAATTCGTTAAAGGATAAAAATACTCTTTTATAACAAGGTTTATACGTTAATTTTACACTTTCAGAGCGATCTTTTTTTTAACTTATTTGATTTATTAATATAGTTAAATTATTTTTTGTTCTGTTTAGTATAATATATAAACATGATTATTTATAAACAAAGAAAGCTTCCAGTGGCGTATATTGAAAATTGTCTGTCGGGGTGGGCCCGAGACAATTTTGGGCGAGGGGCGAGACCCCATGAGGCCGTATTTTTTGCTGTTTTATGTTTGTATTCATGAAATATGTGGAAAATATCTAGAAAAATCTTAGCTTCGGGGGGTGTCCGGGCCCCCCAGGCCCCCCCTTATATACGCCACTGAAAGCTTCTGTCAAGTTGTTTTAAAAATGGCGAAAGTCAGACAGAAGAAAAGTATGTAAAAATTTAATGTCGGTTGTCTAAAGTTTTTTTTCGGGGGGTTCAGGTGTTTTCATTTTTCAGGGGGACGATTAGTTATTGGGGAGGGGGCAAACTGTCCTTTCTGTTTCTGTAGGGTCGATAACATAATATAATATTTTGTAAACATTGCCGTCGTACATAGTATTTTAGGAAATATTTTGAAGCTTATTCGACCACTTATACCTCGACTAACAGCTAGGGATCAATTTTTTTTTTATTTTGGATCACTAAGTAATTCATTTTAAACATTCCTGACTACAAAGGAATACATAAATCGCACTGTGGGACTTTATCGCACCTTTTTGTGCTTCTGTCCCATTGTGCGTCGTGTATAAAATAAATAAAGACAATGGAAGTCCAAAATTTTGGTTCTACTCAGTTATTGTCTACAGTTAGTTTGAAAAAAAAGTCAATATTAATGTTATATTTCTCAGCTAAAGTTAGATGAAGAAGAAATTCTGGTCAGTCTTTCACCTTTTCCGATCACTAAAGAAGCAAAACTGCTTAGGGAGAAACGTCAATTGTCGTTATAAGTGGTTAGCCAGAATTGCATTTTTTTCGCCGTCGCAATGTAGATGTCGGCGGCGCCGACGTAGTTATAGGCCAAGAGTATCAACACAAGTGAATTTAGTATTTGTAAAATTACAGCTCAAAATTTTTGTAGTAATTTTGTTTTATATAAAGTCTTTAAAAACTTTATATTTTTAAAAATGCACTTAATTTAACACATTAAGCCCATAATAAGCCTCACGTACATACCGGTGGGCCCGGTCACTCCCAATATGCGTAGGAGGTCTAAACTTTAATTTTTATTATTTTTTGTGGTTTAAGGTGAGGTATTATTTGAAATAAACAAAGCGGAAATAAAGAGAGCATTAAAGAAAATGAAAAACATCAAATTACCTGGAAAAGACGGAGGAACGGCAGAAATGCTCAAGTACGGTGGTAAAGCTGTAGTTAACACCCTCCATATTCTCCCGAATAAAATACTAAAAGAAAAATTTATCTCAACTATAACAACTGGAAATAATCCATAACCATTATTCTACACAAGAGAGGCGATAGAGCAGACCTAAAAAAACTATCGACCTATAACACTCGATGTAATTTATAAGTTTTTCACGAAAATATTAACAGATAGAAAAACAACAAAATTTGACGGATTTCAAAAATTATACGATTGTCTTGGTGCATCTGCATTTATTTAGTTCATTATAATTTCATTACTACTGAACCGATTTTAATGAAATAAAAAACATTGCTTTTTAAATATAGTGATCAAAATAAAATTTATCGCCGTCTTAAAATTTAAGATGTTTTTATTTTCTGAAAATGTTTTAATTTTTATTTTAATTTATAGAAAAGCACTACTTTTCCACCGGACAACAAGGTAAGTAGTAAAATCGGTGTAGTGGTCCTCAAATAATCTATTTTTGTTTGTCATTGTTCTACATATACGATTGCATTGCCAATCCCGTCTGCATTCATTTTCTTATAAACTCATTATTACTAAACCGATCTTAGTGAAATAAAAAAAACTATTAAAAAATAATTAAAAGTTAAGATGTCGGACAAAATCATACTTGACCCTTCAGAGAGGCACGTTTATTCTTATTTTCCGAAAATGTTTTAGTTTTTTTTTTATTTACAGTCGAACCTCTCTAACTCGAACCTCTATAACTCGAACCCCTCTATAACTCGAACCTTTTAAGCGGTCCCTGCATTTTTTACATGTATTTTAACCTATGTAACTCGAGTTTCTATAACTCGAACTCTCCATAACTCGAACTGTTTTGGTTGTCCCTTCAGGTTCGAGTTATAGAGGTTCGACTGTATAGAAAAGCAGTACTTTTGTCTTACTACAGGTACAAAGTAATAAAATCACTAAAGTGGTTCTCACAAAATCTGATTTTGTTTTAACCATTGTTTATAAATTATACGATTGCATTATCAATCCTGTCTGATTCAGTTTTTTATAAATCCATTATTACTCAACCGATTTTAGTGAAATAAAAAACATCGTGGTGCAAACTGATTGAATTGCTTTAGTAATAATGAATTTATAAAGAAATGAATGCAGACAAGATTGGCAACACAATGGTTGAAACAATATCAAATTTTGTGAAAACCATTACACCGATTGTTTTAATTTGTACCTCTTTATGCGAGAGAAAAGTAGTGTTTTTCTATAAATTAAAAAAAAACTAATTCGGAAATTAAGAATAATGTATGAATCTGCCCGACATCTTAAATTCTAAGACGGCGGCAAATTTTGATTAAAATCTTTAAAGAGCAATCAATTTTCACCATGATTTTTTTTACTTTACTAAAATCGCTTTAGCAATCACGAATTTATAAAGAAATGAATGCAGACAGGATTGGAAATGCTATCGTATAATCTATACATTGGTTAAAACAAAAATAGATTTTTTGAGAACCATTACACCGATTTTACTAATTTGTACCTATGTATGTATGGAGGAAAAGTAGTGCTTTTCTACAAATTAAAAAGTAGAGGAAAGGTGCCTATTATCGCATAGGTTCCTAATATCGGATGGTCAAGTATTTTCTAAACTAGTGGCCCCATTTACCTGCGTGTGCATGTACCGATGCTACACCAAGCTGTACAGATTCTACATAAATTACAGATTTCTGCGGCAAGTTTTTATATGCTGTTCAGTTGTTTACGTGAAATCATAGTGCACGAAAATTTTACCGCTGCTGATTATAGGCAGTCTATTCTTAGAAGGTAAGATAAATTATTAATTTGATATACATCATTTGATTAAGCATATTGTAAGGTTTTATTTGATGTATAATTTATTAGGTTTGGTGCAGTTTTGTCTTTTCGAAAATGTTGATAACCTCACATATAATGTATGCCCTAATATCGGACACTAGGGGTTTCCCAATTTTGTTTTTAATTTTAAGCGTTGACAAATTATTTCTCTATTCCAAAAATATTATGCTAGTGTATGGTTTTAACTGATTAAAAAGTATAATAAAAAAGCTCTAACTTTACTATGCGACATTTGCAATATTGGGACTACCTCCTATCCGATATAAAGACACCATTTTTAAAATGGTGATTTTTATATTCCAAAATATATTTTTATCTGTCTCAGAAAATAATTAAGTTTGACATTTGGCATTCCAGAATATTGAAAAATATAGGTTACGTAATAGTTTGCCAACACGTGCTTCTAAAATATAGCTGAAGTTTTTTTTTATAGGCTAAAACAAAAAAGTATCCTGTATTAGGCACCTTTCCTCTACTAAAACCTTTTCGGAAAATAAGAATAAACATGTCATTTTGAAAAATCAAGTATGATTCTGTCTACCATCTTAAATTTTAAGATGGCGATAAACTTTGATCATGATATTTAAAAAAAATGAATTTTAACCAGGACGTTTTTCATTTAATTAAAATCGGTTCAGTAGTAATGAATTTATAAGGAAATAAATGCAGACATGATTGGCAAGACAATCATATAATATGCAAAGCAATGGTTGAAACAAAAATATTTTTTTTAGAACCACTAATCCGATTTTGCTCATTCGTACATTGTTGTGCGTGGCAAGAATGCAGCTTTTTTACTAATTTAAAAAAATAATGAAAACATGTTCGCAACATAAAAAATAAACGAGCATCTTTAAAGGGTACATTTTAATTTCGTCAGCCATCTTGGATTTTGAGAAAGCGGACAAAAAAATATATTCAATCAAAACTGAATAATTCTCTGCCAAGTGTAGTTTGTCAATCAATCAAACCAATGTATTGTTCAAAAGTTATAATGAAAAACATTGTCCGGTGTTTTTTTGGCCCACCCGGTATAATGTGTTTATGGACTTTGAAAAAACTTGATAGCATTGAGCACTGGGCAGTAAAGCATCTGTAACTAATAGCCGAATAGATCACAGATACACAAACTTAATAGACTATATACAGGGTGTCCCATAACTTAGGGGCCATAGTGCGGCAGGTGATAGAGGAGGTTATTTACGAGAAAAAAGTTTATATAAAATGGGGGTCAACACACATCTGTTTTTAAGATATAGCAGTGGCGCACCCAGGAATATATCTTGGGGGGGGGGCGAGGTCTCTTGGGGGGGGCCCGAAGCCTCATGATGTCGAATTTTAAGCTATTTTTTTGTGTTTTTTCTTAAATATGTCAAAAATATGTAACAAAATCTAAGGCTTGGGGGGGCCCGGCCCCCCCCCCGGGGTGCGCCCATGAGATATAGGATTTTTAAAGGTAGAGGAGGGGGGGAAAGGATTTTACAAAAAAATAAAATCTGTCACAGCCAGCTGAATACTGAGCTAATTGTGATTCAAAAATGTGGGATTCCTTTTTTTGATAAAATTACAAGTTGAGGAGATACAGGCTGTCAAAATAACCTCTAAAAACGTATAAAAAATAATAATTAAAAAAAAAATATTTTTGCTTCCTTATTTTTTTTTTAAATATAAATAATATTTTATTATTATGTCTTGAGACTTTTTCTTATTAACAAAAAATATTAAAAAATCATGGCGTTTAATATGGCATTTATAAAAGTTTATACCAAAAAAATAGTTGTTTCTACAAAAAATTTACCGACTAAATTTTTTCAAAATAATTTTTATTTTAATTTAGTGCTCTTGTTCCAATACGTGACTACCAAATTTCATATTTTTACTGCGTTTTTTTAAAAAGTTATCAAAAAAGTTAAAAAAATTGATAACTTCGATGCTCTGTATCTCGAAGAGTTTTGAACCGCATTATAGGAACTTTTTTATCAGACATGACCTCCTCTCATCACCTGTTGGCCTATGGTCCCTAAGTTATAGGGAGGCAACAACATCATTCAAAATCCACGAAGGAACCAAGCCGATCCGCATAAGAAGTGTCAGAAAAGGTGACACGTTATCCCCTAAACTATTTAACCAAGCCCTAGGCGATGTTTTTAAAAACTTAGATTGGGAAAAAATCGGCATCAAAGTAAGCGGACAATACTTGAACCACTCTTTTTATAAAATTACTATAGGCTAATAACATTTTTATTGCGTTAAAGCATAAAAATATGGGGCATAACCATGCATCCTCACAGACGATGCTTGAAGCCAGGACCCCCATTTAATTTTTAATGTTCCTTTTTCGGGTAGACAGGATTTGGGTTACTGCGCATGCGTCAGTTTTGGTGGTTTTGGAACATACTCCGTTACATAACTACATTATTTGACAATTGTCAAAAATGTTGGGTTCTATTACAATTTTTTTTAAAACTTGTTGATTGGGTGAAAATTTATCAAATTGAGGATTTATATTGTAGTTTTTCTAAAATTAATTGTGCAGATTTATTGTGGACACCATGAAGAGGGTTTACTGGCATCCATAAACCACTCTTAACTTTATCAACAAATTATAAAGAAAAATACCTATAGAATGGCACTCTCTTCTCCCGGACATTTTTTCACCAACCGCACATGTCTAACGTAAATTATTTTTCATTTTTCACAGAAAAAACATAATTTTACACCATAAACGCAAAACACCGCAAAATATAAACAACCAACAAATATGGCGTATGAAGGGTATTTAGGGTAATTTAGGCTTTTAGTGGTATATCTTTAAGCCAAAGTGTTAAGGGAACGTCCTTAAATTACGTAACGCAAAAATTCGGGATTTTTGACCCCCCCTCCCCCCTCGTAACGCATTTTCAAGAAAAAACACATTTAAAACATATTAAGTGTAACGCAAGGCCAAACCCCTCCTCCCCCCCTAGAGCCTTACGTAATTTAAGGACAGGCCCTAAGCTCAAATAATTTTTTGTTGTGGTCTACAGAGTTTTTTTATGTACTCGGTGGCAAAAAAAATTTTGCCACCTTAGTCAAACACAGTAGGCACGTGGACACATAAGGGTCTATACAATACAATACCCCCATTATTAAACATTGAACGAGGGTCAAGTGGCACCTCGTTTATGCCTCATTAGGATTCATTTAGCCCGAGCATAACCATAAAATGCAAGGATATAAAATGGAAGAAGGATTTGGGTATCTAAAAAAGAAAGACCAACTATTAATTTGAAGCTAGTTTTTGAAATAAAAAATTATTTTTAATCGGTCCGTGGTTTAGGTCTTATACAACAATGGTCCTTGGCAGCTTTGATAGAAAGAAATATCAAAAACTACTTAATCGATTTTACAAAAAAAGTTGTAATGATAATCCAAAGTCCTATAAAACAAGGTGCCACTTGACCCATGTTGCCTATTTAAATAAATGCTCGGTTCGAGTCCCAGCCTGTTTAATTTTCTGCCACACTGTATATTATTTATGTATTCGTTTAAGCGTCGGGAAAATTTTTTACGACAAATTTGGTTTTTAAGATAAAAACGACTGGTCATTTGTATTATAATTTTTTAACAACTAAGATACATTAAAATTTGTAGGTATGATTAGCAGAAGAATCGGTACCAAAGGAGGCCGCTCCCAGAGGCGGTACTGCTGTACTGCTGAGAATTGTGTGAAATATACAAGAGCGCCAAGAGAGAACGGCCTGCGGCTATAACAGGTCTTATTTAGTTTTTATTCGCGGTGTGTTCTAAACGTACAGGAAATTTTTCGAATTTTGCAAATAATTATCTAGAGGGTGGGCGAAATTCCATGTTTTTTGGCGGTTTTAGGTAGTTCTAGCCGAGTTAGATAAAAACAAGTAGACATGTTCTCTTGTAGCTTTTCAACTACGAGGGGATTTTGAAAAGTCTGCATCTATGAAGGTGGCCTATAACTCCTTTATTTATTAAAATTTAACTTTAATGACTTTTATATAGAATCCAATTGTCAAACTGAATTTTATCTGACACTTTGAACTTTTGATATATTACTAATTAGTTACTAAATAATTAGTAAAACAATCGTTATTTCTTTATGGAATGGCTCTTTTATTTTTTTATATTCTTTGCATTTTTTTATATTTTTTATTTTTATTTTAGTTTCGAATATTTTAATTAAAAAATAAATGTATAAAAATATTAAATATTGAGTGTGATACATAATTTTAAAAGAAATTTTACGCTGATTTTAAAAATCGAATAAAAAGAAGGTAATTTCATGAGAAAAATACCAACTTTATGTTATGTCTCAAACACTAAAAGTGACAGATTAAATTCACTTTTACAGATAGATTTTTTTATAAAAAAATCTATAAAAAAGCAATTTACACCTAAATTAAATTTTTGTAAATAAAAAAGTTATAGGACACCGTTATAAATTTTTAAAATCTCTTTGTAGTAAAAAAACTACGAGTTTATGAAGACGCGGTTTTGACATTTGAAGACGTCTCGAAAATCGACCCCAGGACATGCCACCTCGATTTTATGTATCTTGGCTAGAAATACCTAAAACTCTCAAAAATCGAATTTGGCTCACCCTGTACATTAACCAATTATTTTTAACTAGTAGGGCATTTTAGGGCTTAAAAATGGATAAATATAACCCGAAACGTTGAAGAAGAACTTTTACTAATCATGTACAATTTTTTTTATTATATATATTATTAAATATTCCAACTGTCAAATTGCAATACATCAGTCGCTTTTAGTTTTTGAGATATTGCGCAAAGTTGGTATTTTTCTTATGGAATTACCCTATTTTTCGTATAATTTTATTATTTTGATTTTTTTTACTGTTTGTTTTTATTTTTTAATTCCTCTGCATTTTTATTAAATATATTATTTTGATCATTTATTATTTTATTAGAATATTTTAAACCCAGTAAAAAATAAATATAGACAGAATAAAAAATACATAAGGAAATAACAATTTTATGTGATAAATCAAAACAAAAATGACAGATGAAATTCAATTCGACAGGCTCCCTTGTAGCTTAAAGACAGATTTCTATATCAAGATGCGGTTCTTATATTTAGGTTTATCTTGAAAATGGAGCCTTGCAAGTTCCAGAAATATCTACACCTCTCAAAAACTTCGGATTCGTAACATCCTGTACATCTGTCCACTTTTTAACTGATAACACTGGTCTGCAAAATAAAAAATTCTTGAGCCCTGGCATTATTTCCGCTGATTCTTATGGAAGACGACGCCCTGAATCCAAATATAGCTTGCGATTTCTTCTACCACCCACCATTTTTGAGGGAGCAGCCCTTTTCCCTATTTTTATTATTTTTCGATAATAATTATAATATTATCGACCTAAATTTTAATTTTTAAATAGAGTTATTTTAGTTTCAAACAATAATAAATACATGGGCGCACCCAGGGGGGGGCCTTGGGGTCCCTACATGTTTCATAAAAAAACACAAAAAATAGCTTAAAATTCGACATCATGAGGCTATGCGTCGGGCACCCCAAGACATAATTCCTGGGTGCGCCACTGATAAATAAGAACTTTCGTACCTTCACTTGGTGCTTGCTTTCCTTTTAAGGTACAACCTCTCGTTTCAAAAACCAGCATTACTCCGCCAACATGCTTGCAGTTCACTTCCCTGAAATAGTAGTTTACCTAACTAGTGCGGAAAGTGCCTCTTTTCCGCACGCGATTGCAGATGGCCAAACGACGCGATAGCGGAGTTTGGCCAGCAATCAAGTGCGGAAAAGACACTTTACGCACGAGTTAGGTACAATATTTTTTCTATAAGCGTGAGGAAAAAACTAAAAATTAATCAGAAAATTATTTATATTCAAAACGTTTTAATCAAATCAATTATTATTATTCACATTCTAGCGGCTTCTAGAACTGACTGGGGTAGATCTTCGTCCGAAGAATCCATTGAAAATCTGATTTTTTTGTTTGAAAAATTCAAAAGACGCTTGTATCTGCAAAATTGGCTTTGTTTTGACATTTTGTTTGTACTTTGTTGCTATGGTGATTTAAGATGCCAAATCTAAAACCACTAGTGTTCATTGTTGTTTGACATTGACAATGACGATATTTATACCGGGGAGGTTTAAAACTTATAATTTGAACCTATTTTACTGAAAACTTTATTTTATCGAAAATATTGAAAATATAGCAGAATTTTAGTCAATTTGAATATTTTTAGTGTGCTAGAAAAGATACAAATGTATTTTGAACGGTCTAAATGTTATAGAACACCTCAAAATCGTAACAAATTTACTTTTCCGCACTAGTGCGGAAAAAATATTTTTTCCGCACTAGTGCGGAAAAGTGGCACTTTCCACACTAAAATGCGTGCGGAAAAGTGGGCTTTTCCGCACGCTTATAGAAAAACCTCTTTTCCTACTTAGCGATGTCTTGATGAAACCGTTCCCCGTATTCATCCGAGACTGCTCCTAAATTTTCAGGAAAGAAGTCCAGATGCGAGAGAAGGAAATCTCATGGCCTTGTACGCTAAGAGCAATGCCTCGACCTGAGCGACATAATCATCACTTTTATGGTTACCCAAAAAGTTCTTACACACGTTTTGGAATGCAGGAATCTTTTTGATTCAGATGTTCAATAAACGTCGAATCTTGAAAAAGTTGTCTATTCTGGAACCCCAAAAAAACACCTTCCTTGATCTTAGCCTCACTAAGACGAGGAAATTTAGTTTTCAAAAATAGGAATGCGTCGCCTGTTTTGTCCAGTGCTTTTATAAACTGTTTGATCAATCCAAGTTTGATGTGCAAAGGCGGCAAGTAAATATTATCTTGCGGGACTAATAAGGATCGTTGGCGACATTTTTCTGATCGGGAGTAAATATTTCTCGCAAAGGCCAGTTCCGTACAATGTAATGTTTGTCCCGTGCTCGGCTGTCCCATTATCAAATAAAGCAAAAATATATAGTTTTTTATTATAGTTTATGCATGAGCGTATACAAGGGTGGAGGGGGGCTAATCAAAGGTTAAAACTATTTATTTTCCTACTTTTTAATATGTTAATAAATAAAAGTGGAAAAAATTTCCAAGCTCCTCCCCGGCGATTTTTTTTTATACGCCAGTGGTTTCTGTATATATATATATATATATATATATATATATATATATATATATATATATATACATATATATATACTTTTATATACTAATATGTTGCTTTATACTTTGCTATAACGTTTATTACCTTTACCGTTAAGCTGCTGGCAGCAAAAATTTTATAAAAATAATTAGAAAATGCGTATAAAACGGTAATCGAATCGACATTGTTAACCTTGCTATAAATATTACTATTTGAGAACACTAAACTCTTTAGTCTCTCAGAAATAATGATGTTAAGGCCAAAAAAAATCCTTTCCGTCTCATCAAACTATCGAAAAGCAGTAAAAATAGGTAGGGGGTCTCCCCCGCAAATGGGGGGTGATGGGGAAAAACGGAGTTCCTATTTAATAAGAATCGGCAAGAATGGTGTCAGGGCCGATTTTCATGCCGACCAGTGTAATAAGACGCCAAAATTTTTCCTGTACGAAAGTTCTTGAAAGTGATTCCTAACCGAGTGCGCAGGCCTAGACATCTTTCCAACCTCGGATTGACTAGACTAAGCATACGATTTGTAGGACAATGTTGCCATTTACTTTCACACACATTTTTTAAGCCACAGAATAAAATTGGCCGGTTTCTTCTTTACTGTTTCTTTTTTATTTCATTGTTTTGACTTGTTTGGGGCATGGCCGTAAAAGCATTCGATTTGTAAGACACGTTTTTTCATGTTTGATTAAAAAAAAACATTACTACTTAATGAATTTTTTCGAAGCCAATAAATTGACATTTTGGCCCTGTGCATGCACTCTAATCGGAATCACTCTCAAGAATTTTTGCAGAGGAAAAAAGGCGTCGCAGAGTCCAATAAGAATGAAACAGTTAACTGTCAACATCTATTAGGTGACCAAATTGATCTTGGACTCCCATGAGGTTAAGCTTTCGAGCTACCCACGGAAAAATACGAGAGAAACAAAAAACCCTCATTTTTACCCGATTAGCCACGAAAACTTCTTTGCTAGTTACTAATATTCAGCCTTTTACTCATAAATAGACCGGTGTAGTGTGGACTTTTATTTACATAACTAGGGCGGAGAGAGGCACTTTTTCGTCATTGATGGCAGTAGTACGAACAAATGGGAAGCAGAGTTTGCACAAGATGTGAAAATACGAAAAGGAGATGCCTTGGGTAAGTAAGTTTTTTAGAGAAAGAAAATCAGTGCTTATTTTAATAATCTCAAAATTTTGTTAGTGTATCTATTGTAACAGACGCTACCTGGTAACCATTACCATGAGTTTATTTTTGTGTTAATAGTATATTCTAGGTATAATTAGCGTAAAATTTCCTACATACATTACGTAACCCAAAAAAGAAGGATTTTTGACCCGTATCTTGTATCTCAAAAACTAGAACTAGTGATAGATAAAATTCAATTTGACAATTGAGTTTTTATTAAAAAATCAAATTTTGGGTCAGACAGTAATAAATTTATTTTCGTTAACCCTTTTTAGTGCTTCTCTAAAATTAACTTTTTTTTTCGCAAAAAACTATATCCGTCAATTCGAATATAATTTAAGCACGCTCACCCCTAATACGTCTTGCCAACTGGATGTCTTTGGGCATAATGGTGACACGTTTAGCATGGATAGCGCACAAGTTGGTGTCGCTAGCTTCTTGAAGGGCCATCACAGCGGAGCTCTGGAAACGTAAATCTGTTTTGAAATCTTGGGCGATTTCTCTGACCAGACGTTGGAATGGCAATTTTATGATCAAAAGCTCATTGCTCTTCTGATAACGACGGATTTCACGAAGGGCAACAGTTCCTGGCCTGTAACGGTGTGGCTTCTTGACTCCTCAGGTTGTTGGGGCACTCTTACTGGCAGCTTTGGTGGCCATCTGTTTCCTTGGTGCCTTTCCACCAGTAGATTTACGGGCAGTTTGCTTTGTACGAGCCATTTCAGGACAGCAGATTGATAATTTTCAACAAGAACGTTAGCCGACGGCGTTCTCAACACAAGTGACAACATTTTATTTTCTATCAAGTAGTAGTAAGAACTAGAGGCCCTCGATAAATTTGACACTTGTTTTATAACAAGTGTCAAATGTATCGAGGGCCTCTTGTAAGAACTAAATTTGACTTGATGGTTATTATGTTTCTTTCTGTGTCTTTAGCCGATTACTATTTACTGAACACGTCAAAGAGAAAGGTACCTTATCCAAGAAGTGGGTACTTTGGTACAACCAAATAGGTACTGATACTGCAGTCGCTATCGCGGTCCATTTCTAGCAACTAGAAAAAATTAATTTAATAAAAAATATTACGCAAATATTTTTTTTAAATCTTATTTTGTGCGGTGTTTTTCGGAATTTTTTGTTTTTTAGTGTGCACGACTAAAACGAAATAGAAGTGCGGGAGATATTTTGTGGAAATATTTTTAGAGGTCTTAAAAAGAACTACATGTGGAATCTTATAGAAAAGTCCAAAGGCTATTAAAAACTTGAAAAATTTTCGAGGTGAGTAGTCTTATTTTTTTAATGTATTAGCTCACACATATACTATACTATAGTAGTGTGAGCTATGGTGATCCTAATTTTTTCAAGAAAAAAAAAGCTGCTTCGATTTCAAAATTTTTTATATATCTTTGCGTTTCAGATGATTTTGAAACTTTTTTGTTGCGCCGTCTGTCTGTATGTCTGTCTGTCTGTCTGTCTGTCTGTATGTCTGTCTGTAACGACCAACGCGCATAACTCAAAAACCGCTTGGCCGATTTTAATGAAATTTGGTACCTAGGCTGGGTCTTGGGTCGAGATGGTCCCATTTAAAAATGAACAAAATCCACCGAACACAAACCAAGTAAAAGGGTGAGGGTAGATTTAAAAATTAGATTTTATGTGAAATTATGGCGTGTGATATCAAACGAAAGGTAATTGAGGGAGTTAAACAAAATACATTTTAATTTATTTTAAAGAAAGGGTGGGGGTATATTTCAAAAATTAGAGTTTAAGTGAAAATATGGCGTGTGTGATATCAAACGAAAGGTAATTGAGTCCGGAGTTTAACAAAATACATTATAGTTTTTGTTTTTTTTACGGGTGGGGGTTGATTTCAAAAATTTGAGTTTAAGTCAAAACATGGCTTGTGTGGTATCAAACAAAAGGTAATTTAGTCTGGAGTTGAAGAAAATATATTTCAGTTTTTAGTTATATTAGCTCACACGTACACTATAACTATAGTACCTAGTGTGAGCTTAGGGGCCCATATATTGGCAGAGTATTTTTTTTTGTCATTGCAAAAAAAATTTTTTTAACATTTTTTGTTTTTAAATGTTTTTTTGAATTTTAAAACATTTTTTTTAAATAGTTTTATACTCTAGTTTTTAGTTTTTATGAACAAACAGGAAATTTGGTGCAAACTTGCTAGCAACTGGGGATTTAAAATTTTTTAAACCAGAACAGATTTTGTGAGTTTTTTTTATTTTTGAGAAAATTAAAAAAGAAAAACATAGTCGATTTATTTCTTATTTAATTTTTTTTAATTTTGCTTATTTTTTTTCTTATAAACAAACCCATAGATTTTCGAAATTTTTGCGCCCCCCGTATATACGCCACTGATTTGGACCCCTATTCCTGAGAAATCTTTGTTTGAACACACATTTCTGAATCTTCGTAAATAGGTTTATTTTGCCGAGACGCCTGAGAACATTTTCCTTTCCAAAATTCTTGATAGTAATTCCTAACAGAGTGCGCAGGCGCAGAGACAAACCTAGCATTCGATTTTCAGGACAATGTTGCCATTTAAAATTAAGGCTGTTACTCATCACTTAAAAAATAGACCGGTGTACTGTGGACAATAATACTTATTGTCCGTCCAAGAAAGTGCATATTTTTAATAACATATTTTATTATTAACAAACTTCCTAAGTATGCAATTATTAACTAGTAAAACATTGTTAACAAAAGTGAAAGATTCCATCAACATGAACGTTCGTGTCTTGACAATAACAAAAAGTAAATTTTACTTAATTACCTTGATTGTGGTCTATTTAAATATAAATGAATATGAAACTAAAAAGTGTAAAAGAATTTTTGTTGCTGTATAATAAGTATAATTAAAGATAAATAAATTAACTAATAACATTTAACAGCTTGTGTAACACCGAGTTTAACGCATTCTGATGAGTGCAATATATTATTATATAAGCACAGGTGATCCTTGTAGAATTATGAGTAAATAAAAACAATACATGTGTACTTTAAGAAGCATTACAAATCCTGGGGAGTTTTAGCCTGATTAACCAGAGCCTTTCATTCTGCCCTCTCTGTTACGATTCTTCGCCCCTTTCTTATTCCCATATTCTTGAGGACCTCCCTTTTGATCTGGTTCCTGCAGGTCTTTAGTTTATTATTTAGTCCGTTCACTGTTGGTATTCTTTTGCTAACGTAGCAAACTGTAGTGTGTATATGGTAAATGGGTTGTTAAGTTGTATTCCCATGCCGTGTACTTTACATGTGCAGTTTTTTAGAGCTATATATTTTAAAAAGAGTTGGAGAGATACAACATCCCTGCCTCTCGTTACCAGGAATTCTTTTGAAAGTCGGTTTACAATTTTAATTTTAGATTTTGCCCCTTTGTATAGTTCTGTTATCGCTTTCATGTATGTATGATTGATATTAGTTTGTTCTAACACTGTTCGTAATTTTTTTTCTGGAACGGTATCATTTGCTTTTGTAGGTCCACAAAGGTAACATGGGTGTTTATATTTCTGCACTCCTTCTCTGAATTACTTGTTTAACACAAAACACATTATCACTACAAAATCTGCCTCCACGAAACCCACTTTGCTCTTCTTCTCCTTGTTCATGAAAATCATTCTATATTAGATTTCTAAGAACCCTACCTAGAATCTACTTAGAGTACTGGTCACTGAAATTCCTCTGTAATTTTTGCAATACAGCGTGTTTTTTTTATGTATTAAAGACATGAATGCAATTTTCCAATAATACTGGGTACAGGTACTGGATGTGAGATTTTCGAGTAGTTTCTCTGATCCATATTTAAGAATTTCAACGTATATTCCCCCAGGTCCGCTAGTTTGTCCGGATTTAAGCTTTTTAATACTATTCTTTATTAATTTCTTCCTCTCCATGTACTTCTATATCTCCCTCGAAGAGGCTGACGGATATTTGGGTCTCGTTTTCTGCAGAAGTCCCTTGTAGTGTTCTGTCCATTCTTTTGGTTTGATGATCTGAATGTTTACTTTTTCTTTTGTTCGGTTTTTTACCGTAGACATTTTTCCATACTTCAGAACTCCGCCTACCTCCTTTGTGTGTATTTATGTCGTGGCATTTGCGCTCAAACATTTAATTTTTCCGTTCGTATAAAATTTCTTGAGTGTCTTCTAGTTTCCCTGTAGATTTATAGGTCTCTTTGCTCTTTAGTACAGAGCCATTTCAAGTCTGTGCTTTGTTTCTCCTTGACCACCACATCTTATTGCTATTTCTATTATCTCGGTATACAACCGCTTCTTTCTAGGTTTTCATTTTCTCCAATACTTTTGCCTCTATTTGTCTTCCACTTTTGATGGATTTTACGATGTTTGCGCCTATAAGCTGTTCCAATTCATAATTCATCCGTATCCGCCAATTACCATTTTCTGTTTGCACTGGTCCAAAGATTAGTTGTGCTTCATTCACATTTGACAAAGAAGGCGCTATGTCAATTTTTAAGGAAATTGAGTTATTAGTGCCATCTATTAGAAAAATCAAAAGTTTCACCATATCCTCTCGTTCAGGCTATAAATGCGCTCAGTCAGGAGTAATTTTAATTTGTAATATTGACGAACAGGCTAAAAAGGAGCCAGTTCCAATTCTTTAGAACGGGTTTTCTCAAAATCCCGTTTTTTGACATAGCGCCTTCTTTGCCTATGGTCTTCATTTGTAAGTGTCCATTATTTGCACCTATTAGTCACTACCAGTCTAGTTATTGTGGTGTAGATTTTTTTGTTTTAGAGATCTCGTTTGAATCCTTAGGTTGAGAAGTTTTCATTATCGTAAAAAAAATTTCTCATTAATTTTAAGTCCTCGTTGTTTGATTTCTATATCAAGCAGTTACAGTTTCGGTTAAAGATTTTTCGTCTATTATTAGTAGCAAGCTATCTGCGTTGATTTGGTGCCAATATATTATCCGCTTATGTCAATCATCTTAACAGAAGCTTTAAAGACCATATTAAACAGTAATGAAGATAACGTACCACCTTGCCTTAGTCCTGAAGTCTGAAGTTACACAAAATGGCTTTGAGGACTGGTTTTGATAAGCTTAATGTATTTTGAGCGGATTCCCAAAGCAGCTAAATCCTACATCAGTCTCTCTCGATTTACGCTGTCAAAAGCCTATTTAAATCTACATTAATAATACATTTAAGTTGTGTTCATAGGCTTTTTAGAATTTGCCCTATAAGGAATATTTGATCTGGACAGTTATTCTTGACTGCCCGTGAGGTGAAGGGAATTAAACTCCTTTAAAATGCGATGCATCACACTCACTATCACTCTCTATTTTGGAATAACTTTTTAATTTGTCGTGCAAAAATATATTTAACTAACTAATCAAATAAAAACGAATAATATATAAAGTAAAAAGAATAGAAATAAATTAAATTCATAAATAAAATATCTTCACATGGTGCAAAATGTTTTATTATCTTTCAGTATTATTTTTGTGTTATGGCATTTAATAGTTTTCAGATTGATGTCATATGAATTCATTAAAGATTAAAGTTATGTTTTTGCTGTCATTAAATATCTCTAAGTAGTCATTCCTATTTATATAAAAATACTTACAAAGACATAACAATGAGTTTAAATAATTCGTCGTTTTAAAGGAAATTCGACGCTAGTTTGGGAAATTGAATAAAAAGAGGGTTGTTTCATAATATACCAACATTATGTAATATCTCAAAAATTAAAGTGTCAGGTGAAATTAATTCAGTTCGACAATTGAATTGTTTATAAAAAAAAACTATAAAAAGGCAGTTTAGAGGTGAATACCTTTTATTGCCTACATTACCGTTTAAAAAACTGGTAAATATGTTTTTTATGACACAAAATTTTGCAGCCGGATCTTGGGCAAAACAAATCGAAAGTAAAAAAATAAAAAGACCAAATATCTCAAAATACAAAATAATACATCGTTACTGTAGTAAATAATAATATATAATTATTTCAATGATTCAAAACACCATAGTAGTCCATTGCCTTCAATATAGAATAATTTATGAGAAAGTTAAAAGGAAAACAATAACAATCTCAATCTAGCCGCCACTTCTTACATCAAGAAAATAATCTTACTTCAAATATCTAAGTATGAATGGATAAAGGTATTGGCTATTTGGCGCACCTTGCAGAAGAATGTTTTTATATATATACAGGGTGGTCATTTAAAAACACGTTATTATTACATATTCGGTGTCATTTCCAATTTTATTTATTCGGTGAAACTACAGTATACTTTTTGACATCGATGAGACATTCTACGCTTTTAGGGTCAGACACACACGTACGGTCGCCCACTTTTTTAATGTCGAATAACATTTCTTTAAATTCGTCTAGAAAGTCTGAAATTTCAGCGGACTTTAAAAACTACTAAGAAAATCGTCTACACAATAATAATACTTATATGAAACCATGCAATGTTGCCAAACCATCCACTATTTCTTTGTATTTTAAAAACGTGTGAAATATATGACATTAAAAAAGTGGGCGAGTGTACCAATGTTGCAGTTATTGGTATTCAGAAAACAACAATTTTTCGTGGAGAAAGATTTTGTTTTTCATACAGAGATTGCACGGACACTAAACTTTTCCTTTGTAGTATTTTTGGCTGACACTCTGCTGACCCGACATAAAACGTCGCAAAGACGGCAAAAATGCAATATGCAATGACCCGACCTGCGGGACAAATTCACGGTTCATTCACTGTTTTTTGTTTCATATGCCTGCATTTTGTTTTTACTCTGGTAGTTTATTTTGTATTTTGGTAGATGTCGCCACTAGTGTAGAAAGCATACGGTATCGCAGGCATTATTTTTCATTTCTCTTACCAATTCCGTAAGATAAGATTCATATACAGTCTCTTTAGCTTTACAAAAGTGTCACATTGACCATGCAGTGTTCTGAAGGACGAAACAGTTAACTGTCAACACTTCGTAGTTGTGCATTAGATTTTGGACCCACTTGAGTGTACAGATTTCAAGCTGCCCACGAAAAATACCTGAAGAAACAAAATTTTTCTGTACCCGCTTAGCCACGAAAATTATTATTTTCTTTATTCACGGGTACTAAACTTTACGATTGGTGTTTAGTGACTCTTGGGGAAATTAAAATATAGGTTAGGTTTATTTCAATTCAAATTTAATTTAAAATTGGAATTATTAATTTTATATTTACATACATGTGTAATAACCTTGTTTGTTAGGTACCTGCTTTTGTTTGCTATACTTTTAGAACGGTCTGTAGTTAATAAATATTGTTCGACTTATTAGTTTAAAAGTTCACAGAGTCAAGGTGCTATTATTGTTGGGGTCACACCAATCATTATTCTATTCTAAACTAACCAACATAAAGTTCTACAATTGTTGTTGATAAAAGCTGGAATGGATCAACAGGATAATAAAAATATTTTCCGACAATCAATCGCTTAAAATCGCTCGATTACGGTCTTCTCCAGAACCGTGAGAAGCTGCAGAGACTCATTGATGGAAATGAGGCAGCAGACATATCGGACAGACAGCGAGGCAAGCGGCATCTGCCGACTTTATCGGCTTCGAACCAGCCCTGGGGATAGCATACAATGTTGCTGATTCAGCTATGTTAAAATGTATGGAGGACCGCTTCCCACAATACGGGATAGATCTAGCAGAACTGGCTCTAAAGAGTTCATTCAAGGATCTTGTAGAAAAAGAGCCAGGAATATTATTGGATATACCATACAAAAGATCCATATAGTGACTCGATTTTTTACAAGTCACGTCTGACTAAGAGCACCCTTGCATAGAATGGGACTTCCAGAAGAGACTAAATGCAGACTCTGTCTGGATGATGAAACTCTCATATATGTACTTTGCGAATATCCAGCTATTGCACGTTCACGTCAGAACATTTTTAGTAAATATCAGACTGATTCAGAATATCGGAACAGTGTCTCACGCAAACTGATAGCTAGCCCTTTTGGAGGACTATGCATACGGTGGTAAGAAACTACTCCAAATTCAGCCATAATAGACTGAGAACTGGTGGTCGCAGTGGAAGAGCTGCAAGGCCTACTTTATCAATACGTGATAGTTGTGGTAGTAATTATTTATGTCATTTTAGATAAGAAAACTATCAAATAACACACTAGTGAGTTATAAACTATAAGTCGCTAGTGAGAAATGTAATAAAACTAATTATTCCACCCGTGTGTTATGTTTCCTAAGCCACAAAAGAAATTATACCACTTGGCCTAACCACGGATCCACTTTGTTAGGTGATCCGTGGCCTAACAACCTTGTGGTGTTTTCTCGCGTAACTTTTTTTAAAATAAGACACTACGACACAAGGACTATTAATTAAGATCGTCAAGCTGATATTAGGAAAACAGATATTTCAAAATTTAATATATTGGTTTTATTTAAATTATATTTGAATTACATATTTTTTTATTAAATAAAAATACGGTATTGGTAGCCCGAATTTGTTGGACTTCTTTTTGCAAATAGGTGTAGCTAGTTTTACTTTAGTAGTGACAAAACCTGCAGTAAAATCTGTTTTTGGGAGTTGTTTTAGGTTTGAGGTGACAACGGGTTTTTATACCACTGACATCAAAGATGGTGAAGTAACCCTACTGGTTCTTAAAGTCGACGCTGTGTAAATGTTAAATTCTACAAAGGTTGTTATACCTTGCCAGCATCTAATATGGTCAATACTTATTAATAGGTAAAAAAACCTGAATAGGCAGTGAGTAAGCCTTTTTTTCGTATGATGCACAACTTCTTCAAGAATGCAGTTCTTGTTATTTATAACTTGGGTGTACAAAATAAAAACAAAAATTAAATCTTCGAACTAATGAACAAAAGCTATAAGTAGTTTTTGGTTTAAATTGCTTTAAAGCAGTCTGTAGTGGTACCTCAGTATATACAAATAAAAAGGCCGAAACAGGCTCTGTTGGTATAACCCTAAAAATGCATAATCCGTATCTTTGTCAACTCTGTGATGAAGAAATTGTCTGACTGTGGAAATTGAATTTCTTTACCCCTCATATTTAAACACTACACATGAGAGTGGTCTTGTGTACAGAGATAAATTGTGGAAATTTCTTTGTCTGATTGAACTATTCCTACAGTAAGGTTAAGTTCTGGAGACCCTGATACTGCAGCTGCTTATTTATTGATAATAACAATTGCCCTTGCTGGGTGTTTTCCTAATTTAGGAGGTTTGAAGACCTCACGACTGGCAATAGCTCCTTTGTTAGATTTTTCTGACAGTCTTAGTCTACAAAAATTTAGTGCTGAGCACTCGGATATAGTTTGTAGATTCCCATTCACCTGATTTATTTCCTATGTAGTTTAAAGAGATCACAGGTGACTAATGTTGAGGAGATCTCACCCTTCTGTTGCTGTAATTTTGTCTCGGTTTTGAATCCCAGTGGTTTCCATGTTGTACGTATCAAGATTTTCGGAATTCTTTCTTGCCGAACCTTCCCGTCCTCCGAGTGAAGACGAAATTGTCTGACTGTGGAGCTTTAGGAGGTTCTACACTCAAAACATTTAAACATGAGATTTGTTTTGTGTCTAGTGAACAATTGTGGAAATTTCTTTGTCTGATTGAATTATTCCTACAGTAAAGTTAGGTTCTGGAGAATATCTTTTGCTGTGTATTTTATTTATTTAAAAGGTTTAAAGACATGGCGAGGCGCAATAGCCCCTTTCTGTCTGCCTCCTGGGTGAAGTGTTTGTCCAGGAGGTTTCGGGTTCTGCACAAGATTAGTGCTGGACACTCAGATATGCTCTGTAAGTGGGCTCACTTTTGTAGATTCCCACTTTGTGTTTCTTCAGTGTGCTGTAAGCGGTTATTAGTTCCGTTACGTCACCTGATTTATATCCTCACCATCCTGTTACTTTGATTTTGTCTCGGTTTTACATGCCAGTGGTTTTTATGTTGTTCATCCACTCATCTTGATATAGCTACGTATCAAGGTTTTTAGAATTCCAAATAAAAGCTCTGTGACCTATAAATGGTCTGTGTCCTCAACACAGAGGTAGCCTGCGATGGTTTTTCCCTTTCTTCATGATGGGCGAGTATCTAATCCGTATCTTTATCTACTTAGTGCACTTCCTTGCCGAACCTTCTCGTCCTACGAGTAACGAAGAAATCGTCTGACTGTGGAACTGATTGAATTATTTCTACAACAAGGTTAGGTTTTGGAGAATATCTTTTGCTGTGTATTTTTCTTATTTAGAAGGTCTGAAGACATCGCGAGGTGCAATATTATTTTTAGATTTTCCTGACAGTCTTAGTCTGCCTCCGCGGTGAAATATTCCTCCAGGAGGTTTCTGGTTCTGCAGAAGGTTAGTGCTGGGCACTCGGATATGGTCTGCAAGTGGGTTCATCTTTGTAGATTCCCATGCTGTGCAGGTGTTTCGTCAGTGTGCATTGACCGGTTATTAGTACTGTTATGTCACCTGATTTATTTCCTATTTACTTTAAGGAGGTCACAGGGGTGTAATGTTGAGGGCGACCTCACCATTCTATTTCTGTGATTTTCTATCGATTTTGAATGCCAGTGGTTTCGATGTTGTTTATCAACCCATCTCTTGATATAGCTACCTATCAAGGTTTTTGGAATTCCAACTAAAAGCTCTGTGACCTATAAATGGTCTGTGTCCCTGACTCGGAGGTAGCCTGCGATGGTTTCTCCCTTTCTTTATGATTGGCGAGTATGTAATCCGTATCTTTATCTACTCCGTGCACATCCTTGCCGAAGCTTTCCGTCCTCCGAGTAATGAAGAAGTTGACTGACTGTGGAACTTGAGGAGTTTTTACACCCCATACATTTAACCATAAGATTGGTCTTGTGTCTAGTTATCAATTATTCAATTTTTTTCGTCTGATTTAATTATTCATACAGCAATGTAAGGTTTTGGAGAGTAGTATCTTTTGCTGTGTATTATCCCTATTTAGAAGGTTTATAGACCTCGCGAGGTGCAATAGCCCCTTTATTAGATTTTTCTGACAGTCTTAGTCTGCCTCCTCGGTGTGATATTCCTCCAAGAGGTTTCTGGTTCTGCAGAAGGTTAGTGCCGGACACTCAGATATGGTCTGCAAGTGGGCTCACGTTTTTAGAGTCCCACTCTGTGCAGGTGTTTCCTCAGTGTACAGTGAGCGGTTATTAGTGCCGTCACGGCACCTAATTTATTTCCTATTTAGTTTAAGGCGGTCACAGATAAGTAATGTCTCTCCATTCTATTGCTCTAATTTTGTCTCGGTTTTGAATGCCAGTGGTGTCAATGTTCATTCACTCATCTCTTGATATAGCTACGCATCAAGGTTTTTGAAATTCCACATAAAAGCTCTGTTACCTATAAATGGTCTGTGTCCCTAACTCGGAGCTCGGAGGTAGCTTGCGATGGTTTCTCCCTTTCTTCATGATGGGCGAGTTTCTAATCCATATCTTTGTATACTTAGTGCACTTCCTTGCCGAACTTTCCCGTCCTCCGAATAATGAAGAAATTGACTGACTGAGATGAGATTGGTCTTGTGTCTAGAAATTAATTGTGGAAATTTCTTTGTCTAATTAAATTATTCCTACAGCAAGGTTAGGTTTAGGAGAATATCATTTGCTGTGTATTTTTCTTATTTAGAAAGGTTTGAAGACCTCGCGGGGCCCAATAGCCCCTTAGTCTGCCTTCTGAGTGAAGTATTCCTCCAGGAGGTTTCTAGTTTGGCAGAAGGTTTATGCTGGGCACTCGGATATGGTCTGCAAGTGGGTTCATCTCTGTATCTTCCCATGCTGTGCAGCTGTTTCGTCAGCGTGCATTGACCGGTTATTATTCCCGGTACGTCACCTGATTTATTTTGGGCGAGGGCCAAAACATCGAAACACAAAATGTCGAAAGTACAAAATGTCGAAAACAAAATATCGAAATTTAAAATGTCGAAACTACAAAATGTCGAAGTTACAAAATGTCGAAAGGCAAAATGTCGAAATTACAAAATATCGAAATTATAAAATGTCGAAATTACAAAATGTCGAAATTACAAAATGTCGAAATTATAAAATGTCGAAATTACAAAATGTCGAAATTACAAAACGTCGAAATTACAAAATGTCGAATTACAAAATGTCGAAATTATTAAATGTCGAAATTACAAAAAAATAGCAGTGTTGTAGTTTAGTTTGGTTAGGTTAGGTTCGGTTCGGTTCGGTTCGGTTCGGTTTGGTTCGGTTCGGTTCGGTTTGGCTAGATTTGATTAAGTTTGGTTCGGTTCGGTTTAATTCGGTTCGGTTCGGATTCACACCCTCTAGGATCCTGGGAAAGAAGTCAGGAAAGTTTTTTTTGAAAAAAATTGTTGGTTCAGTTTGCTATGGTTCGGTTCAGTTCGGTTCGGTTCAGTTCGGTTCGGTTCAGTTCGGTTCGGCAAGATTTGATTAGGTTTCGTCAGGTTAGGCTTTTGAAACTTTCTATTTTCATGTGGTTAAGTCAGATTAGGTTTAGTTAGATTAGGTTAGGTAATGTCAGAGTCGGGTTAGGTTAAGGTTTAGAAATGTTCTATTTTTGATTTTCGATATTTGTTTATTTCGACATTTTGTAATTTCGATATTTTGTAATTTCGACATTTTGTAATTTCGACATTTTGCTTTTCGACATTTTGTAATTTCGACATTTTGGAATTTCGACATTTTGTAATTTCGACATTTTGTAATTTCGATATTTTGTAATTTCGACATTTTGCCTTTCGACATATTGTAACTTCGACATTTTGTAACTTCGCCATTTTGTAATTTCGACATTTTGTACTTTCGACATTCTGTCTTTCGATGTTTCGTCCGCCGCCCATTTATTTTGTATTTAGTTTAAGGAGGTCACACGGGAGTAAAGTTGAGGGGGCTATTGCTGTGATTTTGTCTTGGTTTTGAATGTCATAGCTACGTATCAAGGTTTTTGGAATTCCAAATAAAAGCTCTGTAACCTATAAATGGTCTGTGTCCCTAACTCGGAGGTAGCTTGCGATGGTTTCTCCCTTTCTACATGATGGGCGGGTATCTAATCCGTATCTTTATCTACTCAGTGCACTTCCTTGCCGAACCTTTCCGTCCTTCGAGTAATTCTTTCAAAATTCTCTGACAGTGAAATTTGAGGAGGTTTTACACCCGACACATTTAAACATGAGATTGGTCTTGTGTCTAGTGATCAATTGTGGATTTAATTATTCCTACAGCAAGGTTAGGTTTTGGAGAATATCTTTTGCTGTGTTTTCCTTATTTAGAAGGTTTGAAGACCTCGCGAGGCGCAATAGCCCCTTTATTAGATTTTTCTGACAGTCTTAGTCTGCCTCTTCAGCGAGATCTTCCTCTAAGAGTTTTCTGATTCTGCAGAAGGTTAGTGCTGGGCATTCGGTTATGGTCTGCCAGTGGGTTTATCTCTGTAAATTCCCATGCTGTGCAGGTGTTTCCTTAGTGTACATAGAACGGGTATTAATCCCGTTACGTCACCTGATTTATTTCCTATTTAGTTTAAGGAGATCAGAGGGGAATAATGTTGAAGGGGACCTCAACCATTCTATTGCTGTAATTTTATCTCGCGGTGTTAAATGCCAGTGGTTTCGATGGTGTTCATCTTATCAATCCATCTCTTGATATAGCTACTTATGAGGTTTTTGGAATTCCAAATAAAGGCTCTGGATCTATAAATGCTCTGTGTTCCTAACCAGAAGGTAGCCTGTGATGGCTTTCTCCTTAATGGAAGTGTTGGTAAGCCCAAAAACAGTTCAGGCACGATAGTCGGTGTTGCACTTATAACTTCTGTTCATCTCCAGATCAGTCTTTGGAGGATATCCAGTCTTCTGGCATTGAGTCTCACCACACTCTGCCACTATTCATATAGGATATTGAAGTTCGTTGATGATATTAAAAATCCATCAAAACATGACATGAAAACTAAGTGCCTATGTCCTACCTAGAGAACCTGTATGCCTGTCATATTTTTGTGTCAGGGTCTCTGGTTCTAGCACTGATCCCACCCACTGTACTCGTTACCTACTTGCCAAAAGATCAGTTCAGATTTTTGTTTTGTATGACCCCCAGGTACTTTATCTCCTGGAATAGTTGATGATGAGAGGCAGCCCATGGCAGTTCATGTTAACAAACAAGCTATATTTTTCTACACAAGTTCTAACTATTTGGCATGATCTTGGAATATGTTTGTTCATGGGTTTCTCCTTATGCGTTAAAACCTTCTTTTGTTAATCTATCTGTGATTAGTGATAGTATTTAAAAAAAGTTTTAACCTGGTAGCGTTTAGCCAGACGATGGAACAATGGAATTAAATTGAAGAATTGATTATGATATTTTATAGTATTTAAAAGTTCGCAATGTGGAGATATGAAAAAAAATGTTTGTTAGCATAAAATCCAAGTTTTGTAAGTGGTCTTGTCATCTCGTATAGAGGTTGGAGACCGAAAATGGTGATTTCTTCGAGAAATCGAAATGCAAACGACTATACTTAGTTTTTATTGACAAATTACATGAATAAAATGAATGTTTAAAGGTATATTCTTCACCGATTCTTCACAATGTTTGTTGTCGTAAAATACAAAATTATGGTACACTTAAAAGGAAATAACTTTCTATATTGCTGGAAGTTGACAATTTTTTTATAGAAATATTATAAACTTATGTATTGATGTAAGTTTGATATGAAGATTTTACAACAATCCACAATTTTTCTCTAATAGTGTTTAACCCTCTCTCATGCATCAGACCTAGAGAGATCCATCAACAAGGGGCGGTCTCACATGTCAACATTTTGACCAACTGCACCAAACATTAACTAATATATTTTTGAGCTGTTCGGTTTTCTTGGTTGGAAGCAATCTTTAAATTCTATTCCATAACATTATTGTAACACCTCTGTATGTGTTAGCTCACTGAATACGTGTCCAACATACTAAATTTATGGATTGTCTTCACATTCTTCTCCGATAAGAATCTGGATGAAATTCAAACCTGAACTTCTTTGTTATAAAAACTGCAGCCCAATCATTTGATTCTACTTCTGATATTTTTAACACTATTTTGATCTACAAACTCAACTGGATTTACTAAGACCACATTTGAGCGTCTGCTGTGGAGATTGACTTTCTGAGAATGACTTAATAAGATATCTTGATAAGGTTAAGTTATGCGCGCATTTTATCTCCATGACCAATTCAGGTACCGGATTTGTTGATTGCTATTGAACAGTTAATGTATTGAACTTGAGTTGTGAGTGGTTTAGATCGTTGGCCAAAGTTCCAGTTTTTCTGAAACCCCAGGCGACTAACGAAACACTGAATTCATTTAATTCAATTTCAAACTGTACTATTTTCGATCCATATTTAGTGACCACATGATGGCGAACTGTTGTATAGAATGAATTCAAGTTCAGTTTAAGAACTGAAATTTTGAATTGCTTTGTGATCTCCTTTTTGCTTTCTTATTGCATATTTTTACTACTTTAAGTGACAATGGCAACATTAAAGTAAAAGCAGATTTAGGGGAGTGGTGGGTAATTATGAAGCGGTAGTGATATCTTTGGGAGTGCATGTGTATTTTCGAAATGTGGCAATGTGCAAAAGTTTTCACAGAGCGCAAATAGTCGAAATTCAAGCCTTGTATGAACACGTTTTTGTTTTGGGCAGGGATTTAATGTATATTATGCCTAAAATAAGGTATGTACTTTTTTCAGTTGTGTTCCTAGTTACCCTCCTCTCCCCTAAACAAAAACATTTTTATAGGTCTTAAAGTTCGTTTTAAAGGGATCTAAAAATATCTCTAAACATTTCAGATGCCGATGTGTGAAGTTTTAGGCAATTTGAAAAAATATTTTAAATTAAAAGCAAAATAAATGGGGCGTGATCAATTTTATGCACAACGCTAACCTTATAATACAGTTGTTTGTTGTTAACCTTGTTTAAATATTGACATCACGTCATTAGTCGTTCATCTTCCTAACTTCATTGATTATCAGACCAAAACCGCAAATATTTAAATTTTATTGAAACTGTAAACGAGTGATATAAATTGATCTACTTACAATTTAGATTTAGGTGACAAAATTTTTATAATATACCTATGTAATAAGTATTTAAATAAATTAAGGCAGTGAATTTTTGATCTTGGTAAGAGGTCCTTCTATGTGAGGTTGGGAATCTCAAACTCATCTATACCATATGGTAACTCTTTTGCAATACCTTTAGCTAGGCCCCTGTATTTGATGTAACGTTGATTGTATGTACAGTGCGATTATCTATACCTGCACACATTTTATCATATTATCACTTATTTTTAGTTTTAGATTCTTTAACCAAACAAACCGATGCTTTTGTCAAAAAATGAACAAGTATTTTTCATGTGCTTTATTTTCTAAAATTTGTTGCCTCTATTTTAATTATTTTTTTCGATTGTGCGACAAATTCTCTAAATATGTAATACAAAGTAAATAACGAAATTCCATCCATTAGTTTTTTGAGATATTACCTTTTACAATTTTTGAAAAATATATGGTACTCACATGGTATACTTCACGTTGGGATGCATGGCTGTGTTTGTACAGGTGGCATTTTCTGTCAATGTCTGTCAACAGAACCAGTGGATGGTGTTTTGGGATTTCTTTTGGGTTATTTGGAAGACTTGTAGTACATTCGAAAAAAAAAAAAGATAAACAAAAAATATAAACATAAGTCAAATAATTTAAGAAAATTAAAGGACATGAAAAACAGTTGCTTATATTTTGACATTCTTCTTCTTTAACCAGAGCCCTCTCTGATGCGATTTTTTCCCACCGTCTTATGTTCATATTCTTGATGTTATCTTCGACTTCGTCTATCTATAATTTTTGACATTAAGGAAAAAATTTTGATCCGAATAGTCTTTAAGCAATCTTATTTTATCGTTATTTAGTTTGAAAATTATGAAGCTAAAGTCAAGCGCCTCAGCTGATGTGTCTGCAGGTATAAATGATCACAGTGTACCTATATCTAGAATTTTACGCCTGGATGACCTGTACCATCTCAAGTCAATTAGCATATCTCTTGCAACTACAAGCTTAAGAATGTGTCATCCACATAACGAAGAATATATACATTTAATACTAAATGGTGTACGGTTGAAAAATAGGATAACGCATCCAAGTGTGAAAAATCGGTTTATATGAGGTTGATCTTTGAACCCTACTAAAGGAGTCTTTTCTTATAGACTATCTTAAACGCGCTTGACTCCGATAAATTCATCTAAAATATTGTTAGGAACTGCAAGGAGACAATAAATGCACTCTTTGGTCATAAATGAAATAAGTCTTTGTACAAGCTTTTACAGAGGACCATTGAACAGTGCATACTTTATTGCGTAAACCATATCCTGGGATGGATAAAGGATACGATTTAATAATACTGAGGACTTACCAAAAGTATGTCACTCCAAAAGAACTTTGTTAAAGAACCCTGTGAAAAGAGGATTAAAAAACTTATTGGCTAGTATTACGGGTTGTTTTCGATGTGTCTGCTAAGGGTATCGTTGGGCCTTGATTTCAGTTCAGCGGCTTGAATATTAAGGCATCACCTGTGCAACACGAACGATCCAAACATGGCTTGAAAAACTATGCATAGTCTCTAATATTTACGCAAAACACTATAAAACTGTGTCAAAGGTCTCTTCTGCCCTTTACATGACCAGAGATAAGATACCATTATAAATTACATTCATGCTTCCTGTAAATTGCACAGACTTAACTCTACTTTGTGCCTTAATGGAAGGGTGTCTTAAAAACACTGACAAGACAATCATCAGGTAGATCCCATTTGTGCCCTTGGAGATGTGCCCTGGTGAGAGAGTTATTTTTTGTGGGTATTAAAATATTATAATCAGGTGATCCAGGGAGGCCTCGCAGCATGTTTATCCATGACGATCCTATGACGTTACTTGAACAGGCTGTTTCCGGATGATCTTGGAAGAGACAGAAAAAATGAGATACTCTAAGCGAGGTCTTTTCTCACACTTACACAAAAAAATAAGTATCGAGGTGGCGTTGACAAGATTTTTTACATAGTTCTCTTAGGCATCCCGTGGTAGGAATTCCCGTTGGTGGTCGACTTAGCTCTTAGACAGCTGAATCATCATTCTTCAACGATAAAGTTTGAGTACCTATATGACCTGACTTGATGGTATGCGGCAACATTTTAACAACCTACAAACCAACTTTAAAGGTCGTTCGTATGGGTGTGTGGGTATCTCTTGAGATAATAATAATCGGACAGACCTTGTCTTTTACCAGGCTGACGCAAATTTGCAACACCAATTTTTTTGAATAAATTTTTGAAGAAAAAAATTCATTATCAATTAACAGATTATCTCATTCTCCTTGTATGGATAGTACCTACGCGATTAATGTTTTTTTATATAGCTTTTTAAAATCTTTGCTAAGTTACTTCTACGTTCTCATATGTGCGGTTTTGAGATTCAGATCGACAAGCTGTGTTTCTTCTTGGTTTCCTTACAATTTCTTCTCTATTATTTGAGTGATTGCCATCCTTGCCAGGTAGACATGTGCCGCTCCAGGTCTTCCTTACTTCCAAGATCTAAATGACCTGAGGAACATAAAGCTCTGCAAGCTTGCCAAATTTATAAACAGCTGTGGCTAGTTTAATTGAGCAATCAATCTCTCTCTCTCTCTCTCTCCCTTATATCTACTATAAAGAGTTAAGCTTACTTTTGTAAAATTATATTCCTGCATGTACCCTAGAGATTTTTGCGCCGTGCAAAACCAATATTTGTCGCCTCCTTAACAATTTTTTCTTTGCAACTGCCTCTGCGAAATAAATTTCGTAGATTCTAATTACGTTATTCTGAGCGTTTTTCGAGCCTCTCGATTGTTGCGCCCCGGTCGCCCTGCCCTGGCGCGGCATGAGATCACCCGTGTCAGTATTCTTGAAATCTCCCCGCATCTCTATTGATTCTCGCTCGAATTTCGAGGAGTACTCGCTTGGGGGGATCTCAAGAATAACGACACTGATGTTGCCAGTTAGCAGCCTACCACCTCGGTCAATGTAGTATTTGTGGCATTGATTAAGAAACTAGAGTTAAACCTCCCCTCTAGATATGATATGGGATTTTATGCTCCCTATTATGGTGAACAGTTGTGCATAGCTAGACAGGGAGAACAGAAGCAATTTTTAAGCTGTTGGTACAATGATAGATCTAGAATGCTCTTAGTAGTAAAACTAGACGCCTGGGCAATTTTGAAAATCAATCGGCTGACGCGTCAAGAATTGGTCCGCTAAGCTCTAAAGCGGACCAAATAGAGATCTTAAGGAAGGTCCAATATCTCAGAAAAAATAAAAGACATCTTATAATGTTATTAGTAATCCCACAGGCAAAAAATCTAAAAATAATTGGAAGATTTACAAAAAAAATGCGCGTTAAGCAAAAATTAAAAAAAAAAAATAAGATAGAGGCGGAAATTTTGGAGCTAGAAGAAAATGTGTTTTAAGTGAACATTTTGAAAAATTAAATATAATGTTTTGTTTAGAAAGCACAATATAGGAGAAAACGTTTAAATGGTAAAATATATATACTAAATTATAAAAATCTTACATAATACTTAGTATGCCGCTTCAAATTAGTTAATTAAGGTTTATTGGGAATAACGAGATTAAGACACCCTCTTGAATCAGTCTTACCTCCTTTCCGACGACTATTTAGGGAAGTTAATTGTCTAGTTCTCTATATTGTCCAGTACGATTTTATTTTATAGTAGATCTCTTGTGTGTATAAAATATATATAAAACAGTTTTAAAAACGTTACAAATTATAATGAATACATAATAAAACTGTTGCAATTTACAAATTGTTACAAGACTTTTCTTATGACCTATAAAACAAACAGGACCCAAAATATTAAAATAAAAGCTTTTTGTTACCAAAATAACAAGCTGCAAAATATTCTTCTTCTCATTCTAGCTAATGAGCTAAACAAGGAAACCTAAACAAAAACAGAGATAAAATGACATTTTATAGACAATACTTTCTTATCTCACAGTTTTTCCATAACCAATCAAGCTATGCCAAGCGAAAACTCTCTATCTACTTGAGGTTTTTTCTCGCTTAACCATTACATCTCGCACTCTTAACTTTTCAGTAATTTTTCTTGCATCAACCACCTGCTGTGTGGTAGGCGGCATAGACGTTTACATTTGTAGAGGGAGGCGGAACCACTTTCTTATCTCTGCAAATCCATGTTTTGCTCTTTTTGTTTTTCTAAGCTGGTTTCGTACAGTTAAGGGTAATTTACATTCCTGGCAATATTATGTAGTACTGTTGTAGTATCGTTTCCCTAAATCGTAGTTTTTAAATTTTTTTTCGTGGGTTATGGGAAGCCTCAGATGGCGGTTAGCTTTTACCACTGAGGCTTGATAAAGTGTTATTAAATACGCGAAACGTTGCCGTAAGATAAGTGGTTGTTTTTCCTCTTCCCATAACCCACGAAAAGTGCCTTTAAAAATTACGTCGTACCTTTGATTATACAACATAAAATAGTATTGTAGTACTTAAAAACTCGCCCTGTAAACATACCTTTAGTCGCGGTAGTTACTGAAGCGCAAGCCGTTAATTACTGGGAACTGGCACAAACCTGAAGTACGGTTTGCATAGTCCGTATTTGTCGTACCGTTATAAACGTCGTCCGTCAGTCATTCATCTCATGTTAATATTTTTTTAACCAAAAGCCTTTTTTACCAATTTTATTCGTAAATTCTTAGATTCATATTTGATCCTCTATACCATATTCTTTTTTATATATTTTCAGATGGTGCGACTGAAAAGAATTTATCAAATTTTGGCAATAGCAGCAATATGCATGGCTGGACCTTCTCTATCGCAAAGCACTGACTACGTGCCATGCTCAGACTTATCAAATGAACTGCCATATCAGTGTTTGTGTTCTTTAGGTAAGTTAAGAGTTTTACCAAAACCAATCAAATAAAAAAAAGACAGATCTCGACCCTGAAAAAATCAGATAATATTTCCTATTTTTATAATCGGCCTTATGGGAGGGTAAATCATAAGTCACTACAGATTTTCGTAAAATTTCAGTAAAATATTGTTAGACACTATCCTGATATTCCACCAAATTTCTATGAGGATGAAAGATGATTAAAAGTTGAAATGTTTTGAATATAGCCTTTCTTATTGTAAATTCAAATTTGCCGTCATGCGCCACGTCAGATTGACTTTGTCAAGTTGTATTATGACGTATGCTTCTTTGTTTATGTCAAACTATTTTTGATTTTAAATCGTGCCTTGTTAGAACATTAATAATTTACCGAGTACTAAAAAACCGGCTACTCTACTGGCACTACTACACGGAAAAGGAAATACTTTAATAATAGGATTATAGAAACATTTAAAATGAACACCCTGTCCTTTAAATGACGAATTTATTTTTCATTTATTTTATAATAATTTAGGACCAATCGAGGAAGAGCTAGATGACAACCCTGCAATATATGTCAAATGTGACGGAGTTGTGTTCCCAAGCGACATTCCTCCCTTCCCCTATGGTGCTCCGATTGTATCATTTAGTCAAAGATATGCTGGTCACCAGTCCTTGCCATCTCAGGTAATTCTACTTTTAGTTTATTTTAGACCTCTTTTTAAAAAGCTTACAGCTCGATTTCTTATTTGGGTTGTTCTTAAAAAATGGTAACATTGAATGTAATTGGATTGTATATTTAAAACCACTTATTCTTTTGAAATCAAAATAAGTGTATAGTGAGTGTACCCAAAGGCTAACATTTTCCAGCAGCAATGAATTCTCCATAAAATGTCTCCATGGAAGTAAAACTGTTCACACTATGTGACATGTCACGTGGTGTGATCTGTAATTTTCAAATTTAATAGATTTGAATAGTACAAAAAATATTTCGAGATAACAAAATTGATTTTGTGGATTATTAAAGTGGACCAAAACTCAAAAATTTTAATTTCAAAAAAATATTTGTTGATGTCAGTTTTTGATCTTTACAAAAAAACAAAAAATCCACCTGTAATTAATTTTACGGTCACTGGCGTGATCACCATTACTGCTTACTTTACCCATCTGATTCCTGAAAACGGGGCAGCACCTAAGGTAGGTACAGTTTAAGGATGTAAAGTGAAATGGGTTATATGGGTTTTTGTGAAGTTTTAGTGATGTTAAAATAGATTTAATTTTTGGACCGAGATAAGTGTCACACATGTTCCTACAAATATAAAGAGTAAATAGTAAAATATTTATTTTTAAAACTGTTCCTTAAATACAACAAGGAGGCATTTTACTAACAGTGAAATACAGTACTAGTGAGAGCTTTGCTTTTTTTTGTTATTTAGACATTTAGTTAAATGTCACTTGTGTGAACATCACTGGTGTGATCTTTTAGAATGTTTTATTGACATCACTTTTGACATCATATCACATTAGTGACATTTTTTGCTTATAAGGATGCCCGTTTATGTACAGTCCACCTGCATTTCTAGACTGTCAGTTGTGTGTACTAGAAACTATCGGACAGACTCGTTGACTAGCACACAAGATACGGGCTGGGACTGTAGGCAGGCAGTGTGTAAAGGGGTAGTTTAATTTAAAAAAAACAATAGTTTTTAGAAATAAAACGTTTGACATTCTAACAAGCTGATTTAATTTTGGTCAAGATCCAGTACTGCTAATGACAGTTTTTTGACAATTAAAATATTTAAAAAATGCTACAATTTTAACGGAGCATTGCATCAATATGCGGTTTTGGGAATATAGTAGACTAAATTTTGTTTAATAATTAGGGTTATAACGAAAAACTTTATAAAAGTCACTGGTGTGATACTGTTGTCACTCGTGTGAACACGAAAACAAAAATACCTCAAAAACTAAAGATTTGTTAACTCGGTCACATATCACATTTTAGTATGTGTGACCATAGCAACATATTGTAATCACTTAAAAAGTGGGAAATCAATTTATGTTTTTTTGAAAACTATTAAGTCAAATGTTACGATATTTTAAGGACAACCCATTTATGGTTCCTTGTTTATGTGTATTAGATGCCAGGCTGTCGGACACACAAGGACACCTAAACCAACCCAAACTACGGTTCAAAAGGAGAAACTTGAACATTAAGTTTTAAATGAGGTCCCAAACTATACTGAATGAACCATAATAAATAATTTTAACATTTTTAATAACTGCTTGATCAGATAGTAAAAAGACCAAATTTGTAGCCATGTTATAAAAATCCACCGTGTTGTTTTTTTTTTAATGGCAGATAGGTTTAAAATCACTAGTTAACCTCGTTATTTTTTATCATATCGATAATTTTTTACTTTTTGATACACTTAAAACACACCGGATTCTTGCATAACATAAAATATGGCAATAAAACCAAAAACCTTTTAGATTGAATACCACACGGTTAGCTAATTTTAAAAATATATTTATTTAATTATAACTTCTTTAATTTTTAACCGATTTATGTGAATTAGAAAGCGATCTTAGTCTACAAACTGAGATTTTTTTACTTAAAAAAATGACGATAAAAATTTCATAATTTTAATAATTTTTAATATACCTTTAGATTTATATTAAAGTATACTGTAGGTTTCTTTGGCCGTCCGTTATTTTTAGATATCTAAAACTAGAATCTGAGATATATTTTAATGGGTAAAAAATAAGGAATAAAACAAAAAGAATCAATTAAAATAATGATACTTGACGAGAAATTGCTACAAGCCAAAAAACTGTAATAAAATCACGTCCTACCTACTCGTCTTTTTTTCTAATTTACTAATTAAACTCAAGATTCTAATCTAAATCATTTTCCTTCTTTAATAAGACAACATTACTACAAAGTCGTTTTTTTCATTTTTACTTTCTCGTTCCGTAACATTTTTAGTAAACAAAAATATCAAACGATAAACAAAAATTAATGATTAAAAATGCTGTAAGGTTTCTTTGTTTCCTTTTTAAGTTGTTGTTCTTTTTTACCTTCCTTTACCTTCCTAGCCCGCGTAGCAATGGTTAGAGAAGGTATTATTTTCGACAAAAGTTTCTTTTTCAGATAACGCCAAAAATTTGTTATTTGGGTGTATATTGATCTTAGCAATATCGTCGTGATGTCTGTCTGTGTGTTTGTGTCATTGATTTCGGTGTATATATTATTTCTGTCCGTAACACAATAGCTCCTAAACCGCTTAACCAATTTTCATAACATATTTAGGTAAAATAGTGTTCAACACTCTAACGAGCTGATTAGATTTTGGTCAACATCCATAGTTGCTAATGACAGTGTTTTGGCCATTAAAATTTTTTAAAAAGCTAACTTTTTAACGGAGCATCGTATCAATATGCGGTTTCGGAATATAGTAGACTACATTTTGCTCAATAATGTGTGTTTTAACCAAAAACTTCATAAGAGCTTTTGTTTCTGAGATATTTACATTTTATTATATATTATTTCTTTCCGTAACACAATAGCTCCTAAACCGTTAAACCGATTTTAATAAAAAAATTTAAGTAAAATAGTGTCCGACCCGACACTCTAACGAGCTAATTAGATTTTGGTCAAAATCCATGAATGCTAATGACTTTTCGGTTTCAGAATATAGTAGACTAGATTTTGCTCAATAATTTGGGTTTTAACCAAAAACTTCATAAGAGCTATTTACAAAAAACTGTTTTCAAGGCTTCACTTAAAGTGTGCTAATAGGCTAGCTAGGAAGGTATCAGATCCGTCGTGGATTCATTTATTTAATTTTGAGACCATTATAATATACGTATGATGGACCATGCTTCGACATTAACCCCCCCCCCCCCATCATTGTCATTATTTTAAAAATTATTAAGCAAAAAAATATCTCCATTATGGCAGTGGCGCACCCAGGAATATATTTAGGGGGGGCAAGGCCGCTAGGGACACCCGAGGCCTCATGATGTGATATTTTATCTATCTATAAAATATCTGGAAAATATCTAAAAAAATATTATAATTAAGGGAGACCCGGGACCTGTGGTCCCCCCTTGGGTGCGCCCATGATTATGGGTGTCTTTCAAAAAATGCTTCAAATTATGTCTAAAACGGTATTGGATGTTGTGATACATCGTTGGAAATCTCTAGGAAAATCCTTTAAATAATGTCCTAAAACAATTTTTTTAATTACATTTGTACCATATTGGTGTAATTGGGAGAAGGAGGGGATTTGAACTCGGATCGAGTGTCAAATTGGTAGTCGGAAGTTAAATATTTTGCTGCCATTTGTCACTTGGTTTGGTTCTGCGGACTCTGATGGTATCAATCCAAAAATTTAAAATATTACGTTACGTTTAAAGTTAATTACTGTTGAATCCCATATCCGGCACTCTTAGGTCTTTCAATTCCAACTCTTTGACCTCGAAAACTCGTCTTCTCACTTCTTTATGTTCTTCAAACTGTACTAGGAAGTTACGCTGTTTCCTCTTCCTCTTCGCACTCGTGTCGTAATTAAACTCTGTGTCAGTATAAACACAAAGTCACAAAGCTCTTATTAAAGGACCGGTGTGAAACTAGCAGCCACCTTACAGCAGCCAAAGTGTGAAGTTAGCAGCCACTTACAGCAGCCAAAATGTGAAGTTAGCAGCCACATTTGGCAGCCTAACAAAAAAGTATATTTTCAAAAATTATTTCATTGAGAAGCTGCAAAAACCTTGGAAAATAACTTTTTTTATTAAGAAATGGAGAATTTGAGAAATTTGGAAAAAAATTAAAAATCCAAAAAAATTTAAAAGTCCTCTTTAAAAATATAGTTACGCAATGAAACTTGGTAGAGTGTTTAAGTTGCCTACAACTAGTCATCTGTGGAAGCGGCTGCTCCTTGTTCCCGGTTTAACATATTCAAATGGAAAAAAAATGGAAAAACAGAAAAAAATTCAAAAGTCACCTTTAGAAACATAGTTACGCAATGAAACTTGGTAGGGTGTTTAAGTAACCTACAGCTAGTCATGTGTGTAAGCGGCTGCTACTTGTTCCCGGTTTAACATGGTGAAATGGAAAAAAAATGGAAAATCAGAAAAAATTTCAAAAGTCACCTTCAAAAACATAGTTACGCAATGAAACTTGGTAGGGTGTTTAAGTAACCTACAGCTAGTCATGTGTGTAAGCGGCTGCTACTTGTTCCCGGTTTAACATGGTCAAATGGAAAAAAAATGGAAAAACAGAAAAAAAAATCAAAAATCACCTTCAAAAACATAGTTACGCAATGAAACTTGGTAGGGTGTTTAAGTTGCCTACAACTAGTCATCTGTGGAAGCGGCTGCTCCTTGTTCCCGGTTTAACATGGTGAAATGGAAAAAAAAAGGAAAAAGAGAAAAAAATTCAAGTCACCTTCAAAAACATAGTTACGCAATGAAACTTGGTAAGGTGTTTAAGTAACCTACAACTAGTCATGTGTGCAAGCGGCTGCTACTTGTTCCCGGTTTAACATGGCGAAATGGAAAAAAAATGGAAAAACAGAAAAAAATTCAAAAGTCACCTTCAAAAACATAGTTACGCAATGAAACTTGGTAGGGTGTTTAAGTTGCCTACAACTAGTCATCTGTGGAAGCGGCTGCTCCTTGTTCCCGGTTTAACATGGTGAAATGGAAAAAAAATGGAGAAACAGAAAAAACTTCAAAAGTCACCTTCAAAAACATAGTTACGCAATGAAACTTTGTAGGTTGTTTAAGTAACCTACAACTAGTCATGTGTGTAAGCGGCTGCTACTTGTTCCCGGTTTACCATGGTGAAATGGAAAAAAAATTGAAAAACAGAAAAAAATTCAAAAGTCACCTTCAAAAACATAGTTACGCAATGAAACTTGGTAGGGTGTTTAAGTTGCCTACAACTAGTCATCTGTGGAAGCGGCTGCTCCTTGTTCCCGGTTTAACATGGTGAAATGGAAAAAAAATGGAAAAACAGAAAAAAATTCAAAAGTCACCTTCAAAAACATAGTTACGCAATGAAAGTTGGTATGGTGTTTAAGTAACCTACAACTAGTCATGTGTGTAAGCGGCTGCTACTTGTTCCCGGTTTAACAAGGTGAAATGGAAAAAAAATTGAAAAACAGAAAAAAATTCAAAAGTCACCTTCAAAAACATAGTTACGCAATGAAACTTTGTAGGGTGTTTAAGTAACCTACAACTAGTCATGTGTGTAAGCGGCTGCTACTTGTTCCCGGTTTAACATGGTGAAATGGAAAAAAAATTGAAAAACAGAAAAAAATTCAAAAGTCACCTTCAAAAACATAGTTACGCAATGAAACTTTGTAGGGTGTTTAAGTAACCTACAACTAGTCATGTGTGTAAGCGGCTGCTACTTGTTCCCGGTTTAACATGGTGAAATGGAAAAAAATGGAAAAACAGAAAAAAATTCAAAAGTCACCTTCAAAAACATAGTTACGCAATGAAACTTGGCAGGGTGTTTAAGTTGCCTACAACTAGTCATCTGTGGAAGCGGCTGCTCCTTGTTCCCGGTTTAACATGGTGAAATGAAAAAAAATGGAAAAACAGAAAAAAATTCAAAAGTCACCTTCAAAAACATAGTTACGCAATGAAACTTGATATGGTGTTTAAGTAACCTACAACTAGTCATGTGTGTAAGCGGCTGCTACTTGTTCCCGGTTTAACATGGTGAAATGGAAAAAAAATGGAAACACAGAAAAAAATTCAAGTCACCTTCAAAAACATAGTTACGCAATGAAACTTGGTATGGTGTTTAAGTAACCTACAACTAGTCATGTGTGTAAGCGGCTGCTACTTGTTCCCGGTTTAACATGGTGAAATGGAAAAAAAATGGAAAAACAGAAAAAAATTCAAAAGTCACCTTCAAAAACATAGTTACGCAATGAAACTTGGTAGGGTGTTTAAGTTGCCTACAACTAGTCATCTGTGGAAGCGGCTGCTCCTTGTTCCCGGTTTAACATGGTGAAATGGAAAAAAAATGGAAAAACAGAAAAAAATTCAAAAGTCACCTTCAAAAACATAGTTACGCAATGAAACTTTGTAGGGTGTTTAAGTAACCTACAGCTAGCCATGTGTGTAAGCGGCTGCTACTTGTTCCCGGTTTAACATGGTGAAATGGAAAAAAATGGAAAAACAGAAAAAAATTCAAAAGTCACCTTCAAAAACATAGTTACGCAATGAAACTTGGTAGGGTGCTTAAGTTGCCTACAACTAGTCATCTGTGGAAGCGGCTGCTTCTTGTTCCCGGTTTAACATGGTGAAATGAAAAAAAATGGAAAAACAGAAAAAAATTCAAAAGTCACCTTCAAAAACATAGTTACGCAATGAAACTTGGTAGGGTGCTTAAGTTGCCTACAACTAGTCATCTGTGGAAGCGGCTGCTCCTTGTTCCCGGTTTAACATGGTGAAATGAAAAAAAATGGAAAAACAGAAAAAAATTCAAAAGTCACCTTCAAAAACATAGTTACGCAATGAAACTTGGTATGGTGTTTAAGTAACCTACAACTAGTCATGTGTGTAAGCGGCTGCTACTTGTTCCCGGTTTAACATGGTGAAATGGAAAAAAAATGGAAAAACAGAAAAAAATTCAAGTCACCTTCAAAAACATAGTTACGCAATGAAACTTGGTAGGGTGTTTAAGTTGCCTACAACTAGTCATCTGTGGAAGCGGCTGCTCCTTGTTCCCGGTTTAACATGGTGAAATGAAAAAAAATGGAAAAACAGAAAAAAATTCAAAAGTCACCTTCAAAAACATAGTTACGCAATGAAACTTGGTAGGGTGCTTAAGTTGCCTACAACTAGTCATCTGTGGAAGCGGCTGCTCCTTGTTCCCGGTGTAACATGGTGAAATGAAAAAAAATGGAAAAACAGAAAAAAATTCAAAAGTCACCTTCAAAAACATAGTTACGCAATGAAACTTGGTATGGTGTTTAAGTAACCTACAACTAGTCATGTGTGTAAGCGGCTGCTACTTGTTCCCGGTTTAACATGGTGAAATGGAAAAAAAATGGAAACACAGAAAAAAATTCAAGTCACCTTCAAAAACATAGTTACGCAATGAAACTTGGTATGGTGTTTAAGTAACCTACAACTAGTCATGTGTGTAAGCGGCTGCTACTTGTTCCCGGTTTAACATGGTGAAATGGAAAAAAAATGGAAAAACAGAAAAAAATTCAAAAGTCACCTTCAAAAACATAGTTACGCAATGAAACTTGGTAGGGTGTTTAAGTTGCCTACAACTAGTCATCTGTGGAAGCGGCTGCTCCTTGTTCCCGGTTTAACATGGTGAAATGGAAAAAAAATGGAAAAACAGAAAAAAATTCAAAAGTCACCTTCAAAAACATAGTTACGCAATGAAACTTTGTAGGGTGTTTAAGTGACCTACAAGTAGTCATGTGTGTAAGCGGCTGCTACTTGTTCCCGGTTTAACATGGTCAAATGGAAAAAAAATGGAAAAACAGAAAAAAAAATCAAAAATCACCTTCAAAAACATAGTTACGCAATGAAACTTGGTAGGGTGTTTAAGTTGCCTACAGCTAGTCATCTGTGTAAGCGGCTGCTCCTTGTTCCTGGTTTAACATGGTGAAATGGAAAAAAGAAAGAAAAAGAGAAAAAAATTCAAAAGTCACCTTCAAAAACATAGTTACGCAATGAAACTTGGTAAGGTGTTTAAGTAACCTACAACTAGTCATGTGTGCAAGCGGCTGCTACTTGTTCCCGGTTTAACATGAAGAAATGGAAAAAAAAATGGAAAAACAGAAAAAAAATTCAAAAGTCACCTTCAAAAACATAGTTACGCAATGAAACTTTGTAGGGTGTTTAAGTAACCTACAGCTAGTCATGTGTGTAAGCGGCTGCTACTTGTTCCCGGTTTAACAAGGTGAAATGGAAAAAAAATGGAAAAACAGAAAAAAATTCAAAAGTCACCTTCAAAAACATAGTTATGCAATTAAACTTTGTAGGGTGTTTAAGTAACCTACAACTAGTCATGTGTGTAAGCGGCTGCTACTTGTTCCCGGTTTAACATGGTGAAATGGAAAAAAATGGAAAAACAGAAAAAAATTCAAAAGTCACCTTCAAAAACATAGTTACGCAATGAAACTTTGTAGGGTGTTTAAGTTACCTACAGCTAGTCATGTGTGTAAGCGGATGCTACTTGTTCCCGGTTTAACATGGTGAAATGGAAAAAAAATGGAAAAACAGAAAAAAATTCAAAAGTCACCTTCAAAAACATAGTTACGCAATGAAACTTGGCAGGGTGTTTAAGTTGCCTACAACTAGTCATCTGTGGAAGCGGCTGCTCCTTGTTCCCGGTTTAACATGGTGAAATGGAAAAAAAATGGAAAAACAGAAAAAAATTCAAAAGTCACCTTCAAAAACATAGTTACGCAATGAAACTTTGTAGGGTGTTTAAGTAACCTACAACTAGTCATGTGTGTAAGCGGCTGCTACTTGTTCCCGGTTTAACATGGTGAAATGGAAAAAAAATGGAAAAACAGAAAAAAATTCAAAAGTCACCTTCAAAAACATAGTTACGCAATGAAACTTTGTAGGGTGTTTAAGTTGCCTACAACTAGTCATCTGTGGAAGCGGCTGCTTCTTGTTCCCGGTTTAACATGGTGAAATGAAAAAAAATGGAAAAACAGAAAAAAATTCAAAAGTCACCTTCAAAAACATAGTTACGCAATGAAACTTGGTAGGGTGCTTAAGTTGCCTACAACTAGTCATCTGTGGAAGCGGCTGCTCCTTGTTCCCGGTTTAACATGGTGAAATGAAAAAAAATGGAAAAACAGAAAAAAATTAAAAAGTCACCTTCAAAAACATAGTTACGCAATGAAACTTGGTATGGTGTTTAAGTAACCTACAACTAGTCATGTGTGGAAGCGGCTGCTCCTTGTTCCCGGTTTAACATGGTGAAATGAAAAAAAATGGAAAAACAGAAAAAAATTCAAAAGTCACCTTCAAAAACATAGTTACGCAATGAAACTTTGTAGGGTGTTTAGGTGACCTACAAGTAGTCATGTGTGTAAGCGGCTGCTACTTGTTCCCGGTTTAACATGGTGAAATGGAAAAAAAATGGAAAAACAGAAAAAAATTCAAAAGTCACCTTCAAAAACATAGTTACGCAATTAAACTTTTTAGGGTGTTTAAGTAACCTACAACTAGTCACGTGTGTAAGCGGCTGCTACTTGTTCCCGGTTTAACATGGCAAAATGGAAAAAAATGGAAAAACATAAAAAAATTCAAAAGTCATCTTCAAAAACATAGTTACGCAATGAAACTTGGTAGGGTGTTTAAGTTGCCTACAACTAGTCATCTGTGGAAGCGGCTGCTCCTTGTTCCCGGTTTAACATGGTGAAATGGAAAAAAAATGGAAAAACAGAAAAAAATTCAAAAGTCACCTTCAAAAACATAGTTACGCAATGAAACTTTGTAGGGTGTTTAAGTAACCTACAGCTAGTCATGTGTGTAAGCGGCTGCTACATGTTCCCGGTTTAACATGGTGAAATGGAAAAAAAATGGAAAAACAGAAAAAAATTCAAAAGTCACCTTCAAAAACATAGTTACGCAATGAAACTTGGTAGGGTGCTTAAGTTGCCTACAACTAGTCATCTGTGGAAGCGGCTGCTCCTTGTTCCCGGTTTAACATGGTGAAATGAAAAAAAATGGAAAAACAGAAAAAAATTCAAAAGTCACCTTCAAAAACATAGTTACGCAATGAAACTTGGTATGGTGTTTAAGTAACCTACAACTAGTCATGTGTGTAAGCGGCTGCTACTTGTTTCCGGTTTAACATGGTGAAATGGAAAAAAAATGGAAAAACAGAAAAAAATTCAAGTCACCTTCAAAAACATAGTTACGCAATGAAACTTGGTAGGGTGTTTAAGTTGCCTACAACTAGTCATCTGTGGAAGCGGCTGCTCCTTGTTCCCGGTTTAACATGGTGAAATGAAAAAAAATGGAAAAACAGAAAAAAATTCAAAAGTCACCTTTAAAAACATAGTTACGCAATGAAACTTGGTATGGTGTTTAAGTAACCTACAACTAGTCATGTGTGTAAGCGGCTGCTACTTGTTCCCGGTTTAACATGGTGAAATGGAAAAAAAATGGAAAAACAGAAAAAAATTCAAAAGTCACCTTCAAAAACATAGTTACGCAATGAAACTTTGTAGGGTGTTTAGGTGACCTACAAGTAGTCATGTGTGTAAGCGGCTGCTACTTGTTCCCGGTTTAACATGGTGAAATGGAAAAAAAATGGAAAAACAGAAAAAAATTCAAAAGTCACCTTCAAAAACATAGTTACGCAATTAAACTTTTTAGGGTGTTTAAGTAACCTACAACTAGTCACGTGTGTAAGCGGCTGCTACTTGTTCCCGGTTTAACATGGCAAAATGGAAAAAAATGGAAAAACATAAAAAAATTCAAAAGTCATCTTCAAAAACATAGTTACGCAATGAAACTTGGTAGGGTGTTTAAGTTGCCTACAACTAGTCATCTGTGGAAGCGGCTGCTCCTTGTTCCCGGTTTAACATGGTGAAATGGAAAAAAAATGGAAAAACAGAAAAAAATTCAAAAGTCACCTTCAAAAACATAGTTACGCAATGAAACTTTGTAGGGTGTTTAAGTGACCTACAAGTAGTCATGTGTGTAAGCGGCTGCTACTTGTTCCCGGTTTAACATGGTGAAATGGAAAAAAAATGGAAAAACAGAAAAAAATTCAAAAGTCACCTTCAAAAACATAGTTACGCAATGAAACTTTGTAGGGTGTTTAAGTAACCTACAACTAGTCATGTGTGTAAGCGGCTGCTACTTGTTCCCGGTTTAACATGGTGAAATAGAAAAAAATGGAAAAACAGAAAAAAATTCAAAAGTCACCTTCAAAAACATAGTTACGCAATGAAACTTGGTAGGGTGCTTAAGTTGCCTACAACTAGTCATCTGTGGAAGCGGCTGCTCCTTGTTCCCGGTTTAACATGGTGAAATGAAAAAAAATGGAAAAACAGAAAAAAATTCAAAAGTCACCTTCAAAAACATAGTTACGCAATGAAACTTGGTATGGTGTTTAAGTAACCTACAACTAGTCATGTGTGTAAGCGGCTGCTACTTGTTCCCGGTTTAACATGGTGAAATGGAAAAAAAATGGAAACACAGAAAAAAATTCAAGTCACCTTCAAAAACATAGTTACGCAATGAAACTTGGTAAGGTGTTTAAGTAACCTACAACTAGTCATGTGTGCAAGCGGCTGCTACTTGTTCCCGGTTTAACATGAAGAAATGGAAAAAAAAATGGAAAAACAGAAAAAAAATTCAAAAGTCACCTTCAAAAACATAGTTACGCAATGAAACTTTGTAGGGTGTTTAAGTAACCTACAGCTAGTCATGTGTGTAAGCGGATGCTACTTGTTCCCGGTTTAACATGGTGAAATGGAAAAAAAATGGAAAAACAGAAAAAAATTCAAAAGTCACCTTCAAAAACATAGTTACGCAATGAAACTTGGCAGGGTGTTTAAGTTGCCTACAACTAGTCATCTGTGGAAGCGGCTGCTCCTTGTTCCCGGTTTAACATGGTGAAATGGAAAAAAAATGGAAAAACAGAAAAAAATTCAAAAGTCACCTTCAAAAACATAGTTACGCAATGAAACTTTGTAGGGTGTTTAAGTAACCTACAACTAGTCATGTGTGTAAGCGGCTGCTACTTGTTCCCGGTTTAACATGGTGAAATGGAAAAAAAATGGAAAAACAGAAAAAAATTCAAAAGTCACCTTCAAAAACATAGTTACGCAATGAAACTTTGTAGGGTGTTTAAGTTGCCTACAACTAGTCATCTGTGGAAGCGGCTGCTTCTTGTTCCCGGTTTAACATGGTGAAATGAAAAAAAATGGAAAAACAGAAAAAAATTCAAAAGTCACCTTCAAAAACATAGTTACGCAATGAAACTTGGTAGGGTGCTTAAGTTGCCTACAACTAGTCATCTGTGGAAGCGGCTGCTCCTTGTTCCCGGTTTAACATGGTGAAATGAAAAAAAATGGAAAAACAGAAAAAAATTCAAAAGTCACCTTCAAAAACATAGTTACGCAATGAAACTTGGTAGGGTGCTTAAGTTGCCTACAACTAGTCATCTGTGGAAGCGGCTGCTCCTTGTTCCCGGTTTAACATGGTGAAATGAAAAAAAATGGAAAAACAGAAAAAAATTAAAAAGTCACCTTCAAAAACATAGTTACGCAATGAAACTTTGTAGGGTGTTTAAGTTGCCTACAACTAGTCATCTGTGGAAGCGGCTGCTCCTTGTTCCCGGTTTAACATGGTGAAATGGAAAAAAAATGGAAAAACAGAAAAAAATTCAAAAGTCACCTTCAAAAACATAGTTACGCAATGAAACTTTGTAGGGTGTTTAAGTAACCTACAGCTAGTCATGTGTGTAAGCGGCTGCTACTTGTTCCCGGTTTAACATGGTGAAATGGAAAAAAAATGGAAAAACAGAAAAAAATTCAAAAGTCACCTTCAAAAACATAGTTACGCAATGAAACTTGGTAGGGTGCTTAAGTTGCCTACAACTAGTCATCTGTGGAAGCGGCTGCTCCTTGTTCCCGGTTTAACATGGTGAAATGAAAAAAAATGGAAAAACAGAAAAAAATTCAAAAGTCACCTTCAAAAACATAGTTACGCAATGAAACTTGGTATGGTGTTTAAGTAACCTACAACTAGTCATGTGTGTAAGCGGCTGCTACTTGTTTCCGGTTTAACATGGTGAAATGAAAAAAAATGGAAAAACAGAAAAAAATTCAAAAGTCACCTTCAAAAACATAGTTACGCAATGAAACTTTGTAGGGTGTTTAAGTAACCTACAGCTAGTCATGTGTGTAAGCGGCTGCTACTTGTTCCCGGTTTAACATGGTGAAATGGAAAAAAAATGGAAAAACAGAAAAAAATTCTAAAGTCACCTTCAAAAACATAGTTACGCAATGAAACTTGGTATGGTGTTTAAGTAACCTACAACTAGTCATGTGTGTAAGCGGCTGCTACTTGTTCCCGGTTTAACAAGGTGAAATGGAAAAAAAAATGGAAAAACAGAAAAAAATTCAAAAGTCACCTTCAAAAACATAGTTATGCAATGAAACTTTGTAGGGTGTTTAAGTAACCTACAACTAGTCATGTGTGTAAGCGGCTGCTACTTGTTCCCGGTTTAACATGGTGAAATGGAAAAAAAATGGAAAAACAGAAAAAAATTCAAAAGTCACCTTCAAAAACATAGTTACGCAATGAAACTTGGCAGGGTGTTTAAGTTGCCTACAACTAGTCATCTGTGGAAGCGGCTGCTCCTTGTTCCCGGTTTAACATGGTGAAATGGAAAAAAAATGGAAAAACAGAAAAAAATTCAAAAGTCACCTTCAAAAACATAGTTACGCAATGAAACTTTGTAGGGTGTTTAAGTAACCTACAACTAGTCATGTGTGTAAGCGGCTGCTACTTGTTCCCGGTTTAACATGGTGAAATGGAAAAAAAATGGAAAAACAGAAAAAAATTCAAAAGTCACCTTCAAAAACATAGTTACGCAATGAAACTTTGTAGGGTGTTTAAGTTGCCTACAACTAGTCATCTGTGGAAGCGGCTGCTTCTTGTTCCCGGTTTAACATGGTGAAATGAAAAAAAATGGAAAAACAGAAAAAAATTCAAAAGTCACCTTCAAAAACATAGTTACGCAATGAAACTTTGTAGGGTGTTTAGGTGACCTACAAGTAGTCATGTGTGTAAGCGGCTGCTACTTGTTCCCGGTTTAACATGGTGAAATGGAAAAAAAATGGAAAAACAGAAAAAAATTCAAAAGTCACCTTCAAAAACATAGTTACGCAATTAAACTTTTTAGGGTGTTTAAGTAACCTACAACTAGTCACGTGTGTAAGCGGCTGCTACTTGTTCCCGGTTTAACATGGCAAAATGGAAAAACATAAAAAAATTCAAAAGTCATCTTCAAAAACATAGTTACGCAATGAAACTTGGTAGGGTGTTTAAGTTGCCTACAACTAGTCATCTGTGGAAGCGGCTGCTCCTTGTTCCCGGTTTAACATGGTGAAATGGAAAAAAAATGGAAAAACAGAAAAAAATTCAAAAGTCACCTTCAAAAACATAGTTACGCAATGAAACTTTGTAGGGTGTTTAAGTGACCTACAAGTAGTCATGTGTGTAAGCGGCTGCTACTTGTTCCCGGTTTAACATGGTGAAATGGAAAAAAAATGGAAAAACAGAAAAAAATTCAAAAGTCACCTTCAAAAACATAGTTACGCAATGAAACTTTGTAGGGTGTTTAAGTAACCTACAACTAGTCACGTGTGTAGGCGGCTGCTACTTGTTCCCGGTTTAACATGGCGAAATGAAAAAAAAATTGAAAAACAGAAAAAAATTCAAAAGTCACCTTCAAAAACATAGTTACGCAATGAAACTTGGTAGAGTGTTTAAGTAACCTACAACTAGTCATGTGTGTAAGCGGCTGCTACTTGTTCCCGGTTTAACATGGTCAAATGGAAAAAAAAAATGGAGAAATAGAAAAAAAGTCAAAAGTCACGTTAAAAAATATATTTATGATATTTACGCAATTAAACTTGGTAGGGTGTTTAAGCCGAAAAGAGCAACCTTGGCTCTTATCTGCTTTAACTAGGTACATACTTTACAAGTAGTAAACTCTGTAAGCATCACCCCCCATATTTATGTATTTAACATAAATAAATACACAAGAAATTAAGAACAAGAAAAATATACAAAATCACCTTTATAAATATATTTAGACATAAAAAGCTTGTAACTACAAATTAACTTTTAAGATCGCCTTAGATAGTTATAGTCTGGGACCTTTTTTAGAATTTATTTCTAACTCAGCAAACATCGATAGTATGAATTATTGAGCAATTCTAACGAAAATTAGTTATATGATAGGGATGGTTTCCGGTTTAGACAGAAAACGCATCAGAAGGTATAATAATAACTTTTTTGTGGCTTTAAAAATATAAAATAGTATAAAAATAGTACTAGTAAAAGGTATACTAAATTAAGATGATGAAATGAGTGCCCTTATTTTTTAGTTGTGAAAGTTTATTAAATGATGGGTTGTTTTATAACTAGCTTAAAATACCATCTGTGTACTATTTGAAATCTCCAAAGCCTTGTCAGACTTATCAGATGTTCGTCAATTTGGCACATTCAATTATGTTAATGTTCCTATTACCGACATACAAATAAGAAGAAGGTGGCTTATTTTAAGACTAAAAGTTTCCATGACTGCCTTGTTTTCGACCTGCATAGTGTTCTCGTTTTTTTTTTTCGTTTAGAGACCTTGCAGTTTATTTCAATATTCGTCATTAGACATGGTAATAAATAAAAACTGGGAATTTAAATTAAAAAAATCTATTAATTTTTCAATTTTCAAGACGCCGTGCCGCCTGATGCATTTGTCAATTTCGTAAATCAGCCAGAGTTATTTAACTTATTTCATCGTGCGTGAATTATAGCATCAATGTGTACGTTCGGTATAAAGCCAAAGAAAATAAGAGTACTATTTTCGGATCCACAAATTTTCAGCTAGACGTAGTTGCCACCACTTAATGTGAGCCACATTTCTTTTCTTATAATGTTCGTAATCTCTTATTCTTCGGGTCGGTTTATCAATTGAGGGTTAGCCCTGACCCGTAAGTTATCTTTGATAGCTTTCTTTTTTGGCATGTGGTAAATATGTCAGTCATCTTTTTTTAACCCACGGGTCAGGGCTAACCCTCTATTGATAAAGCGGCCCCTAGTATGAAAGATTTAGAAATAAGAAGACTCATGCCATTTTTTAATATTTAGTAAAATCATCGCCAAACTGAAAAATTTTTGATTATTATCACCAACATAGCTACTAATTCACACCTACTAAGAAAATAAGTTTCAAAAAAATTTACTGCCTCCCCGACTATTACCAAAGTTACACAGCTCTGTTTCCAAAATGCAGATACATAATCCCGATTAGGGCTGCCACCTGTCCGCCCAAAACCAATCCGGTTCTTTTTATGAATACGTCTCTGTGTATATCGTGGAAAAAAATTACATAGTGGTGTTTATTATTTTCGCCACTGTTATTGTTTTCAGCATTTTTAGTTGCTCAGTTCGTGAGATATCTACTTTTTAGACCAGGCAATTGTCACAATGATCTGGCAGTATGTTGGAAAATTAATGTAAATAGAGGTGTGTATTTCTGTAGCCCGTTGAGAATACAGGAGGTGGCGTGGAAACACTCCTACTTTTCAGCTACCGCTAAATATTATTATTAAATTTACCTGCGCGCCATTTTTTAAAATTTTCCATAAAAACTACTTTATTTTCAAAAAACATATCGCGGCGAATTCTATTGTCAAATTTAAAACCTAACACTGATAAAAACATAACAAAAAACAAATATTTTAGATTTTTCGCGCTCCTTGGCCTCTTCCTTAGGGAAGAATTCTTCTAAAACAAAAAATCTTATAAAATGTCATATACCAAAATCATGAGAATTTATACCTGATTTAGTCATACGGTTTTTAAACATTTCTCTTGAAATCTTTTAAATTTGCACAGGGCATCTGAAAAATCTAAAACCCATTTCTCACACAATAAGATTTTGTTACAAAACGACACAATAAATACAACTTTTCAGGAAACGCAAATAACTGATGATATGATTTTTTGTAGCTTTTGCTTTTTTCTATAAATACATCTAGTTCTAAGCACGATTTATCAATTTTTTTTGGGATGCTTGTGAGATGCGTGTCTAGAGTGACTTAGTAAAGCACTTCCGCCTACATGATGAAAATTTTGCTTTCATTTCATTACCAATGGATATTTAGGTGTACTTTTTTGACTTAGGTCTTCGGGTAGCTCATTTTCTCGTTGAAGCAATGAATGTATTAAAAATGTAATGAGTTTTTCCGGATATTTTAATCGGTTTTTTTTGCAGCTCTTTGTTATTTCTTAATCCTTTAAGGTGGTAACCCTAATAAAGCTGGGTCCGAGAACTAGAAAGTGCACTTCAAAGACACAGGTAGCAAACGGTAGTCCCTCGCAAATTAATTATATAACAGGAAATTCCAAAATAGTAATTTTAAGGGTCGTACTTATACAGAACCCGCTTATAATAATATAGAGGGTTTAGAGTACAATGAATAGAGGAGTTTTACCCTACAAAAAGCCGATAAAGTTATCTTATATAAAGCGGCATAATAGTTCAATGAATGAGGTCAAAATAGGGGGGTTACCCTACAAAAGGTCCGGTAGTTCTGAATTTTGGATATATTGTTAAGCTCAGTAGGGTACTTAAAAATCTGTGTTTTCGTCACCCCCACCCCTGTGCTCCCTCCGCCATCTTAGTTTTTAAATTTTTAACATGCTAGATTATAGCATATGTATATTGAGAAAATTAGCCTGGCTGTTATTGAAAATCACGAAAGCCTTGCCAGGTTAAGACACTACGGTCCAAGCAGAATAGTTAATTTTTTTCTCGTTAACGACCGCAAATAATTTATTTTGTAGTTTAGAATTTACATGCCAATGACACACGAGGTTCAGGGCGAGGGGATGAAAAATATCTCTTTCTAGAATTTTAAATTTATTACTTACCATGTCTAATGACGAATATTGAAATAAACTGCAAGGTCTCTACACAAAAAAAAACGAGACCACTATGCTAAAATAAGCCATCTTCTTCTTATTTGTATGTCGGTATTAGGAACATTAACATAATTGAATGTGCCATATTGACGATCATCTGATAAGTCTGGCAAGGCTTTGAGGATTTCAAATAGTACACAGATGGTATTTTAAGCTAGTTATAAAACAACCCATCATTTAATAAACTTTCACAACTAAAAAATAAGGGCACTCATTTCATCCTCTTAATTTAGTATACCTTTTACTAGTACTATTTTTATACGATTTTATATTTTTCAAGCCACAAAAAAGTTATTATTATATCAAACGTGGAATTTCATACCCGTGAATTTAAAAATCAGACAAGTTTCGTGGCTAATCGGGCAAAAAGGAGTTTTTTTGTTTCCCTTATATTTTTCCGTGGGTAGCATGAAAGCTACATGCTACCCACGGAAAAATATAAGGGAAACAAAAAAACTCCTTTTTGCCCGATTAGCCACGAAACTTGTCTGATTTTTAAATTCAAGGGTATGAAATTCCACGTTTGTTAGTATTATTTGGCTTAAAAATTCCGTTGATTGACGCTCACGTGTTTTGATGACGGGTAAAAATGCAATATGCGTTGATCCGGCCTGAAAGACAAAGAGCTGTCGTAGGTCACGGTCTATAAGTTTGTTTTCTTTTATTTGCATTCGATCTTTTCATTGATCGATATTGTATAGCAGTGTTTTCTTTCGCCTGCTTTTGGTTTTTTTGTTTCTCTCGTATCTCGGTAGATGGCGCCTCTTGCTATAGTTCGCTCACTAATTACATTTAATTAGAGACAAAACCGTCTGATTAACTTCGCAAGATTTGTCACATCGACCAGCAGTGTTCTGAGGAGTCCCATAAGGACGAAACGGTTAACTGTCAACACTTATTAGGTGTCCATTAGATCTTGGACCCCCGTGAGGTTTAGCTTTCATGCTACCCACGGAAAAATATAAGGGAAACAAAAAAACTCCTTTTTGCCCGATTAGCCACGAAACTTGTCTGATTTTTAAATTCACGGGTATGAAATTCCACGTTTGTTAGTATTATTTGGCTTAAAAATTCCGTTGATTGACGCTCACGTGTTTTGATGACGGGTAAAAATGCAATATGCGTTGATCCGGCCTGAAAGACAAAGAGCTGTCGTAGGTCACGGTCTATAAGTTTGTTTTCTTTTATTTGCATTCGATCTTTTCATTGATCGATATTGTATAGCAGTGTTTTCTTTCGCCTGCTTTTGGTTTTTTTGTTTCTCTCGTATCTCGGTAGATGGCGCCTCTCTCTTGCTATAGTTCGCTCACTAATTACATTTAATTAGAGACAAAACCGTCTGATTAACTTCGCAAGATTTGTCACATCGACCAGCAGTGTTCTGAGGAGTCCCATAAGGACGAAACGGTTAACTGTCAACACTTATTAGGTGTCCATTAGATCTTGGACCCCCGTGAGGTTTAGCTTTCATGCTACCCACGGAAAAATATAAGGGAAACAAAAAAACTCCTTTTTGCCCGATTAGCCACGAAACTTGTCTGGTTATTATTATATCTTCTGATGCGTTTTCTGTCTAAACCGGAAACCATCCCTATCATATAACTAATTTTCGTTAGAATTGCTCAATAATTCATACTATCGATGTTTGCTGAGTTAGAAATAAATTCTAAAAAAGGTCCCAGACTATAACTATCTAAGGCGATCTTAAAAGTTAATTTGTAGTTATAAGCTTTATATGTCTAAATATATTTATAAATGTGATTTTTTATATTTTTCTTGTTCTTAATTTCTTGTGTATTTATTTATGTTAAATACATAAATATGGGGGGGTGATGCTTACAGAGTTTACTACTTGTAAAGTATGTACCTAGTTAAAGCAGATAAGAGCCAAGGTTGCTCTTTTCGGCTTAAACACCCTACCAAGTTTAATTGCGTAAATATATTTTTTAACGTGACTTTTGAATTTTTTTCTGTTTTTCCATTTTTTTTCCATTTCACCATGTTAAACCGGGAACAAGTAGCAGCCGCTTACACACGTGACTAGTTGTAGGTTACTTAAACACCATACCAAGTTTCATTGCGTAACTATGTTTTTGAAGGTGACTTTTGAATTTTTTTCTGCTTTTCCATTTTTTTTCCATTTCACCATGTTAAACCGGGAACAAGGAGCAGCCGCTTCCACATATGACTAGTTGTAGGCAACTTAAACACTCTACCAAGTTTCATTGCGTAACTATGTTTTTGAAGGTGACTTTAGAATTTTTTTCTGTTTTTCCATTTTTTTTCCATTTCACCATGTTAAACCGGGAACAAGTAGCAGCCGCTTACACACATGACTAGTTGTAGGTTACTTAAACACCTTACCAAGTTTCATTGCGTAACTATGTTTTTGAAGGTGACTTTTGAATTTCTTTCTCTTTTTCCATTTTTTTTCCATTTCACCATGTTAAACCGGGAACAAGGAGCAGCCGCTTCCACAGATGACTAGTTGTAGGCAACTTAAACACCCTACCAAGTTTCATTGCGTAACTATGTTTTTGAAGGTGACTTTTGAATTTTTTTCTGTTTTTCCATTTTTTTCCATTTCACCATGTTAAACCGGGAACAAGTAGCAGCCGCTTACACACATGGCTAGCTGTAGGTTACTTAAACACCCTACAAAGTTTCATTGCGTAACTATGTTTTTGAAGGTGACTTTTGAATTTTTTTCTGTTTTTCAATTTTTTTTCCATTTCACCATGTTAAACCGGGAACAAGGAGCAGCCGCTTCCACAGATGACTAGTTGTAGGCAACTTAAACACCCTACCAAGTTTCATTGCGTAACTATGTTTTTGAAGGTGACTTTTGAATTTTTTTCTGTTTTTCCATTTTTTTTCATTTCACCATGTTAAACCGGGAACAAGGAGCAGCCGCTTCCACACATGACTAGTTGTAGGTTACTTAAACACCATACCAAGTTTCATTGCGTAACTATGTTTTTGAAGGTGACTTTTTAATTTTTTTCTGTTTTTCATTTTTTTTTCATTTCACCATGTTAAACCGGGAACAAGGAGCAGCCGCTTCCACAGATGACTAGTTGTAGGCAACTTAAGCACCCTACCAAGTTTCATTGCGTAACTATGTTTTTGAAGGTGACTTTTGAATTTTTTTCTGTTTTTCCATTTTTTTTCCATTTCACCATGTTAAACCGGGAACAAGTAGCAGCCGCTTACGCACATGACTAGTTGTAGGTTACTTAAACACCCTACCAAGTTTCATTGCGTAACTATGTTTCTGAAGGTGACTTTTGAATTTTTTTCTGTTTTTCCATTTTTTTTCCATTTCACCATGTTAAACCGGGAACAAGTAGCAGCCGCTGCCACAGATGACTAGTTGTAGGTTACTTGAACACCTTACCAAGTTTCATTGCGTAACTATGTTTTTGAAGGTGACTTTTGAATTTTTTTCTCTTTTTCCATTTTTTTTCCATTTCACCATGTTAAACCGGGAACAAGGAGCAGCCGCTTCCACAGATGACTAGTTGTAGGCAACTTAAACACCCTACCAAGTTTCATTGCGTAACTATGTTTTTGAAGGTGATTTTTGATTTTTTTTCTTTTTCCATTTTTTTTCTATTTGACCATGTTGAACCAGGAACAAGTAGCAGCCGCTTACACACATGACTAGTTGTAGGTTACTTAAACACCCTACCAAGTTTCATTGCGTAACTATGTTTTTGAAGGTGACTTTTAAATTTTTTTCTGTTTTTCCATTTTTTTTTCCATTTCACCATGTTAGACCGGGAACAAGTAGCAGCCGCTTACACACATGACTAGTTGTAGGTTACTTAAACACCTTACCAAGTTTCATTGCGTAACTATGTTTTTGAAGGTGACTTTTGAATTTTTTTCTCTTTTTCCATTTTTTTTCCATTTCACCATGTTAAACCGGGAACAAGGAGCAGCCGCTTCCACAGATGACTAGTTGTAGGCAACTTAAACACCCTACCAAGTTTCATTGCGTAACTATGTTTTTGAAGGTGATTTTTGATTTTTTTTCTGTTTTTCCATTTTTTTTCTATTTGACCATGTTGAACCAGGAACAAGTAGCAGCCGCTTACACACATGACTAGTTGTAGGTTACTTAAACACCCTACCAAGTTTCATTGCGTAACTATGTTTTTGAAGGTGACTTTTGAATTTTTTTCTGTTTTTCCATTTCACCATGTTAAACCGGGAACAAGTAGCAGCCGCTTACACACATGACTAGTTGTAGGTTACTTAAACACCCTACCAAGTTTCATTGCGTAACTATGTTTTTGAAGGTGACTTTTAAATTTTTTTCTGTTTTTCCATTTTTTTTCCATTTCACCATGTTAAACCGGGAACAAGTAGCAGCCGCTTACACACATGACTAGTTGTAGGTTACTTAAACACCTTACCAAGTTTCATTGCGTAACTATGTTTTTGAAGGTGACTTTTGAATTTTTTTCTCTTTTTCCATTTTTTTTCCATTTCACCATGTTAAACCGGGAACAAGGAGCAGCCGCTTCCACAGATGACTAGTTGTAGGCAACTTAAACACCCTACCAAGTTTCATTGCGTAACTATGTTTTTGAAGGTGATTTTTGATTTTTTTTCTGTTTTTCCATTTTTTTTCTATTTGACCATGTTGAACCAGGAACAAGTAGCAGCCGCTTACACACATGACTAGTTGTAGGTTACTTAAACACCCTACCAAGTTTCATTGCGTAACTATGTTTTTGAAGGTGACTTTTGAATTTTTTTCTGTTTTTCCATTTTTTTTCCATTTCACCATGTTAAACCGGGAACAAGTAGCAGCCGCTTACACACATGACTAGTTGTAGGTTACTTAAACACCCTACCAAGTTTCATTGCGTAACTATGTTTTTGAAGGTGACTTTTAAATTTTTTTCTGTTTTTCCATTTTTTTTTCCATTTCACCATGTTAAACCGGGAACAAGTAGCAGCCGCTTACACACATGACTAGTTGTAGGTTACTTAAACACCTTACCAAGTTTCATTGCGTAACTATGTTTTTGAAGGTGACTTTTGAATTTTTTTCTGTTTTTCCATTTTTTTTTCAATTTGAACATGTTAAACCGGGAACAAGGAGCAGCCGCTTCCACAGATGACTAGTTGTAGGCAACTTAAACACTCTACCAAGTTTCATTGCGTAACTATATTTTTAAAGAGGACTTTTAAATTTTTTTGGATTTTTTATTTTTTTCCAAATTTCTCAAATTCTCCATTTCTTAATAAAAAAAGTTATTTACCAAGGTTTTTGCAGCTTCTCAATGAAATAATTTTTGAAAATATACTTTTTTGTTAGGCTGCCAAATGTGGCTGCTAACTTCACATTTTGGCTGCTGTAAGTAGCTGCTAACTTCACACTTTGGCTGCTGTAAGGTGGCTGCTAGTTTCACACCAATTATTAAAGGGCTAACAAATTATTTATTTCAATTAAATAAGATTCTAAATTTTTTATTTTTGTTAAGATAAATATGGACTATTGCATACATGTATACAAGTTTCTATGAGCAATTTTTTGGATTAGATAAATTTGGTGAATTTCGCGGTTAGTTAAACTTTGAAAAACAGTAAAAAATTTCTAGAACGAGCAATTCGCACGGTCGACTTAAATATTTTAATGATTTTATTTTTATTTCGGTTAGTAGCGTACGCTTAGCCGTGATCATGACTTTAAATAAACCTTTGTTTTTTATTATTGAGGATAACTTTTTCGGTATTTTGAGTTTGCTTGCTTTTGGAGGTCTTAACCTCAGAGTAATAACATATATATTATTATTCTAAGTTCTTAACAAAGATTATAAAATACCTTCTTAAGTTCGATATCTTTAGTTGGCACATTGTAAGTCATGGTAAACATTGACAATCAGCCTAATACAAATATTGAACTTAAAAACGTCCACAAAACACAAGCACATTTTTTTTACTTATCTTTCTTCCACATAAGGCGAAATTATTTTGCTTGTTAGAGTTTTTTGTGAAATAACCGGAACAAAACATACTTAACCACCTATTATTTTTAATTGAGTATTATTAGTTTTTCTATTCTTTGATATGATCTCTTTCGTAATAGGTATTATGTTAGAACTTATTACATTCTTACTAAAACGCCTACGCAAAGAACCATACTTGTACTCCACATAGTAAAAGAACTTATGAGCTGTGCTACATTAACAAAAACTTACAATATTTCAAAAAAAAAGGTTAGGCTGCAGAACAGGGCTATTCTGGGTCTTGAATGATGTGACCATCCACATCACACGCTTTGACCAATAGCAAACTCTAAGCGGTCGCCTGTTGTGCGAAATGACTTGTCTCGACCAATGGCATAGTCGCCCGCCCTTCAGAGTTAGTGAATTTTACGCGTTTGAAGTGAAATCTGTTCTCCTACCCGGGTACCGACTACGATCCTCGATCGGATTGTAGGAAAAGCTTACGCAATGAAGCTAATTTAAAACCTGCCATTGGTCAAAGCATGCGAACCATCACATCGTGCAAGACCCAGAATACCTACCCAGAAGAAAGGGGGAAGTTAACAGACAATAAAAAAACACCGAAATATAACGCAAAAATTAGGGCAGAAAACCCTCCATTATAAAATGGAGGGTTTTCTGCCGTGTGCAAGGAAAATTTTATTTTTTTTATTTTGCATTTTGTCTAATCGAACAAAGATCTCACCGAAAACGATGCGCCTCTTCAAATCGTACAGATTTTTTAAATTATTCTTGGTTCGCCAGTGAGCCTTTTTTGATCCTTAATCAAAAACAAACAGGGACAGGTAATTATTTTTAGAACTTTTTAGGTATTTTCTTCAAACCGCCTACCTCTACGAAGCATCGACCTTTCAAGCAATTCTTTACGAAAACTTACTGAAGGAATGTTGGAAAGTGTTCAGAAAACTCTTCTGGAACTCAACCTTAGCGAAAATCTATTAGGTAAATTAAATTATTATTATTATCATTAATATCAATGAATTTCTATCTTTCACTTACTGATTTTTTGTCCTTTTTTACTGCCATCTTTGCTGTTTTTCTATGTTTCTTTTTTGTGTTTAATTTTTCCCTTCAGTATATTCTGTATTAGCTTGTATTTGGTGTTTCTCATAACGTGACTAAAGTAATTCAACTTTTTCTATTTTAGAGTCAGTATAATTTATTCCATTATTTAAATTATCTGCATAAGTTCCCTAGTAACACCGGACGTCACAGGGACGTACTTTTTAGGTCCCTTTTGGTCCCAACATCCCCACACCGAAAAAAGACGTTTTTAAAACGTTTAAAATGAAACGTATAAAAAACGTTCATTTTGGACGTTTTTAAAACATACTTTTTACGTTTCATTAGGTCCACAATATTCCCGGACCTAAAAAGAACATTTTTAAAACAACCCAAAAAGGACGTTTTAAAAACATGCAAATCTGGACGTTTTTAAAATATACTCTTTAGGTCCCTTAGGGGCTAACTTTTGCGTACCTGAAAAGTAAGTTTTTAAAACGTCTCAAAAAAGACGTTTTAAAAACGAGCTAGTTAGGACGTTTTTAAAATGTACTTTTTAGGTACCTTAGGGGCCTAACTTTTGAGTACCTAAAAACGCACTGGTCATGACGTTTTTAAAATATACGTTTTAGATCTCTTGGGGCCCTAAATTTGGCGTACGTAAAAAGTACGTTTTTGAAACGTCCCGAAAAGGCGGCAGGGTAGTGCCGTGGTATGGTCGTCGGCTTCACATGCAGAAGGCTCGCGTATCGGACGATGCAAAAACAAAAAAAAAATCTGTCGCCCTGTCGCCGAATCCTTTTCAGCATTTAACAGCCGTCATCGAATAATGCGATGCGATGCACGCAAAAAATATAAGTCAACATTGAACATCGAGAATATACGCAGGTGTAGTCCAGGAGCCGACACGCAGCCAGCCGAGGAACCAGGGATAATAACCCAGGAGCCTGCTATAAGTGCTATATAGTCGGAACCAGGACGGCGCCAGCATAAATCTCCTACAGTCAACTCACGACGACCACGACTGTTGCGCTGAAAAGGAAAAGTCTATCGTCGATAACCAAGTTCTGCTGGGACGATAGCCATGTTAGATAGATGCAAGTCTAACATGTAGCAGGACCACCTTTAGGAAGGGCTGTAAAAGTGTGGGTCCACTGTGTATACTTGCTACGCAGTATAAAGATCCCTGCCCTCGACAAAGAGGTGTCGGGCAAAATTAAGTCCTATTAGAGAAAGAAAAAACTTGCATCCTGAGGGGCACGTGCATCAGTTTGATATATGATGTACTGACATATCGGGGTTTGCGAAAAGGGCGCGCCGTGTGCCTAGTCGCTAGACCAAAAAATGGTCTCCCCACCACTACTACTACTACTACTACGTCCCAAGAAGGACGTTTAAAAATGCGCTAGGCAGAGTGTTTTTAAAATGTACTTTTTAGGTCTCCTAGGGCCCTAACTTTGGCTTACCTAAAAAGTACGTTGTTAAAACGTCCCGAAAAGTACGTTTTAAAAACGCGCTAGGCAGGACGTTTTTAAAATGTACTGTACTTTTAAGGTCCCTGACATTTCAAAAAACATAAATTTCAAACTTTTCTATTATACTCAGATTGGACGGAAGTCATGTTTTAAGAGGGCCGAAAATGAAAGGGCCGAATACGTAAGCGCCTAATATGTAAGGGCCCATACTAAGGGGCTCCTGGCCTAAACTTTGTGTAAGGCCTCTAAAAGGTTTTTAAAACGTCCTTGGAACGTTTTTAAAACGTCCATGGAACGGTTTTAAAACGTCGTTGAAACGTTTTTAAAACGTTTTTGAAAGGTTTTTTGGGCATCTCCTGAAACATTTTCTAAACGTCTTCTGAACGTTTTTTAAACGTCCCCTGAACGTTTTTTTAAACCTCCTCTGAAACGTTTTTTAAAAAACGTTAAAAATACCCACAAAAACGTTCCAGAGACCTTCCAGGGATCTCTACCGGATCCAGAAGGACCTAGTCGTACGTTTTGAAAACATCCCTCAGGTCCGAAATGGGCGTTTTTAAAACGTACCTGTGTTACTAGGGTCTATGATTCGTGACTACTATCCGCCCATATAAAATGCTTAGCACTTGCCTATTCATTTCATGATATTTTATTTTCCAGGCTTTATATCCATAAAGAAGGGTTGGTAAAACTTAACAGCGTGGTATTCTTTCCAATCCAATGATTGGTCACTTCAGAATTTACTTCTAGAAAACAATTATATAATTGATTAATTTACTTTATTTATTATAGGGGACACGCTCAATCCGATATTTTCCACTGGCGAATTTAGGGGATTGAAAAATTTGAGAGTGGTGAATTTAAGTGGTAATGGAATTAAGGCTATGGAAGAAGGAATTTTGGAGGGATGTAGCAATTTGGAAGTAAGTCTGTTAATAGTCTCTTTTATCTTTTGTTGACTTTTGGAGATTTCCCCTCTGCGGTTTTACCTTTTGGTTTGCTTATTTCTTAATAGTGTATTAACTGTAACTCATTTTAAAATTTATTTTTCCTTAATTATTATTAGGAACTCCTTCTCGACAGAAACGATTTTAACGAAGTTCCCGATGCATCGTTAAATGGACCAAAAGCATTGAAGCTTCTTTCACTCACTTCAAACAATATTGGTAAGATTTTTTCCCATTTTAAAATTTTTAAAACTTTTTGTTACTTTGGTTTCTGCCTAAACTAAAGAGGCCATTAAAGAATTGTTCTTGTAGTTCACCCAAATTGGTATGAAAAACTTTCAGTACAAATGTTTTAGTGTTACATCGATCTAACTCTACTTGGTTTACAGGATCTAGGGACTTAACATCAATCTGTGAAGTTTGAATCCAGAATCTTTAGTGGGTAACAAAAGGATATAATTATTGAAAAAGCAATTTCAAGGAACGTTTAATAGTATTTACTACAATTCAACGTGGGAAGTTCTAAAAAGTAAAGGAAAAAGCTCTACGGTAATGCCGTGTTGTACTATTACCTTAACATTATTTTGGATGAAATAATAGATACTTTGATTTGTGCTACTTTGACATTGACGAAGTGCGGTGGCATCTCTGTCAAATTTCAAACTTACAAAGGTTCAAATACGTAGCATAAACTTTCTAATATACTTAATTTTTTGTGCACTCGCTACAAACCAAACCAGATTTTTTAGTGAGGTCCGATACTTATTATTCTAAATAGGAAAATAAATAATTTAATTAAGAAAAATCGAATTCTACTTTAGACAGCGACGAATTTATATTTGTCTATAAAGAGAAAACAGTAAAAAAAAACAAAACATTCTAGCTGTAATGAAATATTGGAAACCGCTAAAAACAAAGTAAGAATCACCATTTTGATATTTAGCATGAAATAGAAAAAGTTATTTTATTTTCAATGAAATTTTTATTCTAAAGCCTTAACCTTATGAGTATATATTTTAAAAAGATTTGTCATAGGTTACAGTTACAAGCAGTTAAATAAAAACACACACACAGGTTAGGTGCAACTACTATTATTATTCAATGTTTTACGTAATGTTTAAAAACTTGTCATTCCCATACTTGGAGTAAAGTACCGTTTTACATTTACATTATTTTTAGCGAAAAACCAACAAATTTTTCAGTAGGTACTGCTAGATAATAATTTCCGTCTGGTCTTAAAATATACAGGTTTTATTATTTGGTCTAGTCTTACAAAACAATAATATACAGGGTGTTCGTGAAACCCATGGCTTAGTTTATAACTTAAACTTTATATAAACATTGATGCAGAAACTCTGCGTTACGAATCTACAGGGTGTTCAAAAATTTCCTGTCCAGGAACTTTGCAACGAGAGAGTATTTATCCTTCTAGTTACTGACGGCTGTCTCCATGCTTCGGTAATCAGGTGACTATCGCAAACTAATTTTGGTTTTACTAAAGGAAGTATAGGCCCAATTAGAATAGGATAGTATAGCTTTGTTGACTACATTTTGTGAAAATACAATTGTAGCAAGTCTAAAAAAATACAAGTTTTATACTTAGCTAAAAAATTAATAAAAACCACTATATAGTGTCTTTGTAAAAAAATATTTAAAACAAAAACATTAAGTGAGTAAGAACATATTAGAATAGAATAAACAAGACAGTTACAAGAGTTGCCAATTTTATTTTTACATTAATCTTAAAAATATCTTACTTTTGCAAGATATTTGTAAACGTCAGACAGGCATTATTAGATAAAAATTGTTTTACTTTAAATTTAAATTTTTTGTTCGAAAAGTTTTTTACTCGATTAGGCAAAACATTATTAAGATCTACCCTTGTCGAATTAATTTTTTTTTGACTTATCTAGTCGGCAAAATGTCGGTCTCGTAAAGTTTGCCGATCTTGTACTATAGTCGAGGATATTAGGGTTGACTGAGAAACAGTTATTATGGATTTCTACCAGCTGATATAAACTAAACAGCGAAGGATCAGTTAATATATTCAGTTTAATAAAACAAGGTTGTAGGAATTCATTAGAGACTTTTTATGACATCTTTTAATTTACGAATTAAAAATACAACCGATGTCAGTTTGCTCTTAAGTGTTTAAATATGTGGCAACCAGTTGAGGGTATTATCTATAGTTATTCCGAGCAACTTAGCCGTTTAGGGTTCTACGTCCCGTACTGTGTAGGATATAATTCTTTTTTTCCGTAAATTAGTGTTAAATATTCCTTCCTTTGTGTGACACGATGGTCTTAAAAAAATAAGAGTATTACTGTATTCAAAGACAACTTTTTGGGTATCCTTGAAGGCCTTTAAAAACTCATCAGAAGACGGCAACTCTACAACAAGAAAGGTGACATTTCAGCTTAACAATGCTTCAACAATGCCGGTATTTATTATTTCCCTGGGCCTGATAGAAAAGTATTCTGTGCTTATGGAGCCTGTGGCCAATATCTTGCATGCTAAATGTTTAGATTTATAGCAATGTGGAAATAACATTAAAAGAGTATTAGATTTAATTAAACATTATCGCAAATCTGCAGAAGAAGTTATAAACACTATCTTAGCTGAAGCCGACATACATGCCGAAAACCTTGAAATTGAGTTACAGGTGCCAACGATAATTAAGAGACAGCAAAATCATATGTACGTTTTCGCAAATAACCCACCAGAGCACTGAAATAATGTCTTTAAAGCATCGCTGTTCTGATGGAAACCTACTATCTTTCGAACTATGGTCTGGTCATTCAGTGAATTTAAGATGCTCAATAAACAATTATAAGTTATGGTAGAAATTGTGGAGAGACAAAAAAATTAAAAGAGGAGTTAAAACATTTGTAAGTCGTAGAAGTTACATCAACGAGAACTGCTTTAGATATTTTGCCAGCATTGCCATGTAGAACCGTAGAAGGATCTTTTCAGAGAATAGTTTAAGCGGTTTGTGCATGCTGATATATACACCGAAATTTAGTTTCAGAAAAAAATAAACAAGTAGAAGAAGGGGTTTTAAGCAGATTTGCTGAAGCTTCCAGTCGTTTAGTTTTACCGTAGTAGGTTAAGAATTAAAAAACAGATGTGTATAGTTCGTCTTCCTTTTGTTTTGCCTATTTAAATAAATACATAGTTTATTTTTAACTTTTTGCATTTGCCCCTCCCTAAGTTTCATGCTGCGTACGCCCATGGTAGACGACGAAGAGAAGAGGACCCATGACAGATCCCTGTGGCACCTCACTCCCTACCGTCCTTATCTCTGACAAGCTATTTTTAAATGCAACTCGTAATTTTATTCTCCAAGTGTATTTCTTTTTCCTCAACATAAAATTAATTTTTGTGTGCAACTTATAATAGCTCAGTAGTAACTGTTCTTTTTATATTGAAGGTATGTAAGTAGTTCGTAATAAAAATGAGTTTCCGTTGTACTTAAAGAAATTAATGCTTTTGCAACACTCATTCATCTTTGTGTGTTGCTTCACAAGGTCTTTGATTGTCAATAAATCTGAGAATCTCGAGAATTAAATAAAAAACGTGTCATGTACTACTTGAAGCACCTATTGTTTATAAAAACGGAATACCAAAGCAAGCAGATAGGTATTGAACTGGATACCAAAAGGAAGAAGAAAACCAGGATGCCTCAGAGTGCAGATTAAATTAATAACAAACATTAAACCTATTGGGAATTCGCAGCCAACAGGAACAATAACTTAGTCTCCAACCGAGTTATTAGTAGAGTTAGAGTTAAATGTGATGAATTTTCAGAAGAACTCCCATCGAAAAATGTTTACAACTTTTACAAAAAATAAACGGTTTTTTGATTTTTATCTCCTACAATTTTTTTTTGTTTTTGTACGAAATTTGGGAGAATTTTACTTATCTTATGTCTTAAACATGTAATTTTTTTAAATCAAAATATTTGTTTTTATATTTTATTTTGATTTCAATCCTAAAAAGAACACCTCATTTTCACTTTTTAGCATTTTCCATATTAATAAACTTGGACATTTGCGGGTGAGAATTTCAGGTTTAAAATCAAAGTAAAATGTAAAAATAAAATGAAAATTTCAAGCATTTAAGATAAAAAGCAAAAACGGTCTTTTCGATTTTTCTCGGAATTGTAGGTTTTGTAAAAACAGGTTAACACAACTTTTTATTGCATAAAACTTCAACTTTTAACTTCTTTCAATAGAAAGTCCAGTTCGTTGAAATTCATGAAAAAATATTATCCAGCCCTAAAAGTTATTTCTTTTTTTTAACTAGGATGGGGTCTTCTTTGTATCTGTTAATAATTTTTCCCCTTTAAAACGTATTTGCACTTGTCCGCGATTTTTGATATACGGTGTGTGAGACGGACGACAAAAAAAACGTATTATATCAGGCGCATTCAAGAATATGTCTTAGAGGGGGGGCGAAATTTAATTTTTTTAAAAATTTATCATATTTAAACTTTTTGGAAAAAGGGCTTTATTAAAATTTATCTCTCTTTTATCACGAGTAATAAGCCAAATGTTAGTGAAGACGAGAAAGACCCGTTTCATTTAAATGTAGAAAAAGGGCCAGCCGGGTCCTCATATCATGGACCGAAATGACCTTACAGAAGAGAGAAGCGGAGGCAAGTGTGAAGATCCAGGTCAAGAGGAGGGTTAAAGGAGGCTACCTATCGCCACACCTCTGGTTCCTTATAATGGACAGTTTTTCATAAAGTGGAAGTACAAGGATTTGACAGCAAAGCGTACGCTGGTTATAGTACCAGGGAAGTAACTAGGCGTAATTTGCGAAAGGATGCAAAGGTTGTGCAAACTAATAAAGAACTGGTTTCAAGAGAACGGCCTCTCCATCAACCCCATTAAGACGGAAATGGTTCTGTTTACAAAGAAGAGGAAGATAGAAGGCGCCACACCACAAATGTACGGATGACCATGTGCATTATCGCAGGAGGTTAAGTACCTGTGGAGCTGGAAAACACATAAAGACCGACTAACAGGAAAGACGACAAAGACATTCTGGCAAGTAAGAAGGGTGGTAGAAAGATAGTGGGGACTCAACCCGAGGATCACGCACTGGATCTATAGGGCCATCATAAGACCGAGGATCCACTACGAATCCGTGGTCTGGTGGCCGGGGGCAATGAAAACCACTAACGCCAAAAAGCTCGAAAGCATGCAGAGGCTGAGTATCACCGGAGCTTTAAGGTCTACTCAAGGAATGCATGGAAAAAGGAAGGGATTAAATTCTTTGGCGATGCCACGGTCTGCTATACAGACGGATAATGGCTAACAGATTAGAATTCGACCGGTGCAGGATTATACGTAGAAAGCAAGGGTATTGGAAAAAGTTACTCGCTGGGATCCAATGCAACAGTCTTCCAGGCGGAGGTTTACGCTATACTGGCGGTAACATGGGACGAAGAAATTAGGAACGAAACATGAAAGTGCCTCTGCATCTGTTCAGACAGTCAAGCTGCGCTGAAAGCACTGTGCAAACCAATCATGTCCGCGGGTTTGCTATAGGAGTGCACGGTTGCACTACATGAGTTGGCAGGAATAAGAGAGGTGGAGCTCGTATGGGTCCCAGGCCACATGGCTACAGAGAAATGCGTCGGGTCAGAGCGATTTTGAAGCTCACAAGAGGGCAGATAAAATCGGCCCTAGCAGAGTGGGCCCAGCAAGAGATACAAAAGGAATGGACCAACACAGGAAACGTCAGACAGGCGAAGGAGTGTGTGACAGGATACAGCAAGTCACGTAGAGAGGTATGAGCCATAGTGAGAGTCCTCACCGGACACTGCGTCCTACAAGGACACTTGGCGAAGATGAGAGTGAAGAAGGACGCGACGTGCGAGTGATGTTGAGCCGAGGACGAGACCTCGGCGCATTTATTTTTATCATGCGAAGCATATAAGGAGGCAAGAAGGGAAGTATTTGAAGAGGAAGCCTTTGAGACGGAGGACCTTTTGAATCTTAGGTGGCCCGGTATTCTGGACTTTATACTGAAGACGGGCAGATTCCTTCAGAAGTAAGGACACAGTACAGGGGATGCCCGGAAGTTTGCGAAAAGGACCCTGTATGTGCCTAGTCGCCAGGCCTAAAACCTACCCTATACTACTACAACTACTACTACATTTGATTAAACCTATCACTCCACTCCAAGATTGAGCATTTCCTTAACTTAGAATAGCTATTGTGTCGTATTGTGTACTTTCCATTATTTAAAAAAAAAATTGTTCTTGCTACACTACACAAAATAGTGCTGCAGGGAGAAGTGTCAAAGACAACCGTTTATAATGTTTGGCTAGAAGACTAAAGTGAATAAACACAGATGGTTAATAACTCTACTTCAAAATGTCCAATTAAACAATAATAAATAATAAGTGAGAATTAATAAATAATAGCTATTTAATGAATGAATCAATGAATGTGCCTTGTTATTAAATATGAATATCAATTAATTTCACTTCTTTCTTTTGTTTTACTTTTACGTATTCATGGTGCTTTAGCACACATTCCTTTTAATTTAGGTTCTGCTCCAATAATTTCCTGTTATTTTCAAAATGAGGTTCTTTAAAAAACATTTCCTTCTGTCGAGGAAGGAAGTTTTAATAAGGGTTTTCTTGCTGTTGGTGTATCTTTAACGAGAATTTTGTTGTCGGGTACAATGTTATTATTATTTGATAGACGTATTGCGAGGATTTAACCAAAACTATAAGAGTTCACTAACCTTAATATGCTCAATAGAAATTTTGATTTTAAAGAACCCAAAATGAAATTTTTTACTATCCGTGCATAAAGAATGGTAAGAGATTTTGGCTACTCACGTGCGAGAAAGTGTATTTTATCAATTTGATTTGAGAACGGAAAGAGGCGGTAAAACATTTGGCATCTAACCACCACCATCTTTTAAACAGTAGAGAAAATGTGTTTAGTTAAATTTGAAATACACAATTTACATATTGGATCACCTCTCTAATAGATAACATATTTTTTTTATTTAGAAACGCTTTGAAGATAATCTTTTAATTATTTTGCCTATCTTTTTTTAGAAAAAGGTTGCAGTTACACTAGAGAGGTAGTATTACTGTAATAAATAAATGTCAAACATTCTATTTATTTATTTATTTATTTATTTGGAATACTAACAGATAACATAATTAAAAAAAAACTATTTCACTACTAGTCGAAATTTCTTATACATTCAAAAAAAGCATAATAAAACTTAAGAGATACAGAAAGTAAAAAATAAAAGAGTTGAGTTTGATGATTTAAGAATTAATTTAATTTTGGTTTTAAAAGTGCTTAAACTGACACTAAAGATGTCAACATCCTGACATATTTCACTATACAGTCTTATCCTTCTAACAACGAAATAGTTTTGACCTAAATTCGTATTTCTAAATGGAGTAAGAAATGTTTGGTGGTGACGAAGTTGTCTTATGGGTACATAAAAATTAATTAAGGAAAGGATATGGGGGCAATCAATTAAACCATGTAATACTTTATAAATAAACACTAAATCGGCAATCACTCTACTGTTTTAGGGTGATAATGCATTATTTTGACTGCGAAATGTTTCATAATCATTATTTATATATTCACCTTTTTTATAGGAAAGGTATTTAAGATATTTGTTTTGAACATTTTCCAGTCGATCTACGTAAACTTGGTACTGTGGATTCCAGACAAAAGTTTTTGCAATGTTTTCAATATTATTTTCAAATAACATAATAAGTAATAACAAATAAAGTAACTTTACCGCACAGTGTACCACCCTTAACGGCTTGACCGATCTCCGCCAAGGAAATTAGAATTTTGGGGTGTTTTAATTTTTTTCTATAGCTTTCTGATAGTTACTATCGGGGGGTGGGGAGTTAATTAGAATTTTGGAGTTTTTTGATTTTTTCCAGGGGTTTGTTCATAATTTCTATCAGTCTGCCAAATTTCAGCTTTGTAGCATGTCTGGAAGTACAGTAAAATTTTGATGATCTATACATGAGTGAGTGAGTCAGTGACTGAGTGGCAATTTCGACGTTTTCTGAAATTTCGTAACTACTTTACAACTTTATGGAAGTTTATGAAACTTGGGGGGCTTGTTAACTCCATGAAGATCTACGACTGTGCAAAGTTTGAGATTTGTAGCTCATTCCGAAGTAGAGTTTTAGATAGGTCAAATATGGGCTAAAATGTTTCAAGAAAAGATGGTACGGCAGCGCGAACTTGGCGAGGCACTGCCATGCCCTCAGATCTAATTATAACCGTTGTCTAATAAGTATATCAAACAACGCTATAATCAACCTAGGAGATTTCTTTCTTTTAATTACCAGGGATTGCAATTTAAAAGGCATTTTAAAATAGATTTCACTTCCTTTTATTGATGAGTGAAATTTGCAATTTATTTTTTTTTAATTCGGAAGCAAGATTGACTTTTTGACATATGAATGGTTTTAAAATCATCTATACCAATTTATCCCATTTCCTTTGAGTATTTTTTTATTTTTAGAGCAAATGTTGACATTCATTTTTTGTAAAATGCCATGTCTGATATATTTTGCTATCATATTTATTAGTATAAGTATGTTCTCGACAAGTTCATTGCGCTAACCAAATAAAAGGTGCGATTTTTTATTCTTAAAGCATAGATTTGGATAGACGATATCGTAAAATTAGACAATTAAGGATAGGTATTGAAAAACCGGTATAAAAATCATGAAATACTACATATCATCCACTTTCTAATTAAAGAAGTAAATACAGATGTCAAAAGTAGTGTTTGAATTCTTATACAATATTTAGTTTGTGATTTAACAATTTAGCGTTACATGAAAAATGGAATAAATTAAAAAGTTTCTTGTTAAAATATTTATTTCTCTATCTACATTATGTAATTTTATTTTTATTGAATAAAAGAAATAGTACCCAACATAAAAATTAAATTGAAATGATAATTTATGAAAAATCGAACTTTTAGTTCAACGCTTTTCTACCGGGTCGTTTGCTCTAAAGATAATAGACTCCAGTTTACATTTTCTAAATATTTTCAACTTGCTTTATGTCAAGCTACAATTGTATCACAAAAGTAAGTGAGATCTTAAACTGTTGGTCTGCATCGGAATCATTGAGGTATAATATGTAGGTATAAGGCCCTACAATTCTGCTATCTTATACTATCCGATCTAAATATCGATTCAACAGACAGTTAGGCTTAGCGAATTCTTTATTATATCATTTAGACATCTGTATCGAACAATTTCCTGCCATTTTTTTGACAATTACAGCTCTTTTGGAAGAACGAATTTGACTCAAGAGCAAGTTAGAGACTTTGCTTGTATCGGACTTGCACACAGTTTGCCATACTCTATTTGTTTAGAGGCCTTCATGCACTTTTCGTGTTAATGCAAAGTTGTCTCCAGGGGTTGAAAGTCCTTTACTTTGGGAACATAACTCCACTTATTGGGCATCTTTCAAACTGATGCCAAATACAATATGGCTGCCCAAACATGAAAAACGGAAGAATTTTGAAATATTCGCAATTTTTTGATTTGTTAACCGCTTTTTTGAAAATTGATTTTATTTTATTTGGATATATTTTTTTCGTGTTTTTTGCGTTTTATGGAGAAACTGCTGATTTAAAGATAGAAAAAAGATTTATTTTACCATAAGTTAAAAAGTTTTCGAGTTATGCTCAAAAAACTACCAAATTGGCAGGTCATGAAGGTTTTAAAAGTGGAAAAAATGCTTCAAAAAATAAAAGCGGCTAGCATTCTAAATAACGTGAGCTAACTATTTATCTTTTATTCTGTCGGTTAAGAAATAAAAAAGTTGTGAATTTTCCAAAATTCTTCTGTTTTTTATGTTTAGGCCGCCATATTGTATTTGGCATGAGTTTGACAGATGTCGAATAAGTGGAATTGTGTTCCCAAAGGTAAGGCCTTTCAACCCCTGGAGTTAACTTTGCATTAACATAAAAAGTGCATGAAGGCCTCTAAGCGAATAGAGTATGAGGTCCTAAAGACCAGAAATGAGTTTGCATTCCGCCAAACATTACTTCCTTTTTCTAGAATTTAATATGACATATTTTTGTTAAATTTTGGATATTTAAACGAAAAATGATTTAAATTACTTAGCAAACATTATTGTTATAAGAAATGAGAGCAGACAGCCTTAACATTTTACTCGCAAGTTACAAAAAGATAAAATAACCATGCAAGTAGAAGACTTAAAATTGCAGTGTTGTTGCAATTGTTGTAGGATAACTGATTTTTTTAGTAAATTGAACACCGAATGAACACAAAGGTTTTCTAAATTTGAATATGACTTTTTTTTGCCAAAAGGACATCCCAATAAATTAAGTTTGTCTTGCTTGATGCCAGAAGCAATCGAAAAACTTCACAAAAGCATAAAATATATATAGGTGATTTTTTTTAGGAGTAATTTTGCCTTTAGTTAACGACTTTAATAAAATACTCTAAAATTTAAATAATATTTTAGCAACTGTTGATCTACATATTTACTATAATACAATTTGTCCCATTTAAAACGTACAACCCAGGATTTTTCATAAACTACTAAAAATTAAAAACTCTGACTCTTGAAGACTTGTTTGCGAGGCGGGCACTTTTTGGCTGTTGAAATTTATGTAGCACAGCTTGTTTTGAAGGTCTGGTGAATGTCTTTACAACTCTGTAAATATTTAAAAAAAAAGGCTTCAAATTTTAAAATTTAACATTGACTGATAAAGAATAAAAATAAATCAGAATTTTATATTTTTCTGATTTAATTTGTATTTTATCAGTCCATATTACATTTGAAAATTTAAAGACAAATAACTCAAAAACTATTTGATAGACTTTCGAAATTTTTGCATGGTTGTTAAAATATTTTAGAGGCCTTTAAAATGAGGTATCACCTTTTCAAAATATAGGGGTAGAGCTCAACCCTCGAAGATAAGAATTTCAAAATAGCAAAAAGTGTCTCCCGTGCAAACAAAATCAACGTTTGTTTTTTTTTTAATTTTAGTAGTTTTCGAAAAATATTGAGTGGTACGTTTTAAATGAGACACATTGACTAACTATTAAATATTATTTTATTTCAGATGTTATCAAAACAGAAACCTTCATCGCCCAAAAAAACCTCCACTCAATCGATCTTAGTCGAAATCTTATTTCCCAAATTGAAAGCGGTGCCTTTTCAAACTTAAACGTTATCAGAACTCTCAAATTAAACCACAACCAGCTCTCAAAGTTTAATAGTGACGTTTTCTATGGGGCAGAAACGCTGGCAACGCTTGACTTATCAGAAAATTTTATTATTGAATTTCCTTCACAGGCCTTAAAAGGGTTAAATAATTTGAAGAATCTGAATTTGAGTTCCAATATGATCCAGGTAAGATAGCTGTTTATACAAAGACTCGATTTTTGACCAAATCTTCCAACTTTAAATTTGATTCGGCGGGGACTTTAAAACAAAGAAAAAGAACCTTAATTACTATTTTCTATTTTTTAATATCTTTGACTACCAACTGATTTCATTCACATTTAAATGCCTACCATTTGTACTTTTGTTATATGGCTAAAATGTTTTGAAGTTTTCCATTTTTAAATGTGACAAATAAAAGTCTCTTAAAATTTAACCGTCCAAAAATTTTCAGTAAAAATTTTGATATTATATTATGGTATTCTTCTGTATTCCCATATCTTAAAACTTGGTGTAAGTGCATTTTTACATTTGTTCGATACTCTAGCTTGTGACATATATTGTTGTTTTTAGGCACCTTTGTTAAAGACGCACGGGTACGGGAATCAAGAATAAAGCCACAGAAGTCTACAGTCTATCAAATCAGTTTGTCCTATTATTCTTTGGCCTTAAAGTTTTTCTTTTAATTTATCTTTATTTCTGCTTTATCATTCTCTATGACTGTTTTCAATTTTTGTTGGATAAAACTGGAAAAGGAACAAAACCTTGGCATATCTCTTTTGATTCTAATGACACTTGATGTTTGCCTACTCTTAATATATTGGGGGCTTGACTGCATTACAATTTGACCCGTTTTGGTTTTAGGTTCTTGAAAACAGCAACCTACAATCTTTATCAAGATTACAACAACTCGACCTCAGTAGAAATGCGTTGGCAAATATTGTACCAGGAACATTTTTGGGATTGTCACAGCTTCGGTTATTAGATGTCAGTGTGAACTCGCTTAGAACGGTAAGTAATTGTCTTACAGAAAGTTAAATACCGGAAACTTAGAATTCTAGCAAATTCTTAATTGCCATAATAATGCCACCAAGTAAGAAATATTCCAGCTCCGTTAGGATCCTCAAAAAGCCATGTGCGACAGTGGTGACTCTTTTTTCTGTTAAGGGGGATCACAAAATAATACAGGGGGTTTTGTATCTCAACTTTTGGCATTGATAAGGACGGTTCCCTTTAAAGTTCTTTGACGTCGTCACTAATGCACGATACTTTGAAAATATTTTTCCTTTCTTATAATAGCTTTGTATACTTTCTTACAGATTGAAGACGATGCTTTTGAAGGTTTACAAAATTTGGAAACCCTGATATTAAAAGACAACAATATTCTTCTTATACCTGCCTCTTCATTGGGCAGGCTGCCACGTCTTACCACACTTCAGCTAGACTATAATAGAATTACAGCATTATCTGGTGAAATTTTAAAATTTATCTCAGGAACTGTTCAGAAGTTGGTTTTGTCCACAAATGTAGTAAGAGAACTACCAGGTGGATCGTTTCAATTTTTTAAGAACTTACGAAGTTTAGATTTAAAAAAGAATTTAATAGCTTCATTAAATAAAGGATCATTTACTGGTTTAGGAAACACTTTGGAAGATCTTGATTTAAGTCATAATAGATTAACACAATTAAGTGGAGGACCACTAGCTCTCAAACAATTGAAGCGTTTGGATATAAGTGATAATCATTTAAGTGATATCTCAATTACAACATTTGTTAATACTACTAATTTAAAATATTTGAATTTAAGTCACAATGTTTATTTGTTACATATGCCCATGATGCTTGTCCACAGACTGTTAAAACTAGAAGTTTTGGATATTAGTTACACTGGGTTAAAACAAATATCTCCTGGATTTTTCGCTAAATCACGATCATTGGAACAAATAGTGTTAAAACATAACCAACTAAATGAAATAGAGGAGGCTACATTTACAAATATGCCCAATCTGACCCTGTTGGATTTATCCTACAACAACATAAGTGCTATTAAACAAGCAGCATTTGTTCATATTATGAATTTAAAAATCCTTAGCGTTAAAGGTAATAACTTAAATTCATTTAAAGGGGAAGTCTTTAATACAGGAACTAGTATTGAAACTTTGGATATCTCCAATAACCTAATAAGTTACTTGTATCCTTCTACATTTAAGATTCATCCCAGGTTACGAAAGATTTACCTTTCAAACAACAAGTTATCAACGTTTCACTCGGATTTGATTTCAAATTTGCAATTTTTAAATTACATTGACCTATCTGGTAATCAACTTAAGTCTCTTGATGAACTAGGATTTGCAAGATTGCCACGACTAAGAACGTTAATCCTAAAAGGAAACAAAATTGAAGATATTAGTGAAATGTCGTTTCATAATTCTACACAGCTTCAAGTTTTAGATTTAAGTTACAACAATCTAGAAAGGCTTGGCGATAGAATATTTGAAGGTTTAATAAGATTGGAGTATTTAAATTTGGAAGGTAATAAACTAATGGATTTACCCGAACTGATATTTGACCGAGCCAGATTACACATGTTAGAAAATATCAATTTAGCTAAGAATAAGTTTCAAATACCACCATTTAGGTCGTTACAAAAACAATACTTTTTCTTAACAAGTCTGGATTTATCAGATAATTATATTGAAAACATTCCAGCCGATGATGATGTTATAATTAATGTTAAAAATTTGGATTTGTCCAATAATCCATTATCACAAAAAGCAATTAGTAATATTCTTAGTGAGCCAAAAACCGTTAGGAATTTACAACTTACGGGTACAGGAGTTACGAATATTAAAAGACTGGAAGCTCCCTTTTTAAGGCATTTAAACTTATCAAGTAATAACATATCCAAGCTGGAGGAAATTATTTTTGAAAGGACAACACTTTTGGAAGAACTGGATGTATCAAATAATAGAATTAAAAATTTAAAAGATTTCGACAAAATTTGGCTTCTCTTAAAGAATCTTAAAGTTTTGAATGTTTCCAATAATCCTATTGAAATGGTTTCTGAGAGAGATTTCATCGGTTTGAGCAAATTAAGGTAAACCACAACTAATATGTTCTGAGTGATATGTGTCTTAAAATAATTGGATTTTTAAGTTAAAAAAACAAACAGACTTGCACTATTGCGAGGAATTAATATTTATTGTGATTTTAGACGATTAAGTCTTCATTCTCTGGAACAATGTAGCAAAATTGAAAAAACCGCCTTCAAATATGTGCCAAACCTGTGCTCTCTGGACATGTATGGATACCCCAAAATCGGATATCTGGATATAAATAACTTGTTATCACAAATGCCGGCTCTGGAAAGAATTAATATTGAAACAAAAGACGATGCTATTGGTAAAGATCAGTTGCAACCTGTTTTACATTCAAGATTAAAGGAACTTGGCATTAGGGGGGCCAGACTTAAAAGTATATCGTCGGGAACTTTTTCCGGTTTGAAAGGTAAGCCAACAATGTAAGAATCATAATTAGCTCTATCTTGCTAGACGTGATAGGGTATCCCAGGAACAACAATGGTACTGAATAAAACTATAATTTACCTACTGGCCAGATTTTGTTTTTTTATGTGAACACAGTTCTGTTATTATTTTAATATTTTTTAAAACCGTTGAAAGGGCTATTATTTCACTAAAGGGAGTTAGAAATCAAAATTTATCTTCTGGAAATTTGATTTAAAAAATTTCCATGGACGTGCTATTTTATTTAGAAAAAAATACTAAAAACCATAAACGCTCGGCCATTTTGTGTCTTATTTAAGTTTTTACCCTTTATGTGGCTCGAGGTGTCTTTACAATAAAATATGTCAAAATCAGCGTAATGTATATCTCAGATTAAATCAACTACCCCATTTAGTTTTTGTAAAGTTAAATGTATCGAATTTTTAGGACCAGAAATAGTCATTCGTTTAGTGAATACATCACTAGTTTCACTACCACCAGCACTGTTTTTCCCGGTGCCGAGATCATCTAAAACCACACTAGATGTAACTGATAACGAATTAACAACATTGAATGCGCAACTGTTGACAGCGTTGGAAGACAGAAGAGGGGATTTGGTAAGCACTTAATCTATAAATTTAGAAGACTGTAAAAAAAATTCATTCTCCGATCCTCGAAAACTCTTTCTCATGTATCGTTTTCACATAGCTACGTTGCAGATTTAAACGTATTTTTTAATTTATAATATGTAGGACCCTGGAACAAAGTGTGCTGTATTGGACCCTTAATTTTTTTGTAGCATATTTAATGTTTCTATTTTGATATTTTAGGTTTTAACAGGACTAGAATCAAATCCAATTATTTGTGATTGCCATGCTAGAGCCTTAAGAAGATGGCTACCCAGTCACATGACCATGGTTAAATGTAGTGCACCTGAATGGTTCAAAGGTAAAAAAATATCCTTTTACATTTTTACCTTCATTTTTTACTTGAAAATGAAAGGTGGAAAATCAAATGCGGCTCTCCCTTTTTCAAAATTTTCAGGACCAGCAAAAAACTGTGGAAGCTAATAGGATGCACTAATAACACTAAAATACTAAGAAAAAGTTGCCTAGGGAGTAAATTCTTGTTTTTTTTTAATATTTCATTTTGGAGATTTGCCGGTTTTGAAAATGAGCTATGAGGATATTGCCGGTTTTAAAACAAGCAAAACATAGTGTTTAAAATATTAATAATAAATATTTTATGTTAGTTACTTACTAAAAAAATATATACTGAAATTAAACAATATTATGAGTATCATACCTGGAAGTTTAGAATATATTCACAAAATTAGACGGACAGTCAGAGTCCTCAACAGGATCTTCAGGATTCTTGGTGTGACAGGAGATGTATCAACTTCCGTGAAACAAAAAATAAATATTTTCTTGGCAAAACTAACTTTATAACCACTAAAATAGTTTAAATCACACAGAAAAACAATGTGAAACCCTCCAAAAACACACATGGACTGCGTGAATGTGCGTGCGTCGCATGAATCCTATTGGTCAGAGCGGGGATAGCCGTGTTTGGTACGCATTCAGCTATGGATATTGACACTTTTGATCCCAACGCTAATTTTTCAATAAGAACAAGGATGTTACCGTTTTTGGTTGTTACTTTTAGTTTTATCTTAAAGAAAATGAAAATACCAATAATATGGTATCCCCAAATACGTTAGAGCATAAACATGGGGCATACCCATGCATTCTTACACACGATGCTTGAAGCCAGGACCCCCCTTAATTCTTAATGTTCCTTTTTCGGGTAGACAGGATTTCGGTTACTGCGCATGCGTTCGTTTTGGTGGTTTTGTACATACTTCGTTACATCACTACATTATTAGACAATTGTCAAATGTTTAGGGTTGTCTAATATTTTTTTCTAAAAACTAGTTGATTAGGTGAAAATTTATCAAATTGTGGATTAAAATTGTAATTTTTCTAAAACTAATTGTGCAGATTTATTGTGGAAACCATGAAGAGTGTTTAATGGCATCTATAAACAACTCTTAACTTTATTAACAAATTATAAAGACAAATACAAATAGTTACCTATGGAACATTTTTCCACAAGCCTCACATGTTTTACGTGAATTATTTCCCATTTTTCACAGAGAAAAACATAATTTTACACGACTAACGCAAAACACCGCAAAATGTTAAAATTGCCTCCATCCACTTGAAAATTCGCGTCCGTGAATTTAAATTTGCCATTGTTTCCAAAGCGAGCTATGAGTGCTTCACTTTTAGATTATTTGAACATGTATTTATGCTATAAGGTATTTGGATATCCCTAACTCAAAATATGAACCTTTGATTCTGCACCCCTCAAACGTACTGTAAGTTAGTATCAAATAAAAAGTAATTTTTAAATTAAAAATATGTTTTTTAGGCAAACAAATAATAGAAATTGGTGATGATGAACTTTCTTGCGAACCGAGAAAAATTCCAACGGATACATCTACTCAAAGTACCACATCGTTGTTGACCCGTAGCAGTACCAAGTTGTTGCAAAAGAAAAACACAGAATCCGACATCATTTGGTCCATGCCAAGTACAGAGAAAACAACCACAACCAAAGGTAAACAGAGGATCGGATAATGCTTTAGGGTTTGATAAAAAGGGATTTGTCAGGCCTAAACATTTTAACATTCATTAAATTAATCTGTTTAAATAGCCCAATCATTTTTGATATTTTCGAGGAAAAAAATGGTTTAGTATTTTGTCGCAGTTAAGTGTCTCTGGAGGTGTTAATTATAAAATCAGGTGATTTGATATTTAATCTTTCCATCATCTTGGATTTTCTGTTTTTATCGGTTTTTAACCTTTATATGCACTTTTCGAAAAAAATGGTAAAATACAAATTTAATTTTCTACAATTTTAGCTTTATTAATATTCTTGAAAAAAATATATTTAATGCTAATAAATAAGCAAAAATTGAAAAAAAATAAGTGCACCAGCGCAATTTTTTAAGTTTTGATCCATTCTCAAATAAAATAACAAACGTGGAATTTCGTGCCCGTGAATTTAAAAATCAAACAAATTTCGTGGCTAATCGGGCAAAAAGGAGTTTTTTTGTTTCCCTTATATTTTTCCGTGGGTAGCCTGAAAGCTAAACCTCACGGGGGTCCAAGATTATTATTAGGTGTCCATTAGAGAAAAAAAATAACTGGCACATTTGCAACTAACCAAAACTTTAATCATGAATTTATCTTGTTGTTATTTTTCAACTTTTGTGATTTTTTAAAAAATAAATAATGATCACACAAAAAGAACAAAAAATTTGAGGTTACTGAGTTTGGCCAGACAATTTTCGATGGTTTGGCGCGTTCAAAAATTCTGTTTTTCGTCATCGAAGCGAACCACAAAAGTTAATAAGACATAATTGACTTTTACATTTCTGAAATTTTTTAGCTGTAGTTGCTGGACAGTCATCAATAAATAGTGACGACACTCTTATTATTGGAATAGTAGGAGGTGTTGTTGCTTTCATAGCCATTTTGATTATTGTGATCTGTATAATTAGGTAAGTGAAACTTATTACGTGATATTTCGCGCCTAATCAAAAACTGCTCAAAAACATAGAAAAAAAGCAGCAATGTTTTTTCGTGTCCCATAGATTCGAATCAAAATGTAGGGTTATCACTACGCGTATTTAGATTTTTTCGTTTTTCGTTGATGTTTTATTTTATTGGCTTTTTTTACCCAAAGGTTTAAAACTTAGTTATCGATAGGATTTTTTTCTCCATAAATTAACAATATCTTTTAAAAAACAACTCGCAAAAAGTTGTTAGCAGGCCTTCCACTTGTCAAGTTTTGTTTTAAAATAGAAATCAAAAAGTTCCTAAAAATCTTTGCCTTGAATGCAACTATTGTGATTACAAAACAATACAGAAGATTTAGTTGCACTCGATTAGCTTAAAGGGAACCACTGTTATTTCAAGACCAAATGGAAGTCCTATTTAAAAATGAACTTGTTGCGCATTGCAAAATAACACAGAAAACTTATTTAAAAATGCATTTGCCGCAGCACCAAAGCATCACCGGAGCTTTAAGGTCTACTCCTAACATAGCCATGAATACGATCCTAGGTCTCCCATCGCTGCCCACCTGGATAAAGAAGGAAGCAACGGCAGCTTACCTTTGGATAAGGGACGCGGGCATGTGGAGAAGGAGCGGTTGACAAAAACAGACAGGTGAAGGAGTATGACAGGATACAGCAACTTCCGTAGGGACTGGCTGCTCGGTATAACACGAAGAGAGGTGGTAGCCATAGTGAGAGTCCTAACAGGACACTGCGTCTTACAAGGATACTTAGCAAAGAAATGAGAGTGAAGGACGACGCGACGTGCGAAATATGTTTGGCCGACGATGAGACCTCGGCGCATTTCTTCTAATCATGTGAAGCATACAAAGAGAAGAAAGAAAGAAGGAAGGACGCAGTAGAGGGGATGCCCCACTACTACTACTACTACTAGCACCAAAGTACAGACGAAATCAATTCATTTAAATGGAACCACTGTGATTACAAAGCAATACGGGAGACCTATTTAAACCGGCATTTGCCGCAGCAGCAAAGTATAGACTACATTAATTGATTTAAATGCAATCACTAAGAATACAAGCTCAAACGAAAGTCCTATTTGGAAATAGATTTTTTTATACATTTTACATAAAAATACAGAAGATTTAATTGAAAAGGCATTTGCCGCAGTAACAAAACACGTAAGATATCAATTGACTTAATTGCAAACCACTGTGATTCCAAAGCAATATGGGAGACCTATTTAAACAGGCATTTGCGGCAGCAGTAAAGTACAGACTACATCAATTGATTTAAATACAACCACTAAGATTACAAAGTCAAACGAAAGTCCATTTTGAAAATACATTTGCTGTAGCACTAAATTAAGACAAAATCAGTTGTTAAAAATGCAACCACTGTTATTACAAAACAATACAGAAGATCTACATGAAAAGGCATTTGCGGCAGCACTAAAGTACAATCGAAATCGATTAATTTAAGTGCAACCACTCTGATTACAAAGTCAAATGAAAGTCCCCTTTAGAAATGCATTAATTGCTGAAGCACCAATGTACAGACGAAATCAATTAATTAAAATGCAACCACTGTGATTACAAAACAATAAAAAATACTTATTGCTAAAATGCAATAAAGTACAGACGAAATCAATTCACTTAAATGCATCTACTGTGACTTCAGAAACAAGCGAAATTCCTATTTGAAAATGCATTTGCTGCAGCGCCAAAGTACAGACAAAATCAGTTGATTTATATGCAACCATTGTGATTACAGAACAATACAGAAGACCTATTTGAAAAGGCCTTTGCCGCAGCACGAAAGTAGAGACGAAATCAATTCATTTCATTTAACCACTGTGACTAGAAGGTCAAACGAAAGTCCCACTTGGAAATTCATTAACTGCAACAGTACCACAGACGAAATCAATTGATTAAAATGCTACTGTGATTACAAAACAATAAAGAAGAATTATTTAAAAATGCATTTACAGGCAAAAAACTGTGACTAAAAAGTCAAACAAAAGTCCCACTTGGAAATGTATTTGCTACGGCACCGAAATGCAGATAAAATTAATTGATTAAAATAAAACCACTATGATTACAAAACAAAACAGATGACTTAATTAAAAAAACATTTGCCACAGCATCGAAGTATAGACGAAATTAATTGATTTAAATGCAACCACTGTGATTACAGAACAATACAGAAGACATATCGACTCATGCAACGAAGACTATAGTAACTTATTATTATGGGTTTTTGAGTTATAATCATACAGCGTATATACTAACCAAAAGCTTTGACGACGAAAGATATAGTATGTCTAAATGAAGAGGTTAGGCAACCATACATACTGCGGTAAAATATTTAAATTTTTCGTCGTTAAAGCTTTTGGTTAGTATATATGCTATATGATTGTAACTCAAAAACCCCTAATAATGAGTTACTATGGTCTTCGTTGCATGAGTCGATATTTGAAAAGGCATTTTCTGCAGCACCAAACTACAGATAAAATCAATTGATTTAAACAGTGGCATATATAGAAAAAAGTTTCGGGGTGGGCCCGAGACTGTTGGGAGGTGACCGAGGCCCCATGAGACCGTATTTTATGCTCGTATTTGGAATCGCATTTGCAGCACCAAAGTACAGAGATACAGACAAAATCAATTAATTAAAATGCAACCACTCTGATTGCAAAACATTACAGAAGAATAATTTAAAGAGACATTTGTCACATTGCAACCACTATGACTAGAAGGTCAAACGAAAGTCCCAAATGGAAATGCATTAGCACTAAAGTACGGACGAAATCAATTGAATAAAAAGCAACCACTGACATTACAGAACAATACAGAAGATCTATTTGAAAAGGCATTTGCCACAGCACAAAAGTGCAGACGAAATCAATTCATTTAAATGCAACCACTGTGATTACAAGGTCAAACGAAATTCCCATTTGGAAATGCATTAATTGCTGCAGTTCAGCAGACGACATCAATTGATTAAAATGCAACGACTCTGATTACAAAACAATAAAGAAGAATTATTTAAAAATTGATTAAAGTACAGATAAAATCAATTGATTTATATGCAACCACTGTGATTACAGAACAAGACAAAAGACTTATTTGAAAAGGTATTTGCTACAGTACCAAAGTACAAACAAAATCTATTGATTTAAATGCAACAACTGTAATTACAAAACAATACGGAAGACTTATTTTAAGCGGCATTTTCTGCAGCAACAAAGTACAGATAAAATCAATTAATTTAAATGCAACCACTCTAATTACAAAATAATACAGAGGCCTTATTCAAAAAGGCATTTGCCACAGCCCCAAAGTACAGACGAAATCAATTGATTTAAGTTTAACCATTGTGATTATAAAAGCATACAGAAGTCATATTTGAAAAAACATTTGCCGCAACATCAAAGTCCAAACAAAATTAATTGATTTAAATGCAACTACTGTGACTACAAGGTCAAACGAAAGTCTTATATGGAAATGCATTTGCAGCACCAAAGTACAGACAAAATCAATTTATAAAAAACCACTCTGATTACAAAACAATATCGAAAAATAATTTAAAGAGACATTTGTACAGCACTAAAGTACAGATGAAATTAATTCATTTATTTGCAACCACTGTGACTACAAGGTCAAATGAAAGTCCCAATCGGAAAGGCATCACTAAAGTACAGACGAAATCATTTAATTAAAACGCAACCACTGTGATTACAAAACAAAACAGAAGATTTATTTAAAAAGGCATTTGCCGCAGCACCAAAGTACAGTCAAAATAAGTTAATTTAAACGCAACCACGGTAATTACAGAACAATACAGAAGACTTATTTCGAAATGCATTTGCCGTAGCCCAAAGTACAGACGAAATCAAATAATTACTACAATGCTACCACTGCGAGAACAAAACAACAGACAAGCCTTATTTAAAAATGCATTTGGTACAGAACCAAAGTACAAACGAAATCCATTGGAAATGCATTTGCAGCGCCATAAAATGCAAGTAGTGGGATTTTAAGTCCAAATTCAAGTCGAATTTGAATGGGCAATTGCTGAGAGTAGATTTTTGTTAGATTTGTGTAGCTGAACCATAAATGTTTTTACATTTTTGTTGATACATTTCCTCACAGCAGCAATTTAAGTTGTTAAACATTTGACTTTTTGTGGTGACGAAGACGTAAAGCGAAAAGTAAAGGAAGTTTTCACACTGGAAGAACAAGTTGCTTGCCGAGGATCATCTTACATCTTCGTGAATGAACAGTATTTTTATTCAAATCAAGAGACTATTATTGATGAAATGTCGTTGTGTAAAAAGACATGATTATTCGATAACAGTTTTAAAAATCAGAGACTTAACCTGGAGGCTCTAAATTTACATATCTAGCAATTCCTGAGAGAGGTTTTAGCATTAATTATATCCTTTCTAACGGGAAAAGCCTCTCGGGAAAGACAGACTTAGTGATAGGAAAAATGTTATGAGTTTTTCCATAACAGCGAAATTAATGCAGCTAGTGGTCCGTTTAAGGAAAATATAGCTAATTTTTACGACAAAAAAAAAACAAGAGAAAAGTGGAAAGTAAGGTCATAAAACAGAAATTTATATTCCAAGTCTAATAAAGGCAAAGGCCGGGTTATTAAAAAATTCCAAAATCTATAACACATAAAATAATTAGGATCATAGCATTATTAATATAGCCCCAGTGAATATAGCGAAAAATTAGAAATTATTTTAAAGCACTTCATTAGGAAAAAGAAAACTGAAAAAATTTAAGAATTAAATTATTTTATTATGAGATATTTGAGTAAGAGTAAATAAATAGGGTCTCACTTTACCTTATTTATTCACTTATTTCTGTGGAATCCTATCCTCTTAGATATCATATTTTATATTTCTGGAATTAGTATGGGCATAGAGTAATTACTCTATGGTATGGGACATTTACAACTAAATTATACTACACGAAAATCCAGCGAGCCGACCTCGCAAATGCAGATGCCGTTACCCCATCATAGTAAAAGATCATACTACGTTCGTGCTATTTTTAATGAGTAGGTACTTATTTTATCATTTCTTACAGGCTTAGAATGTCAAACTCCCAATTTCGAGGCTCAACTATAATGGTTCCCGACGGTGTGCTGGGTTCAGGAAGTAGTTGCGCGTGCAGCGTAAAAGGTATACCTCCGGGACCAGGGAAGCCTCCTAGCATGCCAAGCAATATGACTGCTTTGTATGCCATACCTCCTAGTTATTCGGCCACTCTACCTCATAAGGGAGGCCCACAGGGTAAGTCAATAACAATGATTGAATAGAAACAAAATTTCGGACTTCCATGGTCTTTATTCATTTTAATCGCGATGTTTTGGTACAAAAATATTGTTGTCTGGTTTGGTTTAGTAAATATCTCTAACCGTTTTTACGTGTATACTAAACAATCCAGTCTCTCGTCTGAGTGGTAGCAAACATCTATATGGCCGGAAAATCATCTTAACTGTATTCGGCTAACGCAATCAATTGTACAGTAGAAATTGAAAAAGATTAGGCCATAACTTTTTTGAATGTTTTTGTCAAAAGAATAAACAGAAACATTCAAACCACTATATATAGGAACCTACACACACGGGACACTATCTAAATTTTAAGTTTAAGTTATTTATTTATTTAGGTATCAACAGCCAACTGACCAATTAGAGATACTTTACTAAGTCATTGTAAAACTATCAGACTACATAGGGGTGATGGAAGTTATCTATTTATTGGCATGGCGTAAAATTTTTGTATAGTTAACAATGCTAATAATTGTTAAAATTGCTGACGCTGTTCAAATCGGGAGGTCTACTACTATGAAGTATAGCTATACCAAATAAACTAGAGCCGATACTACTTCAACAAATGGTTTTTATTTTACACAGAAAATGTGACATCTTTTTAAAAACTTTGAAAGACAATTAATCATAATAATATTCCATTCACGTGACATAATCAAAGCACACAGAAATAGGGTGGCTTCTAGCACTAATATTTATTTATCCTTTCTGTGTATATCTATATTTGTCATTTGTCTTTAAGTCTAATCATTCTGCTGCTACGAAACAAGGATTTATAAGAAGTTTGTATTTAAGAGCCATACATATTTGTAGTAATGAAGATTAACCAAAGAAATCTACAACATTAAAAATAACTTACAACAGAATGGTTAGTCTGAGAAATTAGTAAACTCAACGATCTCGAAAATTAAAAACACACCTAACATAGCAAATTCTCAGAAAAATAGTCCCTTAGGTATTATTAACATTCCATATTTTCAAGGTGTTTCAGAAAACACACATAATATTATAATATTCTCATCGGGAAATACGATAAGAAGTCTTTTAACTAAAACAAGACCAGAAAATCCTTTAAATAATAATGAATTAATTTACTAAATCCCATGTGAGTGTGGTAAATCATGTGTAGAAGAAACGAAGCGCCCTGTACAAGTAAGAATAAAGGAACATCAAAAACGAACTCACTTAGAAAATATTAAAAAATCACGGGATTCAGTGGTCCGAACCTAAAGTTTTGCATAAGGAGTCGTATTGCCGAAAACAAAAGTTTATTAAAGATGCATTTATAATACAGAAGAGAGAAGTTGTCAGTCAACCAAGCACGGACATATGGAACCATTCCTTATGGAATATACGCGTCTTAGAATTTAAAGGGGGCGGGCCGCCACACCGGACTGTACATCAAGCAGTATAAGTGGTAACCTGTAAACTGGACTTTTTAGCATTTTTTTATCTGTTAATATTTTCGTGAAAAGCTCATAAATTGCATTGAGGAGTGTTATAGGTCGATAGTTCTTAGGTCTGCTCTATCGCCTTTCTTGCGTAGAATAATGGTTATGGATTCTTTCCAGTTGTTTGGGATTATTTTGTTCTTTTAGTATTTTATTCAGGAGAATATGGAGGGTATTAACTACAGCTTTACCACTGTACTTGAGCATTTCTGCCGTTAATCCGTCTTTTCCAGGTGATTTGTTATCTTTTATTTTCTTTAATGCTCTCTTTATTTCCGCTTTGCTTATTTCAGGTTGTAGCTCTGAGTTTATGTTCTTTATTTTTGTTTGGAGTTACGTCTCTCGTTCCCTTTTTGTTTGGTATAATTCTGTATAGAATAATTGTGTGATATTTATGATATCCTCTTTAACGTTAGTTTCTATGCCGTTAATATCCTTTATTTTAATTATTTCATATCTACCTAGAGTCGGCCTTAGACATTTCATATTTCTGTTATTTTCTATAACTCTCTCAACTTTAATTTCTTGGCTCTTTCTTTTATTTTCTTTTATCATTTTTCTTATAGTTTTATTTATTTCTGTGTATTCTATAGATTTTCTTTTTCCTTGTCTCTCCAGGGTCCGCCTTTTTTCGATCAGTCTCTTTATTTGTTCTGATATACAATTTTATCAGAACTGTATGCATTTTATGTGGCGTTTTCTGTACTTACACCCGAAACACCATGTTCAAAAAATAAAGATAATGGAAGTCCGAAATTTTGTTTAAACTGATTTATGCTATACCCTTTAACAGGTTGCAGATTTAGAAGGTAGAACAAAGGAATTAAGCGGTTAGGGCAAGCAAATTTCTTGAATCGAATTTAAAATTACTTAAAGAGGTGAATAAGCTAACGTCGTATAGTTTTTGCAAAGTCAGTTGAACAAAGATAAAAGCCGACCATCGGCATATCCTTTGAACAAGTTTCCCAACTTGTTTTTATTTTTGTAAATAATTATATTCTCTAATTTTCACTTAAAATTAGAGAAGCTATCTCTCTTAGTTTTTAAATATTTTTGGGTTACATTTTCTACGCTTACAAGCGTTTTTAGAATATTATTTTGATTTACTTTACGCTATATCTTTCCATATTTTAAATTTAAACTTCGCGCGCTTCTTCCAGCAATGAAGGATTTGAGATAAGCGGCTAAATTCGGCCTAGCAGACGAAAACGCCGATTGTCTGAGAGAACAACTCAACCACGCGCCTCGTGCAAGTAAAGTCACCGCACCGCTATTATTTTAGATTAAAATTGTGGAAACTATTAATTTTACGCTTTAGTTTATTAGATATTAGTGTTTGGAACATTTTGAACTATAGAACAATGGAGAGTCTGGTACTTCGCGTATAATCGGGCTGGCCAGCCAAGTAGCTACACAAGACATCTAAGGGTAAGTCGTTTCTTGATAATTTTTCATTGCTACGCTATTTTTAGTAAATAAGGTTTTAGGCTCTTTTTTCCCTGTCGGAGCCCTGTGGAAAGATACAGTCCCTCTTAACTCCCACACGTTTTTCTCGAGCTATCTCGAGTGGTCCTTCGGTATATTTTATTTTCTACAGAAGGCCTGACCTCACCATTTGGTCCAGGTTCGAGCCTGATAACAGGACCCCGGGAAAAATTAAAGTCTAAATCGCATTTTTTTAAAAATAAAATTTTTAATAAATACGCATGACCTTGATCTGTTTGCTGTGCTAGCAGTAAAAATAACAAGTAAAAAAGTACCGAACGCGCATTGTTTTCGCGCATTTCCTACCTCTTTTTGGCTTGGCGTCACCTGCACGTAGGAAAAGTTTCCACCACATCGCTGTAAAAGATCTTAGAGAGGTAAATGAGACTTGTTTACATTGTTTATCGCCTATTTTCTTTTCTTTTTAAACGCTTTTAATTTTTAAATATTAAAAATTTCGGAAACTAATCGTTCACCTGTTTTAACGGAGTTTTTTAAAAACATTACAATGAGTACGCAACTTAAGAAGTTAGAAGCACTCCGTAATGTGCAACATAATCGCATTAATACTCTTCATAACTTAGCTAATGCTTGCCTAACGGATGATACAAAAAAACCGTGTTTACAGGTTCGACTTATCGACCTTGATGAAATGAAAGAATCATTTTTTATTTATCAAAATCAAATAATAGAGGCTTATTCGGCAAGTCCGGAGAGACTGGAAGAAGAAAATGAACGCCTTACTGAGTTTGACGACAGCTTCTATGATATTAAAAGAATTCAAAAACAACTATTTGAGGCGAAAATTGAAGCTCCTCAACCTCAAAACTTAACGCAAATTTCAAATTCTTCTGATCCAGACCGCTTTATGGCGTCTTTAATGCCAAGACTGCGCATTGTCGAATTTCATGGCGACATCACTAAGTTTCCAACCTTTCTAGATATGTACAATAGTTCTGTACACAATAATCCTAGTATTCCTACAAACGCTAAATTTAATTTGTTACTGTCCTACCTCAAAGGACCGCCTTTAAACGTAGTTAAACATTTACAAATAACCGACGCTAATTATATAATCGCTTACAATACGCTTCTAAAACGCTATCATAACCCCCGCTTATCGGCTCAAACTTATTGGCGCTCCGTGTATAATTTTCCCGCTCTCAAAGACGACAATCCAGAAACGCTGCGCACGCTGCTTGATGTTTTTTCAGAAAACATTGAGGCTTTAAAAACTCTAAATTACGACACTGATCAATGGTGTTTTCCGCTCGCCAACATTTTACTAGATAAATTGCCTGAGGTACTACTTTCACGCTTTGAACTAGCTAATTCTAGGTCTAATGAAATGCCCAAATATCAAGAAATTTATAATTTCCTTGAAAGTCAATGTAATTCGCTTTATTCGCTACAATCTAAAAATAGATTTAAAAATAATAAACAGTTTTATAAAAATAACGCCTCGCCTTATTATACAAAAACGCTACTTGGTACGGAAAATACTCATTCTAAAGATAGATGCGCTTTTTGTGATTCTAACACACATTCAATATATTTATGTAACGCATTTAAAGGTAAATCTCCCTACGAACGCTATTCTTACGCTAAAAATAAAAAACTATGTTTAAATTGTTTAAGCTCAATACATTTAACAAATTCTTGTCAAAGTCTACGCTCATGTCGCTATTGCCCTGGTAATCAAAGACACCACTCATTAATTCATTTTGAGCGAAATTATAATTACGCTAATTCTCAAAATCAAAATAGATCACATTTTGATGCTAACGTGAATCCCAACGCATCTCCAAGTAGTTCACCACGTGGTTACTTCGCCAGCCAGCAAAGTTTTAGATCCCCGGCTACTGGGTGTCCGCTTCAAAATTACTCTACTCAAAATAATAACAATTTTACTTCGACGTCTTCTAATTCACAAGTACCAATCGCAACTCCTTCGGGTTCTAACCCCACGCATTGTGGTTTTATTTCTGCGCAATCGCAAGTTTTATTGTCAACTATCCTAGTAAAAATTCAAGATGTCCGCGGTAACTTTCAAACAGTTAGAGCCGTTTTAGACAGCGGTTCGCAAAACAGTTTTTGTTCTCAAAAATTAGCGCAACAATTGGGCCTTCCCAGACAACCCTTATGTTCAAATATACAGGGGGTTGGAGGCAACTCTCTTACTTCTGATCTAGGATCGATTTTTATTAAAATTTGTAATTTTCAAAAACCAGATATTTTTGTGTCTACGCAAGCGATTATTTTGCAAAAGGTTTGTACTGATTTACCGTCAGTAAAAATAAATACAGAAAATTGGCATTTTATAAAAAATTTACCCTTAGCAGATCCCACTTTTTACAACCCTTCGCCTATAAATTTACTAATTGGTATGGATCTATTTCCACTAATTATACAGGGTGAAAAAATCGCTAGCGATGATCCAAATCATCCCTTTGCTATGGGAACTATTTTCGGCTATATTTTGATGGGACAAATAAATCAACCCTTAATTTCTACCCCGCCAATTAATGCTCTTTTTTGTCAAAATGAAAATGACTCGCTTTCGCAATTAATTTCAAAATTTTGGGAAACCGACTGCGTCCCCCAAAAAACTCATTTGAAACCAGAGGATGAAATTTGTGAAAATTATTTTAAACAGAGCGTGTCGCGTAATCAAGAAGGCCGGTATACTGTCTCCCTTCCCTTTCGCACATTTGAGAAACCACCGCAGTTTCCTACAATAAAACAAGTCGCGCTAAATCGTTTCTTATCTTTAGAAAAAAAAACTGCTTCGCGATAAAAACTTGTATTGTGAATATTCTAAATTTATGAATGAATATTTGGAATTGGGTCATATGGACTATGACTCAGAAAAAGAAGACGATTCAGACAGCTATTTTATTCCACATTTCGCTGTTGTTAAAAATGAAGCTATCACTACTAAGACAAGGGTAGTTTTTAATGCGAGTATTACTGACCCCTTTACGCATATTTCGCTTAATCAAGTATTATTATCGGGTCCAAAACTACAAAAAGATATTATTCAAATATTATTACATTTTCGCCTTAACCCTGTGACGCTCACCTGCGATATTCAAAAAATGTATCGTGGTATAAATATCAACCCTGATCATCAAAAATACCAAAAAATATTTTGGCGGTTTAACCCTAATGACAACGTTTCTGTTTTTAAACTACGAACTGTCACTTACGGAGTGAACTGTTCACCATATCTCGCTTTACGCACCCTTCAGCACTTAGCTGAATCCGAATATGATAACTACCCTCACGCTGCTCAAGTTATACTTAACGATACCTATATTGATGACGTCACTACTTCATGTAAAACGGTTCAAGAGGCGTTAAATTTGCAGCAGGAGCTTACGGAGTTATTAGGAAACGCTGGCTTGAAATTACACAAATGGTCTAGCAATCGCTCAGAAGTGATCTCTCATTTAGATCCCTCCTTAGTCAACCCCGCAGTTTTATCTCTCGATTCGGATGACGTCACTAAGGTCTTAGGCCTGTGCTGGCATCCTTCCTACGACGAGTTTCGATTTAACATATTACCTAATCAGCAAAGCTGTACTAAAAGGACGCTTCTCTCTTTTTTAGCACGCTGCTATGACCCCCATGGGTATCTTACCCCAGTAACATTCACTTTAAAATATTTGATTCAACAAATTTGGTTACTTGGTATTTCCTGGGACGCCACGCCTACTTTAGAAATAGTTCGTCAGTGGACACTCTATCAATCTGAATTTCAAGTTTTAGAAAAATTTAGTTTACCCCGCCACATTGACATCACCAACGCCGAATCCATCGATCTCTGTGGGTTTTGTGATGCGAGTGAACGAGGGTACGCATGCGTAATATACTTACGTGTCTTACGAAACGCTAAATATCACCTATATTTTGTTCTTGCGAAAAGTCGCATCGCTCCACTTAAAAAATTTGTTAGTATTCCGAGAATAGAACTTCTAGCCGCTACTCTTTTATCTGAGGTCTTAAAATACACATATGATATATTCATAAAAAGGTTCACAATAAATAATATTTACGCTTTTTCGGACGCAATGGTTGTTTTACACTGGATAAAATCCCATCCAAGTAAATGGAAAACTTTTGTCGCAAATCGTGTTAGTCTTATCCAAGATAATATTAATCCAGAATGTTGGTTATATACCCCCACCTTTCTCAATAGTGCCGATGTAGCCAGCCGCGGCTGCTCGCCGAGTGAGCTTTTAAATCATCCCCTATGGTGGGCCGCCCCTAGTTTTTTACAAGAATCTTGCGATAAATGGCCAACCAAAACCCCGCAAGTCAAAATAAATGACAGTTTAGAGACTGAGGAACGAAAAAATGTTGCTCTGATTTCTTGTGATCGAATAACGGAAAATTTTTTAGATTCGCTTTTAAATAATAAATCCGATTTTTACGCTATTCAACTACTTTTAGCCCGCAGTTTACGATTCATAAATAATTGTAGACTATCCGCAGACTTCAGAAAAAAGACAAATATAGATTATATCGATCTCTTTAACGCTTTAAAATGTTTGGCTAAGCATGAACAACAAAAATACTTTTCTGAAGTAATTCTTAACCTTCAAAACCAGAAAAAATGCATAAAACCCATACAAAAATTGAATCCCTTTTTAGACCAGGATGGTCTTATAAGAGTTGGAGGACGCATTCAACAAGCCATGACTATTTCTTACGGACAAAAACATCCTCTTCTTTTACCCAAGGAAAGTAGACTTTCTTATATTTTTATTGAATATATGCACAAAAAATATTTGCATGTCGGAGTGCAAACAGTCCAATATCTCATTAGTCAAATTTTTTGGATTTTATCTGCCAAACGCTTAATTAAAACGGTTTTATCCAAATGTGTTCGTTGCTTTCGCGTCAAACCGCATTCTTATAAGCAAATCATGGGACAAATTCCGTCCTACCGCTTGATTCCACAAAAGCCTTTTACTTTTAGTGGAGTAGATTTTAGTGGTGCTATACCTATCACTCTCAGTAAACACAGAGGTGTAAAAACACAAAAAGCATATATCTGCCTTTTTATTTGTCTAAATACTAAAGCTTTACATCTCGAGTTAGTGTCAGATCTAACTTCGGACGCTTTTTTAGCTGCGCTACGTCGCTTTGTTGCCCGAAGAGGTTACATAAAAACTCTTTTTTCAGACAATGGCACAAATTTCGTTAAATCCAGCAAAGAATTGCTTGATCTTGCAAGAAATGCTTGCACGCAACAAGCTATCGCCTGGAATTTTATCCCTCCATCAGCTCCCCACTTCGGCGGTCTTTGGGAGTCAGGGATAAAATCAGTAAAAACTCACTTAATTCGTACCATTGGCTCGCAGATTCTGAGTTATGAGGAGTTGTACACGGTTCTTTGTCAAATTGAGGCGATTTTAAATTCTCGCCCCTTGACCCCGCAATCTACCGACTGTAACGATCTACAGGTTTTAACACCGGGACATTTTTTAACACATGGACCTTTAGTTTCTGTTCCTGATGAAGATTTTTCAAGTAAACCTGAGAATCGGTTATCGCGATGGAACTTGGTCCAACGAATACAAGCCGATTTTTGGCGTCGTTGGAGCCAAGAATTTTTACATACCCTTCAAGTACGAAATAAATGGTTGGAACCATGCGCAGAGCCAAAAATAGGTACCCTCGTTCTTATCAAAGACGAGTTATCACCGCCCCTTCAATGGCGGGTAGGTCGCATTATTGAAATTTTTAAAGGGCCTGATGGGCACGCTAGGGTGGCAAATGTTCGTACCGCGTCCGGTATCTTTAAACGACCTTTAGTCAAGCTTTGCCCCCTTCCAATTGATTCAGATTCACCTACCGAAAAATGATGCTCATTTTGGTGGGCCGAATGAACAAGTTTCCCAACTTGTTTTTATTTTTGTAAATAATTATATTCTCTAATTTTCACTTAAAATTAGAGAAGCTATCTCTCTTAGTTTATAAATATTTTTGGGTTACATTTTCTACGCTTACAAGCGTTTTTAGAATATTATTTTGATTTACTTTACGCTATATCTTTCCATATTTTAAATTTAAACTTCGCGCGCTTCTTCCAGCAATGAAGGATTTGAGATAAGCGGCTAAATTCGGCCTAGCAGACGAAAACGCCGATTGTCTGAGAGAACAACTCAACCACGCGCCTCGTGCAAGTAAAGTCACCGCACCGCTATTATTTTAGATTAAAATTGTGGAAACTATTAATTTTACGCTTTAGTTTATTAGATATTAGTGTTTGGAACATTTTGAACTATAGAACAATGGAGAGTCTGGTACTTCGCGTATAATCGGGCTGGCCAGCCAAGTAGCTACACAAGACATCTAATCGTTTCTTGATAATTTTTCATTGCTACGCTATTTTTAGTAAATAAGGTTTTAGGCTCTTTTTTCCCTGTCGGAGCCCTGTGGAAAGATACAGTCCCTCTTAACTCCCACACGTTTTTCTCGAGCTATCTCGAGTGGTCCTTCGGTATATTTTATTTTCTACAGAAGGCCTGACCTCACCATCCTTTATAGAAAGTGACATAAGCGGCGGTAGATATACTCATGAAAATTATTTGATTTAATTATGGCGTAAACTAAAGAAATAAAAATAGATAATAAAACTTTCTATTCCTATACCTACAGGAACGACACTGATTTATTTTCTAACTCTGCAGACTGCCGACTAAAGGGGTCCCGAAAAGCACACCCGAAAGCAATTAAAAGCGCATCTCAAAAAATCTGCCAATCAGGTTCCGTCCATCCACTAAGGCTCGGTCGGTCGGAAAACAAAGACTTTGTGGTCGAACCGCAAAGAGCCGCGCCTCTCCTCTGTCGGTAGGGTTAAAATTATACCAGGAAGATTTTATATGAATTTGGATAAATTTTGAAGGGCAGAATGAAGCAAAATTTCATGAAATCAATAGAACCCCGTATTAGGAGTTATTCAAGTGACTTTACAAAGACTATAACTACATAAATAAAACCTATAAATGTACTCTTTTTATTAAGCGAACGTAGAACAAAATACGGCTGCACTGGAAACGATCGTTATTAACGTTAGTAAATAATAAAATCAAGGTACAATAGTATTGGAACCTATATTACCTTATGAAAAGTTTAATTGTAGTAATTTTCAGTCGAAATCTATCTTTTTATTAATAATATGTTTTTTCCTTAGGTATGATTCGAGCCCCCGCAGTGGCCTACTCAACAATGGGCAGGGCGCCTGCGTATTACCCGCAAGCCGCGCAACCGTATTTTATTGCAACTTATCCATCGGATGAAAAGGTCTATCGGTAGGAGGAGCTTTACCTGTTCTATGATGAACTTGAGTAAATGTTATATTACGTTCACAGCACAGGGTCTTCCAACAAAAATTTGACCTCCCCTCTTTTAAAACATAAAAAAAATTGAAAGTTGAATTGCAGCATTGCATCAGATTTTTTCCTAACCTCAAAATGACTTTTATGACTTATTATAATATTTTTTGATGTTAGGAAAAAGCCTGATGCAAAAGACATATTTGTACTGTGGATTTGGTTATAGCATACTCGATTACCTACTAATAGTATAGTGGGTCAGGTTTCTGCAAAAAAAATTTGGTGCTGTATAATATTTAAAATTGGGAACCCAGTCAATTTTGTTTACAAGAGAGATAGTTATTTATTATATCAACTTAATTAAGTTACAATAAGCAAATGGGATTGCAAGTGGATATATTTGTAGATAAAACCATGGTAAAAAACCGTGTACGTTTAAAGACTTATTTTAAACCATATTGGTTTCATTAATAATAATAGGAATTTTAAAACATCTATATAAGACATATTATATCAGACCATTTTATAACATTTACATAATATGTGGTGGCCTTGACCCAAGGTACTTTTGCCTGGAGCAATCATTGCGAGAGCCATCAGCGTCAACCCAAGTGTAGATATTTAGCAAAGGAAAAACTGAGCACTGACTAGATTTATAGTTATCTTTAAGTTCCACTGATGAATAATTTCTGTCAGCAAAACGCTCCGCAATTATCGCAACACTTGCTCCAAACAAAAATTACATTTAAATAAAAGCTAGTCCCTTAATATGTCAGAGGTAATTTGAGATCAAAGTTGAGATGCTTAAGTTAGTAGGCACTCTCAGAATTAGAAACTCAAGACCCGACTAAGGTTTTGCATTTTATTAGCAATACACTAGAAGGTAGACTTAGATTTTTTGATATACTTATTTAATTTGTTTCGTTACTAATTGGCATATTTCTTTTATATTCCTTTTTTCGTTTAAAGGAAAATGAAAATATATTAAAGGGCGGTGGATCAGACCCAATATTCCCGTTTCTTTCTGCAACATCGGCATGCGGTAGCTCGCTGCAAGAAGTTACAAAATGCTTCTTCCTTTAGCACTTGAACTCTCTGCATGAGTTTTGAGTTCTTCTAGAAATTACCTTGATTCCTCTACTTTTATCTCCAACAGCTCTCTATTTCACACTATTATCACGCTTAAATCTTCCTCAACATTCGTCAGCATCCTTTGGGTCTTGTGGCAATTGACTTTCAGCATGCAATTATATAGGTACTGTACTGTTGTTTTTCATTATATGAATGGGACCAAGCCATCTTAATATTTATTTCTTTATATGCTTTTAATAGAATTAGCGAAATAATATTTTAGCTGCTGCGCTATTACTAGAAGACTTACTTATTAGGTTAAAGATATATGTTCAATATCGTTCTATCACAAAAAAATATTTAATTTTGGTAACCAAATATTGCATGCCTCTTAAATGAAAGTATATTGAGGAAAGAAAGAAATGTGCGCAGAGCTTTTACTAGTGACCCGTCATGCATTAGTCAAATCCTTTAAGCACTGTGCTTTTTTTCTATAGTCCTTTGTGTTTTTTTTAACTGTGTGTGTTTTTTTTAACAATCTAATATGAGGATCTTTTCATGTTGTTGTTTGCATGACATATTTTAAGGAAATGGAGACGCGACAAACTGATGATGTCACTTACCACTTAAATTATTTTAGTGAAACGCGAATAAACTTAACAAGAAAGTGCTTAACATAACAAAAAAATTTAAGTTTTATTGACTTTGATGGGTTTGCCGCGTCTCTATTTCTTTCAAATATGTTATACATACACTTACAGGGTCTCTAGGAAATACGAGCCCCCACAGTTTATCATAAAACACAAAAAAAAATCGTAGAAAGATCACAAAGGAAATGCTATAATAGTCCAATGTGAAAAACGGAATTACTAATAACCGAACATTATTCAAAAGGTCATTAATCAAAACAAGTCATGAACAAAATCGAAGTTTATCATGCCTGACAAATACAAAATCGAAGTTTTGTATAACGTGTTTTATCAAACCGAACAAAATAATCAAAATGGGATTGGCCTGTATGTCGTTCATCTAAACAAGAGGTTCTGATATTGCTATGCAATTGAAGCGTCCTCCACTGCAACCTATATAACTCAATTTAAGCAACCAAAGAAGAGTGGATTTTGTATTGCTATGCGGTGTAAGGCACACCATGATCAAAGCGACTATTTTTTGCTATTTCTATGGCATCTAGTAAATATGTATATAGTTTGTGCCATACTTTTGATACTATACTAATGGCAGTTAAATAAGATTAAATTAGTTTTGTTACAGGTATAATATACACTATAGACTCTATTTATATGACATAATATGTTATTCCATAGAATAAATTATGTAATACGTACAGGGTCTCGAGCTGCAGAAACGTTTTCTGAATTCGACAAATTTACCGTTTGTACAGTCGGGGACTTTTTAAAATGCCGCCCTCAAAAATAAAAAATATTCCTATTTGGAATTCGGAAAAGTAGTTTGAACCAAAATAAAATAAATCGATCCATGACGGATCTGACACCTTCCTAGCTAGCCTCTTAGCACACTTCAAGTGAAGCCATGATAATATATTATCCATGAAAACAGTTTTTTGTAAATATCTCAGAAACTAAAGCTCTTACGAAGTTTTAGGTATATAAAATATAGTCTAATATATTACGAAAACAGTGTATTGATACCATGCTCCGTTAAAAAGTTAGCATTTTTTAAATTTTAATTGTCAAAAAACTGTCATTAGCATTAATGGATTTTAACCAAAATCTAATCAGCTCGTATTAGTGTCGAACACTATTTTACCTGAATATTTTATGAAAATCGGTTCAGCGGTTTAGGATATACACACACAGACACACAGACAGACATCACGACGATATTGTTAGGATAGGTCAAAATACATCCAAATAACACATTTTTGGCGTTATCTCAAATACATTTTTTTCGTCGAAAATAATACCTTCTCTAGCCATTGCTACGCGGGCTAGGAAGTAAAAATACAGCGGCAATTTAAAAAGTCCCTGACTGTACCTAGCTTTAAGCATCACGTCTGGTAAATACTGACGGCTTAAAATTGGAACGACAACAAATATCTTAAGCTGCGCATGCGCCTCTCATTTTCTACTTACGCTAAATTATTCGCCAATTTTATTCACTGATGTATCGTATAGCTTTGTGAGAAGAATATAATTTTTCTTATGTAGAAAAGAAAGAGTAATGCATCTACAGTTTAGAAATTTGGTTCACGGTCCGTTTTTAGATGATAGTTGGTAAATTAGCTTTAAAGGATTATCAAACTAAATTTAAATTAGAATAATTATAGTATAATATATATTTAGTTTGTAAATAGTAAATAGGTAGCTAAAATTTGTTAATATTTCTATAGTTACATTTTATTAATATATACATTTATTTTATAGAAGGTGCGTTTACATTTACTTCTAATAAGCAGTGCACACCCCATTAAAAAATATACTTTTTCGTGCAATAATAAGCCAACAAAAATTTTATATAAAAATAATTTAGGCGCATTTCTTTTATTTCGTCCCCTATCTCACGTACCGACGTAACTGACAAAAATCCAAAAATCTCTAGCGATAGCACGGCAGTAGAGTTGTGTTTGTTCGACGTATTTACCAATTTTAATACAGCTGATTTTTAAATTTTCGCTCTCTTGAGAAATTCACTAAATTCTAGTTACATCGCACAATGGGTTATATGGCGGAGCTAGCACGACATTAGCCCTGTATATGTTTTTTAAATTATGATAACCAAACCCACCGAAATTTATTGCAGATAGTCCAGTTAATAAGAAAAATGCAATTGAAAAAAAAAGTCTTTATGTATTTCTCTGTACCAGAGCCCTAAAGTTGAAAAATATTTTTGGAAAAAAATTTATGTATTTTTACAGTATTTTTAAATAAAAAAAATTACAATACAAACAGCACTTTTTGGGTATATGGGTATAAAGTGGGCATAACCAGTAACTGCACTTTTAAAAACTATTAGTAATTTCCTCATTCCAAAACCCTTTTTATGGTTTAAAATTTTTGAAATATAGTAAGTTTATTTTCGTCTCTATTTTTATTTGTAAAGCCTGCAGAAACAAGCTTAGAACGGCTTAGTATAATTTCCACCAGAATATTAGAGAGAGGGGTATATTTTACTAAAAAAACAAAAAATTTGCTGCCCCTAGCTGCCCCGTTTTTTTGGGGGTAGCCCTAAACACTGCCATGTACGTGGTGTTTATGCAGTGAGTGTATCAGCCAAATGGAATAAATTCGACAGCGGATTGAATTTAGATTATTCTGAAAAATCAAAAGTACGTCGACTGAGATTTTTAACGAGCAATATTTTTGTTACACATTTTGTTGTATAGACCCCCGCAAAGGGGTCTACTCGCATACAACTTTTTGTTTTTAAATAAGATAACCTCACTTGTGGCACCTTGTTCGAAAGCTTATCAAAAAAGAAAAACGATAAACTACTTTTTTGAAACACCTGTCAAATATTTAAAAAAAGCTAACCTTTACTTTTTTGCCATTTTTAGACAATAAAAAATATCCTTTTAAGTAAAATTTATAATTTAATTAAAAAACTTAAGTAAAAAGTTAGTAACATCCAACCTCTTTTGCATCTGGTAGACCCAACTTGGCAACTTGTTCGAAAGCTTATTAAATAAGAAAAAAATGGTGCGTGATCCTAAACCCCGAAAACCTCTTCACCATCCTTAAACGTGGAGAGTTTCCAACTTTAGAGCTTATATCTATAAGTCCAGACCAAATTTGATGTTGATTGGATATGTACAAGTTGGTCAAAATTGACAAGGACGGCGTCAATGTCACAATTTTAAAAATAATAATTAAAAATTCGTGATCCCTGTCCCCAAAAGTCCCTACATCCCAATTTTGAACGAAATCGGACATACTTAGATGGTCCCCTTCCACCCTCTTCAAAGGGGTGGGAGGTTGTCAACTTTATAATATTATGTTGGCACTGTAACTTATAACTATTATAAGTCCACAACAAATTTGATGTTGATCGGATATGAACAAGTTGGTCAAAATTGTCCAAGGGGGAGGGGGGCGTCACTTTCACAATTTTAAAAATCTAATTAAAAATTCTTGATCCCCATCCCCAAAAGTCCCGGCATACCAATTTTGAACGATATCGGACATACTTAGATAGTAGCCCCCCTCCAGCACTCCCAAAGGGGGGGAGCTGTAAACTTCATAACATCATTATATTGTATTGTCGGAGCTTTAAGTGTGTACCAAATTTGAAGTTGATCCGATATCTAGAAATGGGTTATAACTGAGTTAAAATTGAGTGTCGCGCTAGTCCTCTCATATAACCCATTGTGCGTCGGTACGTGAGATAGGAGACGATGTATACATCGTATAATCAATAATCAATCTTTGCCCATGGCTATTATTAGGTATTTTTATAGATCCATAGGCGAAATTTTGAATAACATCGCACAATATGCTCTAGATTCGAGTTATTTTTAGGATAATATCGCTATTTAGTTCTTTGCTCATTTTGTATTAAATTATTAAAAGAAGGGTGAATATTATTGGTTGCGAGGCTCGGAAGGCGAGGCTTCGACCTGGGAATCTTGGGATTGGTTAGGTGACTTACTTATAAGGTCCTGCGTGAACACCCTACTCGCTATCCCCAGTGCCCACATTGCAAATTGGAAAAATCCTGTTGTCACAAGTATCAGAAATTCTTGTTTCTCGTACAGTAAACTCAAAATTAGGAAACGTTGTATCGATATCAGTTCATCATGCAAAATTATTTTCAACCCTTATAAATCCCTCATTAACGCGTGTCGAGTAGGAGTAAACGATACAAGATAAGAAAGGATGGACCGACATTGTATTGTTGTCAAGTTGACCTAATAATTTGTATTCTAAACATTTCAGTTGTTACATTTTTCATAAATCACAGTGTACAGGATGTCCCAAATTCGATGTTTTTGGTGGGTTTCAAGTATTTCTAAGGGAGATAGAAAGAAACTGACCCCCTTTGCGACGCTGAAATTTCCAGAGAAGCTTAAGCGCATCTTGATATACCAAGCCGTTTTTAAGCTACGGGGTGTTTTTGAAAAGCCTGGGAGGGGGTCTATAACTTTTTTATTTATGAAAATTTTGTTTTCATGTACAAGGCCTTATAGATCTTTTCTTGAAGAATTGAAAGATTTAAACGGTTTTTTATCTATGTTTTTTAGTTTTAGAGATATTGCATAAGGTTGGTATTTTTTTTATGGAACTACCCTTTTCTTATTTGATTTTTGAAATCAACGTAAAAGTTTTTTAATTGTTTTTATAAGTATTTTTGTTATCTTAAATATTTTTTGTGTTTATTTTATAAAATAATTTGATGACGGGGTTGAAAAAATTTTAAAATCATCAAATTAAAACAAAAATACTTTTTTTTTTAAAATAAGAACAAAAATTTTTGAAAAATTAAATAAATAACTATAAAAATCGAATAAAGAAAGGTTTATTCCAGAAGAAAAATTATAACTTTATGCAATATCTCAAAAACTAGAGAAGATATATAAAAATTGTTTAAGTCTGTCAATTCTTCAAGACAAAAATTATTATAAAACCCTCTTTACACAAAAAGAAAATTTTCATAAATAAAAACGTTATAGACCTCCTTCCAAAATGCAGACTTTTCAAAACAGATTGAAGGGGGATTAGTTTGTTCCTATCTTCCAAAACCCCCCAGAAACATCGAATGTGGGACACCTTGTATACTAGCAAAATTTACATTTTAAGAACAATAGAAATTTATGGCGCAACTCTAGGGCTACGAGAGGGATATACATTAGACATGCCCAGTTCCCTCTCCTTTAAGTCCTCAATACTAAGTGGCTGATAAATCGTCGGGTCGCGGTTCGTTTGTCGAAAACACGTTTATCGAAAACATCTTTATCGAAGACATTTTGATCGAAAATCTTAATTTCGAATGACATTTTGATCGAATGACATTTTGATCGAAAATCTTAATTTCGAATGACATTTTGATCGAAAATCTTAATTTCTATCTACATTGACACGGTTCGGTTACGTTGGCGATAGATTGACAACGGTTAGGTTTCACATTCTCTAGGATCCCGGGAAAGAGGTCAAGAGAGTATGTTTTAAAAAAATATATGTAGGTTAGAAATCTTTTCGATTAAAAAGTCATTCGAAAAAGTTGTATTCGATAAAAAAGTTTTCGATCAAAATGTCGTTCGATCAAAATGTCATTCGATCAAAATGTCATTCGAAATTAAGATTTTCGATCAAAATGTCTTTGATAAAGATGTTTTCGATAAACGTGTTTTCGACAAACGAACCGCGACCGCCGCGCCGCCGGCCGACTTCAAAATTGGTCCAATTTAGGAAAGTTTTTGCGAAATTATTCATTAGGCTTATTTTTTATTCTTCTAAAAGCTCAAAATTCAACCAAACTCCTCCTTTAGCAACCGTCACAAAGTGGGTGGGATCTAGTTCAATGGGGATCTGTGTTTTAGGATTTAGTTTGACTTGAAGATCTTTTACGATATTCGCAATGGCAGATTTTAGATTTACGTAGGCGAACCTTTGACCTAAAAAAATATCATTCATTTACTAAACGTTCACGGTCTTGTGTCATGTCATGCTCAAGGCAGTTGGATCAATGGTTGTTCTATAGATAATTTAAATCACAGATCACTATGTGTTTGGTGTTCCGTGGTTTAAATCATGGCGCCATATTTATTGAATACCAGTCTAAAGCGATATATGTCCCTGTTTTTGGTGTGATTTGGACCAATGCGATCCGCACTTACCTATACACTGCCTTGGACCACCTCCAAATGCCAGAAAACTTTGCTCCGATCTTTTTTGTTTATTTTCGTTGCTAAAACGTTCTGGATCAAATATTTCTGGATTTGGATAAATATCTGGATCCATATGGATTGCTAAAAATATAAACAAATTCAAGGTCACTAATCTTTTGCTTATTCTAGAAAAAAAAGGATATAATATAACCGTTTGCCTGCTTATGTTTTTAGAAACAAAAATATTCCTGGCATTATTGCACTACGGCTCGTAACACGATAGTAGCGCCTTTTGCGGACTTCATCAACTTTGATGAAAGTTGCAGACCATCGTTCGGAAGGTTCTTCAGTTGGCTTATGAATTAAAAATATGAAAAAATTAAATAGCGCATCATGTTTTTTTTTAAACTACAAGTAATGACCTATTCTTTATAAACATCCAATTACAGTGGCGTATATAGAAAAAAGTTTCGGGGTGGGCCCGAGGCAGTTTGGGGGAGGGCCCGAGACCCCATGAGGCCGTATTTTATGCTATTTTATGTTTGTGTTCAGGAAATTTGTGGAAAATATCTAAAAAAATCTTAGCTTCGGGGGGGGGGGGGTGGGGGCCGGGCCCCCAGGCCCCCCCTTATATACGCCACTGTCCAATTACATATTATTATAAACTATTTTTTAATTTTTTATTTTAATTGACGAACAAAAAATCTTTAATATTATTATTTTTATGCTTTATTTAACGTTAATAATAATTATTACTATGACCAACGAGTATTAAAGTCATAATTATTACGTAACGTACCTCTTATTGGTATGATAACATGAGTATCCTTTTCAATTATATGGTTAGTGCCAGGAATTCTGTACTCTTTGGTGCATTCTCTGTCCCACATTAGAAATGGTGGATATAGCCTTAAAGATTCTAAAAATATTAATAAAAACAACTTTGTTTAAATCTTTAAAGATTTTAGTTACTTACGCTTTTACCTTGTAAAAACTGATCCAAAAAGGGCATTTCCTGAACAGCTTCGTAGGAAACTTTACCACTGTGCCTTGTCAAAACTTCTTTGACTTCTTCTCTACACTTCTGTTGGTATTCCGGATAGAGAGCCATATTTAGAAGAGCAAAGGTAAAAGTAGTAGAGGTTGTTTCATAACCCCCAAAGAAAAATATAAAAGATTGGGCTGCAATCTGCTTTTGCGTTAGCCCATCACTTGCTAAAATCAAAATAAAAAGCAAACTTAAATATTCTGAAAAAAACACATTAAAAAAATTATGATGACAAATTTTGGATTGGATTTTAACAAGGTTTTTCTTGCCACAACTAAATTTACATAATTTACATAAATATAATCGAAAAAAAAATAGCTTACTTGCAAATCCTTTTTCAGAATTTGTAGAATCAAACTCTTTTTGCTGAATTTCAAGTAAAACTTGAAAGAAATCGTTCCTTTGCGTCCCTTCTTTAATTCGTGCTTCCGCCGACTGCTTCACCATATCCATAAAGAATCGTCGAGTTCGAGTATTTCCCCATAATTTATGACCGAGTGTACCTAATACAAATTACAGTCAATGAAAAATTAAGTACAGTACCTAAGGTAATAACTACAAAATATTGACAAAAATAAAAGCAGACATCTGAATATTGCGTACTAGACGGATTTATTTCAGCGCCATCTAACTCTCAATGTTGCAAGGCTCGCCGGTTGCCACTATATGGATCATATATTCATTTGGTGGTGCTGGCTGCACAGGTCACAGCAGTGTTGAGCGCACGATCCCTAGGGAGCGGATCCAAGGATAGATGGAAAAAGATTCAGCAGTCTCTGGCGAAACCCATTTATTTCACGCAGGGGAAGATGGGGTAATAGGTAATGGGAAATATTTTTTTGCTACTCTTGCAGTTTGTCTTTTGTCATTTGAGATATCTGAAAAAACCTTTTTCTACTGCAACATTAATAAAGTTTTAGCACTTTTGTTTTTTTTTTACATATTTTTCACAAGCAAACCATTTCAAATAATATCTTTTTTGTCTGAAGGAAGCACTTTATATTTCAGTATTAATACTTAATTTTTGTCAAATGTAAGACTTTCTATGCATTGTTTTAAATTTTGCTTTTCATGAACAAGTAGTTCAGAATGGAAATGTTTCTTATTTCCCTTTCGTTTTGACTATCGTGGGGTATTATTATTATATTTTATTGCATATTGATTTGAGTTCTTCACTAAGTAGTTGCCATAAATTTGACAAAAGTTACCTGTGTAAAGCTTAAGAAATGGCAAGTTGCAAAAATATTAAATGGCATCTAACTCAAATTGGCAGCATTCGGTAATTAAGCTACATATTAAAAAATAAAAAATATCCTCAGCAATTTATAATTTTGAGATAATTTGAGAGATAAAACCTGTTTCTTTTCTCTTGTGTTTAAAAGTAAATGGCAACATTGTCCCAAAAATCATATGCTTGGTTTAGTTAGTCCGAAGCGCCAGCGCATTCTGTTAGAATAATTTTCGCAGAGGAAAAAGTTAGGAATCTCGGCCGAACAATCATCCTGTTAGTCATCAATTCAAAAATTGCTGTGGACTCTTTGCGTTAGATGCCATTTAATATTTTTGCAACTTGCCATTTCTACAGCTTTACATATCGCACTTTAGTCAAATTTGATGGTAACATTACTACTTAAATTAAGGTGCAACAAAAAAGATTATATTTTTTAGTGCCCCATTACATCGTCCGCTTTCTCGTTTCCTGGGACTCCCATGAGGCCTGGGACCCATACAAGCTCCACCTCTCTTACTCCAGCCAACTCTTGTTCACCGCTCCTTCTCCATACGCGTCCCTTACCCTAAGGTATGCTGCCATCGCTTCCTTCTTTATCCAGGTGGACAGCGATGGGAGGCCTAGGATAGTGTTCAGGGCTATATTGGGAGCAGACCTTAGAGCTCCGGTGATGCTCAAAGTCGCCAGCTTCTGTATGATTTTGAGCTTTTTGGCGTTCGTGTTTTCGCTGCCCCCGGCCACCGGACCACGGATCCGTATTGGATCCTTGGTCTTATGATGGCCGCGTAGATCCAGTGCATGATCCTTGGGCTGAGTCCCCACATTCTTTCTACCACCCTTCTTACTTGCCAGAATGTCTTTGTCGTCTTTGTTGTTAGTCGGTCTATATGTGGCTTCCAGCTTAATTTACTGTCTAGCACCATCCTCAGGTACTTAACCTCTTGCGATAGTGCAAGTGGTCTTCCGTACATTTGCGGTGCTTTTAAGCCTTCTATCTTCCTCTTCTTTGTAAAGAGAACCATTTCCGTCTTGCTGGAGTTGACGGAAAGGCCGTTCTTTTGGCACCAGTTCTCTATTAGTTTACACGCCCTTTGCATCCTTTTGCAAATTACGCCTAGGTACTTCCCTGGTACTATAACCAGTCCATCGTCAGCGTATGTTTTGCCGTCAAATCCTTGCTCTTCCAGTTTGCTAAGTAGACTGTCCATTATAAGGCACCAGAGGTGTGGCGATAGGCAGCTGCCCTGAGGGCAGCTTCCCTTTACGCTCCTCTTGACCTGAACGTCCTTCATACTTGCCTCCACGACTCTCTCCTCTAAGGCCATCTCGGTCCATGATATGAGGACCGGGCTGATGCACTTTTTCTGCATTGCTCGACTTATTGAGCTAGTTCTTGCCTTGTCAAAAGCTCCTTCGACGTCAAAGAAAACTGCCAGTGCATATTCCTTGTTTTCGAAGGCTTTCTCTATCCTTTGCACGGTTGTATGGAGGGCTGTGTCCGTAGATCTACCCTTCCAGTATGCATGCTGTTCTTTATGGAGAGGGGATGCTTTGAGTGGTACCTCTATGAGGTACCTGTCAACCATTTTCTACAATGTCTTCATCAGAAATGATCTAATATTAAGATCAGTACCATTTGTATAATGTTTAACCATAGGTGTTTTTAATAGCGGATTTTAATTTCTTATCATTTTCTCCAGTCTGCTCAAGATTGGCAAGTATTCTATATTGTTTCTAGATGTCTTCGTCTAGGTGTCACCAATATGACTAATATAAATAGCTTAGAAGCCTTTTATAACAATCCTGATCAACTTTATTTTCTACATACGCCCACTCAAAACTGCTTGACTTACCCAAAATGGAATAAGGTATCATATGTTCAAGAATCAAAAATTGTATTACACTCCAAAATGGATGTACTTTAGTTAAATCTTTATTGACATATCTAAAGATACTATCAGGTTCTCTCATGGAATCACATTCCACTCCCAAGGCACTGCTGGTAATGACGTCAGTTGTATATCGTGCGGTGAAGTCTCTGATGTCGATTGGTTTTGTGGATTCTGCTAGTTTTTTTGCTTGTTCGTTAAGTATTGCCTGAAATAATGCTATAGTCAATAAGCTACCAAGTACAGAACAAATTCCAAAGCCAATGCCCATCATAAATCTTATAAGGGTATCGTCAACAATAATTGAATAGTTTGTGGAGTAAATCTAGTAGTTCTATAGGATGTTGCAACAAAGCATGTTATATGAGACATGTGGTAACGTAGGTATGACAACAAACACAACTACGGCATTTGTTTCACAGCCAACTAAGTGAAAAACTATTTTTTAAATAAATTCACATTTTCCGTCATCCAAAGATAGGCATATTATACACGGTTGAAAAGCTCCTTTTATTGAAGTATAAATCCAATATGGCGGTCATGAGAAATAACAAATTTGGCTATGGTTTCAAAAAACTAGAAGGCCTAGGCTTATATAAAACTACCAAATTTCATTAAATTTGTTTGCAAGATGGCGGCGATATTTCAATTAAAAAAAAATGACAATTTTTAGTTTTCGCTCGATATTTTAAAAACCCCTGTAGATATTTTTAATTTTAATACGGCATCTGATTGGGCTTAGAATAGCGCAACTTTTTTCTCATTTAAACAAACTCGTATCTCTTACCGTTTCCGAAATCCTCATGTAGTTGCTTTTATTTGGGACACCCTGTAAACGTGTTCAAGTCCAAGTGGTATTCTGTGATTATTTATTATTGGCATAATGCTCAAAAAATACAACAATTTGACATCCTATCTAAGTTGACACAGCTGTTTATAGGGATCAATTTTAATGAATTTTTTACATTACATTAATGTTTAGCAAAAATAACACACATTTCCATAGTGCCATACAAAGGACAAATTTAATTGTTAACGCGACCGAGACTTAAATTTCATTTTAGCACCCATTTTTAAGAGCAGTACAAAACTATTTTAAGGTTCTTATTTTTTCTGGCATTACAAATATTTTTTCGCAAAAACAATGTTAAACATTTATATTTTATAGTAAATTTATTTTAATCGGGCCCTGAGATTAACTTTGACTGACCAGCCATCTATGATTTCACCGAAATCAAAGATCGCCAGCCGGCTTATTTATCTGTTTGTTGGGTAACCTGTTGTAAAACTATCCCTACATTTATTTACAATTTATCTCAATTGTTTTGCTACAGTTTATCATTATTTTTGAGACAACTTTTTACTACTTTTTTTCGTTTGCCTATGCTATTTGTTATGGTACACAGCTGATGAGTGTCAAAAAGTTATCTTAAAAATTATAATATGTAGTATACCTCGTCGCCGCCGCGCCGTCGGCATACATCAAAGGGCTATTTAATGGTTTTACCCAAGAATTTACCCAAATACAATGATTTATTGCTTTATTTTGAAGGATTTATATTATTAGCAAAACTAAATAATCTTTTATCATCGAACACTTGGGATTTTAGGTACAGTTTTAAATAAATAAAGCGATGTATAACTTTTCCACAGCTTTAATTTCATCGGCATCAACAAGGTATTTTAGTACATGTATTGTATTTACGTTTTTATTTATTGTATTTATGCATATACAGAGTATATCCCAGAATGAACTTAACACTTTATTTTGGAAAAAAGTAAATACCATAAATAATAAGATTCATCTTGAAAGAACACTTTTACACAGGGGGTCTCAAACATTTTTTATAGCTGATATAAATCACGAGAAACGAGAGAAGAGACGAGAGAAAGCTTAGAGTAATTTATTACTCTAAGAGAGAAAGGCTCTCTCGAGCGATAGAAGAGTCCTATCGTCGAGACGAGAGACCAATTTTATGTCGCAAAACGAGACGAGACGAGAGAAGGCCTTCTTTCATCTTGTTTCGTCTTGCGGCAACACTAACTGAATCAAAGCGCGTGACACTTTTATCAAAGCATTTGGATTACGTACTAACTCACCCCTTTAGCAATAATAGTTGTGTCGAACATATATTTAATTTTTCCAGTGGAAAATGCCGGAGTTAAGCTGGATCTCATAGATTTCCATCTTTCACCTTTCATTGTAAGCAACTGTTGACTTAAGATATCGTTTGGGTGGTGAAAGAACTTGTTTCCTACGAAATAACAAAAATTTCGTTATGTTTATTTAAAAATTTTTTTTATTAGGAAACACTAGCGTGTCACGTAGGCCCTAATATGTGCGCTCAGTTTTGTTGCAGGGCTTTGTTAAGCACCCATAGCAGTATAAGAAAAGTTTGATCACGTGTTCCAAATCATGGTTGTTTGGGCGCCATTTCAAAAAGCGTCATTTAACGAATTCTAGGGTAGGAAATCAACAAAAGCACTGAGTTGCAGTATGGTGGGGTCATAGAAATGCGAAAAAGCCACACCCCGAATTAAGATCATAAAAACACGGATCACCTAACAAAAGGTGATCCGTGATAAAAATGTCATTTAGCGAATTTAGTTTTACCCAAGTAGGGAATAGTGCCGTAACTAGGGTAATGCGATCGGTGCCCCCGCACGGGAGCACTAATCACCCTAGTTACGGCGCTAAAAGGGTGGTCCTAAAAATGTCCACTACTAGACTATTGGTTATTTGTTGAGATTTATTTATGTTTCTCCTTTTTATTTTAAAGAAAAAATAGAAAGATAAAAAGCAATTAGGGGAGACTTGGCTGAGACAACATACTTTTTTGAAAACGATTCTACACATTATTTTTATATGACAATGTGTAAAAACTAAAAAGTGGTTTCCCTAGTTTATCAAATCGGGTCATTGCTATATAAAGGCAGGTTGGGTAAGATGGCATGGATTTTACTAAAAATGTATACACAGTGAAACCTCCTATTAGCGGACACTCACGTCGATTTTGTCAGCTTATTGGAGGTGTCCGCTTATGAGAGAGAACTGCGAAATTTTAATATATATTTATTAACAATTTTTGCTGCTTGAGTTTTACCGATATTAAATTTTTCAGCGATCTTTCGTGCAGATAGATGTTCCTTCTCCGAAACGTTAACAACTAAGAAGTTTTTTCCTATATAGGGGCCATTTCAAAGAGATCGATTACTACACAACTGAACAATAAAAATAAAGAACAGCAGTCCCGCCGAATAAAATATTATGTTGAAAATACGACAGAAGTATTTAGTTTCCGCATTAAAACGGAAAGAGGTAATTCCCATGCAGCAGAGTGCGATGTTGCGAACATACTACATAATATTTATGCCCACTAGGGTGGAGCGAAAAATTAAATTTTCGAAATTCGAAATGGGGTAGGGTGCAAAAGTTGTCTGTGGGTACTCAAAATAACGTGTTAAAAGCACAAATAAATTGAAATAATTTTAGAGGTTCCCCCAAGGCCGTGAAGTTTCACCATAATAAGCATATTATACTAACTACGATAATAGTTGTTGTTTAAATCACTTTTTTCATTTTGCTTGGCAACAGTGTATATATATATATATATATATATATATATATATATATATATATATATATATATATATGAATTTGTAAATGTTAACAACATCAATTCGTCGGTCTCATAACATAAGGCCCTATCTCGATTTTTACAATCTATATTAACTTAAGCTTAAGATTGTTCTTTCTGTTGTAAAAGTATACGTCAAAATTTCAGATAGGACTATGTGTTTTGTAAGTTTTATAAAGAAATAATTTTGAGATCGGACCCTTGGCTAAAACCAAGTATACACTAGATTGAAACTATCGCAGACCTTTGCACATTTTGGCCCTATCTCAAGTTAGGGTCTTATGTCATGAAACCGACGAATTGTCCCGCGTTCAAATACGACTTCGTTCGCTACGTTTGTTTTATTGTCCTTGTTACAAATGGTGCCACAGGAATGTTGGAACTATATCTTAAGCGTCGCGTTCAGTGGCTAATTTGCCTTTTTCATGCGAACGAATTACCTCTAAGGCACTTACTTTAAAATTGAGAAGGACCATCAACTGGGCCTCGTGGATATTCAGGCACTATTGGAAAAGCTTTAAAAACCTGTGAAAATTTGTTCTCTCATTTCATCCGGTACAGACTGAAAATTTACGAGGCTTATTTCCGATGATATAAGTACGGATCAAAAGTATTTAGTATGTATGTCAAGCAGTTACTTCTGGCGTTTGCACGGACAGCCTAGCATATAGAAATCCGGGCAAATCACCCCATTCCCGTTGGCTAACAACTGTCAATAGAATACTAAGACTTTATATTTCCTCAAATGAAGTCTCAAGTTAAGGTTTATGCACCTTTATGGTTCCATATCAAACTTAAGCCGTTATGTGTAGTATACAAATTGAGAAAAATTATAATTTAGCTTGTCACTTTTCACGAAAAAACCATATACATGGGGGCACAGCAATTTATGTTTATAAAAATTGTCATTTTAAAGTGTTACATTTTATTGAAAAACTATGTGTAGAACTAGTGTTTGAATGTTGTGGTATTGAGATTGAAATTGATAAAGTAAAAACATGTATATTATGTATATATAGATCAAATGTTGTGTCTGCAGAAAATTTTCTTAATAGTTTATTTATAGTAATAAGTGAGTGCTTGAAATTGCAGGAAAAGATTGTAGTCTGTGGAGACCTGAATTTCGATTACTATAATAATACTATTTATTATTGATATAATTCAGGCTTTTAATTTAAACATGACCAATTATGACTATACTAGAGTGTTCACAAACTGTCATGATGTAACATCCAAATCAAAGTTGGATTATTTTCTGACCAACATTTCTACCAGTTCCTGTCAGACAACAGTAAAAGATTTCTCACTTGGAGATCACTATGGTTTGGAGTCCTGTGTTTTTGTTAGCAATAAAAATGAACATAATAAACAAAATATAAACAAAAAACAAGAATACAAACGAAGAATGCTATCAAGTCACAACATTGAACAACTTAATCAGTTTCTGTACGGCAAATTCGATGATATTGTGGATGAAAGTGTAGACATTAATATTTTGTTGAATAGATTTTTGTATACAGTAACAAATGCTGTTGATTTTTATTGTCCTGAGCGCAAACACAAATACTCTAAAACTAAAAAGCCTGAATGGGTCAACCAGAATATAATTTTATCTAGTCAGTATTTAAAAGCTATGTTTCAGCGAACAAAAGTTAATACTGTTCTAGTCGGTGACTACAGACAGGTCAAGAATGAACATAGGAAATTAGTAAATAGAACAAAAAAAGAATATTATAGTAATAAAATTAGAAACTCAAATAATAAAAGCAAAGAGGTATGGCGCGTAGTGAACAGGAAAAAGCCCAATAACAAGAGCATCATCTCACTTAAGAATGACACTAGCACAATAACGGATCCAAAAGAAATATGCGATACATTCTTAGGATACTATAAAAACATCCCCAGAGAATTAATTGAAAAGAATTATCCCTTAACGGCATCAGACTCTAATGATTGTACAGTCTCTCGAAATGTATGTAGCTCTTTCGTATTCCTTCCCGTCACCGAACAGATAGTTTTACGCTTAATAAAGGAACTAAAAAATACTAATTCAGTTGGACTTTCTAATAAACCAAGCTTTTAATCAGGGAAGTTTCCCACTCATTTAAAAAATGCATGTGTTATACCAATCTTTAAAAGCGGCAGTTCTCAAGAGGTAAATAATTATAGGCCAATATCTCTACTTAATGTAATTACAAAAATATTTGAAAAAGCAATTCATGAACAAATGTATGAATATCTGGTCAAATTTAAGTTATTAAGTAAAACGCAACATGGTTTTTAAAAAAATAAAAGCACGGAAACTGCATGTTTTGATTTTCTTCAGTTTCTCTATCATAACTTGGATAAAAAGAAAAAAGTGGCAGCGGTATTTTTTGATATGTCTAAAGCGTTTGATGTGATAAACATTGATTTTATTTTAAAAAAATTAAGTGCTCTGGGTTTTAGAGGTGGATTTCTGGATTTGATAGAATCTTATCTTAGATACCGGAAGATGTGTGTTAAGTATGAAGAGGCTAGGTCTGACTTTGTTGAGGTTAATCAAGGAGTTCCTCAAGGATCAGTTCTTGGACCTTTAATCTTTCTCATTTTTATTAACGATCTAAAGGAAACATTGAAGGTAGAGTGCTGTCCAAATTTCGCAGACGATGTTAGTGTGGGTGTGGCTGCTGATTCATCTGAAGAACTAACGCTTCAACTGAATCAAGTATGTTCTAGATTTAGTTCATGGTGCACTAAAAACAAGCTTATTGTTAATGTAAGAAAAACTGTTGTGATGACATTTTCATCCAATAATAACAGAATTGCATACGAGATTGGAGATGTACAAATCGGTGGAAGCAAGTTGGATGTTGTTAAGGAAACGAAAATTCTTGGTATCAAAATCGATAGTGGCCTAAATTGGCAGAGTCATATTGATCATGTATGTAAGAGACTGAACTCAGCCTATTATGCTATCTTACAACTTAAAGATACCCTTGATAACAGTGGGCTTATGAATGTCTACTATGCGCTTGCCTATTCTGTCCTATCTTATAATGTTGTCTTTTGGGGCAATGCAAATTATATTGAGCGGGTACTAATTCTACAAAAAAGGCTAATTAGATTAATTTTTAACATAAGACCGAGAGACTCGTGTAGGCCTGTTTTCGTTAAAAATAGAATATTGACTCTGCCAGCTATTTTCATTTATAGATCTATATTATTTCTTAGAAATAATAAACAACACTTTGAAAATATTTCCAGAGTTAATAGTAATCGTTTTAACACCCGAAATGGGAATATGATTAGGGTAGACCAGCATGTTAGTACTCTCTATGAGAAGTCACCAAGTTATATGGCGATCAAGTGTTACAATAAATTACCAAATAATATCAAGGTTATTAATAATGTAACACAATTCAAAGATGCAGTTAAAAAAATTCTGCTAGATATATGCCCCTATGATATAAAATGTTTTCTAAACTATGCATTGTAACATTTTATCCATATATAACGTTTGTTTTTATTCATTATATTATGAATAATTTTTGTAGTAAAAGTATTTGTGCTCGTATTTATTTATTTACTTTTTTGTGGCCTGATGTGAAAAATCGTTTATTTTATAATATTGTTTGTGCGTGTGTGTGTGTGCATATGTATGTATAGGTTTTATATCTATGCATATTTTTTGTTGTTGTTTACATTGATAAATATGTTATTAGAATTAAGTATTGACATAACCGCAAGGAACTTTCTTTTTTTTATTAAATAATTAGCTATTAGTGACGATTTCCATATTGTATTTTACAATCATTTTGAGGAAAAATAAAGATTTGATTTGATTTGATTTGATTATGTAGAGAAGGGCCTTGTCATCTGTTAAATATGATTAGATGGTCCAGAAATTTTAAAAAGGACATTTTAAAAATTATTAATCTAGTCATTCAATGAAATGGGTGTTATGCCCATCCAGAAAATCTGTTGATTGCCATGGTAACAGATGAATCCAAATCTATAAGAGAGGTTATCGTCACTACTATCAGATATTTTTCTGTGCCAAAAATTAATTTTAATGCAATAGACTATGTGGAGCTTATTGAATGGCAGTGCAAGCTGACGGAACCTCTATTACTAGCTAATATTTCCAACGAAGATGTTTTAGCTATGAGAGAAGTCCCAGATAAAATGGACATGGTTAAATATCCATGTAGCACTCAAGCAGTTGAACCATGTGTAAAACTTGTTACCGAAGCTTCGATAGCGGTCTATGGGGAGGACAATAATAGGGATGCATATATTAAATCAAAATTAGACTCACGACAACAAATGCCGCATTTTAACACAAAACGTGAGTACTTCATATAAATATATACACGATGAGTAATGTGAGGGGGAGGGATGTGGTGGAGGAAGGAGATGGTGCAGGGAGGTGGTGGTGGAATTAACTTAGCAGCCACCGCCTCGTGGTGAGTTCTGGGTTGTATTTTAGGTTTAAAATCAAATTCAAAGTTTACGGGGGAACCTCTAAATTTAGAGCCAGGGCGTTGAAATTTTTTTTCTATAATATACTACCCAATAGACAACTTTTCGGCACTAGCCCATTTCAAAAATATGAAAATAAAAAAAATCGACCAATTTCGCTCCACCCTAATGCCCACGTCGATCAGCGCTCCGTCCCGTTGTCAGAGGTTCCCGTCCGGTTAAAAGAGGTTTCAGAGTCCGCTTCCGGTTATTAGAGTGTCCGGTTATAGTAGTGAATTTTACAAGTAAAGAAATAGGGAAAAGCTTGGTTCCAATAAATTTGTCCGCCTAAAGGGAGTGTCCGCTTAATAGAAGCATAAGGCAAGCGCAAAATAACAATACTATGTCATCTCATCCGCTCTGCCGTCTTAGCCCGGGAGGCTCCCTTTTCCAAGAATCCTTAGCATAGGTATAAAATAAAAGTTGTTTTTACTTGCGAAATGCTCAAAATCCTTGACGAAAATTCGTTTGTACAATTCCTGATCAACTGGCATAAAAGATCTTCTAAAAAATGTGTACACTCCTCCATATGTGTGGCCATTTCTTTTTAATTCTTGATACATACGTTCGTAAGCGATACCAGGCTGTTACAAAAAAAAACATACAATACCTGACAAGTTAATATGTACAGTGGCGCACCCAGAAATATGTCTTGGGGGGGGGCCGAGGCCTCTTGGAGGGGGCCCGAAGCCTCATGATATCGAATTTTAAGCTATTTTTTGTTTTTTTTTTCTGAAATATGTCGAAAATATATAAAAAAACTAAGGCTGGGGGGGTGGGGCGTGCGGTCCCCACCCGATGCTTAAGATTTAAAAAAAATAATTTCTACATATTTTATTAACAAAAATAAAAAAGAGCATGAATCAAAATACCATAGGGTCTCTGCCCCCCCCCCCCTGTGTGAGCTGGTGATTTATAAATCGATAAATAGATATAGAATATACACTCAGGTGCAAAAAATTCAAACCATTTACTAGTTTAATGTGAAATCAAAATGCTTTATTTGTGCATAAAAACACGTTTGTTTTTTTTGGCAATATACCTCAAAGAGATATTATTTGAAATTTTTTTAGGGTGACTATATGTTGAAAAATGTTGTGACTAATAACAAAAAAATATCCTCAAGCCCGACAAACCAAACAATCATTTTACAAAACCGTCTTGAAAAAACTTGGAGGGTTACGCAATTATTCTATACTGGTAAGGTGTAGAATAATTGGGTAACCCTCCAAGTTTTTTCAAGACGGTCTTGTAAAATGATAGGGTTTGTCCGTCTATTTTTTTAATACCAAAATGGAAACATCACTGGCTCGAATGTTTGGCATCTGCGTGCATTTGGCTAAATTAAAAATGAAAAAAATTATCCCCAGCAGTTTTACAGGGGATAAATAGGCCAGGCAAATTACACTTTGAGAGAAAGAAAATTATTAACAGGACTTGAAGCATTGGAAATTGTAGAGCGGCGAAAAACGAAGTTAAAAAAAATAAATGCGTGAGCAGGGGCGTTGCGGGTTAGGTTTGGGGGGGTTAAAAGGGGCAGGGAATCGTATTATTGCGATTTCCGGCGAAAGCTGACGTCGGAGAAAAAAGTGACATACAGACAAGTTATAGGCCACGAAAATATCTAAAAGTTTTTTAAATGTCATTTTTTAGATAACCTCAAAATGTTCGAGAAAAATTAAAAAAACCGTAATTTGTTTTATTTTTTATTTTTGCAAAAATAATTTCAGTTTAACAAAACTTGGTAAGAGTAGAGCCTTTTGGGTACTAAATGTCTACAATATTTTACAAACAAAAAAATTAAGAAATTTCTAAGATATTTGTTTTTTCCTTTTAAAATCACTTTATTTTTAAATAAAATTTCTCCTTCAGAAAATCATCGTATCCAGTTCTGCTGGTACTCAGCTTTTGGCACTGAGATGTACTTTTTGGCGAACTACAAAAGGATAATATGCGTCATTTAAAAACATGTCCAAAAATATAAAAACTAAAAAAAAATTTCACAATATTTTTTTAAGTTATCGGAGTTATTTTATAAGTTTTAAAACATTTTTTAAAACTGACTATATTACTTAATTCCACGCAAGATAAAAGGCGATTAATATGGCTAAAAAAAATTAGGCTACCTGCCTTGCTTTTGGAAAATGAATGTAAATATATACATTATGACAAAAATTTTATTTTTTCTAATAATTTTTTTTTATCGCTCTGTATGTTATTTTTAATTTCTTTCTGAGTTTTATCGCCCCCAAAAAGTGCCGCCTAAAGCGAAGCACCCTGTCATCCCCTAGTTAAGCCAATTTCTATATGTACAGGGTTTTCCCGTATATTTTTACACCATATCTAAAACGTTTATTTGAATAGATATCAAAATACTATAAATACAAAAGTTTTATAATTTTTTACAAATTTTAGGAATCTTAGAGTCAGAATGTAATTTTATTTTCTAAATGTCAAAATTTGACAGGTTGATGGTTTTTTTAAAAATTGAACACCCTATATATTATTTTAGATTTTTATAGATCTTTTCTTCCTGATTTCAAAAATGATTATTATGTTTATTAGTTTTTGAGATATATGCGTTTAAAAGTGTTTTCGAGCCTGTTTAAATTCTACAAGAGAAAATAGAACAGATATTTGTCGATCTCAATGGAAATTCTGCGCACTCTATCTATTAAGCTATTTACAGAAAATTTATAAGAATTATTCAAAATTAAATAATAAAGGAGACTATGTAGAAAATTATCAATGAAGTTTTAGATATTTATATTTTTCAAAAAAAAATTGAATTATTTTTTGCTTTTACTGGCTTGCGGCGTCCCACATTACTGCGCAGAATAACCACAGATGGAAAATATTAGTAAATTATGTACCTTACAAAAGCAACAGCTCACTTTTTCTGTCAATTCGATTGTCTCATGGCTGAAACTTAAATTTTTAAAACTTTTAAACGCATATATCTCCAAAACTAATAAACTAAATAATCTAAACATATATATTTTTGAAATCAGGAAGAAATGGTCTAAATAAATCTAAAATAATATATATGTTCAATTTAAAAAAGACATCAAACTGTCAAATTTTGACATTTAGAAAAACATTACATTCTGACCCTAAGATTCTTAAACTTCGTAAAAAATTATGAAACTTCTGTATTTATCATATTTTGATAACTATTCAATTAAACATTTAAGATATGGTGTAAAAATATACGGGAAATCCCTGCACATATATCAGCAGCTTAAATAGGGGGTGGCAGGGTGCTTTGCTTTAGGCGGCACTTTTTGGGGGCGATAAAACTCAGAAAGAAATTAAAAATAACATACAGAGCGATAAAAAAAATTATTAGAAAAAATAAAATTTTTGTCATAATGTATATATTTACATTAAGTTTCCAAAAGCAAGGCAGGTAGCCCAATTTTTTTTTTTTGCCATAATAATAGCCATTTTTCTTGCGTAAAACTAGGTGATATAGTCAGTTTTACAAAATGTTTTAAAACTTATAAAATAACTACAGTAACTTTAAAAAATATTGTGACAATTTTTTTTTTAGTTTCTTTCCTTTTTGGATATTTTTTTAAATGACGCATATTCTTTTTTTATTTCGCCAAAAAGTATATCTCAGTGCCAAAAACTGAGTATCAGCAGAACTGGATACCATAATTTTCTGAAGGAGAAATTTCATTTAAAAATAAAGTGTTTTTGAGCGGAAAAAATAAATATCCTTGTAACATATTAATTTTTTTGTTTATAAAATATTGTAGACATTTAGCACCCAAAGGGCTCTACTCTTACCAAGTTTTGTTAAACTGACATTATTTTTTCAAAAATAAAAAATAAAAAACAAAAAATTAAAAAAAATTACGGTTTTTAAAATTTTTCTCGAACATTTTGAGGTTATGTAGAAAATGTCATTTACAAAAGTTTTAGCCAATTTCATGGCCTATGGCTTTTCTGTATATGACTTTTTTTCCGGGGTCAACTTTCGCCGGAAATCGCAATAATATGATTCCCTGCCACTTTTTACCCCCCTAAACCTAACCCGCAACGCCCCTGCTCACGCATTTATATTTTTTAACTTCATTTTTCGCCGCTCTTCAATTTCCAATGCTTCAAGTCATGTTAATAATTTTCTTTTTTTTTGCTTTAAAATATGGTAATTCCGCTGGCCTAAAAGTACCATCTTTTAAATATTATACTTACAAGTTCCTGTTTTAGTTCAAAATTGCCGAGAACAGGAACAGGCGTTATTTCTGGAAAACCTCGTCTTGACCAATAAGAAAAATGTCTCTTGAGAAACCATCGAAGGAATAATATGATTCCAAATGCGTAACATAATATTGTTAATAATAATTGGCCATTGAACATGGCTTGATTTTTTTTTTCAAACACACCGCAAACTTTTTTTGCGAAGGTTTTCACTTATATAATTTCAAATTTTAGTTGGTACGTGTTTTTACCGTACTTATTTTAAAGCATAAAACTAATAAACATTTTAAATATTAATTTTGGGTATTTTTTTATTGATATAGCGATTTAAACATTTAAGAACACCGCTTTTTACCAAACAGATTTATGTTTGATGTTTTCGTTTATCTTTTTATTCTAATTATACTGGGATCTATTTAAATTTGAAAAAAATCCGATGGAATTTTAAACTCTTTATATATGTAACATCGGAAAAAAACTGGTTTAATTAAGAATATATAAAAATTTCATGGAAAAAATGGAAAAAAATAGGACAGTACCTATATATTGAACGGGAAATACATAGTTTAAATATGGTTTTAACCCGGTAGTAAGCGGTTTAAGTAAAAATACGGTAAAAATTGAGTCTACTTACTTTACTATTTATATTTTTAAATCTTGTGTCACTTCTGAAACTTGAGAGTGATGAAAAAAGGTTTTTGTTTTACCTAATTTTCATATATAACTTGTAAAAAAACATAATTATAATAAGAAAGAAATTTTTTATTTATTAAAGGCAAAACGTTAAAAAATTGAATACTATCGGGATTGCGATTCTTGTCTTTCAGAGGTGAGATTCCGAAGTGCAAGGGATTGTTCACGAATCGTATGCAGCAAGGATGCACATGCATGTTTTCGTAAAAAGCGAGTTTTCGTTCTCTTGTGTAGCAATATTAGGTGCTTGTCAACCGCTATTTTTATTTATTTATGTTTTTGCCAGTTTTTTTCAATAAATTTGAGATAAAATCTAACTGTTCGACACTGTTCAGGGTCTTAAAACATTAGTTTTCCATTAGAGTAGGCAAGGTTTTCTTTGTTTTTAATAAAAACACAACCAAAATAACAACAACTGACAGTGTTCGCCATTTTGACAAGGCCGCGATAAAATCAAAGTATAGATAGTTTGGTGAGGCTGTCTAATGGGCAAGTGTCCTTCTATGTCAGACACATTTTCAACTTTTTCAATATATCTAATGGCAAACTTTATCCATCTCTTTACTGAACACACTGTATGTTACATCCTCACCCCGTGGGTATGCCAAGATTCTGGTGTAAGCTAAATTACCCGGAGGCGGCACCACCGGCGCGGCGGTCATAAGGAGGGCCGAGGGCCACAGATTATCTTATTTATGCTCGATCTGTATGTTATAATACCGTTTGTTTTTAGAATTTCACACAAATTCATTGCGTGGACTATTTTCCCCTACAAAAATCGATACATATTAAATGAGGCCCAACAGCTCAATATTTAAAGCATCAAACGATAGAGGGAGCCAAGTAACTCCATACAAAGCATTGATAAAAAAACCTAAGATTAAAACCAGTGGCGTAGCGAGAATTCCGGCCTAGAGGTGGTTTTAGTGCGGTGCTTATTATAGCTTAAGGTAAAGTTTCAAAGAAAAAATCAAAAGTTACAAAGAAATTTTAAATAACTTGTTGAGATCAGCATATAGAACGTACGAAATGTACACTAAACATTGCAAAAAGGTTAATTCATTTTTAGCAAGCTTATGGATAAGCCTTAAGGCACAATTAAAAATACAAGGAACTTAATACAGAAGCTTGACGTTGATGAAAGGCCCTCAATATATGTTGACAGTTGATTTACACCAGACATCAGTCAAATGTATCCAGGGCGTTTGTTTGTTCTATATGGGTGAGTTTGTAAAGTAATCTAATTTTGCTCACCGATTAGGTACATCGGTTTTTTGACGTGACGTTCATCTGACATTTTTGTTTTGTGAGTCCGATGACACAATCAAAAAATAAAAAGAATGCGATGAAATAAGATGTCTTAACCACGCTTTTTTCGAGTTATATTTTTTTCAAAAAGAGTCTCTGCACAAGCACTTGGAAAGAATATTTTCAACGTAACCTTTAATTCTGGCATGTGGTGATACCCAAAATTAACCATAGATCTATATTATCCGAGTTTTGAGTCACTATATATACCAGTGGCGTATATGCGGGGGGGGGCCTGGGCCCCCCCCCACCCCCCAAGCTAAGATTTTTTTGGATATTTTTCACATTTCATGAATACAAACATCAAATAGCATAAAAAACAGCCTCTTGAGGTCTCAGGCCCCCCCACAAAACTGTCTCGGGCCCACCCCGAAACTTTTTTCTATATACGCCACTGATATATACCTTCCAATTTGCATGTCCATCGTAATTTTGCTTACTATACCGTAGAGCATTTAACAAAAGACTGAAAAATCCCCAGCCAGACAAAACAAAAAACAGCTGATTTCGACGTTACTGACATTTATCAAAGATTGCTCACCTACGCCAGAGTCGGTGCGCATTAATGCCATCAATTGATCAGATCATCAGATAATTTCCGAACCCGATAGATTTCAACGAATTGCATTGACTAATTTAAGAACTTGAGTATTGCCGTCAATAAGCTCATCGATGACTTTACGAACTCGCCCTATTGCTCATTTCCTAGAGCCCGAGGAATTCCATCTGCATAGCTACCTCACGTCACTCATATTGTAAACTTTTGCCTTATAAATGGGTTTTCGCTAACGTTTGGAAAGAGGCTATAGTCAGATCCTTAACAAAATTTAGCAATCAACAAGAAACAAAAGACCCTCGACCTTTTAGTATTTTGGGTACTCTCTTAAAAGTGAGAGCGAGTTCTTGACCAAAAAATTCCTCATTTCATAGATCTTAGTAGTATATCACCTTTTTGTCAAAGTGGTTTTCGCAAAAATTTTAGCCATGAAACAGCATTTTTAGACCCTGTGGAAGACATTATTTGAGAGGCTAATAATACCAATGTGACAGTACTGACATTATTCGATTACTCATTACTCTTACGTGTGCTATCTTAGAATCAATCGGTTTCTCAGATACTGCACTAAAACTGTGTAAAGATTATCTTACAAAAAGGTCGCGAAAAGTTAGAGCTAAAAATGGTGTATTTTCTGCTAAGATCCTTAAGGTTGGTGTACTACAAGGTCCAATTTTGGGTCCTCCTTTGTATCACAGAATGCCAGAAATTTTTACGTATTTCAAATCTTATTTATATTGTGATGGTACACAGCTTCGCTATCCTTTCTTACCACAAGATTCTATGCAGGCTATGGACAGTATTATTAGTAATATGTCGAAACTGTTCAAATGATCATGGACTTAACATCAACTCTAAAAAAAACAAGCTTCTTTTGTTTGGAACCAGAAAAAATTCGTGCCAAGATTTCCCAACAACAAATATTAATGGTGATTACATAAAGGACCACGCACGGCTCTTATAGGAAAATAAAAAATGTGCGATTGACATGAAATTCAAATATGTAGTTCTCGACCTTGCAATCAAAAGCTCTCATGCGGCCAAAACGATCCTATGTCCAGTTTCAGAACTACACGGGCGGATTTGTTGGGTTGCACCAAGGACAAATTTAATCACTTTTTGGTTGTACCGAAAAATAAATCTTCCTATTACAAAAATAGTCAGGATGCTTCAGATCACAGATAAGGGATAACCTTATTTTTCTGTGCTTTAGATTTTACAAAGAACACCTTTTGCATTTTTATAAAAATTTATTTTTTGATTTCCCTATGAGTACCGATTACACCGAGATAAAAAATTTTAACTTCTTAGTTGGCCAAAACATATCTATGGTTTATGATTTTACCTAAAAAAATACCAACTTTGCAAAATAAAATTTACTACTGTTTAGAAATAAGAACAAGATGCTCTAAGAAAAAATATTGAAAATTACAAATAATTGCATCAGTGACCTTAGTACAAGACAATAAATTAGAAAAATCGCCATTTTGAAAAAGTGACCCCTTCGATATTTTATATTTTTTTGAAAAAAGATGCTCAAAAATTTGTCTATTGCGTCTAAAAATATTAGAGTGGGCCGAAAAGTATAAACGCCGAAAACATTTTTTGTTGTTTAAGTGTGCGAAGGTATTGCCCGTACTTATATGTATATGGGCAAACGAGGCGCCTGGGGTGTGAATCAATATATATTTTATTAAAAAATTTATAGATAAAACACCCTGTAGATTTAAGGAATCGCAATATTTTAGTAAATTTTTTATCTTGGTGTAATCGGTATCTATAGAAGAACCAAAAAAAAAAAGTTTAAGTGCAAAACTTGGCCGGATTGACATGGAAAGCCCTATAAGTTGCTTTTTATAAGATTTTTAAAGATTTTTTTAATAAAAATAAAAATATATAACAATACAATAGTAGTAATACCTAAACAAATAAAATACTGAGTGATACGTTTCTTTAAAGGAAACTTTCACTGGCTATTTAACTTTAACTCAGTATACCCTAAAAAATAAAAGTTTAGATAAAATTCAACAAAATAGTTATACTCAAAAAGAAACTATACAAAACCGATTTGAGCAAAAATTTAATTTTTATAAACATCAAAGTTATAGCCCCCCTCCCAGAATGCAGAGTTAAAAAACCGCTTTCCTTTATACTGGATACTCGGTAGTGAGGGTCCAGACTTCCCAAAGAAATCGAATTTGGGACACCCTGTATAGTGGCGCCGAGTGTCATAATAGTGCAGGACTAGGAATTCTAATAATTAGAAAAATGTGCCACAATGTTGGTGGCCAATAAGGTTTTAAACAGTGGAAGGCCAAGGCCCGTCTTGGCCCTTTAATGTGGCGCCGCTGAGGTCAGATGCAAGGGGGGGGGGGAGGGTGTCAGAATAAAATAGATTTTTTCCTTAAAGCAAAATAACTTTCTTTAATAAAATGTATATTGATTGATACCCAGGGCGCCTCAATAGGACTGCTCGCTTGTCCATATACCGGGTGGGCCAAAAAAAACCGGACAATTTTTTTTTCATTATAACTTTTGAACTATAGCATCGATTTGAATGGGACAAACTGCACTTGGCAGAGAATTAATCAGAGTTTTAAATAAATGAATTTTTTTGTCCACCATTTCAAAATCCAAGATGGCGGACGAAATAAAATTGTACCCTTCAAAGATGCTTGTTTATTCTTGTGTGGCGAACATGTTTTAATAATTTTTTTAAATCACTAAAAAAGCAGCATTCTTGCCATATACAACAAGGTATGAATCAGCAAAATCGGTTTGGTGGTTCTAAAAAAATATTTTTGTTTTAACCATTGTTTTGAATGTTATACGATTACCTTGCCAATCATGTCTGCATTTATTTCCTTATAAATTCATTACTGCAGAACCGATTTTGATCATAATCATTTATTATTATCTTAAAATTTAAGATGGTGGACAGAATCATAATTGATTCTTCAAAATGGCGTGTTTAGTCTTATTTTATGAAAATGTTTTAGTTTTGTTTTAATTTGTAGAAAAGCACTACTTTTCTCCCGCACAAAAAGGTATAAATTAGTAAAATCGGTTTGGTGGTTCTCAAAAAATCTATTTTTGTTTCAGCCTTTGTTTTACAGATTATACGGTCCCATTGCCAAGCCTGTTTGAATTCATTTCTTTATAAACTCATTATTACTGAACCGATCTTAGTGAAATAAAAAAAATGATGGCGAGAATTGAATGTTCTTTAAAGTTTATAGTCAAAATTTGCCGCCATCTTAGAAGTTAGGATGTCGGAAATACTCACACTTGACCCTTCAAAGAGGCAAGTTTATTCCTATTTTCAAAAAATGTTTTAGTTTTGCTTTAATTTATAGAAAAGCACTAAATTAATTTTTATCTCTTTATGCGGGAAAAAATTAATGTTTAAAAAAATAACTCAAACATTTTTGGAAAATAAGAATTAGCACGCAATTTTGAAGAATCAAGTATGATTCTGTCCGACATCTTAAATTCTAAGACGGAGGCAAATTTCGATTATAATCTTTAAAGAGCAATCAATTCTCAACATAATAATTTTTATTTCACGAAAATTGGTTTAGTAATAACGAATTTATCAGGAAATTAATGCAGACAGGATTGGCAATGCAATCGTAGAATCTATAAAACAATGGCTGAAACAAAAGTAGATTTTTTGAGAACCACCTTTTACTAATTTGCACCTCGATGTGTGAGGGAAAAGTAGCGCTTCTCTAAAAATTAAAAAAAACCAAAACATTTGCGGAAACTAAGAATAAACACGCCATCTTAAATTTTAAGATGGCGATAAACTTTGATCATGATCTTTAGAAAGCAATCAATTCTCACCAGGATGTTCTTTATTTCATTAAAATCGGTTCAGTAGTAATGAATTTATAAGGAAATAAATGCAGACATGATTGGCAAGGCAGTCGTATAATATGCAAAGCAATGGTTGAAACAAAAAGATTTTTTTTAGAACCACCGGACCGATTTTGCTTTGCTAATTCGTACCTTGTTGTGTGTGGCGAGAATGCAGCTTTATTACTAACTTAAAAAAATAATTAAGACATGTTCGCATCACGAGAATTAACGAGCATTTTTAAAGGGTACTATTTAATTTCGTCCGCCATCTTGGATTTTGAGATGGTGGAAAAAAAATACATTCGGTCGAAACTCTTATTAATTCTCTGCCAAGTGCAGTTTGTCCCATTAAAATCGATTGTATAGTTCAAAAGTTAAAATGAAAAAAAATTGTTCGGTTTTTTTGGCCCACCCGGTACATATAAGTACGGCCAAGGCCTCCGCACACTTAAACAAGATTTTTTTTTGGCGTTTATACTTCTCGGCCCACTCTAAAATTTTTATAGGCAATAGACAAGTTATTAGAGCATCTTTTTTCAAAAAAATATAATTCTGATCTGATACCTAGCCTATTAGCACACGTCGAAAATAATACCTTCTCTAGCCATTGTTACGCGGGCTAGGAAGGTAATAATAATTACATAAATACAGTCGAACCTCTCCAACTCGAACTTCTATAACTCGAAGCTCTCTATAACTCAAACCTTTTTAGTGGTCTTTGCACTTTTTATAAGTATTTTAATCTCTTTAACTCGAATTTCTATAACTCGAACTCTCCATAACTCGAACTGTTTTGGTTCTACCTTTAAGTTCGAGTTATAGAGGTTAGACTTGTACCCTAAACACATCATCTAACTTAATTAAATACCCTGTATATTAAATAAGTAGGGAAAAGTGGGATAAGTTGAAACAAAAAATAGTTTTTTATACTGATTATAATATGCTGCAAAAATGAAAAAGATATAGGTACCTATTGTTGTTATCATGTTTACTGTTTTAGCCTGCCTCTTTCATGGGGTAGGATGAAATAAAATGTACAAAATATAAATTACTTGCTTATGTTATCAACTCTATTTTTATTATAATTAAAAAGTCATATAAAGTTTGTAAACAGGACAGATTTAAAAAATAGCTAATAAATAATCTAATCTATAAACAATTGGCAGAAAAAAACTGTTTCATTTTTGATGATTTTTTTATTGCATGGTGGTAGTAAATTTAGTTCATTGTCTACTAGTATAAGTACTATAGAGATTGAGTTTAATAAAGTTTATGCCTTTAACTCCATAAGAAACAGATAATGGAGTGTTTCAACTTTCTCCATTTATTTTGTTTCAACCCCCGTTTTTTTTTCCTATTTAATCGAATTACCTTGAACCAGTAACAGGAATCGTTTTTACCTTTACTTTGTTTATACGGGCCTATTATGACGCTTTTGCGCACCGATTTTATTTTAAAGCGCTTTTAGACGCTTGTGACGTGTGAACATGATAATTGACACAATTCTATAGTCAGTTTAATACAGAAATATTTTATAACCAATCTAAACCCATCAGACAAAACATTTTTTTCTGTAATCAAAAAATGACAATATTAAAAATAAACTTTTCTTGCCTTAAAGCACATATTTGCCCACTGCAATGCAAATACTTTTAAACTGGCTATGAGATTAACGTTGCTATTGAAACAGCTCAGCTGCGTGTCAAAATATGAATTAAATCTTTAACATTGTTTATATAGAGCAGAAAATTTGAGCTATTTCAACGTGCCTCGTGTTTCAACCTGCCCCACTTTCCCCTAAATTATTTTTAAAATAAAAAACACACATTTTATTATTCTGTTGTCAATCAGGAATTTAAGTAAGTATTCAAAAATGCTTTAGAAATGAAAGTTCATTTTTCCTGACACAATTGTGTTCGAAATCAGCCGCGAAAACAGGCAAAAGCTTTCACTACGCGCTGGGAAAAGATGTAAAAAGCGACACCTGTTGCCTTTGGGCAAGGCAAGGGTATGTTTGGTTTTCTTGGTAAGAAAGGGATCGCCTTTATCTCTTAGTTCGAGGTCCTACGCTCGTGTAACAGCAGTTGACAACTCAAGGAAAACAAAAAACGTGTTTGTCCCTCAAACTCAGGAATAATCTCCCTTTTTTCGCATTAATCTTTTCAAGAATCCTATCCATTATCATAAAGGACAAAAAATATTAATAACCGGACATTATCAAAAACATCATTTATCAAAACAAGACATAACGTTCCGCGGTCAAAAAAAAATTGGTAACAATCGGACAAAAACAAAATTGAAGTTTTGTATTACGTCCTTCTTTAAACCGGACAAAAGTATAACAAACAATATCATTAAAAGGGGCTGGCTTGTCTGTTGTTCACTTAACGAAAAGCGGTTCTGATACTGCAATGCAATTAAAGCGTCCAGGGCCGTATCTGGACCAAATTTTTGGAGGGGGGGGTTAGGCCAGTGGAATTTGAAAAATTGTGGGTTTAAAAAACATTTTTTCAATGGGTTTTAATGAAAAAAAAAGGTTAAACTTAAAAAACACATTTCAACGACATTAAATTCAAAAAATCATAATTATAATAATAACTAAATATTTCTTTGCCTTTCCCTTGCAAAACGATTTAAGACCTCTATGGTATCAATTTTAATGTTTTTATGCACGCTTAAAAGGGCAAGACCTGTTAGCCGCTCTTGACCAGTTGAATTGCGCAAATAGTCTTTTAGTCGTCTCAGCGTTGAAAATGATCTTTCCGACGAGGCTGTAGATACAGGTAATGTAGCAAGAATTCGTAAAAGAGTATGTATATTGGGAAACATAGATTCATTACATGCTGATAATGAGTCAATAGCATTTTTTGGTCTTTTTGATGCATCTCAGTCCATTTTTGTTTCCATAACTGTAATTCTGCAGATAACGTGTCGAGATCCAAAAATTCTCTGTATAAAGACAAGTCTTCTATTTTTACTGTGTGTGTAACGCACATAGTTGGCACTAGAAAATATAATGAAGAAAGTGATTTTTTATGATTTACAAATCTCTCGAACAGTTCTTCAATGAAATCATCAAAAAAAGGAATTGCAACTGTGATTCGAAAATATTCTTCTGCAGTGGTTACCATGACATTAGAACGATTCTGCTGACGTGCAACTATTCTAGGGATTTTTATGCAGTCTTGGTCATCCACAGACTTTATAAGGGCTTGTGATTTCTCAAAGATATGTTTAAATTCCTGATCCATATTCCATCTCATATTTTTGACCTGACTAATAACAGTATTCACATGCTCAACAGCACTAGATAGATCAAAATCCACAGTCTGTAGAATTCTGCATAGAGGTAGAGTAAAAGCAAATAAAGTGGACGTGATGAAAAACTCACTAGTCATAATCGCTCGAAGGAACTGCAAAGTTTTTGAGGAGGTTATTAGGGCCTGTACGCCTTTAAAACTGCCACTCATTGCAGCAGCTCCATCATAACCCTGTCCAACCATGTAAGTGCAATTCACTTCAAGCAGAGACCAGTTATTTCTTCGATGCTCCAAGTGCTTGTAAACTTTCTAACATTACTGTCGCTAAATTCTTACCAGTAGTATTATGGACAAATACAAATTTTAAAAAATCTCGCAATGCGTAGGATGAGTTTTCGTTTTCTGTATGAAAATCTATGTATCTTACACAAAGGGATAACTGCTCTGTACGAGAAATATCTGTAGTATCTTCCATCAGAATAGAGAAACATTTTGCTCTGTTTATTTTAACTACAATTTCATATTGTATTATCTCGCCACAGATTTTAATTATATTATTTTGAATTACTGGACTTATGTACATTGCGTTTAACGACTGTCATTGAATGTGATCAATTAAATTTTTGTCACCACATGAGAGACGCATACGCAATAACGCCCTGAAATTTACATCATTATGTGTAGGCTGTTCCAAAGATATTGGCCCAGCCTCGGAAGTGCCTCGTAGAGCTAACTCTTGACGCCCACAGAAGATAATTGTCTTAATTATAGGTGCTAGCTTTCTTCTATTTTCTTCAATTTGCTTAGAACCGCTGGAATCAAGTTGCATCTTGATATCTGGCGCAGATCTACTAAAAGTTGCAATAAAATTATCGGCAAAAACGGAGTTATTTTTGTGATAGTCAGTTTTAGTGTGTTGAAGAAATACCTCTATAGCATCTTTCCACTTGTTAAAACAGTGGCCCACCCAGGAATGTGTCTTGGGGGGGCCCGAGGCCTCTTGGGGGGGGGGGCCCGAAGCCTCATGATGTCAAATTTTAAGCTATTTTTTGTGTTTCATGAAATATGTTGAAAATATGTAAAAAAATCTAAGCCATCCTAATTGAAATTTTAGGTTTCTTTTTTTGGATATAGGAAACTTATATTTTTCATCTGGAACCCACACAGCCGTTAGCAGTTTATACTTAAAATCATCTTCAAGTTTTTGATCAAAACACCAACCAATGTCAAACTCATGGATATTATTTTCAAAAACTGTTGTTTCATTTGTATGCAACACCGGATTTACTGTTTGGCTGTAACTTGCAGTTTCTTCCGTTGATTCGGTTTGGTTCGTTGAAGATTTAGTCTTTTGAATCAAAAAATCAGTTATGGAGCTTTGTAAACTTCGTTTTGCCATTACGACTTAATTTCTACAAGAAAATTAAGAATTTAATAAAAACTGACGATGGTGAACTGCCAAAATATGAAACGAATTTACATGGGCACACGCAAGCCTTAGATTTTCCTACATATTTTCCACATATTTCATGAAAAAACACGAAATATAGCTCAAAATTTGATATTATGGGTCTTTGGGCCCTCCCCAAGAGGCTTCGCACCCCCCCCCCCAAGAGGCTTCCCCCCCCCCCCAAGACAGATTCTTGGGTGCGCCACTGGAATTTTACATCAAACCTAATCTAAGTGACATTTTAATTAAAAAAAAAGCACAGGTTTATTTTTGATGTAATGACAATCTGTATATTTTCCTTTTAGTGCAGTTTTGTCTGTTTTCACCGTTAAAATCTTTAATCTAACATTTTTTTACATTTATACCCCGTTGTGACCTAAAATAAATTCTTTTAAAAGGTGTTGTAGATTACTATTTCCCACCCCTATTAAAATATTGTGAGCGTAGTCGTAAGTCGTAAGTCGGTATATACTACTAAATCGGATAACCTAAAGTCTTGTCTAAAAAGCTATGGCAAGTTTTACGAAGTTTTAAATATATATAGGTGCCTTTTAAAAGTAGCCCCCCAGTAGCTGAGGCCACGAGTCGCCACTGTTTACTGTTTTAGTGCAAAAATGCGGAAAATAATTTATAATTATTGACAGGTCCGATCGGGGGTCCCAGAATAAAAAAACAACACTTGATTTTTGAATGAATCTGTTTCATATTTTAACCGTTCACTCTAGATAAATGTATCATGGGCGCACCCAGAAGGGGGGGGCTCCGGGGCCCGGGCCCCCCCCAAGCCTATTATTTTTGTATATATTTTCCACATATTTCATGAATAAACACAAAAATAGCATGAAATACGACATTATGAGGCCTCGCCCCCCCCCCCCTCAAGACATATTCCTGGGTGCGTTACTGAATGTATATTATCTTTTGTCCTAATGCAGTTGTAATAACAGTGTCTGTTAACATAACCACTATTATTAGTCTAATTTAATAATAATTATTATTAGTCACTATATTCAACAAGTTAATACACAGTACAACACACTACACCTATTTTTATATGCGCCATCCAGGACGAATTTAATCAATCATAAAGAGATTCTGGGATTCCCCTACTTTCGAACACGCGGAGCAAATCCAAGGCAAAGTTTACGGCTGTCTGTTGTCTAGTGTTGCCACTGTTATACCGGGTATTTCAGTATTGCCACTGTTACCATTTTTTAAATTAAATTTTATATTATAAGCTAATTTATTTTTTCCTACTTATTTTTTCGGAGGGGGTTTGAACCCCCAAAACCCCCCCTCAGATACGGCCCTGAAAGCGTCCTTCACTGCAATCTCTTTAGCTCATTTTAAGCAACCAAAAATTAGATATCGTGTGTCTTAAGAGCAGAAATATTTTTATTCAATTATTAAAACTAATTTTAATGTTCATTTATTATTTTATTGTAATATTAATATTTAATTTTGGATTAATTAAACAACAGACAGACACTTGAATTGAAATTTGAACGTTAAAAGGCAAATTCGAATACCATTTTTTTAAATTGAATGAGGTTGAATGGTGGTGGTGTAATGCGGTATGTTATTTCTGGCTTATTTGACTGGCGGACAGGAACCTGATGTTTTTGGGAGGGCTGGTAGGTTGCTGGTAGAAACAGTAGGAGGTCGAGTTATCAAGCCGTAATCTTGCCATTCAATGCCATTTTAAAAGCTAAAATGATACCACCACACGCACTGCTCGTATGTCCTTTATGCGAGTGATTTAAATCATATTCCTCGAAAATTTAGTTTCACTTGTGACTTTTTTTCGTGGAAGTATCACCTGAATATATGCAATCTAAATCGTGAAAGAAAAAAACTTACAAGCCACCCGTTTTCCTAGAAAGGCGTGGTAATGCTAAGTTGAGCCTCAGCTTAGCACTACCACCTTAAAAGAAATTAAAATTTTTTAAAACGAATCTATGGAATAATTGTCGTAAATTTGTCGTGAAAATAAAATTATTGTCGCACCACCCGTTTTCCTGAAAATGGGTGGTAATGATGACAAAGTATAAATGGCAACTTCAAAGTGGTAAAGTCAACCACGGACACCGGTGTTTCGAAAAAAGACATTTCCTTCCTCAGCGGGGCTTGCCTGGTAAATAAAAAGGAATGGAAAATAGGTAAAACCTATTTTTTATTCAACGAGTGAAACGACAGCGAATTAAGGAAAGTCCAAGTGATGCTGAATCTCGTTGTAGATGGTTGCATTTGCTGATAGATGGCCTCTAAGGTATGTGTAGTGCTCTACATTATGTAGTGATCATTTAGTGTTATATTTAGGGAGTTCGTACCCGGTGCTGGTTGATCTAGAACTTGCGTCTCTGAGTGGAAGATTTTGTATGCTTGGTTGACTGTATTGAGGGTTTCCTGTAGACTCTCCTCTGTATCTGAAGATACGACGTTATTATCGGCATACTGGTGACGCGTCCATCTGGTAACAGCACGGATCACCTAACAAACAGATAGGGAACTCAGGTGGTGGGGGGTGCTACGCGCATCTTTCACGCAGCCTGCCATGTTGGGGTCAACCACTCCAGAGGCGCATTCTGTATTTCAATATTTTTTAAACTTTTAGTACGTGTTGAGCATTAGTGGTGTGTAGATGTGATTTTTGTATTTGATATATGTTATTTTTGATTTTAAACAATGGGAACGGTTTGTGCCTTAAGAGACTGTAAATCCACGCGACGGTATACTCTTAGTCGAAGTAATTTTCAATTTCCGCAGAATCCTATAAGGCAAACTTATACATTATTTTATCTTTCGATTTTTTAAAAACTTTTGCCATATCCTATACAAGGTGTGCAATAATTAAATGTCCTGTGAGATGAATCTGTAAATGATTTAAGTACAAAGAGTTCTTAAGGACATATAGATCTGCAACCCCTTTGATTTTGTTTTTTTTTTTTTTTTATACTTTTGCAGGATTTGTTATATTTCTCTCGAATTTAAAAATGCGCCGCCATTAGATCCTAAAAAACAAGATATAAACTATGCTTTGTTTAGAAAGTTTTTGGTGTTTTGTATGAAAAGCTCAGTTTGTAGAAAAGGGAAATTTGTAGCTTGGTATTTTGATTCTTAAATTAAGCAGAGGTTCACAAATTAAAAGGGTAGGGGACAATTCGCCGCAGCCGATTAACCGCGGCCGATTCGCCGCAGCTGGCTGATTGGCCGCGGCTCGTTTTGCCGCGGGGACATTTTGCCGCCAATCGAATTGCCGCGGGGACAATTTGCCGCAGGGACAATTTGCCGCGAAATTTTTGTTTCATGATATTGTTTAATTTACCTTGACTTCATATAATATTTTTTTATAAAAATAATTCAAACTTTCCAACTATTTATTTGGTGGTAACTATACAATCCAGCATTTTTTAATTGGAAAAAATAAATAAAATGACGAATGTAAAATGGCGGTTTTTGCCATTTATGAACCGATATGCATCAAACTAGAAACTTTAGGATCTTATAGGGCGCTGATTATTATTTTTAACTTAAACTAAAAAAAATCAAAATGGGAACCGACCTGAAACACCCAAATTTCTGAGTTTGATGCATATCGGTTCAAAAACGAAAAAATCCGCCATGTATTGCCATTTTGATTTTTTAAAATTTAAGTTAAAAATAATGATCAGCGACCTTAAAAATCTTATCAGTCCGAGTTAGATACAAATCCGTCCATAAACGGAAAAATCCGCCATTTTGGATCCGCCATTTTATTTATTTTCCTAATAAAAAAATGTTGGAAAGGTTTAAAAAAAGTTATAATCAAACAAATATATATGAAGTCAAGCTAAATACAACTGTTTAAACAATTCCCAATGGTAACATCATAAAACAAAAAAATCTCACGGTGAATTGTCCCCGCGGCGAATGGGACCACAGCGAATTGGCCGCGGCGAATTGTCTCCTATCCATCTAAAGCGCCCTTAATAAAAAAAGAAAAAAATGCATTATAGCACTAAATTTATTAACATTACAACAGATTTTTGAGTAATACGTTTCAATATTTTTAGATATTTTGGAATAATTTTGAAACTTAATTATTACCGTTATGGTAATGCATAATTCCGCAAAATTTTAATAGTCTGTTATAATTTTTAAGAAACAAACAAAAAATCGAAAAAAAATGCTAAGTTTAACACCCTGTAAAAACAAAGAGGTCTAAATGTAATGCGAAAAAATCTTTGTTTTGACCATTTCCACAACCCCTTAAAGTTTCATGCTTCATTTAAATTAAACCCTGTATAATACACTATTATATAACAATTGGTCAAGAGTTTTTGACACAAATTTGTTATAATTTTTTATTATGCTACTATTTACACTTTTAAGAATACATATAAAACAACAATTTTTTTTTAAACATTGGATTTTACTAAGTTTTAAAATATTAATTTACCGTGAAGCAATTTTGTGCTAATTGTAAAGATTATTTGGTCACCCTGTATCTCCTTAAACTTTCAATTTTTTTTAAAAACTAATAAATAATATCTGATTTCAGTAAATTAAGAAATTACTCTACAATGTCAAACTTCTTATATTTAAAATTCACAATACAACAAAAAAAGCAATCAATTTTTTCTTTTTATGTTTGGCTGTATGCTGGAAACGACAACATGCTAACGTATCCTGAACCAAGAAAAAGACCTCTTTTTGTGCTTCCCATATCTCTCATTCAATAGAACACATTATTTCCATAGTCCCCTACAGCGGACAAGATATAATATTTTTACGCGGCCGAGACTCTAAAATTCATTTTAGCTCCCATTTTTAGCAAAACAAAACAATTTTAATGTTTTTATTGTTTCTGGCAGTAAAAAATATTTTTTCGCATCAACAACTGAAACATTAATATTTTATGATAAATTTGTTTTAGTCCGGCTCTGAGTTTGATTCCCAATGCTCAGCCATCGTTGAATTCTCCGAGATCAAAGACGGCCAGCCGGCTTATTTATCTGTTTGTTAGGTGATCCGTGGTAACAGTTAAAAATCTTGAAAATTAATATTTTGTGACTACTGTGAAATAATTTTTTTTACCAACATACAGCTTCGATGTATCTTTTAAGTTTACCAACGAGCAGTGGCGTATATAGAAAAAAGATTTGGGGGGGCCCGAGACAGTTTAGACAGTTTCGAGGAGGGGGGCAACACCTCATGAGGCCGTATTTTATGCTATTTTATGTTTGTATTCATGAAATATGTGGAAAATATCTAAAAAAGTCTTAGCTTCGGGGGGGGCCCGGGCCCCCCAGGCCCCCCTTATATACGCCACTGCCAACGAGGGAGGAATGGCGGGAGAGACCTGCTCAACTGCTAAACGCCGACCACGTATGGTATACAGATTGATCGAAAACAAAAAATGGGGTGGGTGCGGGTGTGACGGGACCACGGACTGAAATATCTGTGGGACTCGGAAACTTAGCAACCATATTCCAAGCAGAACTACATGCAATAGAAGTATGCTGTAGAGAGATTACCCGCAGGGACCTCTCAAACAAAAGCATCAAAATCATCTCAGATAGCTTATCAGCTCTAAAAGTATTAGGCTCACACAAAATTCAATCCAGACTAGTCTGGAATTGCCTTGAAACCCTAAGACAGGCCCAGCAGAACCAACAAGATCAGTCTTGCCTGGGTGCCAAGCCACACGAGAGTTAAGGGAAATGAAAAAGCAGACGCACTAGCCATGGCGGGAGCAGAATCCGCGCTGGTTGGACCGGAGCCTTACTTCGGCTTACCTAAGGCCACAGTCACAAAAGAACTAGGAGAGTGGGTTGTTAGAAAGGGGACTCAAAACTGGCGGGCAACCCCGAGACAACACTCCAAAACCTTTCTAAGCAAGCTAGACAAACACAGAACGAACCAACTCCTGGAATTAAACAGGAATAGCCTAAGAATAATCACAGGGCTATACACAGGCCAATGCCGACTCAACAAACACATGAACAGACTGGGAGTAAGCAACACACCAGCGTGTAGGTTCTGTGGTGTTGAGGAGGAAACGCCACTTCATCTAATCTACCACTGCGTAGCAAGACAAAGAACTAGGGCGAAAATATTCGGACCTGGACAGATAGAACCTCAAGATCTTGAGGAAATATCACCAAACAAACTGATCTGCTTCATAAAGGAGATAGTTATTGGTGATATTTAAGTTGGGATGAGCCACAATAGACCACTTGAGTCGCAGTGGAGGGGCGACAGTCGCACCACTCATAGTAAAACCTAACCTAACCTAACCTACCAACAGCAATATGAAATAGTAAAAATTCCTAAAATAATACGCTCTATACTGTCGGGGCTATGCGTTTATAACGACGAATGCATATTGCATGTTACCACTTTCGTTTGTGGATACGCGTGGTGGTCCTTCGGCTCCCTCTCATGTCTGCTCGCATGCTTGAATTCTACAGCGTGAAAGCGTGGTTGCGTCGTGATTAGTGATATTATGTACGCTTGTTACAATTTTTTGTTTTGTTTATATTAGTGCTTAGTAGTCGTTAGGATGAATTGATTAGTCCGCTGGGTAATCAATCAGCATTCTCCTTGTATTATTTTGAACAAAAAAGGAGAACATTAAAATGGAAGACTAATACCTATTTTAAACAAAATAATTTAAAAAAAGTTTAAATAGAATGCCCAAAATAAGCAAAAACCTATATTTCGGAAGTTTTAGAGGCCTTCGATAATTTGACAGTTGTTTGGTGTAAAACAATTGTTAAATATATCGAGGGCCTCTAGGAAGTTTAAAATAAGATTTTTCAAATCTGGTTTTGGTAACACTTTAGAAAAAGTCACGCGTCACCACCAGTGACGGATCCAGGGGGGGGGACAGAGGGGCCCGGGCACCCCCTCCTTCCAGACAAAGATTTAAATTTGTTAACAAAAGCTAATTAAGTTTTCAAAATATTTGCACAGCTCAGACCTATGAAAAATCACAAAAATAAATAGTTTGGTGTTTGCTGCCACTTTGGCCTTTCCCCCCATGCCACTGTTTTACAAAGGGTTTCTCTGTTGACTGAGTCCAATGCTTTCACTAGAACAATGAAGGCTATGTAGAGACAGCTATTTGGTTCTCTAGATTTCTCTTGATTTTACCTGGCACTGAATATCATGTCGGCGGTACCTCTGTTGGGTCTAAAACCACACTGTGTCTGTGGCAGGTTCTGTTCTGCCACTGGCATAAGGCGATTTGACAATATTCTATCAATAATTTTCCCTACAACAGAAAGAACAGATATTGTCCTGTAATTTCCACATTGTGCCTTGTCTCCTTTTTTGAAGATGGGAACAATTAAGGGATGGGGGCACCCAGGGTGAAACCCCCCCCAAGCCTAAGATTTTTATTAGATATTTTCCATATATTTCATCAATAAAAAGATAAAATAGCATAAAATATGACGTCATAAGGCCTCGGGCCCCCACCAAGACATATTTCTGGCTGCGCCACTCATTAAGGCATCTCTAAGTTCGGCAGGCATGGTCTTATTCCATAATGAGCTCATGTTACAGTTAAACCTGAAGTTAATGAAATTAAAATATTTCCATATTTTACTTATAAGCATGTGGATGTGGGCGTAAAGGGTAGGGCCACCTTGCTTGATGAGTTCAGCTGGGATGTCGTCAGTACCCGCAGATTTGTTGTTTCTTTGGTGTTTAATTGCCTTTTTGACCTCCTCTAATTTTTGACATTTCGCCGAATATAATTATCATTATCGACTTGAGACTCTCTGGGGTACAACGGGCCTAGCAAGGAAGCTTCAGTAGAACTTTTTCTGAAAACAAAACTCCATTTCAATTTATGGAGTGAGAGGGGCTCTTCCCTCGTTACCCTCTTAAATCCGCGATTGACATTTTATTAATAAACTACTTCTACTATGTCGGTTTAGAACGTTTTTCTACGTTGTCCGCAGCGTATTCTCCACCTCCTTCGATCCTGATAATCATCTTCTGTCAGGTTTTGACTCATTGATCTTTGGATTGACTGTTGCCATTCTAGTTTAGGACGCCCTCTTTTTCTGCGCCCCATTGGTTGTCTGTTCTAGATATTCTCATTGATCTTCTTATTGCATCCATTTCGACACTTTCCATTTTTGTTTTGTATTTTTCTGTTACGCGACAAGTCTCTATTCCATACAACAGCGTGCTCAAAATACTGTTAAGACATCCAATAACCCTTTTTGCTTTTACTACTCTTTTTTCTAGTTCTTTACAGTCTGCTCCTATCTTATCAAATGTGGCACCCAAGTATACATACTCATTGGTTGGAGATATTGTTTCTCCATTGTCTAGTTCTAACTCACTGGGTTCGTTTTCAATACATAAGTACTGTGTCTTGTCCACGTTTACTGTTAATCCCCACTTTTGGTATTCTTCCGTTAACTTTCTCATCATATACTCCATGTCTTCTTTATCATTAGCTACAATCATTTGGTCGTCAGCAAACTGTTGTGTGTAGTTTTTTAGAGCTACTGCGATATATATTTTAAAAAGAGTTGGAGAGATACAACATCCATGTCTTAAGCCTTTTATTACCAGGAATTCTTTTGAAAGTCGATTTCCAAATTTAATTTTAGATTTTGACCCCGTTTGCATAGTTCATTTATCACTTTTATGTATGTATGATTGATATTAGTTTGCTCTAACACTGTCCACAATATATTAATAAACACTTTGTAGAAATCTGATGTGAGCGGAACTGACTTATATTTTTTTCTCGGATATCACAATCTATCAACTTTAACTGAGTTTAGGGTGACTAATGGAAATACAATTGGGGCATATAGTTTTTCCGCCTGTCCGAACAATTACTTAATACTCCTCACTAGCTCAAGCTTTCAAAAACAAGTAACAAAAAAATGTGAGAATAAAATTAGTATACCTAATGTTATGAAAACTGACATTAACAATAATTGAATTATGTTATATTTAGGTAGGCTTAGGCTGCGACAGTGGGGAGTTTTTTGATAATACCATCTGAATAGTAGTCTCTGATAATGCACAAGTTGAAATTATCTATTGCATTCAAAATTTATACAGTGTCCCGGCCTTTTTCGTGTTGGCTTTTTGTGAGTTTATCACAACTGATATTTTTAGAAAAAAAATCAGTACCCTAAAATTTTGAAATATAGGGAAAAGTTTTACAAGATTCGACATTTAGATCTGCAGTACGGCATCTGGAGAATTCCCAAAACATTGATAAGATACGACCAAACAGGATAATTTTTTTGGAATATAACAAGGATTGAGGCGTGTAGAGCTGCGGAGGTTTAGGGCTTAACACCGCCACCATCCACAAATAATTCCTCGCCAAAACCAGTGGCGTAACCCAGAAAAGTGCTATTTTTAGATTAGCCCACTAACAGACATAAAAAAAGTTGCTCTAAAAATCCACGATGAGGCGTAACCAAATTTCAAGAAGTATAGAAGCCTTTACCATATTTTGACCGCTGTCAAAGCTGCCATGTAAAAATAGAAAAAAAGTGTAAACGCTTTCCTGTATAAAATAGTAAAAAATCAGTTACGCCACTTCGTGGTATTGACGACGAATTGTGCATTGTTAAAAGGTTTTGGAACCATTATAATATCTGCTATTATTATCATTAATATTGCCATACTCACTAATCCAGCACGAGCAGACTAATAATAATAATAATAAATTAGTTTATTTCTTAGTCAATATTTGAGTATAAATTAAGTTAAATAAACAATTTGGCCCTGAAGCAAAATGAATTGCTTGTTAGGACTGTATTTAATTTTCTAAACTTATAAAATTCAAGGGAGGACCAGTGGCGGCCCGTGAGGTAGTGCCATGGCACTAATGTATTTTTCTGCAAAACCACGTTTATTTATTTTTAAAACATCTTTATTGGTTTTTATTTTATTTTATTTTATGCATTTCTGTTTCATTTGTATATTATATGAAATTTGGCAGCCCTGTGCAATGCAGTGGATTACACTCTGACTCGATGGGACGGCGACCGACGAGACCAATGGGCCACTGAAACCCAAAGCAGCATCAAACACGATGCCACTGTTCTCTTGGCTCCTTCGAATAGGTATATATTTTATCGGCAGCCTATATGAGCGACAATGAGAGGACCAATATTGGGCACTTTAGCGTGAAAAATCAAAGAAATTTTGTGCCTGGCACAGGGGGATGTTCATGATTACTTTTTGCCCGTTCACGATAAAGGCCTTCACACACACCTCCGTAGCATGGTGCATAACGCGTGGCATGGGCTTTCAACCAATCAACGATCGAATATCAGCGGCCATATTGGTTTTGCATAAGAAAAGTCCATAAGGTTGAACTTCTATGCGCCATGCTATGCGCTATGCATTTTTGTGTGTGATCGGCTTTAACGCCGCGCGCGTCCGGTTAGATGAATTTTCCGTTTATGATTCGGTTGCTGGCTTTGGTGCGCACACCGGAAGGCGAAATAAAGTTCACGATGAACGCACGGCGAACAGCCATTTATCTATCTCGATTAGTTGGGTAAAATTTAACTTGTCGCGCATGCTCATAGCGGATATTAAACATATGAGAGCAGACTCTAACCGAACTTTACTCCTTTTTTTGTCAAAATTATTATTTTTATTTAATTCCACCCAATGAAATTGAATTTTTTCTATAATTCCACCAAAGTGTTTGGTCACGTAAAGCCTAGTTTTTACGTATGCGTGCCCACGGTGATTCAAAAAACGCATCATGTGACGGGACATGGATTTGCACCGGTTTTAAATGCAGCGTCACCTGATGCGTTTTTAGAATCAGGGTGGGCACGCGTAGGTGGAAACCGAGTATAAGATTTCCTTTTCAACCCACTCACATAATGTGGTAAATAATGAGGATGGAACCCAGGCCAAGTTTTTCACTAAACTTATTATTAAATATTATAATTATGTCCATATTATGTCAAAACAAATACAAAAGGATCTTCTTTATTCCTACAAAATTCTTGAACAATTTTTGGTTTCTTTAAAGAATAACATAAATATTGGGTTCATCTTTTAAATCTGTGTTATTGGCGGGAAATTCATTTCGATTTAAATCCGCCAATAAAAAAATATTAATTGACAAATGACAGACAGAAGACGTCCGGTCAACGCCCGGCTCGTCTGTGTAAAATTCACACGGTAAATTTTAACCTGAATCATGAACCCACTTCAGGCCATCAGTTAGTCGTATTACTCGCATTGTCTTTGTGCGTTACAATACGTTTCAATTACAGTACAAGCTCGGTAACGTGAACACAAAAAAACCAACCTCTATTCGTATTACCGATAGTTCACATTAGCGTAAGTCATAATTTGACACTTCTTTTGGGAAAGACCATATTTATATGCTTAAAAGTTTAATGTTCCATTAAGAAATTACATTATAATGTATGTACTTACAAAATATCAACTTAAGATGAAAATACGTATGTATCTACTTAAAAAAAGATGTAATTTTTAATTGTTTTGTTTTGGATTTTGTGTATATAAATATTGCTTTTTCTTCAATATCAATTAAATTTTCTTGAGCCCATTGAATGGACACCCGCAATGCTTCAATAGCTTCAGTATGTGTTGTTTTGGGCTTGCGTTCTTCAACAATATCACAACCATCTTCTTCTTCTTCATTATTTTCATCTGGATCATCATTTATATTAACTCTACCATCATCCTGATTCCACTCAACTATGTCACTGGTCGTATTGTTAGCCTAAAATAAAATTTTACTTTCAATAAACATGACAATGATTATCTTATTCACAAAGTTACCTCTTGAACTCCTTGTAGTAAAGTCAAAGTCTCCGAAACAACTAAGTCAACCTCTTCGTCATTCCAAATTTTCTTTAGTTCAGCTAATGGTCTACAGTCTTCATCTGTATATTCTAATTTCTTTGATAAACTGGGATACCAACATTTGGATAATGTTCTTGGGGTAATTTTTTGCCAAGCACTGTTCAAATGTAAGACAGCATCTTTTAAAGTAAGTTTTTTTATAGAAATAAGTACATTATCACCATCTGCCACAATTAAAGTTAACAAACTTTATCTGTAATACAGTTTTGTCAGTCGAAGGGCATTTTGATCCATCGGCTAAATAATTGGGGTCACATTAGGAGGCATAAACATAGCAAATATGTTTCCGTCACCGGTTTTTAATTCGTTTTCTGAGGGATGAGAGGGAGCATTGTCCAAAAGATGAATAGCCTTTAAGTGGAAGATGGTGCCCTTTTAAATACTGCTTCACCTAAAAGCACCGGCATACAAAAAAAAATTGTTGTTTGTACATCAGACACGACCTACCTACCGGCATGTATTTTGACCCGCTGAATCCGAATTTCAAGTCAGTTTGGGCCACCCTTCAATATTGAGTAATTTTTTTTACTAATACAATGACAGTTTTTTGCTGTTTTTAACATTTTTCAAGGTTTTTGTACAATTTCTATGATTTAGAACGGTTTATGGTCTAAATAAACTAATACATAAATTATGCTTGGTTTTGATTCACAATTTTTTTTATGACTATTTATCCCATCCGTCGCGTATCAGCTCAGACACGCTGAAAGCTTAAAAATAGAGGAACAATCAAATATTTGGGGTATATTTTTCGGGAATTCGGTAATTCCCCGAAAAAACCTGCCGACTTGTTCACGTTATAGAGTATCCAATACGAAAAATATTTTGTTCACAAAACCGCGTTGTTCGCATAACCGAGTGTTCACATTACCGAGCTTGCACTGTATTTCAGAAGAATTTTTGAGTCATGTCATGGCGGAATTCGGGTTGGCATGGGTAAGTTTCTTAAAAAAAATAGAATTAGAAACCCCAAATATATTAGTAAGTTTTTTAGTGACTTGTGGGTAACCATTTGGACCCCGAATTTTTTTTACCGACTCAAAATTCTGGCACGACCATGTTGTATTGACACGAGCCGCTGCTGGGGAGGACCCATGGGTTGTAGCAACAAATTTCTGTTTTTTTTTTCTGGAAAGACGTTCAAGCATAGAGGGTGCCTCAAAAATAAGTGACGGTCGCCATCTTTATTTAATGATAACTGTTGAATTTAGGTATGAACTTGGTATAACCAGCAGAATAGATTACAGAAATTAATATATTAATACTTAACTTTTAAAAACTTGCCGCATTTGTTTAAGTAATAACTATTTACAGATTAAATACAATATTAGTCATAAATGAATTAAAGCCATCTAGTACCTTTTCGTCACGTTTAAAAAATAGGCTACATAAAAAAAAGTTTTTTCTGTGTAATATTAGACAAAATGGCAACTACTATTCGAAAAGTTATGTCCTAAAAATTTCACGATAATTTGACAAAGGATAGTATAAATCATTATTGTGAAAATTAAAAAAATCATTGTGGATGGATATTGGAAAAAATCTTGAAATATTGGGTATATTTAGCAAGTTTAAAATTTCATATCTATAGTTGAGGATGTGTATAAGTGGCACCGCGTCATAGCTATGGTAAACCAAATTTTGCGGCAAAAACTAAGTAAAGAAGCTTTAAAAAATTGTTGTTTCACTTTGTGCAGTGTGCCGCTTTATATGTGTATGATAAAACACCGAGACCTTAAATAGGTACTTTCGTAATAAATAAAGATCCGAAATATAAAAGAGAATCCAAAAGTATATTAAAATGTGCGCAAATATTGATTTAGTTGCAAAAACGGTAATTTGTTTTGTAAAAAGCTCGGTCGTAATTTGTTTGACATTAAAACAGTCAAAACAACAATGAATAGAAAACGTCAAAGCCCGGCTAAATCAATATTTTCGTAACAACCAGATAAGAGTATATATGTTCCCTTCTAATGAAATCGTTTAGAAGAAGACATAAATAAAAAGCAAGTGAAATAGTAAGCTAATGACTAATTAATGCAGTGCCTCGTTTTGGGAACCAATATCAAAAAAAAAAATACAGGAAGTGTGGGCCACTGTATGTACCCCTCTACTCCCTTCCCGCGTATCACGGTTTTGATGACGCGGTACCACTTAAATACAATATGAACTATAGACTATCCATTGTTCAAACATTGTAAAATTTTTGGGAAATATATAGCTTTTAGTGATACAGAACAAACTTTGTTTATATAATTTTCTTTAAACGTGACGAAAAGGCACTGATTGATTTTGTGCGGAAAATCGCCGAACACGTGAAGTGGATTAAAATTTCAAGGGCACCACTTGTTTTTTGATAGTTAGTACAGGATCAGAGTTATATATATTTAGACTCTTAAGCCACTTATGGCCATTATTGTAGATATTTGAGAAATTATAATGCTTCTGTGGTATGGGTGGTTCTCAAAAATCGTCTTAAAAAAGTTGAAGAAGTGATAAAAGGGTTGTTTGACTGGTTAAAAAACAGTACGAACAGTCGAAAAATCCTAATGCACGCACAATACAAACCATTTATAATACAAACTTTTAGTACAACGTGCAGCTGGAACGCAATAAGAATTTTTCGGACGGTTTTGGTATAACCACATGCGTTTTCTTCTCAATAACATGTTCGGTGCTAGGGATTTTGTACGCTTTAGTACATTCTCTGTACCACATTAGGAATGGAGGGTATAATCTTACAGATTCTAAAAAATAAATTAAATATAAATATCTATAGTTATTTACAGACTTTAGTGGATTTTTGAATTTTTAAAGATATAGCTTAAAATTTTATATTTTTTATGAAAAACATACAAAGCATATTTACATACCTATACCTACCTGTATCCGGCTGTATCATCGTTTTGATGTTGTTTTAATTTAACCTTATCAGAATAAATTAGCCATGTTATACGGGGTTCCAAAACCCAGATATTGCATCGAAAAAGCTGTGTGTTCTAATATAAACAGAAAATTTGAGTGGGTGCCGAGCAAGCACAAACGTTAATAGGGAGTGATCCGATGTTATTTTTATATCAACTTGATGATTCGATGATTCATATGTGAGTGGGCCTTGCAGCCCTTCCACTGCGACCACTAGTGGGCCTATTGTGGCTTTTGAGTGGTTTCTCACCACTGTATGCCTAATCCTACAAAAAGGTTAGCTATCAGCTTGGGTGAGACATTGTTCAGATCTTCTGAATCAATCTGAAGCCGGACATGCGCACAGTACATGTCTAACTGTTTCGTCATCCTCATTCAGAGTCTACATTTGGTCTCTTCGGTTATTCCCATTCTGTGCATGGGTACTGTTAGTCGACAGTCACCCGTAAAGAGTCCAGTCATAAATATGATACGGATCTCCTGTCTGGTAAGTCCAATGGTATTCCTGGCCCTCTTCTGACAAGGTCCTTTAATGAACTCTTTAGTTCTTCTAGTATTGTTGGAAGCTGTTCTCCATCCATCTCAATATGGTTAATTTAGCAGCATTGTATATATCAACCTATATTCACCATTACTAATTACATTGGTTCAATATTACACAAGCAGCCTACCGTGAGTTTAAAAAGTACTAGCAAAATAGCAGTATGATGCTTTCATAAAAATCGCAGTAATATTAAAAAATTATAGCTCAGAGATGTTCTTTGGGCTTTATGTGGGCGTCTATGTTTGGCCAGGACAGTCCCTAAGTAGGAAATTACATTTTGCCTAGTCGTATCACAAAGCCTTACTGTATAAAAGTCTGACGTGACAAAATTGACTTCATAATCAAAACATAATCACCAGTAGAAAATTATTGAAATAAAGCCAGGCAATAATAGTGCCAGGCACAATTTTGACACCTTAACATTGTAATATCAGCTGTAATCTTTTAACACTCGGGCTTTGTTTACTATATGAATCGGGATAAATAGTGCCTTCTTTTATTAATTGAAAATAAACGACGAAAGTTTTAAATTCGACTTTGGTATGCCAATTTTGATGGATTAACTCTCAGTTTTCAATGTGAATGTGTCGAAATAGTGCCTGGTACAATTACAGCCTGGTTGTATTTCAATAATTCTTTAGTGTTTACTAAAGGGTCGGTTCCGAGTCGGTTCGGTTCTAAGTGACGCAACAACAAGCTAAGTGCTACAATCCAAGGTTTAAAAGTCTACATTTTGGTTGAAGGTTTAACTTATTTTTCTCGTGAATGCAATAGTTTTTAATATTTATAAAAATTGTTCATAAATACCTTGCGATATGGGTCATCTTTTTTCGTTGTAACAAAGACATTATTTTCACACAAAGGTTATAAATAAATAAAAAGAATTAAATATTTTGGTTTAAAAATGGTAGCCATATTTGGACGGTGTTATGCAACAACCGTTTAAGCCACAACCTCTGAAAAATTATATTCTTTGTTTAAAAACGTTTAAAATTAGTTATAGACCGATACGCAAAAATGATTTAACCCACAACCAAAGAATTGCGCCATCTATGATTAGTATTACTAAGCCACAAATCGTTATTGCCGCTATAAGAAATTTGCAACAATAATCTGTCCCAAACCTCCCAAGTGTGACCTAAACGGTTGTTGCATAACACCGTTCATTGAAACCTTTAAACGTCACTAGGAAATGTCGAATAAAAACGGTGTAACTCAGTGTCAGCTGTCCGCTATATTCTACATGTTAATTTTTTAGACAAGTTAGCGATGATTAAACCGATGGTCGATTGTTTTGGTGAATGTTTAATTGAAAAGGGATTCTAATATATCTTGTGATTTGATCAGTAGTTAAATATTGATATGTATTTAATACGGTAATGCATTTACAGATATAGTTTTAAGTTATTTATGTATTATTTAGCTTTAAATATTTTTGTATATAAGTTTTTTTGTCAATCATGGATTATCTCTATTGTTTTTTGAACTTTAAACCACCCGTCAGGGGTTGTACTACAATTTGAGACTATTTTTAACGGGAATCCTACGACTGCACGGACTAAATTTCCAAAAAATGACATTTCGTTACAAAATTTGTATGTGGTTTTTCTTTACTTCTAAAGTTAATTTAAATTTATATGAGATGAAACTTACTGAGAAATGCTTACTCATATTGCACATTAGGGTAAACCAAATCTTTGCAGTTATTTGACCTGTGAGTATTAAAAAAATACACTTAAACCGGTCGGTATCAAGTCTAAAGACTTGATACTTAAACCCTGTCTACAATGCTAAGTCTTGAGGTCTTAGTAAATACTGGTGTTTGTGTTTCCTTCAAATTTAATTAAGTAAGTTTAACAACTTTCTTGGTGTTTTTATAACATGAAATAAAACTGAGAACTAATTAAAGAGGTTGGTTAGGGAGTAACGTTTGTATCTGGAGCTCACCTTGTCTTGTAAAAATTGGTTAGAAAACAAAAACAGTTTTTTAAAATTGTTCCATTTTAAAATAATTTCTCTTATCTAAACCTAAAACTTGTAAAAACACAAAATCCGACAAAAAAAATTGCATGTTTTATCTACTTACTATTTGGAAACTGTAATAGCAACCCAGGCCTATGTCCATCTCTTTTCTCTCACTTCATTTTCTATCTGTCCATACTCGAGCACACGGCTTTTTCTAATGCAAGATCTAGGTTTAACAACCTTACACAATAGAAAAAGGTGGATATATATAATAGAAATCGGCACAGGAAAAATAATGAAACGCTGACTCTAGCGGGTTAATAATTTTCGATATATCATGGTTTACAAAATCGGGCATAAAGTGGTACGCAGATTTTCCAAAATTTACCAAACAGCAATCCTTGTTAAGGTCACTGTATTACGAAGTTCCTGGTGAGCCTGAAAATTATTTTTTCAGTGTTTGGAGCAAAGGTATTTTTTTATTTATCTTTACTAAAAAAAACTTAATGTTGAACTATAAAACGAAAAAAATGTAAAACATACCGATTTACAATAATTGCTTTGTAGATTATTGGGTACATTAAATTTAAATTAAGAAAAAGTGCTTTTTTGGAATTTTCAAAATTTCCCTCAAATCGACTGAAATTTCCCTAAATCCCTGAAATTTTTGATTTTTACGCCCTCAGATATGTCGATGAAGTAGTATAAACAAGCAATACCAAGCGAGGTGCTTAATATCATATTAAATGCCTGAAACAAGTGACATTGCACATTGGTTGTATTGCCATTAATATTTAAATAATTTTATACGTTTCTTGTATAAGAAAAATGATTTCTAGCGCCATCTTCTGATACAATATTGTAGATTAAAATAAAAGATATAAAAATTTACAGAGAAGTAATTTCAAATAGTTTTCTTTCATTTTTCAATATAATAAAATACTTTCGATAAATATTTTATATACGTATAAAACATCTTCTTTAAACCACTGGCTTAAACAACATTTTTTTAACTCGCCCACTTTTTTAACTTTAGCAGTAACTACATAGTTTGGCAACACTTCATGGTTTCAAATTACTATCATTATTTGATAAACGATTTTTTTAGCAGTGTTTAAAGCCTGTTGAATTTCCATACTTTCCGGTCGAGTCTAAACAGTTTTAAGATCGGACATTAAAAAAGCGGGCGACCGTACAAAAAATAACTTTTTTGGAAGAACACAAAAACATGTTAAATGAGTTTTTTACGAGCGTTTTTTCTGACGCAAAAAAAATGTATATAGAAAAAATCATAATCAGGATTTTGGCCTGATACTAAATTTTTACCTTGAATAAACTGATCCAAGGAAGTCATTTCCTGAACAGCTTTGTAGGAAACTGTACCATTGTGCCTCGTCAAAACTTCTTTGAGTTCTTCTCTACACTTCTGTTAGTATTCCGGATAGAGAGCCATATTTAGGAGGACAAAAGTTAAAGCAGTGGGGGTTGTTTCATAGCCTCCAAAGTAAAATAGAAAAGATTGGGCAGCAAGTTGCTTTTGTGTTAGACCGTCATTTGCTGAAATAAAGTAACTCAAATTATGTTCTTGCTTCTCGTTTATTCCGAGGTTAATCTCAAAAAAAGAAATTATTACTAATGTCGAGTCTGTCCTAAATGAAGTTCCAACTCCAATTGCTAATAAAATTTGATTCGAAACGGCTACAATGCTTAAAAAACCTAAACCAATCATCCAAAATATGAATTTATAACTCTAGAATCTTTAAAATATAATCCTGATCTAGTCCTTCTAAAGGCAGTCAAGGACAATGCCACAGTATAAACCGGCCCCGAGGTAGGTCAGGAACCAGGATTTTCTAACAAAGTTTTGTCACAAGGTCGCCAAATTAAGACAATAATTACGTTTATGTATATCCAAATGGAAAAGTAGAGACTTAAATTTAATGAGGTACATATTATTTATCATGCACAAGCATCATACCTTAGTAGTAACAGTATAACAAATAAGTTTCAGCGCGTTTGGGTAGTGTTCGCCTAGCCAGTTCGAATAATATTTAACCGACCCACGCGACGTAGTAAAAATCCAGAAGACTCGTACCCGTTAGCTCAGATTATATTTTAACCTATATTGCTTGTTTCTAATGGATTCACAAACAAAGAATCACGGACTAACCTACTCCTAGATTTGAGGAAAAAAAATTACGAGGTACAGTTCATATCATTATTTTTGAGATAAGTTTTTACAACTTTTTTTCGTTGGCCTATGCTATTTGTTATGGTAAACAGCTGATAACTGTCAAAAAGTTATCACAAAAATTATGAGTTTATTTTGCTACAGAATTAAGAAAACCAATTTATATAAATTGGTGAACGTAAAGTGTATGTACACATGTTTTGTCTGTATTAAGGTACATAATAACGGCTCTATTCTCATAGATCTGGTGTCGACCAATAGGTACCATGGAAACAGTCGCGCGCGGTTCAATGAGAGTGAATTTGAAACCATTTTATCGCGTTTGCATCGAAATCTCTTCTCCTACCCCGAAGCACTCAAACGTTTCGCAGGCGTTTCGCAAGAGATCATTCATAGGGTAAATGCGGGAGAGTTGCCGCACTTTTTGAAAAATAGCTGTAACATCTGTAAGTCTTGGCATTTTATTAAAGTACAAAAATAAAAAATATATGTAAGAGAACATGAACATAGCAAAAAAATTTTTTTAAAAATAAAGTCGGCATCTCTCTCACACTGCTGAAGGAGATGCCGCGTGAAAATAGCAGAGGCGCGCTGTAACCCTTTCTCTAAAAAACCTCTAATTTTAATTTTTTTCCTTAATTCGAGTCTGGAACAGATGTTACAAACTTCACCATACATGGTGCAAGTGACATGTAGCCATTTTAGGCATTTAATACATTGTAACCAATCCACTTTTTTAGTTGTTGTTGCGTAAACTTCGAAACATTCCACGCAGCGTTCCTGGTTTCCATTTTTCTTTTTGGCTAGTGGTTCATCATCGCTGTCACTCCATTGAATTTTTTCTTGGTCTTCTTGGGAATGTGGCTGTCCTTTTTGTTGGGGGAGATGCCGTACCTGATTATCAAGGTCACAGTTTTAAAACGCAACAAAATACGGCATGGCACCTGTAAACATAACCCCAAAATACTATAAAATACACGAATGTGAAAAAAAACTACCACATTGCAATCAACCACACTTATTAGGACAGTACTTAAAATTTTGCTAAGAAAATTTTACCTTACCGTCGCAAATTCAAGGATTGGAAGCGATATTTTAAAAAACAAACACGTCCGATGTTATAACCGTTCACTAAATGATGAACTCTGAATGTGGGCATACTTGGTTCCCTATGTTAGTGTAATCATTGAAATACGTGAAAAGCGGCGTCTCTCCCTCCGCGGCAACTCTCCCGCATTTACCATACATAAGTGTGCCTTGCAGCCCTTCCACTACGACCACCAGTGTGTCTATTGTGGCTCACTTTTGAGTGATTTCTCACCACTGTATGCCTAGTGCTCCAAAAAGGCCGGCTTTCAGTTTGGGTGAGACACTGTTTAGATCTTCTGAGCCAATCTGAGGTTTACCCACAGAGCAACGAATAGAAGGGAGGCGTCATGCCTGTTTCAAAACGGTTTCACTTTTCACTTGTATGTGCTAGATTTACGTCAAGTCAGCTGTTCGAGTTTCGTGTGCGGTTTTTGTTGGGTTTTAGTAATTTAGTTGAACTATTTTGGATATTTTTGACGAAAATTGTGAAGTTTAAGAATGGCTTGATATGCAGTGCTTGGCTGTAGAAGTTGACAAGGCGTCGATAAATAAATAATTAGTGGAATACCATTTCATATGAAATTGTAAACATAATACTGGCCCGTACTATATAATTTCATATATTTTTATAATGGTACAATTAGTATTGCAGGTAGGTATAAATTATAAAAAATAAGAATATCATATATACAAGGTGTCCCGGAACTAATGGTATATAATAAAACTGTAGATTCCTTGGATCAAAATATTACTAATTAATTGGGTTCACTTGCCTTAGTACAAGTGAGTTGATATTAATCAAGATACACGGCGTTAAACTTTATTTTTCATTTAATTTTTCTTTAATATATTTTTTACAAATCAATATATTTGCAAAAAAATTGGAATTTTTTTGGGATGAGCAATTCGTTTTCGGCAAAAAAATTCTGGTACATAATACAGGGTGTTCTCTGGGTCACATTAAAATCGGTGTAATTTTTTTGTGTCTAGGTGTATACCAGTTTTTATTTATAATATGATTTTTGCCTTCATTTTTATATCAAAAAGTTATACTTTTTGATGTCGCTTCGAGCAACAGCTGTCGAGATTTTTGCATTTCAAAGTATTTATTGCATGGGTAAAAATTTTGTGACATGTTTAATTCACGTCTTCCTTCCTTAATAACTTTTTTACAATTAACATTGAAAATTGGGTAGTAATTTTTTTGTAACAAGCGATTCGATTTCGGTAGAAATGTTGGTGTAACTTGTACAAGGTGTTCTCTGGGTTTCTAGCCTTACATTTAAAATAAGTGTAACTTCTTTGTGCCTCGGCGTATACTAGTTTTTTTTTAAATATTATTTTCCCTATTATTTGTATGAAAAAAAGGTAAATAAATTCGTCGCCCCGAGCAACGGTTCTCAAGATATTTGCATTTAAAGTTTTTATTGCATTTTTGCAAATTTTGTTATTTCACCTATTATTTTCTTTAATAACTTTTGACCCATGCAATAAAAACTTAATATGCAAAAATCTCAAAAACTGTTGCCCTGAGCCGCATAAAAATAGTATAACTTTTTTACATAATACCAAGGCACAAAAAGTTACACCGATTTTAATATAATGGTAGTAATCCAGAGAACACACTGTACAATATACACCAAATTTTTTATCAAAATCAAATCGTTCTATTCAAAAAAACCTTAAATTTTTTTGTAAAATTATTGATTAGTACAAAATTTACTGAAAAAATTGAAATGAAAAAAATAAAGTTTAACACTGTGTATCTCAGCTAATAGCAAGTTTGGGGCTAAGGTAAGTGTAGCTAAATCTTAAAATTTTGAACCAAGTAATCTACAGCTTTACCTTGTAGAGCTACCCCCAGATTTTGCATTTGTGCTACCTAGAATCAGTGGCGGAATCAGAAGTGCTTTTTTTGTGTTTGTTATGGCTATATTATATACTAAGGGATAAGCTGGGGACTTTTTATTTCAAGGCGAAAGGTTTGTACTACGAGTGTTGCGAGGGCAACAATTGTCAAGGGTTAAAAAGGCAATTAACACATTTTTTTGAAGTTTTTAGGTGTTCGTAGTTTTCTCAGGGCTTTATACTTTTTATCTTTGATCTGTCACTTTTCATCTTTAATTTTTACTTTTTATTTCCAAAACGGTCCCTTTTAATTCCTGTTTTTTTTTCTTTCTATCTCTGATCTGTCACTGTTCATTCCTGATTTTTAATTTTTTTCATACTTTTATCATATTTCAAGGTAAGTAGGTACTTATGGCACCATTGGCACCGCAGGCAAAAAATTCTGCAGGTTCGTTGTTCAGGGTAAATATATTCCAGTATGACTAAGTGGTACAATTTTAATAATAATAATAATACTAAAAAAGACGCTTTCATGTTTTACCTATTTAGCGTATATAGAAAAAATTCTTGGCGGGAGGCATTTGCTCCTAGTCCCCCACCTTGGACTCACCGCTGCAAGTAATTCTTTTTTTGGTAGCTTTTTAATATTTGTTATTCACAATTAAGCTTATTATTCTTGTTATATTGCAAAGGAACGGAGAAAGTTTTATATTTAGTAATTTTTATCTAGATATTTTGGCACTCTTGTCCATCCCTCCATTTAATAAAGCTTATTTTATATGTAGGAATCTCTTTCATACACATTTCAATGCCCAATTTCTTAATAGCGATGCCCTATTAAACAGGAAATTACTGTAGTCCGGCCCTGGGCTCAGCGCGATGTAGGTGCTAGAATAGGCTCCGCCTAGTGCAACCACTTTTGCTAGGCAGATCGAATTGATGCAGCGCATCCTTCTAATTCAACATCGTTGGGTTTACCGAAAGTGTTTTGACGTAAACGTGCAGTAGCCCTACATTCTTCATATTGCCATTCTTCCGTTGTACATGGCCGTACCATATCAGTTGACTTTTAGTTTTGGCATCCGTTATGCTTCTCTCGATTCCCATTCTTTCTTTTATGATATCGTTTCTTATGTGATCTGTTCTAGATTTTCTCATTGATCTTCTTATTGCATCCATTTCGACACTTTTCATTTTTGTTTTGTATTTTTCTGTTACGCCGACAAGTCCCTATTCCATTCACCATTGTTTCATATATGTTAAATTTTACTTTCTTTTTTATCTCTCTACTTTATAAAATACTGTTAAGACATCCAATAACTTTTTTTGCTTTTATTTTTTTTTCCAGATCTTTACAGTCTGTTCCTGTCTTATCAAATGTGACACCAAACCATCATACTTATTGTATGAAGATATTGTTTGTCCATTGTCTAGTTCTAACTCACTGAATTCGTTTCCAACACATAAGTACTGTGTCTTGTCCACGTTCACTGTTAATCCCCACTTTTGGTATTCTTTCATTAACTTCCTTATCATATACTCTCTCATGTCTTCTTTATTATTAGCTACAATTACTTGATCGTCAGCAAACTGTAGTGTGTAAATGGTAAATTGGTCGTTAACTTGTATTCCCATGCCGTGCACTTTACGTTTCCAGATTTTTAGAGCGACTGCAATATATATTTTAAAAAGAATTGGAGAGATACAACAACCGTGTCTTAAGCCTTGTTCCTTTATAACATGTAAAAACAAATAAGGGCGATTCTTATTTTAGTATTAAAAGTTTTGAAAACATAGGTCCGTAAATGCTTCGTTACTGATCTATAGGGTTTACAAATATTTTTTTTGGGTTTTTTTAAATAGCTGTTACAGATTTCTAGCCATTTAGTTAAAAGCTGGAACCTATATTAAGCCACTGTCCATACACACACTACTGTTTCTGTAGTGATTTCTGCCTCAGACCCTAGACTATTCTAGCTAATACTCCAAACTGGCATGGCAGTTGGTTTTCTCAAGTGTGTATCCTCATTTCACTTTTTCTTTTCAGTTTATATAAATAAATAAATAAAAAATTGTATCTGTATATTTGATCAAAACTACTAATCCGAGGGCCTTATAATATAAAAACTTTGCAATTTTCGCGTAGCCATAAGAAAATGCAAAAAACCGCTTAAAAAAATCTTTTTTTGGCTTTGAAAATGTACCATTTGCGGAACTTCACCGTGTAATATTGCAATACGATTAAGTTTTTTGCAATTTATTCGAAATTTTGGGGGTGTACGGGCAAAACAAACCTCGTATTGGAATTCGATACATCATGATGTAGAGATTATTTTTTTTGTTTTATTTGTCGAAGTTATTATTGTTTTAGTTAAATTTTTCCTTTGTTGGCTTTTTTCCGTGTGCACTTTTTTCCAAAGGCGATTTGTTATTTGAGTGCTTTTCTGCTAAAGCAAGTCAACAAAAATATAATTTGTTTCAACCTTTAACTTAGTTGTAGTAGCTAGCCACCTTTATGGTTTGCATATTTTTTGGGTTCTGGGAGGGGTAATTACCCTTTTTACCTCATCTATAAGTTCAGTGGTCTGCGGAAGCTTTTTCAAAATATTTTACTTTCATCTGTTCAAAAAAAGTTTTTCGTTCATCAGTTGATTAAAATTAAAACTAACACTACCTATCAGTTAAAAGTCTCTCGTCTTTTATTCATACTGATATTTTAATCCATATTATATCTTTAGAATCGTATTCGGCCGCCGCTCGCTTGGAAATCTTTCTCTTCCTTTGTAATTTACGCCTAATTCTGTCAGAATAAATAAAACTTCGTTTCTGAAATATTAATCCCTCGACTTCTGAGCAGCGTAAGAAACAACACGATTATGGCATTATTAGGAGTAAAGGCTTATCCATCCCCCAGTTCCGTATATAATTTTCAAAAAATATAGCTATTATCCACCTCTATAAACTTAGCATTACCACTTAAGAATTGGATATTCGCAATATATGCATTAATTGTCGTGAATTTGTCGTCAATTTGTCGTGAAATAAAAAAATTTGTCGCGCCACCCGTTTTCCTGAAAAGGGTATGTAATGTACCACCCCAGAAAAAAATTAAATTTTTAAAAACTAATCTATGGAATAATTGTCGTAAATTTGTCGTAAATTTGTCGTGAAAGAAAAAAATTGTCGCACCACCCGTTTTCCTGAAAAGGGTATGTAATGCTAAGTTGAGTCTCAACTTAGCACTACCACCCCAGAAAAAGTTTAAATTTTCAAAAACTAATAAATGCATTAATTGTCGTGAATTTATCGTAAATTTGTCGTAAAAGAAAAACAATTCACGCGTCATCCGGGTGACGCGACAAATTTTTTTCTTTCACGACAAATTTACGACAAATTCACGACAATTCATGCATATATTGCGAATATCCAATTCTTAAGTGGTAATGCTAAGTTTATAGAGGTCTATTATCCTATTGCAGAAATTTATACTTTTACGCACGTGACACACCGTAGGTCCGAACGATTAGAAGTGGTGTTCGGGCAAAGAGTCAAGAGCGAGAAAGTTCCTTATATCTAGGGAAAAACTTTCTTGAATAAAGGCATTTTGATTCTCCTTTAATGGCAATGTTTTGTTGGGTTAAGAAATTTTGATGCGGTTGAGTTTTGCATTTCTTTTTACTTAGTCTTAACAAGTTTCTAATTGCAATGGTTTTATTTGTTTGGGGGTTATATAGTCAAATCCAATTGTCATATGTAATCCAGTGGCACTTCCATCAGTAAAAAGTATCAATAAACTACAAAAACGATTCATCAAAGACTTGAATACTGACTAGAAATGAATACTTGGTATGTATGTGTTTTTCTTCGTGTTCAAACGAGCATGCGGTTGAAGCGTAGGTCGGCTTAACTGGTAGATGTTATGTCGCCTTCTAATTACGAAATATAGAAAGAGAGGATGACATATCCCTATAGAATTTTACAGTACACGGAGTCTGGGCATTACTTAGTTAGTGCTCTTAAGAATCAATTGAGGCGATCCCCACCATGTCTACGGTTACCGTTGACTATTAAAGGTGGCTAATGTGCGCCTTAAATTAGTGCACTGGGACTACTTGGCGTTATCGGTCGAGCGATATTGTTTTAATTTTGACGATGTCGTAGTCACGAGAATGGCGGAAGTTTCTAATTGTGATAGCATTTGCGTGCTAGAAGAAGTGTTTACGATGCCTATAACAACTGCAGAAGCAAAACATTGTTTGTCTACCCTAAAGAGAATTAAAACTTTCCTTAGAAGCACAATGGGTAAGAATAGATTAACTGCCCTCGCAATGTAATCCATAAAGAAAAGAATGATTGAAGAAATCCCAAAGTCAATTAATGAATTGGTTATTGAAGAATTAATTTATTTTAAAAAAGTACAGACGCCTTTATTTCCAATACAGAACGTATTTGTGAAATATAAAAAGCAGATATGATTCATTTATTATTTATTTATAAAAACAATAATAATATAACAAATATTTAACTAAATATCTCAGTTTTACCTTGGTAGCCCGCGCAGCAATGGCTAGAGAAGGGATTCTGGTTAAAATCCATAAGTTATAATCACTGTTTTGTGATAAAAATTAAAAAATATAAAAAATGTTAACTTTTTAACGAAGCATCGCTATGCGGTTTTTTAATATAGTAGAACATATTTTTGTCAATAACTTGTGTTATACCAAAAACTTCGTAGGTGTTTTCATTTTTAAAATATATTTAGAAAAAACTGTTTTCAAGGCCTATGTATATCATGGAGTTTACTTGAATGTGCTAATGGCTAGCTAGAAAGGTATCAGATACGTCATAGCCCAAAAAGTTGGGTATGCACCCCCAAAGTGTTACACACACACGACTTACATTAAACTTATAACTAAACCGTTAACCATAATAGCCTAACTGTTGTAGTTAAATTACATTTAACAAAGATTGAAACGAACTTGTATTTGCACTTATTTTTAGTCGGAACTTGTGAGAATAATGTTTAAATGTAAAGCGCACACTATGTCCTCTTTACTATACTTTTAGTTTTTAGCTAGATTTTGGTTAGACATTGGTTAAATTGATATCTAAAGCTAAAATAATTTAAAATATTTAGTTTAAATTACTTTCAAATCAATACAAATAAATTTTAAAATTATAGTCCATTTAAACAAATTTATTACTAAATAGCCCAAAGTATATTATAAAAAAGTAGGACGCGCTTTTAATAATATAAATTATTTCGAAGCAAGATTGTTTTAACTTGTTTGTAAAAATTCTTATTATTTTTTAAAATAAAAAACATATGGCTTTCTAATTGAAAAAATAATGGTTTAATTCACGCAGATGTCACTTTTAAGTCAAGTTGCTTTAAGAAGATAATATTGTCGAGAATATACATATTTTTTTCTGTGTATAAAGTACGGACTACAATCTTTACCAGCTGATTACAAATTAAAGCTATTCATAAATATAGAAAAAATATAAAAATTTACTTGAGTGGCCTGTTGCATCCCGTGAGACAGTTGTGGAAGATTTTTTTGAAACTACCCTTGATTGATTAGTACTGGATCACACAATTTTAAGTCACTGGGTGTTTGCCTCTAATTTAGTAGGAGGGCCAGGGTGACGTCACAAATCTAAGATGGCGGCTTTTTTCATGTTTTTTCACAAACTTTGGCTTATAACTTTTTCTAAATTAGTTTTACAGAAAAACTGTTAACGTATTTTTTGTTTACAGTAGAACACCAAGTAAGATAGAAATGAGCTTCATCTTAAAAACTAACAAATATATATTTTTTTATAATTACTGAAAAATAGTAACTTTTTTTACCCAAAAAGAAAATGAGGAAGAATGGTTTAGATTACCCCGATTCGATTGTTTATATGTTTGCCTCAAAATTGAATAGGAGCGCTTTTGTGACTTCATATATCCAAGATTTGGATTTTTGCAATGTTTTTTCACAAACTTTTGCTTTTAACTTTTGACATAACAACTTTACAGAAAAATTGTATGGTTTGTGATTTGTTTGCAATAGAACAGCAATTGAATTATTATTTAAGTAAACTTTATATCTCAAGAACTATGAAAGAGATTGTAATTTTTTTAAATCTTAAAAAAAAATAAAAAAATTCAATATTGAGCAAAAAAGTTTAAGACTACCCTGTATCGATTGGTTATGAATCAGTCAATATTAAGTAGTTGGGTGTGTGCCTCAAATTTGAGTAGAAGGGCGACAACTAAATTATTTTTCTATTAGAAAATCAAAACTTATTCAATTTTTATGTAAAGGTGATATGGTATTAGATAAAAGCAAAAATTTGTTAAGAAACATGGAAAAATTCGCAATCTTGGATTTATTTCACACAGGCGCTGTTGCTCAAATTTAAGGCAAACACTCGGCGACCTAAAATTGAGTGATCCATAACCAATCGATTTAAGATAGTCTAAAACTTCCTTCTCCAATAGTTTTTTTCGGGTAAAAAAAAGTGTTGTTATTTTATATTATTGGTTCTTTATATGTAAAGCTAATTTCTTTACTGAATTAATTGGGATTCTATTACAGACAAAACAGCTGTTAGCAGTTTTTCTGTGAAACTGATTTAGCGAAAGTTACAAGCCAAGGTTTGTGAAAAAACATTAAAAAAGCCGCCATCTTGGATTTATGACCTCACACAGACCCTCACACTCAAATTGCAGGCAAACACCCTGTGACTTAAAATTGTGTGATCTATGACCAATCGATCTAAGGCAGTTTTAAAAAATTTTCCAAACTATCCCACGGGGCACGATTTTTGACTATTGTTTTTGTTGAATCAAAATAAAATATGGGAACACGATGCGTTACTTGTTTATAGAAGTGAAAAGCCGGTTTCCTTTTTGAAGTAAGTAGCTTTGATTATTTAAATCCTAATCGCAGTAAAAATCTAGTTATAGATTAAAAATCATCAAACGTCCGCGAACTTTCAAAACCACAGAATATCATCTTATTGGAAAAATAAAAAAGGAAAGGTAGCACCTCGTGTGCAGCGTGCTCTCTCTACAAAAAATATCAATATTTTTGCCTCACATTGCATATATGTAAAGGCCTATCCAGTTATATATATAGAGATCATTGGGTCTAGGAAGCTAAAACCATGGGGTAGATCATTTTTTTGGCTTAGATTAGGAAGATGAAAACAGAAAAGTTTTTATTTGAAAGCCCAAAGAGACGAAGGAATCCTAGTCTGTCTGCGCGGCAGTTTTTTCTTTTTAGAGATGGATTTTCATTTGTTAAAACAAAGATGATTATTTCCAAACCCACTCGATATTGGTTTTTTTAAGATTAAAGAGTTATAAAGGAATTTGTAACAGATCGAATAACATAACGAATCAGATTTGTACTAATTATCTTAAAAATTAAAACTGCCGTTTTTTTTGGGAATATGCCTCGTGGATAATAGTAGCTCCCTAGGTAATAGGTAATAAAAAAAAACTCCAAGCCAATCGCAGAATTCACTTGGTATATTATCTATCATAATAAAACGCATGCATCTCAAATTTCATTATCGGAAATTTATCCAAATTTTATTTTTAGTCAATCTTCCTTTCTCACCTTACGGTTTCGGCATTTTTTCAGATCGGATTTGTTAAAAAATTAGCTTCAAACAAAATTTTCAAAAAATAGAAATCCTAGAAATTTTGTGACGGCCAACCAGATCAAAAAATTGAAAATCACCAGTGACTTGCTATAAAAGTTGCCAGATTTTGCCAAAAATCACCAGTTTAAAAAAAATCGTATCTTTATACACACTGTAGGTGGGTACGACATATTAAAAAAAAATGCCATACATATAGGCTCTTTAAATCACACGAAATACAAACAATAATAAAATACAAAAATACTACTTTAAAATATTATGTTTGTGTAAAAAAACACACTATTATGTTTGTTAATAATATCTGCAGTTACCAAAAAATTATAACAGCTGTTAATTTTTGTTTGATATACCTAGGTTACAGAGTTTTTCATAGTCAAGAAGAAATATATAATATATTTTTTTAAATTTTTAATTCAAAAAGGACAGTGTAGTAGTAGTCTTTTAAAAAAAACTTTCACCATGTTATCAAATTGGTTGAAAAATCATCAATTCTGGTGATTTTTCACCAGGCCTGGCAACACTGCAACCAAGACTGAACCAAACCTGTGACCAAACTCTGTAGCTGCGTTCGGTATTTGCATCTCAGACGCGACGAATTTTGGTCACGTGATTACAGATTAGTCTGAGCAAATTGGAATTAAGGAATGATCCAGATCAAATCGATCAATTTTTTATAAATGGTTATAACCTTAAATATAACCAAAAATATTATGTACATATTGCAACACACGTCCAGCTATAATTTTGACAAAATTTTCCTGTGATGTCGGAAATTTATATAATTTATTGTCTTCAGCATCAAATAATTCGATTTCAATCTTTTTACATAAAAAAATTATTTTTGTAAACAAAACAAATACACAACATACGTCACCATCTCGGATTAATCTGTTTCTTCGATCGAAATGTACGGAGCAACCAGATTTACGTCCGACTTGTCTGAGCAGAATTACCGAACGATTCAGATCTACCTCCCCTAGATCTAGATGGAATTACTGAACGATTGCGATAAATAAGATTAATCCGACGAAAATACCGAACGCAGCTTGTGTGCAATAGATCAGACGCTTCTAAAACGTGGCTAGGGTGGCTGTGGCGGGGGAACCGAAAATACAAACACAATCAAAGTTTTTTAGTGGCTCTGGCATCACAATAGGGACCTATTGCAATAGTGGCAGGCACAAATAGTGCCGGGCACTATATTGACAGTTTCGCACTACAAACTGACAGTTGATCTTTCAAAATTGACATACCAAAGTCGAATTTATAAATCCCGTCGTTTATTTTCCATATTCCACTATTAAATCCGGCTCGTATAATACACAAAGGCCTAATTTTGAAAGAACACAGCTGTTCTTATACTGAGAAACTGTAAATATAGTGCCCGGCACAATTTGTGCCTCGCACTATTGCTATAGGTCCCTAATGATGCCAGGCTAATAAACAAGTTACTTACCTACTACCTACTACTATTCCTAAACCAAGCATTAAGTTTATTATCAGCATATACGTTTATGTATAAAATGCGGCATGACCATCGATTGGTAGAATATTTTTGTCAACCAAATTACCAGTAATTTTTCGCTTTTTACTCGCGGCTTTAAATCAATTTCTATTATCTGTCAAAACGGTTTCGTTTTATAAAATATTCCCTTTTCCATAAAATTCTTTATTGAAATTTCAAGAGCCGAGAACCAGAGAACTGAGAACATACCATTTTCAGTTTAATCAAATTTATTAAAACTTCCCTTTTACAAAATAAAATCGACTGACTTTTCGCATGCCTAAGTTTCATTCTTCTGTCTCCTCAAACTGTTAGGAGATTTTTTATTTTAGTTAATTTTATTGGCAATGTGGCTTTGCTTGTATTTCTTAAAAAGTAATAAGATAAATAGGGTATAGCCACAAAAGATTAATTCTTGTCCGTGGCTTACACTTATACACTTTTAAAGAATCACAAAAGTCATAAATAGACACACTTTCAGGTTTGTATGTCACTTTCGGGTATAGATAGTCATTCCGGTAGTTTTTTATTTTTATTTTTATTATGTTAAAATTACTTAATTTTTCATTTTTATTTTTGACAATCAGTTTTTAATGTTAACCAAAATGTTTATTCGCTTTCTATCACTATTTGCAACATAATCATTTAATAATTTTTTAAAAACAAATATGTTACTTGCAGATTTTATCCTATTTGGTAAAAAATTATAAACAATTGGCCCCAAATATGTATATATAACTACTAACATACATTTTTTTTCCTTCCTTGTCCGCACAGCAATGGCTAGAGAAAGTATTGTTTTCGACACAAAAATTTTTTTTCAGATAACGCCGAAAATGTGTTGTTTTCATGAAATTTTTAGGTAAAATAGCATTCGATACTGTAACGAGCTGATTAGATTTTGGTCGAAATTCATTAAAATGACAGTTAAAAATAATGCAAACTTTTTAACGGAGCGTCGCATCAATATGCGGTTGTTGGAATATAGTAGCGCATATTTTTTTCAAAAATTTGTGTTCGGTTCATTGAACCAAAAACTTGGTAGCAGCTTTTGTTTCGGAGATATTTACAAAAAACTGTTTTTAAAGTTGATAAAGCATGGAGTTTACATGGAGTGTGCTAATTAAGGTCACTGTATAACGATAATGAACTTCGTTATATAGTCACCTTGGTGCTAATGGGTTAGGAAGGTATTAGATCCGTCATGGATCCATTTATTTCAGATTGACTCCACTTGCGGTAACAGTAGTTTTTTAGTTTATAAAAAGGAAAAATAATAAAATATATTTCTTTAACAACTCTCATCATCAATTTATCAATCAGTTTTTCACTTGCGGTACCTCATTTGGAAATTTTGGAAAAAAGAAAACACTATAATTTTCAATACAACAAGTTTTAGACTTTTGGTTTTATTGAAATTTTTATTCACGTATGTCAAAAAAAATATTGCGTTGTTTATCTCTTTTTCATAATCTTTCGAATGAGGTACCACCAGTGGCGGCTACTGAAGTAGTGCCACGGAGCAGCATGGCACTGCCGTATTTTTCTGCCAAAACACGTTTTTTTATTTTTAAAACATCTTTATTGGTTTTAATTTTATTTAATTATTTTTTTTTCATTTATATATTATATGTTATTTGGTAGCCCTGTGCAATACAATGGATCACACTCCGACTCGATGCGACGCCGACGGCGACGCGAAGGATGAACAACTGAAACCCACAGTAGCATCGAACTTTTCTCTTGGCTCCTTCGAAAAGAGATATATTTTATTTTAGCGTTGTTTAAATAAGAAAAAATAAATAAATTTTGTGTCTGGCACAGGCCATTAGTTAGTCATATTACTCGCAATGTTTTTGTGCGTGAAACATGGATGTTTTATTTACGCCCTTTACAAAGCATTTATTTCAATTATTTCAGCAGAATTTTTTAATACGTTTTGAGTCATTTCATGTCGGGATTCGGGTAGCCATGGGTAAGTTTCATTAAAGAAAAAAGAGACTTAGAAACCCCAAATGTAGTAGTAGTAGGTATGTTTTTTAATGACTTGTGGGTAACATTTGGGCGCTACATCCGGAATTTTCTTTTACTGACTCAAAATTCTGGCACTACCATGTTTTATTGACACGAGCCGCAGCTGGGGACCACAAGGATTGATGTATGTAAAAAAATGTGTTTCTTTCTCCATAGGCTTTGGAATGAGGTACCACAAGTAGTGTCAGCCGAACTGACAAAAAAAGGTGTGTGTGAGTAGACCCCATTCCAATGGCCCGACAAAAAATTCGTTAGGAAGTGTATTTTTCCAAAAAATCAAACAAAAACCCACTAGACGCCACCCTGTATATCGAAAAGCTAATTAATTCCAATGTTGTAGATTTTTTTTCCATGTTTTTATTTTTTTCTCTAATAGGTAGGCATATTATGCAGTAAATTAAAATAGCTTCAAGTCCTTCTTGCAATAATGCTAAGTGGCTTGCATTACACAATCTCAAAAAACTCCACGATAACCAGTTTCAAAATGTGAAGTTTTCACGCATTTTTCATAATACGTATTCCCCTAGCATCGACTTATCATTTGGAAAAGTATTTTTTCATGTCGCACGTTTTTTATTGTAGGGGCATTATGTATTATATGAGGCCGTTTTTTAAGTAATATACACTCAAAAAAATATAAGGGACTGAAGGAGGGTACATCGCCGCCTACTTGGAAAAACAGTCCGCTTACGTTTAAGCGCTGACGTCATAGTATTTGTTTGCCGCTTATGCGAAACCAATTTTGTTAACTTTACAGGACGAACCACTGCAAGTTTATCATATAGGACAAGTAAAAATTCATCTAAAATCATAAAGGAAACTGGCATATCAGTCCTATGTTAAAAACGGAATTATTAATAACCGGACATTTTAAAAACAAGACAAGAGCAAAAGCTGCTAAGAATCAAATCATAAAATGGGGTCGGTTCAGCTTGTGACGTTCACGTAAAGAAGAGCGATTCTGATATTGTTATGCAATTGAACGTCCTTCACTGCAATTTCTTTACTGCCATGCCTAAAGGCGGGCTCAAACGACTTGTGTACTTGGCAAATACACAATTATTTGCGTACTTGGCAAGTATACGAGCTTTGCGAATTGCGATAGCAAGCAGGGCGCTCACACGACGTGTATAATTTACAAGTACAGACAAGTATTGTATTGGCAAGTCTACGAATAATCGTGAGCCCTTTGACTCGGCTCATTTTTACCGACCACAAATGGAAAACCAAGGAGTCACAAATAATTGTACAAGTAACCCACTCACACGACATGGCAAGTATACGCAAGTAACAATTATTCGCCAAGTACACGAGTCGTTTGATCCCGGTTTAAAGAAAACGCCGTATCCACATAAAGATTGCAATAGCACATTCGGCATTTTCATCAAGCGAGGCCCATCCTTAGAAAAGGTCAGGTGTTGGACCCTATAGTTGGTATTGTATTAAAGTGACACCGCGTCATCAAAACCTTGATGGGCGGGAAGGGAGTAGAGGGGTACATACAGTGGCACGCACTTCCTTTAATTTTTTTATTGATATTGATTCCCAAAATGAGGCACTGCACTAATTAGTTATTAGCTTACTATTTTACTTGCTTTTTATTGATGTCTTCTTCTAAACGTTTTCATTAGAAAGGAACATAATTATATACTCTTATCTGGTTGTTACGAACATATTGGTTTAGCCGGGCTTTGACGTTTTCTATTCGTTTGTTGTTTTGACTGTTTATGTCAAACAAATTACAATGGAGCTTTTTACAAAACAAATTACCGTTTATGCAACTAAATCAATATTTGCGCACATTTTAATATAATTTTGGATCCTCTTTTATGTTTCGGATCTTTATTTATTAGGTAAGTATCTATTTGATCTCTCCTTTAAAATGGTCTTAGTGTTTTATTCTTCGAACATTAAACCTCAAACGGTACACTGCATGTACAAAGTGAAACACTAATTTTTTAATGCTTCTTTACTTAGATTTTGCCGCAAAATTTGGTTTAGGTACCATAGCTATGACGCGGTGCCACTTTAATACAATATCAACTATAGGTCTTACGGTTCGGTTAACACCGATTTTAACCTTTTAAAAGAAGGACAGGGCAGCTAATTAAATGAAAAAAACAGACATTTCTATTTTTTTATGTATTTTTGGGACCAAAAGCAACATTATTATTTGTTCTCGATTTAAAGAAGGAGGCACTAAATACATTGTTTACCGGGATGCGTCAGATGAGCTGAATTTGGGATATGATGAAGGTCAAACCTCCCTGATATTTTTACAAAAAAAAAAAATTGGGCGGGTCATAGAATTCGTTTTCGAGCTATACTTATTTAAAAGTGCGCCACTGAAATATGGAAAAATATGACCTTTTGTCATTTTTTTGTAGTAACTTATCGCCAAATAAAAACAAAAAACTTACTGGGTCTTATTTTATTGACAAAAGAGTCCTCTTAGGAATTTTATCAATTTTTGACATTAGTTTGCTTCACATACCTACTGAGTGGCTCAAAATAATTAAAAACAAAATACAGGAAAAATACCTGAGATTTATTAAATATAAAAAAAGGAAACTAAAAATGCATGGTCAAAATTAGCTTCACTTGCTTTCATGTAAGTCGTTTTAACTATTCTAGAGTGATGTTTGCACAATAGCTTATTTGATCAGCTTACAGGATATTTTAAAATTTATTTCTACGGAATAGTGTGTTTACCGGTATGCGTTAAATAAGGTGAATTTATGATATGTTAGGGCCCAAATACTTATCTAAAAGAAATTGGGGGTCATCGGTTTTGTTTTCCAGCCATAATTATTTAAATCCGCGCCACTTTGAGAAAATTGTATCCCTCCCTTTTCTAGAAGAATGTCCGGATTCTTAATCAACTCATGGTAATTAAACGGATTTATGGCCTTAACTGGAGTACAATTGGGAAGAAGTATGCTGAAGCAAAAAAATACTATTTTAAGAAAACTAGGCTTGGCTGCACTAGCTACTTAAAGATCTATTAATGTTTATACCCATTAAAGGAGGCAGCCCTACCTACCTAGGCATTCTCATCGGAGACCGATGAAGCCCTTTCGCGAAGCAAGTTGAAGGCAAAGAAAAGGTGGTTTGTGGAACTTGCATATTGCGGAACATCCGATGAACTGCAATTCGCTTCAAAGATGGCCAGTATTAGTAACAGTTAAAAGGGAAACTTCTGTAACTTCTCATCAAGCTCTAGATATTAAATTAGACCAAGATCCGAAGAGAAGACTCTCTTTAACTTCTGAACCTCACATATCGTTTCAAATAAAAATTACTACAAGGAAAGGAATGCAAACAGACGGAGAGGTTGACATGTTTATAGAAATAGGAGAGTCTATTATTCTGTCAAATGTAGTATTAAGTTTGTGTGCATTTTGTGCCCTATTATAGAAACAGGTAGGTATTCGTGGGTAGGGGACAGACCAAAAAAAACTAAGGTAAACTAAACTGAACTTACTCAGAGAGAGATGTTTCTTGGGTCCTCACCCATGTTCGCTGTACTTATGGACCCAAGAAACATTTATCTCTGAGTAAGTTCACTTTAAACTATTAATAATAAAGAATAATCCTAGGTTGAACATATAAACATAAAAAAAATTTCAAGACAAAAAAATGTTATTAGATTTTGTTACATTTCTTTTTCATGTAAAACTAGAGAACCTGTTCATTGTTTATAGGGCTTAAAAAAGGATTAATTAAATCCGAAACGTTGCCAAAGGTATCTTAGTTTCTTTTTGGTCTGTCCTCTACCCACGAATACCTACCTATAGTATTAAGTGTAAATGAAGAAGTTACTAATTCAAAATAATTTTTGTTTTAATATTATATGTACTAACAAAAAATTAGAACTTGTTTGCTTGTTAGTTACTAGTTAAGGTATTTAAAACTTTGAGTTTGTATTTATTCTGGTTAAAGTGAAGCTTACTATCCTTAACACAGCTGATTAGCATTTTTTATAAGCGTCCCAGAAAGGTGCCACACATGTAGTATTGCTGTGTAAAATTTTTTTGAAATTTGGTTGAAGTGGTACTTAAGGGATGAATGGGGTAGTTTCCATAATAATGTCATTCATAGACTGTCTTCCTTTAATTACTTTTTAGTTAAAGGATATAGTCACTGGAAGTTTTAAAAATCTCACAGGAAGTAAAAACAAGGAAAAAAGAAATTAAAATCAACCCTTTTTAACCCCTTAAGTAACAGAAATTTTGACTATTATCGCACTAAATGTTGCTCAAGGGCCAATAAATATTTATACCAAATTTGCTTTTGAATTGTCCCGAATTTTCATATATTCAAGGCACTGTGCAGCGGCTTGCAGAATTCAACGTCTTTCAAAAATCGAAGCAGGGCAGCGAAAAATTCTGGATTTTGTCAGGGATGGACAACGTTTTCCTGCCTACATTATATGAACGCTACTGACTATAACCTCTATTAATTTATACCACTACTCGCTCAGTGGCAAAAGTTTTCGGAAGGTTTGACGCCTACATATCTCGTAGGTTAGGTATGTGGGTACATACAAAGCCAAACGGAGTCCCCAACTTTAATAAAATTTAGCTCCTGTTTCTCCCATCGGGTGTTGATTGCTGCAAATGGCGTTTTTATTGGGGCGTAAATAAATTTAATTAGATTTTTGATAAAACGTATTTTTAATGTACTTATTTGGACAGATAAATTCATCATTTATTAATGTAGTTATCTATTTGATTTAATTATTTTAGGTTTATTTTTTTATTATTATTTTTTAATTTTATTTATACTGGGACTTTCCATGCAATCAGGATCAATCGCCCAGTTTCGCAAAGTTCTTGCAAGGTTAAAGCATTTCTAAACAAACACAAACAACCAAGTACCTAGCCAGGAATCGCACCCGGACCGCCGGTGTGGGAAACAAACATTGCTACCACTACACCACGACGGCGACAATATTTTAGGTTTATTAACTTCAAGGCTTTCTTCCACCAGCTCTATTTTTGAGTTTTCTACATGTTTTGTTTACAGTACAATATTTTAATGATTTTTGGAATTAGCGAAGTTTCATCAGCTCACAAAAGTACTGTACACATTTTACAACAGGACCCGAAAGGACTCAACAGAAGACGACAGGATTCAACAGCTCACAGCAGTACCCAACAGGACACGAGAGGACCCAACAGGATTTAAATTTTTTTAGAGAAATGTAAAATTTGTCAAGTGCAAAATTCGAGGGGTCATCAACTCACAACAGTACTGTAACAAGACTAGACAGGACAAGACAGAAACCAAATCCTGTTGGAACCTGTACTAATTTTACGTTGCCGACCTGTCGGGAATAACTATTAAAAAAAAACCTATTTTTTGTTGCTGATTGTAAACGTTTAAAATTTCCTACCTACTACTGTCAAAACTAAATATAGTTTAGGATTTGTAGGATTTGGGGGAAATTTCTCCTTCCCCCCATCGTAGATCCGCGCCTGATTATAAGATTGGGGTCTCTTTTGGTAATTCAGTATATTCAAGAAAACTTAAGGATTTGATTTGAAAAACAGTTTTTTGTTTTAAAATACTGAGTCTCTTCTCAAAACTAAATACTAGAAAATAAAGCATCTTTAGAAAGCAGACGTCGCGTCGCCGTTAAGTCAAGTCAACTTGCTTTAAAAGAAGAAAATATTATCGAAAAAACACGTTTTCTTGATTTGATATAGATTTTTTTTATTTGTATCTGCTGATTTCAGTTCCAGCGGTTAGTTTTTCCAATACCGCTTTATGGTAATAAAATCAACCATTTCTACAATGAATGCCTAGAAAGAAAACTATTTACTAAAATCATTAAAACGAATGCAACGCAGCCCTTTCTTTTATTAAATTCTATATTATTTTTCGATTTAATAAATTTTATGAACCCAATCCAATTCAAATTCTTTAGAGCACAGCTTGAGAGAGTTTTGAATTCCTTTGGATATTGAGAATACAGCCAAAACGGACGCGCACTCCATTTGGTCGAGGCGTACATTTTAAAGTCTGGAAAAAGTTTTTTAGAGGTGCACCACGCCAAAATTTTAGTTCGGCCATATGTGATTTATTTAGCTAGTAATGAGATTCAGTTACAATTCTATATTGATTTGAATGTACTAAGTGTGACGCAACTCACATAGCACAATCACGTGTTTAACACGTAAAAAACGTGCGAGAAAAAAAGTTGACTTTAAAAGCTGCTAGAAAAAAACGTTTATTTCATATATGAAAACAAGCAAATAGGTCATTCATTAACGTTATTAAAAATGACGTTGCTAAAAACAGCGTTGTAATAACGCCATTATCAAATCAAAACAGCAATATTTTCACGTTATTTTCAAGTAGAGTTTTATCAACGCCAAAATCACATTAGGTTCGCGCTTGTTCTACATGAATCTTAAAACGCGACTTGCATGGCTTTTCTACCAAATATTTTTGAGATTTTATTAGAAACAGCGCCACCTATTGGCGTCATTTTTCACCACAACGAAATCTATCCGGGAGTGCTTTGGCTCTAAACTTCAAAAGCCATAATAGATAGTTTAAGTTGTGCTACGTAATTTTTACGTAAGTATGAGATTTGACAGATACGCAAGCGCACTTTGTCACACCGTCGTCAAGGTCACGTTAGGAGCTTACGTATTTACGTTAGCTTACGGCAGTCTGCGGGCACCTTAACGTTACCAAAGAATAGAATTGGTTGATTGACCGATCGAAAAATGACCTAGACGATAATTTCCGCTTCCAGTATAAACGATTCTTTGCACAGATTAGGTTAAATAAGATTAGTAAAAAAGATGGGACACTCATTCTATGCCTCTTTTTTTAGTTCCTGACCTATCGAGCGCGGCGCTGCAATCGCCTAGCTGGCGCGGTGGCGGCAGCCGCCAATTTTAATTGCACCAAAATGTTTGCATTGTTTCATATCAGAAATTGTTTCATATCAGAAATTGTTTCATATCAAAAATGAAACAATGCAATTATTTTGGCAGTAAATTCAGAAAATAAAACTACATTATGTATGTGGATAGGTATTTAATATAAATAACTTATTTAAAACTTTATTAAAAGAAAATTAGTTAATTTTTTATTGCATAATTCAACACACTAAATATGTAATACCAGTATTATAATTAATCCCTCTTAATAATAAACATGTGAGTTCCTTAGATATATTAGGGGGGATAGTCACAATATATCATACTTTATATAACACTTTTGTCGGTTGCTAATTTTAGTACACTATATTTGCCCAGGTAGTGCTGCTCTCTTGATCAGTTACCTACCTTAGCATATACACTAAATTACCCTAAATGATCTATCCCGCTGTTATAATTGGTCTCGTTTTTGAAAATGTGAATTGTGAACACGAGCCCCACTCTATGTGCATGTCAGTCATGTCTCCTTTGGAGCAGCTGGAAGAACATTACCTGAAACAATACAAAATTCTAATATACAAACAATATTCTTTCTTCGGAATGTTATAATTCCTATTTACCAAAAGTGCTAGATAAGCAAACCGAACCCAGCCCAACAAGGTTTGAAATTTATAACCGACAACCAGAGGATGGACATCAGCGTAGCTAAGGGGGGCCTGGCCCCCTCTGTTGGATCTCAGGCTGCCCTTATGTATTGCAGGGGTCCCATCGATCACTACTAATAGAAAAATACAGATACAATATATGTGTATCACAGAAAGCATAGAGGTAGGCCGCAACCCCCTTCAGGCTGGCTACGCCGATGAAATTGGGCTTTTTGTTAAAATAAACCATGCAAATTTATTTTATAGGTTATGTTATATACTTACTTGAGATTAGTAACAAATTGTTGAATTTTTGGCTGGCCGGTAAAATTTGGTTTCCTAAATACCAAAAATGTTGGTAAAAGCCGTAAAAATTGCAGTAAAAAACGAAAAAATGGAATTCCAGAAAATTCGAGACCGATCAGCTGGTTTCTACCGAAAAGGTGGACAGTAGCGGGTTGGGTGAGGAAGAGCGGGGCTCTCGAGTGACCAGGCCCTGATTCTTTGCAAATATATTCCTACTGTAGTTGAAAGAACAAAAAACAAAATTGTAACATCAAAAAAACACAATGCCGCATTCCATATTCTCTGCTATTAGTAGACTTGTTATGGTAACGTAAAAACATTCAACTTAAACTCAATTTTGGAACAAAACGTAGAGCGCTTAACGTGCAGTTTTACGTAAAAATACGTAGCACAACTTAAACTATCTAATGAACTGATCCCTGATCTTTCACGATAAAGACACATTTATATTGTGTGAAATTGTTTACTGTTGAAAAAGCTTGTTTAGCTTTTAAAGAAAACATAATGTATGTATAGAAATTTTGTCTTGCCTTGAGCACCATATTTTAAAATTGTCTTGTATTCTTAAACTACTGAACTTTGAGAACTTCCTTTCTCGTTACTTTTAAGTTAGAAAAAAGTCATTAAAAAAAACGTGACAAAAAAAGACGCAGTAAGTTATTATTTACAACAAGTCTTTATCTAGAAGGCTTTTAGAGCAAGCTTTTGCGCCTTTTTTTTAATTAAAAACATGTAGAGAAAAAGCGTAAAATAATACGCAAAAAGTTAGTAGGTTTAAGAAGTCTTAATCTAGTGGCGTTTTAGAACATGTTGTGAAGGGCCAGTGGCGGATCCAGGTTTTGCGGGGAGGAGGGGCCAAAGTGGCAGCAAACATCAAAATATTTCTTATAAGCGGCTTTTGATAGATCTGAGGTATAAAATTTAGTATCTAGAGGAGATTTATGGCGCCGCATGCAAAATTAAAAAAGAAATTAAGTAGAATTTGTGACAAATTTTAAATAAGTGATGCTGCAAAACTAAAAAATAAGTTATATGTCTGGTAGGGGAGGGGCCCGGCCCCTCTTGCCCCCCTCCCTGGGCCCGCCACTGGGTGTGAAAATAACGAGGGTAAAAAACACGTTATATACACAGCATCAGAAACTTCAGCAAAAATTACGTTTTTATAGCTTTATTGGTCCTTGTTTTTAAGTTATCTTTAAGCATAGAGACTTAACAAAATAAATATTACAATGTATTAGGTTGTTTTCTGGTAAAAAACAACTTTATTATTTAACGTTAATGTAATTTTTATGCAATCTGGGAAAGACCATATTATCATAATTCCATCCAAAAAAACTACTAAGTAAAACATTTTAAAATTAAATAAAGAAGCATAAATTAGGGCCTGCCTTGTCTTTATTTATTTTAAACGTGACGTTTCGGTTAGTAAGTCTCTAACCGTTTTCAAATATAAACTAAATAACCTAGTATACAGGCTACTACTTAAACAATTTTATGTGCAGTTAGGTGTAACGAACGCCCGCATAATCCTAGGACTGACATAAAGATTGGTTTCCATATGTTTGGTATGTCCGTGCTTGGCTGACCAAAAACTTCTTTCTTCTGAATTATAAATGCAGCGTTAATAAACTTTATTTTTCGCCAAAGCGACTCCTTATGCAAAACTTTAGCTGTAAACCATTGAATCTCTAGCGAAAACGCAAGTTTATTGAAGCTTACCAAGTTTACACTTGAAAGCGGTTTGAGATACTTACTAACCGAAACGTCGTGTTTAAAATAAATAAAGACAATGCAAGTTCAAAATTTTGTTTCTACTCAATAATTGTCTATTGTCCAGTTTCAAACAAAAAGAAACAAATGTCACAGTAGAACTAGACAAAGACAATCTGAGTCGGCGCGGCGCTTGATGAAAAATTTGAGCTCAAAATAGGAAAAGATTTTAAAAATATTTTACTAAAACTTCACGATCTGATGTGCTATTTTGATCACAAAAATACCTCTATCCCTCCTAGTGTTGTAAAATTTCCAGAAATATATTTTCGGAAACATTTCCGGAAATATTTATGGATGGATGGTAAGAAAAATATTTATTTATAAAATCATAACAAAACACCGGAAAACGCAGAAGGCTTATACATGAACACAAATCAGGAGTTATTCTTTAAAAAAATATCTATACAGAAATAAGGTCAAATTTGTACAACAAAAATCTTATTCTTGACACACTACAGATTTCACTAGTCGAGCAAGAGGCATATCTTTATCGCTGTCATCAGCATCACACTCAATAACATCGTCTTGCCAGTCTACAATATTTGCAATATTTCCGAGACACAATTGGAGAATTCCAATATTTCCATTTACATCCCTAATCCCACTATAAGACAAACCCAATGTAAAAAAGCCGGAATATACCTTGGAGCATTGGCTGAATTGTTCAGAGTTGAAGCCTTTAATTTTTGATGCCTTGCATTATTATATAGATAGCAAATGGTTTTTACAGTGAAGAAGCAACACAGACAAAATGCAAACCCTAAACTACAAGTTACGTTATTTGTTTACACAAAACGTAAACTCAAAAAAATTTATTTTTTTGTAGTGAAATTTTAAAGTAGTCCCTACTAAACCACCGTAATACAAAATGGCGAAGCCAATCGACGGTAGCTGGCACATGGCGAAAAATGCGAATAAAATAAGAAATGCTACTACTATGTCGGTTTAGAGCGTTTTTCTGCGTTATCCGACGCCTATTCTCCACCTTCGATCCTAACAATCATCTTCTGTCAGGTTTTTTCACTCATTGATCTTTGGATTGACTGTTGCCATTCTAGTTTAGGACGCTTTCTTTTTCTGCGCCCTATTGTTTGCCATTTGAGGCCCTGCTTTGGTAATCCTTCGTCGTTTATCCGTTGTACCTACATGGCCGTACCATATGAGTTGTCTTTTAGTGATGTCATCCGTTATGCTTCCCTGAATTCTCATTCTTTCTTTTGTGATCTCATTTCTTTTATGATCTGTTCTAGATAATCTCATTGATGTTCTTATTGGATCCATTTCGATACTTTCCATTTTTGTTTTGTATTTTTCTGTTACGCGACAAATTCCTATTCCACACAACAGCGGGCTTTTCACCATTGATCTATATATGTGATATTTTATATTCTTTTTTATCTCTCTGCTCCATAAAATCCTGTTAATTGCTTTTACTATTATTTTTTCCAGTTCTTTACAGTCTGTTCCTGTCTTATCAAATGTGATACCCAAATATACATAGGATTGCATGAAGATACTGTTTGACCATTGTCTAGTTCTAACTCACTTGATTCGTTTCGAATACTTAAGTACTGTGTCTTGTCCAAGATATTCCATCTCTTCTTTATCATTAGCTATAATTACTTGGTCGTCAACGAACTGTAGTGTGTATATGGTAAATCGGTCGTGAAGTTGTATTCCCATGCCGTGTAATTTACGTTTCCAGTTTTTTAGAGCTACTGTGATATATATTTTAAAAAGAATTGGAGATATACAACACCCCCGTCTTAAGCCTTTCGTAACCAGAAAGTCTTTTTAAAGTCGATTTCCTGCTTACGATACGATGCTTTTACTGTTAATTCTTAAATCATTCATACTTACAAAAGTTTGGTGCAATGTAGGAATATCGTCGGCAAATTTTTCACTAAAATTTAATGAAATTTCATTGTGCTTTTATAAAAATTTTGTAAAAAAAATCCTTTCATAACCCATTTAATTTTCAGGATCAATAAATGCCATCAAAAAAGTACAGGCCGATTTTTCAAGGTCTATTTTATATTGGGTCTTATAGGAAGAAGTTTTTTTGTGATATTTTCAAAATGTCTCTATAGATTTTCGTAAAATTTCAGTGAACTATTCTCAGACATCATCCCAATACTCCACTAAACTAGAGTCCCTGTATGTGACAGATATCACTAAACTAGTGGAAGATAATTAAATGGTTGAAATGTTTAGAATATAGCATTTCCAATTTTGAGTTGAAAATTGCCACCATGCGCCAAGTCAGAAAAACTTTGTCAAATTGTATTATGACGTTTTCTTTATTTGTTTAAAAACAATAATTTTATATCACCTTGACGTAGCCATAAAAAATCAGTCCTTTACTTGTGACGTCATCAAGGTGGTAGATCGTGGGGCGTCCGTTTCGACAACCCTATTTTTTTACTGGCCTTTGATTTGTTATAACATCTGTCAAAAAAAAGTTAGACCAAATATAGCTAAATGTACCTGGGTCATAATATGAATCAACGATTTAGTCTAGAGCACCTTTTACTTTATTTCTATAAAATTTTGGATTATCAAAACATTTTCTAAATTCTTGTTTTCTTGTTTTACAAAACCTATGGTTTTTATTTCTTTAAAGGCTTTATATTTTGGGTATTTACCATGCTCTAGGCTGATTCCTTTTCTCTAAAGAAGTCTTTTTTCCCACCTGTAACCCTTCGGCAGTTAACGTTCTTTGCTTTATTTTTAATTGTCTGTAGTAAAAAAGCCTAGGTAAACACTAGCATTTAATTATGATTCATCGCTGAAGCTGAAGAATACGTTTTTGACAAGACAAGAAAATATTTTTTGCCTTGGGGTTAAAGGCTCGGGTGTATAATAAATAAACCATCGTTAACATCCTGCCTTTAAAGAAGCTCTGTTCTGTTGAATTATGAATTGAATATGAACATTGGCGGCTGGTGACGTAATGAATTGGAGGGGGCGGCGGAAATTTATATTGCATGAAAAAGGAGATAAAAAAACTTACCTAAACAATTTTATTTTAGCATTCTACAAACAAGCAGCTACTTGGTGTAGTTTTTAGTTTATTTCTTTATAGATAAAGTCCATTCGCCTTTCTTTTTTATGGCTCCGTAGAGCAACCTCAAAAATCCCACAGAATTTTAAACAGTCTATTAACCTACCAAGTATATGTCTATTTTTTGTCACATTTTTATTATGTTCGGTAAAGTTTTTCCAATAGACACTATTCAATTGGCACCTAATATAGAAAATTCTATGTGGTTATTTAAATGAGTAGCACTTACTTTGTGTCTTTTTAACTTTTCACTAAAGTGCTTGATATCACACATTCCCTTTGCCACTCATGCAGGACCACTTCGTGGGTTGTTCATAATGATAATAGATAGTTTAAGTTGTGCTACGTATTTTTACGTAAAACTGCACGTCAAGCGCTCTACGTTTTGTTCTAAATTTGAGTTTAAGTTGAATGTTTTTACGTTACCATAACAAGTCTACTACTAGCAGAGAATATGGAATTTGACACTGTGTTTTTTTGATGTTACAATTTTGTTTTTTGTCTTTTCGACTACAGTAGGAATATATTTGCAAAGAATCGTTTGTACTGGAAGCGAAAATTATCGGCTAAGCCTCATTTTTCGATCGGTTAATCAACCAATTCTATTCCTTGGTAACGTTAAGGTGCCTGCAGACTGCCGTAAGCTAACGTAAATACGTAAGCTCCTAACGTGACCTTGACGACGGTGTGACGAAGTGCGCTTGCGTAACTGTCAAATCTCATGCTTACGTAAAAATACGTAGCAAAACTTAAACTCTCTAATAAAGCAAAAAAAAGCATTTCGTTTTTCACAACCGCGCAACAAGTTTTCAGAATCGTATAATTTTTTATTAGTTTCTAGTATAAGTTTTTTTGGAACACCGCTCTGCATTACTTGGATTAACATTTTGGTTAATTTTTAGGTCTGGTTTATATGGCCCTAAAGATTTTATTTGTAATCGAAGTTCACATGTCGACGTATTTAAATTTGCACAGTTAATTATATAATCGACGGTATTTATTTCCATTTTGAAAACAAACAAAAACAAAAACAAACAATGGATACGCGACCGGTGAGACTTTTAACTACCAACCTACCTCAAATCAAAACAAATGAAGTCATACCTCTTCACTAAAGATAGAACCGGCAACACGTAGGAAGGACAAGGAACTTTTTCGCACGATAAATATGGCCGACGTCAACTAAAACAAACATTCCTTCCGCCCCCTGCGCGTGCACACCCACCCATACACCGCTGCAAAACGGTTGAAATTGAAACCTTGTCCCGCGCGGTGCTGCCGGTTTCTAATTATTTACGCAAAAAAAGTTTATCCAATTAATCGCCCTTTGTTAACTGATCCTAACGTGACCTTGACGACGGTGTGACGAAGTGCGCTTGCGTAACTGTCAAATCTCATGCTTACGTAAAAATACGTAGCACAACTTAAACTATCTAATAAAGCAAAAAAAAGCATTTCGTTTTTTACAACCGCGCAACAAGTTTTCAGAATCGTATAATTTTTTATTAGTTTCTAGTATAAGTTTTTTTGGAACACCGCTCTGCATTACTTGCATTAACATTTTGGTTAATTTTTAGGTCTGGTTTATATGGCCCTAAAGATTTTATTTGTAATCGAAGTTCACATGTCGACGTATTTAAATTTGCACAGTTAATTATATAATCGACGGTATTTATTTCCATTTTGAAAACAAACAAAAACAAACAATGGATACGCGACCGGTGAGACTTTTAACTACCAACCTACCTCAAATCAAAACAAATGAAGTCATACCTCTTCACTAAAGATAGAACCGGCAACACGTAGGAAGGACAAGGAACTTTTTCGCACGATAAATATGGCCGACGTCAACTAAAACAAACATTCCTTCCGCCCCCTGCGCGTGAACACCCACCCATACACCGCTGCAAAACGGTTGAAATTGAAACCTTGTCCCGCGCGGTGCTGCCGGTTTCTAATTATTTACGCAAAAAAAGTTTATCCAATTAATCGCCCTTTGTTAACCACAGACTAAAAAAAAAGAAAAAGGAAGATTTAACTATTTTTAAATAAATTAATTAAAATACTGTTTGTTGTCTAGCTTTGGGGGGCACTGCCCTCCCTGCAGCAGCCGCCACTGAATATGAAAGGTAGATATTAAAATAAATCAAGGACGACTCGTCATGGCCGATTCACCGCTGGGACAATTCGCCGCTAGGCCAAGTCGTCGCCGTCCCAACTCGCTATTAAGACAACTCGCCGTCATCTTAACTCGCAGCAGCCTTGATGCCGGGGCTTTAGTTTGCTTTAGATTTTTTTGAAAATCTTTAACACCGTTTTTAAAAGTTAAGACGTTTAGGACATATCGTCGGTATACGGGCAATATTTTAATAAGTTAATTTTTGTTGTTTTTGAGATATTTGCATATTCATAATGAAAAATGCCATATCTTTATGTTATTAAAACCAGTCATGATTAAACCTGGCTGACAAACCAAACTTGAAGAAATTTCAATCAATTTAAAAATGTTGTTCCTAATATTAGAATTTAAAATGCGATTTATTCAAAACTAACTTTTTTGACTTAGTGTATATTGCCCGTATACCGACGATATGTTCATATGTTTTTTTCTCAAATGGACCCAATAATTACCTCATTAAATATTAGCATGTAATTTAATAACATCTTCTATATCTTTAAATACAGTGTGTCCCCGGATGGAGTGGACAAAGGAAAAAGTCCTTTATTTTTGATTTTACGAAAAAAACCCCCTCTTTATAAAAAATTCTGCTGGTTGAAAAATTAGGATTTCCATAATAAAATCTTTGATTAGATGTACAGGGTGTTATCAAATTAAGAAATATGTGATTAATAAGAGAGAAATATCTTTATTTTTAATTTCACGAAAAACATCACTATAAAAAATTCCGCTTTTCAAAAAACTGAGATAAAGATATTAATATCTTTGATTAGAAGAATAGCGTGTTATCGAATTAAGAAACATAAAATAATCCAAGCGGAAGAGGACCGTATTTATTCAGTAAAGCAAAATGTTATGTAAACAACATTGTTTGTATCACACATAAAATGAAAGTACAAAATCTAGAAAAACAAAATCTATCCAGGTTTTAATTTTTAAAAGTTAAACAAAATAACAAAATATAAAACCTATTACTTGAAAATCAATACGACAATCAACAAAATAAATCTATCAATATCACATTATAAAGAGTGATGTTTGTCATGAAATTAAAAATAAAGATTTCTCTCCTCTTATTAAATTCATGTTTCTTAATTTGATAACACCCTGTACATTTAATAAAAGATTTTATTATGGTAATCTTAATTTTCCAAGAAGCAGGATTTTTTATAAAGAGTGAGTTTTTTTCGTAAAATCAAAAATAAAGGATATTTTTCCTCTTATCAGCTCCATCCGGGGACACACTGTATATTTTCTACCAAGGGTGTGCTTCTGAAATGCTGTGCGCCGTTTTTAAAATTTGATAAAAATATATTTTATTTTAAATGTGATATTTAACTCTTACATTCTAGCCCTGAGGATGACGTGCAAGACGTCGAAACGTTAATTTTTGAATTTGTAAATATAGTCCAAAAAAGTTGAAAACTACTTTTTATTATTCCTAACTTTGTTATTATTAGAGAAACAGAATAGTTTAAATAGCAACATTTAAAAAAAAAGGAATATTGCGTTTTTGAGCTTTTTAAAAAAATAGCTTATTTTCAATGTTTTTATACATGTTTTAATTCTAAAAACCAAACGGCTTGTATTTTAGTTTAAAATTATTTTTTTTTTGAAAAAATTATTTTTTTATGTTTACTACACAAAATAAACAAACTTTTAATCTAAAACCTCGTCGGCGGCGAATTGTCCCTGCGGAAAATGGACCGCAACGAATCAGCCGCGGCGAATTGTACCTTCCCCGCCCTGGTCTACCCCACACAATTCACCATGCCAGATAACATCTTGGTTTTGTGGTGTTGACAAACGCTATTCACATTATAATAATTAAATTAAAGGTGTCTCAAAAAGATAAATGCATATTATTCATACGCGCGCTTTTGCAGTTATTGAACTGTATTAACGTTGATTGAATGCATTTTTGATCAACCACATTATGTAAAAATATTCCAGTAAGTTCATTTATGTCACATGCTATCTGAAATCATGAATGTAAAATAAAATTTAGTTTAATCCTATTTTTAAAAACTGGAACTGGATACATTTTTTAAGAATTTGGCTGCCAATCACCGTTTTGTTTAGCCAATTATATTTTTCTGCAGAACCGATTTCCGAACAGTAGTATTAGTTAGAAGCTAATAAGAATAAATAGATTCATGACGGATCTGATAAATTCTTAGCGGAGTTGTCAGGTACTTCAAGTACAGTACTTGAAATTGTACTTCAAGTACTTACAAATATTTAAAGTACTGTACTTGGAGTATATCTACAATCCGGTAATTGTACTTGGTACTTGAAGTAACAATGTACTTGATTTTGTCAAGTAAAGTACTTCAAGTTCATTAAAAGTACTTCAAGTACATTAAAAGTATTTCAAGTACATTAAAAGTACTTCAAGTATATTAAAAGTAATTCAAGTACAATATAATATTCTTGAAGTACAATGTAGATATAGGTGATATATAACTTTAATGCGCCGAAGAAAAGTGGTAACCTCAGGGTTGCCACTAGTCCAGTTTTTTTATCAACTCAAGGGAAGTCCGGTATTTTAGCAACCTAGATAGGTACGTCTTAATTAATCGCCCAAAAAATCGTAATATTAAGTATACACACTTATCCAAAGGATAATGCCTATAGGCTTAATTATTTTTAACGTGAATTCAGTGCGAGAAACTACTACAGCACAGTCTTGTCATCTATTGAGGGGTGTCGGTAGTACGGTAGTAGGATTTTTGGGGATCTACCTACTCACTTTGCAGTAGACGTAATTTCTATGTTTAATGGAGGAAGAACCCGAAAATTTATTTAGCCTAGATACAACTCAAAAAATTCCTTGGATATTTACGATGGCAGTTTTGTGGGCTATTATAAAAATAGTACTTTCTATGAGTGATTTAGAAATATAGATGGTAAGAACAGTGCCCCAAGTGCACCACCAAAAAAGAAATAATGCAAGGTAGGGTACGTTCATCCCGGTTTTACAAGATTTTTTGTAGGTCTCATTACAAAGTCAAATATATTTGAATTTACACAATTTGATCTATTTGGAATCACCGTATGCAATTTGAGACCAAAAAACTCATTATATTTCAAAATTTTTGTCTTTTGGGGTAGGTCCCATTTTACCGGGAGTTCGGGGTAATTGTGACACACCTATTGCAAAACTATAAAACGTTAAAAAAGTTTTGATGCGACTGGGTGAATTTTGCAGTTTTTTGTTTAATAAAATTATTTATTTACCTTTCTATGGCATTTGTATGTAAAATGATGAGTTCAGAAAAAATAAATAAATGCTATTTAGGTATATAAGTAGGTAATACATATTTACATACAATAATATTCTAAATAAATTGGTAAAAAAAATTTTTTAAGTCTAATATTATCATAATATTAAAAGCGATGGCCGACTGATGGAAATTTTGACGATGTTAGCACGATAAGATATCCGAATCAATTAAATATCACTATTTGCAAGAATCAATCTAGCAGAAAAATGCAGAGGTACTAAACCCACCTAACCCGACCCAAGTGACCCCAGCATTTCTCTGACATAGGTATGGCAATGGCATACCATTGCGGCACATCAAACATATCTTTGATGACCTGCTATGTTGAATATTCTTTAAGTGTTTAGATCACAAATTTAGATTAACTTATGCTTTGATTTGCGGCCATCGCTTTTATTATTAAAATAATATTAGAATGTTAGAAAATTATTTTTTAATTTTTATTGCATTTTATAAAAGTTTGTGACTTGAAAATTTTTTTTTAACAATTTATTTTCTACTTTTTAGTCTCAGCTATCTACTCTATTAAATGAAAATATTTGTTCAATAACAGAACAGAAGAGTTTATTCTAGATTTTAATGAAATCGCTGATCGTGAGTTGTTTGGAAACTCATTTTTCTATTGGGGGAAGGAGAGAGGATATTTTTTTCTTAATATTGTATTGTCATCGGATCACTACATGTAAACCAAATTTCATTCAAATCGGATAACGGGAAGTGTGTCAAAAACAAATTTTTCTATGGAAGAGGGTGGGGGTAGAGGTGGGAGGATATTTTTTCTTATTGTTATATTATGGTCGGACCACTATGTGTATACCAAATTTTATCCAAATCGGATAACGGGAAGTGTGTCAAAAACACATTTTTCTATAGAAGGGGTGGGGGTAGGGGTGGGTGGATATTTTTTTAAAATGTTGTATTGTCATGGGACCACTATGTGTGTACCAAATTTTATCCAAATCGGATAATGGGAAGTGTGTCAAAAACGCTTCACAAGATTTGATAGATAGTTAGACAGAACATCTGAAGCTAAATAAAAGCTTGTAAAAATAGAACTTTTCACGTTGAAAATTTTTTAAACATTTTTGACATGTTTTTTTTGACTGTTTTGGTTCGGTTCGGTTTTTTTAAATTTTTTGACATATTAAATATTTTTTGAAGTTTTTGAGGTTTTTACATTTTTGACATTTTCTTGATATTTTTAGCATTTTTCTCATTTTTTGATATATTTAAAGTACTTGAAGTACTTCTATTGTACTTCAAGTACTTCTATTGTACTTGAAGTACTTCTATTGTACTTCAAGTACTTCTATTGTACTTCCAGTACTTCTATTGTACTTCAAGTACTTCTATTGTACTTTAAGTACTTCTATTATACATCAAGTAATAATTGTACTTCAAGTAAAAGACTTGGGGAAAATCAAGTACTTTTATAATGTACTTGGTACTTGAAGTACATTTGAAAACAAAATGTACTTAGTACTTCAAGTGCTTTTACAAATCTTTTTTGTACTTGGTACTTGTATATGAAGTACTTTCATAATGTACTTATGACAGCTTTGCTTCCTAGTCCATTGGCACACTCAAGTGAACCCCACGTTATATCAGCCTTAAATCAGTTTACTGCAAATATCTCAGAAACGAAAGCTCCTGCGAAGTTTTTCGTTATAAAACAAATTATTGGCAAAAAGTAATAAATTAATAAAGTAATGGTTAATAACCACTACCACAACGGCGGTCAAAGTTGGAAAAATTTTAATCTATCTAAAAACTCCCTATTTTCATTGTCCTATTCTTACCACAATGACCCTCTGCCCTGATTTCGAAAAGGACAAAGTTTAGAAATGTAGGGGTTAATTTTGTCATACTCATTCCGCTGATTTCACACAAGATAAAATGAAATGTGCTCAACAGTGTCTAATTGATTTTAACTGCTGGACGTTTCCTTTATGACCCACAGCATCAAAATGTCATCAAATTTAAGCGAGTTCACAAGCTAATTTGGATCAGACAGTGTTCTGATGAGTCTTAAGCCGCGTCCAGATCAATAAATTTGTGTGTTGTGCGTTGTATTTGACGCAAATTTGTTCGTGTTCGTCAAAATATTTATAAATGTGGACTGTGCACCGCACAAAAATACACGCAAATTGCGGCGCAAATATTTAAGATATTTGCACCGCAAATATTTTTGTCGAATTCAACACACAAATTTCTTGATCTGGACGCGGCTTTAGGATGAAACCTAGCTCATTTTTTAGTTAGGCGGTTTCGTGATCAATACAAATTACACACATCAATCTAATTGATATTTTATCATAATGTGCAGAAAAATAGTATATTTCTTAACAAGTGCGGAAAGTGTCACTTTTCCGCACTCAATTGTAGTAGAGTTGAGAGTTAGGAAAACTATTTTTTCTATAAGCGTGCGGAAAAGTCCACTTTTCCGCACGCATTTTAGTGTGGAAAGTGCCACTTTTTAATTTGTTACGATTTTGAGGTGTTCTATAACATTTAGACCGTTCAAAATACATTTGTATCTTTCCTACCACACGAAATATCCTAAAAATATTCAAATTGACTAAAATTCTGCTATATTTTCAATATTTTCGATAAAATAAAGTTTTCAGTAAAATAGGTTCAAATTATAAGTTTTTAACTTCCCCGGTATAAATATCGTCATTGTCAATGTCAAACAACAATGAACACTAGTGGTTTTAGATTTGGCATCTTAAATCACCATAGCAACAAAGTACAAACAAACTGTCCAAACAAAGCCAATTTTGCAGATACAAGCGTCTTTTGAATTTTTCAAACAAAAAAATCAGATTTTCAATGGATTCTTCGGACGAAGATCTACCCCAGTCAGTTCTAGAAGCCGCTAGAATCGCTAATTTGGACCTGCTTCCTTCAAAATCTCGTCACAGGTATGAGAAGGAATATAGTTTGTTTGAGAGATGGTGCCACGCTAAAGGCATCAAATCCCTTCAAGAAGCTGTTTTTTTGGCATATTTCTCCGAAATTTCCAAAACGTGCAAACCGAATACCCTTTGGTCGAGGTATTCTATGCTCAAAAGTGTAATAAAACTCAGAAAAAACGTTGACTTAAGCAATTTTTTTAAAGTTACGGCCTACTTGAAAAAACAAAACGTTGGATTCAGACCCAAGAAGGCAAAAATCTTCACAAAAGAAGAAATTTTCAAGTTTTTAAGCGAAGCTCATGCCCTAGTTTATTTGCATATGAAAGTTGCCACGATTTTTGGTTTGGCGGGCGCATGTCGCCGTGAAGAACTAGCAAAAATGTGCCTAGATGACATTGAAGAAAAAGGAAATATGATCATTATAAAAATTCCTGACTCAAAAAACCATACATTTAGAAGGTTTGCTATTTCAGAAGAAGCCGAGAATGGAAAACTTCTCCAATTGATCCGAAAATATGTCAACTTAAGGAAACCAGAGACCCCACATAGACGGTTCTTCGTAAACTACAAAAAAGGAGCATGTACGGTACAATGCATTGGAATTAATACATTCGGTAAAATGCCATCAGATATCGCATGCTATCTGAAGCTTTCAAATCCAGAATTATACACGGGCCACAGCTTCCGACGTTCTGCCGCAACAATGTTGGCAGATTCAGGCGAAGGAATAACCAATATCAAACGACTCGGTGGATGGAAATCTTCAAGGGGTACCTTGACAGTTCAACTGGATTCCAAAAAAATATTTCGAATAAAATTTTGAAGTTCAGCCACCCTGGTCCTTCAACTAGTCAGCAACTTTCTTCTACCATACAACCTTCCAAAGTGCCTCAATCCAGCCCCAAATGCATGACCACAGTTGCAACAGATGTTTCCGAAAACTTGGAGAACGCAGTGGAGAACCAAAACCCAAGTTTCAAATCTGCCACTTCATTTGAGAAAACACTTGCCTCTGCTATCAACTTACAGCACGCTACAAACTGCACCTTTAATATTAATGTAAATAATAATAATTGATTTGATTAAAATGTTTTGAATATAAATAATTTTCTGATTAATTTTTAGTTTTTTCCTCACGCTTATAGAAAAAATAATGTACCTAACTCGTGCGTAAAGTGTCTTTTCCGCACTTGATTGCTGGCCAAACTCCGCTATCGCGTCGTTTGGCCATCTGCAATCGCGTGCGGAAAAGAGGCACTTTCCGCACTAGTTAGGTAAACTACTATTTCTTCAAGCGTGCGTAAAACAAAAAAAGTAATAAGAAAATGTTTACTTAAAACATTAAAACCTTGACAAGACATGTTTTTAATAGTTATTTAAACAACAGGGTTTGAAAGCGACTCTGCACACGATCGAGACAGTTTGGTAGACCGAGCCGAAGGCGAGGTCTACAAGTCGAGAGAGTGTGCAAAGAGGTTTTCAAACGAGTTTTTTACAATATTTTTTATACGACTGCTAATAAAGAAAGAAAAATCAAATTTTAATTTAACTTGTTTTTATTTCCGACATTTTTACAACAAAACTTTTAAAATTCAACAATTTTTTGACGTATCTAATCAACAAAACATACGAGCAGTGACGGTTGCTACGGAACTAAGCCAACTTATATTGATGGGTGACAACAGCAAAAATGACAATGACGGGAGACCCGTATGCAGAGATGACATGGGCGTGCGCAAAAATGACATAAGCGTGTGCAAAACGTTTTGCACACAGCGTGCGCAAAATGCCATGTTTAGATCGTGTTCTCCGTGCGCAAAACCCCCTTTTACAAGACAGTCGTATAAAAAAACTATTTGTAAGTTTGGCAGTTAAGGACACCGAAAAAAGTAATATTAAGGTACTGATTCTTAAGTTTTTAAAAGCGTGCGGAAAAGTAGTGCGAAAAAGTACTTGTGCAGGTCATTATTTACTCCGGTACAGGTAAGTCAGCCCCCGTACCGTGGTAAACGATACAACTGTACTGCCGTCCCAGAAGAAATCCGCATGTAAAAATTTACCGTTTTGAGAAAAATGGGTTTAAAGTTTTATGGTGTAAACCTCTTGTTTTCTATTATAAACACAGCATTTCAGCATTTTGTTTTGGTTAAACCAAGCGCGGATTTGAGGGGGGGAGGGTAACAGGGTAATTACCCCCCTAGGAAAAGAAAATATGAACTTTTTTTTATAATTTAAGGGAAAACACCTAAATTACCCCCCCTAAGAAAAAAAATATATTATAAAAAAGTTTTCGTCGAATATTAACCCCCCCCCCCATATTTTGACCCAGATCCGCGCTTGGGTTAAACCAGCCATTTTTCTAAATCTGTAACAATACGGTCGATTTTAAAATAAGGTCAGGTTTTATTCCAATAAGTGTCTATTAATAAATTTAGGTTTGGTTAAATTGTGTGTAGATAGTGGTCAAAATGTGGTTTAAGGTATGCTCTATGCAAAGTCAATTGACGAACCTCCTTATACGTTCTATTTCATGAAATTTTGCTTGATTCTGCCCTTCAAAAGTTATCCGAATTCATATAAAATTTTCCTGGTATAATTTCAACCCTACCGACAGAGAAGAGCCGCGGCTCTTTTCGGTCCGACCACAAAGTATTTGTTTTCCGACCGACCGAGCCCAGGTGGATGGACGGTACCTGATTGGCAGATTTTTTTGAGATGCGCTTTTAATTGTTTTCGGGTGTGCGTTTCGAGACCTCTTGAGTCGGCAATATGCAGAGAGAGAGAAAAATAAATCAGTGTTCTTCCTGTAGGTGTAGGAATAGAAAGTTTTATTATCTATTTTTATTTCTTTAGTTTACGCCATAATTAAATGAAATAATTTTCATGAGTACATCTAGCGCCGCCCATGTCACTTTCTATAAAGGATATGCCGATGGTCGGCTTTTATCTTTATTCAATTGACTTTGCAATCACTATAAGCCTCAGCAGAATATTCATTATGCTGAAGGCACACTGACTACTGCCCACGATTTTGAGGCTTTCAAATTGTCTCGTGCGGGTCCGAATTTAGCAAAATAAGTTATCTATCATTTAAAAGTTATTTGATTTTCGGACAATGACTAAATTGAAGGGAATGAGACGAAACTCTATTGTTACATTGCTCACATAGTTTAATGGGCGGGAGGCTCTTTAAATTAATTTTGATTTTCGGAATTAATCAACAGCAGATGGACAGGAATAAACATGAGCGGATTTGAGGGGGTGAGTAACGGGGTAATTACCCCGCCCCTAGAAAAAAGATATCCACTTTTTTTAATAATTAAAGGGAAAACAGGAGAATTACCCCCTAGAAAAAAAATTATATTACAAATAATTTTTTCGTTGACTATTACCCCCCCTAGATTTTGACCCAGATCCGCACTTCGGAATAAGTCAGCTGTTTATCGATAAATCCATTGTGTTGTGTGTGATGTTTGACATTTAAAATCTAGTTATCTCCTCCAAATAAAACGTATTAATGTTTTTAAGCATCTACGGTACACCTAAAAAATATATTTTTTTAATACTCACGGTCATCTGTGGTGCACCTGGTCCACATTGTTAAAAGGTAAAATTCTTAGTCAGTATTATATAAAAAAATTAAAAAGTACTTTTGGGTAAAATCTTAATTAAATAGCGCACAAAAAAAATTTGTTATTTAAATTTCAACCTTTTTATTTATTAAAACACATTTCAACTCATGGTCAGAGACTAGTAAAATTAGCTATAAAACTACCATTAACACCATTTTTTAAAATAATAGACATGTTAATCGCACTAAATTTATCTAAAACCGATCAAATAAAATCCCAACAGATATATGCTACCCTTCTTAAAGCCCTTATTAGTAAAACCTCACGTGGAGGAAACGAATCCAAATTTCAATTGGGAAAAGATCTGGAAAGTAGTTGGAAATCCTATAGTGTGACCGAAGTGGAAATCTACTTTACATAAGGTACTTAATAATGCTATTCCCACGGGAGAAAAATTAAAAAGGTTTAATATGGCCCATACTGATATCTGGGAAAAATGCAACTTAGAAACAGATAATTACAAGCTTTTATTTAGCTTCACATGTTCTCTCTAACTATCTACCTATCAAATCTTGTAAAGCGTTTTTGACACACTTCCCATTATCCGAATGGATGAAATTTATCCGATTTGGATGAAATTTGGTACATACATAGTGGTTCCATGACAATACAATATTAAGAAAAAAGTATCCTCCCACCTCTACCCCCACCCCTTCTATAGAAAAATGTGTTTTTGATACACTTCCCGTTATCCGATTTGGATAAAATTTGGTATACACATAATGGTCCCATGATAATACAACAATAAGAAAAAAATATCAACAAATCGATTTATTATATTAAAAAATAGGAAAAGCATAAATAATTTTTTTTTTGGCTTTTAACATTTTAAACTTAAGGATCAATTGTAAATATACCTATTAGATAAATAAACAAATAATAAAACAAACCTTTAAAGAATTGGGCCGCAATAAATGTTTAAGATGTTTATAGCATTTGTTTTTATGAATATAAAATGCGAACCTATATTTCTCTCCTCCATAATTACTTTTGAACTTTTGCTTGAAAAAGTCCTTGATTTTATACTTAATGAAAATCGCTAAGAAACGCAACTGTTATACTGAATAAAGATAAACAAACAAACTGCCGCAAAAATTCTGATACAAAATAAATTAAAATAAAAAAATTTGAAAATTTTTATGGTTTAGATATCTCTTATCACATTGCCGTTCACAAAATACTGAAAACCTACCCGCGAATATAATTTTTTGCTACAGCAATAATTAATTAATTTAGTAACCCATAGATACTCATAATAATTATTACATTCGTTAAACCAAAGTGAATAAGCACGATTTATTGGAGCTATTAAAATCATAAATTTGTCCCTGGCAGTGCACATATGAAGTTGTCAGACGAAATGGAGGTTCGATCCGACACGTTTCTCTAATTATCTCAATTAGTGAACTGGCCAGTCCGACCCTGGTCTCTCGATGGTAAGCTTTGATGCACGTGACGTAAGTTGATGAACTAATGTTATTAATTAACAACATCACACGAATAGATCAACTTTAGTCAATAGGTCGTTGCTTAAAGAAAAAATGCGAAGAAAATACCTTCTAGATTAAAAAAAATATTTGTTTTTAAAGCTATTAAAATATACATAGTATAGATTACCGTTGGACGTAAAATGTTAAGAGATACAATTTTGGTTAAAAAAGCAAATTCCTGCGCTATTCCTAACCAAATCAGTTGCTCTATGGGAATTAAAAATATCTACAGGGTCTTACAAAATATGGGGCAAAAACTAAAAATGGTGTTTTTCGAAAAATTAAAAAACTCCGCTATCTTGTGGAGATATTTTATAAAATTTAGTAATTTTGTATTAGCGACTACGGCTAATCAAACAATTTTAACAAATTATGTTCTAGGCCTTTGTTGTTGTTGTTGTTGTTATTTATTATGGCCGCCATATTGGATTTATACTTCAATAAATACAGCATAGCCTACGTACAGGAGAGCTTTTTTTTCTTGACTGAGTATATAAGTACATTTTCTTTTTATTTTTCTCTGTTTATGATTTAATTCAAAGTTCATTCTTTGTCGAATAAACAGTTTCGGCATTTTTCTGGCTACATTATTAGGCATATAATTTTAAAAAATTGTTTTGTTTTTGTTATTAGCTAGAAAATAAAGACGTATTCTATTCTATTCTTTTAACTATGCATAAATAGCCTATCATTGGATCATAAAAAACGTGAAAATTTAATAGGGCCGCCATAATAAAATAAAAATTGTATCTCTTACCGTTTCCGAAACTCCCATGTAGATAATTTTTTCTGGGACACCCTGTAGGTATATGGGGTATTTTATTTGAAAATCGAGAGTTGGGGTTGATTCTGAGCCTGTATTCTTGGCAGTCCGTGAATTGAATGCAGGTGAGTACATTTTCTCCTCTTTCACATTTCAACTGAGTTAAACCTAGCACAGTATTTATCGCACCATCTTGAGTTCCCCAGCCTTTTTACCAATACAAAACACTGATAGGTCTAATTTTTCCCAATTCGAAAACCCATATCCATTACTCAACTAATATTAAAATTAATTTCCTTCCTTAAAACTCCTAACAGATTTGACAGCCAACTAAGTAAAAATCTGTATTTTTCATAAATTAACATGTTCCGTCATCAAAAGAGAGGCTTGTTGTACAAACTAGAAAAGCTCTTTTTATTCTTTATTTATTGACGTGAAAGTTTTATTTGGAACACCCTTTATATAGGGTAATTTATTGGAAAATCTAAAGTTGGAGTTGTTTCTGAGCCTGTATTCTTGACGGTCCGTCAATTGAGTGCAGGTGAGTGCATTGACTCTTCTCTCACAAGTTTGGTGCGAATATACTCACTCACAAGCACCACGAATAATAGAACATTGACAGATTTGATTTAACCAAAGTAAAAGCGGCAAATCAAAAATGGCCACCGTTTCGGCCTTTTTAACCAACGACATTTCGTTCTCTGGTTTAGAAATATCAAGGGTTTATCAACCGGTGTGCTTGTTTATGTGTTTTTTCCAGTTTTTTTTAAACTAAATTTGGGATGAAATCTAAGTGTTAAAAACTGTTCAGGATCTTAAAACATTACTTTTTTCATTAGAGTACGAAAAGTCCGAGAATTTCTTTATTTTTGTGCAGTGTCCAAATATTTTTACCACGTTTTGAATGGTGATGTCAAACGCATGGTGTACCCATTCTTTCTGGCTCCGGAACGAAAAAGCAATGTAGAAAATAGCGGGTATTAAAATAGCGGTATCAAAATAGCGACAATCAAAATAGCAATGTAAAATGAAAGAGCGACTATCAAAATAGTGATGTAACAAAATAGCTATGTAACAAAATAGCGATGTAACAAAATGTCGACTATCAATATAGCGACTATCAAAAAGCGATATTTCGGTTCGGTTTGGTTTGGATTGGTTTCATTTGGTTCGGTTTGATTCAGTTATGGCATATAGTTCTACTAAGGGGTTCCTTTCTAACATATTTAAAAAAAAAACTTTCTTGACTTCTTTTCCAGGATCCTATAGAGTGTGAATCCAAACCGACCGAACCGCACCAGCAAATTTTTTTCAAAAAAAACTTTCCTGGCTTATTTCTGGGATCCTAATCCTACAGTCGTAGGTGTCGGTTTCTCACGTGATGTTTAATTTAACTTTCATGCATTATCATATACCCTCATATGCACCGTAAGAACTTAAGCGCGCTTATGGGTTTAATCGCGATTAAGTCCTTGTTGCTCACATACAAAACAACAAAGAGGAGAATGGATTAGCTAAGCGTTTTTATGGTGCATCTGAGGAATAAATAATGCATTATGATCATCACATGACATACAATAAATTGATCAAAATGCTACCCAAAACAAATTGAAGCAAAAATGTTAAAATCAGTTCTTAGTTCGTGCCAGCTGACCTGAAACAGTTTTAAAAAATTTTCGGACTGTTTTATAACAATTTCTTTGACGAGCTGGAACCTACTAATAATGCCTCGGGCCAGTAAATTTCTTTGAAATTCCGCACGTCCCGCAAAACGGGATCAATCAACAAGATCTGTTAAGAGTTCTAATTTTCTATGAACCTCCGTAACTCTCGATACAACTTTATAATAATGGAAGTCCCATTTAAAATTATGTATTTGAATTAAAATCTACGAGAGTGTGTATTGGATTTATTGTGTAAATTTTGCGCTACCCAACCCGTGGTATTTTGAAATTGGGCTAGTTAAATGTTTCATTTTAATTTGAAAGCTCTAGTTAATGGCAGAGAAGTAGGTTATAGTATACGTTTTTCTGTGGAATTGATTTCGTTTTCAATACGATTTACTTTTCGGTTTTTAGGAAACAATTTGAACAGAATTTGAAATTTTGACATTAGTTCAATGTCACTTTTTTTTCTCGGCGCGGCGCCGGCGTACAGTGGGCCAGCCGGACCATATTTTATTGAAAAATTATTTAGCACGTAGATATTATTCAATATGTATTAAAATTACAATATTAATACAAAGTGTAAAAAAAATTATAATTATAAGCCTACAGAAATTTTTTTATATAGGGTGTTTTAATATTACCACATAACAAAATCATATTTTCGCTGATTCATGTTAAAATTATACTTTAACTAATTTTTACCTCTTTTAAAAAATTTTATAATCCTTAAACATATCAAATAAAAACATATGAATCTCCTATTATACAGAGTGTCGCAAAAGTAATCAAATTTTTAGAAATAAAGTAATTTTCTTAAAAAACCAGCAGCTATGGTTACAGCTGTATGATTTTATTTGTAATTATTTAAAACATGCAAAGAGTTGAACTTAAAACCGATTTAATAACTTTTATAAGTTAAAAAAAGATAAAACTAATACTTAGTTATATTTAGTTTAGATGTATGTATATTATAATAAAAAACCATTTTAAACTTTGTAAACACAAGATAACATAATAATAGATAAGTTTTATATTTTAATTATTAAGATTAATTATTAAGCTATTATAAACAACAACAACATTATTTGTAATCTAATATTACCTTAAAATATAAATATAAAACTGATAATTAATTTAGAAATGATTAAGCTATAAAAGAAAATATAAACAATTTCAATATTTATATTGCAGAACAAAATTGAATATTCGTCATTTTCTGAATCGTCATCACTGTAATACGGTCACGTTGCACTTTACAGGTCTCCCCAGGTCGCCCTGTAAATTTCCTGGGTCGACCTATAAAGTCCACGTTTCCGGTCTATTAACGTAAATAGCTAAAAGTGTACGTCAACCGACAAGAGCTGCTATACAAAGTGAGTTCTAGGTAATAGTCCAAAATTGCAGGATCGATTCAGGAGCTCAAAATATTACTATTTGTTTAGTTATGACTGTCCAAAAGTTGAGTATATCTTTTTTTACAAGCTTTTATTTAGCTTCAGATGTTCTGTCTAATTATCTAACTATCTAACTAACTATCTAACTATCTATCAAATTTTGTGAAGCGTTTTTGACACACTTCCCATTATTCGATTTGGATGAAATTTGGTACACACATAGTGGTCCCAAGACAATACAACATTAAGAAAAAAATATCTTCTTACCCCTACTCCCACCCCTTCTATAGAAAAATGTGTTTTTGACACACTTCCCGTTATCCGATTTGAATAAAATTTGGTATACACATAGTGGTCCAATGATAATACAACAATAAGAAAAAAATATCCTTCCACCCCTACCCCTATCCCCTTCCATAGAAAAATTTGTTTTTGACACACTTTCCGTTATCCGATTTGGATGAAATTTGGTATACATATAGTGATCCGATGACAATACAATATTAAGAAAAAAATATCGTCCCACCCCTACCTCCAACCCCTTTCATAGAAAAATGAGTTTTTGACACACTTCCCATTATCCGATTTGGATGAAATTTGGTATTCACATAGTGATCCGATGACAATACAACATTAAAAAAACATTCTAATACTATCAGAATAATAAAAGCGATGGCCGCAAATCAAACCATAAAATAATCTAAATTTATGATCTAACCACTTAAAGAATATTCAACATAACAGGTCATAAAAAATATGTTTGATGTGCCGCAATGTTATGCCATGGCCATACCTATGTAAGAGAAATGCTGGGGTATCTTGGGTCGGGTTGGGTGGGTTTGGTACCTCTGCATTTTTCTATATGCCAAAAAATGCACTAGAGATACCGCAAGTGGCGCCCTCTACCAAATCTATCAAAAATAACATTATATTCGTATTTGTCGACCCAAAAAACTCCTGTATGCAAATTTTGGTTTTAAAAAACTGAATATATAATTCGCTAGAGACAAAATTTGAAATTTTAAGAATAACTTTAACACCCTGTATCTTCTAAACTATCAACTTTCGGACTAAAGCATATGGTCAAGTAAACAAAGCAAAAATTAGTGCTCCGACATTTTCGGTAATTTTAGTCGATTAATGAATGAATAAAAAGTGCTAATTGCTTTGTAAATATTACAACACGTTTAAACTTTGTTGTGTAGTGATTTTTCGGCTTAAAACAAGTGAAAAAATACCTTATCTCACGTTTTCATTGTATTGCTAAAAATAAACTAACCTTGTTTTTTAACGAAAGGCGCTGATAAATTATACATAGGCCAGTAAAGCAAGTACTTTTAATTTTGTGATTGCAGTGCTGTATAATCATGGCAAACCCCAAGACATGCAAAAAATGTAATCAAAATATTTCTAAATCTTCCCTTAAATTGTTGTGTGGTGACTGCAAAGGGTTTTACCACCTTAAATGTGGAAAAATAGACGAAGTTGACGCAAGACTGATGATAGAGAATAAAACTCTTTGGAGTTGCCCGCTATGCGAAAATGACATTGAAATCCACTTAAGAAGATGTCAACAACGCAGATCGCTTTTGTTGTCTCAACCACAATCAACGGGAAGTACAGCTGTTGACTCGGAGTTAAAAGACATGATTAAAGAGTTGCAGGGTGACATGCGAGAACTCAAAAAAACCGTCGAATTTCTAAGTCAGATGTATGAAGATGAAAAAAAAAGAACCAAAGTTTTGACGGATATGGTAAATGAAGTTTCATTAGAAAACAAGATATTAAGACAAGAAATTGATCAGCTTAAAAACATCCGCAATATTCAGGAAAACAGAAAATTGGACAAAAACATATGCATTACAGGATTAATAGAAAACGAGGCTGATCAAGTAAATGTTCAACGAAAGTTGGGCAATCTTTTCCGATTTTTGGATGTTAATATCACCGAAAATGAGTATGAAAACCTTCAAAACATCAACACAAAATCTGGTTTAAAAACTTTGATCTCTTTAAAAAGTAGAGAAAATAAGCATGCTGTTTTAAAAGCTCGAGCAAAAAAGTGTAAAATCACTATAGCTGGAGTAGGACTAGGAGTTTCAAACAAGCAAATATTTGTAAGTGAGGAATTAACAAAATAAAGCTATTTTTTGTTTAAAAAGGCTAAAGGACTAAAAGATCTTGGTTACGAATATGTTTGGCACCGGGACGGCAGAATTCTCGCACGAAAAAACGACAGTGATAAACCAATCCATGTAAAAAATGAAACTATCCTTAATGAACTCCTAGGTTAAATAATTTAATTTAAAATTTTATTTTTTTAAATATTTTTTTGTGCTTTTTTAATAGTTTCCAACAATAATTTAATTGTGCGTTTTTTTAAATACTTATTTTTTTTAACCGTTAACTATGGTTCAACATATTAACACAAACAATCTTAACATAGGGCATGTAAATATACGTTCATTGCGTCCCAGCGTTGATAAAATTAATGAAATCTTGACTAGTTTGGACTTAGATATCTTAGGGATTTCTGAAAGTTGGCTTTCGAATAACATTTTGGATGAAGAAATTGAATTATTTGGTTATAACTTTTTGAGATGCGATAGGGAAGGCAGAGGCGGCGGTGTTGGGGTGTATGTCAGATCTAATTTGCAGGTGAGTACGATAGATATTGAGCAAGCTGTAGATATTGAGCAACAATGGTTTATAGTAAAAATAAATAAGTTAAAAATAGGGATTGGAGTATTCTATCGCCCACCCCGTTTTAATATGTTAAGAGCATTGGAACAGTTGGATACATCAATATCTACTATGTTGCCATTGGTGGATGAAACTGTGATAATGGGGGATCTTGATGACCTACAAGCTATAAGATGGGAAGAAATTTTTCGATTTACACATATTGATCAGAAGGTAAAATTTCTATCTAATAAGATTATTGATCTTTTTGACTGTCATGCTCCAATGACTACAGTGCGGGTGACAAAACCAAAAGCGCCATGGTTCACTGATACACTAAAAGAGATGAAAAAATATCGAAACAACTGTCTCTCTAAATATAAAAGAACCAAGCTTCCGCAAGACTGGCAAACCTATAAAAGTGCTCGTAACCTATTTACTACTGCAGTAAGGAATGAAAAGAAAGCCTACATAAACTTTTTGCATAATAAAAACGACAAAAAAGCGTTATGGAAGTCTTTGGCTGACATGAATATCTATAGTAAGTCGAAAAACACTTTTGATTTGCCCGAAAAACTAAAAAATTCTGAGGCTATAAACCATTTTTTTATAGATGCTGTACAGAGGGCGGCTGGACCAGTTGCTCCAGAGACTGTTAGGGGATACCTGGGCAATCGAGCAACCGATAGCAGGTTTGAGTTGGAGCTGGTGGACTCTATTGGTGTGATGAATGCCATCTTAAAAATAAAATCGAATGCCAAAGGAATGGACAATATCTCATTAGAGATGGTTAAATTATGCTGCCCCACTATTGTTCCATTTCTGACTCATATCTTTAATTTTTGTATTGAAAACAGCGATTTTCCTACACAATGGAAAGAGGCTGTCGTATTGCCATTGCCTAAGGTTCCAAATCCAAGTCAACTATCTGACTTGAGACCCATCAGTTTATTATCAGTTTTGTCAAAAGTCTTTGAAAAACTTATTTATAAACAAATTTTTAAATATTTTATTGAAAATAAACTTTTATCTGACACCCAATCAGGTTTTCGTCCGGGTTTTAGCACAGCTTCAACTCTTGTTAAAGTTTTGGATGATATTTTGGCTGCTATCGACAAAGGAGAAACTACGGCACTTGTGCTATTGGATTATAGTAAGGCTTTTGATACTATCATAATTTGCTCTTCGCCAAACTTTTTTATTATGGTTTCCAATCAAAAAGTGTCAGATTTTTTAGTAACTATTTGAGCAAAAGATTCCAAAGAACTAGAGTGGACGGTAGAGACTCCAGACCTGTGAAGCTTAATCGTGGCGTACCACAGGGATCCATTTTGGGCCCTCTCCTCTTCATTATTTATATTAATGACATGAACAAGTGTGTAGAAGACTGCAGCTTAGCCCAATATTGCGATGATACACAAGTATATAAGCCTTTTAATCGAACTAGTGCTCAAATGTCAATCACTATCTTATTTAAAAACTTAAAAACCTAAACCTGATCCATCAGTATGCCAGAGAAAATGGTCTTAAATTAAATCCAAATAAATCAGCTGTTATATAAGTTGGCCCTTTGGCAGCCTGGTCCAGACAAAATTTTAATGTTTTGATAAATAATGTAAGAATAAATGATGTGCTAGAGCAAAAAAATTTGGGTGTAGTTTTTGATACCCAATTAAGATTTAGGACACAGGTTGCCAAAGTGGTTCAAGAAGCGTATATTTCTCTGAGGAATTTAAACAAACGTAAAGATGTATTAAACAAAAAACTCAAACAAAATTTATGCGAAACCCTTGTGTTGTCACATTGCAACTACTGCAACTTTGTTTACGGCCCCTTTCTTGATGGATCAAGTAAATATAGGTTACAAAAAGTTCAAAACTCTTGTATACGATTCGTGTATGGGCTGAGGAGGCGTGATCACGTTCGTCAAAAACTAAAGGACCTAAAATGGCTCAATATGCAAAATAGGGAAAAGTTGCATTTTAGTTGTTTTTTACATAAGCTTTTACAGCGAGTGAAACCATTTTATCTTATTAAAAAACTTAATATTGGAACCACTAGACATAGTCGCAATACTCGTACTGTGGGAGGATATGACACACCACGGCATCGTACGGTAACTTTTCAGCGAAGTTTTTCGTATTGTGCACCAAAAATAATAAATAGCTTAAAAATATTTGATAAAAAAGACATATCATCACCATGTTTTAAATCTGCATTAAAAAGACAACTATTGGAAAGCCAAAATTTGGAATGAAACTAGCAATAAATACTATTGTGGCAAGTTTAGGTTGTTTTTTTTTCTCTATAATAATAATAATAAAATTGTTATTTATTTTTTTTTCTTTAACAATTACGAAATTAGAATTTAATAATCATACTTATTAGATAATTATTATTTACTTGTAATATTTTGTAATATTCTTTTACTGTAATTTTTTTTTCTTTTTCTCGGTTAAGTAAACAGTAATGCTGCCCTTCGCCGAGATTAAAATAAAGGCCTTTTTATTTATTTATTTATTTATTTATATACACAAATAGTAATATTTTGAGCCCCTGAATCGATCCTGCAATTTTGGACTATTACCTAGAACTCACCCTGTATAGTTCTTTTCTTAATACCAATAGGGATTCGAGGCATCTAGCAGAAAATAATATTTTACCACACAGGGTAGCAGTTAAGTGCATATTTTTTTTGCGCGACATGAAAGTATAAAGACTACTTAACTTAATAATATATATAAGAAAAATATGATATTCCTACATTTTTTTTAAATCGTTGGTAAATGTTTAGGATTTATTTTGAAAAATATGTTTTAATACAAATGGTCGTTATACAAATATGGGAAATTATTACTAAAATATAAAAGTGTAGAAAAACAGCAAAAACTTTTATCTTCATTCACATAAAAAATTTATTTGTAAAATATAAGTTTTAAAAAAATTACAAAGTTTAAAAACGTCTGCTACAATATAATAATATTTCGCAGAACCTACCACTAAGTAAAGCCTTTTTGACAAGTTACGGCAATTCTTTTATTTTTTGTTTTTATTTTATGACACACCAAAGCCTACTCGTTTCAAATTAATCTCAAGAGTTGGATAATAGTAGGATTTTTTTTTGGAGATATTCAATATTTTTAGTGACCCCTGGCCCTCTGTGCGGCGTGTTAATTTTCGATTTACGACGCAGCATTCCCTCCCTCATTTCTACTTTCAAATCAGATACATACACAAATAAAAATATAATATTCTATAAAGAACTAACATTAACATTTAAATTTTACTGCCTTTATTGGAGGCAAATTCGTCTCTTCTCTAATTTATTTATAATGTCATCATAAAATGGCACTGAAACCATTAATTATTATTCGTCATCATCGTTCCACCTCAAAAACAATACCCCGGGCACAATTTCGGTAATCTACATCTGATCGGAACCACGGGACGCTTTAACCCTACGACTTGACGATTGGACACACGAGAACGAAAAACGGAAGCTGCTTCAACAGTGTATATTATGTCCATAAACTGACATTACAGCGGCGCAGTCCTGACTTTCAGCCTTTTGTCCTCCGTCTTATATTATTATGTTCAGTCTGAAAAAAAAGGTGAAGTAGCGCTTCACCTACGTCATCGGGCGAGCAGCCAAGCTTAGCCAATAAAAACAGTATAATACGCATTTCGATGTGTGTTTTCATAATAAGTTTAAAAATGAGTTGTATTAAAGACGTATTTATTTTCACATGGAAACTTGGTAAAGTCTTTTAAAAGCGTGGTAGGGTAGTGACGTGTGGTTGGCTCCACCAAGGAGGCGCCTAATATATACATATATATTTTAGATCTCTTTGGGGAAACTTAACATAATGGCACTAACCACAAAGGCATTGAAATGACTTACTATTAACGTTTTGGTTCAAAAAATGCTTAAATAATGCCACCATTTTTCCCACAACACAGGAAAAAGTGTAATTTATGCAAACAGATGGGCGGCCAGGTATTTATTTGAATTTTGTGAAGCAGCTCTCGCTATTTAAGGTGGAAGTCAAAATACCTTTGCATAAAAAGTTTCTAAAATGAGTAAGGTATAAAGGACAATAAAACTATTTAGTTTCCAATTTTTTAAAAATCGCTTCTGCTTGGTCTTGAACAAAGATGTTAAGAAAATTAGTCAAAAAATTAATGTACAAGCTGGTTAAGGAGGCTGATTTGATAAAAAATGTTAAAAGCAAAGTACCTTCGTTTTAAAAGATATCGTAAAAGATTATTAAGAAAAGTTGTTTAGAATAAAAAGTTACAGCACATCGTCAATAATCAGAAAAATCAGCCTACTTTGATTGTATAAGTTGGGTATTAAAATTTTGTTTAGACGATTTTTAACTGATATTTCTAAAAATTGAAAATCTGCCGTAACTTAATTCTAAATAACATTTCTTGATAACCTTTTCCGATCTTTTAAAACAAAAGTACTTTACACTTAACACTTTTTATCAAATCAGCCTGCTAAAACACCCTGCCAAGTTTAGAAAAATATTTCCAAACTAGTAAGAACCTTTCATTTTGAAATTTGTATTGGAGAACTTGGCTTTACTTTTATCTCAATTCTTTTTACGGAATGCCATTTTCGCGTACTTGGCTTTTTTTTACATGAAATGTTTTTGTTATGATTTCACTTCTTTTTTAAAGGAATTGGGTAATACTTAATTTTTAAAGTAGTAAAATATGCGGAATATTGTTCAAAACTTTTGCAATGTCACTTAAATTTTTGAGGTTTTTTAATTTTTTTCCATGGTTTTATCGTAGTTCCTATCAGCCTTCCAAAGCTCAGCTCTCGAGCGTTTCTGAAAGTGCACAATGTTACTTTTACATAACTTTACATGTATAGGGGAGGGAAATAAATTAAAATTGTCGTGTTTTTAAATATTGTCCTATAGTTTTATCATAGTTCCTATCAGTCTTCCAATGCTCAGCTCTCTAGCGTTTCTGGATGTGGGCAATGTTACTTTTACATAACTTTACATTTATAGGGAAGGAGAGTAAATGAAAATATTGAACTTTTAAATTTTTTTCCCATGGTTTTATCATAATTTCTATCAGCATTCCAATACTCAGCTCTCTAGCGTTTCTGGAAGTGGGCAATGTTAGTTTTATATAAATTTACATTTATAGGAGAGGGAAGTAAATTAAAATGTTGGTGTTTTTAAATTTTTTCATATAGTTTTATCATATTGTCTTTCAGTCTTAAAAAGTTCAGTTCTCTAGCGTTTCTGGAAGTGGGCAGTGTTACGTTTACATTACATTTATAGGGGCTTCCTTCCCCTATAAATTAGAATTTTGGGGTGTTTTAATTTTTTCTATAACTTTATCATGGTTACTATCGGTCTTCCAAGGCTCAGCTCTCTAGCATGTCTGGAAGTAGGCAATGTGGCTTTTACTTAACTTTACATTTATAGGGGAGAGAAGTTAATTTAGAATTTTGGGGTGTTTTAATTTTTTCCTATAGTTTTATCATAGTTCCTATCAGTCTGCCAAAGCTCAACTCTCTAGCATTTCTGGAAGTGGGCGATGCTACTTTTACATAACTTTAAATGTATAGGGGAGGGGAGTAAATTAAAATTTTGGGGTTTTTTGATTTTTTCCAGGGTCATAATTTCTATCTGCCAAATTTCAGCTTTGTAGCATGTCTGGAAGTACAGTAGAATATTGATGATCTATGCATGAGTGAGTCAGTGAGTGAGTGGCAATTTCGACGTTTTTTGAAGTTTCGTAACTACTTTACTATTTTATAGAATTCCATGAAACATGGAGGGGTTGTTAACTCCATGGAGATCTACGACTGTGCAAAGTTTGAGATTCGTAGCTTATTCCGAAGTAGAGTTTTAGGTAGGTCAAATATCGGCTGAAATGTTTCAAGAAAAGATGGTTACGGCGTGCTAACTTGACGAGGCACTGCCGTGCCCTCAGATTATGCAGAGTTCGCTTCGTGTAGATGGATCTTTTGCTTCGGGTAGTAGAACATATTTTGCTGCAAACCCGTAAACATGATTAAACATTCACTCTTTTTAAGCAGAGCGGGATTATTTCCGTGTACGATCGGTGTGATGTGTTATTTCTGACTACCTATTCTCGTACTTGAACGATGTGATGATTCCCATCACATGTTTGGCCAATGACAAGCTTTAAATTATCTCCGAGCCGTCACGTGCTATGCGAAATGAAAGACCTCCATTGCGCAAGCTTCTCCTATGAACCGACCGAGAAACGCTTAGTCGGTACGAGACAGGACAACATATTTCACTTAAAACTTGTAAAATTTACTAACTATGACCGGGCGACTATGCCATTGGTCGGGAGAAGTCATTTCGCAGAACATGCGACCACTTTGAGTTTACTACTGGCCAAAGCGTGTGATGTGGACGATCACATCGTTCAAGTACGAGAATAGAGCCCCTGGGCTGCTGATTCTGGACCGTAAACCATGTGATCATATACATCGTGCGATCAGAATGGCTTTGGCCAATAGGAATCTTTAAATCATCTCTGACTCGACGCGTGTCATGCGAAAAGACCTCTATCACGCAGACTGCTCTTGCAGAGTAAGGAAATTCGTGGTCTAGTAACCTTATGTTCGACAGTTTAGAGGCAGGAGAAGACATTTAGCTAGAAACGCGTAAAATAGTTCAAAATTCACTCTCTTTGAACAGCGCTCGACTATTTCCGTGTTTCCTATTGGTCGAGACGAGGCCTTTCAGACGATGTAAGCATCACTTCTTACGACTACGAGAATAGAGCCCTAGATAACTCCAATGGGCGCCTTGAAAAGATAAGTCGAAAAATGTGATTTTTTAATTTTTGTTCGAAGCCCTCTCGGGTTCATAAAATTCAAATTTTTATTTAAAGATCAGGAAGCCAAGTCTTGAATTGTATAGGAATGACATTCTCTCGAAAGATGTGATCGTTACCGGGTCTGATCCCATCCACATTTTTGAACCTTCCCTGACTAGGCCCACGGTTGCTAGATTTACTACGTACAGATGAACTACTTTCTAAACTAAATTTTAGTTTCTGTGTATTTTGTAATTATAACGACCATAACCATAATGTTTTAGTATTTTTAACTCCTAGATGCACCGTGAGCAAATTTCTTGGATTAGTCACTTAATCGCGCTTAAGTCTTTGTTGCATGCATACAAAACAACAAAGAGGGAAAATCGATTAGCTAAGCCTTGTTTGGTGCATCTAGGTAAATACCGGAAAATGTGCTCCATTAGTCAATTTAAAAAAATCCTAATCGACGTTTTGCCAAAGCATCCGAAATTGAGGGCGGAGACATTTTCCTAGGATTTTACGTACAAAACTGGCCACCAACTATTAGAAAAAGATAAGCGAAAGATTTAAAGACATACCGGAATGATCCAACACATCGATCGTTATAAAATAAAACGGAAGAAAAGAATACAGAAATCCTCTATCAAACAACAATACAAACAAACATTGACATATAGACGGAATATGTCAAACAAAACGTTTTGCTTTCTGCGCAAACTTCTCTCATCTTCCCTGCGATTGCAGCGCCATTCTCCTGTCTTATAGCAGAAGAACGTTCACCGGCAAATTTTGAATGGACGGTAACGATCCCCGGGCGCTCAAAAATACAGACAGACGATCTCTCACAAAGGAAGTGAGCATTGGCATAAAACTTCACACGCACGAATTAGCATCCAGAGCAGTAGAGTTTGCAGAAATAGTTAAAAATAATAATTAGAATACAGTAAATACATGTTCCTGTTACATATCTTTGAACACACTGGGATCTCTTTATGTAGTATCTATTACATGTCGACTTTGAGACAAAACGATATTCGCCTTTTATTTACATAGGGCCTAATTTGAACGTCATCATGATGATCGCCGTCGTGCATCATTTTCTTTCTTCCATCGTTAATTATGGCGCAAACTGCCTGAAGGAACTAACTACATCCGGTAATGATGGTGGGTCTACTGCTTTGTTGTTGTTGGTATGTTATGGGCATTATGCATCTTTCTTTTCTGAAAAAGAAAATGGACGATTGAGAATAAATAATCCCCCCCAGATTACATCGTCCTGAATTTTACGAACGGGCGTATATGAAAAAATAAAGTTTATGTAATGCAATATTTTACTGAAACCAACTTACCGATATACAGCCGAGGCTATATTTCTTATATACTGATATATCTTAGAAATACATATAGGCCACATTGTGAGTTAAAAGAGCAGCGTATTTTACCAGAAAAAAAAATTCATTGTATAGACCCTTTTGTAAAATTAGGGACGATGTGCTGCCAACTTGATTTGACTGTTATATGTTCCTTTAGAATCTTGGACAATTTTTTTGTCCTTTATGACGATCGAGGGATTCTTAAAAATTGTTAGAAAGCTATAATTTATGAACAGTGGCCCACCCAGGTATATGCTATTTTAATATTTTATTCAGAAAATATGTGGAAAATATCTAAAACAAAGTCTACCTTTCCACCAATGTGTATTTTAGTTTTCTAGAGAGTGCTCTAAGGAGAGACCCTGTATGTATGACATATTTTTTATAAAAGTATCATATCGATGGTTGAAAGGTAAAAGGTCATAAGCCACAGTTTTCAAACTTTACAGCAGGGACACTTAAAGTATTATTTGTCGCTTAGTTAAAACAAAAACCAGGATCCATTCTTTTTTCATTTGACTTGAGCGACAATAAAATCATCGTAGAAGCCTAAATAATAGCTCATTTGACGCAGAAAAAAAAATAAAAAACTTTGGCGCTTAAAACTCTATTTCAAATAATGTGTCGCTTATGCCCTTTTGCCTTTCAACCATCGATATGGATTCTTTGTTTTATTCAGAAACTTTTTGATTTATTGCAATTTTTTGTATATTTAACCGTTTTCAAGAAAAAAAGAGAAATTTGCACCCTGTCAAATGACATTAAAATTTTATTTTAATTTCCTGCGAGTTTTATGTAATTTTTAAATAGCAATCAAAGATATAAATTATCTTTTTTTGTCTTTTTTCTCAAAAACGGTTAAAGATAACAAAAAATTGCAACAGATCAAAAAGTTTCTGAACGAAACAGGGAATTTATTTTATATTTTTTGAATCTGCCAGTGACTTACTGGGGAAGAAAAATGAGCATGATTGTTTTGTTTTTGTCAACAACAAAATATATATACAAGTAAATGATCTTCGAATTAATGAGAGTCCGCAAATTTTTCACTAATTGTATGATTGAATTGAATAAAGTTACAGCAATCAAAGTAACGATAGTAACGAATATATAAAATGATTACTTAGTAGTCGAGTAACGATTAGTAACGAGTATTCAAAAGTAACGAAAATCAACAGCCCTAATCCAGACGAAACAGTTAAGTCTGTTGAATACGTAAATGTATTTTCTTCGCTATAATAAAAAAAAATTCATAAAATTAAACCCAAATAACACATTTTCGGTATTACATCAATTTTTTATTCGAAATCAATACCTTCTCTAGACATTGCTGTGCGGACTAAGAAGGTGAAAAACTACCAATACGTAAACCCATTAAGCAGATTTTTTAGGTCATATCTTTTAAACAGGAGTCATTGATCATCCCATACTAGCGAGGCGGTAGCCAAAAATTTTAAGCCAAACAAAGTTGTCTAACTTTTAAAAGTCGATAAAATCAGTTTTGCATACGTTAGTAGGGAGCAGAGAACTTAATATAAAGGAAGAGTAGTCAAAGTTCGTGTATAAAATAACTATTTTCATACTTTGGGTTTTTTGTACCTTTTATATACCATAAGTGTAAAAGCTATAGTGACCATAAAGATTTTGCTTAGAAAGGAAAAACTAATTAAGCGGGTTTTTAGATAAAAATATAAACAGCTTCCCCTCTTAATCCCTCTCGAGTCATGCGCCGTCTTTCAGAAGCCGCGTCGAACGAATTTTATTGCATTGTTTTTGTTACTCGGCGATTTTCGAGGAGGCATGTAACCCATTTTTCGTTTATTCCTATATCCTACGAATAAAACTAATTTTTTTACACTGCTGTTGTCACGGTATAGTCGATTCAACGGCTTTAAAAAATAAGAATATGTGTTTTTTTTTAACTTGTAGCCATTTTAAAATGTTCTGAATGGTTCTGGGAGGAATATTATCAGGTATCTCTTTAGTAATGGCTTAACTTGAACAAGGCGGGAGTACTACTTCAGTCGCAACACAAACGATAGTTTCTCGTTGTTGTCTTTGTTTCGGCATGGGTCTTGGACCCTCATCCACCTTCATTCATTGTCGTTACATTTTCTACAGAGATAACGCACCCAAGTTTTTCAAAATGGTTAATTATTTTAAAATAGTAGTTTTGCAAGGAATATCACGGTCCTCATACTTCATCATGAGCCATAACTAAATTTATTACATATCAAGCAGAGTTTCCCATTTTAACATTTGAACCTTTTCTTCAATAGTAAATTTTAATGCAATTCTTACCTTTTTCTCGCTTTGCAAATTTAAAAGAAAAGACAATCTCTATCTGTAACGCGACCTCGTTGAATCGTCCCTGATATCCCCAGTCAGCTCTTGTCTACCTGCCTATAATTTTTCCTCTGGTGTTCCCGCTCTTCTTTAACTTTTAATTCATGGACTATCGCGTTTTGCCGAGATCGGAGTACAGAGTACACCCTTATATTTCTATTTTAACACCTGGTAAATTAGTTTTTCTCTCTTTAAGCATAATCTTAGCATAGTCTCTTATAGCTATTACACTAATGATATGAATTCCAGGTAGAACTTATTTTGTTTTTTGAACCTTTGGTCATCGGATAAAAAGTGTCCCAGTTATCCCTTGGTGTATTACATAATATTCCATCTTCTTGTTAGTTTTCTTTGCATTTGAATACTAGCAAGGCATCAGAAAGCCTCCGGTAAGGATGTATTTTGAGATGCCGTTTAATAAATAACATTATTTGACGTTATCGGAATAAGGTGTCACTGGCATGTTGACTTGCTTTATAATCCGTGTTAAAATCGGAATAACTAAACGGGATCTAAACAACAAACAGGCAGAGTTCAATGTTTCCAACTTACTCAAGTGCAACATTAGACTTAAAGAAAAAAATAAAGAAAAAGTAAGAAATAATGCCATTTTAAGTTTTTTTTGTTTAAAATTAGAGAGATAAGGCTAAGGCCACTCATCGTCAAGCAAGCTTTACTTTACGATGAGTGTCCTTAGATAAGTCAGGGGAGGATCTAGGAACTTTTAAAACTATTTTGCATAGTAACCAGGAGTAGAGACGCTGTATATATCACATATTTTAAATATATAGAGACGCCACAAACTGCAAAGTCAAATTTATTTAGGTCAAAATCAAACGATGAAAGTATCGTTCCTCTATACTCTAGCTATGCTTAGAGAGAGACGCACCTTCTGTCCTTGTTAATTCATAAGCGGTGGAAAATAAAAATAAACGTTTTATAACAAAACCTATACCTACAGGGGGTGACGCACCGCTGATCATTTAAATTATTTTAGTGAAACGCCAATGAATCTAGCAAGAAAATAACAACACATAACAAAAAATGTTAATTTCAGTGACTTTGAGGGGTTTGTCGCCTCTCTCTTTAGTAAAAGTATGTCATACATACAGGGTCTCTAACCAGGAGGTGTATTTTGTGTAAGTTTGTAAGTTTCCCCTTTTTCCACTCCCGTAGATCTGCGCCTAAATAAGTAACAACGAGATAGATAGATCACAGCCAACCATTTTGCTTTATAAATTATACTAAATACATGCATATATATACAGGGTTTGCAAGCCTAGATCTTGAATGGGAAAAGCCGTGCGTTCGGGTATATTGTTCATATCATTATTTTTGAGACAACTTTTTTCAACTTTTTTTTGTTGAGCTATGCTATTTGTTATGGTAAACAGCTGATAATTGTCAAAAAGTTATCTCAAAAATTATGATATGGAGTTTAGACAGATAGTAGGAAAGAAGTATGACTTCTAGCGCTTACTACTTTTGAACTGTATTGGCAACATCGGCTTACGTCCGCCTCTTTTTTTCTTATTTTATTTTCTGTGTGTCTATACTCTAACTTCTTTTATGCAAGATCCAGACTTAATAGGAACTTATTTCAATAAAGTCAGGCTGTAATAGTGCCAGCCAATATTTTGGCACCTTCACATTTTAAGATCTTTCATTATAAGGTCTTTGTTTACTATATGAACACGAATAAATACTGCCTTCCATTATTAAGGAAAATAAAATACTTATTTTTAAATTTGACTTTGGTATGTGTATTTTAAAAGATGAATTGTCAGTTTTCAATGTGAAACTGTAAGGAACCTGGCACTATAACGGACTGGCTTTATTGCAATAAGTCCTTATTAACAATGTCTAAAGCCCTACACAAATTACATATATACTAATATCCTGGCTCGCTAAAAAACCTTTATACAGTGTGTTCGGCACATGAACCGTCAAAATTTTTTGGGATATTATTGGGGTCATTTGCTACTTTTTCGACCTTGGAACTTGGGTCCTAAGAGTCACGGCTAAAGAGATATGAATTTAAAAAAAAAATTCTCAAATTATCCAAAATCCCACCTTTAAACCCTCGTAAGATTTTTATTAATGTCTGGAAAAGCACCATTTCTTTAAAAATAATTCTGTAATCTTATGCTTCTTCAACTAATTAATAGATTTGTTTAAATTAATGTACCAAAGGGACATACGATGTTTCTTATTGAAGAACATTAGTGATTTTCTGAAAGAAAATCAATTTCAAAATTAAAAATTAAAAAAAGTATCGACACTTGAGCACTTCATTTTCTTTTAAAAACTTCTTTAGTTGATTACCTTTCTAACGGTATGCTACACATTGATAAAAAAAACATTTCTGCTTTAAAATACGGATATTCCGTCATAAACATCAAATTGTTTTTCTTATCAAGTCCGAACGATTATTGCCCGTCTCACAGAATATCCGTATTTTAAAGCAGAATTGTTTTTTTTTAATCAATGTGAAGCATACCGTTAGAAAGGTAATCAACTAAAGAAGTTTTTAAAAGAAAATGAAGTTCTCAAGTGTCGATACTTTTTTTAATTTTTAGTTTTGAAATTGATTTTCTTTCACAAAATCACTAATGTTCTTCAATAAAAAGCCTCGTATGTCCCTTTGGTACTGTAATGGATAGTGTGAATAGATTTTCTTCTTTAATTCATAGCGGACTGTAACTTTCTTTAGGTGTAATTTTCTTATTTAATATTTCTTGATCGCGCAACCATACAAAAGCAAGATAAAAAATGGCACCTACTTTTTGATGGCTATTTTTCTCCTTGCGGGCCCGCTCTTGAAGTAGTCTCACGTTCAGTCTTTGGATTGAGGATGGTAGCACTTAATAACTAAGGTTTTTATGTTTTATAGTTAATTTTCGAAAGAAAATTAATCTTCGAAAGAAGAGAATGATTTTTCACTAGTTCACGTGTTTTTTCGCTTGACAGAATTTTTTTCTCATGCGCCTTTTGCGCATGTCCTTAGCACCCGCATTGTTTCGACGGCGCAAGGTGCCACTATTTGAATTTGTATGGCTGATTATTTTTGAGGCGAAATATATAAATTATAAATAAAATAAAGCTAAAGAAAATTGCAGTAACATTTCCCGCCACCGAAAACGAATGTTTTCAATTATAGTACTTTAGTAGCAAAAAAAAAACGTGTTTATGCGTTTTTTAGTAAAAAATAGAAAAACAAAAAGATGATTCCAAACATTGTTTGAACAGAAAAAAAAAATAATAATTTTTTTCCTATTTTGAAAAGAAATTTATATTTACAATTAAACTAAAGAAATTAAAATTTAATATTTTAATTTTAATCTGAAGCCATAGGCAAAGGGCACAGTTTAACTATAGGTCGCTTAAATAACCCGGTTTTAGTTTTCACCGTAACAACCCTTACATGCCCATCTCGGCCGGGGTGTAACTCGACTATGCGTCCAAGTAACCAATGAATTGGTGGCTCATTTTCATTTTTAATGAGTACCAATGTATTCAATTCAATGTTGGGGTTTGGCTCGTGCCATTTGGACCTTTGTTGCAGGGTGTTCAAATATTCTGATTTCCATCTCTTCCAGAAATCTGTGTTCAACCTTTGTATAAGTTGCCAACGAGATAAGGAATTTAGTTTTAAATGAGAAAGATCTGGATCAGGAACTGAATTTAGTGCAGATAACGTAAGAAAATGCCCTGCAGTCAAAGGAGCTAAGTCGTTCGGGTCAGAGCTTTGCGCCCATAAGGGTCTGCTGTTTAGCAATGCTTCAACATCGGTTAAAAGAGTATAGTACTCCTCAAAGTTTAAGATTTGATCACCGATAACACGAAGTAAATGGCTTTTAACGGATTTTACACCAGCTTCCGCAAGCCCATTGAAATGTGGGGCAGCAGGTACATTGAAAAACCAAGAAATTTTTAAATGATCTGCGGCGTGCTTTGAAAGCTCGGTAAGCTCCTTGTAAGCTCCCTTGTATGTAGTTGCGCAGTCAGAATAAATATTGGTGCAAACTCCTCTTCGATTGACAAATCTCCGAAAAGCAGCAATGAAAGCCTCTGAAGTTAGGTTAGAAACTAGTTCGAGATGAATAGCTCTAGACGCGGTGCACACAATCACTAAAATGTAAGCCTTATGAATGACTAATTTACGCCCTTGAGCTAATTTTATAGGTCCAGCGTAGTCAATGCAAACATTTGAAAAACATTTCAGCTGTGATATTCTGAAGCTTGGAAGGTCACCCATGTAGGGGGTAAGAGCTTTGGGTTGAGTGCGATAGCACTTAACGCAAGATGATAAAACCTTTTGAATAACTCTACGTGCTGAAAGTACCCAAAACTGTTGTCTAAGTAAATACATAGTTGTATTAAATCCTGGGTGCAAGTAGGTTGAATGAATATTTTGAATGATCAGCTTGGTAAGTGTGCTATCACTTGGTAATAGTAGGGGGTGTTTTACATCATATGATAATGTGATTGAATTTCTAATCCGCCCGCCAACTCTAATACGATTTTGGGGGTCGAGAAAAGGCGCTAATTTGCGATATGGTTTTGGTAAAAGTTCATTATTTTGAATTTTTAAGAAGATATCAGAAAAATGTTGATTTTGCACGTACTTGACAAGTACAAGTAAAGATTCTTGTAATTCAAAAAGCGTAATAAAACCAGTGCGTTTAGTGTCCTGATGCTTAATGTTGAAAAAGTATCTGTGCCAAATAGCAATAATACGTTGAATTTGTAAAATAGATGAATAATTATGTAAAAGATCGTTTAAAATATCATTATTCAGAATTGTGGCCAAAACCTGTATTTTCTCTTCCTCTAAAACAGAACTAGTAATATTCGATTCTGACAGAGAAGCTAAATTCCATTCAGAGCGAGGAGAACATATCCAGGGGGGACCGGTAAACCATAAACAATGATTAAGTAAATTATCTGGAGTTAGGCCGCGACTGGCGCAGTCGGCTGGGTTCTCCAGAGTTCGGATATGATACCAGGGAATATCTGGAATGGTTTCCTGGATGTGACTGACTCTATTAGCCACAAAAGTTTTCCACCTATGCGGAGAGTTAGAAATCCAAGCCAGGACTACCTCTGAGTCAGAAAATGCTAAGATCTCATCGATTGTTATCATTGGCGAATAAATGTCAAGGACAAATCGAAGCAGATCAGCAAGGAGCGTAGCTCCCAATAGCTCCAGTCAAGGAATCGAAACTGTTTTGAGTGGGGCTACCTTGCTTTTAGCAATAACAAGGGAAGATTTGATTTCGTTTAATAATTCGATACGTAGATATATAGCGCATGCGTAGCCGCGCTCTGAAGCGTCGCAAAATGCTAAAATTTGGCAACGTTGTATCTTAGATGAAAAAATGTATCTAGGGAGAGAAATCTCCGATAAACTAGAAAACTGTGAGTTAAATTGTAACCAAGTTTCGCAGATGTGGGGTGGGGGTTTATCATCCCAATTGATTTTTTGCTTCCAGAGTTCTTGCATTATTGATTTTGCGAGAAGAGTTACTGGCGATATGTATCCGCAAGGATCGTATATTTTAGCAATTAAAGAGAGGATTTTACGTTTTGTTAACGGACTATTATCTTGATTGCATTTATATGAAAATGTGTCTGACGAAGGGTTCCACTGCAGCCCTAAGACCTTAATACTAGAAGGTTGTTCCTTATCGAAAGATATTGGAACTTGACAATCTGAAGGAGACAATGATGATAGCAATCTTGGGTCATTGCTTGCCCACTTACGTAGTTCAAACCCACCGGATTTTAGCAAGCCAATCAGCTCTTTTTGTAGCGCTTGCGCAGAAGACAAATCAGAACTGCCCGTACAGACATCGTCCATGAAAACGTCTTGAAGAACTACTTTTGCAGCATTTGGATACTTATTTTTCTCTTGAAAGGCTAACTCTCGTAAGGTTCTGATTGCTAAGAAAGGGCTTGAAGTGAGTCCGAAAACAACAGTATTTAAACGATATTCTTTTAGGGGTTCATTGGGGTGGAAACGCCACAATAAACGCTGATAATCTCTATGTTCGGGTACTAAATTGATTTGCAAAAACATTTTTTGAACATCACTAAGAATTGCTATAGAATGAAAACGAAACCTTAATAAAATAGTTGTAATATCTGCATGAAGTTTAGGGCCTGGTAAAAGGGTCTCATTTAAGCTATAATTCTTACTTCCAATTGAAGATCCATTAAATACAATTCTCAAACGCGTGCTTGTACTATCGGGTTTTAGTACCCCGTGATGTGGTAAATATGAAACATTCATTGATTTCGGTTCATTATTTGAAATAAGGCTCATGTGTCCGTTTTTTAAATATTCTAGCATAAAATCTGAATACATGGAATACATTTCAGGATTTTTAAGAAGTCTAGATTCTAATGAAATGAAACAACGGTAAGCTCTAGAAAACGTGTCACCTAAGTCGGGTTCAGAGTGCCTAAAAGGTAAAGCTACCATGAATCGTCCCGTGCTCTCACGTGATACCGTATTTTGATAAATTTCCTCAGCTTTTTTCTCATCTGGGGATAAATAGCTTTTTTGAGGAATCGATTCAAGCTCCCAGAACTTCCTAAGAGTCAAGTCTAGAGAGTTATCGAAAGCGGTAAAGTAGTTTTCGATTTTTAAGGGATTGGATTGATAAGATATGTTTTGTTCGACCCTGCCTAACAACACCCATCCCAGCTCCGTCTCTAGGGCGACTGGTTGACCTTGACACCCAGAAATACGACCTGATTTAATAATTTGGGAATAAATCTCGGCGCCTAGAAGTAGATCAACAGGGGCTGGTTTGTAGAAGAAGGGGTCGCCTAGTTTAATGTTTGAAAGATAATTCCAATTTCTTGGATTAATTTGGACACTAGGTAAAGAAGAGCATAATCTTTGAACGACTAAACCGTTAAAGGAAAATGTGGGATCAGTTTTTCCAACTGGACGAATAGTGCATTGCGTCATACCTTTTGTTGAAGAAGAAGATTGATTTATTCCTAGAATAGGAACAGATAATTTTTTCCTAGATAAACCTAACCTATTTAAGCAGTTTTCGCTGATAAAAGAGGCTTCGCTGGCGTTGTCTAGGACGGCTCTCACTACTTGATAGTTCCCGCGTGCATCGAGGATTTCTACAATAGTGGTAGACAATAGTACTGTGCTTTGACAGTTTGGGGTGAATGAGGTATAACAGTTGGTTTGGTTAGGTTGTTGTCGAGATGTATTTTGCGTTAATTGTTGATTTTGTTGCGAAGTAGAAGGATATTGACTTTGATTGATTTGTTGTTGAGATTGATCTTGAATTGGTTGCATTTGTGACTTAAAATTAGATTGATTAGAATGCTGCATGCTAGTTAAGGTTGGGTTAATATTCTGCTGAATATTTTTATCATAGAAAGGTATTTGATTTGAATCGATATTATTAGGATATAAACTATAATTTGATTGTTGATTTTGCGTTGGTGACTGAATACTTGAAATAAATGAAGAAGTTTGCATGTTAGGTTGGGCTGGGTTAAATCGAGTTGTGACGTCACATAATAAACTATGGTGACGTAACCCGCAGGATTTGCAATTAAAAGGCGATAAGCAATCTTTTAAAAGAAAATGATTTGATCTTAAACAGTTGCCACATATATTATTTTGTCTCACGAAAGCGAGACGATCAGCTGGAGTTTTTTGTAAAAAAACTTGGCATTGAGAAAAAGGATGTACCGAAAGGTTACATAACTTGCATTGTTTTGATATTTTTGTTTGAAAGTTGCTTTGATTATGATTATTAAAGTTTGGTAAAATTTGTTGTTTTTGTGGTATGCCTGTCATAAAGGAGTTTTTGAAATTATTGTTATTATATGAATTTGGTTTTGAACTATTGTAGTTACCAGATCCAAAACTTTTAGATTTTTTTTCCATATTTGATACTGAAGGCTGAAAATACTGAACCGATTCTAGTGCTTGGCACTGTTTTTCTAAAAACTCATATAGATCGGTGTAACTAGGAATTTCCTTTTCAGTATGGCAAACCTCAAAGGCTGATCTAGTGGGAGTATCTATTTTTCCCAGCAATAAATTAAACAACGGAAACTGCCAATCTTTTGTATTAAATTCTAAGGCATTCAGGGCCTCTAGATTTTCAGTAAACGTGTCCAAAATATTTCTAAGATCTTTAGAGCTCTGATTTGATTTCATGGAGGAAACATGCACAATGGAATTCCAATATGACGTAGCTAAAAGGCGCTTATTGTTGTACCTTTTTTGTAGATTTGAAAAGGCAATTAAATAGTTACTATCAGTAACTGGTAACGACTTTACCAAATTTAATGGTTCACCCTGCAATAAAGTAATTAAATACCGAAATTTTGAGGCATTCGATAGTGCGGGATTTTTGTCTATTATACTTGAAAAAAGATCTAGAAAAGTCGGCCATTTTAGCATTGAGCCCGTAAAAACCGGAATTGAAGGTTTAAAACTTTCAAAACTATGACTGGTGGGAGTAGGCGCAGAGGACTGCGGCCTAGAAGTGCCTGGAATTGGAAATAACTTACAAAATATTGCTTTTGCTTGAAAATAAAAAGTGTCACAATTTTTTCGAATTGTATCTTCCGTATCGAAATCTTTATCGTCGGTCAGCAGCAATGGAGATGTTTAAACTCAAAATATTGATCTTCCAAAGTTTCAAAAGCAATTTGAAAGATAGGGCGCTCGGCTTCATCATCCTTGGCTTTTACCGCCAAAGTATAGATTTCAGTGATCCTAGTCAAAGCGATTTTTCTTTTTCTAGTAAATGTTTTTAATTCTGCATCCCCCATTTTGATTGTTAAGTATTTTTTTTTTACTTGGTTTTAAATTATTGAAAAAAAAAGGTATCTATTTTAAAACAGTTTTTGAGTTTTTGATTTTTTGTAATTGGTTACTTGGATTTTGATTTATTTAAACACTTTTATTTTTTTTTTGCACTTTAGCGCACTAAATATGTTTAAAATCGCGGAAACGCGAAACCGAAAGGCGATATTTGATAGAAGATTTGTATTTTATTTTTGCATTAAATCAAATTTTGAAAACACAAAATTCCCGAATAAATAAATGCATTAAATTTATCGATCGTAGGTAGTAAACAAGACTGACCGTGAAGTTTTTATTTTAAATTTAGAAGGCCACACACACACGCACACATACGTAGGTATCAAGGAAACTTGATTACCTACAACTAAACTGTGCTCCGTTTGATAAGAATGAAGCCCAATATGGCGTTCAAGAAAAATTAGAATATTTTTAAAAACGCTTTTTCATAGCCTAGATGCGGCTCGGAGGTCCATAAAATGTAATGGATAGGGTGAATAGATTTTCTTCTTTAATTCATAGCGGACTGTAACTTTCTTTAGGTGTAATTTTCTTATTTAATATTTCTTGATCGCGCAACCATACAAAAGCAAGATAAAAAATGGCACCTACCTTTTGATGGCTATTTTTCTCCTTGCGGGCCCGCTCTTGAAGTAGTCTCACGTTCAGTCTTTGGATTGAGGATGGTAGCACTTAATAACTAAGGTTTTTATGTTTTATAGTTAATTTTCGAAAGAAAATTAATCTTCGAAAGAAGAGAATGATTTTTCACTAGTTCACGTGTTTTTTCGCTTGACAGAATTTTTTTCTCATGCGCCTTTTGCGCATGTCCTTAGCACCCGCGTTGTTTCGACGGCGCAAGGTGCTACTATTTGAATTTGTATGGCTGATTATTTTTGAGGCGAAATATATAAATTATAAATAAAATAAAGCTAAAGAAAATTGCAGTAACAGGTACATAAATTTTAACAAATCTATTCGTTAGTTAAAGTAGCATAGGATTACAGAATTATAAAAAAAAATGGTGCTTTTCCAGACATTAATAAAAAGGTTACGAGGTTATAAAGGTGGGATTTTGGGTAATTTGAAAAAAAAAATAAAAAAAATCATATTTCTTTAGCCGTGACTCTAAGGACCCAAGTTCCAAGGTTGAAAAGGTAACAAATGACCCCAACAATATCCCAATTTTTACTAGGCGTTAAATGCCAAACCGAATTCCTATTTTTTCCACTGCGCATTCTCCACTTCAATATATTTGCTTCTTATTTAAACTGGTTCCCTCTCTCTTTCTTTCTTGAGGCAAACTGAAATTGGGTATAAATTAATAATGTTTTTTTTTTTAAATTTTGCGTTTTTTCTTAAATTAGCTTCTCGTGCTCCTTCCGGGAACTCTATAGAATGGGAGGTCGAAATCGGTGTTAACCTAACTTTTTGGATCGCAAATATTTCCTAACCTAGGGTCCACCTAACCTTTGACCTGAAAAAAAAGATATTAAATCAAAAAATATATTTTTAATTAGAAAGCTATTTCTCAAAAATCTTTTTTTGTTCGAGGTTTAATATTGGACCTTAGGTTTGGATTTAATTGTTAAATTAAGATGCTGCATGAGAGAGACAGAGAGGAACACAGTTTGCATGAGAGGAAAAAATAGAGAAATGACGAATGCGCAGTTGAAAAATGTTTTTTAAAAGAAAATGATCCTGAGTTCAACCGTTTCACCGGCGTTTATAACGAATAACCAAGAGTAACACAAACACGTAAGACAATCGGGAAGCTTTAGTTGAAGATTTATTTTGCAGTCACTCTGTTTACAAGCAGTTTTTTTAAGGGGGGACATGGCCCCTATGGCCCTCCTTCATAATCGCCGGTAAACCGTTTCTGAGTTATTAAGTTATAAAATTAATATAGTTTCATAAACATTTGCCTTTTTATTAATAATAATGGAGGAGATTTGTTTAAATTGAGGAATTTCTTCTGCAAATAGGTAATGTACCTATGCATTTTCAAACTCGATAACTTGGAATTGGTTAAACCCATTTAAATTATATTTTAAAAAGATTCACATGTTTTTGGAAGAATAATAAAACGTTAAATAATATACAGGGTGTTTCATTAAAATATTTTTGACTGTCACGTCTCTGTCAGCGAACCTGTATAATTTACAGTCTAACTACCCAGTAGAGACAAAACCTAAAATTTTTGTATTAAACTTCTTGCCAATAACAGGCCGTTTCCATAGTTATCAGCGCCCCTATAATTATACTTTGATGTCCATAAATCAATAATTTATGTTACTAAAAACAAACTAAGCAAGAACTATCTTGCTGTTTTCCATAAAAACGAAAACTTTTAAAACTTTTTTAAGAAAAAAAAGACTGCGCTAAGCGACCGCTTACGCCCCTTAAAGATAAAAGTTTTACCCTAGCTGAAGCAAAGTATAAAAATGTGATGATGCTGGAAAGCCATTACCCACCCCCATAAGATAATGGTGTAGTATTAAAAAGACACACTGAATAGTTTCAGTACATTCACTTAATTTTGCAAGTTCAAACAAGGCCAAGGATCGAAGAAAAAATGATAAATCCATACTTTGCAACCATTCTAAACGTGTAGCGTATATAAAGCTACGTTTCCACATGCAGCAATAATTTATTACGATTTATATCTTCTTGTTGCCTTAAACTTATTACTTCTTTTTTCCATTGTTAGGTACTTATTTGTTTTAACCGCGACAATGTATCAACTTATCTTAACTAATCAAACCGTGGACAAGAAGCAAACCGACATGGCATTTGTTTGTAAAATATAGAGGAACCTTTAGGAACTTTCAGAAATATGTTTGGAAACAGGCAACAGAAACACAAAAATTGGTTAATGTTCCTTGGAAACATAGCTAAACAAAACTACAATATGGCTAAGCTACAATGGGCACTTGGTTCCGAAACATGAATATTCAGGAAGTTTGAGGAGTATTTATTGAATCCGCCAACGTTTATGTAAATGATGCGCAATTTATCTTAAGAAATAAAAGAAATCTATCTATCTATTTAGCCTTCTTCGATCGCTCTTTCGACATATGCCTCCCCCAATATCTCGCACTCTTCTGTCTCATTTAAAGTCTTCCCCTACTTCTTTTATTTTCCCAAGGTCTCCAGTTTACAATACAATTGTTCGATCGATCGCCTTTCGGTCTGATATTATGATCGGAAAATTTCCATTTTAATTTTGTTGCCTCTCCTCTTACCCATCTCTTGATTTCAGCCGTTTGGTTTACTTTTTTTTAGTTTAATAATTTGTCCTAGATATAAATGTACATATATTCCTCTACTTGTTATATTTTTTCTTGGTTTATTCTGATCGTGATATCTTCATCTGTGTTTGTTATGATTTTAGTTTTAGTATCATTCGTACTCAAGCCTATATTTTTAGCTGCTATATTTCAGTGGCGCACCCAGGAATATGTCTTGGGGGGAGGGGCGAGGCCTCATGATGTTATCTAAAAAAAACTTTGGCCACCTGAGTGCGCCCATGTATATTTAGTTCTTCCAGAATTTTATTAGTTCTTGTTTCTTATCTGTTATTAGATAAAAGTATTGTCCGATTACTTAAATGCCTATTTCTTCCCAATCAATCTAAGTTTTTAAAAACATCTACTAGGGCCTGGTTAAATAGTCTAACACCTCTTCTCATGCGGATTGGCTTAGTTCCTTCATGGATTGTGATTGATATTGTTGCTTCGGTATATATATTGGATATTAGGTCTGTGCATCTGTGATCTATTCGGCTATTAATTAAAGATGCTTTTACTGCCTAGTGCTCAATGCTATCGAAAGCTTTTCCAAAGTCTATATACTGAAACCTTTTCTAAAGCTTCAGAGTAAAAGAAATACTTTACGCTAAGAAATCTATGATCCTATAACCATTGAAAATTCCACTTTTTTGAGGTTTTTATTTTTAGATTGGTGTTACTGCCATTTTTGACTATATAATAGTCTGTGGAGACGATGCATCGTTTTATTAGCGAGTGCATCACGCAAAACTTTGCCAGCTTTCCAGATAAATCATATTGCGTTCAATATGCTGCCGGATTTGCTTTTTTTAGGTCAGTTTAGGTGCACGAAAATTATAAACGATTGAAGCACGGATCACCTAACAAAAAGGTGATCCGTGATTGAAGTTTATAGTACTAGGTGGCAGAAGTGTTGGCGACGTCAGGGTTTTTCTTAGGAAAGAAGAGCAGGCAAAGTTATCAGAGAGGGCACCTATCACACATGAGAAATCAACAAAAACCTGTACAACCCCATATTATCCAAAGTTAAAGCTTTCACTTTATTCAAGTTTTTCCCACGATCTTTAATTTGGCCCTTCAACTTTGCCCCGCCTAGGCTTTCTGGTCTTCTTTTTAGCTCATACATATACTATACTATAGTAGTGTTAGCTCACACATATACTATACTATAGTAGTGTGAGCTATGGTGATCCTAATTTTTTCGAGAAAAAAAATGTTGCTCCGATTTCAAATTTTTTTATATATCTTTGCGTTTCAGATGATCTTGAAACTTTTTTGTTGCGCCGTCTGTCTGTCTGTATGTCTGTCTGTCTGTCTGTCTGTCTGTCTGTCTGTCTGTCTGTCGGTCTGTCTGTATGTCTGTCTGTCTGTCTGTATGTCTGTAACGACCAACGCGCATAACTCAAAAACCGCTTGGCCGATTTTAATAAAATTTGGTACCTAGGCTGGGTCTTGGGTCAAGGTCCCATTTAAAAATGAACAAAATCCACCGAACACAAACCAAATAAAAGGATGGGGGTAGATTTAAAAAATTTGAGTTTATGTGAAAATATGGCGTGTGTGATATCAAACGAAAGGTAATTGAGTCTGCAGCTAAACAAAATACATTTTAATTTATAAAAAAAAAGGGTGGGGGTATATTTTAAAAATTAGAGTTTAAGTGAAAATATGGCGTGTGTGATATCAAACGAAAGGTAATTGAGTCCGGAGTTTAACAAAATACATTTTAGTTTTTGTTTTTTTTAAGGGTGGGGGTAGATTTCAAAAATTTGAGTTTGGGTCAAAACATGGCTTGTGTGGTATCAAACAAAAGGTAATTTAGTCTGGAGTTGAATAAAATATATTTCAGTTTTTAGTGATATTAGCTCACACGTACACTATAACTACAGTACCTAGTGTGAGCTTAGGGGCCCATATATTGGCAGAGTATTTTCTTGTTAATGTCGTTTTCGATTCTGGGACCGTCATGTAGGTAATCTTCGCAAAATTTTTCGATAGCTAGGTCGTCAAATCTCTTGAAATAGGAAAAACACGCAGCAAGAGATACAACAAGCTGTCTTTAAAATCAATGCTTCAAGATGAAATATTCTGCGGTCTCCTATTCCATGCTCAAACGTCTGCAGTTTTTAACTTAAGGTCGATCTTACTCTCCACGCTATCCATCCGGATAAGAGTAATAACCTCATGTTGGTATTACATTTATCATACATATTTACATAACATCCAGTGTATGTGAATTCTTCAACATGCTCGATGATTTTTCGTTCTTTGGGCTTCATAGCGTAGTCGACGGTGAATCACTCAATCGGTTTTATCTTGATTCTGTTTGTTACTTAAATTAATTATTGATTACTAATTTAAGTAGCTAATAGTAAAACTTCTTGTCCTTAAGTTGAAACAAAATACTCAACATAAATGCTTCTTGTGATGACATAACTGGCCTAACATGATTTCCCGACGAAATCATATTCAACTTCTTATTACATATAAGCTCCCCAGCAAAAGGCAAATTAAATAGGTATCTCCTAACTATTGCAGGTGCACTGACGCATCCCATGTAAAAGAGGCAGTTTTTTATGATTATTAACACAAACTACACCCTAAAGAATATCGTCATATTTCCCCCCGTATTCATATTTTACACTTTAGTTGCAGGGGAGGAGGTGTCTGAATGTGTCTGTGGCATAAAATATGGAAAAGCAATAGGGGCCACTGAAATATTGAATGGTCATTTATTTTACGATACCGAAATGTTATTAGCTAAATGGTATGGGGTGTTGGGAGCAACAGAACGGATACGGGTTTTTGCACGTTTTCTTAAGACATAAAAAATTTACGCACTTTTTTTTGGCCAAAAGAACAAAAGTAGTTGCAAGGAGTTGGTTATAAGGCTGTGGCAGGTAGGTCGCTATCTTGGCCCTCTGTGATTCACATACATCAAGGCTTAACTCTTTCTCACCAGTGTTGTCTGGTTGTGGCATATACCTTACACTCTCCTACAAGATTAAGTGAAGTTTTATCTAGTTTAACCGACTCAAAGGCCAGCTCAGACGGTTGTCTTTCTGCCAATATTCTAATTATTCATTTTTCTTGCTTTGGCTCATTTGGCCCTATGGCAAATACTTTACAGTCTGAAAACCTTTTATTCTTTACAAAAAGCCAACAATGTTTTCTTTACACATGTATTGAGCTTCTTTTGTGTTTTCTTTATACAATCTTGTGATCCCTAAAAGCGATTTCGGATTGGGGTAGGGTCCTTATTTTCTGGTATCCCGTCATGTCCTGGAACTCCCATTTAAGCCTGATGCAGGTATCACTTTTTGAAAGCTTCAGTAATCTTCTTTAACTTTGGGTGCTCCTATGGCCCCAAAGAAACAAATCTTGTCTATCGTTTCCTATTACAGGGAATTAAAAGCGTTGGGGTTACGACGTAAAACCTCTGCTTGAGAAAAATTGTATACTTGTCTTGTCTGTTCGGACATCTTTACGCCATTGGTGTAACAAACTAGCACATATCATTCTACTTGTCTTGTTAGCTTTATATACTTTTTGCCAAACTTCCATGTTCTTCTCTCATCCTAATTATAATGAGGAGAAATTTTATTGTTGCTTATACCTTGACTCTTAGATGACTGATTACCGCTATTATGTATTTATGCAGGTGTGTCTTAGCTTTCTTTTTTATTAGTTTTTTTATTAATTTATTGTTTCTAATGTATAAAATACATATAACAAGGGTTCAGTTTTAATGATACATAAAGGTTAGTACTTACAGCTAATTGGTTAGCAACAAAAAAATTTCGTGGTTAGTAAGATTTAGCCTAAAGTTCCAAAACTGTAATCACAAAAAAAGTTGAGTAAAATTTAAATAAGAAAAAAATTATACGTAAAGAAGAGGGTTAATAGAAAAAAAAACATCACATAAAAGGTGTGAACGTGTTTTAACTAACGTTATTAAAAGGTTTACAAGACGAGGTATATTCAATGTTAGCCTCCATGAAGTTAAGGACTCTATCTGGCTCCGTTTGGAAGGCTCTTATTGCAGGGTAGCGGAGGAAATCGTACAACGGACATTCAACAAGAACATGATACAACCTTTGATTTGTTTGCATATTGCAGACAGTACATGGCTCGTTTTGGTATACTTTATGAAGAATACCATTATAAATAAGTCTAAAAGAAAATTTAGATGAATGTCGAAGTTGAGCAAACATTTTAATGGCGTACATGGGTAACGCATATCGCAGGTAATAGCTTGGAGTTAAAACATGATTCATTTTAAAGAATTTGTAATAGTCAGAGTATCTAGATTCGTTTAATTCTTGAACGTCTCTTTCGTAAAGGAATGACTGATATCGAGTTATCAGCCTTGCTCTGTTGTGTTTTAACATTTGAAAGTTTAACGAATGCCATATGTCCAAAGAGTTAATATTTGCTAGCATCGATTTTAGATGGGATACCCAGTTATACCTAGAATCGGCATTTTGGTGTAGTTGCATAAGTGCCCTTAAAATGTTTTTTTTTTCGTTATTTTCACCATCGAACCAAATGCTGAGATGGCCTTGACGAAGATCTCACAGTTTGAACCATGCCAGAGTCGTTTGCGGCCCTTTGCATTCCGTTAAGTAATATTTTTGAAGCTGAGTTTAGATTTTCATTAAAATATAGACAATCCGTGGAATATTTAAGTTAGTTAAAATAAGTGTTCACTTCGCATTGATTCCACTTTAGTTTAGTATAATTATTTTGAGTTGGGCCAGTTCTTCTGCTTTTTAAAATCATTTTAGTTTTATAGGTAAGCAAAACTAGAGCGTGGCTAACGGTCGAGGAGTAGCTTAAAAACTCCAAGTTTTAAACCGATCTGATATACGCATTTGCCACCCAAACCTAATCTATGGTGCTGGTGCCTAAAGAGAAAACGAATTTAAATTGTACGGCCATTAATAAGAGTGAAATAGTTAAAGTTCATTAAATCAAGTAGGCTTTCGCGTTTTTTGCCGATGTACTTATCATCGCTAATATGGTTTGAATGTGGGTTGGAGTTAGAGAAAATTTCATCAGGGGAGTCCCCCTTCTCGCCGACCCTGCAGTTAAAGTCTCCCCCTATTATTATTGTTACATTTGGATATATTTCTTGTAGTTCTGTAAGTTGGATTTGAAATAATTCAAGTACAAATTCTAAATCAGAGCTGTTTTTGATATATAAACCACAAACAATAGCTTTGAACGATGAGACATTCATTCTAAACCCCCACTTCCTCTTCCGTAAGCTTTACTCTTAGTAGCATTAGAACAGTAGAAATTATAATTTTGTAACATTCTTTGAATTTCTTTTAACTCGGATAAAAGCCAAGTTTCACTAATACAGATGATACTATATTCATCACAATTTGGTTTTGTATAAAAAATCATTTAAATTGGAGAAACGACTTACATTGTAAAAAACAATCTTATATAATTGCTACTTTATAACGACGTTCGGCACAATTAGACCTTGGTCCCGTTTCGGAGAATCGTCCTTTTCATGCAAGCGTTTCCTGGATGCGTTATCTTGCAAACCTACGAGACTGCTGACGCAATTTTAATTGAGATCTAAGTTCATTTAGCAGTTTAAGTTAATTTGGCGTTTGATCTGAGTATACTTTTATACCGGGAAACTTAGTTGTGCAGATTTTACCTTGTTCTTTAGCACATTTAAAACTTCTTCGTGATTGAAGTTACTTCCTACGGGCTCAACAGTTAGAGGCGCAGAAGCCGTTGGTACAATGCTATGAATTATGCGTTTAATATAGTCCGCGTAACTAGTGTTTGCGTTAGCAGGTACTTCAAAAAGCTTTTAATTTGGTTCAGGTTTTATGCGCTCTCAAGTTTCAGTGTACATGTACTCAACTGAAATAGCTGCAGCAGATATTTGTGCTTTAGTGTTGTTGCTTAGAGACTTGACTTCGGTTTGACTAGCTTGAACTTAAACTTTATAGCGAAATTTTCATCCTTAATTTGAGTAATTTCGGTTTGACATAAGGCAATATGCGTATCATGAGAATCAAGTTTTTTATTTTAGCTTTCGTTTTATTTATCTAAGCTAAACAATTTTATATTACTTATTGCAGTTGCTTGCTTTCTCTGCATTTTAATAAGCTAAAAATTCTCAAATGAAAAAGAAAAAGTAATTTCGTGCTTACATTTAACTAAATAGGCAATGGAAATCTTTAAAAAAAAGGATGGTCATTCAGCCTAGAAATCACTGATTAAGTAAAATCTCAAAAGACTTGATCTACACCTTTGGCATAGAAAGCATACGAAATCACTGGCATCTTTTTGTAACTGTGAATCTTATCATGAAGATTTTGTTATGGTAACACTGCTTGAAGTCAAATATCATTAAAAAACTTCAGAGGGATATTTTTTCAGGGATCATCCCCAATTTTTCCACCAGGACTTTTTTTCGGTAAGTCAATTGGCCGATTCAAAATATCAAAATGGATTCCTTGTTTTATTCAGAAACTTTTTATTCTCTTGCAGTTGTTTATACCTTTAACCGTTTTCGAGAAAAGAGAAATATTGCTAAATGACCTTAAAATTTATAATAGTCACTAAATTACATTATTTTAATTTTATGCGAGTTTTATATAATTTTTGAATATATTTCGAAGATACAAATTATTTTTTTGTCTTTTTCTTTCTTTTTCTCAAAAACGGTTAAAGATACAAAAAATTGCAACAGATCGAAAAGTTTTTACTTATTTTATATTTTTGAATCTACCAGTGACTTACTGCAAAAAAGTTCTAAGACAAAAAAAGAGGCATGACCTCGAAAAAAATATCACCCTGATGATGTATGCCTTACAGCTAAAAGTGCACGAGTTATAAAGAAAAATAAACAAAAATTAAAATTTTAACAACCTGTATCTCGAAAACTAAGCATTTGCCCATGTTTATACAAAAAAATGTTCTTAGAATAACTCAAAGAATAATTCTGTAAGGTTTGGCGACATACTTTATTAACGCCTTGTATATATGCAAATAAGGATGCGTACTCTGATGCGCAACGTCGTTTAAAACATGCAAATTTAACTGACAAAACGCGGATTTCAAAAATATAAATTCGCCTCGATATCCAGAGTCCCTTTAAATTATTCACACAAAAATTGTGCAATTTTACGGACAGATTACGATTTTTGTAATTTAGTAATTGAATACTAGCGAACTGAAACGCATATAAAACGTTTAAATATTTACATGATAATTTCGTTATTTTCCGGCCCACTTTGTTTTAGTTCGATTTGATTTAACTTTTTCACATCCCGAGTCACATCCCCATAAATTCTATACGGCGATTTACCAACATTTATTTGAATTAATCGGTCTTTTTTAAAAAAATTTAAATTAATGGCTGGGTTTGGTGTAAGTCAATAATCCTCAATGTGTGTCCAAAAAAAATTCTCCCTCAAAAGCAGATTGCATTGCAAAATTTAACGTGGTTCAATTAAAGTGACATTTTAGAAGAACAATTGTCTACAAAAATACGGAAAGGTGTAGTTATTGCAAACGAATATCTAAAGAACAGTCTTGTGGTAATTTTAAACAAGTGGTGCATATCGTTTAGGATGAAAAGGGAGTAGTCAGTTCTTAAATGACTTCCAGCTAGCCTATTTTAATAAAATAGTGATACGTCACAATTTTCAGAAAAAATCGTAAAATATAAGTTTTATGGTGGAGATCCTTAGAGTAATATTACTCTAAGTGGAGATCTGACAAATGGCGCCGAACCACTTTGCCCCCCCCTCCAAGGGGGTGGGGGTGGCGTTTTTTCACAAAAAATTAAATCTCGAGCTGGTTTTACTTTGGCTTTTTTAATTCATTATATCTCAGCATTTCGAAACATACCTTAACCATCAGTTAAGGGTTGCTAACTAAATTATGTCTAAAAATTTAATTTTTTTATTTTATTTTCATTTTTGCAAAAATTTCTTACTACCTATGACGCATTTCTATAGGCAATTTAATCCAGAAATATTTTATAAATAATCTATACACCGATCAAACGAAACATTTTTTTTTCTTTGGTCAAAAAACATTTTTTTCAAATTTACTTCTTTTACCTTAAAACACACATTTGTCAATTTGTTATCAATAGCTCCTTTCGAAAATATGAATCACATCTTCATAATTTATCATGTAGCACGGAAATTGTAACTGTTTCAGCGTGCCCCATGTTTCAACCTGCCCCATTTTCCCCTACCATTATTTTTTCCAAAAATACCGGAGGCCATTCTCACACGAACGCGACTGATCGAAATAAATAAATATGTTAAACATCAAAAATGCCCCTAGTATAACAGATATTAATTTTTTTTTAAATCTGTATCTCAAAAGTGAAGACGACTAGGACATAATGTGTTTATAAAAAGTTTTTTTCTCAAAATGAACCCAAGAATTACCTTCTTTATTCTAAGCATCTCATTTAATTACACCCTTCTAATTTTGCATTAAACCTAAAAGCAATTAAATCATATACAACCCCAAGTCGAAAGATTTTAGTATTCCCAGGATAATGTTGCAAATAATTGTCACCTTATTATTTTTATTTTAAAAAACCACTCCGTTTCTTAAAACGCTAAAAAAACATATGAATATAATTATGCATATTTTCACATATACTGTACAGAAAAATATTTTAAATCACTCTTTGACATAAATCTTCATCAACTTTATACATCAAGGCAGCCAAATAAACTGAAAATAGGGATAAGCCCTAAGATTTAGAAGGAACATTTTGAAATGATTACCCATCCTCGGTTTTTCCTTCTTTTCCAATGTGACAGACTCCCGATTTAGTAGGTTGTAAAGTGACAAATGTCTAGAGACACGGCCTTTCCGCAAATCTTGTGGAATGCGATTGGAAAAATTGAATTGACGTGAGATTTGGAAAACGTGAGTAAAGGCTTCGTAAAAAATCACATTCTTTTTATTCCAGACAGAGAATAACAAAAATATTTTTAAAAAAATTCAGTTAAAATATTGACGGCCCTGGCAACTGTTGACCAATAGGAAACAAATTATACCGATAATTGGCACTGGATAGGCCCTGTTTTCATCAGCTATCACGGGCCCCCATAGTTTGTCATAAAGGACAAATAAAAAATCGTCTAATATCATAGAGGAAAATGGTATAACAGTCCTGTTAAAAACGGAATTCTCAGTAACCGGACATTATTAAAAACGTGATTCTTTAAAACAAGATCAGAGCATAATCGATGTTCTGTGTAACGTCTTTTATCAAAACCGGACATAATCAAAAAGGACAAAATCATAGCCTAGCTTGTGACGTTCACCTAAAGAAGAGCAGTTCTAATATTGCTATGCAACTGAAACGTCCTTCACTGTAATTTACTTCAATACGTAATGAAAACGCGGTATCTACATAGGGATTGCTATAGCGCATACGGCATTTTCATTAAGCAAGGCCCATATTTTAAAAAGTCAGGTGTTGGACCCTATATTAGCATTTATTTGCAATTAATTGACCAAGAGGTTCGGTTCGGATCGGTGCTGTGCGGTGCGGTTAACACCGATTTCGACCTCTCAAAAGAAGGACAGGGGAGCTAGCTAAAGGAAAAAAAAAAGACCAGACATTTTAATGTTTTTTATGTATTTTTTGGTTCAAAAACAACAATATTGTTTGTTCCCGATTTAAATTTGCCGCCAAACTTCCATGAGACCGATTTGTATGAGAGGAAGAGAGGCGGAACTAATATAGATGAAAAGAAAGGAGAGAGTTGCTCATGCTAGGCCCGGCCCCCTTTTATGATTTTGTCGGGTTTTGATTAAAGACTTTATAGTAAACTTCGATTTTGCTCTGGTCTTGTTTTGATGAATGACGTTTTCGTATAATCTCCGGTTATTAAGAATTCCGTTTGTGCCATTCGACTATTATACCATTTTCATTTAGGATCTTGGACGATTTGGTTTTTGTCATTTACGACGATGGATAGTGATCCGCTATAAGTAGTACACGTCAGATTTCCAAGAAATTTTGTTTAGATTTTAATGCACGCTGTCTAAAAAATTCTAAATCCGTAGAGTGCTGAGGGATTTTTTCTGGCTTCATGCACGAAAGTTTTTTGTTAAAAAACTGGCTGAACAGAGTGTGCCTGAATGAAGTATAGGTTACAAAATGGTTACAAAAACTGATTGCACATTTTAAATATGGACTCTTTCCTGACTTCAGAGCCATATTCATATATAAATACTAGCTGATCATCTTCTCGAAATTTTATCAATTTTTTGTCTTTTTTCTAGTTAGTTTAGGCGCTGGCTCCTGTTACGTGGACCTAATATGTGCGCTCAGTTTGACTACGGGGCTTTGTTAAGCACCCATAGCAGTATAAAAAAGTTTGGTCACGTGGTCGAACTCTTGTTAGTTTGGCCGCCATCTTTGAAAATGGCGCCAAACTAAAAGATTTTTTGTTTAAGCGTATCTCCCTACCCAGTGGTCCTATTTTAATTTTTTAAAGCTTGTTTTACTCCTTTTTTGATAAATTACGCAGTTTTTGAGATATACCAAGTATATTAGTATTTCCGCTCGCAAAAGAGTTTAAATAATACCGATGCTCGTTTTATTGTAGCTACAATATTATTGACATATGTTTATATGAGAGGATATTGACTATATGTTTTTAAAGTTCGTTGGATGGTACCCCTAAAGACTGCCTTAAAGATGGCGGTTTCTGAAACTGTTCACAATATTATAGAAAAAGTGAATTTGCAGCGAAACGATGCATCCTAGCGAAAACCGATAAAATTAATTATACATATTAGTTTTAATTTCGTTTCTTTTGATATATCACTTAGCACCCTAGCTTTGATAGTTAGCTGTACAAGCCATCTAAAATATACAATTTTGTAAAAATTCCATGTTTTCGCTCCAAAATCGATTTTTTTCCTAAAAATTGTAAAAGATATGACAATGATTAGAAGAAGCGGAATTAAAAGTACTATACAAAATTATTCTTAACGTTTTTCGCTAGGATGCATCGTTTCGCTGCAAATTCACTTTTTGTATAATATCATAGAGGATATCTCATCTCACTCCGTTTGATCCATGGCATGTGGGAGACCCTGTATAGATATATATTTTAATATAAACAGTTTATTATTATCAAACTTTGTCTTTCATTCAAAGAAATTGCAAAAAAATAAAACAAATAATTTTGTCCCGTTTTATGATACGAATACCCCTATGTGTCCTCTTATCAGACGACGAACAGAATAATAAACATAGCATAACCAGCGGTGTAGCGTGAGGGGGGCGCGGGGGGTTCGTCGCCCCCCCCGCCCCGAGGGTAGTGGCGCCCCATAGGTGGCCGAAGCGCCCTCAGCTTTATTAAGTCGGGCCGGTAATGGCCAATTGAGTGGGTGCCAAAGGAAACTAACGACATGAAGACCTTTTTTTTTTTGTTTTTTTTTTCTTTGGTCGCAAGATTCGTGAGAGGCGCCCTTGTGACTTAGCGGCCGCCCCTCACACATGATGACCTTTTTTCTTTTTTTTTTTTTTTTTTTTTCGGAAGATTTGTGAGAGGCGCCTTTTTGACCTTTTTGTTTTTTTTTTGCCAGAAGATTTTTCATCAGTTTTCAGAGGCGCCCTTTTTAGCTGTCGCCCCCGCCCCCCCCCCCCGCCCTTTCGGGCACGCTACGCCGCTGAGCATAACATAAAAAACATCCTCATACTCCAACCTAATGATTAAATATGTACCTAAAAGTGGGATTTTAAATAAGGGACGGCCGTATAAACTTGTTGCCTTATTACTGCTAGCCTTATTTTGGAATTTCCAATAAGTCTCTAATAATGATAGACACATAAAATTTTTTGTAAAATTGTCTTTTCCCATTTCTAATTTTTTAAACTTTCAAGAATTAAGGATGAAACATATTGATAGTCTTGCCAATTTTTTTGTCTAGACCTTCCTTATATTAACAAGATTGCTAAAAACGTGCTAGCTTGTGTGGTCTCACTAATTGAATGGGCGATTTGCCCATCTTGGTATTCTTTACCAACTCCTCAGTTATTAGCTCTAATAATTGCGGGTTTCTCCTTTACGTTTCTACCTGTAATAATGTGTTGATAATAGTGTAGGCATACCTTAATCATACCAATATCTTATAATACACAAAATTCTTTTATTTTACTTTATTTGAAAACTAGATTTTTTTACCTAAATTTTTTAATTAAATTACTTACCTACCAAGTTATATAACAATTAAACAAATATGTACCTATACCGAGTGTTCTATATAAAAGCAACTACACTGGGATTTCGGAAACAGAAAGAAATACAGTTTCGTGAAATAAAAAAAAAGTTCCGCTATTCCAAGCTTAATCAGATGCTGTATTGAAATTTAAAATATCAACACAGATTTTTAAAATATCGAACCAATACTAAAAATTGCATTTTTAGAAGTAATTATTTAGAAGTTTAAATATTAAAAGATAGTGACTATCTTGAATAAAAATGGCCAATTAAATGACTTAATCGAATTTTTTTCTAGGCCTTCTGGTTTTTTTGATACTATGACCAACTGTTTTTCTTCATATTATATTTTTATGCGTCATTAAATAGGGCATGAAAAGAGCTTTCCAACCGTTTATAACTAGCATATCTTTGTATAACGGAAAATGTGTTAAAATATTGGCAAAGTTTTGACTGATGATTATGTAGGTATCATAACAAAAACAATTACGATATTTGTTTTATAGCCAATTTAGCAAATAACTGATTTTTTCCTTGATCCAAAGATGCATCGTTGAAAAGCTCTTTTTACCCTCCGCTTTTATTATTATGATAATCAAACAAGTTTCATGGCTAATCGGGCAAAAAAGGAGTTTTTTGTTTTCTTTATATTTTTCCGTGTGTAGCTTGAAAGCTTAACCTCACGGGGGTCCAAGATCTAATGGACACCTAATAATATGATAATATTAGATTGTTAGAAAATTATTTTTTAATAGGATATTTTTTTCTTAATGTTGTATTATCATGGGACCACTATGTGTGTACCAAATTTCATCCAAATCGGATAATGGGAAGTGTGTCAAAAACGCTTCACAAGATTTGATAGATAGTTAGTTAGATAGTTAGTTATATAGACAGAACATCTGAAGCTAAATAAAAGCTTGTAAAAAGAAGTGAGGCTAGACCCGATTGCAGTTAAGGACACTCATCGTAAAGGCAAGCTTTGTAAAGCTTGCTTGACGATGAGTGACCTTAGGTTGCAGTAGATGACCATTTGATCGCATCGGAAATTCATCAAAAAAATAAGTATAGTAACTTGATCGATGGATAGTGAATTCCACTGGAAAAATTTAAGAACTTGACTGATGGCATCAAAAATCTATCTGAAAAATTTAAGAACCTCACTGTTGCCACCGATTGCTGTATGGTGGAAAAAAAAATCCCCTATGATTTAAAAAAAAAATAGAAGGCATATAAAAATTGTGTTAACGTTATTGGATTGCTTATAGCTGCTTATACAAAACTACTTTTGGGCTCGATATTTTAAAAACCTTTCATTTTGATACAGCAGCTGATTGGAATCGGAATAGCCCAAGTTTTTTTTATTTAACCAAAATTGTACCTACCTCTTATCGCTTCTAAAATTCCTTAATTTTTTTAATTGTTTTATCTGGAACACCCTGTATCTAGGTCAGTGGAGTATATAGGTTGGGGCCTGAGAGGCCCGGGCCCCCCCGCCTCCGAATCTAAGATTTTTTTAGTGATTTTCAACATATGTTGTGAATACAAACATAAAATAGCATAAAATACGGCCTCATGAGGTCCCCCCCTCAAACTGTCTTGCCCCCCCTCCCCCCGAAACTTTTTTCTATATACGCCACTGATATAGGTTGATAATTTTAATTTTTAAGAAGAAGCCTGTCTTATAGTAAAACAACAGATGCTTGGTAGTTTTAATTATTATCCTTTATGATATTTGTCTCACTCCGATAGCTCAAAAAATTGTGGTTTACCTAATGGACTGTATTTAGACAAGTCCTTCGCTTTCATTTGAAGGGTATAGGAACGCACGCGAAATCGTACCTTTCTGAAGTGAAATTTAATTGAGACATAAAAATAATATTGGTATATGTTGACTATTTAAGAGCGAAATAATAGAAAAATATTAATGATGCGATCTTATAGGAGAGGGACTTACCGGTGATGTCTTGATCTCTTCCAACTGGTGCACCAGATTCGCCAGAAGTCTTCTATAGCGGTCCAGCACTCCCGAGTTTAAATGTTTGGAGTTTTAGAGGAATTTAATGGTTTTTAGAGTTCACCATTTTTTATAAAAGCGTTGATCGTTCAAAATATTCCGATCGAGAGCGTGTCTGAATGGCGACTCACTTTTAGGTTCTGTCGTTTTTGCGGCGTGTTTCTTCGCCCTCTATAGGAAAATCGCATCACTTCTAATAAAAATAATTTAGAATTCTAATTTTATTAAAAAGAATAAAAACGCGATTTAAATTAAAATATGCAGAGGGCGGTAGTAATATGAGGAATGAATTAAAATTAGAAATATATTATTAAATGCGTTTGGAATTTAAATATTAAACTATGCCAAATTGATAGTTTATAGCTAGTTTGTAAGTTTTAAATTTAACTTAACCTATTGAGTAAAACTACAACCCAATTATACCCAATTGTAACCCAAAATATGAGTTTTAAAAATAAAAATAAAATGTTCTGAAAAAATAATAAAAATTAGATTAAAATAAAAAAAAAGGTTTCTTGCGAAACCGAAACATACTGGCGGCCGAAAATGCTATGCATTTTCCAAGGGGCCAATAGGTAAAGGACACAGTTTAGAGATTGGTCTCTTTAACAAACTATCCTTGGTTTTGACAGAGGCTACTCGATTTATCCCATCCTTACCGGGAAAAATTTCAACCACTCTGCCGAGTTGCCACTGAAGGGGCGGTAATAAATCGTTTTTAATTATAACTAAGCGTCCAACTTCAGGAGTTGAAGTGGGTTCCAACCACTTACTCCTTTGTTGTAGAGTATGGAGATACTCTTGTTGCCAGCGTCTCCAAAAATCTTGGTGGATTCGTTGGAGGAGCTGCCAACGCGTGAGACGATTTATTTTAATATCAATAAAGTTTGCGTCAGGAACGGCACTTAGCGGTTCCAGAGATAAAAAGTGACCTGGGGTCAGCGCGGAAATATCATTGGTATCGCTAGAAATTTCAGTGAGAGGACGCGAGTTTAAAATAGCTTCGATTTGACAAGTTACAGTGTATAGTTCTTCGAAAGTTAATATTTGATGTCCTATTAAGCGGATCAAGTGTTTTTTAACTGACTTGATTCCTGACTCCCAAAGTCCTCCAAAATTTGGACTATTACTCGGGATAAAATGCCATTTAATGGGACGCGTAGAATCAAGCTGTAAAAGCTTGCGGTTAGCTGAGAAAAAGTTAGTTGCATTATCACTATACAAATCGGATACGTAGTTTCGGCGCGCAACAAATCTGCGAAGCGCAGCAATAAAACAATCAGCGGTCAAATCGCTTGCTATTTCTATATGAATGCACTTAGTACTTAGGCAAACAAACAGACATATGTAAGCCTTCGTAGTACGATTTCCACGATGTCGACTCATGACTATATTTATTGGACCTCCGTAGTCAACACCGGTGTGCAAAAATGCTCTCAACTGAGATACGCGGGGAAACGGTAATGAACCCATCATAGGCTGAACCGACTTAGGATTGCATTTAAAACATATTATACAAGTTGATAAAACATGTGCAATTTCGCGTTTTGCGGCAATGATCCAGTACAATTGACTAAGCAAAAAATGTACCGTCCTCACTCCTGCATGAAGATATTTTATATGGAAATGTTCGATAATCATGAGGGTGAGTTTACTCTTGCGTGGTAATAAAATTTGATGTTTCTTGTCATATTGCAGAGAGGAGTGATGCAATCTACCCCCTACTCTGATTAAATCGTGAGGATCTAAAAATAAATTTAATTTTTGCATTGATTTATTTAGTTTTAAGTTGTTTTTTAAAGCGTGAATTTCTTCTGAGAAATAAATTGACTGTTCATTTTTTATGAGTAAATGAATTGCGTTTGTTATTTCAACAAATGTCAGAAAATCTTCATTAATTTTTAAATTAGGCGGTTTTAAGAAAAATTTATTATTTAAAAAGCGTAAAACATAGGCTAAAACTCTACACATTTTAGAAAAATTAGAGTTTTCCCTTAAAAGCGTGTCCAAAAAATTAGGAGCTGTATTTTGCGTTGCAATTAAAGTTAAATTAGGCAATGATTTCTCCTCTAAAAGAGTTTCAGGAGAGTCATTTTGTTCACAGGCTTTAGGCCAGTATTCATAAGATTTTCTCAAAAAATCAGGGCCGTTAAAAAATAATTTGTGATTAATTAATTCACTGGGATAAACTCCTCTTGAAGCAACATCTGCGGGGTTTTGTGACGTTGAGATGTATGACCAATTTTTGGGTGGTACTTTATCTTGAATTTGTGTAACACGATTTTGAACGAACGTTTTCCACCTAGAAGGGTGCGCTCTTATCCAAGAAAGTGCTACTTGTGAGTCACTAAAAGCAAAAACTTGATGTATTTTCAAGCGGGACTCAAAGGTGGTTAAAACAAAGTGAACTAAATCAGCCACAAGATTACAAGCGGCTAATTCAAGTCTTGCAATACTTGTAAATTTGAGAGGAGCAACTCTAGTTTTAGAGCATAAAAGGTAAACTGATATTTCATTTTTGTAAATAACGCGTAAATATACTATTCCGGCATAAGCTTTATTACTAGCGTCCGAAAATGCGATTATTTCAATGCGTGCATTACCAGAAAAACTATTTATAAATCTAGGCAAGCGAAAATCTTTGAGTAAGGGTAGTTCCGATTTATAACGTTCCCAAAGTCGAATAATTTCAACAGGTGCTTCGGAATCCCAGTCTAATTTAAGTTTCCAAAATTCTTGAATTAGACATTTTATTAAAATGGTTACTGGCGCGAGCCAACCTAAAGGGTCATATATTTTAAAAATTTCAGAAAGTATATTGCGTTTGGTACATTCGCGACTCAAGGGTTCTACCGAGTAAGAAAAATAATCAGAACAAGGCTGCCATCTAAGACCTAAAATTTTAGTGGTCTCGTCCGTATCTAAAGAAAGCGCGGTTGGGTTTATATCGGGTTCAGACAAGTTTTCTAAAACTTTTTTGTTATTACTAGCCCATTTATGAAGCTTAAAGCCTCCAGAGTTAAGCAAACAAGATAGCTCTTTTTGAAGCGAAATAGCTTCTTGTACGGAGCTAGCGCCCGTTACAAAGTCATCGACAAAATTGTCAGACATTAAGACTTGAGAAGCGCGAGGAAAATTTTGTTTTTCATCTTCAGCCAATTGCTGTAAAACTCTAAGAGCTAAATAAGGAGCGGGGGTAGTTCCGTATGTCACAGTTTTTAGACGATAATCGCGAATAGGTTCAGAGTTATTAGAACGCCACAGGATTCTTTGATAATCCTGGTGCTGAGGTGCAATTAAGATTCCACGAAACATTTTAGAAATGTCGCAACAAAGAGCTACTTCGTGTAATCGAAAATTAAGTAAAATGCTGCAAATGTCCTTTTGCAATTTAGGACCAGCGTAAAGAGTATCATTTAAGGAGAGGTTTTGGTTATTTGATTGCATAACTGTACTCGCATTAAAAACGACTCGAAGCTTAGTTGATAAGCTTTCAGGGCGTTCAATATGATGATGAGGAATGTAATAACTTTTTTCTGTAACTTCCCGGTTTTCGATTAATTCCATGTGATCCAGTGTTAAATATTCTTCCATAAAATCGGAATATTTTTTATAAGTTTCCGGCATTTTTATTAACCTTCTTTCTAGCGAGAGAAACCTCTTTAGCGCAAGATCACGACTATTTGGAAAAATCGGTTCAATATTATCGCGAAAAGGAAGAGTTACAATATAGCGTCCTTCATCATTACGAGATACCGTATTTTGAAATATTTTTTCACACATATCATCTTGAGGTGAAAGAATACGTTTCGTTTCAGGGATATTTTCTATTTCCCAAAATTTTATAAGCGAATCATTTAGCATTTTATTTGAAATTTGACAAAAAAATGATTGTGAAATTTGCTGCGTAGCGAGAGAATTAACTTTTCCCATTAAAATATAACCAAAAATGGTATTTAGCGCAATCGGTTCCTGATTATTTCCAAAAATTCGTCCATCTTGAATTATATAAGGAAACAAATCAGCTCCGATTAAAATGTCAATAGCTCCCGGTCTATAAAAGTTCGGGTCCGCGAGATTCAAATTTTTAACTATTTTCCAGTCATTTATTTTAATCTCACTGCTAGGAACTGAAGAGCATATTTGCGGCAAAATTATAGTATTAACCGATAAAGTTTGCGTGTCATTACAAGGCCTGATAATTAAATTTACAGAACCCAATTTTGACTGTAAATGTGTGTCACCAATCCCCTGGACTTCAGTAGTCACGTATACGCGGGGTAACCCTAATTTATTTGCACATTTCAAGGATAAAAATGAGAGCTGCGACCCAGTATCCAAAACTCCCCTAACAGTCTGAAAATTTCCCCTAACATCTTTGATTTCAAAAATCGCGGTTGATAAAAGTACAGCGGAATTATTCATATAAGACGAATAGCATGCACCACCGTTATTTTGGGAATCCTCGACCGTTGGTTGTTGCTGTATGCGCGCTTCGCTGCTGGACGTCGCGACGCCTGAAATTGTTTCAGTGGCAGTGGGTGCGTTTATATCGAGAGTATTAAAGTGACAAGAACTGTGGTGTCGTTTCCGGCAAAATCGACATGAATGTGTGCTTTTGCATTGGAAAGTGCGATGCATATTAGAAGTACAATTTATGCACCATTTTTTATCCTTCAGAAAATTAAATCTTTCTTGAGGAGACTTAGAAACGTAATTTGGACATAAACTTAAAGCGTGATCGCTTGAGCAAATAGGGCATTTTACTTTTTGAGGGGTTTGATTTTGCGGCGAATTATTTGTACCAAAGAAGGCACGTGGAGATTGTCGCGTGTTATATTGATGCGTGGATTGCGTTTTAAAATTATTATTTTGCGATTTTGCGGGTTTATTTCTAAGAGAAACTTGCATATTAAATGAGGAACTAGCGTTTACAGTAAAAAGAGCGTTGCAATGTTGATCAAAGAAATTGTAGATACTCCTATAGGAAGGAATTTCCGTAGGTTTTCCGTGAAAAACTTCAAAGCGGGTTTGAATATTATGGTCAACCGATTTAAGCAGTTTTTGCGCTAAAATAAAATCCCAAAAATCAGGTTCTAAACCAACTGTTTTAAGAGCCTCGAGATTTTTTGTAAAAATATCAAGTAGATTTCTGAGAGCTAAAGGGTCTTCAGAATTAACTTTTGGAGCGTTTTCAATGGCATTCCAATATGTTTGGGCTAAGAGGCGATCATTTTTATAGCGTTTTACTAATTGTTCAAAAGCAATAGGATAATTCGCGTCTGAGAGGGGTAATTGAGTGACCAATTCTTTTGGAGGACCTTCCAAATTTGTTACAAGCAAAGAGTATTTTTGCATATTTGGAATATTTGGATTGTCGTGAATCAAGCTTTTAAACAAATCATAAAAAGCTGGAAATTGATTCAATTCTCCATTAAATTTAATTAAATCGATCCTCGGTAAATGATAAGACATATTGTCATTTTGTTGCGAACCACCCGGAGAATGTGGATTCATGGTAAGACGGCGATTGCCACTAGAAGCCTGTGCAGAAGTTTGAAAAAGATCATTAAAAATTTCTTGAATTTGCGTGACACTTTTCTGAAAATCGTGAAGTTTTTTCCTAGCTGATTCGACTTCATTTTTATCAGCAAAAATTTCATTTAGCAAAGTAGAATGCTTTTTTGAAAACTCCGCGCGAATATCTTCAAGTTCTTCAAAGCGAATTTTAAAAGTATTGCGTTTTGTGGCGTCAGTTTTAGCTTCTAGGGCTACTGCTAAAATTTCATTAACATTGGATTCCTCCATATCTCGAAAAACTTTAATTTTCTTGATTTTCTCAGCTGCCATTTTGTATTATAATAAAAGCGTATATTAAAAGCGAATATCAAAAGCGTTTATAAAAAGCGTTTATAAAAAGCGTTTATAAAAAGCGTTTATTAAAATTAAACTGTAAATCAAAGCTATTTTAAAAGCGAAAATAATTTAAAAATATTTTTATAATTTTTTTAAAAATATTTATAGAAGCGATATAAACGTAGTCATTTTTTCAGTATACCACTGAAAGAATTCCTGAAAATATATGCGTTTATGTGTATAGCGAGGTGACCTCAGATCAGTGATCCAAAACAACCGAATAAACCTTTTTTGTTAAAGTGTCGAGACCAAGGATTTTATAAAAAAAAAACTGATATGGCGATACCTACTACACGAGCAGTAAATAAATTTATATTTTTATATTTTAAGATTTAAAAATTCTTGTAAAAAACAGTCCTCATGTTATTACCAATATTACCTGCGTTTCACTTTAGAAAGGATGATTTTTTAATTTCAAATTAATAAAAATCAAAATCCGGCTCGAAGGACCAAAAATATGTCTCACTCCGATAGCTCAAAAAATTGTGGTTTACCTAATGGACTGTATTTAGACAAGTCCTTCGCTTTCATTTGAAGGGTATAGGAACGCACGCGAAATCGTACCTTTCTGAAGTGAAATTTAATTGAGACATAAAAATAATATTGGTATATGTTGACTATTTAAGAGCGAAATAATAGAAAAATATTAATGATGCGATCTTATAGGAGAGGGACTTACCGGTGATGTCTTGATCTCTTCCAACTGGTGCACCAGATTCGCCAGAAGTCTTCTATAGCGGTCCAGCACTCCCGAGTTTAAATGTTTGGAGTTTTAGAGGAATTTAATGGTTTTTAGAGTTCACCATTTTTTATAAAAGCGTTGATCGTTCAAAATATTCCGATCGAGAGCGTGTCTGAATGGCGACTCACTTTTAGGTTCTGTCGTTTTTGCGGCGTGTTTCTTCGCCCTCTATAGGAAAATCGCATCACTTCTAATAAAAATAATTTAGAATTCTAATTTTATTAAAAAGAATAAAAACGCGATTTAAATTAAAATATGCAGAGGGCGGTAGTAATATGAGGAATGAATTAAAATTAGAAATATATTATTAAATGCGTTTGGAATTTAAATATTAAACTATGCCAAATTGATAGTTTATAGCTAGTTTGTAAGTTTTAAATTTAACTTAACCTATTGAGTAAAACTACAACCCAATTATACCCAATTGTAACCCAAAATATGAGTTTTAAAAATAAAAATAAAATGTTCTGAAAAAATAATAAAAATTAGATTAAAATAAAAAAAAAGGTTTCTTGCGAAACCGAAACAATATTATGTATTATTATTTTCAAATATTTTCTATTTTTGGTGGCATGACGGGACAGATGCTATAGTTAGTTATTGAGACTCTTTTCGATAGTGAAAGGGGGCGGAGATCCTAAAATTAAGTTTTCTATTCTCTTAAGTTATAAAAGCAAACAAGTGTCTATTAAAATCAAGTTAGGGCACAGACTAGCCAGCTGACTCATAGTAAATTTTTCGGAAAAGAAGAAACTATGTAAAGAACTGCTATTTAATGTACATACATACAAATTAGGAAAAATATTTTTTAAGTAGGTAACAAAATAAAAAATTTTCTATTGCTAAACTTTTCTGACAAATTTAGTCGTATGCAATGGCCTAACTTTGTCAGTATTAATATTTTGCATTAAAAGAAAATTAAAAGTGTATTAGAACTTTTATAAAAACTTAAAACATTGAAACATTTTTTAGACGAACAAAAAAACATAAATAATTGTTTTAAACATATGTTAATACATATTTAAATGAACGACTTAAAACTTTTTGTGCTATCATGGAATGCTAAGAATTGCATGGGCTGATAAAGTCGCGAATCAAGAACTAGTGCACATAATTTAAAAAGAAGAAAAAACGAAAACGGCAAATTTGGAATACATAGGTCACGTAATGATACAGGCTCGGATCTACGGGAGGGGAAAAAGGGGAACTATACCCCCGCCCACAAATCTCAAACTATATTTTCTTTTTAGACAAAGAATACATCTCCTGGTCACTGTGCAAAAAAGTTTTATGCAATATTTATTGATATTTCTTCCTCTAAATAAATTTCCAGATCCGCCCCTGACTGAGAGGCCCCTACTACAAAATACAGGGTGTCCCATAACTTAGGGGCCATAGTGCAGCAGGTGATTGAGGAGGTTATTTCCGAGAAAAAAGTTTATATAACATGGAGGTTATCACACATCTGTTTTTAAGATATTGGATTTTTAACGTTAGAGGAGTGGGGGGCAAAAGGGTTTTACAAAAAAAGAAAATCTATCACAGCCAGCTGAATACTCAGCTTATTATAATTTAAATATGTGGTATTTCTTTTTTTGAGAAAATTACAACAAACCATATGTCAAAAATTTGGCAAGTGTTTGACACATGTCATTTTTGACATCACATTCTGGTGATTTGGGAAACAATGGTTCAAATTTGCTAATTAAAATGTTACTCTCGGATCCATGTTAACGGAGAAAGGTAATTGAGTAAAATATGGTCAATCACCCGGTACGTGACATATGTCAGGTTTCTTGAAATTTTTAAAAATTTGTGTTTTTTTTAACGATGTCTTGTTTTGTACAGTTTTCTCCTTAAACTTCGAAAAAGAAACAAAAACGCATTTTCTTTACTTTTTTCGCCGCCATCTTTAAAAAGTAAACGAATTGTATTTTTCTTGTACAATATAATTTAGAACTAGCTTAGATAGGGTGACCATATCTGCTTAGCGCAAAAGTAGGACGTCAGAGGCAAAAAATCCGGATTTTCGATAAAAAAGCCAGACATAGTCGATCAGTTTGAAAAATCTACCAAAAAAAAAAATATATTTTGGGACCGAAAAACCTGAATTTGCAAAAAACCAATATGAAAAATTACCTTAAAAAAACTTGGACCAAAGAGGGACAACTAGCCGAGCCATGTGCAAAAAAGAGAATTAAACAATAAAGTTTGAGGGGTGGGGGGGGGGGAGATGGCATAACACACCTCACGATGAATAAAAAATGTACCACACAAAACGATTATTGGTAGGATAAAAATGGCAAGGTATGTAAAATTTTAAAAAGAATTAAGCACTCTTTGTACAGGAAGTTTCTGCAATATCAAAAAATACTAAAAAAAAGTTAGCCACAGGCAAAAATTTGGAAAAAATTTAGATTTTTAAAAAATTGCACCCCAGAAAAATAGAGGCGAAAAAAAAATTAAGCACGTAAAAATATAGAAAACAATTTTTGCCGAACAAAACAGAAAGCCGGCCGGACATTTTCATTTTGCCCAAAAAGCCGGACATGTCTGGCTTTATCCGGACGTATGGTCACCCTAGCTTAGAAGAACATAAAATTAAATTTTTTGGCTAAAAAATTACCAAACCAAAAAAATATTATTATGAAATTTTTAAAATCAGCAACCCTTATTAAGTTTAAATTGATATGCACGGCACTGTCCGAGAGCAAGTAGGCGTATACCAAGATAAAATTGATGACGTGCGTGGCATCAACTCTCGCCGCGTCTACTATACTACATGGCAACACAAGTTCTGTCAAACAAGAATGGAAAATAAACTTTTTTTAAATTGTTACTTATTATAAATACAAAAGTTGGGTTACTCTTTTTAAAATCCAGAATTTTTTGATGTAAAAATAATTAGATCTATGAGTTATGAAGGTTTTGTTTTTGACATATTAAGCGTCATCTTTGTGTCGGCTTGGGAACCATTTTTTTTCAGTAAGTTTATTGAGCTTGTTATTAGCTTAAATGAGGCATTACTAATAAATATTTTGTTTTTAAGTGACAGGTGTCACATCTTCTTATAGTTTTAAATTGAGCAGGTCCAATCAAAATTAATTTAATTTATCCTAAAACAGGAAATTCATTTTTTTTCTTAACTTTGGCAGCCGCCATATTGGATTCTGAAGCCTAAAATCGAGGATACTCAAATAAAAATTTAGCTTTAAGGTTCATTGTGTACCACCATGCCAAAAATAAAAAAATCTACTTTTTTTGCAGCTCTTTCTTAAAATACCCTACAAATTTACTCCACTATTATTGTGGACCACAATTTTCTGAAGATTATTTCCTTTTAAACTTCATCATGGCGACTACTAAGCCAAAAAGTCAGACAAAGACTTTTTGCTTGTTGGTCGCCTTGATTATTAATTAGGTGTTCACGCCTGCTAAGATTGCGATAAGATGTTGACTGCCAACTGTCAGCAACCCCCTCTGCTTCTAATTCTTGTAGTCAGCTTATGAAAATGCAAATCAATTAAATTAAAGATTTAAGTGAAGCAGGTTAGTTTATTTTCCATGACATAAATGAACATGTCTTAAGTGAATGTTACAAATTATTTGGCAAAAGTAATTAATTTGCTTGGCTGCCGGAAGTCGATTTTTTTCTGTGCAGGAGGAGTGAAAAGCTGGGTCGAACTGTTCATGTTTTGCACTGCCGCCCTCCATAAAGCCTCAAACGCGCAGGATTCCTCCAACTGTATGTTGCAGATATTGGTCACATACAGCCCAAGTAACATTATTACCAATCAAGGTTTTATTAATTTGGTTCTGAGGTTATTAAGAGGAAGCATTTATGATTTGTAGGATTAATTTGACCACATAAAGGTAATTTATATTGCCCAATTACCTAAAAAGGTGTTATACAACTAAAAAGTGATTTATAAAGATGATACTTTTGGTTCTATTGATTTCTGATTTATAAAGATGGTCCTATAAAACCCTTACACCTAAAGTTTTTAAAAATAAATAAATATACACTTTAGTTTTTTTCTTTACCATTGGTCATAATAAAAGTGTTGTAAAATAGTGCTATAAGGGGACCTTTCATCCGTTTGTTTTTATAGTTACCAGTAGTTTAATAGTAAATATGATTTATATAGGCGGCCATATAGAACCTCGTTTCCTTAAGGGTTCTAACAGAAGTAAGTAAATACTTTCGGGTTTTAGATTTTTTTGAGATTATTTTAAAACTGCTGATCACTATCAGCTGATCAGGAATGGCCACCAACGGCAACCCGGTGTTCTGTTTGGCAACCTATAAATACTAAAATGCTGTCTACGAACTGTGAACAGTGAACGTCAACCGTGAACGGCAACTTATAAATCAGGGGTAATAGATATTCCCATGCACAGATTAATACCCACCTATTGCAACATTAATTATTTAAAGCACAATAATTAATTATTTAAAGCACAATAATTAATTATTTAAAGCACAATAATTAATAATTGTTGTGTTCCCGTCCTCCTGGGTAGGACACCCAGGCCTAGATAAGGCCTGTTTAGAAGGCCACTTAACCTGCATGACAAAAAACATGTAAAAGGGTTCAATTAAATGCTTTTATCAAAACACCTTATAAAGAATTACAAAAAATTTATGTGAGGTTATGTTGACCACTCTTCTTTTTATTGGTTGAAAAATCCTTGTTGCGATACGGTAACAAACAAAACCAATAATGGCGTAAATAAAATTATTTAAAAAATATTGTAAAGACAAAATATTTATCTACTTTTTTTACTGGTGAATGGGGTAAATAAGTTTTTTTTTATTTTAAATATTTGTCATTTTTTTTTATCAAAAAGCGATCAAAAAGCATTTTTGAGGTGGCGCGCTTGTTTGAGAGCATAAAGACGTAAATTATTTTATATAGCCATTGTCAGTCTTAAATATCGATAAAGCTTTTATAGGAAAATTTTTTTACTTTAAAAGTATTATGGTATCCAACAGAATCGCCAGGATACCAAATTACCAAATATAGTTTTATAATAGATAGAGGACGGTTTCTGAGTTGCTTTTGGAGCCAGGCAAAATAGCTTTAGGCTCTAAACGGTTCTATACTGGTGGAACCGCTAGAGGGCGAAGCTGTAATATATTCCTTATGGTTTTATAGCGAGTTTAATAAATGGGTTGCCACCACCAATTGGGGAGTCCCATTTAGGAGGTTTAAGGGGTATCTAAGTGTAATGGGAACGTGTTAGCGACCAAACATTGGAACTAATGGTTTTAACGAAAGGCGCTGGCAACGTCTTAGCTTCTGCTATAAATAAAGAAATGTTTCGTGGGAGGGACAGAGACTTTATACCTCCAACATTATCTTATTTTTCATTACAGTGTTTTTAAAAGGTTTCATTATTAACTCGTCACCCAGTTTCTAGCGACCCACATTTTATGCTTTATGAAAAGAAAGACGGTCGGTGGCTTCCACGTTCCAGCTCTAAAAAGTTCTATTGCTTGAGCTGCCGGTTCATAGCCAGCCAGACGTTACGACGGTATACACAACGTTGAAACAACGACAACGTTCCCGTTACAAAGTCGTTCTCTTGCCGCCGTTAATAATTTAGCAAAGCGCAGTTTGACTTTTTCCTAGCTGGCGCGTGAATTTTTAACGCGCACCTGTCTTACATATAGATTTCCCCGTACTCGTTCAGTCTGTTTGTGGTCATTCTAGATTTCTCTGGGGACTATTCGGGGCCACAGAGTAGCTATCTTCATAGATCTAAATTAACTGATCACAAAATGACGGATGGAGGATATTTTTGTTTACTGGTTCCGTCTCTCTCCCTCTCATACAAATCGGAATCATGGAAGTTTGTCGGCAGGTTTAAATTGGGAATAAATAAAATATTACCTATATTATTTTCCTTAATCTTTATCTTAGAGGTCGAAATCGGTATAAACCTAACCCTTTGGTCAATAAATCGCAAACAAATTCTAACCTAGGATCTAACATGCCTCGACTGTTTTTTTTTAAGATGTACCTTACTTAGCATAGAGATATAAAATTCGCTCGTCTTTGGTTGCTTAAAATGAACTATAGAGGTTTCAGTGACGGACTCTTCAATTGCATAGCAGTATCAGAATCGTACTTTTTTGGTGAACGACAAACAACTTAAGCACCATTTTATGATTTTGTGCGGTTTTGATAAAATACGTTATACCAAACTTCTATTTTGTTGTCGTCCGATCATTACCAATTCTTTGTTAACGGCAAACGATTTTAATGTTGTCCCGTTTTAGGAAAATTTCGATTTTGCTCCGCAAGTAGCAATAAGTCGTTGGCTAAACGTTTAGAATGGCGTGCCAACGTTGCGTCTAAACATTGACTTGGACTAAAGCTCGACCCTGTTTTGAACCAAGTTGGTGAATAATTTTTTGGTCAGGTAAACGTCATGAGGGTTGTGTCATAATTTACCAGATATTAAACAAGTTTTTGTAATTCTTCTAAGAATTTTTGCTACAATTTATTTCTTCTTTTCTACCAACAAATTTTTGAACGAACTACAGTTAACTTTAAATATTACCTTTTTTAGCCATCCAATATGGGCGCGCCTCCGTTCCGACGTATTTTTAGAAAAATATATTTTAATTAAGTTGCCGTGAAATGAGTTAAATCATGTTCTTCTTTTTTACAAGTTTGATCTTCATCAACATCAGGGGCCTGATTTGCCCAAGAAAATTATGATTTTTTATGTTTGCTTACTTAATCGCTATACACTGGTGGCCTCTGCGCAGATCAATAATTGTTCGAACCAACATAGTCAAACTCACAACTGCTGCACCACGCCCACGGTTAGAAAACGTTGAGTTTTGAACTAAAGACATGTACAAATTTTGGTCCTGCAAGTCGTTTTGTAAACGTCGTTATCAGAACTAAAAATATATCCTAAATATGTGTTCTAAATAAAAAGGACGCGACGTAAATTACCTTTAGTACGGTAAACATTGAGAAATCGCAATTTTGTCGTTGTAAGTCATAGTCGATCATATGACCAATCAAAACCATTCACACAAGGTTTACGTTTAGTGCAACTTTGGGTTTCAGAATATTCACTACCCTTTCCCGGTATTCTTTGTGATTCGAAAATCGCGCATCATTTAACTTCTTTTTTTGTAATTAACCACACGTACCCGTGCGTTTGAACTATTGTTAAGCCTTTGGATTTCTTTTCTATTTAGCTAAGAACTCAATGGTCTTGACTTTCTTGACATGATATAACCGAATAAAAGTGAATTCAAATGGAGGTAACTTCGGCCAAAGCTTGACCGCACGAAGCTGAGCAACATAGATGTATTTCTTTGGCTTAGCTATTCCTTAAATTGGCGCCATACTACGTGCTCAGCTTAGTTATGACTTTTAAGTCTTTGCGAGCATAGCAATCCCAAATAACCCGTATGGAGTTATGTGACCGTAGCTAAGCAATTTTACGTTGAAATATCCACAGTTACCTGTTAAGGTTTTAGATTTCTGGCAATAATAATTATAAATTAGTTTGGCCAACTTTTTGGTAGCAAAAAATCGTAAAAAGATCACAAAGGATAATGGTATAAAAGTCCAATGTCAAAAACACAATTATAAATAACCGGACATTATCAAAAATGTAATTCCTCAAAATAAGAAATGGTAATAATCGGACAAAAACAGAATTTAAGTTTTATATAACATCTTTCCTCAAAACTCGAGAGAATCATATAGGATAAAATCATAAAACAGGGGCTGGCTTGTATGTTGTTTACCTAAAGAATTCTGATTCTGCTGTGCAAGTGAAGCGTCTTTCACTGCAACCCATATTGGCTCAACCAAACAAAAAAAAAACAAAATTTGTATTGCTCTGCGGTGCAGTGGTGGCTCGTGACTTTTGCAATAGGTGACAAATGATTTCCCTAACATAATCATATCCTAACAAACTTAGCTGTGTCGCTCAAGTACAGATCAAACAACTCGAAATCAATTTGGTTAGGCATAGCGGCTAAACAGAGGATTGCGAGCAAGGTCAATTAGCCACGACATTGGGTACTTATTCCTGAATTCTACCCAGTCGTAGTCTATCGCGAAAAATAAACTGCGCAGTGTGCTGAGACCCAAACGACCCTCGCCTGTGCGAGTCAGCTGTAATTCTAGCTCCAAACCATGCCACCACTCTTGCGGTAAACTATCTAGTCAAGGATGTTGGTCCTGTAACATCTGTGCCTCTGAAAATTAACCTCTAAATGTAAGCCATTTCTGAACTGAAAATTAAAGTAGCCGTTTGGGGCCAAGAAATTCGTGAAATGCGTAATAGTTTAGCAACTCACGTCACATTGATAACAGAAAATCAATTAAAAATTAGAACATTAAGCAAGAACAAAAATCCATTAGGATTAAAGTAGACAACCTATCTCTTGCCAATATGGCGACAACTAACACTGATAAATACTTCACAGAAGCTAGAGATCGACTCAGGCATAAAAATAATTTAATCATCTCAGGTCTTTTTTATTTATTTTAGTATATTTTGTTAAGGATTAAGTCAGTTTTGTATTACTATTATGTTAAACACTTTTTTTTTGTACAAATAAGCATGAAACCAGAGATCATTGGTACAGGATGTATATTTAATAGACCAATAAAGTTCTTGGATCTTGAATTTCTCTTGACAATGAATTGGGAACATTTTCAGATTTTTACCAAAAATATACCGGTCCACCAATACAATAAATAGTTATCTACAGAAATAAAAAATCCATTATTTTCAATTTACCCTTATTTACGCTATCCCGCAAGAAATAAATGTCACAGGTTTTTAAGAAGTCGTAAACTCTAATATCATGTTATCTTGACATGCAGTTAGCGTAATCTACGGCCAATCATTACTCAGTTTATTAAAAATAAAGTTTTGTAGTTTGTTAAAGGCACATTAAATAAACCCAAAAGCATGATTTATGACCACACAAGATAGCTTGGACTGACTTATAATAAATTGACTAGTGACTGAATAATATAATATAACCTAATATACCGTTTACCTATTATTTAAAACTTACTTATCTTAATTTGCGTTTTTTTGTTTTCTTTACTTAGAAATCCCTTACCCCAACATAATGTGTATATAAATTGGTTAAAAATTTTTTTTAAGTCACAAGCTTTTATAAAATGCACTAAAAATTAAAAAATAATTTTCTAACATTCTAATATTATCATAATAATAAAAGCGATGGCCGACTGATGGAAATCTTGACGATGTTAGCACGATAAGATATCCGTATCAATTAAATATCACTATTTGCAAGAATCAATCTAGCAGAAAAATGCAGAGGTACCAAACCCACCCAACCCGACCTAAGATACCCCAGCATTTCTCTGACATAGGTATGGCAATGGCATAACATTGCGGCACATCAAACATATCTTTGATGACCTGCTATGTTGAATATTCTTTAAGTGTTTAGATCACAACTTTAGATTAACTTATGCTTTGATTTGCGGCCATCGCTTTTATTATTATGATAATATTAGATTTTTTTATTTTTTAGTGCATTTTATAAAAGCTTGTGACTTAAAAAAAAATTTTTACCAATTTATTTTCTACTTTTTAGTCTCAGCTATCTACTCTATTAAATGAAAATATTTGTTCAATAACAGAACAGAAGAGTTTATTCTAGATTATAATGAAATCGCTGATCGTGAGTTGTTTGAAAACTCATTTTTCTATTGGGGGCAGGTGAGGGTGGGGGTAGAGGTAGAAATATATTTTTTGTTTGGGCTGTATTGTCATCGGACCTTTATGCATATACCAAATTTTATAAAAGTCATTTGAAGTGAAGTGTGTCAAAAACGCATTTTTTATGAAAGGGGGTCGGGGATAGGGGTGGGAGGACATTTTTTCATTATTGTTGTATTGTCATCGGATCACTATATGTATACCAAATTTCATCCAAATCGGATAATGGGAAGTGTGTCAAAAACGCATTTTAGCTTACACTACTACTATAAGTAGTGCGAGCTATGGTAATTTTTTCGAGAAAAAAAAGTTGCTCCGATTTCAAAATTTTTTATATATCTTTGCGTTTCAGATGATTTTGAAACTTTTTTGTTTTGCTGTCTGTCTGTCTCTCTGTCTGTATGTCTGTCTGTAACGACCAACCCGCATAACTCAAAAACCGCTTGTCCGATTTTAATGAAATTTGGTACCTAAGTTGGGTCTTGGGCCGTGGTGGTCCCATTTAAAAATGAACAAAATCCTACGAACGCAAGCCAAATAAAAGGGTGGGGGTAGATTCCAAAAATTAGAGTTTATGTGAAAATATGGCGTGTGTGATATCAAACGAAAGGTAATTAAGTCTGGAGTTAAAAAAATGATCTTTAGTTTATTTTTTAAAAAAGGGTGGGGGTAGATGTCAAAAATTAGAGTTTAAGTGAAAATATGGCGTGTGTGATATCAAACGAAAGGTAATTGAGTCTGGAGTTAAACAAAATACATTTTAGTTTTTTTTTAAAGGGTGGGGGGTAGATTGAAAAAATTTGAGTTTAAGTCAAAACATGGCTTGTGTGGTATCAAACGAAAGGTAATTGAGTCTGGAGTTGAATAAAATATATTTCAGTTTTTGATTATATTAGCTCACACTATAACTATAGTACCTAGTGTGAGCTTAGGTGCCCATAGATTGGCAGAGTATTTCTATAGATGGGGGTGGGGGTAGGAGTGGTAGGATTTTTTTTCTTAATGTTGTATTGTCATGGGACCACTATGTGTGTACCAAATTTCATCTAAATCGGATAATGGAAAGTGTGTCAAAAACGCTTCACAAGATTTGATAGTTAGTTAGTTAGACAGAACATCTCAAGTTAAATAAAAGCTTGTAATAAAAATCGCTCGTCTCTTTAATCGCGGGGTCAAAACCTAGAAGAAGCAATTAAAATCATTGAGGATCAGAAATTATCCAATAAAATTAGCACTAGACCATCGCTGCACTAGACCTTTTTTGAAACTGGGCAGATAGTTTATGAGGCGTTCGAAACCTGAAAGAAACGTTTGAACCTGCTGAGATTTGACACTAGTGTCTTAATTTTAGTAGGAATTCTTATAAATTGGCTTACAATAGTTATGTTTTGAAAACGCTAAGCGAAACGCACAGCACCCTTCTCGCATGGCATTTGCGCTGACCGATCGAATTTGGTATTCACGTTGGTAAACGCGCCCTTGGGATGGAACTCGCTAAGCATCCTTCAAATTCGAGAATTTGTTTGTTTTTTGACATTTGTGGCATACATTAGAGATTTTTTTCACCGCAGTTAGTTATTTTTGGTATTTATCGATAAAAACATCGAAAATCTAGAGAAGGTGATAGTTAGAAATGGTTTTAATGAGAAATGTTGGGCTAGTGGTGTCTTAACATGGTTGTATTAACCCCAACAATCCTAGGGTATTAATAAAGGTTATATAGACGTAAACCATAAATTTTCATCATATTCTTACAACTAAAATAAAGATTTAGAAGAAAATTTAGTTAAAATTCTTCAATAATTATTAAAGTTTAAATTGTTTAAAGCTTTGGCACCATCAGCACCATTGCATTGTTCCAATTGAATACCTACACTAATACTAGGAGGTTTCCAATAAGGCTCAAATGCTCGGGTACCTACTCTACAGGGTACCTTTACATATAGAAGTGTAGAAAACTTGCCCATAAATAATTTTTGATTATTCATTTATCTGTACCACTTAAATAAATTCCAGAAGGGAGAGAAATACAGTAAATATTTATTCACAAACAATATCCTTCATTTCTACCTTGAAGAATAAGATAGGTAGCTATTTTGGTACCCTATTGTACTTAACTTATAGGCTGAAGGCCTCCTTTAACCACTATAAATACACAATTGGCCAAAAAAATTTAAAACTGTGTGCATAATACTTTTTAATAGGTTTGAATTTTTGAAAAACGCCAAGCAATTTCCAGAAACAGATGCCAATTGGTAGGTGTTTTTAAACACGGTTACCGTTTTAAAAAATGCTCAGTGCAGTTGGACGTGAATACCATTTTTGCACTTTTGATCAGGTGCTTTGCGAATTTGACGTCACAAAACGGTGAGCCACTTCAAAACGCTATGCGTTTTTGATTACGAGAATACCTGTCCTGGTCTGCTTGTCGTAGGTCGAAAAATATTATTCCAAGACGATAAATTGGGCTAGCCGACAACTTTTGACGCGGTTAAAAAATAAAACAAGGCTAATAATAGCCCATCGCACCGACTTTTTTTTTCGTTACTTAGCCTTAAGTGTTCATTATTATGTCATACTATGATTATATTGTGAAACGCTTTAAGCTAAGTAACGAAAAAAAAGTCGGTGAGATGGACCCTAAATCATTAAGAGTTAATATTTGTACCTTAAATTTGGTACTCGTCTGGTTGCTATACATTGAAAAGTTATCACGTTTAGTTACATCAAACATGTTTAAAGGAGAGCACTTTTGTTTGCTTGCTGGCGAGGTAGAGCAAATATATTTATGATCTAATAGACAGGACACCTGGCTCAGCACACCTAAGATCTTGAATAAAGAAGCCAGTAAATCGTTTCTCTTACTACTACTATGCCGATTTAGAACGTTTTTTTACTGTTGCCATTCTAGTTTAGGACGCCGTCTTTTTCTGCGCCCTATTGGTTGCCATTCTAGGACCTGCTTTGATAATCTTTCTTCGTTCATCCGTTGTACATACATGGCTGTGCCATGTCAGTTTCCTTTTAGTGATTTCATCCGTTATGCTTCTCTCGATTCCCATTCTTTCTTCTACATATTCTCATTGATTTTCTTATTGCATCCATTTCGATCCATTTTTGTTTCGTTTTCTTCTGTTACGCGATAAGTGTCTATTCCATACAAGAGCGTGCTTTTCACCATTGTTTCATGTATGTTAAATTTTAGATTCTTTTTTATTTCTCTGCTCCATAAAATACTGTTAAGACATCTTTTTTGCTTTTACTATTCTTTTCTCAGTTCTTTACAGTCTGTTCCTGTCTTATCAAATGTGACACCCAAGTATACATACTTATTGCATGGAGATATTGTTTGTTCATTGTCTAGTTCTAACTCACTTGATTCGTTTCCAATGAATAAGTACTGTGTCTTGTCCACGTTCACTGTTAACGCCCACTTTTGATAATCTTCCGTTAACTTTCTCATCATATACTCCATGTTTTTCTTATCAATACCTACAATTACTTGGTCGTAAGCAAACTGTAGTGTGTATATGGAAAATCGGTCGTTAACTTCTATTCCCATGCTGTGTACTTTACGTTTCCAGTTTGTTAGAGTTACTGTGATATATATTTTAAAAAGAGTTGGAGAGATACAACATCCCTGTCTTAAGCTTTTCGTTACCAGGAATTCTTTTAAAAGTCGATTTTCAATTTTAATTTTAGATTTTTACCCTTTGTATAGACCTTTTATCGCTTTTATGTATGTTTGGTTGTTATTAGTTTGCTCTAAAATCTGTCCATAATTTTTCTACAGGAACGGTATCATATGCTTTTTGTAGGTTCACAAAGGTAACACGAGTCTATATTTCTGGCACTCCTTTTCTCAATGACTTGTTTAATACAAAAAACATTATCACTACATGATCTGGCTGAACGAAACTAGTTTTGCTCTTCTTCTTGTTCATAAAAATCATTCTCTATTAGATCTCTAAGAATCCTATCGTACAATCTACTTAGAGTACTGGTTACTGAAATTTCTCTGTAATTTTTGCAATCCAGCTTGTTTCCTTTTTTATGTATTGAGGATATAAGCAATTTTCCAATCATCAGGTACTGGATGGATTTCAGCGTATATTTCCCCAGGTCCGCTAGCTTTTCCGGATTTAAGCTTTTTAATACTATTATTTATCATTTCTTTCTCGATGATTACTTCCCCTCCATGTATTTCTATGTCTCTCCTCGAAGAGGCTCACAGATTTTCGGGACTCGTTTTCTGCAGCAGTTCCTTGGAGTGTTCTATCCATCGTTCTGGTTTGATGATCTAAATGTTTACTTGTTCCTTTGTTGGGCTTTTTACCGTAGAAATGAATTTCCATAATTAAGAACTCTGCCTACCTCTTATGTGTGTATTTATATCGTGGTATTTGCGCTCGAACATTAAATTTTTTCCATGCGTATCAAATTTCTTAGCTGTCTTCTGGTTGCCCTAGATTTGTAGATTTGTAGGTCTCTTTGCTCTTTAGTATTGAGCCATTTCAAGTATGTCCTTTTTTTCTTTTTGACCATTTCCTGTATTTACTCCTCGTTTCTCGTTCCTCGGTTAAACTAGGTAAACAAAAAAAAGCTGATTCATTTTCCAGGGCTGTTTTATTAGCAGCGTAATTCATTTGTGCGTAATTTGTTTGCTTTTGAATGATAAAATCGAAAATTTCCCGAAGGTTGCCGATCTTTTGCGTGTTAATTTCCATATGGTTTTATAGACAGAGTCTGACAGAAAGGGATTTATCGACATCGCAATGGCTTGGGCAGAGCCAAAATATGGGCTTAATACCTATATAGAAAATAATACTTTTAATTACAGATAATTAAATTCATTAATAGAGAAATTATTTTGACAGGTCATTGACTAAATGACCATGGAGGAGCTGCCGCTGATCTGTCGATGATGGTAAGATGACGGGACGGTGACGTGAAGGTACATGAATTGCGCCTTAAATAATATATAACTCAAGTATATGTTCTAAACATATTTGTTGCTTTTTTATTATCCTGAAAAATAGCGCACAGTGATAAAAAAAACTTATATTTTTTTCACTGCATTCAGCTCCTATTTTTCGATACGGAATTTCGGTGTTTACAGCTTTCTTGGACTACGTAATAAAAAGGGTTACGATTTTGACAAGCGCGCTATCCGATGATTAAATTCAGATTTTAAAACCATTCGCAGATTCGTTTTTCCAATTCGGGATGGTGAATAATATTTTTATTGCGAGATTTCATCATTTTAATGGATCCAACGAGTTTAACTGGCCAGAATTATTTTAAAAAGTATATACATTAATGGAATCTAGGTTAAGTTACTTACTTACTGTAGGCATTTTTTTCCAAAGATGGAGATATTTAATAGTGTTGCCGCAAGACGAAACGAGACGAGAGAAGGCCTCTCGTTATGCGAGATAAAAATGGTTCTTTCGACTCGACGATAGGACTCTTCTATCGCCCGAGAGAGCCTTTCTGTTGTCTCGTCTCGTGTCTCGTGATTTATATCAACTATAAAAAGTTTTTGAGACACCCTGTGTAAAAGTGTTTTTTTAAGGTGAATCCTATTATTTATGGTATTTACTTTTTTCCATAATAAAGGGTCCATTCTGGGATATACTCTGTATATGCATACATATGATAAATAAAGAAGTTAATACAATACCTGTACTAAAATACCTCGTTGATGTCGATGAATGAAAGCTGTGGAAAAGTTTTTAATCGCTTTATTTATATAAAATTGTACCTAAAATCCCAAGTGTTCGTTTATAAAAGATTATTTTGTTTTCATTGTATTTATTTGAGCTTTTATTCGAGAGGGCTAGACGAGACGAGAGGCGAGAATCTCTCGTCTCGGCCGCAACTACTCCATAGCGACGACGGGGGCTTTTCAGAAAAGCTAGGGATCAGGCCAAGCAGGTGCAGCTAAACAAATAATGTATAAAAGCTCTTTATGAACCCATAAAAAACTATACCGTATGTAATAATATAAAAAAAGACACAACGGAAAATCTAATCGGGTAAAAACGAGTTTTTGTTTCTCTCATATTTTTCCATGGGTAGCTTTAAAGCTTATCTTCACGGGAGTCCAATATCTAATGAGCACCTAATAAGTGTTGACAGTTAAATGTTTCGTCCTTATGGGACTCCTCAGAACACCGCTCGGTCAATGTGACACCCTTGCGAAGTTAATTAGACGGTTTTGTCTCTAATCCTATGTAAATAGTAAGAAAACTCTCGCAAGAAGCGCCATCTACCGAGATACGAGAGAAACTAGAACAAGAGCAGGCGAAAATAAACTGCTATACATATCGATCAATGAAAAGATCGATTGCAAATAAAAAGAAACAAACCATCTGTGACCTACGACAGCTCTTCCGTCTTTCAGGCCAGATCAACGCTTATTAGCGTTTTTACCCGCCATCAGACACCTGAGCCTCAATCAGCGGAATTTTTAAGCTAAATAATACTAACAAACGCGAAATTTAGTACCCGTGAATTTAAAAATCAATTGATGTGTTCTGAGGAGTCCCATAAGGACGAAAGTTAACTGTCAACACTTATTAGGTGTCCATTAGATCTTGGACCCCCGTGAGAGAAATATGAGAGAAACAAAAACTTGTTTGATTATTACTATTATTATTATTTTCCACAAATTCTCCCCCTAGGCGCATTTTAGACATATTAGTCGCAAGCGCAGAAAAGTTTTATTTTCTGAGATACTTTCACTTGTTTGTCCACTTGATATGTACTCTTTTAAGGAATCCTGAGAGTATACTGGCATGTTGCTAGCTCTCACTTTAATGCACGACTTCAGCTACTCAAATTCAAATTCAAAAGTAGCTTTATTGTAAATTGTAATATTGTAAATTCTAAAGGCCCGTGTCACCGAGTTTTTTTTTCTGTTCGATAGCTTAAGCGTTTCTTAATATAATCATAATATGTAATAAGAGACACTTTAGGCTAAGTAACGAAAAAAGTCGGTGCGATGGGCCCTAAATGTAAAGATAGTGGTCACTAATGTAAAAATAAGAGCGGTCACACAGGTACGTACCCAGGAAAATTTCGCGGGGGGATTAAAAAAGTTTCAATAAATATTTGTGTATTGTGCAATTTTTTTTGTCCTCGCACTGTTGAAAATTTAATCTATTCTTAAAAACGGCTATCGACAAGAACTACATGCACCCTTCAGCAATGGGTTTACACTTGAAATTTTATTCAGTTTTTTATATTATTTGTATTTATTTTGAATATCTTTACACATATTTTTTTTTAAATCTTAACCTGTTACAGTAAAATGAAACGTCTGGGGTATTCAGCTAATCTTCTTCTACTTGCTTATTTTTTTTCTTAAACTAATTTCCATTGTACACTAAGCATGCTCAAACCGCTTTATCCATCCCCTGAATAAAATTTTATTAGTAATATTCGTCTAAAGAATATGTGTTTGTTTATTGTTGAATTTTTAAGAATGTTTCGTGTAAATTGTGATATGCCTGTTTTGAATTTGTTTGTTTTGACCTATGTAATGTAATGAGTGATTATAAACGAGTGACTGTTCTGAAGAAGGTCCCTGGCCGAAACGTCAATAAATATTTAAACTAAAATTTGCTATTTAATTTATGGACCACATTCCCAAGAAACCAACTAAATTAAAAAAATATATAAAATATACGGTTCGAGAAAAAAGAATAACGAAATATATATATATATATATATATATATATATATATAGATATATATATATATATATATATTAGCAATATCTAAGTAATAAAACAAAAAAAAAGTTACAAATTATTATCTATTTTAAGCCATATAGGTGGGTCTCAGCGGCGTAGCGGGGGGGGGGGTTCGTCGCCCCCCCCCCACTTATTAAGTCGGGCCGGTAACGGCCAATTGAGTGGCTGCCAAAGGAAACTAACGACATGTTATCGGCCGCCCCCTCACACATGATGACCTTTTTTTTTTTTTTTTTTGGTTGCAAGATGTGTGAGAGGCGTCCTTTTGATCTTTTTGTTTTTTTTTGTCACAAGATTTTTCATCAGTTTTCAGAGGCGCCCTTTTTAGCTGTCGCCCCCCCCCCCTTTCGGGCACGCTACGCCGCTGGTGGGCCTTACTTAGGACGGCAGTAACTGTAGTCAGGCAAGCCACGCTGAGGATGGAAATGCATTGTTCCGAAACACCGGTGTCCGTGGTTGACTTTACCCCTTTGAAGTTGCCTTTTATACTTTGTTAAACTGAACTAGCCTACTTTTTCTATTTATAAGTTCAATTTTTGGGTTAAAATAGATACAAATCATCGCTTGGGCAAAGACCCCATTCTTTATTATCTAATGCTAATGTTATTGTCAAAAATATTGAACTTTTTATTCACGCATTGAGCACGGGTATTGGACATATTTGAAAATATGTCCGTGTTTTATATATTGTTTAAATTATGGACCTCCGTATGTCGTGGTTCTCAGCTAAAATACAACCGAAAAATATCAAATATATGTATGTAAATTTAAACATACATATACGGATTGATTTATTTAAATTCGAACCACTACCACCAGAAGTCGAAAACGCATAAAATGTTGCAGGATCATTTATTTAAGACTTACACAGGGTCTTTCAAAACTAATGTTACAAAGTAAAAGTTTAAATTTCTTGGGTAAAGTTATTGAGATTCGGAACTATCAAATTCCAAAAATTGTTTGTTCGTACAAAAAATTATTTTTTATTTTGTTTAGACACCATTTTTAAGTCATGCTTCAGTGGCGTACGCCGCAATGAATCCTGAGGGGGCTTGACGCGGATCATTATGCAGAGATGAATCCTGGGGGGCTTGAGCGCACATCGATACATTTTAATCTTGATTTTTGGAAAAAACTTATATTTTTGGGGGTCAGTATTCAGTGGCTCGGGGGGGGGGGTTAGCCTTCCCCCTGTGTACGCCACTGATCCTTTATGATCGGTTTATTGATGTACAAGTGTTATCTATCCGACACAAGCAATTTTCATTGCAACATGAATCCGCGTGAAAAAAACACATTTTTAAATGTTTGCAAGGAATAACCACTAAAATAAAAGAAAAAACAGTTATTATTATACTCTGAATTTCCCGCATACTGTAACAGGAAATTTGATTTTCCGTTGGCAAAAACTGTACCCCTCTTTGCAAAAACAGGACGACTTTCTTTCACGGTCTGTGGAACACGGCGGCGTAGAATAAAAATTACAGTTGCCTCATAGTTTACAATTTATACTTCACCGAACCATGGAAGAAATATTTATTCCATGACCGAACCTAAATACTTCCTTAAGCCCTTTTTCCTTGGGGTTTCTAGAGATCTTGTATGTAAGACATATTAAAAAAAAAGAGAGATGCTACAAACCCAAGGTCTTTTACTTTCAAAATTATTTAACATTTTGGGAATCGGTCAATAAAAATCTCTCATTTTAGTTTAGTTTAGTGTGACGTTTCAGTTTATTCAACCATCATCATAATAATAATATAATAAAAATTGACAGTAAACAGTGGCGCACCCAGGAATATGCCTTAGAGGGGGGGGGGGCGAGGCGTCTTGGTGAGTGCATATACGTAATATTCCAATACTCCCTGTTACCTATTTACACAATGGTTGGCGTTTGATGCAAACATTCAGATATAAAGAAACGAAAAATGCACAGATACCAAATTTACATAGATAGAGTTTTTGTCAAGGTACCGTAGGTATTGCAATAATACGTACTTAATGGAAATAATATGCATATGTCTTTGAAAGCAACCAATCAGGTATTTTTTACCGTGGGTATTGGAATATTTTGTATATGGGAGGGGGGGGGGCGTAGCCTCATGATGTCGAATTTTGCGGTGCGTCCATAAGTAAAACAACTGTAACATATTATGTGCACCAAAATTGGCACAATTTTAATTTTTAAAATACCGAAATTTTTTTACAAGAATATATCTATTACAAAAGAAGAATTCATGAAATGATTCAAATCAAACACCTCAACACAATAAATTTTAGATCGGATACGAAAAACCTAAGTGATATTTAATAAAAATTTAATTATACAAAATAAATTAAATACACAGTGACGGATCAAGGCGTGTTATAAATATTGGCCAAATTTTAGTATATTAATTAAAAGAAAAAAATTAATAATAAAAAAATTATACCTATATATACAAAAATAATTAAATAATCTATAAATTGCTTACCAAACCAGTACAAATAAGAATACGTAGATTAAAAAAAAATTACCCAGCTAGATAAATCTAAAACACATTTTGAAACCACCACCTTGATCGCTTTAAAATACATAATGCAAGAATTCTTTTAATAGTAAAAGTAGAAATACAGAATAAATAAATGCAAATTATACTAAAATGGTAAGCAAGAAAAGAATAGTTAGCAGGAAAATCGATATTTTAAATTAATAAAAATAGTAAATTTAAAATGTTTTATCATACTGCGAAATTTTAAATCCGTTATATGTTTTTTTTCTCTGAAAATTCCGCTTTCCTATTTTATTTTCCAGTTTAAATTAAAAAATTTTGGGTTTTAATGTACTTGTAATGTTATTTTTGTATCATATATTATTGTTTTGTTTAAAAAAACATTTATATAAATTTTAAGTCTAGAACTTTTCATTTTAGAGTTGTCTGATGAAGTTGAATAAACAGAAACGTCACAAACTAAAAGGTGAGATTTTCATTGACCGATTCCAGCGACAGATGAACAAGATTCATCAGTCCTTCCCAATTTCAACGGTTAGAAATATTATTTAAATTTACTTTAAAAGTTATTCAAAATTACACTTTCGGGTTATGTTATTTTTTTTGTCAAGTGCATTTGACTGAAATAATTTATGCTGTCATTCGTGAAACAGCTTTTCGGTCACTCCCGCTATATGTTTGTCGTCTAAAGACTAAAAAGTCGTTTATTTTTATTTTCCGAAACCTTCTCCGAAACTTATGAATACACAATAATGGAACGTAAGTCTCTCTCTAAACAGGACCAATAGAGAAAAATTAAGTGAGATCGCATGGGAGTTCGAATTTTATTCCTTTTCACTTATTTAGGAATTTATACACAATTAGGTTGGTCGTCGCTTCGTTTGGTCACCGATTAAAAATAAATGGATCAGGATGGATCTGATACCTTCCTAGCCCGTGAGCACGCTCCAAGTAAATCCACGTTATATCAGCCTTAGAAACAGTTTCTTATAAATATCTCGGAAATGAATGCTCCTAAGAAGTTTTCGGCTATAACACAATATATTCCGAAAGCAATGCCCCGTTAAGAAGTTAGCATGTTTTAAATTTTTTAACTAGTTACCTATCAAAAAAATTTCATTAGTATTTATGGATATTTACCAAGAAATCTAATAGGCTCGTTATAGTGTCACACAATATTTTTCTAAAAAAATGCCTTGAAAATTGTTCGAGAGGTCCCGGACCTATCGTGGTTCTGAGAGAAACACACACATAAACGGACAGACCTCAAGATAGGTCCAAGTACACCCAAATAACAGATTTTCGGCAACATCTAGTTTTTTAAAAATCATAAACAATACCTTCTCTTACCATTGCTGCGCGCACTAGAACGGAAGGTAAGTAAAAATGTGCGCATGGGTGTATAAAAATTGGTCTGAAGTTAGCGGCTGTACCGGTTTTGTATCGAATTTAGTAAAGAAATAGCTAATACTTTGGTATAAATAACTATATAATAAAATGAAGAAGACACCTTTTTTTGTCAAACTGCAACTTCTAATATTTTTTTCGAAATTCTTTTTTGTTTAAATGAAAAAATAGTGTTCTTCAACTCGTGGCTAATAATTTTTTTTTATTTGCGTTAATTGAAATATGCGCTGCAGCGCTGATGCATTAAAAATTAAAGAAAAAAAGCGGTTTAAGTCAGTGGTCTTTTAGACTTTCTTTAAAAATGTGTTTTCTTGAATATTATTTACAAAATGCTTATCAAATGTTATTCTAAAGCAGTGCTTATGCCTGCGTCCGTGATGCTTTATTCATTAAGACACTAAACCAGAGGGAAGATGTATTTGGGATAGCCTAGGAGACCGTCCCTCGTGTTTCCTAAATGTTAGCCATCCTCTTCATTTTGTGACTCACGACCCAAAAGTTGGCAACTTTTCATACGGTGCATTAAGGATACATATTTAACTATCAGAAATAAAAATTTAGCGCAAGGTCTTTGCATTTTAAGAAGGGTAACTTGATAATAAAGCATTTTGAGCATGCAAATCATGTGAAATCCATCTTTTTCATAGGGATAGGGACTATTCGGCGCCAGGAACCTTCGGCTGCGCTGATTTCGCGCCAGAAAAGTTCGGCGCCGATTATTTTTGTAAGAAAATTGACATATCAAAGTCGAATTTAAAACTAAGTCGTTTAAATAATTAAAGTCGACAATATTTATTTCGGTTCGTATAGTAAACAAAATCTTTATGTTGAAAGATTAGCTGTCATATTCCAATGCAAACGTTTCAAAATACGGCCTGACACTATAATTTCATGACTATTCCAAAGTGGTGACATGATGACAAGAGCTTAGAATGAAGTCTTTTTGTACAATCTAAACCCTCTTGAAGACAGACATTAAATCCTGGCGCTGAACTTTCTAGTCTCCGAACTGTCCTGGTGCCGAATGGGCAGCCCCGAATATTCCTAGACCCTTTTCATATGTAGTCGAAGGAAAGGAAGCGCGCCAACGGAGTTCGTGTAAGCCGTAAGTGCTGTAAGGATACTTTCCGCACGAGTTAGGTGCATTTTTCCTACGAGCGTATGGAAATAATAAAATATATTTTTTTATTTTGTTGAATTTTTGTACTACTCTATTTAAAATTATACAATTGTCAAAACTACGATTATGTGTTTTACTTAACGAAACTTCAAAAAGGTCCGAGCTGGCGTAATCAGCGGCAACAAAAATTTATTTTTTCTACGAGCGTGCGGAAGGGTCACTTTTCCGCACTACTTTTTTGCGAGCTTTTTTAAACTTAACAATCGATACCTTAATATTACTTTTTTCGGTGTCCTTAACTGTCCAAATTATAAAATAGTTTTTAATAACCGGCCATGTCAAGGTTTTAATGTGTTAAATAAACATTTTTTCCGAACGCTCGAAGAAAAATAGTGTTCCTAGCTCTTGCGAACAATTTCTTTTCCGCACTTGATTACAACTGCAATCGCGTTCGAAAAAGTGACACTTTTCGCACTTGTTACGAAATATACTATAGGGATCTCTTCCACCTCTTCGAACATTTTCAATGCTAAAACTGTTTGGTTTTCACTTTCTCCAACGTCGATCACAAGGATACGAATGATCGATTTCGCCTACATTCACCTGAGAATGACCCAAAAGGTCGAAAGCAGTCCGGTGCAGCATTGTTCCTGACTATCAGGACGTGTTCCAGACGGGGATCATTCGTATCTTTGTGATCGACGTTGGAGAAAGTGAAAACCAAACAGTTTTAACAAGTTCCCAACGAAAGCCTCAAACCATCAGTATAATTCAATGCCGGTAGGGGTATTTTCCCTCGGAGTAGTTGTTTCTGTTGGTTTTACACAATTTTCAATGCTATTAGCTTAAGAAATTATCTCGTCGTTTACTGTCTTGTCATAGCAACCATTAAAGAAAGTCAATAGTCATACAATGGGTGATGTGCCATCATCACTTGTTGACTTTTAAGGACACCAAAACAAAAAAAAAAGCTTGCGCCATGCGGTAAAAAGTCGTAATTTTCGCAAGAGCTATCAGAACGGATGGGCCCCGATCTACAACTTTGTTGACGTCACAGCGGAGGCTGAATTTGAGATTGTTTTTAGTATATTCTTGTAAAACAATTTTTTTTAAATGTATAAGAATGTAAAGCAGAAGCGAATGTGTTCGTTTCTGCGTGGAAAGTAATCCGCTCAGCTACACCGATTTGTTTATATTTGGCAACTTTTAAAACTTATTTAGATGTATTTCCAAAACTTCAAAAAATGGTATTTTTGGATTTTAAATGAACTTTATTGTAAAAAATCATAAAAAAATTGAACAAGTTTTACATAACAAGCAAATAAATAAACGCCGTGACAAATAATGACAAAGTCATATCCATGCCAAATATAACAGTTGGCGTGCGGTGCATGGCTGGCAATTTGAATTCAAAATAAGGAATGTAAAATTTTGAAGATTTTAACCTTTGAACAATTTTTCATCCTTACAAAAGTTTGGTGGAATATCGGCATAGTGTTTGGGAATATTTCAATTAAATTTTGCGAAAATCTGAAGTGCCATTTTAAAAATATCACAAATAAACCTCTATCTCCCCAACAACAGCTGATTTTTTCAGGCTCGTGGCCTGTATTTTTTTGTTGTTTTCGCATGCAAATAAGTGCGTAAAAAGATATTTTTCGCACGTTTGTAAGAAAAGTAACTTTGCCGCACTGAGCGAGGTAAAGTACTACTTTTTGCACGCAAATTTCTCTTTCGCAGCCCAGAAATTATAATATTGTTGATCAATAATGCTATGCAATGGTGGAGTGTTATGTTTCTATAAATTTCATGGGAAATTTAAGTAAGCACCTTAACAAAGAAGAAAACGTTTACACTTTAAAACTGTCTACACACATAGTATAGATCGCCAAGCACATGCCCAATAAATCTTAAACAAAGAACTTACACGTTTTTTCTTTGCTCCTCCCACTTTAGACATTAATAATGAACTACAATGCCAAACAGTTGTCACAACAGAAGATCGGTTAGCCCAAATAATGCCTCGTAAATGTAAAGAATTACACTTTAGACCCAGGATCATGGGTAAATTTTCTTAGAGGTGGGTCTTTTTTAACATTGGAGAGATATAGCAAGTTATATTTTTTTCAAAAATAGCTAACCGGTATTTGAAAAGTAACTTTTATTATTTATTTATTCACATTCCTTATGTATGGGAATATGTTTTAAAACGAACGCAATATTTCCATAAATTACTTTAGAATAACTCCTAAGCTTACCTTTTGTGAACGTCATCCATTCCATACAAAAAAAACCGTAAAATGTCTGGTTATTACGCTGCTATGGCAATACACCTAATTTCTCAGTATCAAGCCAGATTTTTAAGAAAAGCTGAACATAGCCGAGCATTATCATGGATCATCAATGGTGATAGATAGAAAGTGATCTGAAATATCGAGCAAAAATTCGGTCGTCTATTATTCTTCCGGTTCCATACGATATGATAGGATGGAAGCGTCTCCAGAGTTTTTTTAGGCCAGAGTACAATTTGGAGTGAAATTGTAGGCTGGATATAAATTTTGACGCAGCCCCAATTTAATATTCAATTGTGATTGAAGAAATGGAGAAATAGTAGCTTTTGCGAGGACGGTATCTCACGATGGTTACATTATTCGTGCGTTATGATTCCATACCCAATTCAGGTACCGAGTTTTTAGGTTCCCTCCGAGGAATTAACGTGAAAAATCTGTTTTAAACTGGTTGTTGAGTTCCTATTCCAGTATGTTGTTCGCTGAACCTTTAGTTTTCCTCAAAATATTCGACATGCTACTAACGGTACTTTGATTGACGCCAATCCGCTCATTTACGTTAGTTTGTCTCCATGCAACTGAATTTAACTTAGATGGTTGTCTTTTAAGTCTTGCATATACAGCTGGAATAAAACAACAGTAGATAACTTTGTTGTATCCCGAAATATTTTCCACGAAAATTATTGCACTTGTGCCTGCGCTCAAACCAGTTGTCAAAGATGTAATTCCACTCGTTTGTTGATCCTGTCAAAATTGGAAGGCTTTGACTGCTTCCTCTGGCGAGTGAAATCTTTGACCACGCAGTCCACTCTTGATTTTTGGAATAGCATAGGTCGAGATTATATAGTTAATGTTCCAACAATTCGACGTTTTGTTGGGTTAAAAATTCAATTGTTTTTTGTGCGTTGTGCGAACATGCATTGTCTTGGTGGACGATGATTCGTCATTTGGGGTTCGTTTTTCGAAGCTCAGTGATGACTTTCGGCAAACAAATGGTAATGTACCAATCGGCAGCAACAGCCCGTTGATCATCCAGAGAATTTGTTGCTACATGACCTGCTTTTGAGACAAATCACGCGACCACCTTTTTAGATACACTGAGAACGGATGGCTTTGGTTGGCTTTTCTTCATCTTAGAACACCCAAACAGACGACTGACGTTTATTCATCACCACTGACAATGCTGTACACGTTTTTCGATTTTCCTGCCTCAAAGCGGTCTAGACCTTTCTGACACCAATTAACCCTAGCTTCTTTCTGTTCTTTGGTTAACAGATGCGGTATCCAGGGGGAAACTAATTTTCTTACCCCTAATTTTGAATGCCAAATTTTTTGAATTGAGGTTCGATGTTTTGCTGGGTGACGGCCGTTTTTGGTGCACCTGGGCTTGGATCGTCGCTAAGGCTAATCTGCCCATACTTGAATTCTCCGTACCAACGACAAACTGTCGACTAATATGGTCCTTCATTACCGAAGATAGAAATCAACTCGGTAAGGCATTCTTGTTGAGATAATTTCTTTCGAATGTTGTAACAAATTATAGACCAAAAATGTTCTCGGTTTAGTTCCATTTATCGACTGATTCGTTAACTTAAAAAATTCACTGTAATTATAAAACTATATCTATCGCATCGCACTGAGGTTTTGTTGCCTCGGGCTCCCCTAAGAAATATTCATGGGGCGCCACTGGTACTTGGCAAGATTTTTTAAAATATTTTTAGATAGTTTCAATGTTTGTGTTTTTAAAATAGGTTACGTAAAGTAAAATAAATCTTAATTTTTATGGCGTATTAAAATCTAAAATATATTTACCTAAACTACACATTTTTGACAAAATATGTTTTTTATTTAACTTTTTATTAATAATTTTTTTTTTTTTTTAGATTGTACAAAGCATAGTAAGTGTGCAGAAACTATCTAATGTACGTAAAACAAATTTCTTACTTGAAAGAGTCTCGTGAAGCCCCATATATCAGTTTACTGAGCACAATGGCTGCAAAATTTGAACATTTTGGCCCGTATTTAGGCTTTGTTAAGCGTCGGATGACAAAGAGCAAAGAGCGGGGAAGCTTAAAAGTCAATGGGATCAAGCGTGTCATGCCACGGTGATCTGACACAATACAGCGGTCTAGCGTTAGAGCGCGGCTTTTTTCTCCACAAAGTTGCAGCATCCAAACTCTTTGATAGCATAACTGAAATGTAAGTATTTCTAAACAAGTTTCGTGGCTAATCGGGCAAAAAGAAGTTTTTGTTTTTCTCATATTTTTCCGTGGGTAGCGTGAAAGCTTAGCTACATTGAAAGTGTCTAAAAATGCAATATGCGTTGATCCGGCCTGAAAGACAAGGAGTTGTCGTAGGTCAAGGACTATAGTTTGTTTTCTTTTATTTGCATTCGATCTTTTAATTGATCGATATTGTATAGCAGTTTTTCGCCTGCTTTTGTTTTTGTTTCTCTCGTATCTCGGAAGATGGCGCTTCTTGCGATAGTTTTCTCACTATTTACATTTGATTAGAGACAAAAGCGTCTAATTAATTTCGCAAGATTTGTAACATTGACCAGCAGTGTTCTGAGGAATCCCATAAGGACGAAACAGTTAACTGTCAACACTTATTATGTGTCCATTAGATCTTGGACCCCCGTGAGGTTAAGCTTTCAGGCTGCCCACGAAAAAATATGAGAGAAACAAAAATTCCTTTTTGCCCGATTAGCCACAAAACTTGTTTGATTACAAATTCACGGTTACGAAATTCCACATTTGTAAGTATTTCCATTTGATATATGTATAACTATAACAATGGCCAGTGCTAACGATAGGGACTGCAAGTGATAAACTGAACAGAGTCCTGATGCATGCATGTCTGGGAATCAATCCAGATGAGGTCAGCCTAACCATTAAAAGATCGCGTAACTAAGTCCGTAGTAATTTTCATATTTGTGTTCACGCAAAACTTTGTAGATATGTATTGAAGTGCTGTCCTGACCTTCAAATTACCAAGCGCAGAACACCACTCCAACTTAAACCGAAACTTCTGCGTAAAGATCTTCATTTCCTATAGAGAGAAGAAATGGAAGGGTGTGCTATCCTCCTAGAATAAAATCCACTGTTTCTCTAGCGCGATATAGGTCAGACGCTCCTGAGAGCTCTAAGAAGACAGAGCGGAAATAAGGAAGGGTTAGGTAATTTTTTGTCGGGCGAAAGAATGCTGCGATATTCTTCCTTGCAGTTTAGAGAAGGATATAGAACTGGTTATGATATATAGTTAAGTTAAGACTCAAATTGTTGATGGTGTATGGGCAGAGGATCTTCACTTTATATCTTGACACATGATGTGATAATAGGGTCACTTGTGGTCAGCAACATTCAGGGCCTCGCTAGACTAGTGGAGTCCTGGAACAAGACGGTGAAAATTCTGCCCCCCCCCCCCGCTATCTGTGTGATTCTCACTACAAGTTTTTTTGTGTTATTTCTTTACATAAATGGTGCCTGAGGGTTCCAAAAACATGATCTACACCAAAAACAAGTCATAATTTTAAAAAGCATAAAAGAAGTAAAAAATTTTTTTTTCGAGTTTTTAGAGTATATACCCGAGGGGTGGCTCGGTATTTCCTTTTGGTGTACAGGTTAGGGGAAATACCAGGAAATACTTGGGAAGTACTGAGAAATATACTAGGAAATACCGAGAAGTGCTTGGGAAATACTAGGAAATACCATTGAAATTTGAGGAAATACTGGGAAATACCAGGAAATACCTCAGGAAATACCGTAGGTATTTCCTTTTGGTGTTCAAACATCGGCGATCGAGCCACCCCTCATATATACCTCCTTTTCTTTTCTGCAAAATTAGAAAATAGTTTTTATACGTGAGTCATAGTAAAGACCGTCTTATTAAATAAACGACAATCAAATTTAGATCGGTTTAGTGGTTTTCAGGATATCGGCGTCTTTAGGCTGAACTTTGAATGGCCATATCTTTTGAATTTTTCTTTTGCGGTTACTTGACAGAGTCGGTTTAAACCCAGTTCTATAAAAAAAACAAAATTGCTATATCTCTGACATCTCACCTAGATACTGCAAACTTGAGCAAACCGACCTTGTGTTTTTAAAGAGTAGCGTATTTATTATTTTCAGTTTTTGCTTTATACCTCGAAATAGAGACATGAGGGCGAAAAATTAGTAATATCTAACTAATTTGGTTTAAAAAAAAATAAAATCGGTTTAGTAAAAAAAAGTAACCCCATAAAATTTTCTGAAAAGAAGTTATTATAAATGCTGCTTGACGTTTATACATGTACTGAAATAAGCAAACAAATAGTGTCAAAACTTTTTAGGTCTCTTGTAAATTGCGTATTTAAATTGTCAAAAACCTACGACGTGTCAAATGCAATGTTGCAGTAAATTTATGACAAGAGTTTATTTTATTTTATTTTTGCAATCTGTATAAGCGAACCGAAATTCTTGGCTTAGCATTAGGTTTGCAAACGACTCGCTCGCACTCTTACGTGCAATTATTTATTTCTGCAGATACATCAATTTACAGCGCTTATTTTAAGCTTTAAAATTTATAAACAAAAAACCGATAAAATAAGATTGTCTAATGCCTAAGGATTCTTTGGGTACAATTTTTTTTTCCATTGTCAATAATTAACGTAGTATTTTTCATGTCCTTCATTTTCTTAAATTGGTCGACTTCTAACTGCTACGAAGTCTTTAAATAGGTGTAAATCACAATTATTATAGTTTTCGCGATATTACGTCTCAAAATAAGGAGAATTAGTGATCTTAAAACACATATTACATGTTTGAATCGAAAAAGTGTAGAAGGTACCGGCCGGGCCGCGTAAAAATTATCTTAAACCAAAATTAGAAGGCGGCATTCGGCAGCTCCAAAAATCGGCGCCTGGAGCGGCTGCTCTACTGTTCCACCCAGTACGATAGCCCTGCAATATTTTATTGGGGATCTGTGAGAGTTCCAGTCACTTCTTTTTAATTCAGCTTGTTTCCAAGACTGAAACAATGGACAGTAAGGCAAAGAAGGCCCTGTAATGAGGCCTCAGTACTTTGGAGAAGTACAGCAGTAATTTTAAGATCAATTGCTGTGTTAGCCGAATATTCTGTGCTGGCGATGCAAAATGCAAAAGCTATGTTGGTCGATCCTGGTCATAACAGTGGCGTACATTGTGGTTGTCGAAACCGTAGAATTACCTAGAAAATTCTAGGCTTGAATCGAAATTTAGAAAATTAGTCTACTCGGTAATGAACCGAAATGTTCGATATTTTGGATAATTGTGGAAAATTACCCACTACTCTGCACTTACTACTAATTGATAACGACCATCCCATTTCCATTACAGAGGCGATATTTAATGAAATGTCTGTACCTACACGTTGTTATAGCGGAGTCTGCATTTGGATTTATATGTTTCTTTTGCATTCTTATACATATAGGTATAAAGCTCTTAAAAACTCGAATAATGCAAAATAAACATGCATTTATGTAAACTATTAATACTGCCATAATTTCTTCTGTCTGGGTCTTATACTTAGTAAATGTTGGCAATCACTCTGGTTTTACTATCTTACAATACTTTATATTTTCTAAAGGCATAGTTTACTCGTTTAGACATTTGTAACAGGGGCTTAGTGTGACAGTGGTACTGTCATCTCAAGTGGCCAAGGTTTAAATGTTGCAAGCTACTAATTTAGGCTAAAACTTATATAAATTATAAAAAGATTAAATGTTATTACTTATTTGTTCTCAAAAGGGAATTTGATGGTTCTTGAAGGAAGTTTATGCTATAAACGTTTTTCTCAAATGTATAAACAATGTAGGAAAATCTATACATACCTTTTCAATTTTCTTCTTAAAACTTCACATTATCACGTCTTATATTTATTATTTGATTTTGTTGCTATTAAACTATTTTGCTTTTCAGCAAGTATTCAAAATCTTTAAACTTTTAGGTTTTAGGAACCTTTTTTTTTGTTTCTTGTAAACATATTTATTTAGTAACATTATAAACGTTGATTGAATAGGCGAAGCTATTCAATCAACTGTTTAATTTACTTAATACTACTGTTTAGGTTTGGGTTGTTATATACTGATTAAAAACGCCGATTTTAGGGCAACGAATGGTTTGTGTTTTAACGTTCAAAAAAATAGAGATAAAAACAGTATTTCAAAACAATGGAAACAGTAATAGAATCAAGAGCTTTAAAGTTAAATTTAAAATAAACACTAAAAGAAAAGACCAAAATAATTATGCATAATATAGATAATAGCTTTATACAAAGTTTAATTAATTGATAAATTTCCACAGTTGAAAAAAACCCCCCTTAAGAAGTGTGAACGAAACAGAGACCAACTAAAGAATGTTTCCTGTCTCAGTCAAAGAAACCCTCCGCTTGCAAGCACAAAAAGCTTGTCGTTGATTGGCTAGAACTATACTCCTCGTCGCTTTGGCGAGAAAGAGCTGGCCTGCGCTTTAAACGCTCCACTAAGAGACAAAATACCAACGCAAGCCAAGATGCGTGGACTTAAGAATGGAGAAGATCGATAGTAGTTAAAATTACACAGTGTGTTTTTAAAAAAATTTAAAATAATTTAAATGCATGAAATTTGGCCCAGATGCATGCGCAGTACAAATCCAGCTGATTGTTGCAGGCAATCCATTTTTATCGGTCCGGTGCCATTTCTTTGCATGCAAACTGTACTTGCATGCAAACTGGGGAATTTTTACCTAGATTCTGGGGAATCCATGCATGGCCATGCACAATGTCAAACGAAAAGAAGATTTTTTGCAGGCAACAATTTGACCGAAATTTTTTGCTTGCAAATATTTGCAGCGCGTCATGCACCATGTCAAGCGGCCTTTATCCATAAAGTATAATTAAGGATTAGCACTGTGGTGTAATGCTAGTATAATTTTATTTTATGTTAAAGTGTGATAATATACACATAAACTAGCTACTCTATAGTGCTATCCTTTTTGATACCGGATAAAATAAATCTGTATTTACAGACGGCTAGTAGGTTCGAGTTTGTAGTGCCAGGCATGGAATTCGAACCCACCACCCTCTGATTGTAAGGCGAACGCACGCTCACTGAACCAATCAGGGCGACACTTAAACGAGAGAGACAACGCTTATCTACCCAGGTAGCAAGGTCACGTTTTTTAAACGTCAAAAAAGGTCATTTTTAATGACCATTGACGTCTCTAACCTGACGTGTAAATGACCTTTAAATGACGTTCAAAAGGCACACCCAAAATGACATCATTTTTAGACGTTTTAAAGACTTCAGCAATATGACGTATTTGGGACCAAAACAGAACATAAGTGACCTATTTATGACTATTTTTAAACTCGTCTGAATATATGAAATACTCCCTGCGGTTGGGAACACTGAAGGAAACTTAGACCTGGAAGTCCTGGAACAGGTACAGATCAAAATAGACCAAACCTAGACTTTGACATCTCCATCTGGAAGCGAAAGAAGCCTCAAAGTTTGTCTTGATTTGATATTTAATTTATTTTACATACATACCCCCCATCTCGTATAAAACCGGTTAAGTACTGACTGGGGCACCATCTATGTAAGTATGAGTGTATGTCCCTTAGATAAAGTGTGCAGTGTGGGTAGTGACCAATATATGACGTGTTTAAGATGTCAAAAACTACACTGCGAAAACACGTCAGTGGATGACCTGCTGGTCATCCAAATGACCACTTTTCGAAGAAAAAAATACGTAATTTAATAACCCCTTACTACCTGCGTACAGTCACCATGTACAAGAGGGCTAATGGAATTTAAAGTTCTTTGTTAACATTTTAAGGAAACACTTAATTTTCTTCGGATTTATACGGGATTTTTCCAAATATTAATCGTTTTTATATACTGTATAATATAACACTTTGGGACACTTTCAGTCAAACACACCTCCTGTGTTAGACTTTCTTTGATTTTATAGTACGTGGCCAGCCTTCTATCTAGGGCTAGGTTTTTGTATGACTCATATGGATTGCATGGGAAAACAGAAAAGCGTAAAACCAACGTTGCCAGTTTAGCGAAAATATCAGTATAAGCCGTTACGCGGTTCTCGAAAGGTCAACTAAAGTCGGTTTATATATGCATTTATTAAACAGGATGATGGGCGATTCCACAGAAAGTAAGCGGATATGTTTTAAACATTTTTATAGGTTATCAAAATTAGTCTTAAATTAAAGCCAACACTTCTTAGCTTATGATCTTGAGTAAGGATATCATATAGTTTTTCTATTTTCCCAAAAAATCCGAAGAAAAAAGCATTAAAGTAATTTATATAAAAATAGCCATTATTTTAGCTTAAAGATAAACATCTCAAAAAACTGTTTCTCCTTAAGCTTTTGATATTAAACAATAAATTAACCATACCGTAGTACCATATACAACAAATGTACCAATTTTCATGCCAAAGTTCGCATGTTTGTACTTGGTTTAGCCTAAAAATACATGGCCTGATAAACTGTTGTCACACACGTAACGAAAACAGAAATAAGGCATTAATTAAATGAAATTTTTTTTGTCAAAAGCCAACACATTTATGAGATAACAGAAACAAAATTTAAAAAATTGCATGTTATAAGTTTTTTTTTATCAACAGAAATAAATCTGTCACACACGTAACGAATATTTTAACTTTTGTAATAAAATGCAATATTTTCTAAGAAATAATTTTGTTTATTCAGTTTTCGCCTTAAATGTCTACTTAGTAATTCTAAAAGGAATAGTTTGTACAGTCATTGGCGTAAATAAAAAACAAAAGAATTATATTATTCGTTGTGTTCATCTGCGGAATGCTACTAGACCTAATAATGTTATTCCAGTTAGGCCTAAATTGGCCCTTAGTTCCACAAATAACACTGTCGAATTTCAACAAAGTTGTGTAAAATTTACTTAGTATATGGTAACATTCTTATGAAAAAATTATATTTACAAAAAGGTTTTTGAACGTATCTTGAAATCTATACATTTTTAGGACACAAAAATAAAGACTAAAAATACCATATTTGTATTTGTTAATAAGTTGTTTGAGATAATTTTTACAGAAGGTCAAAAGGAAGATGTGATAATTTTTAGTGATGGACCATCATCGGAATTCAAAAATAAATACTTACTTCCATTTTTAAAAGACAAATTTTATGTTGATTTTACATGAAAGTATTTTTGCACAAACCACGGCAAAGGTGTAGTAGACGGTATAGGAGGACGCGTAGAATTTTTGGTTTGACAACTATCTCAATCTAAAGATGAAAAATTGGTAGTCCAAAATTTACTCAACTTTTATAAAGCTGCATCAAGTGTTTAAAATCAACTTCTTTATGAAGACAACAACAGCAGATTACCATTTATAAAACTAAATAGGCCTAACCCAAAAAATTTGAGTAAGAAGTTATTTGGTCAAGTAGTTATGAAGTTTTTAAAAAAATATCCTTTTTAGTTGTCTAGTTATAGTACTTTTTAAAAATAAAATACTATTAGCTGTTAATTTATGTATTTTTTCATTAGTCACACACGTAACACGTTGTTGTCACACACGTAACTCACTTTTAAGTTTATAAATAAAATAATAAAATGCATAAAGGGGCATTTAAATATAAATCTTATTGTACAAAATATTACCAAGTATTAATTAAAAAATAAAAGTTGAATTAAGTATTTGGCAGTTTGCAGAAAATTTGTAAAATAACAAAAATACATTATTCTGTTAAGAAATAAATGTCACACACGTAACGAATTTTTATAATCTTATAAGTAAATTAATATTTTTCAATCAGTGATTTTTTTGGCGTTAACGTAAGCAAAACTAACAACTTAACCCAGCAAAATTATATTTAATAATTACGATGTGTTTTTGTTGGGTTTAAAAGCAAAAATTCTAAAAAAAATAAGTCTGAATGTCACACACGTAACGGTGGAATCACCCTGTTACAGAACCAGAATAAAACTTAAAATTCTGCTTGTTCCTAAAAGTAAATTCACTTACTTTTAAAAACAAGCACAATTGGATTATTCTGGTTATTGATTTTCGTATTTACGAGTCAATTTTGTTTTAAAGATAACTTACTACCATTTACCAATCTACAGGTAAGTAAACTATTAATTCATTTTAGATTTTTTAATGCATTTTCAGTCCAAACCATAACAAAGGTAATGGTGGACCACAGTGACGCGGCGTGAGTAGAGGTCGCGGAAGGGGGGTCGAGACCTTAGGGGCGGTAGGTGGTATGAAATATCCAAATTATTATGAGTACTAGTTCCTGTTAAACAAAAAACGAAAATTTGAAAAAAGGATCAGAAATATCTTGAGTAAATGCAATGGAGGCAAAATTTAAAAAAAAAATTGAAAGAATATTACTTTAAATGCTCGCTGGCGAAAATAAATACAAAGTAAAACTTTTGAGAACTGATAACCTACAGAAAAAAGTTTAAAATCGGAAAAATACGCTATAGGTAGCAAAAAATTTTTCTCGTTAAACAGACACCTTGAGAATTTTTATCCTTCTAGAATAATGCTGCTCATTTTGTCAAAAATGTTTTAAATACAAAAAAAAACATTTTTCAAAATCGATATAAGTAAACTGAGAGTTTTAACGTAAAATTGGTTAATTAATACTTTTACCCCTTTCTTTTTAATCAAAATCTAATGCCGACAAAAATCTTGTGTGTCATGTGGGTTAAAATCGTTTAATGGGCTCCTGAATTATCGTGTATTCAGACAGACACTTTATTTGACTCACTGATTTAGGTGTTTAAGGACTCACATTTAATACTATGAAGAAAATAAAATTTTCAGTCAAGTAATTATTCTCGCCCCAAACAAATGTTTCAGGTTGTCCGCGCCTTGGCGACTACGAACGCCTTCGCCTGCAGTCATTTATCAAGGTTACATTGGCAACGCTGGAACGCTTTCTACGGGAATCGGGCGTATCGCGGTCTCTTATTAATATATGTCGTACTTTATCTGTTTTCTGTTCTGGAATGAAAATTAACCTCCCTTGATGTGGACTTGTGCACGCGGTATAACGCATACAACGACCTTCTTTTCATCGTTTTCTAGTAAAAATAAAATTTACCTCCACCACTGTTTGCCGTCACTTTATTACCCTATTGTGTAATGATGGCTAAAAGTTTAAAAATCGTCAATAATGGGACAGGTGGTGTTGGTGCATCCCAAAAAGCCAATTTGATTTATTGGCATTTCGAAATTTTTTGGCCGATTCATACGGATGTTTAATTTTTGTTTGTTGTGGTTATGTGTGTGCACAGGATGAGCACATAATGCCATTGTTGCGTAAGGATAATTGGATAAAAGCGCAAAAAATGTCGAAGGTAACATAAGGTTATGTGACATGTGGCATGGAAATAGTGGGAATTTGCCGAGTGTGTGCTGAATCGAATTAGAATTATAATCGGTGCTAATTTAGCGTTTAGCGTTTATAAGCAAGTTAAGCAATCCCTTAAATACTGGAAAGGGTCAGAATTTTTAAGGTTCATGCTTTCTAACTTAATTTCTTTTTATTCTGGATCTATTAAGGTAGTGGGACTTATTTTTGAATTTGCAAGAAAAGAAAGTAAAAAATCCACGACAAAAGGAAAACCAAGGATGTTTAAAAACAATTGTAATTGGCATAAAACGCTTATGTAAAATACATACAATTTAACGTTTTTAGCTCATACATATACTATACTATAGTAGTGTGAGCTATGGTGATCATAATTTTTTCGAGAAAAAAAAAGTTACTCCGATTTCAAAAATTTGTATATATCTTTGCGTTTCAAAAGATTTTGAAACTTTTTTGTTGCGCCGTCTGTCTGTCTGTCTGTCTGTCTGTCTGTCCATCTGTCTGTCTGTCTGTATGTATGTCTCTCTGTCTGTCTGTCTGTGTATCTGTATGTCTGTCTGTAACGATCAACGCGCATAACTCAAAAACCGCTTGCCCGATTTTAATGAAATTTGGTACCTAGGCTGGGTTCTGGGTCGAGATGGTCCCATTTAAAAATTAATAAAATCCACCGAACACAAACCAAGTAAAAGGGTGAGATTTTAAAAATTATTGTGAACTATCTTTATCTCGGCTATGACCTACACCACCGATTTCGACATAATTTTGGGATCTGTGTGTACATTAAAAATAACCTTTCATGTCATCGAGAGGAGAAGCTAGAACCAGCGAACCTCGATATCATATGGCTGAAATTCACCTCAAAGTCATCGACCAAGTTCATTTGCTGCCTCTACCGACCGCCAAGTATCACCGAGTATCAAAACTTTTTTGCGACATTATCCGAAAACTGTGATAGTATACAGTCTAACTATCCACATGCGGAAATTGTTTTTTTAGGCGATTTTAACGTCCACAATATACCCTGGCTAAAACACCACAATAAAACAGATAATGACGGCAGGGAAGCAGAAGCTTTTGCCATAAGTTGTGGTCTAACGCAGCTTGTCGATGAACCTACCCGTATCTCAGAAAGGGGTGAATTTGCAGCGCTTTTAGACTTGTTCCTAACTACAAATCCTGACTTGTACACAATTCAAGTAGATCCCCCACTTGGATCATCCGATCATAAACTTATAAGAACAAAGTGCGATATGTTCATACCGCCAAGCCAACAATCACTTCCTCGTAAAATGTACTGGCACTATAAATCGGCAAAATGGAATGACCTTAAACAGTTTTACCTGGATTTTCCATGGCAAGAGGTTTGCTTTAAAACAGCTGATCCCACTATTTGCTGTAATGAAATAACAAAAGTAATCTAATGTGGAATGGATGCATATATCCCACATACAATAAAACGCAGAGCTAATGCAAAACCTTGGTTCAACAGTCAAACGGCTGTACAGAAAAAACACAGAGAATATAACCTTTGGAAACGTCAACAAACCGCTCAAAACCACACAGAATTTATAGAAGCCAGAAATAGTTGCAAAATTACTATTGACGCCGCCAAAGAAACATACAATCAATGAATAAAAAACAGGTTGCTGAATTGTCCAAGTAGTTCTACGTCCTTTTGGTCTCTTGCAAAAGCCGTTGGATCAAACTTCACCAAGTCATCCATACCACCACTTACAGATAAAAATACTCACTTAGCCACAACATCAGAGGAAAAAGCCAATATGCTGGCCAAAATCTTTTCCTCCAACTCAAACCTAACAGTGCCAAATGGAAAAACTCCACCGTTCATTGAAAGGGTTTCCCACAGTATGCCAGAGGTACCCTTGTGTCACAGAGAAATACGAAAATCCCTTGGGTCCAGATGGCATTCCCGCGATAGTACTCCCGCGATAGTACTCAAAAATTGTGCTAGCGAACTCACCCCAACTTTCGCAAAATTATTCAATTTATCTTATAGGCAAGGAGTATATCCATCATCATGGAAGTCTGCCGCAGTACAACCCATTCCAAAGAAAGGAAAAAAGACAGATCCGTTAAACTATAGACCAATTGCTCTACTTCCGGTGATATCAAAAGTAATGGAAAGAGTTGTGAACAATCACCTAACGAAGTACTTGGAAAAGTACAAAATTATCAACGACAAGCAATACGGATTTCGAAAATATAGGTCAACTGGCGATTTACTTACATACGTCACTCACTTATGGCAAAAAGCGATTGAGTTGCGAGGTGAAACAAGAACAATTGCCTTAGATATATCTAAAGCATTCGATAAAGTCTGGCATGAAAATCTGCTCAACAAGCTCAAAGCAACGGGATTGTCGCCAAGACTTTGCACTTGGTTTGAAAGTTACCTTAAGGATAGATCCATTTATGTTGCACTGGATGGTCGGAACTCCAACTCTTACCAAATTAATGCTGGTGTGCCACAGGGAGCAATCCTTTCGCCAACACTTTTTCTGATTTACATAAATGACCTCATAGATAAAACAGTAAATCCACTTTATTGCTTTGCAGATGATGGCAATGTAGTCTCCTCAGTCATATCATCCACATGTCTCTCCGCACGTGAATTCCATTACCTTAGACTAACTGAAATATCATAGATAAATAACGACTTGGAGATAATAGAGGACTGGGGCAACAAAAACCTTGTACAGTTCAACGCGCAGAAAACCCAAGCAGTCCTGTTTTCAAAAAAGACCAGCACCGGTGAGCCAAACATCATGCTATCTGGAAGTGCTGTCACATTGCAGAGCCAGTTGAACATCTTAGGAGTCACTGCAGAGACCAACATGTCTTGGCACAGTCACGTGGCAGATATAGCTAAAAGGGCGTCCCAAAAGCTTGGGGTGCTATTTCGTACAAGACATCTGTATACACCAAGCCAACTGCTGACACTCTACAAAGCCCAGATTCGACCAACTATGGAGTACTGCTCACATATATGGAGTGCGGCACCCAAACATACCTTAATGCTTTTGAACACCGTGCAAAAACGAGCTATCAAGCTGATCAATGACCCCGCACTTACGCGTAGCTTGGATAGTCTCGAACATCGAAGAACTGTGGGCGATCTATCTCTCTTCTACAGGTATTATCACGGAAAATGCTCTAAAGAGTTGGCACGCATGATCGCCCCGGGAGTAGCACCTACTAGGCGAACACGTCAAACAGACGGTAACCATCAATTTATTGTCAAAATAGAGGCACCAAGAACCTCAATATATCAGAATTCATATCTCTGGAGAACAGCATCGCTGTGGAATAAACTCCCTGCGACAGTTTTCCCTGCAGGTTACAACCTGAACCCTTTCAAAACCAACACACACCAACATTTCCGCGCACTTGCCGCTTCTCGAGCGTGATAGGGATCTCCTTGCGAGTGCGCATACCCGTAAAAAAAAATAGATTTTAGTTTAAAAAAAGGGTGGGGGTAAATTTCAGAAATTAGAGTTTACATGAAAATATGGCGTGTGTGATATCAAACGAAAGATAATTGAGTCCGGAGTTAAACAAAATACATTTTAGTTTTTGTATTTTTAGGGGTGGGGGTAGATTTCAAAAATTTGAGTTTAAGTCAAAACATGGCTTGTGGGGTATCACACGAAATGGAATTTAGTCTGGACTTGAGTAAAATATATTTCAGTTTTTAGTTATATTAGCTCACACGTACACTATAACATAGTAGCTAGTGTAAGCTTAGGGGCCCATATATTGGCAGAGTATTTTTCTTTGATTTCATATTGCCTTAAAATGTGTTGATTTTCTGTTAATTCTTGAAATATATTGTAAATTGGTAGTTATATATTATATATTACTGTATTGGCCAGGTATAAAATTAATAACTTTTATCATCCTGCAAGATCCTCGGAATTGCGCACTATAGTATAAATTGCCTAACATGACCCCAAATACAGGACGCCCAGCGAAACCAAGACGTGTGGTAACCCTGCCCTCAAGAAGCAAACAGTAGGTTTAATCTTTCTCGAATATTATTTGCGAATTAATAGTCATTATTTAAGGCACAGCCTCCATTATAACAAGTCTGATCCTACTTTGAAATGCAACATTGTTAAAGGCTGATTATTTCGATTAAAGTGAGAATAACAACAAATAGGCTGACCAGAAAATAGTGGAAATATCTCCCTTCGAAAGTGTTACATTTCAAAGTAGGATCAGGCTTGTTATAGAGGGGGATTTTATAGAAAGAGAGTTCAGCTCAAATTATAGAATCTCTGTTAGACGCTGTCATCTTCTTGCCGTGACATTAAACATTTTTGCCAGCGTCACCATTGTTTTTTTGGTTTGGTTTGGTGCCCCTCAGTGTGACGTCAATCCTAATAAGTATATTCTTAAAATATAGCTATTTGGGCTAGTCTGGGTGTGTTTGAGACATTTTTACTCAGAAACACAACCTAAGTTAGGTAATGTTTAACATTGTTTTGTTCAATGCCCTTTGTGTTCTCTCAATTGTCTGGTTTGAAGCAAATCAGCCATACGCACCTATGGAATCCACACACCTATACAGTAAAAATATGAAATTAGGTGAAGTCGTGTATTAGAACAAGAGCAAATATTTGACAAAAAAATTAAAAAATAATATGCGGTTTAGAAAAAACTATTTTTTTGGTATAAACTTTTATTAATTCCATATTATATGCAATAAAAACAGGTCTCTAGCGAGAAATAATAATAAAATATTATTGATATTTTTTAAAAGAATAAGTAAGCAAAAATTAAATTTTTTAAAAAATGATTATTTTTTATACATTTTTGGAGGTGATTTGTAATTTTATCAAAAAAAGGAATACCACTTTTTTGAATCACAATCACTTTTTCCCCCCACCCCTCTAATTTCTAAAATCCTATATCTTAAAAACAGATGTGTGTTGACCCCCACGTTATATAAAAAATTTTTCGGAAATAACTTCCCTTATCACCTGCTGCACTATGGCCCCTAAGTTATGGGACTCCCTGTATAGTAAAACGTACGACAAGTATGCGTGTATATGGAGGCCTTAAAAATGTTCTTTTTCTTAAAATTAAAATGCAATCGACATGCTAAATTATAAATTAAAACAAAGGCGGCTTTATGTCAAATTAGTTTCACTTGTTTGACGTACATACTTAACTTTTTTGGCCGCTTTCCGTCAGTTGATGACTTCTTGACGTCATGACTTTCTGGATATTTTAATTATGTTTTTGTTAATGCAGTCGACGTTTTTACTAAAATTCGGTAGTTTGGTTTGTAAAAAGCCATAAATCTAATAAAAATAAATAAATATAAAACAACAAAAAGTTGAAAGAGTGTGAAACTACTAAGTTAACGTTTGTTAACTGAATGTTACCGTTATTCTTAGTAAAAATAAGGGTAACAGCTGTCAAATTTTCTGTTATTTTAACTGACCCAAAATGTCCATATTATAGGCGTTACGTCAACGTTACATCAAATTGCTTTGTAGAAATATCTAACGGCTTTGTGACAATTTTTTTGTAGCGTGAAACTTTAAATGCAATCATCTCAGGTGAAACTGATACCTTCCTAGCTAGCATATTACCACACTTTAAGTAAAGCCATGATATATCAGTCTTAAAAACAGTTTTTTGTAAATATCTCAGAAACTAGCTCTTACGAAGTTTTTGGGCAAAATGTAATCCACTATATTATGGGACACCCTGTATAACCAGTCATGCTTGTCATACGTTTTCTGTACAAGTAAAACGTACGACAAGTATGCGTGCATATGGAGGTCTTTAAAACGTTTTTTTTTCTTACAATTAAAATGCAATCGACATGCTAAATTATAAATTAAAAAAAGGCGGTTTTATGTCAAAGATAGGTATGTCGTCGATAAATAATCCATTTTCAGTTAGTTTCACTTGTTTGACGTTTGTACTTGACTTTTTTGGCCGCTTTCCGTCAGTTAAAGTCTTCTTGCCGTCATGACTTTCTGGGTATTTTAATAGGGACATTTTGGTTTACGTATTTTTCACTTTGTTACCGTTATTGTTATTACAGAGTCTGCGCATTAGCATCTGCTCGCTCTTTTTTTGTTATTTACGGCAACGGCGCCCGGTGGCCGTCCTTTAATTTTGTCGTTATTTTTTTAGGTGAGTTTTATCTTGTTTTTGTTAATGCAGTCGAATTTTTTACTAAAATTCGGTAGTTTGATTTGTAAAAAGCCATAAATCTAATAAAAATAAATAAATAAATATAAAAAAACAAAAAGTTGAAGGAGTGTGAAACTACTAAATTAACGTTTGTGTTAGGTTTATCTTTAGCATTCTAAAATCTATTTTTTTTGCCCTGAATGTTACCGTTATTCTTAGTAACAATAAGCTGTCAAATTTTCTGTTATTTTAACTGACCCAAAATGTCCCTATTATAGGCGTTATGATGTAACGACATCAAATTGCGTTGTAGAAGTATCTAACGGCTTTTTGACAATTTTTTTGTAGCGTGAAACTTCAAATCCAATCATCTTAGGTGAAACTGATACCTTCCTAGCTAGCCTATTACCACACTTTAAGTGAAGCCATGATATATCAGCCTTAAAAACAGTTTTTTATAAATATCTCAGAAACTAAAGCTCCTACGAAGTTTTTGGCAAAATGTAATCTACTATATTCCGAAAACTGCAAATTTATGCGATACTTCGTTAAAAAGTTAGCGTTTTTTAAATTGTTTAATTGTCAAAAAACTGTCATTAGCCTTTAATGGATTTTGACCAAAATCTAATCCGCTTGTTAGAGTGTCGAACACTATTTTATTTAAAAATTTGATGAATATCGTTTCAGCAGTTTAGGAGCTATCGTGTTACGGAAAGATATACACATACACAAAAGATAAGTCAAAATACAACCAAATACATTATCGGCGTTATCTGAAAAAAAAAATTATACTTTCTCTGGATTGCTGCGCGGGCAAGAAAGGTAAAAAGAGTCGTCTAATAATTTTTGCTTAATGTTTAAAGGTTACGGTATAAAATTGTTACTTCGGCCAGTTCATTCAATGATAATTGCGTCTAGACGAATAATGGCTATAAGCTGTTCCTCTTCTTCTTGATACTGTAAAGTTTAATAGCTAATAGTGTAGGTAAGTGCCACGGAAGAAAAAGGAATAAAATCAGGAGCAACGATTTAAAATTTAGCCCCTTTCTCACAAATATTAATATAGTTTTTGCAAACTAAGACATTCTACGTAGAAAAACAGTTAAAATCGTTTTTTTTTCAATTTAATTTTTTTTGAAAAATTATTTCCTTAAACTAGCTATTCTGTCCTCCTTCTGAGAGTTTTAAATCGGTGTTAGCCTAATCTTTGTCAATTGATCGCAAACGTATTCTGTCCAGACCCCCCTGACCTATTTCCTCGGCAGTCGGTTTGTTCTGCTTGTGCGATATGTCCGTTATAGGTATAATAGAACATTTAAAAAAAAAAAAAGTTGACCAGTCACTACAAACTTTATTTATTCGGTTGATCAAAGTAGGCTTGAACACAAAAAGGGTGGAATCAGACAGGTTGTTTTCTTGATTGTAAAATTAATAATATTTGAATCGCAAGGTTCAGTGTCTGGCCTACGGTTATAATGGGTGGACCACGCCATTTACGTGTTGGGTTCGTTCTCAGGTTTGGTCGGTATTACCTCAATCATCTAGGTATACTTGATATAAATTTAAACATGGGAGTGCGCAGGCCTTTTTATCGTTAAAAAGGGCAAAGTGCGTTTTTTCAAATCTGAGTTTTCAAAACTATGAAAAGAAACAAAACAGAAGTGGGGTCATTCCATTTAAAAAAAGTTGTTGTATCATAACAAAAACTTTTCATGTAAAAAAAAGCCAAGTACGCGAAAATGGTATTTCGTAAAAAGAATTGAGATAAAAGTAAAGCCAAGTTCTCCAATACAAATTTCAAAATGAAAGGTTCTTATTAGTTTAAAAATATTTTTTTTAAACTTTGCTATTACAGCCAAACTTCTTTATGTTTAATTTAGCACTGTGCCTGAGAGTCATTTGCAGCCGTAATAGCCAGTTTAGAAAAACATTTTCAAACTAATAAGAACCTTTCATTTTGAAATTTGTCTTGGAGAACTTGGCTTTACTTTTATCTCAATTCGTTTTACGAAATACCATTTTCGCGTACTTGGCTTTTTTTACATGAAATATTTTTGTTATGATTTCACTTCTTTTTTAAAGGAATTGGATAATATTTAATTTTTAAAGTAGTAAAATATGCGGAGTATTGTTTAAAACTTTTGAAATGCCCTATTTAAAATTTTGAGGTTTTTTAATTTTTCTCCATGGCTTTATCGTAGTTCCATCAGCCTTCCAAAGCTCAGCTCTCTAACGTATCTGAAAGTGGACAATGCTACTTTTACAATATTTTACCTGTATAGGGGGGGAAAGTAAATTAAAATTTTGGTATATTTTTTTAAATTTTCCTATAGTTTTATTTTAGTTCCTAACAATCTTCTAAAGCTCAGCTCTCTAGTTTCTCAAAGTGGGTAATGTTACTTTTACATTACTTTGCATGTATAGGGGAGGGGAGTAAATTGAAATTTAGGGGTTTTTTGATTTTTTCCAGGGTTTGGTCATAATTTCTATCAGTCTGCCAAATTTCAGCTTTGTAGCATGTCTGGAAGTACAGTAGAATTTTGATGATCTATACATGAGTGAGAGGCAATTTCGATGTTTTTTGAAATTTCGTAACTACTTTACCACTTTATGGAAGTTTGAGAATCGTAGCTCATTTCGAAGTAGAGTTTTAGATAGGTGAAATATGGGTTTAAATGTTTCAAGGAAAGATGGTACGGGGCGGCAGCGCGAACTTGGCGAGGCACTTCCGCACACAGGCGGATTTCACGAAAAAGCTGGTCAAAACCTAAGATCCATTTACAGTTTAAAAAAATATATGATTTATTGTTTAAAAAAGATAAAGAAGAAAAATTCTTTAGGGACCCCGCACAAAAAAATAAAATTTGGAACTTTACTATTTAACTAAACTGATTCCTAAAAAATCGTTGAAACCAGAATTTTGGCTGCATAAACTTTTACAAGATATTGAAATATTTGATTTTAATAATTGCAGAGCTCCATGAAAAAATGTTTTAACCAACATGTAGGTATGTAAAATTCGCAATTGCATAAAACAATGTGATATTTTTGCAAAAAAAAGTTAATTCAACTTGTTCTGTTTTTTCCGACTTTTGTTATCAATAAAGTATATTGTCTAGCAAGAAAAATACTCTGCCAATATATGGGCCCCTAAGCTCACATTTGGTACTATAGTTATAGTGTACGTGTGAGCTAATATAACTAAAAAATTAAATATATTTTATTCACTCAATTACCTTTCGTTTGATACCACACAAGCCATATTTTGACTTAAACTCCAATTTTTGAAATCTACCCCCACACTTAAAAAAAAACACTAAAATGTATTTTGTTTAACTCCAGACTCAATTACCTTTCGTTTGATATGACACACGCCATATTTTCCCTTAAAATCTAATTTTTCAAATCTACTCCCCCCCTTTTTTTTAAAAATAAACTAAAATGTATTTTGTTTAACTCCATACTCAATTACCTTTCGTTTGATATTACACACGCCATATTTTCACATATACTCTTATTTTTTTAATCTACCCCCACCCTTTTATTTGGCTTGCGCCGAACAGATATACACACACCTAAATACACACAGACACACACACGGGCAGACGTCACGATAAAATTGCTAAGATACAATACACCAGAATAACATATTTTCAGTGTTTTTTGTTGTCGAAAATAATACCTTCTCCCAGTAGCGCACCCAGGAATATGTCTTGGGGGGGGGGGGCACGAGGCCTTATTTCATGCTATTTTTTGTGTTTATTCATGAAATATGTGGAAAATATATACAAAAATCTTAGGCTTGGGGGGGGGCCCATGCTTCTCCAGCCATTGCTGCGCGGGCTAGGAAGGTAAAAATGAAATCAGAATACATGTGACATAATAATTATACTTTTGGTTTACAAAAACCAATGTCATTAAAGCTAAGAAAACTTATTTATTAATTTCCGCATATTATGTACGTATTTCTCACTGGACAATTTTCTATATACACAAAAAGAAATTTTAACTTTTTTACTTGATCCGCATAACTCCGCAGCTGAAACTGACTTTGTTACTTAGAAAACATATGCATGCACTTAATAGGACTATAAATATCAATAAAGTTGGATGAAGTTGAAACATTTAGTCAAGTTCTATTTCAGAAAATGAAAATTTAAAAAGTTTTCTGCAACGGTTGCTTTAAACCGGTTTAAAATATTACCAATAAAATAAAACACAATGGTAAATATGTACAATAAATAGCTACATACCTCCAGATTAAAAATCCATGTTCAAAAAAATTATTTTTGATAATAGGCGCAAGTTTTAAAAGGGATTTTTAACCATCAACTTTTGTAAAATTAAGTAACGCAAATAACATAAAAAAATAAATGGAAGTTTCATCTGTCATTACTATGGCAATTGTTTTTCAAATTAGGCGTGACATGGTCACGGCCTAGTATGATCGTCAGTGATTGCACTAATAGCAATTTTACAATGCAACAGGGCTTTTTAGTGTTTAGGGGTTATGGCCAGCTTTTTCTTAAAACCCGCCTGTGTGTGTCGTGCCCTCAGATAAAGACCAAAAATTTTTGTGGAAGAAAGCGCGTGAAAAACATCAATAGATATGTTTTTGTTTTTTGGAAGAAATATTAACTCGCTAGACGTAGAGACCCTGTATGTATGACATATTTTTAAAATAGTATTGTAAGAATATGTCATACATACAGGGTCTCTAGCTAGACGCAGCCTTTCATTTAAAGTCGCCACCCTATATATGAATAAAGTAAACACTAGTTTTAAAAACATATTTTTGCCAGAAAATTTTTATAAATTAATATTCTGGTCAAAATAAGAAAACGGAAAAATAGCGACTTAATATAAAGGCGGGTACAAAAAAGGAAAAGACTAAAAGGAAGCGAAACACTTTTTCTTGTAAAGTTCTTACTTCACTTTCTGAACTATTTGGCGTCCTAAAGAGGGTCTTTTCAGGACTCGGAAAACAGAAAATGCGGGCAAATCCCAAAAAATCGGGACGCCTGGGAACCCTAGGTACGTAGGTAAATACTTTAATTTTTTTGGTCAGAAGTATTTCAAGGATTAGGTAGGAGAATTTTTAAGAGAATTTGATTTTGAAACACGATTTCCCGGCCCCTAAGGGGTCATTTTCCCGGTCCTAAACCGGAAAAAATCGCGGAAATATGTGTAACACGCAATTCATTTAACTAAATCATCCAATTATTGCCTAAATCATGCATTTGTGTCAAATATTGAACTATGCCCAAAGGCTAGATAGGTGCGTTTCTACAAACATTGATTAAAGGTGGGGAGAGAAGAAGGAGAAGGGAACTGGTAAAATAATGTTGAAAAAAATCTTAAAGCGTGTGCAGAAATAATTTTTGAAATCGCCCCATATTTGTTAAAATTATGCGAATATGGTTTTTAAAGAGGGTGGGGAGGAATGGAAGAAGGGGAGATGGGTGGGAGCAGGGAGGACTAGAAAGTAATTACAGAAAATTAGAGGATATTTCCAATGGGTGATCAAAGGAATTTCATAAAAATCGACTAAAATTTAGGTAATTTGTATGCCTTAAAGCCTATATCATGTGACATGACGTCTGGCAACCGCCATGTTGATTGATGTTTAAAAAATATAGCTTATAGCATCTTCGGGATCAGTAGCAATCCAACAACACCTTTTTTGTCAAAATCGGTTCAGCCGTTAAGCCTCTAGCGCGCAAAAACATACATATTTACATACATACATATCCCAAGCGAAAAACATTACCCTTCCTTTCGCCGTGCTGCAGTTGGGTAAACATTTATCTTTGTTACCTTTTTGTTGGTATACCTTGTATAGTATTTTTATCAGTGAGTAAATTAGAAGAAAAAAAATTAAAACATTCCTCTTATCGTTGACATTTCGTGTGTGTTGGCGGATCGCGTGATTAGGCTCGATAACTCAAATAAATATCAATTATTTAGCCGTTCGCATTAAGCAACGCGTTAGGTTTTATTTCGAGCCAGTCAACACGTCATTATTTAAATTAGAGAAAAATTCCGTATATTTCTTTTTCTAATTGTTTTTTACAACTGATATTAAATGGCACGCATGTAGAATTTTCTAAAATGCGGGATACATGTGTTACGCGGAAAATTTTTAGTTACTTTAGGGATATTCTTTTGAAAACCATATAGAGTCGTTTCTTGTACATTACGGATTTTTTTAAATTTTTGGCATTTTTGTAGTACTTGATCCACTTAACTCAAAAATGTATTTTAGATATTTTTAAGTTGATTCTGTATTTTCATACATGAGTTCGAAAATGTTGATACCAGCTTTTTTCATCAAAAACATTGATTTAACTTATTTTTTATAGTTATCTAATTACTAATAAGTTTTATTCTTTTAGGTTAGGTTAGAGACCCTGTATGTTGACATATTTGGATATATTATTATATCCAAATATGTCAATATACAGGGACCCTAGGTTAGGTTAGGTTTCAAAAAGTTGTAAATAACGATTAGTAAAATAATTTTAAGTGTCCCATATTAGCAACATTTTCAGTAAAATCTGTTTTTTATTTTTTTTTCTGAGGGATGGAAGTGCTTATTACTTTCTTTTTCAACAATAGTCTGTTCTTTGGTATATCTGCTATTTAACATAGTTCGAAAAATATCTTCAACTGGTTTTAAATTTTGTACCCTACACGTCAGAAATCTTCGTAAGCGCATGCCGGAGAAATCCAAGTCCGTGTGCGGTACCCTAGATAATCAAACGATTGTTTTGAACGCTGGACTTCGAATATTGGCGGACCTGGAAAAATAAAAATTGAAAAAGGGTTAAACGTTTTGAACTGATTAAATATTATAAAAAATCTGTCATACATTAAATAATATATGATTTCAAAGAACTCAAAACCAAAACTTAGCTAAAAGTAAATTGAATAATTACATATTCATATATTTTAAGTTAGTAAACTTAAAATTAAAATTTGGTTGATTTTTCGCTCCTTATATAACATAATATATTTTCATATTAGCAAAATTTTCAGTAAAATCTGTTTTTTATCTTTTTTCGGAGGGATGGAATTGCTTTCTTTTTCTACAATAGTCGGTTCCTCAGTATATTTGCTATTGAACATAGTTCGAAAAATATCTTCAACTGCTTTTAAACTTTGTACCCTACACGTCAGAAATCTTGGTAAGCGCATCCCGGAGAAATCCAAATCCAAGTGGGGCACCATAGATGATCAAACGATTGTTTTGAATGCTGGACTTATTGGCAGACCTGGAAAAATAGAAATTAAAAAGGGTCATATATTAAATAATATATGATTTCAAAGAACTCAAAACCAAAACTTAGCTAAAAGTAAGTTGAATAATTACATATTCATATATCTACAAGTTAGTAAACTTAAAATTGAAATTCGGTTGATTTTTCGCTCCTTATCGTCCGATACAACTCAATTTAGTACTTCGCGTATAACTCCACTTAGGCCTTAAGCGAGTTTCGAAAAAGTTTCCTGCTCAAAACTCTCAAAAGCACATTTTCCAAGGGTGAACGTTTAGCGACTGAGCTTATTTGCATCCACTTGCAGCAGCATCAAATGTAAAAAAAAATTAAGTATTATTATTTTGATAAGTTAACAATGTATTAATAGCTCTAAGTAAAACAGATTATAGATAAAAGTAATAAAATAGCAGTAATTTTTACTACTAAAGCAAATAAAATTTGTATTAGTGATAAAGCCATTGGTTGTATATTTACTATATTCCAAATAAAATTAACCGAGTCTTAAACAGTTTTTATAAATCATGAAATATGAGGGTTGTCTGTTAAGTTTTGCATATACAGCTGGAGTAAAACAATAGATAACTTTTAAAGACTCTTTGTTTCTTTATCGAAGTATTCAGTTGTCAAAGCTGTAATTCGACTCGTTTGTTGGTACTATCAGAATTACATTCTTAAAGGCGTCGCGTCGCGTCGGCTGCTTTCTCTGGCGACTAAAATCTTTGACCACGCAATAAATTCTTGATTTTCGGAAAAGTATCGAAATCGTTGGGACCTAGGTCGAGACTGTTTGGAGGATGGACTAACAATTCGAACAATTCGACATTTTGTTCGGTTAGAAAACCGTCCGAAAAATTCCAATGCGCGCGCAATGCAGTACGAGGACTGTTTTAAAACGGTTTTGATTTGATGGAATGACCAAATAACTGTCCAGAAAACGAATGCTGTCGTTGTAGTGATCGATTTACCTCAGTCATGTGATCATATGCAAGAGAGTTAAAAGGAGTCACATGACTAAAAGAAAGTGTAGGTTTTTCCGGGTCGCGTAAAGGTAGATCCAAGGCAAACTGGGAATTCGAGAGCTCTAAATTAGAGTTTTGCACACAGAAAGAAATTGCACAAGATGAAAAATTACCCGAAACCGATTTAAATGGCCTGCTGAAACGGAAAAATGACTGTCCGATAACAGAACAACGTCGACCTGGAACGCAAAAAGGATTTTTCGTACCGTTTTATGACTGTCGCACGCGATGATGGAACGAAGATAATATTTTTTTGTGCTTTGTACGAATTTGCATTGCTTGATGGAGGATGATTCGTCATTCGGAGTTCGTTTTTCAAAGCTCAGCAAATACTTTCGGCTGTTGCTTAATGACCTGCTTTTGAGACAAATGACAAAATCTTTTTGGAAACTCTTCGAAAACGGATGACTTTTGTTGGCTTTTCGTCACCTTGATGATAAAACATGAATGTAGCGCAGTTTAGCCTTTAAAGAAAAGATGTATGTTTAAATTAAGATAAACCTTGTTATGGTGGCATATTTAAAAATGTTCTGTCGGAAATTCATAAGAATTCTCTCGGAAGTGATTGTAAACCCGGAGTTTATCGTCACTTTAGGGTATAATACGTTTCTGCGAGTTAAACTTTTATTTATATTATTTGGTAGACTTGCTGTTTGAGAATAAAATTTTGCCAGTTTAAGGTCTGATGGGAGTTTGTTATGTTTCCAAAGCTCCCGTTTTCGGAAAGTTTGGATATTTACTTCGAAAAAGGCTTAAGAAATTTGAGATATATTTGAGCTCTAGTAAATACGCCACGCAGTTTTTTTTTAATACAAATGATTCAAATGGTTAAATTTTACAGGCCCAATAATATGTATTTAAAATAAATGGATCCATGATGGATCTAATACCTTCCAAGGAAGGCCCTACGAAAGTTTTAGTAATAACATAAATTACTGAGAAAAACGTGTTTTACTATATTTCGGAATCCGCATGAGTATTGATGCGATGCTCCGTTAAAAAGTTAGCATTTTTAAAATTTTTAAACTGTCAAAAACATTAACGGAATTTGACCAAAATCTAACCAGCTCTTTACAGTATTGTACACTATTTTACTTAAAAATTTCGTGAATATCGGCGCAGCTGTTTAGGAGTTATCGTGTTACGGACAGACATACAAAAACACACACGGACAGACGCTACGATGATATTGCTGAGCTAGGTCAAAATACACCCAATTGGAGGGCATTTCTGGAAAAGGAGCCAACAGCAATTGGTCTGTTTAAATAAAAGTCACGAAACCGTTTTGTCGGCTTGTCATTTGGTTCGATAGTCAACAGAGGGAGCTAGAGTGCTTGTGTCGCCTGGATCTTTTACGAGCATCTAAATACATTGATGATTGAAGGCGCTTGGCACTTATAATGCAAAATTTTGGTTTTGGCGCTTGGCTCCTTTTCTAGTAATGCGTTTCGATCAGTCTTCCTAAACACAGCCCACTAGCGTTTCTGGAAGTGTGCAATGTTAATTTTAGATAACTTTACATGTATTTCATAACATTAAATGTATAAGGGAGGGTTGTAAATTAAAATTTTGGTTTTTTTTTCAAGGGTTTGGTCACAATTTCTATCAATCCGCCAAATTTCAGCTTTGTAGCATGTCTGGAATTACAGTAGAATTTTGATTATCTATATACATGTGTAAGTGAGTGAGTGGCAAATTCCAAGTTTTTACCCAACTGCAGCACGGCGAAGGAAGGGTAATGTTTTTCGATTATTGTATGTATGTAAATATGTATATTTGTGTCACGCTAGAGGCTAAACGGCTGAACCAATTTTGACAAAAAAGGTGTCTCTAAATCGCTACTGATCCCGAAGGTGCTATAGGCTATTTTTTTTTAAACAGAAATCAACATGGCGGTCTTCAGACAGACGCCATTTTGTCACAGGATGTAGGCTTTAAGGCACAGAAATTTTCTAAATTTCAGGCGATTTTATTGAAGTTCCTCTGATTACCCATTGCAAATGTCCTCTAATTTGCTGTCGTTACTTTGTAGTCCTCCCTGCTCCACCCATCGCCCCTCCTGTCATTCCCCCCACTCTATTCAAAAACCATATTCGCATAATTTTATCAAATATAGAGCGATTTCAAAAATTCGTTCGGCATACTCTTTCAGATTTGTTTTCCAAAGCCATGTTACTATTTCCCCCCCCCCCCCTCCCCCTCTCCCTCACTCCTCCCCGTTATCCTTATTAGTGATAGTTATAGCTATAACTTTCACAAATATGAAGCGATTTCAAAAGTTCTTTCTGCACACGTTTGAAGACTTTTTACCAACATCAGTTTACTAGTTTCCACATCCCTCATATCTCCCCTCCCTTCTTATTAGTAATAGTTGTAGCTATACCTTTCACAAATAAAGAGCGATTTCAAAAATTCTTTATGCACACGCTTTAAGACTTTTTTTCCAACATAATTTTACTAGTTTTCCCCCTTCCTCTCTATCTCTTCTCCCGACCGTCCTTATTAGTAATAGTTGTAGCTATACCTTTCACAAATTTAGAGCGATTTCAAGAATTCTTTCGGCACACGCTTTAAGATTTTTTTCGACACCATTTTACTAGTTCCCTCCTCCCTATCTACTCCACCACCTTCACTCAATGCAACGTAACACTGTTCGCGTCCGTAGAAAATCTACACGTACTTTTTGGGTGAAGCTAAATGAATTGTAAATACATAGTGCTATTTATAAGGCTGAATAAGAATTAAACCTAAAAGTAAGAAATAAAAAAAATTTTTAATAAAAAAAACACCCAACTGCTAAAGTAACTACTAGTCTCAGTTGGGTACAAAATTACCCATAACCTGATTCATGAAAATACAAAACTGTATAATTTCGTAAGTGTTGAGTTGAGGTATACTGCCGTCGCCGTAGTAAGACCCACCTATCTACGTTTTCACTTATTTCGAGAAAAGCGAGTTTAAAGTTTAAATGCTTGCTAAGAGTACATAGTAATATTAGCTCACACATATACTATACTATAGTAGTGTAAGCTATGGTGATCCTAATTTTTTCGAGAAAAAAAAAGTTGCTCCGATTTCAAAAATTTTTATATATTTTTGCGTTTCAGATGATTTTGAAACTTTTTTGTTGCGCCGTCTGTCTGTCTGTCTGTCTGTCTGTCTGTCTGTCTGTCTGTCTGTCTGTCTGTCTGTCTGTCTGTCTGTATGTCTGTCTGTCTGTATGTCTGTAACGACCAACGCGCATAACTCAAAAACCGCTCGGCCGATTTTAATGAAATTTGGTACCTAGGCTGGGTCTTGGGTCGAGATGGTTCCATTTAAAAATGAACAAAATCCACCGAACACAAACCAAATAAAAGGGTGGGGGTACATTTAAAAAATTAGAGTTTATGTGAAAATATGGCGTGTGTGATATCAGACGAAAGGTAATTGAGTCTGGAGTTAAGCAAAATACATTTTAATTTATTTAAAAAAAAGGGTGGGGGTATATTTCAAAAATTCGAGTTTAAGTGAAAATATGGCGTGTGTGATATCAAACGAAAGATAATTGAGTCCGGAGTTTAACAAAATACATTTTAGTTTTTGCTTTTTTTAAGGGTGGGGGTAGATTTTTAAAATTTGAGTTTAAGTCAAAACATGGCTTGTGTGGTATCAAACAAAAGGTAATTTAGTCTGGAGTTGAATAAAATATATTTCAGTTTTTAGTTATATTAGCTCACACGTAAACTATAACTATAGTACCTAGTGTGAGCTTAGGGGCCCATATATTGGCAGAGTATTTTTTTTTGTTTTTCAAAATAAAATACTTCCGAACAAAAAGTTGGTATTTTCCTTAAAAAACAGATGAAAGGAACCTATTTGAAGCCATTTTCGGTCCTAACTCATTTTGGATTTTTTTGCAGATAGGTGGGTCTTACTAAGGACGGCAGTATAGGTATACCTATCAATTTTGTACTCAACTGCGACTAGTACTTGCAATTGGGTTATTTAATTTTTTTTTTAAATTCCGTAACTAGGTACTTTACTGCTTTAGTGAAACTTGAGGGGATTGTTAACTTTATCAAGGTCTACAAGAGCCAAGTTGAGTTGGTATTTTCCCTCGGAGTAGTTGTTTCTGGTGGTTTCACACAACTTATGCTCTACACGGAGCTATCGCCTACATTCACCTGAGGATCGCCCAAAAGGTCGAAACCGGTCCGGTCGTGGATTGGCATGGAACATTTGTTCCTGACTATCAGGACGTGTTCCAGGCGGGGATCACTCGTATCCTCGTGATCGACGTTGGAGAAAGTGAAAACCAAACAGTTTTAAAACCTGTTTTTGAGTAAATGAACATAGTTCGTTTAATTTTCGTTACTGACGGTTATAATAACTCTTGTTGACTTTTTTGCAACCTCCATCCCGCATTATTATTACTACTAGTGTCTGTGCTAGTGTGCCCTTTACCGGAAAGACTATAATTATATAGAGTTCTTTGATTCCGCCATTAATTGATTCGTTTCTACAGGCAAAGCTATACTAGGTCTCCACCGAAGCAAAAATAAACGAATTTTTGATACAATTTGTTCCTTGTTGTTGCCATGCCGTAAACATAAAAGTGCCGAAACCAAAGTTGTTATTTTTTTATACACATGTTTTCGCTTATTTAAGGAATACTGAGAAACTTTCTGCTACTTGCCGTAAGCAGGAAACTTTCAGAAAAAATTCTAAACTTTTTGTTTTCATTGAACCAAACAAAATTTGGTTACGTTATCTTTCCTGTTATTTAAACAACATTGAGCTACTTATTATTACGATTTGTTTCTTTTGGTTGCCATAAACAGACTAGAATCATGGCTTTGTAGAGCAACCTCAAAAATCCAACAGAATTTTAAACAATCTATTATCCTACTAAGTATATATCTATTTTTGCCACATTTTCATTATGTTCGGTAATGTTTTGCCTATAGGCACTATTCAATTGGCTCCTAATATTGCCTAGCATAGAAAATTATATGTGGGTATTTAAATAAGTAGCACTTACTTTTTGTCTTTTCACTTAGGTGCTTAATTAATATCACTGTAACAAAACGGGATTTGAGCATAAATGGTATTTTTGCCATTTATAAGTTTTTAAAGATTTTTAATTAAATATTGTTTTGACATCAACAAGCATTAATTATATGCAAGCCTAGGTTAAGATTAAGTAAAATTTATGGTAACTCGGCGACTTGTTTTTGGGCATATTTTCAGGTTCGCCGTATTTTAATAAAAGTTGTATTCGGCTAATATGTCCTTTAAGCCACTAACATCAAAATAATTCTTATTTTGTAACTGGAAACAAATTTTAAAGTATTTTCAATAAAAAAAAACACACTGTATAATTTTACTTTCTAACGGGTTTTCAAGTCTGGCTTGCATTGCTATTTTGTCTCTTAGTGGAGCGCTTAAAGCGCAGTCTATCTCTTTCTCGCCAAGGCGAAAGGGAGTAGATTTCTAGCCAATCAAGGCCAAGATATTTGTCCCTTTAAGCGCAGGGTCGCTTTAACTGAGACGGGAAACTTTCGAAAGTCGTCAGGGAATTCACTTTTTAGTCGCGCTTCGCTTGGTACGTTACGCTTTCATTCACACTTCTTAAGGGGGGTTTTATTTCATCACACATTCCCTTTGCCACCCACGCAGGATCACTTCGTGGATTGTTTAAAATAAGGCCCGTTTTCAGCATCGTATAATTTTTTATTACTTGCACTAAAATTATGTGGCCCTAAAGATTTTATTTGTAATCGAATTTCATATGTCAACGTATTTATATTTGCAGAGTTAATTATATAATCGACGGTATTTATTTCCATTTTGAAAATAAACAAACCCAAAAACAAACAATGGACACGCGACCGGCAAGGCTTTTAACTACTGACCCTGACGTACCCCAAAACTCATACGTCTTCACTAAGGATAGAACCGGCAACACGCAGGAAGGGCAACGAACGGTTTGGCAAGATAAATATGGCCGACATCAACTAAAACAAACATTCCTCCCGCCCTCGCGCGAGAACAGCCACCCGCTGATACGGGTGAAATGGAAATCTTGTCCCGCGCGGTGCTGCCGGCTTGTAATTATTTACGCTAAAAAAGTTTCCCCAGTTATCCACAGACTAAAAAAAAGAACTAGACATGTTGTAGGGAAAGATTTAAATTTTTTTTTAAATAAATCAATTAAAAATACTGGTTGTTGTCTAGTTTTGGGAAAGCAATGCCCGTTGCCCTCCCTGTAGCAGCCGCCACTGAATTATAGTAAAGACTTATAGAGTTAAAAATTTTTTAGGGGTATGTCTCTTTTTCTCCGAATTTTTTGGTAGATTTTGAAACAATGACTTTATTTCTTGGCAAACTTTTGGGATTTTTAGAAGTCTAATAATTTTAGAGAAAATCGCTATTGTACCAAAGGCTGCTATCATGAAAATAAAAAATTATCCTGTGTGATATATTGGGACTATATCAAAATAAGAAAAACATATTATCTCGAAAACTAAACGTTTGTGGACCTATGCTTATATGAACTTTTTGTCTCGAAATCACTTTTACCATTAAAATTATATTATTGAATTTTGAAACACCCTGTATTATACAAGTCACATTAGGGGGGTATCGGATGTGAGGTATAATAAAACCAATGTTGAAATGGGACAGACAGTCATGTGATTATTGATGTGTAAACAGAATTTTTTTGTTTTGTCACAGCCCCCTCAAATTAGCAAGCCCGATCCTTCTTTGAAATACAACACTGTCGAAGGCTGGACATTTGCATAATTTTCTTGTCAGCCTATATTTTTTTGTTTTCCAAATAGTCAAAATTTTAGATCTGTCAGCCTTCGAAACTGTCGCAATTCAAAGTAGAATCAGGCTTGATATAAAGAGGGCCGTGGTTTTGTCTAAAAGAACCCATGCTGTTTCTACCCAAGTACATGGGGACAACATTTTCAAAGTAAGATTCAATTCTGACATGCCGCTGTCCAGTGATATCAAAATTAACTCCAGATCTTGGTCATCTGAGTCACTATCTGTATCTTCCAAGATGTCAGTGGTAATTTTTCTTCCTAAGCCACGAACAAAAAAATTAAAAGACTCGCTTTGTTTTGACTTTTTGGCTCTTTCTGCTTATTGAGGACAATTTGCCAGCTCAATTCGGTGGACACCAAGATATTCTGACACGAATTCACTTGCTACCCAGGACAATCACAAGTCATTTACTCTCACATTTATACTACAAGACTCAAAGGCTGGCACCAAGCATCTCCACTGTAGGCAATTTTCTTTTCTCAAGAAGGATTGTATTTTGCCTGATACTCTTTTGTTTAGCACAGGGATTTTTAACTCTCTTAACACGGGACCATCCAAGTAATGTGACTTTTGAACCACGGCCTTGTATTAAACATCAAATTTGCCTACTTCGTTGATAACGTTGATGCTCAAACTCAGCTTAAGGCAAACGTTACCCCTACTATTCCGGGTCTTGAACGATGTGGCCATCCACGTCACACGCTTTGACCAATAGCAAACTCTAAACGGTCACTTGTTGTGCGAAATAACTTGTCGCGACCAATGGCATAGTCGCCCGCTCTTCAGAGTTAGTGAATTTTACGCGTTTAAAGTCAATTCTGTTCTCCTGTCTCGTACTAACTGAGCGTTCCGCGGTAGGATCACAGATTAAGGTGATCCGATGCGCAATTGAGGTCTTTTCGCATAACACGTGACGGCTCGGAGCTAATTTTAAGCTTGCCATTGGCTGAAGCATGTGATGGGAATTATCACATCGTTCAAGACCCAGAATAGCCCCCCGGAGGTGTGAATCTTTATTTACAAATGGATATTAGGTCCGAGTTTGTACTGGCAGGCATGGAAATTTAACACAGCCTCTTCTAATTGTAAAGCGGTCGCGCGCCCATTAAACCATCAGGGTCAGTAAATAAAAGACTCAGGTGTACAAAAAAAAAACAAAAACGGCTGATTTTGACATTATTGATATTTATCGAAAATTGCAGACCTACCCAGCGTCGCACAGTAGTTCAAAACTGCATAAAATTGCCACATTCAAGTTCTTTGGGTATAAATTCGTTACTGCTTCGTTGCGGATTTCAAGGATTTTTGGCTTGTTGGAAAGCTAAATTTTTAGGCCATACGACCTTGTTTCTAAAATTGACATCTCTCCAAAATAAAAATAAAAAAAATTTTTGAAAATGCTAAATTTTGACCCCCTTGAAAAAAATTGCGCGCACCGCTGTCATTTTTAATTTGGGTCTGTTAGAAAGCCGCCTCCTTGTCATAAAACGGTATCAATTGTTGAAATCGTGAATTACTTAAAAAAGATATAATGAAATGAACAAGGTGACTTTTAGCTACAAAAATCATTAAAATTGACAATACTGACCAATCAAGCAAGCAAGCAAAATGGTTATCGTTATTTTGAGTCGGTGCAGTAGCGACCTGTCGTACCACAGTGATTCAAAACCATGTAAAACTGGCGCATTCAATTTCCTTTGCCACTAATAAAATAATATACATACAGGGTGGCTGAAATAGCTAAAACTTAAGTAGAGTTTTTAGATATTGACATGTAAATATTGAAATTTTTGACAACAGTCAGCATTAGAAAAATTGATATCTAATTACGTTTAAAAGTTATTAGTTAGGATGCATTTTTACGGTCACACTGTGTATTATATACCAAAGGATGAAAGTGCCACTTTTCCACCGAGGCAAAGAGTTTCTAGCACAAGCGTAGCAAGGACTACAATTCTTTGGGCGAGAAAAGCCTTTATCACGAGGTTTGTTATCTGTTTTCCGCAAGTTGGAGGATAAAAAGTGCACTTTTATATCTCTTGATAAAAAGCGTCACTTTTATTTTTTATATACGGGATAAAAGTGAACTTTTTATCAAAAAAGTAACATTTCTTTTTAAAACAATATGTGATTAACTTTGTATAATAAACGGTTTAACATAAAATTGTCTATTTTAAAAATCGGGAAACCTATAACCAGTAATATATATGGATTTAACGTTATTAAATTTAAAGGTCAGTTAGGTGAATTTCTAAAGATATATTTACCTAAATGTCAAATTATTATTAAATTTTCACTCTTAAAAAAAAATCGTTTAATACTATTAAATATTATATTCTAAAAGTACCAATAGCTAATTTATCCATATTAAACTATATTAAAAAAAAATCTTTTACCAATAAAAACAACAATGAAAACAAGTCACGAATTTTTTTCATCCAGGACCGGAGAAAAACAAATAAAAAAATGCAACACATTAGCGACCCGACGATAGTGAGAAGTGGGGCAATGAAAAACAGTTAGTATAAGTCATGATCTTAGTATAATAGTAGCTAATTGTTGACTTGCTTAGTCATATAGAAGCCCCAATGCGTCATTTTTAGGGAGTTTTAAACCACTGTGCGTCGGCGAGTTTCGATGACATGAATTGATTAATTGGTGGAATTCATCAGATGATAATTTACGGACCTGATGAATTTCAACGGTTAATTTAAGAATTTCAGTGTTGTCATCATTTAGCTTATCGGTGAATTTACAAACTCGCTCTGTCCAATTTTAACTTTTATTAGACCCTAATCTTAAAACAAGTTATAAAAGATCTACTTTTATTTGTAAAGAAATGAGTTAGTGTACGATGATCTAATTTTCAGGATTTTAGAGTCAGTAATTTAATCAAAGAAATTTCGGTCAGATCTTGTAAAAAACTAATTTAAAACTTTTTCTATTTTGTACGTTTTAGAGTCCGTCGGTCGGTCTGTGGGGATGTGTATCGCAAAACTTGACAGCTGCAAGTTAACTTTGAGAGATTTCTTACTAAGCTGAAGTGAAATCCAGATTAGTTTGCTTTTCTTGTCGGATTTCTTGCTTGTTGGCAGTTTGAAGTTTTAATTAGATTTAATAAAAAAATAGAAAGTAAAACTTCTAAAATTTGTTTTAGTTATTTTCATGACAAGGTGTAATGCTGTGTAATAATAAATGACGTGCTTAAAGGCCGCTTGACATGGAGCAATATACTTGCAGTTGCATGCAAGATTAGTGTCCCTGAATGACATATTTGTTTGCTTATAGGCACCTTAATCTTGCATGTTAAGACGTCAAAAATTACACGGGGAAAAGACATAAAAATATGACGTCTTAAAGACAACAATTTTTGGTAAAGGGATCAATCCACCCCCGAAATTTTTAGGACTCAAAAATAATAAAATATTTAGTAGTGATAAGTAGTAGAGATATGGGCAACTCAAATTTCTTTCATGACATTGTTTTTTAGATTTTTGCTTATAACAGCTGAAAACATGTTTAAATTTTTTATGGTCTATTTATCTAAAAAAATCTAAAAATCTTGAGCAGTTTTTGTAGATAAATCCCTGCAGAGAGTGGCAAAATATTTTTGTTTTCCAACTTTCACTTATCCCCACATGTTTCTTTCAATTTCTAAAAAACCTCGTATTGCTTGATCACACTAATATTATTATTCATAAACTCAGTAGCGCACCCAGGAATTTGTCTTCGGGGGCAAGACCCCATGATATCATATTTGATGCTCTTTTTTGGTTTTATTCATAAAATATATGGAAAATATTTTAAGAAATCTTAGGCTCAGAACTCGCCCCCTCCCCTTGGTGCGCCCTTGAGAAACGGTTGTATTTTAAATAATATTACTTAACTTGACTGTAAACTTAATCCAAGATTTGAGCAGTTGCTGAAAAATAGTTTTATTTCTTGTCGTGCTTTTAAACTTGATTTTTGCCCAGTCAGTGATAATATTTGCTTGAAAAATAAAGATTTGACCGAATTTGACCAAAAATAAACAACAAAAAAATTAAAAAAAAACAGGCTGGAAGCACTATAAACTCTACAAGAGAAAATAGAACAGACAATCGTCGATCTAATGGAAATTCTCCGCACTCTATCACGATATTCACAGAAAATTTATAAGAATTATTCAAAATTGTTTTAGTAATCAAGGATGCTAAGTGGAAAATTACCAATAGAGTTTTACATGTTAATTTTTTTCTAAAAAATATTGTATTATTTTTTGATTTTGTTGACTTACGACGCCACATATTACTGCGCAGAATCACCGCGGATAGTAAAAAATAATAAATCATATACCTCAGCGGCGGCGCGTTTGGTGTAGTATTCTTTCGAAAACCATAAAATGTTTGTTTCTTAAATGTAAAATTTTCTGTAGTTCAGAAATTATACGAGCCCCTCACTAGTTAAAGACACGCGCCGCCGCTGATATACCTTACAAAAACACCAGCATCACTTTTTGTGTCAGTGCGATTGCGAAAACTAATAAACGAAATAATATCAACATTGTTATTTTTGAATTCAGAAAGAAAAAATCTATAAAATTCTAAAATCTAAAATAATATACAGGATGTTCTGTTTAAAAAAACCACCGACCTGTAAAATTTTGACAGTTAGATATATTTTTTTAACATTTAGACCCAAAGAGTCTTAAAATTATCAAACTTTTGTATTTATCATATTTGGTTATCTATTCAATTAAATATTTTAGATATAGAGTAAAAATATACGGGAAAACCCTGTGCGTATAATATGAGATTTTAAATTTTCAATATTCTTTGCGTTTCAAATTACTTTGAAACTTTTTTGTTGCGCCGTCTGTCTGTCTTTCTATATGTCTTTCTGTATATCTGTCTGTAACGACCAACGCGCATAACTCAAAAACTACTTGTCCGATTTTAATGAAATTTCGTACCTAGGCTTTGTTTTGGGTTTCAATGGTCTTATTTAAAAATGAATAAAATCAAAAATATTACTTGTGTGGTACCATATTAAAGGTAACTGTGCATGAAAAATAAAAAATACATGGGAATCTTTGATTGGACGCATCCCTGAGTAGCGGGGTTATTTTCGCGGACCAAAATGGGTAAAAATTACATTTATCATTAATCGTGTGAGCTTAGGTGCCCATAAATTGGCAGATTATTTTTCAAAAGTCTACGTGGTTTTCCTCCAACTATCTAACAAGATTACACCGACTTAATTACAACAGATTCCATTAGAACCGCAAACGGTCGTGCGACCCACTCAGGATATATTGTGTTGTTTGGCAAATACCTGTAGCTGGATTAATCGCCTTTGCTTAGAGCAAATACCTAATGCTAACGTCTTTGCTTGAAACAAATAAGCAGACCTTTTTAAACTACCCTTTTCATAGGCTAACCTCCACTGAAAAAGGACCAGACTATGCCTCAATAAAAATTTTTAACAAACTCCCTCAAAATACAGTTTCAAAATATTTAAAAAAGCTTGCTTCACCCTAATTTGTGAAATTGAGCCTTATAAAATAAAAAGAGTTTTAAAAAAATTAGTTTCAATAAAAAGATTCTTTTAAGGGTTTTTCATATTCAGATATTATTATAAAAGATACTAACTTTTATTTCGACTGTATTGTTCCATATTGTTACGGGTTCACAACGACAAATTAAAACTCGCAATTGTTGAAAACGATACGTCAATTTATTTCGACAAATTATGTACAAAAAAACACGCACTTAAACTTAGTAATAACTTGCTAATAATTCACTACTATAATCGGTCTATTAACTTCGTGTTAATCTCACATCTGTGACTGACTGCCTGGTGCGCGACCCCGGTCCTATATATAGGATCGTCCATCTCTCTTGAACTTTCCGGCAGCCTTTGACGTCCGGAAAGTTCCCGCACTACCGCGACCGCAAGCCACAGACAACGCAACTAAAACCTAGACTAAGAATACAACCTTAAGATAAATCGACCTAATACTACACTAAACCTAAATAAATTCCAATTATAAAATTTAAATAACTTAAATTTGTAACACTATCCTCCTCTTCAGGTTTGATCGTCTCGATCAACATTTCCCAGGTAAGGTTTTAGTCTGTCTAGATGAACAACTTTCATTTTGGACTTCGGGCTTCTCTGGATTCGGTAGACTACATCATTAATTCTCTTAACAACTTTATAAGGCCCTTCCCATGGTGGTGTCAACTTAGGTGATCTTCCTTTCTTGCGTTGAGGATTGTATAGCCAGACTTGATCATTCTCTTTGAACCCTGAAGAGTTTGCTTTCAGGTCATATCTCGCTTTCATGCGGTCACTGGCTATTTCTATTCGCTCTCTAACCACTTCATGGATATCTTGCAGCTTTTGCCTTAAATGTTCGACATAGTCATTAACCTCTAAGTGTGCTTCTTCAGGTGAACCAAACATGATATCACATGGTAAACGCAGTTCTCTACCAAACAGGATACTAGATGGAGTAGCTCCTGTCGTATTGTGAATGGCAGTTCTATAGGCCATCAAAAACAATGGAATATATTGGTCCCAATTTGTTTGGTGCTCATCAACAACTTTGCAAAGATGTTCCTCTATTGTTTTATTAAATCTTTCAACCATGCCATCTGACTGCGGATGCAAAGCAGTAGTCCGTGTTTTATGTATTCCTAAAAGGTCACAGAGATTCTGGAAGAGCTTTGATTCAAAGTTTCTTCCTTGATCTGAATGTAGTTCCAAAGGAATGCCAAATCGGCTGAAAACATCATTTACCAGAACTTCTGCAACTGTAGCGGCCTCTTGGTTAGGCAAAGCAAAAACTTCTGGCTATTTGCTAAAATAATCCATGACAACGAGGATGTATTTGTTGCCCTTTTTAGTTTCTGGAAATGGTCCGGCCACATCAATAGCAATGCGTTCGAATGGCAGACCTACGTTATATTGTTTCATTTGACCTCTGGACCTTGTTTTGGGACCTTGGCTGGCTGCACAAGTCGAACATCGGCGGCACCAGTTTTTCACATCTTGAAAGTAATTGACCCAATAAAATCGGTTTCGAATTTTGTCCATGGTTTTATTTATGCCTAGGTGCGCGCCTGATTTTCCACCATGGCATTCGGCCATTATATTGTCTACCATGCTCCTAGGAACCACTACTTGATTAACCACAGTAAGGCCATCGGCACTTTCCCAGGCACGTTTAAGGATGTTTTCCTCTACTATCAGTGAATCCCATTGTGCCCACAGTGATTTGAATATCACCCCTTGGTTTGCGATATCTTGCCATGATGGTCGTGGCTTGTTATCTTCTTTCAATCGCAAGATAGGTCCTACATCTTTGTCGTTAAGTTGTGTGGTTCTAATCGAAGCCGACATCCATTCTTCATCTGGTTCTAACTTTATCTGGCGCACGTAGGTAATTCCTTCTTTCTGGTCAATTTTCCTGCAATGTTTACAATCCTCAGGGCAAGGTCTTCTGGACAATGCATCTGCATTATTATGCACCCTTCCTGCTCGGTGCTTAATTTGATAATGGTATTGTTGTAGCTTTTCTATCCATCTCGCGACTTGCCCCTCAGGTTGTTTCATTTTCCTGAGCCACTGTAACGCAGCATGATCCGTTCTAATCAGAAACTCTTGTCCGTAGAGATATTTGTGAAAGTGATCTACGGATTTAACTATGGCTAGGAGCTCCTTTCTAGTAACACAATAATTTCTCTCTGGTTTGGATAGCTTCTTGCTGAAAAATTCGATGACCCGTTCTTCTCCATCTTGTACTTGGGAGAGTACTGCTCCTATGCCATCGTTGCTCGCATCAGTATCTAATATGAATTTTCCTTTTGGAATGGGATATGCAAGAATCGGACTAGAACATAATGCTGCTTTTAGTCTTCTAAATGCTTGGTCACATTCGGTATTCCATTTGTAAGAAGCTTTATCTTCTGTAAGTCTATGTAACGGAGACGCTATTTTGGCGAATCCTTCTACAAATCGTCTGTAGTATGTACACAGATCCAAAAAGCTTCTCAATTCATGTTTGTCACGAGGTTGAGGCCATTCTTTTATTACTTATAGCTTCTTTTCGTCGGTATGGATGCCTTCTCGGGAAACGACGTGACCCAGGAACTCAACTTTTTCTTGGAACAGAAAACATTTCTTTGAGTTTAATTTAAGATTTGCGTTCCTGATTCTTGAGAATACTTCTCGTAAATTATCTAGATGTTCTTGAAATGATTTCCCCATTACTATGACATCATCCAAATAGACTAGGCAGGTTTTCCAAGTAAGGCCTCATAGAACGACTTCCATTAGTCTTTCAAATGTAGCTGGGGCATTGCACAGGCCAAATGGCATCACATTAAACTGATAAAGTCCACTTCCAGCAGAGAATGCAGTCTTCTCTTTATCTCTTTCAAAGATTCCTACTTGCCAATACCCACTTTTCAGGTCAAGAGTAGAAAACCAATATGATCCTGCCAACGTTGTTAATGTGTCGTCTATTCTTGGCAGTGGGTAACTATCTTTCTTGGTCACATCGTTAAGTTTCCTGTAGTCGACACAAAATCTAGTACTTCCATCCTTTTTAGTGACCAACACCACAGGAGATGACCAAGGACTTGATGACTCTTCAATAACACCGTCGCTGAGCATTTTATTAATGAGATTGTGAACTTCTTCTTGCTTGGCCATTGGTAGTCTTCTTGGGGGTTGTCTTGTCGGTTGGGCATCGCCAGTGTTGATAGCATATTGAATAAGGTTTGTGCGTCCCGAACTACTCCTAGTTTCGAAGATATTACTTTGTTCTTCTATAAACTCTCTCGCTTTACTATATTCTTCTGGAGTGAGATGTTGCCAAGTTGATTCAAATTGTTGAAGTACCTCCATTGGTAACTTGCTTGTATCCTCGGAAGTTGGCTCTTCACATCTTGTTACTTTCTGTACTGGTTCTAATAATGCTACCACCTCCCCCTTATTAATTTTGACACTATTTGGGAAAATATTGGCGACTCTAATCGGGATGTCTTTATCGGTTTTAACTAGTGATTTTGCAACGAGGTAGGTGTTGGGTGTGTTTTGTTGGCTTATGAGTCCGACGCAGCTTGATGTTTTACTTTCCAGCCTCCCAAAAATTATGGTCTCACTGTTACCGACTAGTCTTGTTGTGCATACTGCCACGACCTTTATTGGTTCTTTATTGAAGTGACTATTTGACAAAATGAACTCTTCATTCCCAAATCTTAGGGTATTAAGTTTATTATCAAACGCAAATCCATGTTTACTTATCAAGTCCATTCCCAAAATAAATTCGTCTTCTATTTCCGCAACCAATACAGTGTGGCGAATCTTCCCAGCTGTAGGTCTATATCTGTCTGCCCCAACACGTCGGCGGATTCTCCAGTCACAGTCTTAAGGGTTATTTTCTTTTCTATTGGTCGAATTTTATATCTCGTTGCAATTTTGAACTTAAGCAATGATATGGCAGCACCAGTGTCTACTGTTATATTAACTTTTCTTCCATTAATAAGTCCGTCGATTTTAAGACTGTCAGCAGTATGTTTTAAGCTCTTGATAGAGTAAATTTTGGGGGCTAAATTCCCATTAGCCAACACCCGCCCCTCTGCGTTGCCTAGTTTTAGTTTTTCCTGATCTCTTCTTCGGTACTCTGTCCCACTAGATGGTGAGCGAGACCTTATTTGGACACGACAATCGCGTTGAATATGCCCTGTATGTCCGCATCTGAAACACTTTACATTTGGAGGGGATCGTCTACTTTCTTTCAAAGAATCAATCTTCTCTATCAGTGATTGAAACAGTTGGTTTAGCGTTTTTAAGTTGACCTCATCTCCAGTGCTCATTTCTTCTCCCTCCTGAATTGAAACAGCTCTTACTTTTGGCCTGGACATATTATTTGATGATTCAATTTCAAGGGCTCGAATCAACACTTCACTGCTGTTTTGGAAGCGTTCTCGACGAAGTAACTTTGCTAAGTCCGTGTCTCGCAAGCCGTTAATAAAGCGATCTACCGTGAAGGGATCTCTGTAATTTTCTGGCATTTCTGGGTAAGCCAAGTACATCAGCCTCCTGATATCCGCTTCATACTCTTGTAATGACTCCCCTGCTCTTTGTTGACGAACATTTAATTCTGACCAATGTAAATTTCGCAAGTGTTCGTCTCCATACCTTCTTTCTAGCGCTGCCACTAAAGCGTTATAATTCTGTTTTTGTTCGACTGGAATGGACCGTAAAAGTCCGAGTGCAGGTTCCCGTAGAGCTACTAACAACGCTCTAGCTTTTTCGTCCTCGTCCCAACCATTTGCAGCGGCGGCAGCTTCAAATTGTTGTTTGTAGGTGGACCAGGAGGACGTACCGTCAAAATTTGGAGGCTTAATGTTCTGGTTGGAATTCACGACACATCCCTGAGCTTTTATTTTGTTGTGTTCTTTCTGAAGCTGTATAAGCTGTTTCGACACGTCCTGGAATTTTTCTTCCATGGTTTGAAAAACTTCTTCCCTAACATTCTGTACCTTTTCTTCAACATTATGTACCTTTTCTTCTACATTCTACAATTTATTTTGTACCTTTTGTTCCACACTATGCATTCTTTGAGTTATTTCTTCCTTAAGATCTTCGGTTGCAGTCTTAAACTCTTCTCTCAGCTGTTCGGAGTTGCTCTTTCTTTGGTCAAAGTTTTTCTGCATGTCGTTCTGGTTTTGTTCCATGGTCTGTCTTATATCGTTCTGGTTTTGAGCCATTTGAGCTGCGAGAGCCTGCATCATTTTAGTTAGATCTTCCATCTTTGCCGATCCTTGTCTAGTAAGCATCAACTTCCTGATAAATCACTTAAAACGTCTATTTTAGGGCTATAAAGCGAATGTCGAAGTCGGTTTTTCAATATCTTTTCCAATTCTTAAATAGAACCTAATGGAATGTTCTGGAATATACTGGTAAATGCTACTCTTTCTGCTACTAGGCAAATGTAGAAGTCACTTTTTGATTATCTCTTTTGGTTCTCGAATAGACCGTCGTAGAATGTTATGGAATATTCTAGAAATAACTTCTAATTCTTACTTTTAAAATAACTAAGCTACTGTCGAAGTCGGTATTTGTATATCTCTTCTAGTTTTTGAATAGAACGTCGTAGAATGTTATGGAATCTTCTAGAAATTCTTCCTAATTCTTACTTTTGAAATAACTAAACTAATGTCGAAATCGGTATTTGTATATCTCTTCTAGTTTTTGAATAGAACGTCGTAGAATGTTATGGAATCTTCTAGAAATTCTTTTTAGTTCTTACTTTTGAAATTACTAAGCTAATGTCGAAGTCTCTTTTTGGATATTTCTTCTGGTTTTCGAATAGAGCGTCGTAGAAAGTGATGGAATGTTCTAGAAATTCTTTATGATTCTTACTTTTAAAATTACTAATCTAATGTCGAAGTCGGTATTTGTATATCTCTTCTAGTTTTTGAATAGAACGTCGTAGAATGTTATAGAATATTCTAGAAAATCTCTCTAATTATCAATTTTTGGACTGTAAAGTTAATGTCGAAGTCGGTTCTTAAATATCTCTTTTAGTTTTTGAATAAAACAATATCGAACTTCTTCGAATATTCTGGAAAAATCACTTACTGTTTTTCTGTCCAATTGTCCTATCCGGTGGTACTATGTAAGGGTAGTCTTTGCACTATTTATTTCTTTTAGTTCCAGTTCTGACACCAATTGTTACGGGTTCACAACGACAAATTAAAACTCGCAATTGTTGAAAACGATACGTCAATTTATTTCGACAAATTATGTACAAAAAAACACGCACTTAAACTTAGTAATAACTTGCTAATAATTCACTACTATAATCGGTCTATTAACTTCGTGTTAATCTCACATCTGTAACTGACTGCCTGGTGCGCGACCCCGGCCCTATATATAGGATCGTCCATCTCTCTTGAACTTTCCGGCAGCCTTTGACGTCCGGAAAGTTCCCGCACTACCGCGACCGCAAGCCACAGACAACGCAACTAAAACCTAGACTAAGAATACAACCTTAAGATAAATCGACCTAATACTACACTAAACCTAAATAAATTCCAATTATAAAATTTAAATAACTTAAATTTGTAACAATATTAATGTAAACGTGGTAGCAACAGCTTTGAAAATTTGATTTAATCTTTTATTTAAAAGTTGGACTGGTGGTAATAAATAAATTGTTGAATTTTTAAATTTTGGAATTTTATTTGAGATTCTTTTTTAGCAATGTTTTATAATTAACAGGAAAGTAATATTATTAATAAAAATAGTTTTTTATCGATAAATATTTTTAAATGTTTTTATCATGTTTGTTTATTATCATAGGTACATGTATTATTAATATTTGTTGTTTCTCTCTTTAAACTTGTAGGAGCGCTGTTTGACGACTTTTCGTATAAAAAGGAATATTTTTTTTGAACATAAGTGATTTTTACATTCACTTTTAAAATACCTAGTTAAATTGAATTGTAACAAATTAATTGTTGCCACTTACAGTATTTAAACAGTTTGTAGTTGTATTTTTAATATGTTGAATAAATATCTATCCATCTATCTATCAAATACCTAGTAGTCTTAAAATTCAAGTTCTACCTTCATATGCTCTCTTTTACATTATTTTTTAGGCGAAATTCGTTTAGTTTGTAGGTAAGGTTCGGTTCATGCGTTAACTTTGGCGAATTTTGAACACACAAATTTAACATTATCTTGTTTTGACTTATAAAAATTTATTTTTACCTTCCTATCCCGCGTAGCAATGGCTAGAGAAGGTAGATATTATTTTCGACGAATTTTTTTTTTCAGGTAGGTAACGTTAGAAATGTGTTATTTGGATGTATTTTGTCTCGGTGTGTGTGTGTTTGTGTGTATATTATTTCTGTCCGTAACACGATAGCTCCTAAACCCCTAAAGCGATTATCATAAAATTTTCAGGTAAAATAGTATTTAACACTTACGAGCTGATTAGATTTTGGTCAAAATCCATTAATGTTAATGACAGTTTTTTGACAATTAAAAACTTAAAAAAATGCTAACTTTTACACCGAGCATAGTATCAATACACTGTTTTCGGAATATAGTAGACTATATTTTACAAAAAACTGTTTTTAATGCTAATATATTATCATGGCTTCACTTGAAGTGTGATAATAGGCTAGCTGGGAAAGTGTCAGATTCGTCATGGATCCATTTATTTTTGGTGAAAATTGATCAAATTGTGGACCAAATATCGTCGCCTTAATGCAGAACTATTCTATGTCCAGTTTTCCCATTTTTCGTTTTTTTGCGGATACGTATAGCTCCAAGCGCGCTATATTGAATGCAGAACTATTGGATGTCATACACCCGGTTCCCACCTACGACTTTCTCGTGGGTGCCCGCTCACGCGTCATATGATCTCAATGTAAAATGTTATGATAGTCAAGAGACGCGTACACGGGCACGCACGAGAAAGTCGTAGGTGGGAACCGGGTTTAAGTGTTCAAACGTCCCCATCATCCGTCTGACCAATTTAGGCGGTGATACCACGACTCGTGCAGGGTCAAACTAAAATACTGTTCTCCTGTAAAAACTTAATTTTGTGACTTACACTAGCTTCGTTCCATCAGGCCGTTTGACAGTCATAAAACCGTCGGAAAAATCCTATTTGCGTGCGTCGACGTTGTACTGTTATCGGACAGTCAGTTTTCCATTCCATCAGGCCACTTAAACTGGTTTCGAACTCCTCTGAAATACAAGGATTGGAGACAGGCGCATTAGAAATGTTTGCTTTCTCTCTTTTTTTTGTCTGTGTTTATCATATGTTGCACTGGAAAAATTGTATGTAAATTCTCATCCACTTCATGACAATACATTTCTAGTTTACATCACCTGAGATAAAAATACACCATAAAATTACATTAAATTTACATTTGTCTGAGACAATTGAAAAAACAGTGAATAACACAAAAAATTTAAATTTTTGTTGAAATAAATTGATTTTTACAACTAATTTTAACACATGCCGGGTAAGCCACGTAAATATACAAGGATATAGAAACATAAGGGTTTATCCTGATTGCAGAAAATCCCGGTGACCTGTGAACTAAAAGTATAAGGTATCGACATTAAGGTCATTAACTATATATACCTACCAACGTACAACCAACAAATGATTTGATACACTATTTTATCTAGAAACATTTCACTTATCGCAATAGGATTTTCAATGCGTGGTGCATTTAAGTCTCTTCTTAAAACTGCAGAAATATATTTTCGAAATTTGCAAAACTATGCTTAAAAAGGTGTTATTTTAAAACCCTCACAAGTAGATTTTTGCCTATAATAGACACTTTTGGAATAAAACCTGACCTTATTTTAAAATCGACCCTATGGTGACAGATTTACATATAAAAACCAGCTGCTTTGCTTCAAAATTCGGCCTTGTATTTAAAAACCGGGTTTAATAGTGTCGGTATTTATTAAATGGAAGTTAGCGACTGTAATATTAAATTTGGCTTTGGTATGTCAATTTGGAGAGGTCAGATGTTAGTTTTCTGTGTAAATGTGTCAAAAAAAAGTCGACTCTAAAATAAACTCAGGTTTTATTCCAATAAGTCCCTAATATTAAATATTTCTCTTCCGATATAACGCCTCCACAGACTTAACGGCTTCAGGAAATTTTAATTGTTTTATAGTTCCCCTTTATATTAATTTCTTTTCCCATAAAAGAGTTTTTTCAAAATCCTTACGCGCTGATTACAGCGGCGTAGCGTGGGGGTTCGTCGCCCCCCCCCCCGCCCCGAGGGTAGTGGCGCCCCATTGGTGGCCGAAGCGCCCTCAGCTTTATTAGTCGGGCCGGCAACGGCCAATTGAGTGGGCGCCAAAGGAAATTAACGACATGAAGACCTTTTTTTTTTTTTTGTTGGTCGCAAGATTTGTAGGCGCCCTTGTGACCTATCGGCCGCCCCCTCACACATGATGACCTTTTTGTTTTTTTTGTCGCAAGATTTTTCATCAGTTTTCAGAGGCGCCCTTTTTAGCTGTCGCCCCCCCCCCCCCCCCGAACCGAACCGAACCGAACCGAACCGAACCGAACCGAACCCCCCCCCCCCCCTTGATTTATATTGAAAAAGGAATATATGCCTGAGTTTGGAAGGTGATTCAGATATTAAATTTGGGATGGCTTGGTGAAGGATTAAAGAAATAGCGTTACCAAAATTTGTAAAGCCGAAATTTAATTAATTAATGTTGTCGAACCCCATTCAATTATACATACTTAGACTAATTAATATCTTCCTTTGAAGTATTAAATTATATACACGGTGGCGACTTTAAATGGAATGCTGGAATGCAAAAACACGTTAACAACAATAAAAAAAAATTTGGACGGACTTTTTAACGGAATTTAACGAGAGTTTTGGTCACAATTTATTTTTCAACTAATTGGACATCCAAATCTTTTTAAAACAGTTTAAAAAACAATTTTGGGTTTTGGAGAAAAAAAATTGGATACACTTCTAATAAAATTCTCAAAATTTATAGAAAAGTAGTAGTCTTTATAATAAAGAGATCACAAAACTTTATTTAACATTAAAAAATTGTAGAAAAAGATAATATTTTTATACTTTCACACAGCCAGCCCTAGCGCCAGAGTGTTTTGTTATTAAGCAAGGGCACTTTATAAATGTTTTTTGTCTTAAACAAGTAATTGAGAAAAGAAGCGCCAGAAATATAGAGACTCATGTTACCTTTGTGGACCTACAAAAAGCATATGATACCGTTCCAGTAGAAAAATTATGGACGGTGTTGGAACAAACTAATATCAATCATTGTTGGTGCAAGCAATGAATTTCCTATTTTCATTTTCTTTTCCTTTTAAAATAATTTAAATTTTCGCGCTCTTACATATGCATATGGGTTTTCACGGCACCGCACACGTGGGAGAACAAGCAGCGCCGCGATGAGTGCGCAAACAACCACCGTCACAACAAGACACTAGACAAATCACGTTCCCGAAAAAGTGAATTTTGAGGTGAAAAACTGGACGTTTAAACGTTGACTGGAGCCGCAAGAGAGTCCGAGGTAGGTGCCTTTTCATATAAAATTCCATATGTATCGTAACTTTCCATTTACAATCGTCAATACCGACAATTATTTTTAAATGTGCTTGTAAAGCCAAACCGGCGACCTGTCGAAGGAAATTCCATTATTTTTCACTACTTGTACGCACATTTAATGGTCCTTCTCTCCAAATTAATAGTTTTCCAAACTACCTAGACTCCTGTGGTTCAGCGATTTCCTACAAAAATTCCAAATTTCTATATATTTTCAAAATTTATTTCCAATTTCAATTTCAATTATCAGACCATATTGATTTACGACCTGTTGGTGATATGTTCCTTCAAAGTTGATCGAAGTATTTATTACCGTTCAAAAATAGCTATAGCCAGTGCACATATTTCGTATAGTTTACTAGTTCATCAAAGTTGATCGCTTTGTTCATTACATTTTCAGTAAAAGTGGCGTCAATACGCCGAAAGTGAAATTTTAAGGCGGTTCTTCCATCTACTTTCCTTTAATTATCGATCGATCGACCTAAAAATCCAAAACGGTTTTTTTCAACATAAGGAAATACACAAATATACCTGGACCAAACCCTCACAAAACCTGAAATCCGTCATTGATTATCTTATCACTAAACAAAAGACAAAACTAAAAATTCAAGATGTCAGAACAAAGCGTGGATCAACATGCGGAAGTGATCACTATTTTCTGGAGTCCAAAATTCTCTTTCCTTATCAAGGCCGAAGCCTGCATCAACAACATCTTGATGATACAGTGATTGAAGAAATTGATCACTGTAAATATAATCTACTAAGCCTAGAACATGACAGCGTAAAAAACTTATACAAAAAGAGACTGAACGAAAAACTTAATACAAGTTCAGGTGAAACCCCAGATGAGGAATACGAATGTATTACATTAAGCATCCACCAAGCTGCAAAAGAAGCACTAGGATTAGTGGAAGAAACTTCTAAAAGAAGAAAACCATACTGGTGGGATGCTGAGATTGAGAGAGAAATAGAGGAAAAAATGAAATTATATCACACCTACTTATCCCAAAAGACAGATAGAAGCAGACAAGAATACAAAATCGCGCAATCAAAGGTGAGAAGAATGATCAGTGATAAGAAAAATCATTCGTGGACGCAAAAGTGTCAGAAAATAGATTCTTACTTAGGAGGTAGGAGAAGTACCGAAAGCTGGAAAACTATAAGATCGATTAAAAAAGAAACATGCAGAGATATCATTTCACCAATACCAGACAAAGAATGGGATGAGCATTTAAAAAAACTTTTAACTGAAGATAGAGCAGAATTCAAGGAAGACGCAAGAGACAATATAATTAGAACGATGGGATCTCCAGTACCCCTCACAATCTCTGAGGTCAAAAACGTGTGCACAACCTTAAAAAGCGGTAAATCTGCCGGACCCGGAAATATCCCAGCCGAACTTATTAAATATGGCACTGAAGAACTGTTTTGGAGATTACGGAATCTTTTCCAAAAATATTTAAATGGAACTGTAGTCCCAACTGAGTGGAAAACGTCATATATATCCACAATACACAAAAAAGGAAGGAAAGATATATGTGACAATTATAGAGGTATATCTGTGACTAGTACGCTAAGCAGAATATACGGTAAAATAATAAGAAATAAAGTAGAGAGCGAATATAAAGACATGGAGGCAGAAGAACAAGCTGGTTTCAGGGCGGGTAGATCGACTTCAGATCATCTCTTTTGTATAACCCAAGTTATTGAAAAGAAAATGGCATACAGTCAAGAGCTGCATCTGCTTTACGTGGATTTGCAGAAGGCATATGATAGTATACCACTAAATCTACTTTGGAAAGCGTTGGAAAACACAAACATAAGCGTACAACTAATTAAGGCCATCCAAGAGTTATACCGCAATAGTAAGGCAAAAGTTAAAATAAAAGCAAAACTAACCAAAGGCTTTCAAGTAAATAAAGGTCTTAAACAAGGTTGCTGTATCTCGCCTACGCTCTTCAAGATATACTTGGAACAAGTCCTTAAAGTATGGAAGAGAAAATGCCAAAACATGGGAATTCCGTTGGACGAAACCACCTTGTATACTTTATGTTTCGCCGATGATCAGATAGTTGTGGCTCAGGATTATGACGACCTCGAATATATGACACGAAAACTAATAGAAGAGTACAATAAGTGGGGACTAGAGGTTAATCTCAATAAGACAGAGTATATGTGTATCGGTGGAATGAAACAGGATCTAATCTTAAATACCGGGCAGCGAATTCACTCCTGTGATGAGTATAAATACTTAGGTCTAAAAATTACAGCTGACGGAACACTAGACAAAGCTATAAAAGATCGAAACGTACAAGGAAGAAAAGCAATAACTTTATTAAATGGAATAATTTGGGACCAAAGTATATCAAAACATAACAAAAAGCTTATATATAACACCATTATAAAAAGTATTATTACATACGGCTCAGAAGTATGGCCAATCAAGGATAGAACAGAAAAAATGCTTTCCGCTACGGAGATGGACTATTGGAGAAGAGCAGCAGGGAAATCAAAAAGAGAAAGAGTTACAAATCAAAGAATAAGAGAAATTATGACAGTAGGTGAACGTACTTTAGTGGATGGTATAAGAACAAAACAACTGGTGTGGTACGGACATGTACAAAGAATGAATGACGAAAGACTACCTAAACAAATACTACAATGGAAACCAACTGGCCGAAGAAAACGAGGACGGCCAAGGAGAAGCTGGAGAGAAGGAATAGACAGTGAAATAAGAATAAGAGGCCTAGATGATGAATTATGGGCAAACAGAAACGAGTGGAGATTGGGTATCGGAAGACGTAGAACGTTGTGAAACCGATAAATATATATATATCGATTTTACAGGTGTCGCGTTAACGCGCAGGTGCAAGTGTCGCCGTCACCAGGGTCATTCCGCTTGAATAGTGACGTGGGTCTCACGTTGCGCGCTCGTTTCTTCGAATACCGATTTTCTTAAAAACTTTCATACAGGACCGCTAGTCGTATGCACAGAGTGTGCGACTTGGAATCGAGAGGTGCGGGGTTCAATCCTTGGTGAGACATAAAAGTTTTTTTTAAAGGATATGTTCAAATAATAACATACAGACAAACTTACAAACATTTCATTTCAAAATTTTCGAAAAAAGTTAATAAAATTAAAATAATAAAATTGTTTAATTTTTGCTAAAATTCAGGTTATATTTTAAGATATATTTTAAGCATTTTTTTTGGGTAATTTTAAAAACAAATTAACTTTCAGAAACAAAAATGTCTACGCAAAAACAGAAAAAACTTTGCGACAAAAGGCTTTTGAGCTTCAACCAAATGGCGGAAGCTCACGAGGTAGCTTTGAAAGCGAACTCGGATACAGCGTTTCACTTTTTGTTTGAATCCAGATATGAAGACGTCGAAGAATTTCATGCTCAATTGTATAATTTTCATAACCAAATTATTGGCTCTCTCGAAGAGTTTAAACTTTCATTTGACGAGCAGGATAAAACTAGAAAAGACTGTGACAACCTTGATTATGAATGTAAGGGTATTTACTACGACCTTTTTAGGGCCAACCCTGTCAATTACGTAGGCAACCCTAACCAACAAAATATTGTTCAGAGGTCAAATACAAGATCATTTCCACAACCAAGGTTGCCAATTTTCGATGGTAATTATAAAAACTGGCAACACTGGTTTGACTTATTTAAAGTCATGGTACATCAAAATTCTGATTTAAGTGATATAGAGAAATTTCAACAATTGCGGAGTTCTGTTCTGAATGAAGCCCTTTCTCTAGTAAAAACCATTCCCCTCGCAGATAGCAATTATCACATTACGAATTACGTTCCATGTTGGATACATTTTCTGAGAATCTAGCCATCTTAAATGAGCTTGGTTTTCCTACAAAAGAATGGGACTTTCTTACTTTTAACATGATGCTCTCAAAACTTGAAGTCAAGATGAGGACTGATTTCGAACTTTACTATAGTAGAGAGAAAAAAAATTCAGAAATTCCGCCCTACACTGATATTTACACGTTTATAGAAAATCATTGCGTTGCGCTCGAATCTGTAGTGCAAATGCCCAGTTTTAGTAGGCAAAATCAAACCCCTAGACAACTTCAAACTACGCGTAATTCTCAACAGAACAGTTTTCAGAGAAACAGTTTTAATAATTTTAATTCACCTTCTGCTTTCCATACAACTATTTCAAATCAAAGTTCAAATTCAAGAAATCAACAAAATACTTTACAAAATAGCAATCAACGCAGCAACCCTCAAATACAAAATAATCAGAACAGAACTTTTAATCCAAAAATAAAATGTTACCTATGTTCTTCGAATCACGCATTATCGAAATGTATCGAATTTCAAAACAAAAGTCCACAGGAAAGGATGGGTTATGTTCGGCAGGTGAATCTATGTCAAAATTGCTTACATTTTGCTCACCAGACCGTGAATTGCCCCTCCTCCTACAACTGCTTTACGTGTGGAGCTAGGCACCACAGTCTTCTTCATGTTCCACAACCAGTAGCGCCATCTGTGAGTGTTAATTCATATCCTCCAGAGAACGCTAATATTCCACTTTCCAATTCCAATAGCACCCCTATGTCAGGAAGCCATTCCACAAACTGTCATGCGACAATGATTTCCAAAAATTCCACTTTTCTACTTTCTACCGTTGTAGCTGACATGTTAGACTCAAGGGGACATTACATTAGTTCGTATCTTACTCGATTCTTCCTCAGAGGCAAACTTTATTTCAGAAAAATGTCTAAATCGTTTAGGTCCTTCGAAAAGCTTCTTTTCTACTTCTATTCAAGGCTTAAATCAAATGACATCTTCCAATACCAAAGGTAAGACGAAATGTCTTATCAAACCTCAAGGTCAAGCGGGACCTACCTTTGATTTTGAGGCTTTAGTACTTCCAAAACTTTGTACAGAGATTCCTTCTTGCGCTGTCGACTCGAGCAAGTGGAATCACATTCGCAATATCAAACTTTCTGATCAAAACTTCCATATACCAAGTTCCATTGATGTCCTAGTAGGTTGTGAACTTTTTCCGCATCTCTTACAAGAGGGAGTTATCCACGGAGAGCGTGGACAACCTAGTGCTTTTAATAGCATCTTTGGCTATGTGCTGATTGGTAAAGTTGAAACTTCAAAGCAACACAATCCACAATCACTCATAAGCTGTTACACTTCCATCGAACCATCTCTGGATATCTGCCTAGAGCGCTTCTGGGAGATAGAGCAGGTTCCACATAAGGTTCATCACAGTCCTGAGGATATTATGTGCGAAAAATTATTTTCACAATCAGTTTCACGCAACGAATCAGGTAGATTCGTCGTTCCATTACCTTTCATAAACTTAGAACCCCAGTTGGGTGACACCTATCCAATCGCTTTAAAACGTTTCAAGCTTCAGGAAGCTAGACTTCTCAAAGACTCAGCTAATTATCAAGCTTACAAAGATTTTATGCAAGATTATTTAGACACTGGTCACATGATACCTATTCCTACGCCTATATCTAAAGATGTCTTGGATAATTCCTACTTTATCCCTCATCACAGTGTCTGGAACACTGGGAAGATAAGAGTGGTCTTTGATGGGTCTCAACGTAGTCCCAGAGGTGTCTCACTTAACGAGACGTTGTGCGCAGGTCCTAAACTGCAAACTGATGTCCGTGAAATTTTACTTAATTTTCGAATTCATGCTGTAGCCTTTGTTACTGACATAGTAAAAATGTTCCGACAGATTTTAATTATTCCTGAGCACACGCGTTATCAAAATATTCTATGGAGATTTTCTGAGGATGATCCTGTCCAAACCTACTCCTTAAGAACAGTTGTTTATGGACTTAAGTCATCACCTTACTTAGCTATTCGTACTATACAAGAACTAGCTAAACTTGAGTCTGAAAGGTATCCTAATGCTTCCAAGGTGCTTCTTAAAGACATTTACGTCGACGACGTGCTCACTGGGCAGGATTCTGTGGCCTCTGCCAAAGAACTTCAGTCGGAGTTAATCTCCCTGTTGCGCCTAGGAGGGTTTGAACTTAAAAAATGGGCGAGCAACAGTCCGGAACTTCTCTCCTCATTCTCAGAATCAGAAACACAAATGTCCATTCGTTTCGACAAATCCGAACCTAATTTTGTAAAAATATTAGGTCTCCAATGGAATCCTATCTCAGATTCGTTTACCTACTTGGTCGTACCAGAAGATAAACCATGCACCAAGCGAGGTATCTTATCTCAAATCATGAAAATTTTTGATCCCTTAGGTTTCTGTTCTCCCGTTTCTTTACTTGCTAAGCATCTCATGCAAGATCTGTGGAAGGAGAAGCTGGACTGGGATTCTCAGCCTCCTCCGCATATCGTAAATGTTTGGAATCAATTTCGAACCGAACTTCCAAATCTTTCAAATATTCATTTACCTAGACGCCTTTCCATTGATCAACCACGTAGCATTTCAGACGCCTCTATGATAGGTTACGCGGCTACGGTCTATTTCAGAATGAAGTCAGTTTTCGGAGAAATCCATACCTTTCTTGTAATGGCCAAATCTAAGGTCGCACCAGTGAAAACAGTCAGTCTTCCGCGACTGGAGCTTCTTGGTGCCACTTTACTTTGCGACCTAATTTCCTTTATTCAAAACACTTATTCAGATATTCTTAACTTCAACCAAATCTGTGCATGGTGTGATTCCCAAGTGGTTCTATGCTGGTTGGCGGCTTCACCTCACAGGTTTAAAACGTTTGTGGCAAACCGTATCTGTCACATTCAAGAAACCATTTCTCCTACGGCCTGGAAATATATTCCATCAGCGCTAAATCCAGCCGACTGTGCTTCGCGCGGCCTTATGGCTAATCAACTTGTCAAACATGACTTGTATTGGGAAGGTCCTTGTTTTCTTAGGCTACCAAAAGAGAGCTGGCTGATGATTTTCGCTGTCCAGACCCTCCGGAAAACGAGGTTATTCTGGAAGAACGAAAATCAGTATTTCAAACATGCACAGTTGAACCACACATGCTTGATACTTTTCTTTCTCGTTACTCTTCCCTAGAGAAAATTCAACGCATAATTTCCTATATTTTTCGCCTTACCGAAAAGAAATCTAAAAATCCTAACGAAAATATTACCGAAGTAGAACTTCAACATTCTCTTATTGTTCTCGTTCGGCATGTTCAACGTTCCATCTTTGCTGATCTCATTTCACGTTTGAATGACGCAAAGCTACTTCCTAAACAATTTCGTAAACTTTCACTTTTTCTAGATACACAAGGCTGCTTAGGAGTGGGGGGTCGATTACCACATTCTTCCGAACTCTCTTATTCAGCAAAACACCCTTTACTTTTACCACGTTCTCACCGTCTTACTCAACTTGTCATTGAGTACACTCACAAAAGGTACTGTCATCCCGGTCAAAAAATGTTGCATTACCTCTTGAGACAACAATTTTGGATCCTTTCCCCTCGCTATGCAATCGAGAGTATAACTTCTCATTGCATTTTATGCTATCGATTAAATCCTAAACCTTCCGTACAAATCATGGGCAACTTGCCTGCTCAACGCATCTCTCAAGTAAAGGCATTTTCACATGTTGCCATAGATTATTGTGGTCCCTTTCCAATTACAATGGGAAAGTACCGAGGTGCAAAGGTATCCAAAGGTTATATTCTTGTCTTAGTCTGCTCCGCAACAAAGGCAGTTCACCTAGAACTTACCTCCGATATTTCCACCCCTACCTTTCTTGCGGCTTTTAAGAGATTTGTGGCAAGAAGAGGAAGAATTTCTGACATTTACTCAGATTGTGGTAGCGCGTTCTTGGGAGCTGATCGTTTACTCAAACAGTACTCCCAGGAAGCATGTCACAGTCTAAAAATTACCTGGCATTTTTCAAGCCCTGGTAGTCCGCACCTAAACGGACTAGCCGAGGCAGGAGTTAAATCCACCAAGGCAAATTTAAAACGTGTAATAGGTGAGCAACGGTTAACCTATGAAGAGTTTTTTACTTTTTTGTGTCAGGTCGAATCCATACTAAACAGCCGGCCTCTGTATGCCCAAAGTATGGATCCGAATGACTTTCTTCCACTGACCCCTGGTCATTTTCTTACCCTGGAACCGTTGAATTCCGTACCAGAACCCGATTTTTCTGATTCCCAGTTCAACACCCTGTCCCGCTGGCAGCTGGTGCAAAGGCTCCAGTCCGATTTTTGGAAACGCTGGTACTTGGAGTACCTAAACACCTTGCAACAGCGTTCTAAATGGACAGAGGCTTCTAACAATATTAAACTAAATACTTTAGTCGTGGTAAAGAATGAACAAAAACCGCCATTGCAATGGGCTGTTGGGCGAATTGTCGACGTACACCCTGGCTCAGACGGTCATATTCGTGTTGTGACCGTTAAGACAGCTACAGGAACATATCGTCGACCAGTAGTGAAACTATGTCCTTTGCCTATGCCCGACGCATAAGGCAAAAATTTTCTTTTTCTTTCTTAATTTTTTCTAAGTATTTTTTTCTTTTCTTTTACATGCATAATTTAATGCATATTTGGGTTAATGTTAAATTGTATCGTTTAATCGCTAATAGGCGAATATTATTTAATTTTTTTTTCCTTTCCTTTTCTTAACTAAGTAAAAACACACGTGTTTTGGCGGCCGGAAAATGTTGGTGCAAGCAATGAATTTCCTATTTTCATTTTCTTTTCCTTTTTTGCGCGTTTAAAATAATTTAAATTTTCGCGCTCTTACATATGCATATGGGTTTTCACGGCACCGCACACGTGGGAGGACAAGCAGCGCCGCGATGAGTGCGCAAACAACCACCGTCACAACAAGACACTAGACAAATCACGTTCCCGAAAAAGTGAATTTTGAGGTGAAAAACTGGACGTTTAAACGTTGACTGGAGCCGCAAGAGAGTCCGAAGTAGGTGCCTTTTCATATAAAATTCCATATGTATCGTAACTTTCCATTTACAATCGTCAATACCGACAATTATTTTTAAATGTGCTTGTAAAGCCAAACCGGCGACCTGTCGAAGGAAATTCCATTATTTTTCACTACTTGCACGCACAATCATACATACATAAAAGCGATAAAAGAACTATACAAAGGGTCAAAATCTAAAATTAAAATTGGAAATCGACCTTCAAAAGAATTCCTGGTAACAAAAGGCTTAAGACAGGGATGTTCTTTCTCTCCAACTCTTTTTAAAATATATATCGCAGTGGCTCTAAAAAACTGGAAACGTAAAGTGCACGGCATGGGAATACAACTTAACGACCGATTTACTATATACACACTACAGTTTGCTGACGACCAAGTAATTGTAGCTAATGATAAAGAAGACATGGAGTATATGATGGAAAGTTAACGGAGGAATACAAAAAGTGGTGACTAACAGTGAACGTGGACAAGACACAGTACTTATGTATTGGAAACGAATCCAGTGAGACTAGACAATGGACAAACAATATCTCCATGCAATGAGTATGTATACTTGGGTGTCACATTTGATAAGACAGGAACAGACTGTAAAGAATTGGAAAAAAGAATAGTAAAAGCAAAAAAGGTTATTGGATGTCTTAACAGTATTTTATGGAGCAGAGAGATAAGAAAGAATGTAAAATTTAACATATATGAAACAATGGTATAAAGCACGCTGTTGTATGAAATAGAGACTTGTCGCGTAACAGAAACATACAAAGCAAAAATGGAAGGTGTCGAAATGGATGCAATAAGAAAATTAATGAGAATATCTAGATTAGATCACATAAGAAATGAGATCATAAAAGAAAGAATGGGAATCGAGGGAAGCATAACGGATGACATCACTAAAAGGCAACTGATATGGTACGGCCATGTACAACGGATGAACGACGAAAGATTACCAAAGCAGGTCCTAGAATGGCAACCAGTAGGGCGCAGAAAAAGAGGACGTACTAAACTAGAATGGCAACAGTCAATCCAAAGATCAATGAGTCAAAAGAATCTGACAGAAGATGATTGTCAGGATCGAAGGAGGTGGAGAATAGGCGTCGGACAACGTAGAAAAACGTTCTAAACCGACATAGCAGTAGTACTTTATAACAGTACTGCTTTAGATTTTAAGGCAACTAGCTGGGCCATTTTGAGGGGCTTGATGCCCAGGCTTAAAAACATTAACCACTTTTGGGGAAAAAATTCACTACAGAAAAAAGTTTGGCGACACAAAAAAAATGACGTTGAAGGTTAATCTAATACTGAAGAAAGTTTTTGCAATACAACATGCAATAAAACATGACAACAAAAAAGGTAAGTACTTTTTGAAAGTGAACCGAACCGAATCGAACCGAACTGAACCAAAATGTATCGAGGGCCACTACCCAAGTAACATTTCTTTATTTATAGCAGAAGCTAAGAGGTTGCCAGCGCCTTTCTTTAAAACCATTAGTTCCAATGTTTGGTCGCTAGCACGTTCCCATTACCCTAAGATACCCCTTAAATCTCCTAAATGGAACTCCCCAATTGGTGGTGGCAACCTATGTATTAAACTCACTATAAAACCATAAGAAATAAACTCCAGCTTCGCCCTCTAGCGGTTTCACCAGTATAGAACCTTTTAGAGCCTAAAGCTATTTTCTCAGGTTCTAAAAGCAACTCAGAAACGTCCTCTATCCTATTATAAAACTAGATTTGGTAATTTGGTATCCTGGCGATTCTGTTGAATTCCATAATACCTTTAGAGTAAATAATTTTTCCTATGAAAGTTTTAGCGATATTTTAGATTCACAATGGCTATATAAAATAATTTTGGTCAGAAGATTGCCAAAAATGTCATAGTTTCAAATAAAAATAAAAAATATTTAAAATAAAAAAACATTATTTACACCATTCACCATTAAAAAAAGTCTGTTTGGTTTACATAAACCAAAACTAAAGTAAAATTATTCTTAAAAAACACTGCTAAAACGACTAGATAAATATTTTCTGTTTACAATATTTTTAAAATAATTCTATATACGCCATTATCGCTTTATAGTGGTCACTTGGTTTTATTTGTTACTGTATCGCAACAAGGATTTTTGAGTGCCCTTATTTATTTATTTATTGTTTATTTATTTATTGAATAAAGATATCAACAGTAACTAAAATACAGAAAGCGTACAAAAAAAATCATAAAAATATGCACACACACTCACTTAATTTAAGATTAAAACACCTGCAGCAAAAAATACAAAGCACAAATACAAAGAAGAAAGGAACCATTTAGCTAAAATTTTAAAATTTTTAATTTTAACCAATTTTATTAATTGATATTTAAAATTTATTTAACCTAACTTTCACTTTTAAATTTTTAATATAATTTTATCCGTCTTATGAAGCCAATAAAAAAGAAGAAAGTCAACGTTGTGATCAACCTAACCTCACTTAAATGTTTTGTATTTGTTTTTTAAAGTGTGGTTTAAAAGTGTTTAATTCAACACTTTTAAATGTTTTTTATCGTGCAAACAGTCAAGAGGGCCAGTGCAATGATATTCATTGTGCCTGCAGGTTGGGTGGAGGGCAACCTTTTATATTGGCCGTCTAAACAGGGCTTATCTAGGCCTGGGTGTCCTACAAAGGACGACGGAAACTCAACACTTAATTATTCTTGCAATAGGTAGGTACCAATAATCTGTGCATAAATAGTACCTAATAAAAAAACTAAAACCTGAAAGTATTTACTTCTGTTAGAACCCTTAAGGAAACAAGACTTAATATAGCCGCCTATTTAAATAATATTTAATATGCAACTATGGGTAACTATAAAAACAAAAGAATTAAGTTTACCTTTAAGCCTTCCTATAAAACCTTTTTAAAATGCCAAAAAGTAATGACAAAAACCAAAAGTCTAAAGTTTATATTTACCACTCTTAAAAACCTTAAGGAAACTAGGTTCTATATGGCCGCCTATATAAATATATTTACTATTAAACTACTATAAACACAAAAATAAAAACAAAAGGATTTAAGGTAACCTTTTAGCCCTATTATAAAATACTTTTGTTATGACCTAAAGTAATAAAAAAAACTAATTGACTAAAGTTTATATTTATTTCTTTTTAAAAACTTTAGGTAAAAGGGTTTTATAGGACCATCTTTATAAATCAGAAATCAATAGAACCAAAAGTATCTAAAAGAAACAGAAGGAATATCAGGTTTATTATATTCCCTTTATAAATCACTTTTTGGTCTCTTTAGGTAATTGGCAATATAAATTACCTTTATGTAGCCAAATGGATACTAAAAGCCATAACAGCCAGCACCCTCTAAATAACCTTGGAACCAAATTAATAAAACTTTAAGTGGTAATAATGTTACTTGGGTAGTAAGAATAAATTTGTTTATTAAAAATAAACAATTGTTATATTTAAAAAAATTCAAAACACCTTTACAGTGGTCTACGATAGCCAAATTTACGATATGATTGTAGCAATTCCGGGTGCGGCCATGGAGAGGTTTTTTACCCGGTTTCCATCTATGCGTGGCCACCCTGATAAAAAAACGCATCAGGTGACGCTGCATTTTAAACAAGTACAAAGCCATGTCCCGTCACGTGATGCATTTTGAATCAATGTGCATGGGCACGCATAGGTGGAAACCGGCCCTAAACACTGGCTTCCTTAATCCACCCGAACCGGATTTTTTTTTATGGAGCGGGGACTAAATTTCAGGGGCCCTGGCCCCTCTGGCATCGCGACTGTTATCACAAGTAAGGTCTCGTCCTTTTCTATATATTAATTTATTTTTTTTGGTGGTCTGTCCCAACAATATTTCTAAGTTTGCCAGTTAAGAATCAAAGTTTTTGGATTTAAAAAAAATTGTATGTAGCACATCATAACACACATCGCTCCATTTAAAGTCGTCACCCTGTACATAATAATATTCGTATGATGATCTTGCTTAACGTTAATTAGCTAATGTACATGTCAAACCTTGACATGATTACCCAACATGAAATTTAAGCCTAATCCGTCGTTGACCTCTATTGATCTATTGGTAGAATAAACAAATGGGCACCTCACCTACTTAGGAAATTTGGTTTTGTACTTAAAAAATAGCATTTTCGGTCTCTTATAATAAAAATTTGACAAAAACATTCAAAATTCCAAGACTTCAAATCGATTTAATAAAAATAGTCCAATTTTAGCAATGTAAAAAGTGTATATGTTTATTATAGACTGGTGTGAAACTAGCAGATCAACCTAGCAGGTTTTCGAGACGAATATGCCCGGGTTATATATACACTGCTCAACTGTTCAAAATATACAATTCTTATGAAACTACATAAAAATTCTGCATGACTTCACTCGATTTTACAAAACATACAGAACATATGTATATTATGTATGTGGAATCTGAAAATATCATCAAAGCATTCAACTCATGTATTTACACGTTTCATCTGCTAGCTGCATATCTATAGTTTGGAATGTCCAAAATTCTCTTGTCTACAGTAGAAATGCTATAAAATGAGCCTACGGTCAGTATCTCTAGACCCGTACAAAATCTCAAACTGACACAAATTATTTACGAGATTAAATAGGGTGGGTGTACATATTATCGACAGTGTACATATTATCGACAGTTTTTCGGTTTGTTTTAAATAACAAGATCCGAGTACCTTGCACCTGAATAAAGTCTATTTTATATACTGCATAAAACATATCAACACTACATATCTCTCAAAAATTAGCGGGAAATTGGGACAGTTGACGAAAAGTGCTTGATGTGGCTGGTTCGCTTGTTAATGGTGTTAAGAAACAGGTAAGATTTGAACTAATATAACTAAAATAATTTTATATTTACTTATAAAAAAATTGATTGTTAGGATATGGTTAAATTTTATAAAAAAAAACAAAAAGAAGTTATATAATCTATTTTTTTATCTAAAAAAAGGACTGTCGGTTTTATGTACAGCTTATCTTACCCATGAACAAAATGTCGACATTACCGTCGATAATAAGGTTCTTACACAGACATTTTTAAACTTATTTTTTTATTTACATGAGTCGGGTGTTTTTTTTTTAATTTTGTTAAAAAAAAAGAAAAGCTTTTTGATGTACTGATATAATATCGACACATACTTTTTTTCATAGTTTTTGTGTTATATTAAAGAAAATTTGTGTGTCGATAAAAGGTTCATTCGTATGTCGATATATTGTGCAAATTTGTGTTGATATTACATCCTAAGGTGTGGTTACAAAAATTAACTTTTTTAAGCTTTACAATTTTAATATAAAAATATAAAAAATATATTTTAATAAAGCAAAATCATTTCTGAGGTCTTTAATTATAACCGACAATGTGTTTATTTTTATAGCATTTACAGTATGTTAAATTAAACTAAAGTGTCGATATAACCCTCTGTTTTGTCGATATTAAGGATCTCTTTATTTTTAGAAAAATTAAAGAACCACAAATTAAAAATAAGAGAGGTTTATATACAGTCGATGAAGTTTTTGTTTGTCCTCTATCCTAGTTACTGAAATGACTTTTGTTTTGATAAAAATAAGGTACAAAATAAATATCAATTTGAAGAAAGTTGACGTCCTTAGCATTCACAGTGAGGAAGGGTTAGCGGGAAATAAGGACAACGTTAGAGATTTAACCCTCTTTATTTTCTGGCGACGTTTCGACGGTTGTTTTCCGTCTTTTTTAAGCTATAAAACAAACACAATAAAAATGTAAAATGACGTTAGAATACAATATAGCAGTAATATTATACATTCATAAATATTTGTGGCCTTTTTAAAATGCGTTGTGTGCCATTTGTGGCAGCTTAAAGACGTTGCCGCCATTTTGTGACACAAAAAACCCACTGAATAATTAAACGAATATCTGGAAGCAGAACTGTATTTTCCAGCTAGGTAAAACATTGATATGCCCGGTAACTTTTATAGAGTGGAGAAGGGGGGGTTCAGAAATAAGAAAATTTTAAGTGCGCCACATTATTTAATACCAATGTTTTATAAAGAAGATCTTAAATAAAATACAGTTCAACCCAAATGTTGTAGCCAAACAATGAAATTCCACCTACTTCCGAGGCTTCCAGAATATTTGTGTAATTAAAAAAAAACAAAAAAATTGACTAATAAACGAGATAAAGTTCTAAAAGATTTTTAACTGAATCAAAATAATAAAACTAGAAGCACTTTACAGGTAGATGGACTCCTTTAACAGGCATAGTGTATCTACATCTGAGTCAGTAGCATAGGACTCAGTTATATGAATGATTGTTAAAAAAAAATATACATATACTTCCAAAATTATTCTGTCATAGGGGAGATCTGGACCAAATATCTGCTGTCATCATTCTACGTTAGGTAGAATGAGACAGACAGCAACCCAGTCCGAGATCTACCCCATGAGGCAGAACAATGTAAGGAAACCGCTAAAACATATAATCTCATCTCTCTTTTGTCTCCGCAAAGTTGGTCATTGGGTTGCACAAATAATACAAAAATTTAGTTCATCTTGTGTATTTTAAGGGCTGAAAATAAGATTAGAAACATCAAATATGCTAAAAAAATTAAACAAGTTCGGGCCAAAATAGCAAGGCACTCCAAATTTCACAGGAGAAATTGTCTTAAATAAATGAAATGAAGGAAGACAAGTCAATTTAGTAAATACGCCGCAAAATTGTGGTTATGACGTCATACCGTTACCTTGCGTTTACAAGCAATGTTAAAATTATATTGAAAAGTTATCTGGAAAGATAATGTCTAAATTATACTGAAAATTATAGGAAAGGATTGTCCAAATTATATTGAAAAAATTATAGTTATGGCTTGCTCCTACCTTGGTCCTGCAATTATTTAATTGTTGGTTTGGTGTTTTATTAAACCTGGAAGTGGTGTTGTTCTTCCTCCTACTTCGGGTCCTGTCCTATTCTGTCCGCGCCTCCCCTGCTGACTTACTAGCACATGGTACTAGGGCAGCACATGGTTTCGAAAAGTTGTGGGAACCCCATGTCGACTCAATAAAATACAGCAGATTTAAACAGATGAACTAAAATAACCCTACGTACCTTTCCCAGGGTTACAACTGGCTCGTCCGGCTTCCCACCAGCGTCCAGCACGGCTGTCGGTGGAATGGACAGGGCTGTAGACAAAGGAGAAAAACAATATATAGTTTTTATCCAACACGTGGTTAAAAGAAAAATTTAAAAACGCCAAAAATTCCCCACGTCTTTTGTCAAAAAAAAAGTACATTTCACACGAAAAATATTTACAATTTGGGAGGCAAATATTATCTTGAAGAGTCCTCAAATAATAAAAAAAATGAAAAAAATAAAATCGAACTTACCAATGCTCTTATTTCCGTAGAAAGGGCGTAGGCCGCCTTAAATCCCTCTATGTAGAGGATATGAGCCGTCCACGAGATACGCCTCACGACGGACTCACTCTTTACAGTCTCTGGGACAGAACCTGCAGTTTTTGCAGTGCCACTACACAAAAACAATGGCGATCCCAGAGACCTGTTGCCGACCCAGCCAATTCTTTTGAAAAGAGACCAGGCAGAACACAAAAAAATGAAGTGGCCGGAAACCGTTTTGTAAATTTGGTGGGGAGTGGGGACAGTAAAACGCAATACCAACCAGAAAAACCCGCGGTTTTCAAACTAACCAATGAGGAAATACAGCAATAGTTCCATACCGGTATATAGGGGCCAGCACTGACCAAGGGGACATTGAAAGTATGTAAAACGTGCATTGAGGTGTTGTCGGATCTATTTCCACGGTTGAAATTTTTATAACAAGGACATCGAGACACCCTCCATACATAGACCGAACATTTGCCTACCGGACTGTAAGAAGCTCAGCATTGAAACCATCAACTGTAAAATCAATTACTGAAGACCAGGGCATGCATCAAACCCAGGAATATTCGAACACTCAACCAATTCCCATATGAGTAAAGCTATACTGAGCGCAGAATTTAGTTGCACTCCAGTTACAGTCTTAGTCAAAAGTTTCCTTCGCTCTTTATAAATGTTTTCTCTAATATTCATATGGTTTAACGCCATTTTTGAAAAACATTTCTACAGTAACAAAGTTGTCTCTGAACCTGAACCCAAAAATACACACTGAACCACTGCTTAAAGGCACAAGAGTGTTCAGATGTTAACTCACACGACCTCGTTTATTCTTTTAGTCTTGGTTTTTATCCCTCGTCCATCTCCCATTTACAAAAGTGCATAACTCGTATTTATTTTATCCTTTCCCTATCAAATTAATAAAGATATCAAAGTGGCGGAGCCTCGGTTGTGCCTGGTCGACCCAAATATGTTTTCGTACTATCAAAGCTAGCCAATCCGTGAAGGAGATGAGGTTCGGATTGTCCCAATATCCTCGAAAATAAACGTAAGGGAATGAAATGTTCATCTAAATGTTTCCTTCCTGTTACTGAATCCATTTGTGATGCGGCAACGCCGCCATTCCCCAGCATAACAGCTGTTTAACTTTATGAACGTCAAGTAAACGACGAAACTACAGAAATAAACAAAACAAACAAAAGTTTTAATGTGATTTTCCCGAAAACTGTGATCTTAAATTCCAATTACGATGTCCAGATAATGCGATGTGCGTAGTGTCCACAGTAATTCGATGGAATGTCTCCTTTATAAGGTAACTTTTTGGACACTATATAACCTCCAAACCTAGCTCTATAAAATACCCCTAATTTGTGTACAGAAAGACGAGTCGAAGAGCCCTGATTATTTACCTGAACAAACAAATATGTAACGTTGCCTTAAACGCAAAAATGACACGTTACATATTATAATTATATAAAGCTAATAGTTTTTTTTTTATTCAATTAATAAATAACATTAATACATAAGATATATTCTTCTGTTGTTTTTAAGTTTTTTTATCTATTTTATTTGTTATTACCAGTTTTTTTTTATAATTTTTTTTTTATTTTTTTTATTTTATTTTATAACTATTTTTCTAGATTTCATCTATTTAAATTCTTATTATAATTTTTTTAAATAGCACCATGACATTAAAATCAATTCGATTGTAATAGTTTGTTAGGTAATATTGACATTAATTAGGTTTTATTTTTTATTTATGGATCTACTTGTATGGATTTTAATTTTAATAACTTACCCTTAAAATTAATGGGTTAACATTTATTTATGACAAGTTTGGCCACATAGTTATACCGTTCAAACAGAAGCCAACAACAGACGACTGAGAAAAGTAACTAAATAATATAAATTAAAATTAATAAAAAGATATAAATAAAAATAGTAATTTAAACAAAAATTTGAAAATATTTATAATAACATTAATTAATTTTCACAAAAAGTTGTTGGTTTCATAGCTATGCTGCGATTCTTGTCTTTGTGTTTAGTGTTGACCATGTACCTGACATCTTGTAATTGTCCGAAAAATTTGTGCCTATTTAATAAGATCTTCGTGTTCACCCATTAATTTTAAGGGTTGGATAATGGAAGGTGTGTCAAAAACTAATTTTTCTTTGAAACGGGGTGGGGGTAGGGGTGGGAGGATATTTTTTTCTCAATATTGTATTGTCATCGAATCACTATATGTATACCAAATTTCATCCAAATCGGATAACGGGATGTGTGTCAAAAACAAATTTTTCTATGGAGGGGGTGGAGGTAGGGGTGGGAGGATATTTTTTTCTTATTGTTGTATTATCATCGGACCACTATGTGTACACCAAATTTTATCCAAATCTGATAACGGAAAGTGTGTCAAAAACATATTTTTCTATAGAAGGGGTGGGGGTAGGGGTGGGAGGACATTTTTTTCTTAATGTTGTATTGTCATGGGACCACTATGTGTGTACCAAATTTCATCCAAATCGGACAATGGGAAGTGTGTCAAAAACGCTTCACAAGACTTGATAGATAGTTAGATAGTTAGTTAAATAGTTAGATAGTTAGACAGAACATCTGAAGCTAAATAAAAGCTTGTAAAAAGGTATCTGACGAGAACTATTCTGAAGTTGTAGGTAATAACAGTAAGTATCTCTATCTGTCCGTTGGGTAATTACAACTTGCTCCGACCAATCTGCGATCCGCTGATCAAAAATCCATCGGCTCCGCGATTTGATCGGATGCAAACACCGAACCTACCTAGTATCTAGAAATACCGGAAATCAAACAAGAAAGCAATATTAACCTATAGTTGATGTTGTATTAAAGTGACACCGCGTCATCAAAACCTTGATGGGCGGGAAGAAAGTGTCACTCTACTTCCTTTAATTTTTTTATTGATATTGATTCCCAAAATGAGGCACTGCACTAATTAGTCATTAGCTTACTATTTTACTTGCTTTTTATTGATGTCTTCTTCTAAACGATTTCATTAGAAAGGAACATATATACTATTATCGGGTTGTTACGAACATATTATTGATTTAGCAGAGCTTTGACGTTTTCTATTTGTTGTTGTTTTGACTTTATGTCAAACAAATTATGACGGAGCTTTTCACAAAACATTGCAACTAAATCTAATATTTGCGCACATTTTAATATAATTTTGGATCCTCTTTTATGTTTCGGATCTTTATTTATCAGGTAAGTACCTATTTGATCTCTCCTTTAAAAGGTCGTAGTGTTTTATCATTCGAACATTAAGCCCCGAGCGGCACACTGCATGTACAAAGTGAAACACTAATTTTTTAAGGCTTCTTTACTTAGATTTTGCCGCAGAATTTGGTTTACCATAGCTATGACGCGGTGCCACGTAAATAGAACATCAACTATAGTCTATCAAGATCTAAGCAAGGCGGTAACTGGAATCAATTAAAACAGCCGGAAAAAAAATCAGAACCTACCTCTAAATAGAATAAATGTCTTTTTGTTGGTATGTAGTATAAGTCAATATTAGTATAAAGTTGGGTTGTTTATGTTCAATAAAATGAATCCTTTACTTATCAATTTGCCGAACTACAATGCAGATCACGTCCACATAAACAAATTATCTAATTGTGTATAGCTCTACTGTGCCTAATTTCGATTGATAAATCCGTCCTGTAATTAAATAACTGCAGACCAAAGTTTCCCCAGAAATTCGACTTGCAAACTCCAATCCACAATCATATACTCATGCAGTATACCAAATGGCAATAAACTTTTTGAAAGTGATATTGTAATTAAACAGTCAACATAAAATACTATTGGGAAAAATGTAAGGACTAACAAACATTGCACAATACAGTAATGTATGGATAATCTGAACAGAAAGTTGGCAGAACCCGTTCGGTTTATCAAAACTTTCGGATTATAGAATTCAAAAAAATGATATGTTTAATTCGAATACGTTTGGTTTAAAGATACATTTCTGAACCGTACATATACATTTTTATCACAAAAAGTTCAAGCATTCAATGGCTATAAAAACATTTATTTATGTTATTCAGAAATACAAACATTTATACACACTATAACGTATGTATTTCAAAGTGAAAACAAACTTCTAAGGAAGGGGAACACCTTACAATACGTTACATAGGTATATAAGTACAGGCATATTGCAAATACATACGAAAAATACCTACAGTATGTATATGTAGTTCGGATTGCAGAATTCAAGGTGTTCAGATTATGGATATCATTTTACGAAATTGGGGCGTTCGGATTATAGAGTATTTCGGATTAAGGGGGGTTCGGACTATCCATACATTACTGTATTACAAATATTGTAAACAAGACAGCCAACGTTCTAATGCGTACTTCTAAATAAATTAAATGACGTTTAAAAATATCATCCATGTCCAACATTTATTTAAAATTTTGTAGTTGCCATTTCTTTTAAGAATACCGTTAGCAAAATTAATATCTGAGGGCACGGCAGTGCCTCGCAAAGTTCGCGCGCCGTACCATCTATTCTTGAAACATTTCAGCCGATATTTGACCTATCTAAAACTCTACTTCGAAATGAGCTACGAATCTCAAACTTTGCACTAGATCTTAATGGAGTTAACAACCCCTCCAAGTTTCATGGAATTCCATAAAGTAGTTAAGTAGTTACGAAATTTCAAAAAACGTCGAAATTGCCACTCACTCACTCACTCATGTATAGATCATCAAAATTCTACTGTACTTCCAGCCATGCTACAAAGCTGAAATTTGGCAGACTGATAAATTATGACCAAGCCCCTGGAAAAAAATCAAAAAACCCCAAAATTCTAATTTACTCCCCTCCCCTATACATGTAAAGTTATTTAAAAGTAACATTGCCCACATCCAGAAATGCAGACTGATAGGAACTATGATAAAACTATAGAAAAAATTTTAAAACCCCAAAATTAGAATTTACTTTCCTCCCCTATAAATGTAAAGTAATGTAAAAGTAATATTGCCCACTTCCGGACACGCAAGAGAGCTGAGCTTTGGAATGCCGATAGTAACTATGATAAAACTATAGAAAAAAATTAAAACACCCCAAAATGCCAAAGCTCAGCTCTCTAGCATTTCTGCAACTAGGCAATGTTAATTTTATATAACTTTACATGTATAGAAGAGGGAAGTAAATTAAAATTTTGTGGTTTTTAAATTTTTCCTATGACTTTGTCTTAGTTCCTATCGGTCTGCCAAAGCTCAGCTCTCTAGCGTTTCTGGAAGTGGGCCATGTTAGTTTTATAATATTTACATTTATAGGGAAGGGAAGTAAATTAAAATTTTGTTCAGTTCAGTTCCCAACGAAAGCATCAAACTGTCAGTATAATTCAATGCCGGTAGGGGTATTTTCCCTCGGAGTAGTTGGTTCTGTTGGTTTCACATAACTTATGCTCGGAGCTATAGCTTACATTCACCTGAGGATGGCCCAAAAGGTCGAAACCGGTCGTGGATTGGCATGGATCACTTGTTCCTGATTGTCAGGACGTGTATGGGGATCATTCGTATCCTTGTGATCGACGTTGGAGATAGTGAAAACCAAACAGTTTTAGTTTTATTAAGTTTAGGTACTTGATTCCACGCTCCAGACTATCTTAAGTACATGTCCAACTTCCTTCGTATTCGGGCTTCCTTGCTTCGGTAGCTTTACACACGTCTTATACGTGTCTTAAGCTTGAAGTTTGACTTTCTTGTCATGCCGCTGTACACTGGACCATGTCAGTGGCCAGTCCTTCCCCCAGCTTTTTAAGGCTAGTTTTGGGGTAGTTTTGTTGGGGAAACGCTAGCCTGCCGGCTTCTATAACTGGGGGAGTTAGAAAATGAGCTTTCCCTTCGAGGATAGTATAGGAGACGTGCCAGACAGGAAACAGCCGGACCGGACAAAACGGAAATCTGATCCTGTCGTTTAATAGAGAGATCTTGCCTGACATAAGTTGCTAATACAGCAGGTGCTGGTTATTTATAGTAGGAATAGTTGAATAACTACAAGTTTTGATACTGCACTTTGGGGTAGCGCTCTGAAATGTTTTATATACTATCTTTTAAACATTTAGAAGGAACTTCGTGATTTAATGACCTTAGTAAACATAAGAAAAACATTAGTGGATATGAGCAAAAATTTGTTTGACGGGAACATCTTTTTAAAAATGGCCGCTAATTTAAAAAAAGAGGACATGTTGGCCGTAAACGAAAGTTTAAATGTCCGTTTATCATATTCCGATCATCGCGAGTCCAATGTTACTATTAACAAATTTCAGTCGAATCCGGCCCTTATCTCGGACGAAAATCCCGTCTTTAGAAAATTCTAATTGAAATTCGAAAACTGATGGATGTTTACTATAAAGGGTGACCGAAATTTTATGTTTTTGGTGGGTTTACTTACTTGCGAAGCTCTATTTTCAAGAGAAGCTTAGAGGTTGAAACCACATCCTGATTTAACAAGCCGATTTTAAACTGCAGGGATTTTTTAAAAGTCTTCATTTAGGGATTTACACCAAAATTAAATTTTCAAAAATACAAAATTTATAGACCCTCTTCCATAATGCAGCCTTTCCAAAAACAGCTTACAATATTAAAATGCGGTTTTGAAAAATGAGCCTCTCAAGTTAGGGTACAATTTTTATTGAAGTAGCTTTTTTAGTAGACATTTATTGGAATATAACCTGACCTTATTTTAAGATCGACCGTATTCTGACCGATTTACCTATAAAAAGCAGCTGCTTTCTTTCAATATTCGGCCTTTGTGTATTTAAGAATCGGATTTATTAGTGTCTGTATTTATTTAATTAAAGTTAGCGACTTTATTTTTAAATTTGACTCTGGTATATCAATTTTGAGAGGTCAGCGGTCAGTTTTCTTTGTTAATCTGTCAGAATAAAGTCAACTCTAAAATAAAGTCAGTTATGTTATTTATGGTTCGATTGGAAAAATTATTGCCTATAAAATGCTTAGGTTTTTTACATTTTATGGCTATCTACTCATCAAAGATAGCAGCAGACAACTGACACTATAAAAATGGACAGGATCAAAATGGTCGAAATAATTAAATGCTGATTTAATGCTTTCACTTCCAATTCTGTAAAAAAATTTCATATTTGCTCATTCTTTTAATTTTTTTTACAACAACACCAGTGACATTCTCTGTTGGTAAAAAACGGTATATATTTTTTTAAGCAGCATTTTATTGAATTAGTCGTTGTAATTTCGATGATAATAACAATAGACAGTTTTATGAATTTTTTATTAGCAAAAACATTACTTTTTACTAATTTTTTGTATATTTAAAAAATTCTCGGGGGGGGCAAGTGCCCCTAGTGCCCCCTCCCCCCTGGATCCGCCACTGGTATGCCTGCTGCTGCTGGAAGTCAATTTTTCTCATGAGTGACAGATAAGTACAATCTTTTCTTAGTACGATCGATCTTATTAACTAAAATCTCTCTAATAAATTGGCCCCTTACCCTTTAGAAGTCAAGTAAAATTTTCTTAAATCACTGATATTTGCAGTATCGACGCAATGTGTGCGTGCAAGTTATATAAGTGTGACGGATTGGCTAATCCTTTTATATTGGTGTGCCTGCTTTATTTATAAAACTAATATTTGACATTGGGGTCCGGAGCGATATTGGCTTTACGAAAATAAGTGAGAAATCCGTTTCAGTTGGAAACGTTACCTTTATTATTGGTAAAGTCAAAATAATAAAGTGGCATCACACATTAAATTGACCTGTCAAAAAAAATGCGTCTAAACTCTTAAAAACACAAAATCCTCCGAACATTTTATTCGTTTAACAAATACTTGACAAAATAATAAATAAATGCTACATGATATTTAATAAAATATGAAGAAAATTGAAATAGATTTGAATATTTGATTGAATTTTTTTTTGTTTATAATATAAAAAATTATAAAACTAAACTTGATTTCCACTAGCCTCGGGATGCTAGTGTATATGTATGTATATAATATTCACAAGTTTTAGTAGATTTTCCTCATAAATCTTAACACATTTCTTTAATTTCCTCTTTAGGTTTTGTTTACTTCTGCTTCAGGTAACGTTTTAAAGTTTAATTCCGCAGAACCTAATTTTCCTTGCCTATTTCATTTGTGTTTATTTTAACTTCCTCCAAATCTTTTGCTTCAGGTTCTGTAACTTATAAAGGAAAAATTATTTGTAATAGGTCTTAAAACTTCATTATTTTTTATCTTTACTTTACTTTGACAATTCTTGAAACTCTTTATTCTAATAGTCAATTAATTATCTTTTCGCTATCTGATTTAGTCCCTGTTTCACCAATTTAAATATAATATGATTTAGATAAGTAAGATTTACTATTATTTAGTATAGTATTCCTAATTAAATCTTGATCTTAAATTTTCTCTTAATTTACTCACTTTTCTAATTAATGTCTATTTATAGTGTTTAAATTAGTTTTTAATTAGAACCGTGGCCGACCGGCTTAGCGCGGTGGTTCGTGCATATGGCAGTGCTTGCTATATGACTGGAACGACCGCGCGTAGGCTTGGTGCGCTGCGTTTCTTGTGGGTTTGAGTCCCACCTGTAACGTCCCAACAAGGCATATCTCGGCAAAAATTTTGCTAAAAAGACTGAGCGATTGATCCTAGCTATGGACGGAAAGCCCCAGTATATAAAAAATTATCAGGTACTAGATTATCTTTTTTAGAGTATACGTATAATGTGAAAAATCCGTAGTGCTTAGAGATGCAACACTGTCACTTTTAGTAATATACGTCAATGGTCTTATATGAATAAAAGTTCCATATCACACAATATAGTATATAATTCTTAAAAATTTAATATGAGTTTGTCTTTCTTTTTAATAACTCTTTTGTCATTTTAACTATCCTTCTACAATATCGTCCCCAACAAGAAGTAGTTGGAATATTAAAAATGTACTTTATTCCAATGGTTTGTGAAAAACTATAAATTTTCGCCCAATTTAGTTGTGCAAATACATTTTCTACGCCTCTAAAATTTGTGGCATTATCTAAGCAAATAATTGATGCTCGTCCTCTTCTGCCAATAAAACGTCCAAAAATATTTGATGCTCGTCCTCTTCTACCAATAGAACGTCCAAATGCAAATAAAAATAAGTCGGTTAACAACATATTAAAAGCTCTATATACTGCACAATTGGAAAAACTATCCAATATTTTCTATTACCTTTCAGGTAAATTGGCCTTGCCAGATATACTTCTATATCTTCAAAAATTCTTCTCTAATTATTAACCCTTTACAGGCAGTTTCATTCAAAGTCACCACCTTCGTTCTCTATTACTAAAAATGCGCTTAAAATCAGTGACGTATATAAGGGGAGGGACCGCTCCCCCCACCCGTAGCTAATATTTTTAGATATTTTCCACATATTTTATGAATATAAACATAAAGTAGCCCCGAAACTTTTTTCTATATACTGCTCAAAATAAATAATGCCACTCGCATATCGCGGTAAAATAAAGCCTGGAGTAAAGGACAAAGAGCAGCACGCCAAAGCAGAACATTCCGTTCCAATATTACACCCTTGCCCTCGAATCTTGATCAAAATCTGATGATTGAAATGCCATTTCGCTTCGAAGACTTGCATACCCGACTTAATTGAACGTTGCGACACCCTCCGGGTCCACATTATTTGAACTAAACTAAAGATTAGAATAAGATTTAAAAGTAACTTTTAGTAAATGGAAATAAATATGACAGCACTTTTAAAACTCCCAATCACAAATATGGAATTTTTTTATAAATGAGTGTGTTTGTATGTGTATTTGTTATTTAAAAGAGGGTGGCTTTGAGCAGTGATCAAATTTGAAATAAAAGCGATTTTGAAGGAAAAAATAATATATACCAACAACACACTTTAAGAAGAACAACAACTAAATCAGGAATGTCACATGTTTCGTCCTGCAAAAAAAATGGCTGCTTTCTTATGTGCCATAGTTTTCAACTTCTTAATTAATATAAATAAATGTTGCTTATGTTACATAATAAAAAAGGAGCATTTAAATCCACTTTAACTCTTAGTTTTCGGACAGAAAAAAGCTGTATGGTGGATACTTTGGAAGTTGTTCTTAGCATATATCGCTGTCCCGGCAAAAAAATGACGCAAATGCAAAAATATGATTTTTACAGGAGAGGCGAAAAACGGAATTAAATTCCTTATTATTACGTTTAAATAAAGTGAAGAAAATGCATTGGGATGAAAGTAGTGGGATTATTAACTAAATATAGATAGTTTTACCGTATAGGGGGATTAATTTTAAAACTAATGACATAATTAAGTCAAAATGTCAAAATTTTGCAGTTGCGTCATTGTTTTGCCGGGATGTCGATATTATGATCACCCGCCATTTTAAATTTTAAAAAAGCCGCAATTTTTCTTTAGTTTGGTTGAAAGTTTAAGGGAACCTATCGTTTTCTATTTACAAAAATTACGGCTTTTTTTAATCAAACCGAATTCGGTTTGAGATCGTTTTCTCGCTTGGCATAAATTTGAAAATATTATGAATCTCATAAAGATTTTCAGATAAAATTTAACTTCTAGTGTTTTTTCTAGCGAAAATTCCACACCAGTATTTTTTAACCCATCAAAATGGGTTTTTTTACATATCACCATAGCAACCCACGAATTTTTGTGGAAATTTTTTCCTCCTGGGTACCCAACAGCAAATTAAATCGGAAATTTTTTAACGTCTTTATGACAGGATAATGTTATTGACAGTAGGTACTGATTTTAATTTATTTATTCGATTTTTATACATTTCAATTACATAGTTAAGATTTTTCTGTATTCTTCGGACACCTCAAAAAGCTGGACTTTAAATGGAATGAATTCATATTTACGTATATGAATGAATTAAATATCTATTTCTAATAAAATATATAGGTGTTGGACACGATTTTATTCACCATTTTTGCATTTAGCATGGTTATGAATGACACTAATAAAGCTCGTATAAGAAATTGCTAATAACGCAAAAAGGCAATTTTCTACCATTTGTAGTAACACAAAACGTATGTTAAATTAAATAATGTACTGTTTTGAGTCTTAAAATGTTATTTTCGTGAAACTACAACAGGTAGAAATCAACAATATAAATTATTTATATGGCTTAAATTGCTGGCGAAACTGTGACACAACCTAAATCTGGTTATGTACCTTTATGAAAAATCGTAAAAATTATAATTTTCTACCACATGTAGTAGCCACAAGTAACTATAAAGTGGAAGAATATTTTATACCGTAAAATGGTATTTTTGTGCTACTACAATGAGTATAAATTATCAATATAGAGGCTAACATTCCATTGGTGACGAAACTGCGAGTGAACTGAATGAGATATATGAAAAACTAATACATTTTTTATTTTCTACCTCCTGTAGTCGCTCCAAATTACTAAAAAATTAAAGATTATGATATTCTTCCTTGTAAAATGATATTTTTGTGTAATTACAACAAGTAGAAACAACATCTAAAAGGCTAAGAAGTCATTGCTGCCCAAACTGTAAAGCGCACTAAATTTATCTATGTACCTGTTGAAAAATTGATAAAAATATAATTTTTTACCACTTGTAGTAACCCAAAATTGATATGAAATAAGAGAATAAAATATATTTACATTCTAAACTGGTATTTTCATGAAACTACAATAAGTAGAAATAAATCTAATTGGTGCTCAAACTCCGACGAAAATAAATTTGTTCATGAACCTAAGTATATGAAAATGAAATTAAGAAAATTTTCAACTATTCCTCTTGTAGTCGTAAAAATAATAAATCACCTTTTAGTTTTTAATTTAGGTAGATAGAATGACAAAATATGATTTGCCAGTCAATCAAAACTGTGTATGTCTTGCTGGTGTCTTGTCGAAGAAAAAATTGGCATTGTGAGTCAAAAAATAAAATTTATATTGATCTCAATTTTTAAACATTTGATGTGGAATTTTGTTACCGAATACCACACGAGGTTAAATTAAATCCGAAATAATTTAACCTCTAGTGGTATTACTAGTGAAAACATTTTTGTGGAAACTTTTAAAAGAAAATAATGACGTTCGTCAATAATAATCTGGCATAACAAAATGTATTTGCCATACCCATAGACGAAGTCTTACCAGTTGCATGATAACATTCTAGACGTACCTGAAGGTTTTTGTTAAAATTTTTCTGATATAATATAAACATATTTTTGGTCTTTTGTTTTTAAGAACAACTCTGTATTTTTTAATAACGTATAATATTGCTACATAATCTTTCCCCCAAAAGAAAGTTTTGTAGCAAGATTTATTGAATCTAAGAAATTTACCATTTTTATACACATTGATCCTAAATGTAAACATGATGGTATTTTTTCACAACGGAAATATCTTGCAACACAATTCAAAGCAATTCGATGAATTTAACTTTAATAATAAAAATTACATTCATATATCAACAATTACATGTGTCGCTCTTAAATGAATTTGCATAATTTTCTTCATAGAATCCAAATATTTCTAGCACACGTTTTTCTTACTCTTAAGGAACATACCGGGTGAGCCAACAAAAACCGGACAATTTTTTTCTTCATTATAACTTTTGAACTATACCATTGATTTTAATGGGATAAACTGCAACTGCAACAAACTGAGTTTTGACTAAATATATTTTTTTGTCCGCCATCTGAAAATCCAAGATGACGGACAAAAAAAATTATACCCTTGAAAGATGCTCGTTATTCGTGTGTTGCGAACCTGTTTCAATTATTTATTTAAAACAGTAAAAAAGTTGCGTTCTTGCCACGCACAACAAGGTGCCAAAACAGCAAAATCGGTTCAATGATTAGAAAAAAAAATATTTTTTTGCATTCATTGTTTTGAACATTATACGATTGCCTTGTCAATCATATCTGCATTTCCTTAAACATGTATTAGTACTGAACCGATTTTGATGAAATGAAAAACATCCTGGTGAGAATTAATTGCTTTTTAAAGATCATGATCAAAATTTATCGCCATCTTAAAATTTAGGATGGCGGAAAGAAATATTGTTTATTCTTATTTTCTGATAATGTTTAACTTTTTTTGAAGTGTAAACTTCTTTAGGCGCGTTTACCAGTTTTTGTGCCATCCGGAATGGGACAATTGGGCGCCGCCAACTGGGCGCCGGGCCAACTGGGCGCCGGGCCAACTCGGCGCCGTTAACTAGGCGCCGGCCAACTCGGCGCCGGACTAAATTTTTTTTTTGATATAATGCGTGGATGAAAAATAAAATATATTATTTATATAAAAACTTCTTTAAAAAATCCTTTACGCAATTTTTTTGAAATTTGTTTTTGTTAAGTAAAGTTAAATCCATTAAGTCGACTGTTGAATCTTTTTACTTGTAGTGTTTGGTAACCTGGTAACACTACAATTTACGTTTTTTATTACAACAATGGCGGATCCAAAAATCAAAATGGTGGATCCAAAATGGCAGATTTTCTTATTTACTAACCGATTTGTCTCAAACTTGAAATATTACATTGCTTGAGGTCATTTAACACAATTTTTTACTCAAACTTAAAAAAATCAAAATGGCGGATCCAAAATGGCGGATTTTCTTATTTACCAACCGATTTGTCTCAGACTTGAAATATTACATTTAACAAAATTTTACTCAGACTTAAAAAAATCCCCATTTTGATTTTTGGATCCGCCATTATTGTAATAAAAAACGTAAATTGTAGTGTTACCAGGTTACCAAACACTACAACTACCAAGATTCAACAGTCGACTTAATGGATTTAACTTTACTTAAAAAAAAAAACAAATTTCAAAAAAATTGCGTAAAGGATTTTTTAAAGATATTTTTTTATAAATAATATGTTTTATTTTTCATCTACATATTTTATCCAAAAAAAATATTTTAGTCCGGCGCCGAGTTGGCCGGCGCCCAGTTAGCGGCGCCGAGTTGGCCCGGCGCCCCGTGGGTGGCGCCGAGTTGGCGGCGCCCAGTTGTCCTAGACCGGAGCCATCAGGCTCGGCATGTAACGCTCCCTCGGGTTAAATCTGCTCGAGTCGACTAACTGTGAGAAGCATTCAGCGAGCGATATGCTGGTGCAGATGAAGGCCAGTACGCAGAAGAGTTCGGTTCGGTCCGCTTTGCAGAATATGTTATGGGCCAGTATTGTTAATTTCGCCTTGTTGAAGTTTACACTTCTGCCGTGTGGTCTTAAGCACATACAATAATTTTCTTTAATCTATAGAAAAGCACTACTTTTCTCCCGCTTAGAAAAGCACTACTTTTCTCCCGCTTAACAATATACAAAGTAATAAAATCGGTTAAGTGGTTCTCGCAAAATCTGATTTTGTTTTAACCATTGCTTTACAAATCATACGATTGCCTTGCCAATCCTGTCTGCATTCAGTTCTTTATAAAATCATTATAACAGAGCCGATTTTAGTGAAATAAAAAACATCATGGCGCAAACAGATTAAACTTTAAAGTCTGCACCATGATGTTTTTTACTTTACTAAAAGTTCACTAAAATCAGTACAGTAATAATGAATTTATAAAGAAATTAATGCAGAGGGATTGGCAATATAATCGTATAATTCGATTTTGTGAGAACCAGTAAACCGATTTTATTAGTTTGCGGGAGAAAAGTAGTGTTTTTCTATAAATAAAAAAAACAAAACATTTTTGCAAAATAGGAATAAACACGCCAGTTTGAAGAATTATGAATACATCTGTCCGACATTTTAAATTCGAAAATGGCAGAAAATTTCGATTAAAATCTTTAAAGGGCAATCAATTCTCACCGCGATTTTTTTTACTTCACTAAAATCGGTTTAGTAATAACAAATTTACAAAGAAATGAATGCGGACAGGATTAGCAATGCAATCGTAGATCTGTAAAACAATGGTTGAAACAAAAACAGATTTTTTGAGAACCACCACACTGATTTTACTAAGTTTCACGTCGTTATGTGAGGGAAGAGTAGTGATTTTCTATAAATCAAGAATCAAGTATTACTCTGTCCGCCATCTTAAATTTTAAGATGGCGATAAATTTTGTTGATAATATTTAAAAAGCAATTCTTTCATCTTTTTTTTGGTTCATCAAAATCGGTTTAGTAGTAATGATTTTATAAGGAAATAAATGCAGACATGATTGACAAGGCAATCGTATATTATTTTAAACAATATAATAAACAAAAATAGTTTTTTTTAGAACCACTAATCCGAATTTGCTGATTCTTACCTTGTTGTACGTGGCAAGAATGCAGTTTTTCACTAATTTAAAAAAATGAATAAAACATGTTCGCATCATAAGAATAAACGAGCATCTTTGCATTTTAATTTCGTCCGCCATCTTAAATTTTGAGATGGAGCGCAAAAAGATATATTTAGTCAAAACTCTGATTAATTCTCTATCAAGTGCAGTTTGTTCCATTAAAATCGATTTTATAGTTCAAAAATTAGAATGAAAAAAAATTGTCCGGTTTTTTTTGGCCCACCCGGTATAGTGCTTAATTTCTTTTAACTAAAACTAAAAATTATGAAAAACTTTATTAAAAGCTGCAAAGCAGTTTATGATTTAGGATCCAATAATTTTCGTGCCTTAAAACTTAACATCTTTATCCAAATTTGTAACCACGCGATGGAAAACTTTTCGGGAAATTGTTTTCATCATAAACTAAAAAGCAAAAACCGAAGAAGTTTTGCAACTTTTGCGCAGGGCGCAGAATATAGGATCGTATACTCCTTAGTTATTATACTATGAATAAGGTGCGATTCATAGTATACGTATCGGCAACGTCACGTCACCGTACCGTTACATTGGCAGCAATGAACGTATTCACACTACACCTTTTACAGTACGACAGGTCAGTCTTGCCATAATGTGGTGCAATGAGCTCCAGCCCATCGACTGCGCTTAAATGCTTACTAAACCTATTTTTTATACCTTCGCTTAGCACCATACAGAATAAGGGCCAACCACCAGGATGACAGGGCAAATAAAGTGGTATTAAGAGAGGAAAATTAAAAAGAAACTCTAGGAATGATTTTCTACGACATGCCCAACAGCAGATAGAAACAAGCAACAGGATAAATTTCCAAGAGAAATTCGAGATTAAATATAATCCGTGAGGGTATGCAGAGCATCATTGAGTGCGCTTAATAGCGCTGACAATGTACTATTAATAAATACCGAGGCATTCTGGGCATGAGGGAAATGAGGCCACAGATCAAGCAGCAAGAGAAGCGATATCTACCGACTTTTTCGGCCCTGAGGATAGCAAAGAATGTTCAACCACATTGAAATGGGCGAACAGCTTCCAACAATAGTGGATATATCTACCAGAACTGACTCATTTTAAAGAGAACCAGAAGGGCTGCACCTCTCTCACATGAATTATCATCATCAGCCAGCCATTACAGTGCCATACCGGTGTAGTGTATTGTAAAGTCCTTTCATTTCAAAAAGCCGTCAAAAAAACGATGATAAAATTTGAAGTGTGAAACCCATTAAGGAATCCTAAACAAATAAAAGAGAATATGGGCCGGACTGGGAACTGTTTATAGTATATAATCAAGTAAAATAGAACGTTTAATAAAAGTTGCTGCTTAATGCGTATAATAATCATTAATAGATAGGTTCATGTGTAATACTTTCGTATATTCTGGAACGATTTCCGTAATATTCTACTGAGAGTTGCGCATACATATCAAAAATAATATCTTGATTTTTTCTCGTACAATGTTTTTTAAAAGTTTTGCCTTGTCCTTTGGATATTTTTACCTTCCTAGCCCGCGTAGCAATGGCTAGAGAGAAGGTATTATTTTTGACGATTTGAGATAACGCCAAAAATGTGTTATTTGGATGTATTTTGACCTATCCTAGCAATATCGTCGGTTCGGTTCGGTTCGGTTCGGACAGACATCATCTGTCTGCGTGTGTGTATATTATATATATATAGGTAAAATAGTGTTCGATACTCTTACGAGCTTAGTAGATTTTGGTCAAAATCCATTAATGCGAATGACAGTTTTTTGACAATTAAAAACTTAAAAAAATGCTAACTTTTTAATAGAGCATCGTCTTAGTACACTGTTTTCAAAATGTAGTAGACAATATTTTCTTTAATAATTCGTGTTATTACCAAAAACTTCGTAGGAGCTTTAGTTTCTGAGATATTTAAAAAAAACTGTTTTCAAGGCTAATATATTATCATGGCTTCACTTGAAGTTTGATAATAGGCTAGCCGGGATGGTGTCAGTTCCGTTATGGATCCATTTATTTTTTAGGGTTAAGGTTTAGTTTCTGTAAAACCGCAGACTCTAATGGTACCACCACTTCTTCTCCTCCTTGATTCTCAAATGATCTCCAAAAATTTGTTTGCAGTGTTTCAAATGGCCGCCAAAACGCCATTATTAATATCACTTACTAGGTCCTCACTTATAAAAACAAACTAAAATATACAGGTTTATAATTGTTATTATTCACAATAATAATGAAAATGTCACTATAATACTGACATGAATTCAAATCCGTTATATAAACACAACCGCTAACAATTTTAAAATGAGTTTGACCCTGTATTAAAGAATGCAGGTGGTACCTTGCGAAAGCCTTTGTTATATTTCGAGAAGGAATTAGGTACTTATAGAATGGTATAAGGTATATTCGAAACTTTAACTTTAAAGAATGATGTATACTTAGCCGTGCTTAAAACACAGAAATTCTTCCCAAAATTTGAAAATAAATTTTCAATTTTTGCGCAGACTCCTGCAAATCCCAAAATGGTTATTATAATTAGGGTGGCACGCGCCAATTTTTTGTACGGCTTTTTGAAATGACCGAACTATATATGGGTCCATTGTTTTTATTATAAGAATATTTGACGTGTCGGTGACGGTAGGGTGACGTCGCTGGTACGTATAGTATGAATCGCGCCTAAAACTAATTCTTAGTGCAGCCGCGTAAACACCTTGGATTTGATAATATTTTAACATTCTTCTTTTCTAATAATAAGTGTTGTGTTGAATTGAGATTACAAGGCCACTAGCAATTAAAAAAAAACTCGAAGCGGGAATTCAACCCCATTTACTGAGGAAATATAGATGCTTTATAAAATTTTAACGTCAAGGGTTATTAAGTTATGGCAAAAATCCTTCGTAATCAACGGGCTTTTTTCATGTACTAATCTAACTCATAAGACCTATTAAAATGATGACAGTTAACACACACATCTGTCAAATATTCAGGGCTAATCGAAACTAGAGGCCCTCGATACATTTGACAATTGTTTTTGTCATATGTATCGAGGGCCTCTAATCGAAACTACTAAAAGCTCTTAGCAGTATTAGCCGAGAATAGCATCGGGTATTAGACCTAGTGCGCGAATTAAAATGTGTTATTAATTAAGTTTAAATTTGAAAAGTTATACATGTTTTATCACATTATACTAACAAGTTAAAATACTCTGCCAATATATGGGCCCCTAAGCTCACACTAGGTACTATAGTTATAGTGTACGTGTGAGCTAATATAACCAAAAACTGAAATATATTTTATTCAACTCCACACTAAATTACCTTTTGTTTGATACCACACAAGCCATGTTTTGACTTCAACTCAAATTTTTGAAATCTACCCCCACCCTTAAAAAAACAAAAACTAAAATGTATTTTGTTTAACTCCGGACTTAATTACCTTTCGTTTGATACCACACACGCCATATTTTCACGTAAACTCTAATTTTTGAAATCTACCCCCACCCTTTTTGAAAAAAAAACTAAAATGTATTTTGTTTAACTCCATATTCAATTACCTTTCGTTTGATATCATACACGCCATATTTTCACATAAACTCTAATTTTTGAAATCTTCCCCCACCCTTTTACTTGGCTTGACCCAAGACCCAGTCTAGGTACCAAATTTCATTAAAATCGGCTTAGCGGTTTTTGAGTTATGCGCGTTGGTCGTTACAGACAGACATACAGACAGACAGACAGACAGACAGACAGACAGACAGACAGACAGACAGACAGACAGACAGACAGACAGACAGACAGACAGACAGACAGACAGACAGACAGACAGACAGACAGACAGACAGACAGACAGACAGACAGACAGACAGACAGACAGACAGACAGACAGACAGACAGACAGACAGACAGACAGACAGACAGACAGACAGACAGACAGACAGACAGACAGACAGACAGACAGACAGACAGACAGACAGACAGACAGACAGACAGACAGACAGACAGACAGACAGACAGACAGACAGACAGACAGACAGACAGACAGACAGACAGACAGACAGACAGACAGACAGACAGACAGACAGACAGACAGACAGACAGACAGACAGACAGACAGACAGACAGACAGACAGACAGACAGACAGACAGACAGACAGACAGACAGACAGACAGACAGACAGACAGACAGACAGACAGACAGACAGACAGACAGACAGACAGACAGACAGACAGACAGGCAGGCAGGCAGGCAGGCAGGCAGACAGACAGACAGACAGACAGACAGACAGACAGACAGACAGACAGACAGACAGACAGACAGACAGACAGACAGACAGACAGACAGACAGACAGACAGACAGACAGACAGACAGACAGACAGACAGACAGACAGACAGACAGACAGACAGACAGACAGACAGACAGACAGACAGACAGACAGACAGACAGACAGACAGACAGACAGACAGACAGACAGACAGACAGACAGACAGACAGACAGACAGACAGACAGACAGACAGACAGACAGACAGACAGACAGACAGACAGACAGACAGACAGACAGACGGCGCGACAAAAAAGTTTCAAAATCATCTGAAACGCAAAGATATATAAAAATTTTTGAAATCGGAGCAACTTTTTTTTTCTCGAAAAAATTAGGATCACCATAGCTCACACTACTATAGTGTAGTATATGTGTGAGCTAAAAGGGCGATTTATGATAGATCACTGTAATTATTTGCTTCATGATTTGGGACAGAATATGTCTAGTATCACATGTATATGGCCAAAATACTGTAAGAAATAACTTTTACCCAGTTTTAATAAAATACGCTGCTTTTCTCGCGTTCTTTATATAAAAAACAACATAAATTATCCAATTTCCGGGTAATAAATTTAAACCTGCAATTTCCTTTGTAAGTTGTATCAAATACTTGCCACTTCAGTATGCTACTTGCTGATGTAGAAGTTAGCAAATAGTGCTAAATTGTCAGTGCCGGATCTATAGTGTAAAATGCAGTATGCTATAGTCCTTTTCTCAAGGTGTAGAGAGTTATATATCATATTTTGACATTTTTATGTGTGGTGTGCTGTAATCGGGGATCTGTTTATTTTTATGAAATAACCAGATTAAAGATACCATTTGATGGAAATTTTACAATACATGGTACCTGATTTAAAATTTCTCAAAATATTGAATTGTTAACAATAGAAACACCCGTTTTTTACACCTGTAGGCACGAAATTTCCAGTCCAATACCGTAGCATTTTCATCCATAGTAAAGAAATTAAATAAACACAAATATTTTAGTTTAATAGTAGTAAACAGTTCAATTTTATTAGAAAAATAATGTATTAGAAAAACATTTATTTTTTACTGTTAAAAATCAATATTTTTTAACGTTTTAAAAACATTTAAAAAAAAACATTAGTTTTTTGATGTTTGAAAAACATTTTAATTTCAATATTAGAGAAACACAAGATTATTTTTCTAACGTCAGAAAACGGGTTATTAAGCTTCTTTTTCACTATGAATATGACGTTAGAACTAACATCCAACCTAACGTAATATTTTTAAATTAAATATTAATTTGACGTTAATAAAATGTTTTTTTGTGTTTAGTTGGTTATTTGTAAAACATCTTATATAAATAAGTCAATCTATTTCTAAGAAAAGAAAAAAACTAATTTTAACAATCTTCAAAGAAAACTCACTGGCGCTCAATTTGCCGAAATGAAGGTCATATGTCCGTTATGAATACTCCATCATGAGACATGTGCCATAATAGTTACTTTTCTAGCAAGTGCGGAAAACCAATTTTCAGGAGAGTGCCTTATTGACCGAACGACGAGGAGTTTATTCAAGCAGTCGAGTAAAATTTTGCATACTGTTAACAATGCGCAAAATCGTAATTTCAAATGTCATTCAGTGTTCCCAATTCCAGAGAATTTTTTGTCCCAGAGACGTTCTTAAAAGAATGCACTTTTTGTTTTGACAACAATATATTTTGTTTTGTCACATTTTCATTATGTTCAGTAATGTTTTCCCAATAGGCACTATTCAATTGGCACCTAATATCAGTCTTGCCTAGCATATAAAATTCTATGCGGTTATTTAAATGACTAGCACTTACTCTGTGTCTTTTTAACTTTTCACTAAAGTGCTTAATATTTCAATTTCAATTTTATTCAAAATTTTTTATAAATTTACAATATGTTTGTTTCTAGTAGCTAAAATACAAATTTTGTCAAGCACCTAGGTATGGAATACCTGTATGTGCTTGTTGCGCGCCTACATAAATATTTATTCATCAATACCTATTATTCAGATCAATAAGGTAAAATCATAATAAAAAAAAACCTAAAAATCTAAGAAAAAAATTGTAAATTTTAAAATACAAAAAATTAACGACCATGACGAATAAAAGTTAATAGTGGGATTAGTATATGGATTTTTTGAGAAAAATGTTTTTAACGCTAGCTTAAAATGTTTTTTGTTTTTTATTAACCTTATATCCATAGGAATCTTGTTATATATTTTTAGGCCTAGGTAGGTAACAAAATGCTGTCCCATGTTGTTTTTGGAGAGAGTCATATTAAAAAGTCCATTAACATTACCTCTGGTTTGATATGGATGTGATATATATTTATCTTGGTACTTAATGTTTAAGTGAATAAAATTACATACAGTCAAAACATAAAGACTTTTTAGATCTAAAATTTCGGAATACAATAAATGAGTTGGGTACAATCGTGGTTTTCGCAAAGTAATTTTAACAATGTAATTTTGTATTTGTTTTAATTGTTCTAAATGAACATTGTAGGCCGCCCCCCAGACTAGAACTCCGTATCCTATCAAAGGCTCCACTAGAGCTTTGTAAAGTGCTATCAAAAGTTTTTTATTTAAAATTTCTCTAAGCATGTAGAACTTATGTATTAAGCATCTGATTTTTTTAGTACAATATAATATGTGTTCTTTCCATTTCAAATGCTTGTCCACAAAGACTCCAAGGTATTTAATCTTGTCACACTGAGTAAGAGGTTTAGGAAAGTTTTCTAGATATATATTATTAAAGTCTGGTCTATTTGCCTCTGTTAGTGAAAATGCCATGTAATGCGTTTTGTCAATGTTAAAGCGAAGTTTAAAGGTATCTAGGTAATTCAAAACTTTTGCTAAACCAGACTGAACCTTATCTCCCTCCCATGTCTGACAAAAAAATATTATAACAGTATCATCCGCATATGCGCTGATTCTCCCCTCCACGTCAAGCTTACACAGCGCATTAATATATAAAAGGAACAAAACAGGTCCCAGTACTGTACCTTGCGGTACCCCGTGTTCTACTGTTTTTTCGTCACTTAAGCTGCTGTCAACTCTGACGCGTTGGGGACGATCACGTAAATATTGGGCAAAGACGTCCAACACAGCCCCCCGCACCCCATACCGCCCAAGCACCATAGCATAGAATGGGAGACCGTGTCAAACGCCTTCGCCAAATCCAAAAACACAGCGATCGCCTTTTTGTTGTTATTTAGGCCTGTGGTCACGCAATCTGCCAATTCATGGATGGCAGTAGATGTATTTGACCCTTCAATAAATCCAAACTGGTTCTCGGCCAATATTTTATTAATGTTAAGATAATCAACAAGTCTGGCCTTCAAGCACTTTTCAAAAATTTTCGCTAGATTAGAAATCACACTTATTGGTCTATAGTTTCCGACATCGTTTTTGTTACCTGACTTATAAATGGGTGTTACAATAGACGTCTTAAAATGTTTCGGGACTGTTCCTGATTTAAAAATCAAATTAATAACATGAGCAATAGGTTCTTTAAGCTCTTGATGCAAAATTTTTATTGTTTTTGTTGTTATGTTATCAAATATCACATCACACATTCCCTTTGCTACCCAGGATTACTTCGTGGATTGTTCATAATAGGGCAAATAAAGCAAAAAAAGCATTTTATTTTTTACAACCGCGCAACCACTTTTCGGAACCGTATAATTTTTTATTAATTTTTCTATTATAAGCTTTTTTGGAACATTTAAGCATTTACTTGCACTAAAATTTTGGTTAATTTTTAGGTCCGGTCTGTGGCCCTAAAGATTTTATTTGTAATCGAATGTCATATGTCGACGTATTTAAATTAGCACAGTTAATTATATAATCGGCGGTATTTATTTCCATTTTGAAAACAAACAAAAACAAAAACAAACAAATGACGCGCGACCGGTAAGGCTTTTAACTACCAACCCACCCCAAAATCAAAACAAACTCATAGGTTTTTCTCAACGAACGTTTTCGCACGATTAAAATGGCCGACGTCAACTAAAACAAACATTTCTCCGACCCCCCGCCACCCACACACCGCTGAAATTCGAACATTGTCCCGCGCGGTGCTGTCGGCTTGTAATTATTTACGCTAAAAAAGTTTATCCAATTGATCGCCTTGTGTTAACCACTGAATAAAAAAAAGAACAAGACATGTCGTAAAGGAAGATTTAACTTTTTTTTAAATAAATCAATTAAAAAGCTGTTTGTTGTATAGTTTTGGGAGGGCACTGCCCGGTTGCCCCCCCTGTAGCAGCCGCCACTGGATCTCTCTATACACTGGTCCAATGAATCGGCTAGCCCAAGTAACATTATTACCACTCAAGGTTTTATTAGTTTGGTTCCTAGGTTATTTAGAAGGTCCTGTTATGAGTTTTAGGATCAATTTGGCTACATAAAGGTAATTTATATTGCCAATTAACTAAAGAGTTGTTATACAACCAAAAAGTGATTTATAAAGGGAGTATAATAAAACTGATATTCCTTCTGTTCCTTTTAGATACTTTTGGTTTTATTTATTTATGATTTATAAAGATGGTCTTATAAAACCCTTTTACCTAAAGTTTTTAAAAAGAAATAAATATAAACTTTGGTCATTTAGTTTTTTTTCATGACTTTAGGTCATCACAAAAGTGTTTTATAATAGAGCTTGAAGGTTACCTTATATCCTTTTGTTTTTATAGTTATCAGTAGTTTAAAAGTAAATATGATTAGATAGGCGGCCACATAGAACCTAGTTTCCTTAAGGTTCTTAAGAGTGGTAAATATAAACTTTAGACTTTTGGTTTTTGCCATTACTTTTAGGCATTTTAAAAAGGTTTTATAGGAAGGCTTAAAGGTAAACTTAATTACTTATTTTGTATTTATAGTTACCCATAGCTGTATATTAAATATTATTTAAATAGGCGGCCATATAAAACCTTGTTTCCTTAAGGGTTCTAACAGAAGTAAGTAAATACTTTCGTGTTTTAGTTTTTTTAGGTATTTCTGGTAAAAATAACAGATATACCTAGGAACAGATTGGTACCTACCTATTGCAAGATTGATTATTAAGAGCCCAATAATTAATAATTGTTGCATTTCCGTCCTCCTGGGTAGGACACCCAGGCCTAGATAAGGCCTGTTTAGACGACCAATATAAGAGGTTGTCCTCCAACCAGCAGGCACAACGAATATCATTGCACTGGCCCTCTCGATTGTGTCGAAATTGCACGGTAAAAAACATTTAAAAGTGTTGAATTAAAAGCTTTTAAACACTTTAAAAAACAAATAAAAAAATACAAGTGAGGTTATGTTGACTATGTTTACTTTGTGATTTGTTGTTGGTTTCATAAGGGCACTCAAAAATCCTTGTTGCGATACAGTAATAAATAAAACCAAGTGACCACTATAAAACCATAATATACATTTATTTAAAAAATATTGTAAAGATAAAATATTTATCTAGTCGTTTTAGCAGTGTTTTTTAATAATAATTTTACTTTAATTTTGATTCATGTAAACCAAGCAGACTTTTTTAATGGCGAATAGTGTAAATTATTTTATTTTTATTTTTAATATTTGTTATTTTGTTATCAAAAAACTATTAAAAAGCATTTCTAAGCTGGCGCGCTTGTTTTGAGAGCTTTTCAGATACGATTTTATCAGAAAAATAAATCTGGCAGGCAATTTGATCATCAACAAAACGACAAACTCGGTATATTTTTATGTGATAAAATAATTTTGTGACTCTGACATTTTTGCCAATTTTGTGACCTAAATTATTTTATACAGCCATTGTAAATCTAAAATATCGCCATAGCTTTTATAGGAAAACTTCTTTACTCTAAAGGTATTATGGTATTCAACAGAATCGCCAGGATACCAAATTACCAAATCTAGTTTTATAATAGGATGGAGGACGTTTCTGAGTTGCTTTTAGAACCTGGCATAATAGCTTTAGGCTCTAAAAGGTTCTATACTGGTGGAACCGCCAGAGGGCGAAGCTGGAGTTTATTTCTTATGGTTTTATAGTGAGTTTAATACATAGGTTGCCACCACCAATTTAGGAGTCCCATTTAGGAGGTCTAAGGGGTATATAAGGGTAATGGGAACGTGCTAGCGACCAAATATTTAAACTAGTGGTTTTTAGGGAAAGGCGCTGGCTACCTTTTAGCTTCTGCTATAAATAAAGAAATATTACTTGGGAGATCACTGAGTGCAATATCCTTAATGTGAATTGAATAGAGGCCATAAAGGTAACGTCCAAAACGGGAAATCCCCAAATGAATATTCTAGAACTAGCTAAGTTAAGGAAAGGGATAAAGAAGGCAAACTTTATTAAAACCAGAGGACTTTGCCATGCGATGTTTTCAGCTCCTAAATAAGGTTGCCTTGGCTCGAATGTAGTTAACAACTTTTTGATACTCTTTATTTACCTTTAATCAAGCTCTTTATGAAGTCGAGTTAAGTATTTGCTTTCGATTAGCGATTTAGCGAAGCTGATAAATTAGTACTTTTTTATGCATTAGAGATCAGGTTACGAGCTGGCATGCAAATATAAAAGTGCATATTCAAAAAGATTTTTTTTTCTATATTGGTATGATTTTTGAGATTGATAGAGTAGCTCAAAATATCGGCTCTTTTCAATAACTTTTTATGGCGTATTTAACGTACCTGTCAACATTAGAACAGATTTGGAGAAGAGATATATGGTTTGGAACAAGACTGACTATGATAAAACAAAAATAGGCAAAAATATTATGTTTTAACGTATTTTTCTTATTTTTAAATATCGAATTTTATACCGCTGTCGCGCGTCACGTTTGCTATTGTAACTAGTAAGGACACTCATCGTAAAGGCAAGCTTTATAGGAAGCGAAGTTAACGTCAAGCTTTCTATTTTTTGGTTATTATTTTTGACATGTTTTCTGCGGTTTCGCATTGGCAGTTCTGTTTTAATTTTTAATTAGAATTAAAGAGTTATGCTGCAAACTATCTTGAAACTGCATCATTATTAAATAGATCTTTAGACTGTGTTAAAACCACATTTTTAAAATAACAACGAGCCGCCAGCATATTTGTAAACGACGTCCATGATTGCGATTCGGTTGTAGCCCGAACGCTGCCGTAACCGTGTCAATAAAGCCCTATTCTACATTGACACGGTTCGGTTACGTTGGCGATCGAATGACAACGGTTAGGTTTCACATTCTCTAGGATCCCGGGAAAGAGGTCAAGAGAGCATGTTTTAAAAAAATATATGTATGTTAGAAATTTACGAATTCTTTCTTAAGAAAGATTATTCCAACTTGATTTTTAACGAACATTTTTGCGATCACGGGTGTTAGTTACCCAAGCGATTTACCATATCGTCTGCTATTTACCAGAGATGTTCGGGCGAAAGCCGACTAGCCATTCTGGATGTTGTATACAAATATGCGAGCCGCCAATGCGAAACCGAGGAAAACATGTCAAAAATTATAACCAAAAAATAGAAAATTAGAGTTAGGCTTCGCTACCTGTAAAGCTTGCTTGACGGTGAGTGACCTTAGTAACTACCTCTGTGATTTATTATACACAAGGCGCCACATAAAATGCATACGCCGATTTAACGCGGTAAAATTAAGGCTTTATATTTTAGTACCCTTATTAATCAAAGCTTATATTATTTTTGATCATTTGCCAAAAACGTGACATTGTCGGTTCTTGTTGATTGTCCAAGTGGTCCAAGTTTTCCAAAATGCCTCCAAAAATTCCCGAATTTGATAAAGCTCAAATTTTGGCCAAATTAGATGCCGGTTGGTCGGTGCGTCGAGTAGCCACCCACTTTGGACGAAACACGTTGAGGAATGTGCAAATTAAAAAAAAATATGAAGAAGAGGTAAATGTTCGGTGAAAGCAAGGTACTATGGCTGGACCAAAATCTATACGCTCCAAGAAGATCAGCAACTTATAAAATTTTTAAAAGAACATCCTTTTTACAAAGCTTGTGAAGCAAGAATTGCCCATAATTTTCCTGGTTCACTTACAACGAGTTAAAGGCGAACAAAGCGTTCCAGATTAAGATGTCGTGTGGTAGCAAAAAAAAATCTTTTCATTGTAGAAAAATTTTTGCTTTAACTTCTTCTCTGGAAAATGAAGAATTTTTGGCAACGTGTGGTGTTGACAGATGAAAAGATATTTCAATTACACAGTGTTCGAAAACATATTTTAGTTTACCGGCCACCAAGAACGCGCTACCAAGACAACTATATTTAGAGAAACGAACACTTAGCCGGAAGATTTTCTGTGAATATTTGGGGGTGGAATCTGGCAAGAGGACATAGGGCTCTAATTAGAATCCTTCGTAGGTCTAATGCTCAGCCTTATGTTACCATTGTGAGAGACGTCATGCTTCCTGAAATTAGGATTCTTTACCAAGATGGGTTCTGCCATGTCCTCACAGCCCAAATATCACGACAGTGGCTTCAGGAATACTTTGTGCTTCAGGAGAACAATGTCGAGGTTTTGCTATGGCCAGCCAAAATTCCCGATGCCAATCCAATCGAAAACGTGTGGGGACTTATTTCAAGAAAATTAGCAAAAATGAATATTACTCCTAGAAACTCCAACCACTTTATGGAACTTAGCATAGATGAATATAAATATCTTAAATGGGTAATTTTCTGAATTTGCGATGGGGTCAAAATAAGATGTTGGACCCTTACAGCCCCTAGGAGCTGGGGGCAAATTATAAACTATATGAAATTAAGAAGTGATCAACCGCAAGAGTGGGCGGCAGGGTAGAGCCGTGGTATGGTCGTCGGCTTCACGTGCAGGCTCGCGTCTCGAACGATGCAAAAACAAAAACAAAATCCATCACCTTGGCGTTCAGTTCAGCGTTCAACAACCGTAATCGAATAACCATGCAATGCGATGCCCGCAAAAATAAAAAAATAAGTTGACCTTGAACATCGAGAATATATGCAGGTGTAGTCCAGGAGTCGACACGCAGCCAGCCGAGGCACCAGGGATAATAACCCAGGAGCCTGCTATAAGTGCTATATAGCCGGAACCAGGATGGCGCCAGCATAAATCTCTTGCAGTCAACTCACGACGACCATAACTGTTGCGCTGAAAAGGAAAGAAGTCTGTCGTCTATAACTAAAGTTCTGCTGAGACGATAGCGATCATTAGTAATTGATTAAAAGAGGTGTTGTAAATTATTCAACAAAAAGTCCACGGAGGCCAAATTTTGACGCTCTGTGCCCGGACTATGATACGAATCTAAAACAGACCTTCGGCTTATGAGTTACTTGCTGCCATAAAGTAATACTTCGATTTTATACCATTTTGGTGTTTTCCTTCTTAACTAAAAGAGATGAGCTAAGACGTCTAGCAAGAATACACCAATTTAGCTTAGGTGTTACTTAAACTCCAGTGTAGCTAGAAAATACCAATTTGACTTAGGTGTTACCTAAACTTCACATGTAGGTATAATATGGCCTTTTTTTGTTTTCTGAAAAGCTTGGTACAAATGGCCTCATGCTACCAAAATAATGCAATACGCGCATAGCGAAAGGCGGACAGTCTGGTACAAGCTTTGAGGAGATTTTCGGGACAATATCAAAGTGTGCCGCACTCTGTGTGTGCGGAATCTTAATCCTCGTTCCCCGAATTTCCAGGCTTCGATTAATTTACACGGAAAACGGAGACAAAGGAACGCGACGTAATCAGTGAAAGGTGGATGGTAAATACTTACGCGAACAGGTATTGTTTTAGATATGACGATTTTCAATAACAAATTAAATAAATTGGTTAAAAAAAATGTTTGTCACAAGCTTTTATAAAATGCACTAAAAATTAAAAAATAATTTTCTAACATTCTAATATTATCATAATAATAAAAGCGATGGCCGACTGATGGAAATTTTGACGATGTTAGCACGATAAGATATCCGTATCAATTAAATATCACTATTTGCAAGAATCAATCTAGCAGAAAAATGCAGAGGTACCAAACCCACCCAACCCGACCCAAGATACCCCAGAATTTCTCTGACATAGGTATAGCAATGGAATAACATTACGGCACATCAAACATATCTTTGATGACATGCTATGTTGAATATTCGTTAAGTGTTTAGATCACAAATTTAGATTAACTTATGCTTTGATTTGCGGCCATCGCTTTTAATATTATGATAATATTAGAATGTTTTTTTAATTTTTAGTGCATTTTATAAAAGCTTGTGACTCAAAAAAATTTTTTTTTTCTACTTTTTAGTCTCAGCTATTAAATGAAAATATTTGTTCAATAACAGAACAGAAGAGTTTATTCTAGATTATAATGAAATCGCTGATCGTGAGTTGTTTGGAAACCCATTTTTCTATTGGGGGAAGGAGAGGGTGGGGGTAGAGGTAGAAATATATTTTTTGTTTGAGCTGTATTGCCTTCGGACCTTTATACATATACCAAATTTTATAAAAGTCATTTAAAGTGAAGTGTGTCATAAACGCATTTTTCTATAGATGGGGGTGGGGGTAGGAGTGGTAGGATTTTTTTTCAATGTTGTATTGTCATCGGACCACTATATGTATACCAAATTTTATCCAAATCGGATAATGGGAAGGGTGTCAAAAACGCATTTTCTATGGAAGAGGGTGGAGTAGGGGTGGGAGGATATTTTTTTCTTATTGTTGTATTATCATCGGACCACTATGCGTGTACCAAATTTTATCCAAATCGAAAAACGGGAAGTGTGTCAAAAACATATTTTTCTATAGAAGGGGTGGGGGTAGGGGTGGGAGGACATTTTTTTCTTAATGATGTATTGTCATGGGACCACTATGTGTGTACCAATTTTCATCCAAATCGGATAATGGGAAGTGTGTCAAAAACGCTTCACAAGATTTGATAGATAGATAGATAGTTAGATAGTTAGACAGAACATCTGAAGGTAAATAAAAGCTTGTAATAATAAAAAGGATTTTGAGATACGTTATTGGTGTATTTATATGTGTTTTAGTTATTATTATTATATCTGGGAGCACGGAGTGCCATGCAAGTTCGCGTAAACTGCTATACCAACTTTTCTTGAAACACTTCAGCCAATATTTGACCTATCTAAAACTCTGCTTCGAAATGAGTTACGAAACTTATAGCGAATTCTTTTGAGAAAGTTAGTGGGCCACTCGTGGTCCACTGACACTGTTTTGGTGCTGTCAAAAAATTGCCCCAGTGCAGTTTCAAAAGAATACAAAAGTGCACTAGTGCAACACGAGCTCGGAGAGCCCGTGACAAAAAATGTGCACTGAGTGCAAAACTGGGCTTGTCAGTGGGTTAAAAGAATACAAAAAATTGCACTAGTTTTCGCAAAAGAATACGAAAACTGCACTAGTGGCGCACCAGTGCTGCACTTTTTCTCCAAAAGAATTCACCATTAAACATTGCACAGTAGTAGTCCTTTATAGAGTTAACAACCCCTCCAAGTGTCATGGACTTCCTTAAAGTAGTAAAGTAATTTAAAAAAACGTCCAAATTGCCACTCACTCACTCATGTATAGATCATCAAAATTCTACTGTACTTCCAGACAAAACTGAAATTTAGCAGACTGATAGAAATTATGACCAAACCCTTGGAAAAAATAAAAAAACCCCAAAGTTCTAATTTACTCCCCTCCCCTATACATGTACAGTTATATAAAAGTAACATTGCCAACTTTCAGAATCGCTAGAGAACTGAGCTTTGGCAAACTGACAGAAAATATGATAAAACTATAGGAAAAAATTTAAAAACCCCAAAATTTTAAATTGCTGTCTTCCCCTATAAATGTGAAGGTATGTAAAAGTAAAATTGCCCACTTCCAGAAACGCTAGAGGGCTGAGCTTTGAAAGACTGGTAGCAACTTTGATGAAACTATGGGAAAAAATTTAAAAACACCAGCATTTTAATTTACTTCCCTCCCCTATAAATATAAATTTATTTAAAAGTGACATTGCCCACTTCCAGGAACGCTAGAGAGCTGAGCTTTAGAAGGCTGATAGGAACTATGATAAAACTACTACTACTTTAAAACTTAAATATTCTCCAAATACTTTTAAAAAAGAGTGAAATCATAACCAAAACATTTCATTAAAAATAGCCAAGTACCCGAAAATGGTATTCCGCAAAAAGAATTGAGATAAAAGTAAAGCCAAGTTCTCCAATACAAATTTCAAAATGAAAGGTTTTTACAAGTTTTGGAAATGTTTTTCTAAACTTGGCTTATGAATTTCCCTCATAATGCTCGTTGGTGTCATCAGCAAAACTTGTTACCTTAGCCCTAACAAAATAGGATCAAGTACTGTTCCCTGAGGTACGCTACAGCGTACAGTCTGAAGATCGCTCAAAGTTCCATTTATTGCGCCCTGTTGTCCAAATAACTCAGAAAAAGTCTGCTCATTAAATCCAAGGTTCTCCAACTATTTTAGTAAAAGTGCATGTGGTATTGTGTCAAAGGCTTTTGCTAGAACAACAAAGATGGTAGTAGACGGAGTGCTTTTGTCTATTAATTTATGTTTTTTGTACTGAACTCCGCTAACGCGTTTGCCGTTGACCTGCCTTTTCTAATGATGTTTTGATAAAGACGTATTTGTTGTTTTGATAAATACGATGTTTTGATAAATACGTAATTGTTAGTGTCTGGATAATGTACTACTTGTTCTTTAAGTATGTTTTCGTACACTTTTAACAAACTGCTAACTAATGAAATTGGACGATAATTTTTGACATCTGTGGGATCCCGGCCTTAGTGGAGAGGTTTAACTATAGCTTCCCTAAAAGCTTTTGGGTAAATACAATCCTTGATAGACATATTGATTATAAAAGTTAAAGGCTGAACAATAGAACTTGTGACTTTCTTTAGTATTTCTGATGTGAGGCCATCTATTCCAGGAGACTTTTTAGGTTTCGGGGACTTTTTAGAACATGTTCATTAATTGTAGGTTTTACTGATTTTGTTATTGTAATAGTTTCTTCAAACCGTTTATGTTCGATGATTTTGATGTTTATCGCTAGATCTGCTGCTACATTCGAAAAATATTTATTAAAAAAGTTACCATGTCTTTCTCATTTATACATGTTTTGTTATTATTTGTTGAATATTTGTATTTTTGTTGTTGTTATTGATATTTTTTATACATTGCCACAGCTTATTCCGATTGTTTGCATTTTCCTCTTGCTGTTTTTTAAAATATTCTATTTTGGATTTTCTTGACCAAATCGTTAAAATATAACTGTGCCGCGTTAATTCTTGTTTTATATTTTCATTAGTCGGCCTTTAAAAAAAATTATATAATTTGTTTTTGTAATTAACGGACTTAATTAAGCTGTTGGATATCCATTAATTTCTTTTTATTTCTGATCGCCTTAGTTTTCTATTCTAAGTTTTGTTTTATATTATCTTTTAATTCATTGATAAATATATTACCACAAAGATGAACATCTTCTTGGTTATAGATTTGATCCCAATTATTGTCCTCTAGCCTACTCTTCCATAGTTCCATGTTTAGGTATTACTTTTTCAAGGCTTGTTGTTTTCGATGGAGTTTTTGAAAAACAAGACAAGAGACTGACTGACAGTATTTGAGCTTGTTAGTAATCCTGATCATGTGAGGCCGCGTTGAGTGGTCCGTTCTTTTTGATAGTCCTGCATTATTTCAAGCCTTGAAAGATGAATGTACATGTACAATGTCACAGCCCGCTCAGATCTAGTAAATTATTTTGATATACGAGTTATCAAAATTGCCAAAAAAGATGGGTAAAAAATAATTAAATGGAGCTTAGGTATGTTGAATCTGGTAAAGTTGGTTAAAAAGGTTTAATGATCCACTTACCAAGTAATAAATGGTTGCATGTCACAGTGGGCGCTAATACTAAAAGTAAAGTTTGTTCGCGTTGTATGTTTTCTATAGTTTGCGTGCACATTCAGCTTATAAGCGGAGATAAGGAATCTAAAGTAATGAAACGAAGATATTTTTTTAACTAGCGCAATTTCAAGCTGACGGTAAAATTGCTTTATTTTTCAAAGCTTAAAATAATAATTTTAGGCTTACTAAATACCTATACCTATCATTAGATACTAAGATATATTAAGACATTTTGCTTAATACCAGGGTTTAAATTTAGGTTCATGGACCTAGTACTGACTTTAGTATAGTAAAACCATTTATTATACTTTAAGGACATCCAGGTTTAATAATTTATAATATAATACATTGTTATCTACTACACTTTTAAGTAGATTTCATTTCAAAACAAAGGAAAATAAAATTGTTTTTTTAAACTGATCGACTATTCTATGACTATGTAGGCTTTAGTACTGACTCAGCGGCGGCAGTCGATTTCTGTGTACAAAGGGAATCAATTTCAGCACCACTTTCGCGTGTATAAAAAAGTAAAGTAAGGCGGTCATGATCAATAATAATGTCAATATTTTACACGTTTTCTTGTTTACATCATTTAGACATAGAATGACAATAGCAAAAATATTGACAATATTATTGCTCGTGTGAGGGCCGGCCGCTTTTAAGTTATTTTTTTTTATAAAACATATTTTTGTCAGTTTTTAAAAAAATAACCAAGATGAGCATTTTTTTTTTAAGTCAGATTATAATAATATAAGCATTGAATCAAGATAAATAGACATTATTAAAAAGTAGGTACAATCAACCCGTAAACGGTAACTTTTTTAGTTAGATGCCAAATGCCCTTCTTCTTCGGCCCTCACACGATCAATAATATTGTCAGTATATCTCTTCTTGTCATTGTCTTTCAAATGGTACAAACAAAGACGTATATAAAAATATTAACAATAATATTGATCGTGTGAGGGCCGCATAAGGTACTTTCCTACAGGTATTTGAGTTTACACCATTAGTGTAACAATTTTATTTTGTTCATGTTTACCTTATTCCTTTTTTTAACCTGGATTGTAAATCTGTCTAGACAAATACATTTTTCTACAAAAAAATCCTTAGAAAATTGTTTTCGGAAAGAAAAGCTTTTTAAAAAATCGGTTTTCAAAAAATATTTTTAGAAAACATTTTTTTAAAACATATACCGAGTTAGGAGGCTAAATAAAACGGAGTGTTCTGCGGCAAATAGGCTGCGGCGAATCAGACGACGCGCGGCGCGGCGACTTGTCCCATCCCCCCTAATAGACCTAACTGTATTTGTAAACTTTATTTTTCGATATTTTAGAAGAAAAAGTTCTCTTTTTTAAAAACTTATTTATTGACATTTTCTAAGTAAGTTGTTTTAATTAAGGAGCCTTACCTAGTTTATTTTTACAAACAAAGTAGGGTTTGACTTTTACCATTCCAGGTGGGCCAAAAAAAAACCGGACATTATATTTGTCATTATAACTTTTGAACTATACAATAGATTTCGATGGCACAAACTGCACTTGGCAGAGAATTAACCAGAGTTTTCACTTATTATAATTTTTTGTCCGCTATCTCAAAATCCAAGATGGCGGACGAAATTAAAATGTACTCTTTAAAGATGCTGGTTTATTCTTGTGTTGCGAGGAAAGCTGCGTTCTTAACATGCACAATAAGGTACGAGTCAGCAAAATCGGTTCAGTGGTTCTAAAAAAATATTTATGTTTCAACCATTGTTTTGCATATTACTCGTTTGCTTTGCCAATCATGTCTGCATTTATTTCCTTATAAATTCATTACTACTGAACCGATTTTAACGAAATAAAAAACATCCTGGTGTGAATTGATTAATTTTTAAATATCATGATCAAAGTTTATCGCCATCTTAAATTTTAAGATGGCGGATATAATCATTCTTGATTCTTCAAAATGGCGTGTTTATTCCTATTTTCCAAAAATGTTTTAGTTTTTTTGTAATTTATAGAAAGGCACTACTTTTTCTTCACACAAGGAGGTAAAGATTATTAAAATCGGTGTAACGGTTCTCAAAATATCTATTTTTGTCTCAACCATTGCCTTAGAGATTATACGATTCTTAAATTTTAAGATGGCGATAAATTTTGATCATGCAATCAATTCTCAAAGTCCGTTTAGTAGTAATAAATTTATGAGGAAATAAATGCAGACATGATTGGCAAGGCAATCGTTTAATATTCAAATCAATGGTTGAAACAAAAATATTTTTTTTAGAACCACTGCCTGCATGCCTTGTTATGCGTGACAATAATGCAGCTGTTTTACTGATTTCAAAAAATAATTTAAACATGTTCGCAATACAAGAATAAACGAGCATCTTTAAAGGGTACAATTTAATTTCGCCCGCCATCTTGGATTTTACGATGGCGGCCGAAAAAGTATATTGGGTCAAAACTCTGGTTAATTATCTGCCAAGCGCAGTTTGTGATATTCAAATCGATGGTATAGTTCAAAAGTTATAATGAAAAGCAAATTGTCCGGTTTTTTTTGGCCCACCCGGTATATCTTTTTAATTTTTCAGTTCTGTTTTAAAAGGAAAAACCTCTAAAGTAACATAGTACATTTTCAAAAGAGTTTCTAATTATTATGCAACAACCTTTGTTTTATTTGTATTTCTCCGCAAAAACAAAGATATATGATTCCAGCTTAAACAAAAGGGGGTGTTTGTGGGGTGGGTTGAATAAAACACGTAGAAATTAAAACAATACAATTCTAATATTCGAAATATTGTTTAAACGAAAAACTAAATCGATCGAAATAAACTAACGCTTTTTGGTTCTAAATATCCGCTGTTTGACCAATAAAGCAGGCAACATATGGTCAAAATTCCAGACAATTTTAGTGTTAGCGACGTACTTAACAAGTGTAATTAATACAAAAGCAAAAACGTTGAAAAATCAACAGCGATTTAAATTTTAATTATTATTCAAAAAATTTACAATTTATTTTTAATTTTAAGTATAATTATGTTTTAATCTTGAAAAAATAGTATTCCTGTTTTACCTACTATTTTACTTATTTTGCAAAACTATTTGTAATAAAAAAAATAAAATAACATCCAACTGCTAAATTTACTTGCAAGTACTAGTCGCAGTTGAGTACAAAATTGATAGGTATACCTATAATGTACGACATGCTTTAACTTTTATGATGCCCAAAGCGCACTTATGAAATTATACAGTTTTGTATTTTCATGAATAGGTTATTGGGTAATTTTGTACGCAACTGCGACTAGTAGTTTCAAGTAACTTTAGCAGTTGGGTTTTTTTTTATTTAAAAATTTTTTATTTTAATTTTTTAGGTTTAATTCTCATTCAGCCTTATAAAAAGCATTATGCATTTACAATTCATTTAGCTTCACCCAAAAATTACGTGTAGATTTTCTACGGTCGTGAACAGTGTTATCTTCCATTGAGTGAAGGTAGGGGAGGAGAGAGGGAGGAGGGAACTAGTAAAATGGTGTCGAAAAAAATCTTAAAGCGTGTGCAGAAAGAATTTTTAAAATCGCTCTAAATTTGTAAAAGGTATAGCTTCAACTATTACTAATAAGGAGGGGGGGGGAGAAGAGAGGGAGAGAAAGGGGAAACTAGAAAATGATGTTCGAAAAAAAGTCTTAAAGCGTGTGCAGAAAGAATTTTTGAAATCGCTCTCTATTTGTAAAAGGTATATCTACAAATATTGTTAATAAGGAGGCAGAGGAGAACTAGTAAAGTGATGTTGGAAAAAAGTATTTAAGCGTGTGCAGAAAGAATTTTTGAAATCGCTTTATATTTGTGAAAGACTATTATTAGTAAGGATGGCAGGGAGGAGAGAGGGAGTGGCCGGGTGGGACTATTAAAATGGTGTTGGAAAAAAATCTAAAAGCGTATGCAGAGAGAATTTTTGAAATCGCTCTATATTTGATAAAATTATGCGAATATAGTTCTTGATTAGGGTGGAGGGAATGACAGGAGGGGAGATAAGTGGGAGGATCTGCAATGGGTAATCAAAGGAATTTCAATAAAATCGCCTGAAATTTAGATAATTTGTGTGCCTTAAAGCCTACATTATGTGACAAAATGGCGTCTGAAGGTCGCCATGTTGATTCCTGTTTAAAATACTCTGCCAATCTATGGGCACCTAAGCTCACACTGGGTACTATAGTTATAGTGTATCTACGTGAAAGCTAATATAACTAAAAACTGAAGTATGTTTTATTGAACTCCAGACTCAATTACCTTTCGTTTGATACCACACAAGCCATGTTTTGACTTAAACTCTAGTTTTTCAAATCTACCCCCACCCTTTTTTTTTAAACTAAAATGTATTTTGTTTAACGCCAGACTCAATTACCTTTCGTTTGATATCACACACGCCATATTTCCACTTAAACACTAATTTTTGAAATTTACCCCCACCCGTTTATTTGGCTTGTGCTTCGTGGATTTTGTTCATTTTTAAATGGGACCATCTCGACCCAAAACCCAGCCTGGGTACCAAATTTTATTAAAATCGGGCAAGCCGTTTTTGAGTTATGCGCGTTGGTCGTTACAGACAGACATACAGACACACAGACAGACAGACAGACAGACAGACAGACAGACAGACAGACAGACAGACATACAGACAGACAGACAGACAGACAGACAGACAGACAGACAGACGGCGCAACAAAAAAGTTTCAAAATCATCTGAAACGCAAAGATATATAAAAATTTTTGAAATCGGAGCAACTCCTTTTTTCTCGAAAAAATTAGGATCACCATAGCTCACACTACTATAGTATAGTATATGTATGAGCTAAAAATATAGCCTATAGCACCTTCGGGATCAGTAGCAATTCAACGACGCCTTTTTTTGTCAAAATCGGTTCAGCCGTTTAGCCTTTAGCGTGACACAACAATCGAAAAACATTATCCTTCCTTTCGCCGTGCCGCGGTTGGGTAAAAAAGGGCTAGGATGACTAAAATCCAGGACCTACAAAAAATACTCTGCCAATATATGGGCCCCTAAGCTCACACTAGGTACTATAGTTATAGTGTACGTGTGAGCTAATATAACTAAAAACTAAAATATATTTTATTCAACTCCGGACTAAATTACCTTTTGTTTGATACCACACAAGCCATGTTTTGACTTAAACTCAAATTTTTGAAATCTACCCCCACCCTTAAAAAAGTAAAAACTAAAATGTATTTTGTTAAACTCCGGACTCAATTACCTTTCGTTTGATATCACACACGCCATATTTTCACTTAAACTCTAATTTTTAAAATATACCCCCACCCTTTTTTTTAAATAAATTAAAATGTATTTTGTTTAACTGCAGACTCAATTACCTTTTGTTTGATATCACACACGCCATATTTTCACATAAACCCTAATTTTTGAAATCTACCCCTACCCTTTTATTTGGTTTGTGTTCGGTGGATTTTGTTCATTTTTAAATGGGACCATCTCGACCCAAGACCCAGCCTAGGTACCAAATTTCATTAAAATCGGCCAAGCAGTTTTTGAGTTATGCGCGTTGGTCATTACAGACAGACAGACAGACATACAGACAGACAGACAGACAGACAGACGGCGCAACAAAAAAGTTTCAAAATCATCTGAAACGCAAAGATATATAAAAATTTTGAAATCGGAGCAACTTTTTTTTTCTCGAAAAAATTAGGATCACCATAGCTCACACTACTATAGTATAGTATATGTGTGAGCTAATAATATTCGGTCAGCAAAATATTTGAAGTTTTTTATATTTGCACCCAATAAATAATACTCTGCCAATATATGGGCCCCTAAGCTCACACTAGGTACTATAGTTATAGTGTACGTGTGAGCTAATATAACTAAAAACTAAAATATATTTTATTCAACTCCAGACTAAATTACCTTTTGTTTGATACCACACAAGCCATGTTTTGACTTACACTCAAATTTTTGAAACCCTTAAAAAAAAACAAAAACTAAAATGTATTTTGTTAAACTCCGGACTCAATTACCTTTCGTTTGATATCACACACGCCATATTTTCACTTAAACTCTAATTTTTGAAATATACCCCCACCCTTTTTTTTTAAATAAATTAAAATGTATTTTGTTTAACTCCAGACTCAATTACCTTTCGTTTGATATCACACACGCCATATTTTCACTTAAACTCTAATTTTTGAAATCTACCCCCACCCTTTTATTTGGTTTGTGTTCGGTGGATTTTGTTCATTTTTAAATGGGACCATCTCGGCCCAAAACCCAGCCTAGGTACCGAATTTCATTAAAATCGGCCAAGCGGTTTTTGAGTTATGCGCGTTGGTCGTTACAGACAGACATACAGACAGACAGACAGACAGACAGACATACAGACAGACAGACAGACAGACAGACAGACGGCGCAACAAAAAAGTTTCAAAATCATCTGAAACGCAAAGATATATAAAAATTTTTGAAATCGGAGCAACTTTTTTTTTCTCGAAAAAATTAGAATCACCATAGCTCACACTACTATAGTATAGTATATGTGTGAGCTAATAATAGGAGATGAGTAACTAGCTGAATGTTCGTAAATATCTTCATTTGCTGAGACGCCAAACATTTTCCCCTGCAAAAATTTTTGAAAGTAATTCATAATGTCAATTTTTATTTAAAAAAATCATTAAGTAGTGACCAATTTGTAGCTAATGGTAAAGAAGACATGTAGTATATGATGAAAAAACTTAACGGAAGAATATCAGATGTGGTGGTTAGCAGTGAACGTGGACAAGACATAGTACTTATGCATTACAAACTAGTGTGCCACTAGTTCGTTCTCATCAAGACTCTTGTGGTGCCTTAAAATTATTCTACCCTTTTGCAAATGCTTATGTGGCAGAATATTTAAAGCTGGGCGTTAATACCCACCGGGCGTTATTCCTAACAGGTACCTTACTTATCACTTTGTGCTGTGGACTACACTCGGTCAGCGACCTGTTTTTTTTACAAGCTTTTATTTAACTTCACCTGTATGTATGTAATGTATGTATGTGGGTATGTATGTATGTAATCAAATCTTGCAACTCATTTTTGAAGAACTTCCAAACATCCGATTGACTTCAAATTTCGCATAGCGTCTTAGTTCCGATGACAATACAATAATGTGGTTTCATCGGGTACCTACGTCCCCCCTAACGTGGTGGGCGGAGAGGGGGTAAAACTTTAGTTTGTCCGATTTCCACCAAAATTGGTATCTGGGGGTTTTTAAGGATGAGAATTACGAATTTTTGATCAGATTACAAAAATTCAACATGGCGGATTCAAAATGGACAATTTAATTTCAAGTTTTTCTGATTACTTTCAACTGACTTTCACGTATCCGCTTGACTTTAAATTTTGTATACCGTTATAGTTCCGATGACAATCCAATAATATGGTATCACTGACAGCCTACCTCACCCCTAACCTGAAGGGCGGAGAGGGGGTAAAATTTTAGTTTGTTGGATTGCACCAAAATTGGTATCTGGGGGTTTTTGAGGATGAGGATTACGAATTTTTGATCAGATTATAAAAATTCAATATGGCCGATTCAAAATGGACGATTTAATGTCAAGTTTTTCTGATTACTTTCAACTGACTTCCACGTATCCGATTAACTTTAAATTTCGTATAACGTTATAGTTCCGATGACAATCCAATAATGTGGTATCACTGACTGTCTACCTCCCCCCTAACGTGAAGGGCGGAGAGGGGGTAAAATTTTAGTTTGTATTTTGTTTAGTATCAAATTGATGGACGGCCTTCTCATCGAAGACTCCCTGCAATATCGATGCGCTAGCTGAAATGCATAGACTTAGACAATTCTAAAAATTAAAAAATAAATTTAGAAAAAAACTTTTTGAATACAAGCTTTTATAAAATGGACTAAAAAGCATAAAATAAATTTTTGAGTGTTCTGATATCATAATAATAAAAGCGATGGGCGTATTTAATATTAGGTAAATGCCTTTCCATGCGCATTTGGTGGATCGTCCACAACCGATGATGGGCCGACTCTTCTTTTTCAATGTGACAAAATAAATCGACACTGCCGGTCGCGGATGATCTGCCTAATATGAAGCAGGCGTAATAATGTCCATCCATATCAGAAAAATATAATGGTAGCTTGAGTAGGGTTGGGTTGGGTTAAATTATCTACCCATACATTTCTCTGCTATACTATAATGAATTTGGATTTTCGCTAAACTTCGAGTTAACAAGGCTAAAGGAAAAACGGGTAAATTTCCTTTAATACGCCCATCGCTTTTATTATTATGATATCAGAACACTTAAAAAATTATTTTATGCTTTTTAGTCCATTTTATAAAAGCTTGTTTTCAAAAAGTTTTTTTTTCTAAATTTATTACCTTTTAATGCCGTTCTTGTGTTGAGTCTGAATAAAAGTGATTGGGTTGCAGGTTGCAGCTTGCACTACTAGGCATATTTTATAAGATACGTGTGTGTCACCACCATAAATAGACGATGCAAAATAATGTGCGAATGTGGACAATGAATAATAGTCCCCGGTTATTGGGTCTGTGGGCCACCACAGTTGTAAAAACACCCCCAAATGTGTCATTTAAAAGCCATTATTCTTCTTTCCTGTGAACATTAAATTTCTATTTTGACTCTTCGTCGCACACAAGGTGCTAGGAGATTTTTCCGGAAACTGTGACCAATGGAATTGTCTATTGTCCCCGCGGTTTAGAAATGGGCCCGTGGTCGTTTATCATTATTGCATTAAGGTAAATCGTATTTATCTTTAAACCCCGAAAAAAATTAGAAAAATAAAATGTCTACAGAGTTATTATAGAATAATATATTAAAATAAATGGATTCATGATGGAGCTGACACCTTCCTAGCCTATTATCACACTTCAAGTGAAGCCATGATAATAGATTAGCCTTGAAAACAGTTTTTTGTAAATATCTCAGGAACCAAAGCTCCCTCGAAGTTTTTGGTTATTACACAAATTATTGAGCAAAATATAGTCTACTATATTCCGAAAACAGTGTATTGATATGATGCTCCGTTAAAAAGTTTGCACTTTTTTAAGTTTTAATTGTCAAAAAACTGTCCAATCAGCTCGTAAGAGTGTCGAACACTATTTTACCTAAAAAAAATATGAAAAGCGGTTCAGCGGTTTATGAGCTATCGTGTTATAATATAAGTACACACACACAGACAGATAGACACAACGACGATATTGCTGAGATAGGTCAAAATACATACAAATAACACATTTTTGGCGTTATTTCGTCGAAAATAATACCTTCTCTAGCCATTGCTACGCGGGCTAGGAAGGTAAAAAGAGTTGGGTATAGGCCACTACAGTGTAAGATATAATATGCTAGGTGTAGGCCACGGTTTTTAAAAAGACGGTTGTCTCCCGACCAATCAGAACTCGGCAGCTCACGACGCAGCAGTTATACTGCTCCGCGATCAATAAAGAGAGACATATAGATCACATTATGAGAGAAATAAAGATAGATCCATTTAAAAGCCGGAAAAATACCAAAATATACTAAAAAAATTTAATAATTTACACATTTATGAAGTAAATTCCAATAACTTTATAAATGTAAGATTAAGGACACCATTCTAAATACCTTTCCTCAGTTAAGTCGAGTCTCTTGTTCAATTTTTTTAAACTTTTTTTCCCGAACACTAAAGTAAACTAGCCACATATTATGGATTTTTTTTGTGGGTAAAAAGTATCAGCTTTTTTAAATTTGTTATATTGCAAGTAAGGTATATTATATGGTGGGTGTGCTTTCGGACTGTTCGGCCGTCGTCATTGGAAATTCGTTCTCGACGTTTCGCCATCTCGAGTGGATGGCATCTTCAGGAGATGTTGACTGTTTGTCGGCTTCTCGAAGACTGGTGGTTAGTTTGTCGCGGGCGCAGGTCATATACGCTATGGTGGGCGGGGCGTATATCAGAGCTGGTCGGTGATTGGTCACTTTCCCCAGATTCAGTTTTGTTGCTATAAGCGAGCCGTTTAGTGTTTTTAAGAACCGGTACCCATGTTCTGTTAATTTTAAGAGTTTCTTCAGATCTGTTGAAGTTCTGCTGGTGTTTATGAATTTCGATTGCTTCTCTATAGAGTCTTGGATAGTATGAAGAGGAGGCGCAGAGAACTTGTGTGTCTTCGAATTTTATTCGGTGGTCTTCATTGTTTAGTGTGTGGTCTGCAACTGCGGATTTTTCCGTATGTCCAAGTCGAGTTGGATTTTTCCGTATGTCAACTGCTGATTTGTAGGATAACTGTGACGTAGCTCTGACGGCACCGCCACCATGACACCCGAGTTAACAGACAACCGTTTCTTTACAGACCGTGGTTGCAGGCTTATTTATTAGTATCAACTATATTATTACTATCAGTTCGGGGCGATTCGCAAAAATATCACTAGAGATAATGGCGGATCGTAAATTTTAATACAGAAGGGTCATTCTCGCTCATCTTAAGCTTCGATAAGAACTATACGCAAAAAATAGTTTAAAACTACGTATGTAGATACCTTTTAAGATGTAGTTGAGTAGCTTATAGTCAAAAATCGTGTGAGACAGTTGTGCAAGATTTTTTAAAACTACCGTAGATCGATTAGAAATAGATCACACAATTTTAGGTCACCGGGAATTTGCCTTTGTGGCGAGGTAAATCCAAGATGGCGGTTTTTTTTTCATATTTAACTAGTGTTTATCAATTTGTTCAGCTATTTTTAAGTCAATTATGCTAAAAGGGTAGCTACTTTTCAACAATCAGATTTTAGCTTTTAATTCTGGTGCATTTGCCGACAAGTGTACAATGTACATCTATATTATAGCTAAACTTCCAACAGTAATCAGTTTTTATAGGTCTTAAAAAAAGATATTTATGCTGATTCAAAAATAAACAAATGGCCAATCCATACAAAATATTAACTTTATGTAAGTAATACCCGAGAACAGCAAACACATGCTGTTCTCGGGTAATACCTCAAAAACTAAAAGTGAATTTAAGAATAAACCAGAAATAAAAAATTTACACAAAATTTTTTTTTTTTATGAATAAACAAGTCCACTTTTATTCGAAACACCCCTTATAATTTATTAATTGAAGAAATGCGTCAAATAATGACAATACTGCTGAAAAGAACATCTGGGATATAGACCCCAAACACACACAGAAAATCATAGAAAAAAAGGTCATATTGACCAAAGAGCCAAAAATATAATGGATTTGATCCTTTGTGAATTATCTGTCTGAAAAACCAATATAATATGTTATGTGGGTAAAGATATGCCTTGTTAGAAAAACGACATATGGACGTATTCGTGGTCAAATCCATCAATCCAACAGCCTTTTAGTTATCTAAAAGGGCACCCAGTTAAATTAATTAATTAATTAATTTATTAATTGATGAGTTTTAACAAGCTTATCAGTTCGTTTTAATAAAATGTTTTAATTTGCACATAAAGTTTAAGTTATAACAATTAGAATGATAATTTTTGTTAAATTGGTTAATAGGCCAGTCATTATAGCGAAAAAAAGACCCCTAGCTAGCAAAAGATGGTGTAGTCGTGATTTTGACATATGTTGTTGACATTGAAGTCCTACACAAATTTGAGGTTTTGACCTTGAGAGGGGCGGTCCCCCCGCTATCTTGGATTTAGTGTGCACAAAAAGGTTTATTTTTAAAATACTTGGTCCCTGTACCTTTCGGAAAAAATAAATTATAACAAGAGTTGAGGACCATAAAATTTCCTACAAAAACGCTATTGTAGGTTTTTTTGTCAGTTGAATGGTTTTCGAGTTATGACGTTAAACATTTCGCCGCCGTTTTGTATTTTGACCAATTTTTTCTTTAATGGGCTTTAACTTCGAAATAATGACATAAAATAAAGCCTATAAAACAAGATATCATTAAGTTCTCTGGGTAGTACCCTTGCTAAGATACGAACCCTGAAAAGTGTTAGCGGTACACCCGTTTCCAATGTATTTCCATAGTATATTATGCAAAATAAACCAAAATTGTTCATTATTTTCTCGAAGGGTAAGCATTTTACAGAAAGTGTGTAATTACTTTATTATAGAAAACTAAGTTATCTTTTAAACAGTGTATCACCAAAGTGGGCAAAGTCCACGGTTAGCACTTAATTGGCATCCATAAATTGGGGTTATTTTTTAAGATCACGAAAAAAAAATGTTTTTAGGGAAATATGTTAAAACACCTTTTTTAGAGGAAATAAAACGTTCATAATTTAATTTTCTTCAAAAAATGCTTACCTTTTGAGCAGTGGCGTGTCTTCTGCGCTTGGCGCCCCTGGCGGCCTTTGAGAAAAAAATAGAAAAACTAAATTTAACGCAAAAACAAATGGTGCCCCCCCCCCCCCCCCGCCCTTTTATCCACGACACGCTACTGCTTTTGAGAAAATGACATAAACGGGTGCGCTGCTAACACTTCAGGGTTCGTATCTCAGCAAGGGTACTAACCAGATAATTGAATGATATCCCTTTTTATAAGCTATTAGTTGGTCTTTATTCCACGTTATTACAGATTTTCTCAAAAATAAATAGTAAGTAAGTAAAGGCCACTAAAATTTTTTTTTGTTAAAATCCAAAATGGCGGCGAAATGTTTGGCGTCGTAACTCTAAAACCATTCGTCTGACAAAAAATGTACAAAAGCATTTTTAGAAAAAATTTCATTGTCTTCAGCTTTTGTTTAAAACGTTTTTTTTTTAACCAAGTAACCAAGTAATTTTAAAAAAAACCTTTTTGTGCACACTAAATCTAAGGTCGTGGGGGAGCCGGCTTCCTCCAAGGTCTAAAACTAAAATTTGTTTTTAGGACTACAATGTGAACAACATATGTCAAAATCGCGTTTACACCACGTTTTGCAAGCTAAAATTCTATAATGACTGGACTAAAAGTAACGCTAACTTTTGCTGCTCCGGGCAAACACAAGTCTAGATAAGCGGCGGGATCTTAAAAAAAATACAGTTATTTTGCACCACCTAGGGCCTCTAGTCTGGACTAAAAATAAGGTTTGATGTGCCAAGAACATTGGAAAGCACCTTGGAAAATCTATACTTCTTATATGTATTTCCTGAACGTTGCTACGGTGGACTAAGGTGATTGTACATTTTGCAATAATTTTATTAAATGTAAAATTTAGTACCCGTAAATTAAAATTCAAACAAGTTTTCGTGGCTAATCGGGTAAATAAAGGTTTTTTGTTTCTCTAGTATTTTTTTGTGGGTAGCTCGAAAGCTTAACCTCACGGGGACAGTTGACAGTTAACTGTTTTGTCCTTATGGACTCCTCAGAACACTGCTTGGTCAATGTGACACCCTTGCTAAATTAAGTATACGGCTTTATCTCTCACCTTACATTTCTAGTGAGAAAACAAAACCATGTACCGAACAAGAAGCGCCATCTACCGAAGTACGAGAGAAACTAAAACTGCAGCAGGCGAGGATGGATTCGCTGATATGGCAGTTTTACTCGCCTGCTGCTGTTTTAGTTTCTCTCGTACTTCGGTAGATGGCGCTTCTTGTTGGGTACGTGGTTTTATTTTCTGCTCACACACTCGCGCGCAAATACGGACTGATCTGTTTTTCTGTTTTCATGTTGCACGCGCGCGCCGCTAGCAAGGCGTTTGCTGAAAACCACCTTTCTTTGGCTCCTCTTTGTGTGTTCGTAGGTCCTTTGGGACGGCGCGGCCTCAGCAGTTTGTTGTCGAGTTTTCCGCGAGTTGCATTTTTTTTTAATAGAGACGTTTTTTTCTTGTTTTTTCCTTTCGAATCTTGCCACTCGTCACTAAAATTACGTAATTAAGCTCGTGCGAGGATATGATAAACACTGAATCATTTCAATGCGTGTAGTTTGTGTAAACACATGTTTAGATTCAGGATTTTTCAAAACGCTCCGCCGCGCCGTTTTACTCCTAACGTATAAAGACTCAAAAATTGATAGATCATTTTTATTAATTATAATTAAGTACCTTTTATCCCCATGACTACTTCCTTTCATTTTGTTAATAACCTATCTATGCTACGTTTACATAAAACTAAAATCGATCTTAATTCAACTTGAATCTAAACAGAATTCTATCTAAATTTCTTGGTTTGCATGAAGCGTAACGTAAAGGGAAAATTTGAATTTAAGGTAATACCTAAGTAAGGAAAGTAGTACTTGCCTCCAACGACGCGTAGCGGAGTTCTATTAAATCATTAAGAAAGGCAAAGAAACTTTCCGAATGTTTTAGGTACAATATTTTACGAAATAAATTAATTTTCTGGCTTGTCCTAAAAACGAGGTGTTAGTAGCTGCAGACATCGATATTACCGTCTTATAGGACTTCATCAGTGCGGCACAAAATGAAAACGCGATGAAATTAATATAAAGAAAACAATGTGGTACACACTTTAGAAAACAAACTGCCAATTTGCACTATCAGCTACAACCAGCCCGTTCTGAGTAGGAGCCCGAAAATTAATTTATTTAGTCTTTGACTACATTTAAAAAAATTTATTTGTTATTTGATCTTATTTACGTTTCTTTTAACTTGAAATATCTTTGAAATAATGAGATTGACAAACTCTCGATTAAAATAAAGCGCGTTGTTTTGGGCTTTGTTGCAGCGTATGCATGGCAAATAAGATTTATTTTTTAAACCGTAGAAAGTGCCATTATTTTTGGTAGTAAACAATAAGAAACTTGAAAGGTATGTTTTCGATACCTGCAAGGGTTGTTTTTGATACCAGCAAGGATTGTTTTCGCGAGCTGGAGGGGTTGTTTTCGATGTATTCAAGCGAAATTAACACACCTATAGTTGATGTATTAAAGTGACACCGCGTCATCAAAACCTTGATGGGCGGGAAGGGAGTAGAGGGGTACATACAGTGGCACACAATTCCTTTAATTTTTTTATTGATATTGATTCCCAAAATAAGGCACTGCACTAATTAGTCATTAGCTTACCATTTTACTTGCTTTTTATTGATGTTTTTTTCTAAACGATTTCATTAGAAAGGAACATATATACTCTTATCTGGTTGTTACGAACATATTATTGATTTATCCGGGCTTTGAGGTTTTCTATTCGTTGTTGTTTAGACTGTTTATGTCAAACAAATTATGACGGAGCTTTTTACAAAACAAATTACTGTTTTTAATATAATTTTGGTTCCTCTTTTATGTTTCAGATCTTTATTTATTAGGTAAGTACCTATTTGATCTCTCCTTTATCTTGTATCCTTCGAACATTAAACCCCGAGTGGCACACTGCATGTACAAAGGGAAACACGAATTTTTTAAGGCTTCTCTACTTACATTTTGCCGCAAAATTTGGTTCACCATAGCTATGACGCGGTGCCACTTTACTACAATATCAAGTATAGCTCAATGCATGAGTGTTATTTTCTAGTAATTATTTTTTGTAGTTAATTCAATTTTACAAATTACTGGTTTATATTAAACATACATACTATACTGTAGGATGGCCGGTGATTGTTAAAATCTCTTCGAAGGGAAAAATCGAGCAAATGATCATTTCAAATTGATTTGAGTTTATATGTAAACTACGTAACAATACCGAAAAGCAGTGGTGATAAATCAAAAAAACTAGAAATCCCTAATTCCAACAAAAACTTTTATTTCATTAGAAAAGTAGTTCTGTGCCACAAAACACCCCCGTTGGGTCAATAAACCATCTTTTAAGGGTGGCCACTAAATAATGTCGAAAAATAGCCAGTTGCAGTTGAAAAATTACTGTGCCAAATGAGGCGAAAACCACCCAAGGTAGAGAAAGGTAGAAAAATAAAAAGATGCAATTCAGGTTTTGACTTTATGATTGTCTGTTTTGTTGTTTGATTTCAACCGAGAATGCTTTTGTAAAAAAAACTGGTTAAAGTTTCACAGAACTCGATTTTTTGAGACTTTTATATAACCTGGTGACCCAGTTTATTATAAAGAGATAGATGCTTTTGTCGGATAAACATGTTTTAGACTTGTGTTTAGATAATAAATTAAAATAGAAACTTGATTTGGCTTTATTTGAAAAATTACATAAGCCTGTTTTTATGTAGATACATTACTTTTTCTTTATATTCTTTATATTCTTTGAATTTTTAAAATTTTTTGTTTTGTCGTTAAATAATTTTATTAAACTTTTAAGCTTAAATTATTAAGTCAATGAAGAAACTTTAACTAGAAGCAAAAAAATTAAAAACATCGAAAATAAAAAGTTTTAAATTATTTTACGCTAATAAGAACATTGCAACTTTGTGTACCTAATATTAAAATATGAAATATAAAAGTAACAGACCCTAAAAAACTCGTAACTTCTTTAACTGAAACTAATTCGCTAGATCCTCGAGATGAAATATTTGAATTAGAGGCAAAACATGTCAATTAATTTTTTGTGTCTATTTCTGTCATATTATTTTTTTTATCTCAACTTTTTATAATAATTTATAACCCCATTTATTTATTTTTTAATGAGCTAGTCCAAATTTTGGCATTTTTTTAGCTCGTTAAAAAACAATAACTACGCTTTTTTTACTGAAATATGATACCTAGGTAGTTAAGTTTTAAAAACAGTAAGTTGCGTTTTACTCCTTAAAAATAGTGTTTTTGTCAAACTGACTGTGTTTATTGTGTTATAATATTGTAAGTAAAACTAATTAGCAGTTTTTTGTTTACTTAATTTACTAGAAAAGTTTAATTTAAACTTCGGGTTTACTCAACAATTCTCCTCGCTTTGCTTCAACTGTAACCAAGACCAAAAAAAAATACAGACCACGACCCTGAAAAAATCAGCTCTTACAGGCTGAATGTTACATTGGGTCTTATGGGAGAATAGAGGTTTACTTGTAATATTTTTAAAATGGCATTACAGTTTTTCCTGAGATTTCAGTGAAATATTCCCAGACACTATTCCGATATACCGCCTAACTGTTTTAAGGATGAAAGATGATTAAAAGGTTAAAAGCTTCAAGATTTAGCATTCCTTATTTTAAATTCAAATTTCCCGTTATGCATCTCATACCAACTGTTATATCTGACAGGGATTTGACTTTGTCATCTCTGATAGCGTTCGGTATTTGCATCTCCGACGTGACGGATTTTTGGCCACGTGATTACAGATTAATCTGAGCAAATTGGAATTAACGAACGATCCAGATCAAATCGATCAAATTTTTAGAAATGGTTATAACCTCAAATATAACCAAAAATATTATGTACATATTGCAACTCACGCCCAGCTATAATTTTGACAAAATTTTCCTGTGATCTATCTATTTATAATTTGTTGTTTTCAACATCAAATAATTCGATTTCAATCTTTTTACATAAAAAAATTATTTTTGTAAACAAAAGAAATACACAACATACGTCACAATCTCAGATTAATCTGTTTCGTCAATCAAAATGTTCGGAGCAACCAGATTTACGTCCGACTAGTCTGAGCAGAATTACCGAACGATTCAGATCTACCTCTCCTAGATCTAGATGGAATTACTGAACGATTTCGATCAAAAAGATTATTCCGACGTTAATACTGAACGCAGCTTGTGTTTGTCATGACACTTGTTTACTTGTTTGTACAAGGCCAACACAAAAATAGAGGCCACGACCCTGAAAAAATCAGCTGTTCTCCGGGGGCTGAATTTTACATTGGGTCTTATGGGAGGTCAGATGTTTTTTATGATATTTTCAAAATGGCACTATAGATTTCCGCAAAGTTTCAGTGAAATATTCTCAGACACCATCCCGATATTCCACCAAAGTTTTGTAAGGAAGCAATATGATTAAAAGGTTAAAATCTTTAAGATTTAGCATTCCTTATTTTGAATTCAAATTACCCGCCATGTACCACATGCCAACTGTTATATTTGACATGTATTTGACTTTGTCATCTGTGATTGTCACATTCGCATCTGCTTTAAACTTCATTTTTGTGTGAGCTAATGAAGCGGCTCTGAAAAATTAAGGATTACTATAGATTAAAAAAAATTGTTCTGAAAGAATATAATAAAAACAATCTCAAAACCGGCGTTATTTAAAAAAAAAATCAAATATTTATGAACCGTCATTCCAACTTCAATATTTTAAAGACAACCAGCTGTGTCGTAACGTGACCATCAAAAAAAAAAATCAGCCCCGGATGTGACGTCAACACAGTGGAGCATCGTGGCCCGTCCGTTTAGATAGCCCTGTTTTAATTTTTGTGTGAGCTAATAAAGCGGCACTGTAAAATTAAGGATTACTACATTTAAAAATAAATGTTTTACAAGAATATAGCAAAAACAATCTCAAAACAGAATTTATTTAAAATTTTTTAAAAGTATTTTATAGACAAGCTGTGGCGTGACGTGACCAACAAAAATTAATTAAGCCTTCCCTGTGACGTCAACAAAGTTCTAGATCTTGGCCCGTCCGTTTTGATAGCCCTGTTGTAACTTACAATTTTGTTGTGGTTAGTATTGAAGCTCAATCGTTTCCAAATTCAAACATCGATAGAGTCTATCTTGATTGCTTTTTGCGTGCTTATTTATAGTTTCTGTTACAGTTGAACATACCAAGGTGCATTCACAATATTTCTTAATACTTGAAATCCCTCTATAATTAAAACTTTATTTTTTACCATATGTCCAAAAAGTAGGTTAGGTAAACTGGACTTTTTTCCATTAATTGTTCCATACCTTACCTCTCGTTTTTCTTTTTTTTTCTTAACGTTTGCTTTTCAGCGCAATTTGGCATTAAGTGTCAGTGGCGTAGCGTGGAGGGGCGCGGGGATTTGTACCCCCCCTCCCGAACCGAACCCCTCCCCCTTGTGTGTATAAAATAAATATAAAACAGTTTTAAAAACGTTACAAACTTTAATAAATACAAAATAAAACTTTGTTGCAATTTACAAATTGTTAAAAGACTTTTCTTAACCTATTAAACAAACAAGACTCAAAATATTAAAATAATAGCAAATTGCAAAATATTATTTAAATTGAAAAATCTTAGGTTTATTTACTGAGAATTAGTTTAGAGGTTTTAGTTTAAAATTAACAAAACTTAGAATGTGACTACCTACTTTTCTCCTCAAAGTTTGAGTTTTTATTAACGCTAGGTTGGACCTAAGTAACTCATGATCCCCTCTTTGAAAAGCTTGGAGGAACTGTGTGTGGCATGGCTGATAATCCTTAAAGTTTACTTTACATTTTAGCTAATTAGCTAAACAGAAAAACCTAAACAAAAACAGAGATAAAATGACATTTTATAGACAACAGTTTCTTATCTCACAGTTTTTCCATAGCCATTCACTTTAAAGGAAAACCCTCTCTCTCTACTTGATGTATCCCCACGCTTAACCATTAAAACTCCCACTCTCCACTTTTCAACAGTTTTTCTCGCATCAGCCACCTGCTGTGTAGGTAGGCGGCAACCAACTTTTAAACAATGTAGAGGGGGGCGGAACCACTTTCTTATCCCTGCAAAACCAAGTTTTGCGCTTTTCGTTTTTCCAAGCTGGTTTCGTTCAGTGGCACAGTCAAGGGTAATTTACAATCCTGATAATATTAGCCTAAGTTTCTAACGAATGAGTTTAAGTTGAAACTCCCCACCCTGTATAATTATTTTTGCTAAAATATAGTTATTTTTATTATGTATTGTTTCTAGAAGTTGTTTTTTCTATATATATATATATATATATATATATATATATATATATATATATATATATTTATCGGTTTCACAACGTTCTACGTCTTCCGATCCCAATCTCCACTCGTTTCTGTTTGCCCATAATTCATCATCTAGGCCTCTTATTGTTATTTCACTGTCTGTTCCTTCTCTCCAGCATCTCCTCGGCCTTCCTCGTTTTCTTCGGCCAGTTGGTTTCCATTGTAATATTTCTTTAGGTAGTCTTCAATCATCCATTCTTTGTACATGTCCGTACCACACCAGTTGTTTTGTTCTTATATCATCCACTAAAGTACGTTCACCCACTGTCATAATTGCTATTATTCTTTGATTTGTAACTCTTTCTCTTTTTGATTTCCCTGCTGCTCTTCTCCAATAGTCCATCTCCGTAGCGGAAAGCATTTTTTCTGTTCTATCCTTGATTGGCCATACTTCTGAGCCGTATGTAATAATACTTTTTACAATGGTGTTATATATAAGCTTTTTGTTATGTTTTGATATACTTTGGTCCCAAATTATTCCATTTAATAAAGTTATTGCTTTTCTTCCTTGTATGTTTCTATCTTTTATAGCTTTGTCTAGTGTTCCGTCAGCTGTAATTTTTAGACCTAAGTATTTATACTCATCACAGGACTGAATTCGCTGCCCAGTATTTAAGATTAGGTCCTGTTTCGTTCCACCGATACACATATACTCTGTCTTATTGATATTAACCTCTAGTCCCCACTTATTGTACTTTTCTATTAGTTTTCGTGTCATATATTCGAGGTCGTCATAATACTGAGCCACCACTATCTGATCATCGGCGAAACATAAAGTATACAAGGGGGTTTCATTCAACGGAATTCCCATGTTTTGGCATTTTCTCTTCCAGACTTTAAGGACTTGTTCCAAATATATCTTGAAGAGCGTAGGCGAGATACAGCAACGTTGTTTAAGACCTTTATTTACTTGAAAGCCTTTGGTTAGTTTTGGTTTTATTTTAACTTTCGCCTTACTATTGCGGTATAACTCTTTGATTGCCTTAATTAGTTGTACGCTTATGTTTGTGTTTTCCAAAGCTTTCCAAAGTAGATTTAGTGGTATAGTATCATATGCCTTCTGCAAATCTACGTAAAGCAGATGCAGCTCTTGTCCGTATGCCATTTTCTTTTCAATTACTTGGGTTATACAAAAGAGATGATCTGAAGTCGATCTACCCGCCCTGAAACCGGCTTGTTCTTCTGCCTCCATATCTTTATTTCTTATTATTTTGCCATATATTCTGCTTAGCGTACTAGTTACAGATATACCTCTATAATTGTCACATACATCTTTCCTTCCTTTTTTGTGTATTGTGGATATATATGACGTTTTCCACTCAGTTGGTACTACAGCTCCATTTAAATATTTTTGGAAAAGATTCCGTAATCTCCAAAAGAGTTCTTCAGTGCCATATTTAATAAGTTCAGCTGGGGTATTTCCGGGTCCGGCAGACTTACCGCTTTTTAAGGTTGTGCACACGTTTTCGACCTCAGAGATTGTGAGGGGTACTGGAGATCCCATCGTTCTAATGATATTGTCTCTTTCGTCTTTCTTGAATTCTGCTCTATCTTCAGTTAAAAGTTTTTTAAAATGCTTTAAAATCCCATTCTTTGTCTGGTATTGGTGAAATAATATCTCTGCATGTTTCTTTTTTGATCGATCTTATAGTTTTCCAGCTTTCGGTACTTAGCTCCTACCTCATAAGTAAGAGTCTGTTTTTTCTAATTTAACAGAAATGCTTTCCCAGACCTCCCGCAACTGGCTACACATTAAGTAAGTAAGCCCTTAATGGCGCGGCCGGATCAATGCAATAAACGAAACTTTACTAATCATAGAGCCCAACAACTGTCAGCCGATCCAAATAGCGCCCTAATCCTTTAAATCTACTCCGACAAACGACCTCAAAATATCCCGCATAATTTTCGGGTCAGCGAATCTGATCTGAATTAAATAACAAATTTCTTACTCGAAGAGTAAAACCATTGACTAAAAAGAACGTAATGAGTATTTCGTCGTATTAATACTGAACTATTCTGTCCAGTTTTCCAAATTTTCGTTTTTTTGCAGAAACGTATAGCTCCAAGCACGCTTTATTAAAAGCAGAACTATTGGATGTCTAAGTGATGAAACGTCCCCACCATCCGTCCGACCAATTTAAGCGGTGACACCCAGACTCGCGCTCAGTCAAACTAAAAAAATGTTCTCCTGTAAAAACTTAATTTTGTGGCCTACAATTGTTCTGCATTAAGGCAACGATTTGTGTTACTAGGCCTGTAAATTCAGTTTCAGGTCGGGTATCGTACGTTGTGTAGATCAGGGCTGGTTGTCTTAAGCCGGGTACTCATTAACGAACCACGAGCCTCGATCAACGAGCGCGATCTATTCGCTAATGTGGACGGCATTGTTCAAGGCTCGCAGCGCGATATCGAAACCTTAAATTAAAACAAAGTACCCACTAAATTTGAGACATAAATACACATCTTTTGAAAAAGTTTTCCTACATAAATAATTTTTTTAAATAAAACAAAACACTTAAAAAAAATCTAGTTGTAATAGTTTACTTGTAAGAAAATGATAAGCTGTCAGTCTTAATTTTTTCTTAAATTGCGAATATCTCAAAAACTAATCTATTGATTTTTGAAATAATATCAATGCTGTAAAGGAATGAAAAAAACTCTATTAAACCAGGTCTCACTTGACCTACTTTCCCTCTCTAAAGTGAAGAGGTCAAAGCTACCTAACTAGGAGTCGATAGATATATATATTTTAAGAAAATAAAATAATGTGTCCAAAGATTTTAAAAAAAATTTACTTTAAATACTCATAATGACATCCCGTATACGTTTTCTGTGAGTATACTACTTTAAATTAAAATTGATAATGATGATGATAACGGAAATGATTATACGTATGTTTTATCGCTCCGCGTAGAGTTTTTTCTTTTTGGGTAATAAATTTTGTAGTATAAAATGGAAAATAAATATATTTTGTTTACCTCACTATACTGATAACGGTAATTATCACTTATGTTTGGACATGCACGTATTAACGCTAAAAACTGCACAGAACAAATGTGGCTTTACTCAGGCGTTGCGATCTGTATTGAGAGATGTTAAAGGAATAAGAACAATTCACGTGCGTTTGCTTAAAGCGCCTCTAACGCTAGATATTTAGGAATTACAAACTGATAATGGTAACAATTTTTTTAGAAAATAACATTTTATACGCGTACCCTGGTAGAGTGTACCAGGGTACGCGTATAAAATGTTATTTTCTAAAAAAATTAAGAATAATATTTGCTTTTAACAAACGGCGATACATACTTACATATATAAACATTAAACTAGACTTATAGGGCAATATAATATTGAATTCGTATGATACATTAGGTTACTTTGTTTTAGTAGATGCAAACTTATGAACGGAGTATGACGATTGGGCCAGTCTTCCACAAATATTAGCAATAAATAGCAACTTTAGCATCAAACTAAATGTAGTGCCTTAGAGCAATATTGGAAGCAATTTTACTTTTACAAGAAATTTTATACATAAAATATGTATAAAATGGAAAATAAATATATTTTATTTACCTTACTATACTGACAACCGTAATTACAAATTATGATCGGACAAGCTTAACCAATGCGCGTATTAACGCTAAAAACTGCATATGACAGATATGGCTTTACTCGGACGTTGCGATCTTTGTATTGAGAGATGTTGAAGGAATACGAACAATTCGCGTGCGCTCGCTTAAGACGCCTCTAGCGGTAGATATTTAGGAATTACAAACTGTTTACGGTAATGACGCTCTACCAGGGTACGCGTTTAAAATGTTATTTTATAAAAAAATTAGGATATAATATTTGTTTTTAACAAACGGCGATTCTTATATATATATATAGAAACATTAAACTAGACTTATATAATGTTGACATTCGTATGATATATTAATTTTTTATTTTAGTGAATGCAAACCTCTATCCAGTTATGATAACGGAGTATGACGTTTGGGCCAGTTTTACACAAATGTTAACAACAAATAGCAATTTTAGCGTCAAACTAAATGTAGTGCTTTAGAGTAATATTGGTGGCAATTTTATTTGTACAAGAAAAATAACTAATATACTAAACACTAATTTAATTTTGGATGGTAACATAAAAGAGATACCCTTTTAGCTCATACTACTACTATACTATAGTAGTGTGAGCTATAGTGATCCTAATTTTTTCGAGAAAAAAAAAGTTGCTTCGATTTCAAAATTTTTTATATATCTTTGTGTTTCAGATGATTTTGAAACTTTTTTGTTTCGCCGTCTGTCTGTCTGTCTGTCTGTCTGTCTGTCTGTCTGTCTGTCTGTCTGTCTGTCTGTCTGTCTGTCTGTCTGTCTGTCTGTCTGTCTGTCTGTCTGTCTGTCTGTCTGTCTGTCTGTCTGTCTGTCTGTCTGTCTGTCTGTCTGTCTGTCTGTCTGTCTGTCTGTCTGTCTGTCTGTCTGTCTGTCTGTCTGTCTGTCTGTCTGTCTGTCTGTCTGTCTGTCTGTCTGTCTGTCTGTCTGTCTGTCTGTCTGTCTGTCTGTCTGTCTGTCTGTCTGTCTGTCTGTCTGTCTGTCTGTCTGTCTGTCTGTCTGTCTGTCTGTCTGTCTGTCTGTCTGTCTGTCTGTCTGTCTGTCTGTCTGTCTGTCTGTCTGTCTGTCTGTCTGTCTGTCTGTCTGTCTGTCTGTCTGTCTGTCTGTCTGTCTGTCTGTCTGTCTGTCTGTCTGTCTGTCTGTCTGTCTGTCTGTCTGTCTGTCTGTCTGTCTGTCTGTCTGTCTGTCTGTCTGTCTGTCTGTCTGTCTGTCTGTCTGTCTGTCTGTCTGTCTGTCTGTCTGTCTGTCTGTCTGTCTGTCTGTCTGTCTGTCTGTCTGTCTGTCTGTCTGTCTGTCTGTCTGTCTGTCTGTCTGTCTGTCTGTCTGTCTGTCTGTCTGTCTGTCTGTCTGTCTGTCTGTCTGTCTGTCTGTCTGTCTGTCTGTCTGTCTGTCTGTCTGTCTGTCTGTCTGTCTGTCTGTCTGTCTGTCTGTCTGTCTGTCTGTCTGTCTGTCTGTCTGTCTGTCTGTCTGTCTGTCTGTCTGTCTGTCTGTCTGTCTGTCTGTCTGTCTGTCTGTCTGTCTGTCTGTCTGTCTGTCTGTCTGTCTGTCTGTCTGTCTGTCTGTCTGTCTGTCTGTCTGTCTGTCTGTCTGTCTGTCTGTCTGTCTGTCTGTCTGTCTGTCTGTCTGTCTGTCTGTCTGTCTGTCTGTCTGTCTGTCTGTCTGTCTGTCTGTCTGTCTGTCTGTCTGTCTGTCTGTCTGTCTGTCTGTCTGTCTGTCTGTCTGTCTGTCTGTCTGTCTGTCTGTCTGTCTGTCTGTCTGTCTGTCTGTCTGTCTGTCTGTCTGTCTGTCTGTCTGTCTGTCTGTCTGTCTGTCTGTCTGTCTGTCTGTCTGTCTGTCTGTCTGTCTGTCTGTCTGTCTGTCTGTCTGTCTGTCTGTCTGTCTGTCTGTCTGTCTGTCTGTCTGTCTGTCTGTCTGTCTGTCTGTCTGTCTGTCTGTCTGTCTGTCTGTCTGTCTGTCTGTCTGTCTGTCTGTCTGTCTGTCTGTCTGTCTGTCTGTCTGTCTGTCTGTCTGTCTGTCTGTCTGTCTGTCTGTCTGTCTGTCTGTCTGTCTGTCTGTCTGTCTGTCTGTCTGTCTGTCTGTCTGTCTGTCTGTCTGTCTGTCTGTCTGTCTGTCTGTCTGTCTGTCTGTCTGTCTGTCTGTCTGTCTGTCTGTCTGTCTGTCTGTCTGTCTGTCTGTCTGTCTGTCTGTCTGTCTGTCTGTCTGTCTGTCTGTCTGTCTGTCTGTCTGTCTGTCTGTCTGTCTGTCTGTCTGTCTGTCTGTCTGTCTGTCTGTCTGTCTGTCTGTCTGTCTGTCTGTCTGTCTGTCTGTCTGTCTGTCTGTCTGTCTGTCTGTCTGTCTGTCTGTCTGTCTGTCTGTCTGTCTGTCTGTCTGTCTGTCTGTCTGTCTGTCTGTCTGTCTGTCTGTCTGTCTGTCTGTCTGTCTGTCTGTCTGTCTGTCTGTCTGTCTGTCTGTCTGTCTGTCTGTCTGTCTGTCTGTCTGTCTGTCTGTCTGTCTGTCTGTCTGTCTGTCTGTCTGTCTGTCTGTCTGTCTGTCTGTCTGTCTGTCTGTCTGTCTGTCTGTCTGTCTGTCTGTCTGTCTGTCTGTCTGTCTGTCTGTCTGTCTGTCTGTCTGTCTGTCTGTCTGTCTGTCTGTCTGTCTGTTTTAATGAAATTTGATACCTACGCTGGGTTTTGGGTCGAGATGGTCCCATTTAAAAATGAACAAAATCCACCAAACACAAGCCAAATAAAAGGGTGGGGGTATTTTCAAAAATTAGAGTTTATGTAAAAAATATGGTGTGTGTGATATCAAACGAAAGGTAATTGCGTCTGGAGTTAAATAAAATACATTTTACTTTCAAAAAAAGGGTTCATTAAAAAATTAGTGTTTATGTGGAAATATGTCGTGTGTTATATCAAACGAGTGTTATATCAAACGAAAGGTAATTGAGTCTGGAGTTAAACAAAATACATTTTAGTTTAAAAAAAAAAGGTGGGGGTAGATTTGAAAAATTAAAGTTTAAGTCAAAACATGGCTTGTGTGGTATCAAACGAACGGTAATTGAGTCTGGAGTTCAATAAAATATATTTCAGTTTTTAGTTATATAAGCTCACACGTACACTATAACTATAGTACCTAGTGTGAGCTTAGGTGTCCATAGATTGGCAGAGTATTTCAAAAATGACCTAATACCTATACATGTTCTCTGGATTATTTTGTCTGGTTCAGGCAATTTTTTTTACGCTGCTGCTCGTAGGAGTCGGGCTCAGTGGCGAATCCGGGAGGGGGGGGGGTGGCAGAGGGGCATGGCCCTCCCCCCTCCTGGACATAAAGCTTATACTTTTTTTTGGCAAATTTAAAATTTTTCAAAAATATTCGCTAAAATATAATTTTTTTAAAGTAAAGTTTAACTGATTTTGCTGAAATTTTGTTTGCACATAGTGGTAAACTTTAAAGCTAATTCTTATTAAATCCCTCCTTGGCCCTTTCCCCCCGAACATCCTGGATCCGCCACTGGTCGAGCTTACTGGCAAAGCCATTTTGTTTTAGGCTAGTAACATATAAACCACGCATCTTCTTTTAAATGTTTTTTAAATAGTCTTTGTTCTTGGGATCATATATAACAGATCTTTTCCTGTAATTTTCAAATAGACAATACTTTTTCATCATTCATGGTATTTTTTTCTATTTGAAGCGCATTGCACGACGACCGCTTATTGGCTCGTCGCGAATGGCGGGATCGCGATCATACCTTTTTCACGTCTACATTAACGAATTGTTCGAGGCTCGAGGCTCGTGGCTCGTGGCTCGGTAATGAGTACCCGGCTTTACGGGTTGGTTATCACTCCCACACCGTCGAAAACCGAAAACTAACTCAATGAATGAGCTTACCGATCGACGTCGAAGAACCGTGAGGGCAATAACTCTCTTTCTACCTCACTTTAGCATGCTCGAAAATATCAAGAGAGAGTTATGTGCAATTGTTTTTTTAGAACAGCTAACTAGTATAGATTAAAAGGTAAATATTTTTCAAATTCGTTAAATTAAATGGCCAGAGAGCTAAAATTTATGCTGCGACCCTATCAAGTTACACACACGATCCCCATATTCTCGAAAACACCCTAAAACTGTATGCCATTATCGGATAATCCTTTGAAGTCACGATATAGGTAAATGGAATTACCATGTGTGAAATGAAAGAAGTCTTTCGAAATCGGGGGAGTTTTGTTGTTTGTCGAAAATGGAGGTAATTCAATAGACAGTAAAATTCATTCACACATATTATTTCATTTATTTATTTATTTGTTTTCCTATGGACCTGCCATTTTGCCATTATAACTTAAATTACTAAATACCGGTCATTCCCATTTATTCTAACACGCGACCCCTGAAGCTAAGACCCTCTAATCCTTAATATTCCTATGCGGACGGTTACTGCTCATGCGTTAGTTTTAGTGTTTTTGGATCACAAGCCGCCCTACGTTCCACATGACTTGTAAAATTGTTAAAAATTTAAGGTTATGGTACTGTTATTACCTTCCTAGCCCGCGCAGCAATGGCTAGAGGAGGTACTGTTTTTAACGATTTTTTTTGGGTTATGTCGAAATTCTGTTATTTGGGTGTATTTTGACCTCTACTAGATAGATATCATCGTGATTTCTGTCTTTGCGGTTGTGTGTGTGTGTGTGTGTGTGTGTGTATATGTCTTTCCGTAATCCGATATCTCCTCAACCGCTGATCCGATTTTTATGAAATTTTGAAGCAAAATAGAGTTCGATACTATTATGAGCTGACTAGAAAAAATTTAAGGTTATGGTACTGTTATTACCTTCCTAGCCCGCGCAGCAATGGCTAGAGGAGGTACTGTTTTTAACGATTTTTTTTTGGGTTATGTCGAAATTCTGTTATTTGGGTGTATTTTGACCTCTACTAGATAGATATCATCGTGATTTCTGTCTTTGCGGTTGTGTGTGTGTGTGTATGTGTGTGTGTATGTCTTTCCGTAATCCGATATCTCCTCAACCGCTGATCCGATTTTTATGAAATTTTGAAGCAAAATAGAGTTCGATACTATTATGAGCTGACTAGATTTTAGTCAAAATTCATCCGTGCTTTGACAGGTAAAAAATGTAAAATATGGTAAACTTTTTTTTCAAAAACTTGTGTAATAACCAAAAACTTTGCAGGATTTTTTGTTCCGGAGATATTTACAAAAAACTGCTTTCAAGGTTGATATAGCATTGAGTTTACCTAAAGTGTGCTAATGGGCCAAGAAGGTATTAGATCCGTCACGGATCAATTTATTTTTGGTAAACGTTCGTTGATTTTGTTAAAATTTATTAACCTACGAATTAGATTTGTAGTTTTAGCTCACACATATACTATACTATAGTAGTGTGAGCTATGGTGATCCTAATTTTTTCGAGAAAAAAAAAGTTGCTCCGATTTCAAAATTTTTTATATATCTTTGCGTTTCAGATGATTTTGAAACTTTTTTGTTGCGCCGTCTGCCTGTCTGTCTGTCTGTCTGTCTGTCTGTCTGTCTGTGTGTCTGTATGTCTGTCTGTAACGACCAACGCGCATAACTCAAAAACCGCTTGACCGATTTTAATGAAATTTGGTACCTAGGCTGGGTCTGGGGTCGAGATGGTCCCATTTAAAAATGAACAAAATCTACCGAACACAAACCAAATAAAAGGGTGGGGGTAGATTTCAAAAATTAGAGTTTATGTGAAAATATGGCGTGTGTGATATTAAACGAAAGGTAATTGAGTCTGCAGTTAAACAAAATACATTTTAATTTATTTAAAAAAAAGGGTGGGGGTATATTTTAAAAATTAGAGTTTAAGCGAAAATATGGCGTGTGTGATATCAAACGAAAGGTAATTGAGTCCGGACTTTAACAAAATACATTTTAGTTTTTGTTTTTTTTGTAAGGGTGGGGGTAGATTTCAAAAATTTGAGTTTAAGTCGAAACATAGCTTGTGTGGTATCAAACAAAAGGTAATTTAGTCTGGAGTTGAATAAAATATATTTCAGTTTTTAGTTATATTAGCTCACACGTACACTATAACTATAGTACCTAGTGTGAGCTTAGGGGCCCATATATTGGCAGAGTATTTTATTAGTATGTACAAATGTATGAATTTATTGCGGATACTGTAAAGAGTAGGGGAATCGTGCCTGACATAGTATACTTTTTCTCTAAACCCTTATTTTTTTGTGGAAAAAATTTATATTAAAGAACACGAGTAGTTCAGTGTAACTGTTTGGAATGAAACCTTAAAAATTTAGCTTTTTCTGTAACCAAAAAAAACGTGTCCCTATTTTAGCTACTCTTATCAGTATTTTTAGAAATAACGTGTATTTTATGCAAAGCTGGTACCATTTTATTAATTATTAATATATGGCATCTCGCCCTGAAATTCATCAATTACTTTAAACATATGTTTTTCCTTTTATACTTAATTTTTTGTACTATGTTTTGCGACAGGTGCCTCAACTAAACACTGCTACACTAGCGGATTTCAGCAGAACTTTAAACATTTAAGGTAAAAAACACTTATATAATACCAGACAGAAAATGGCAGCATATAAAATACTCTGCCAATATATGGGCCCCTAAGCTCACACTAGGTACTATAGTTATAGTGTACGTGTGAGCTAATATAACTAAAAACTTAAATATATTTTATTCAACTCCAGACTAAATTACCTTTTGTTTGATACCACACAAGCCATGTTTTGACTTAAACTCAAATTTTTGAAATCTACCCCCACCCTTAAAAAAAACAAACAACTAAAATGTATTTTGTTAAACTCCGGACTCAATTACCTTTCGTTTGATATCACACACGCCATATTTTCACTTAAACTCTAATTTCTAAAATATACCCCCACCCTTTTTTTAAAATAAATTAAAATGTATTTTGTTTAACTGCAAACTCAATTACCTTTCGTTTGATATCACACACGCCATATTTTCACATAAACTCTAATTTTTGAAATCTACCCCCACCCTTTTATTTGGTTTGTGTTCGGTGGATTTTGTTCATTTTTAAATGGGACCATCTCGACCCAAGACCCAGCCTCGGTACCAAATTTCATTAAAATCGGCCTAGCGGTTTTTGAGTTATGCGCGTTGGTCGTTACAGACAGACATACAGACAGACAGACAGACAGACAGACAGACATACAGACAGACAGACAGACAGACAGACAGACAGACAGACGGCGCAACAAAAAAGTTTCAAAATTATCTGAAACGCAAAGATATATAAAAATTTTTGAAATCGGAGCAACTTTTTTTTTCTCGAAAAAATTAGGATCACCATAGCTCACACTACTATAGTATAGTATATGTGTGAGCTAAAACCATACGAGCTCCGTTGATATATCCTGGCAAACTAAATTTACACAGCGACCATAAAATCTCCAAGTGCATACAAACGGATGCACTTGGTTCACAAATTTTACGTGAATTCACCAAATATAACAATATGCCATCTCACCTGGGTATTTGGCATGGGTATTCCCATTCCCTTTGCTCTCTCTAGTTGACATTCAATTGTATATTAGCTCACACATATACTATACTATAGTAGTGTGAGCTATGGTGATCCTAATTTTTTCGAGAAAAAAAAATGTTGCTCCGATTTCAAAAATTTTTATATATCTTTGCGTTTCAGATGATTTTGAAACTTTTTTGTTGCGCCGTCTGTCTGTCTGTCTGTCGGTCTGTCTGTATGTCTGTCTGTCTGTCTGTCTGTCTGTCTGTCTGTCTGTATGTCTGTAACGACCAACGCGCATAACTCAAAAACCGCTTGGCCGATTTTAATGAAATTTGGTACCTAGGCTGGGTCTTGGGTCGAGATGGTCCCATTTAAATATGAACAAAATCCACCGAACAGAAACCAAATAAAAGGGTGGGGGTAGATTTCAAAAATTAGAGTTTATGTGAAAATATGGCGTGTGTGATATCAAACGAAAGGTAATTGAGTCTGCAGTTAAACAAAATACATTTTAACTTATTTTAAAAAAAAAGGGTGGGGGTATATTTTAAAAATTAGAGTTTAAGTGAAAATATGGCGTGTGTGATATCAAACGAAAGGTAATTGAGTCCGGAGTTTAATAAAATACATTTTAGTTTTTTGTTTTTTTTAAGGGTGGGGGTAGATTTCAAAAATTTGAATTTAAGTCAAAACATGGCTTGTGTGGTATCAAACAAAAGGTAATTTAGTCTGGAGTTAAATAAAATATATTTCAGTTTTTAGTTATATTAGCTCACACGTACACTATAACTATAGTACCTAGTGTGAGCTTAGGGGCCCATATATTGGCAGAGTATTTTTGAAGGTATAGAGAACAGCGGACTTAAATAATCGAAAATACAGTTTGATTTATTTAAAATAAAAAAACCTTCTGTCAAAATTTGGCATTTGGAATACCATGTAAGGGCGAAGCGGTTTGTAGAGGGAAACTTAGCACTAAGCGGAAACCCTACCACAGGCAACGCGTCGTACTGGACGACGTAAGTTTGTTTATGTTTTCAACACGATTTGGTTCTTCTTTTTGATGAAGGAAAAGTAATATTTTTCCAGGTCTCCTGTGCTGCGTTGGAGAGGGGAAAATCTTTCTTTAACTAAAACGTAGAACTGGCAACGCAGAGTGGAATTTTCTACTCTTGACCGCTTTGTCAATTGAGAACTTTAAAATAATTACATACTGCAGTTAAACTTTTCAGTGCTACAATTTTAAAGCAGGACTTATTTAAATTCAGTAGCTAAGAACGAGCATAAATAAGACGAATCCAAACCAATATTTATGTATAATTAAATTTGTTAACTTAACATTATCACCATGTAATAATAGTATATTAAAAGCAATATGCTAGTCGTAGAGAGCGCGAAAGGACGACGTAGCTTCATATCCATCTTCGACCTAGGAAAACTTGACTTGGCCAACTGGACACAACCGGCTTGGTGCGGCCAACTGCGCGCCGTACTAATTTCACTTCACACGGTACATTTTTCAGCCACGTGGTACCGCAGCGGTAACGCAATTGCGATCCGTGATCCCATAAAATAAATAAAGCAATGCACACAGTTGAGCGGCAACATCGCGGCAACGCGCGTTCGTCTTGCGTGCATTTTTTGCCGCCACTCTCCAAGGGAACGCAACGGCACCGCACACCAAGTGCGGCTCTTAGTACATTGTTGGTAATAGAATCATATACAAGTGTGGTTTGTTGTCACCGCAAAAAAGCGACATGGCCTGCAATTTGGAGGAAACGCAAAAATTGCACATTTTGTGCGAACAACAACATCCATCTCTCAGAATGCGTACAACACTAGCGTCATCTCGCGACAGGCGTGTGTTTTGATTTTTGCGACAACCGCTGCGGTATCGTTGCGGCACCGCTCGCAGAAAAACGCGGGTTGGTACCGGTGCTTATAGTCAGCTTATCTGTCATTGGAGATAATATAGATATATAGACTTTAAATAGGCTTTTGACCGCGTAAATCGAGAGAGAATGATACAGGATTTAGCTGCTTTGGGAATTCCCTCAAAATCCATTAAGCTTATCAACGCTTCTATTCAGGGCTCTAAAGCTATAGTTAGAACAAATAACCAGTTCTCAGAGCCATTTTGTATAACTTCAGGAGTAAGGCAAGGTGATGCGTCATCTTTATTACTGTTTGATCTTTGAAGCTTTTGTTACGATGATTGATACAAGCGGATACATATTGGCACCAAATCAACGCAGATAGCACTGCTACGCGGACGATAATGGTGCTCATCGCAGTCTTTGACCAAAACTATAGCCGTGCTTCATATAGAAGGCAAAAAACCAGAACTGAAAATAAATGATTCAAAAACTTAATATATTAGCTCTTTAAAAAGCAACGAGAGATATGCTGATCATTTTCTCTCTCTCTCTCTCTCTCTCTCTATTAAACAGGAAATGAGACAGAGAGTTTTTAGTTTTCATTAAATAATGTATTTTTACATTTAACAAAAAATAATCTAGCGAGATCTCTAAAAAAAAGCCTAAACTATAATAAATAGGCTTGTAGTTATCATATTGATGCGAATCATGGACACTTTCAAAAGCAAATTAAGAACAACTAAAAATATTTTAAAGAAAAGTTTTCGTAAAATTATACGTATGAATTAGTAGCTGAGTCAGGACCAAGAACAATTATTAACTAAAGCTCTGCAGATCTACAGACGATGTCGAAGATGACATCAAGAATATGGGAATAGGACGTTGGCGAAGACTCGTACCAAAGAAGGCAGAATGGCGGGGGGGTAAAACCCACCAGGATTGTAATGTCACTTGCAGAAGAAGAGTTAAGCTTATTTTTTGTTTCAGTACAAACTGCTTAATGTGGGCAAAACCAATCTTGAGGTAACGAATGAACCGAATAAAGGTAAGCAAAAGGGGAAGTTTCTGTTTCCATTTATTTCTGTCCATCGATGGATTTTCGATGCCAACAGCTGACATATATCATTAAGCTGACATTATTTCTTGTTGCATCATATGGAGCTATCAGTAACAAGTGGCAAGAGAAGAAAGAGGCATAACTTTTTTTAGATTTTTCACCTTCAGCTTTTTGAAGAAAAGCATGTCTGATGAAGAAGAAATTCTGATAGCGCTTGAGGTACCCCATAAGAAAACCATTTCGAAGTCGGATAGACTGTGGTTTGCAACATGTTTCTCGTCATAATTCTCCATCTTAGTGTGTTTCTCCTTGGAAAAGATAATTAGGATGAGGAACTTCTACACTCAATAGTTTTCGCGCAATTTTGGCTACAGCCTTATTTATTGCAGACATGCTGTTTTTTTAACTCGACTCTCACTAAAGAAAAAGTGAGGTTGTGTATTCCATCAAAACCTTCCATCGACTCCCAGACCAGTTTGCAGTAGATGGCATCAATTGATGGCATCGGAAATCCATCAAAAAAATATAGTAACTTGATGGTTGGATGTTAAAGTCCACCGGAATTTAAGAACTTGAATGATGGCATCGGAAATCCATCCGAAAACTTCAGGAACCTGATTGTTGCCACCGGTTGCTATGTAGCAGAAAAAAACTTCCCCCAAAAGTGACATAATTGTCTTGATCCGTATTTTATTTGCATATTTTACTGAAAAATATAGTCTTGAACCAAGTTGGTTTCGTACACAGTTGGCAATGTGTCAGGTGTATCAAGCGCTTTGCTCTGTCCTAATTCTGATCTGACTTCTCGTACTAACTTGTTATCTTATGAAAATAACTATAACCGAATGATGAATAAACAAAATTGGGCAAAAGGTTGCGCGAATAAAGCAAATTTTTATTTAATTTTATTTTTATTTGACCTAATGATCATAAACTCTTTTATCCTTATTTCTTTTATGTTACGGGTTTTTACTTGATGGAGTACGTGGGAGGCACGGAATTATAGTAAATACCAGTGTGTAAACTGCTGACTATAAATTACGAATAATAGCGCGGTTGCAATTTATAATTAACAGAAACATAACAAATTACACACATGTTTATTGTACACATCCAGACATCTACGAGATACTCGTAATATATAAAGACATGGTGCCCTGTTTGTTTGCTTTATGTAATATAGAGTCTCTCTGGAATTTTGTTTTGGTTTTTATTAATTATAGTCCTGCTTTTATTTCCTATTTTACTCTTATTTGAGTTTAATTAGACGACTCAAAATTTACTTAAAAAACTGAATTCGGATCATCAGCAAAAGAAAATCTTATAACTCTAGACACATGAATAAACAAATTTGTGTCATAGACAATCCACTTATTTTTATATCTGCACTGTCATTTCTGGCACGTTTTTATATTTCTACCTAAAATGGGTTATTTACGTCTTTTTGTCTGTCACACTATAACTCAAAAACACATATTCTAGAATAGCTACAGATTGGAATTTACAACCAATTAAAATAAAGGAAGCTGGTAAACTATGCGTTTGACATTACTATTAAAAAACCTTAAATACGGACAACAAAATTTGGACACTTGTAAAGTCTTAGCAACACCAGCCCAACAACAGCTTTGTCCAAATTGCGAAGACTGTCTGTTTTTCTCGTTTTTGTAGTATTTTTGTTGGAATAGAATGAGAATATCGAACTTTTCCTACTATAATGGGAAAAGTAATATTTTAAGAACCTGAACCAGTTTTTGACAGTTACATTTTAAGATTTGCCACTTAAACTTTCGATAAATCCAATCCATTGTCGATCTATAATGTAACTACTATGTCAGTTTAGAACGTTTTTCTACGTAGTCCGACGCCTATTCTTCACCTCCTGCGATCCTGACATTCATCTTAGCTACGCTTTCGATAAATCCAATCCATTGTCGATGTATAATGCAACTACTATGTCAGTTTAGAACATTTTTCTACGTAGTCCGACGCCCATTCTTCACCACCTGCGATCCTGATATTCATCTTAGCTACAATTACTTGGTCGTTTTATCGCTTTTAACACTGTCCATAATTTTTCTCCTGCAACAGTATCATATGCTTTTTGTAAGTCCACAAAGGTAATATGAGTCTATATTTCTGGCACTCTTTTTCTCAATTACTTGTTTAAGACAAAAACATTATCACCACAAGATCTGCCTGCACGAAACCCACTTTTCTCTTCTTCTTCTTATCTATGAAAATCATTCTCTTAGATTAGAGATTATTAGATCTCCAAGAGTCCTACTATAAAATCTACTTAGAGTACTGGTTACTGAAATTCCTCTATTATTGTTGCAATCCAGCTTATTTCCTTATTTATGTATTGAGGATATGAATGTCCGTTTATGCATTGATTGATAATATATGTAAGATTTTCTAGTGATTTCTCTGATCCATATTTGAGCATTTCAGCGTATATTCCCCCAGGTCCGCTAGCTTTTTCGGATTAAGGCTTTTTAGTATTATTCTTTATCATTTCTTTTTCAATAATTATCTGTCTCACCTAGGAGAGGCTGACAGATTTTCGGGCTTCCTTTCCTGCAGCAGTCCCTTGTAGTGTTCTGTCCATTGTTCTGGTTTGATGATCTGAATGTTTACCTTTTCTTTTGTTGGGTTTTTACCGTACAAATAAATTTCCATACTTTAGAACTCTGCCCACCTCCTACGTGTGTATTTATATTGTCGCATTTGCGCTCACACATTTCACTTTTTCCGTGCATATCAAATTTCTTAGCTGTCTTCTGGTTTCCCTGTAGATTTCTAGACCTTTTTGCTCTTTAGTACTGAATTTGTTAGGTGATCCGTGACTGAACCAATTATGTGCGTTTTTTCTTCTTGACCAGTTCCTGCATTTCTTCCGTCCACCACATCTATTTGTTATTTCTAATATCTTGGTATTCAAAATCTTCTTTGCTTGCTTCTTTCAAGCTTTTTACTATGTTTGTATATATCTCTTCAAGTGAATATTTTGTGTTTATTAATTTTTCATCTAATCGTCTCTGATACAATCTTTGCGTACTTTCGATTTCTAGACTTCTAAAGTTGTATTTTTGATTTCCATCGATGCACTCTATTCTTAAAGGGAATAATATATTCGCTTTTACCAGATGGTGGTCAGATCCACAGGTAACACCACAAAGGTCAGAGTCTTGTCCACCTATAGTAATCAATGATTGATTTAAGATTTCTTGTTGGCTGCATCCACGTATATAGAAAAATATCCTTGTTAAAAAAAAACATTATTTATTTTTAGGTCGTTCTATAATCCGGGCTGAAAAACAGTTTTTTTTTAACCACATTTGGCAAAAAAATCCCTTTGTAACTTTTGTAAATCAATTATGCATAAATAGGAAAAGGAAAAGGAAAAGTAAGTCAAAATCTAATAATTTTGCATTATTGCAAACAGGACGTAGCTGTACAGCGTGTCCCATTTTCGATGGGATTAAATAGGACACTCGGTTATTATTAACGAAATCGATTTTCTGTTGCAACTTGCCGAGCTCTTTTTTTGAGCCCTTAAAAATGGTGTAATCAGATTTTTGCTATACCCCATAGTCTCGCTAATACAGGGAGTTTTTGAAAAAAAAAACGCATTTTTAATAATCCCTTATATCTCGCTTATTTAGCAAGATATTTTTATTCTGTAAAAACCTATTTGTGGCAACTTTGTTAGAAGAAAGTAATGACGTTGTCAAGTTTTTTAAATATTGTTTAGTTTTTGAGACATGGTATTTATCATAAAAAAATTAAATACAGACCTCGTTTTTTTTTTATTACTATTTTGATTGGTTTTATGCTATTATTATCACAAAATAATCAAAATTTAATATTTTTTTGTTTTAATATTAAAAAAAAATTTTTAGTCCGAACATAAATATAAATTAAAAATTGCTATTTTGATACTTAGCAATAGTTTTACGATAATTTAAAGATTTATTTGAAACAAAGTCTACGACAAATACAAAAAAAAATTACGAATTACGAAAAATAATAACTAATTTTTCTTTAATGATATAAATGTTCAACCTGAGTGCCATTATGTGCATTTTGCATAAAAATATTTCTGCCGTTTAAATATTGGGATTTTGTTGCTTGAATAAAGCAGTCAAACATAAAACTTTTCAAAATCTGGATATGGTCGATTTCTAGCCATTTTAGAATAATTTGGAGTTAGACATTTACAAAAATGACAAGTAGAATGACAATGTCAATTCCACGCTTTTGCTTTTTCAGGTTGAATTAAATTTTATGAGTTGATGTGCTACCATCAAATAATTACTATTACCCTGTTTCCACCAATGCATGCCCACCCCGATTCAAAAAACGAATCACGTGATGGCTCATGGATTTGCACCGGTTTTAAATGCATGCATTGGTGGAAACAGGGTATAGGATATTATTTTTGTAACCTTTTTGCATATGGATTTGCACCGGTTTTAAATGCATGCATTGGTGGAAACAGGGTATAGGATATTATTTTTGTAACCTTTTTGCTTTATTTATAAGTCTTTTAATTAACGTTTTTAAACAAATAAACTAAAAATCGTTCAACTAGTGGGTTTTGCAATTTTAAATTTATATTTACTTTGGCAGATTCCAGGTTTGAACTAAATTTTTTTTAAAAATATTAATAATTTTTTAACCCTAAAAAATTATTAAAGTTTTGTCATTTTAATATAGTAATAAAAAAAATCCAGGTCCGTATTTAATTTTTTTATGATAAATACCTAAGAGTAATAATATGTTATTACTCTGAGATAAATACCATCTCTCAAAAATTTAACAATATTTAAAAATATTGACAACGTCATTATATTGCCCTAAGAAAGTTGCCATAAAAAGGTTTTTACAGAATAAAAATATCATGCAAAATAAGCGAAATATAAGGGATTATTAAAAATGCAACTTTCTTAGGGCAACACGCTGTACACTTTAAATAAAAAAGAGCATTTTTTTCGCAATGTCGATTTGGCTCTAAGAGTTTTTGTTGTAAAAGAAGTTAGAAGCTTTTAACTATCAGTTTATTCGCAAACTAACCGCTAATAGATGTTGCTGCCTGTGAAACCGACACATGGTGGTTAACTCTCTTAAAAGTTAAATGAATTGGAAGTAAAGTCGATGCCTTGAAAGTTTCCGAAATTCGATCGCATTTAGATCACAGTTGTTTGGGTTTTCTCAGGTTTAAACTTGGATTAAATTACGTTGGGATTTGTTTACTCAAGATGGAGAATTAAGAGTGTTTTGCTCTATATAATGGGTGATTATTACATATGTAGAATTTTTTTAATATTTTTTATTAAATACACCGGCGGTTCTACGGGAGGGGGGGGTGTACTGAGGGTAATTACCCCTCACCAGCGCTCTCAAAAAATATATTAGGTATAAAGGCTGTTAGCTGCTACAGGCAAGTTAAAGGCTACGAAAAATATTTTTGTTGGCTTTATTAGACTCCCGATAATAATCGCATAGGAAAAAAACGCAGAAGAAATATGCGCAAAGAAAAAACGCGCACGCGAAAAAAACCGGACAGAAGTTGTCTGTACATTTGACGAGCCCTACCTAGCATGTAGCTATCCATATGTTTTTTAGTGAGCTGTCTAAATGTTGTCAACAAATAAAAATTTTACATTTTACTAGATAAGACTACAGACCCTGTATGTATGACATATTTTAAAGAAATATCAAAATATGTCATACATACAGGGTCTTTAGATATGACAAAACTCAATTAAAAAAAAATCAGAGACTATTTGACCACTGCGCAGAACTACTTTATAAATCCACATTTACATCATCATCATTTTTTAACACATTTTCATAATTGCAATTTTTTGCAATTTTCAGAGTTTTGCGCAACTTATTTTGTATTTGCAAAAAATTGCAACGTTTTTTTTATTTAATGTTTTCGAAGTTTTATGGTGTGCGGTCAAAATGAACCCCGCATTTGGATTCAGCGTACCGAAGAACTTATATGTATAGGTAGGTCTGATCAAAGGTACAATTTTTTCTTTCGTGTGCCGAAGTGAGCTTTCATAGATTTTTAAAATTTTAAGTTTTTTAAAACCTAAATATGTTCAATTTTATTTTAAAATTTTTAAATTTTATGAAATTTTAATATAAATACTCTCGTTCTTTTTGTGGCGAAATGGTGTAATAACCTATACTATTTTACATGTAACAATCAAATTCTAGAAGCTTAACTTTATTTCATTGTGCACTGTTTTACTATGGGCGCTATTTTCCGTGTGGGCCTTTTCAGGGTGCGCTTTTATCCACGTGCGCTTTTTGACGTGTGCGCTCTTTTCCTATGAGGTCTTTCCTGTGTGCTTTTGTCATATGAGTTTTTTTCCTGTACCCTAATTTAAAATCACAACTTGATCATTACCCCCCTCAGAATTTGGCTCCAGAACCGCACTTGATTAAATATAAGCGTGGACGGATTTTTCTTAGCGATGAAGTCCAGGTGCATCAAAAACATCTCTCACCCAAGAAAACCGCGATGCTGTGCGCATGCTCATAACGACATGTAACATATCGCGAGACCCAGGCTTCATTGGGGATTTTAATGACCTCAATTCCGAAAATTTTACATGAAGAAATTGGGATAAAAAATTAGTTTACCGCTGGATACCGCATCTGTTAACCGAAGAACAGAAAGAATCTAGGGCAGGAACCGTTGGCTAGGGTCAATTGTTGTCAGAAAACTCTAGACCACCTTGAGGCAGGATACTCGGAAAACTTGTACAGCATTGTCGGTGGTAATGAAGAAATGAAAAGAAAAGGCAACAAAAGTCATCAGTTCTCGAAATTTATTCACAAAGATGGTCGCAACATTTGTCTTCCTTCCTCTGGAAGATCAAAGTACATCGCTGAGCTTCGAAAAACGAACCACGAACGACGAATCATTCTCCATCCTGCATACAGTCCCAACAATTTTTATGCTTTTCCGTAAATCAAGAATGGACTGCTTGGTCAAAGATTTCAGTCGCCGCAGGAAACAGTCGACGCCTTCAAGAATGCAATTTTGACACTACAGATGGTAAGTCTGTAAGTCTTTACAAGTCATCTACTGTTTTATTCCAGCTGTATATGCAAAACTTAAAAGAAAACCCTCGTAGAGCACCCCCACGGTAGGCAATTTTGTTTTCTCAATAAAAGATTGAATTTTGCCTGAAACTCGTTGTCCAGTCCAACTTTCTTTATCGTGCTAGCGATATCTACGCTTTTTATACGGAACGTGACTACCGAACCACGGCCTTGTATTGATCATCAGCCTTACCTACTCCGGTGATGCCCAAGTCCCGCCCAATACAGGCGTTTTCCTTTCCTAATAGGATAAATAGGTTCAACCTTGTGTGGCAGGTATGGGGATCCCTGAACTACCAGGGCCACTGGTATTATAATATTAAATTGAAGCTCTGGTGACGTCACAATAATGGGTCGTGTGAGTCAAATGTGCGCAATGACATACCGTGTTAAGTGTATCGTGGTGTAATTGCATTTATTATATGGGTTTTTACATAAAGTAAATAAATATAAAACAACTGGCTCTATATTTCCTCGCGTGCCAACAAAGTCTAATTTATAATACTAAATATGAGATAGCTTTAAAAGGGCAAGTGCCCGATAGAGCGATATGAAAATGGCGTGCCGTAATCAAATTGACGACATTAAAATTTACCTGTCGACAGGTTTACAACGTTTATTATTAAATAGTGGTATAGTGGTAATAATTTTATTTACTTCGCTCGCTGCAGGATATTGCAATTTACTGTAACAAAAACGTTTCGAAGTCTATCAGGTATGTCCAAGGCATTATAAGAGTACTTTGAATATTACAGTGCCTATCAAGCTTTGGGGCTGAATCTTGGCAACGCAGCATTCGTTTTGTGAGTGACAAAACGGCGTTTTTCAAAAAGCAGTGAAAGCAGTTGCTACCATTTTCAAAAAGCAGCTTTTTAAAAGCATTTTTTAAGGTGAACTTTTCAAATTTGCCTTGAAAAAAGTTAATGATAATAAAATATGCAGTTTTGCCAATGTATGACCTATTTGTCTAAAAAAAAGGCGATGACCAAAAGGGCCTCTCTCGAAAATTTCGCTTTTCTAACTCAAATTTTACTTACCCAAAAGCTGCTTTAGGAGATTTTTCTGAGAGCCGACAGCTTGGCGAAAGCAATAATTGACTAAACAACAACCCACCACTAGATAAGGAGGTGCCGTAAGACCCATCGCAATGTTGCATATTTGTCTAAAAATATAGGTATTTCCTAAAAGCCCGCGCTATCTAATTTGCATTTTCAAATGTTAGAAATATCATAAGAAGCTACAGTTACGGTCACGAAATTATCACAAACATAATAGACACCTAAAGTTATTACACACTTCGCATTCAAGTTGTCGTTGGTGGAAGTGGAAAATGCTGTAATCTTATTGGTCAGGTTTGTGTGATGACAGCATTGCTTTAAGTGTCGTAAAACTATGCTTGGTTGCCCGTACAGATTTCAGGCAGCCTCGTAGGTGCAGTATGGGAGAGTTCGTAAATTCAACGATGAGCTCATCGATGAAAAAACTCAAGTTCTTAAATTAATCAATGCAATAGCAGGGGAGGCCGTGAAATTTTTGGAAGGTATTTTCTGTCTCAGCAAACATAGAATTGCCCATCTTCACGGCCTCCCATACTACAATGTGTTAAGATCCATCGGATTCGAACAGTATCTCATAAATTCCATCAAGTCACCAGTTATTTCTCAAATCAGCAGTTTTTTTCGTGCATCTGCGATATTTTTTAATTTTTTTGTTTATTTTTTTTCACGGTTTAGTAAGTAAAGTTGCGAATTGGAAAAGACTCAAAACTCAGATAAAGAAGGCCTGGTGCTGTATTCTTGAATCCCGTGCCTGTGAGTGAGTAGCTTCTCACTTACTTTAACCCAGGTGATTGTGAGAGAGGATAGCTGCCCTCACCCTGCACTCGACTCACGGACCGTCAAGAATATAGCCTCTGGAGTAAATTATGCCACCAGACCGCGGCATGCCAGGATAAAAGGTAATGTTGAAAATGTTGTTTCCATTAGACTCAATTAGAAAATATAGTCCGGTGCCATAGCGTTTTTCGTGTTACTTTTCATGAGGATTTTACAACACCTGTTTTCATCAAGTATTATTGATCCAATACTGGCTGACCCTGTTAACATACCCAAAATTATCTCAGTCAAAAACTAAGGTTAGGGTGTCAAAATACGTTTTCAATTCTGAAGGGTTTATGCTATAATCGTGAAATTTGGCACGCACATCGGACTTCACGCATTTATTCTTTAGCTGTTAAAAACGTTTATATATTTTGTCCCAAGGGGGCGTAAGGAGGTAAAATATGTTTTTAGATTATGCCTTATATCTTCTAAACTGTTGCATCTGCACAACTATGTCTTATCAAATTAATAGCTCATACATATTACCCACAGGTCTGCTATATAAGGAAAAATTCAAAGCTGTTAACGAGACCCCTAGGTAGGCGCAAATTTTTTTGTAATTAACTTATACTCTGCCCTATGTCAGCAAATTTGCACCTAACAGTTGCGGTTGACCACTTTTTAATTTTACCTTGGCCCCCGCTCCTGGGGGCTGTAAGGGGGCATCTTGTTCTGACCCCACCGCAAAATCTGAAAAATCACTTATTCAAGATATTTTAATGAGTCGGTCCCATAAAATACGAAAATTTTTATCTTTAAAAGCGGCCCCTACATAGGGGTTATACATTTTAAAGTTAAAGCAGCAATTTAGGGCAGGGGCCATAAAGTTTTTTTTTACAGGTAATGGATCAATAAACGAAGTCCGATATAAATTGCCACAAAAATTGGCTTTTTTTAAATTTGCAACGATTTCATTTCATAAAATTTCTTGAACTTTAAAATTTATAACACCTATGTAGGGGCCGCCCCTACAGATGAATATTTTTTACTTTTGTGATATGTGACCAACCCAATAAAATATCTTAAATGAGTGATTTTCTGATTTTGCGGTGAGGTCAAAATAAGATGTTGGCCCCTTAATGTGCCTAGGAGCCGTATGCAAAGTATATAGAATTAAGAAATGGACAACCGCAACCGTTTGGTGGGCATTTGCTGACATATGGCAATGTATATGTTAATTAACCTTTTTTATTTTAAATTACAAAAATGTTTGTCCCTACCTGTTAGGCCTCGTTAACAGCTTCGATTTTTTTTTGTATAGCAGATCTATAATAATGTATGAGCTACCAATTTGTTAAGACATAGTTCTGAAGGTGCAATAGTTTAAAAAGATATAAGGCGAAATCTAAAAACACATTTTGCACCCTAGGGGAAAAATATATAATTTTTTTGACAGTAAAAAAAATTAGAACGTGAAAGTCGATGTGCGTGCCAAATTTCATTACTATAGCTTAAACCATTTAGAATTAAAAAATATTTTTTCACCCTAACCTTACTTTGTGACTGAGAGAATTTTGGGTCTGTTAACAGGTCAGGCAGTGTTGGTGAGATCATTAGTAATCGATTAAAACAGGTGCTGTAAAATCTTCATCAAAAACCAAGGAGGCCAAATTTTGACGCTATGGCCCCGGACTAATAAATAAAAGTCGAAGAAAGCAAGGTTAGAAAATCGTATTTTATCTTGTTTTTTTTATTTTTCAGTGGTCGTCGGACTCACCAAAGGAAAATGTCAGATGAACGTCATATGTCAAAAAACCGATGTAATTGGTGAAAAAAAATTCGATTTCACCAGACCAATCAAATTATCGAATTTATTTCATTCGGTAGATGGCGCATCTTGCAAGAGTTTTCTCTTTATTTACATATGATTGAGAGAAGCGTCTAATTAACTTCGCAAGGGTCTCACATTGACCAAGCAGTGTTCTGAGGAGTCCCATAAGGACGAAACAGTTAACTGTCAACCCACGGAAAAATATGAGAGGAACAAAAACTCCTTTTACCCGATTAGCCGCGAAACTTGTTTGATTTTTAAATTCACTGGTACTAAATTTCACGTTTATTAATAATAGCATTTGCTATTGCCGAAAGAATTAGACGTCGCTCAGCCCAATTCTTTTTCCACTTGAGGAATACTGACTCTAATTTATTCTTGGATCAAGGTCTGGCGCCTTAGTATTAGTGGAGCTTTTATTACGTTCACGAATGTTTTTAACAAAAGTGGATAAGAATTGCGTCTGAAAATCACTACAGGATGGAGGTCCGCCATCATATGTCAATTTATGTTGGCAAGACTGAAATTCTTTAAAAAGATGTAGTGTAAAGACTAAGTCTGTCAACCAAAAAAAATAGCCACAAAAATACAGCGACAATTTATTAATACGAGTGGGTAATCAGGTTGTTACGCGCTGGCCAACCTCCTCGGCGCTAGATTTAGCCATGCTTTTTTTTAAAGACATTCTAATACCTTGTTTCCACCAATGCATGCCCACCCCGATTCAAAAAACGCATCACGTGATTGACCATGGATTTGCACCGGTTTTAAATGCAGCGTCACCTGATGCGTTTTTTGAATCGGGGCGCAGGGTGGGCATGCATTGGTGGAAACAGGGTATGAGACATTCAGACATTCAGTGTTGCCAACAGAAATTGTCACGCGATGGCCACCTTCCTTTCGGCAGTGATTTCTCTGCCTTAGGTATCCTTTTTTTACAGACATCCGTGGTTCCAAGTTTACCATACCAATAAATTTTAAAAGAGCCGAAGAAATTCGGTAGCAGTTGGCCACGTAAAGTGATCCTCTTTGATTTAGACCGCCTGTCATTAATTTGGTGGTGATTAACCGCCTTGATCTGTAATTAGGTACCTAAAGGACCACGAGAAATAGTTTACGCCTGATGTGTTTAATTTATAAATAGAGCCCGGTTTTGCTAAGGAATTCTCGGTTGTTAGTCTCGGTATGTTTGTTTTCTTAATATGCGTGTCGTTTGAAGTTTTTAATACACGCATGCCTAAAACGCAATATGATTTAGAGTAAAAAATTAAATTAAAAAATGTTGCATAAATATTAAGAAAAATAATGATTTATTCATAGTCGTTTCTTTTTGTTATTGTGATAAAAATGTTTACTGAGTGTATTCTATTTTTTATCTTTTTGTAGGTATAGGAGATTTTTCGACCTGCAAAAACTGGTATGACTGATTGGCCAAACATTTAAGGGAACACAACCATTAAAACGGATGACTTGATAGCAACATGGGTGTCTATGGATGGCTTAACAAAAAAAACTTTATTTTCTTATTTTCTCCTTTAAAACATATTAAATTAGGACTCTCAAAATAATTTATACTGGGCAACATAAAATTTAACGCTTTGTTTTCTATATTGTTTGTGTAAACGTGATTTTTATTACTTAGTCGCGACGTCAGGGGGGCGGGCAGAGGGGGTTTTCCTTGAGAGTTGGCCCCTCCCCCTGGAATTCAGTTGCCTCATTCGTAAAAATGACCGGGTTTAGACGTCTAGATATGTACCCGCACCAGGAAACAAAACTGTTTAAGGCAGGGGCAGATCTAGGAACTTTATTTGGGAGGAGGGGGAAAATATCATGATAAATATTGCAAAAAGCTGTTTTGCATAGTGACCGGGAGGTGTATTCTGTGGGTCAAAACTAAATATAGTCTGAGATTTGGGGGGGGGGAATTTCCCCTTCTTCCCCTCCCGTAGATCCGCGCCTGGTTAATGTAACGGGATACAACAATAATAATCGTGATTTGACTACACATGACTGCTAAAAATTTAGCTGTCATAGCTGATAGCAAGGTCGTACCTAGGGACGCCAAACTAAGGGGTTCAATCCCCCTAAAATTATCAGTGTGTTCAAAGAGCTTATATGAAAAACAAATAAAAAAATTTCTGGGTACGGCCTTGTCTGATAGGTTGCTGTTGTATAGGTGTTCCAGAGTTTCTACAAAATTTATAAAAGTACAAAAAAAAAGTTTTACTTGCGTCAACATTTTCTTCAGCTCTTTAGTAAAAGCTGGTACAAATTTGTTAGAAGTATGTAAAAAGATAAAAAAAATCAGTTCTACGAATGAAGCTTATTAATAAAACACCAGATTTTAATATACACTTTATAAACTGCAAGAAAAAGCTAGAACATTTATAGCTAATACTGGTGTAGGTACATAGCTTTTAAAAAAGTTTTCAGCTTTAAAGAAAACAATGTAGAACCACTGAATAATGAAATATTCGTACCAAACATATACATACTTTGGATATTTTAGAAATACTGAGTTGCCAAATTGTTTTACTACTTACTATTTCTAAATTTAAAAGTAGATGTTCCATGGCGGATCTGCCACTTTTCTAGCTTATTAGCTACGATATCCAAACCTGTCCATGTATGCCCAAGGTTGAGATACGTTTGCGATCAATTGACTACAAGGTTAACAACGATTTCGACCTCTCAAAAAGTGGACAGGGGAGAAACAATTTACCAAATCGTTTTGCCTGTCTATTTTAGATATTATCTAAATCTTATATCTCCATACTAACACGTAGAACTGGCAATATAGTACGGTGCTGACCCTCTTCGCAACGTTTCGTATTATATCAACATTATTACCTCTCTACAACGCCATGCATCTTTCAAATAATAATATGCCTATTTGACATCATAGTACAGGCACTGTAGGTAGTTGAGTATGCAAAATATGAGGACAGCAGGTTGACATTGGATTCTAGCTGACAAAAGGTCATAGATTAACGATCTGGGTGTTGCCAAGCCAGGTTTTGATCCAATTTTTTTTATCCTCCCTTCTCTTATAGTCGTGTTCGAATTTATGAAAATTTAACTAAGTTGACGTCTTAAAGCCACAATGACAGGAAAATTAATTTAAAAATGTGCAAAATCCAACCTTGGTATAAAATTTTATTAGTTTGTTAAATGTTAGCTGCAAAAACCCCCAAAAATCCCCCAGAACCCCCAAAACTTGAGATTTTGAGGTTTTCTCCAAATTTTCTCAAAAACTAAGCTTCTTAGGGAAAAATATGTAATAACCTTTATTATAGACAATAAAATTTGCTTTTGAACAGTGTATTAGTTAGTGGGGTACGACCAATGACAAACTCTTCAGCGGCGTCCGTTTATTGAGGTGATGTAAAAAAATTAACAAAAGAAACATGTTTATAACATGATTTACCCGATTTTCTTGAAAAGTAAGCTCTTTTTTAAAAATTGTGTTTTATGGGTAATTGTAGACAATGAAATTTCCTTTAAAACTGTGTATAACAAGGTAAGATTATTTTTATTTATAACAATTTAGGGTTTTCCGTAAATTACATCAATTTTGAAAAATCATTAAACTTACCAATTTTTTTACAAGTTTTGTCCAATTTTCTCAAAAACTAGGTTCTGTAAAAAAACTTATTTTACACTTTGTTGTAGAAAACTAAATTGTCTTTTTAATAATGAGTAAGCTAGTGCGGTCGGATTAATACCAAACTTTCCAACGGCGTCCGTTTATTGAAAAAATGTAAAATTAAAAAAAAATCCAGGTGTTTGCCACAGGTTTTACCCGATACCTTAAGAACCAAGCCTTGTATCAAAAAGCATGTTCCATAGTCGATTGGAAACAATGAAATTTTCTTTTAAATGCTGTCACTGAGTAAGATTTACCTTTAAATTAAAACTTCACAGGCGTCCGCAAATAAAATCAAATTTTACAAATCACCAAACAAACTAATTTTTATACAGGTTTAACCCAATTTTCTCAGAAACTAAGCCCAACTGGAAAAAATGTGTTCCAAACTTTATTGAAGAAAATAAATAAAATTCCCTTTTTACAGATATGCAAGTCAGTGAGGTTTGTTTACTCGCAAACTCTGCAGCGACGTTCGTATATAAGGGTCATACAAAAAAAAACATTTTTGTCACATGTTTCACCCGGTTTTCCAAAAAAACTAAGCTTTTTATAAGAAAAATGCCTCCTAGCTGATTTGTAGAAAATAAAATTTCCTTTTAAATAATGTATAACTTGGTAGGATTAACTTCATTTTTAAAACTTCAGGGGCGGCGTATATAAAATTATATTTTTAAAATTACCAAATGAAGCACCACACTATAGCCGCCATCTGCATTGATAGTTTTGGCACTCCTCGTACCTCCTCACCCTCCCTCTCATCCCCCTCCAAAAAAAAAGATGAAACTCCCTCCTAGCAGCAAAGGTGATCCCTCCTACTCACCTTTTCTCAACATATATATTTATCGGTTTCACAACGTTCTACGTCTTCCGATACCCAATCTCCACTCGTTTCTGTTTGCCCATAATTCATCATCTAGGCCTCTTATTCTTATTTCACTATCTATTCCTTCTCTCCAGCTTCTCCTCGGCCTTCCTCGTTTTCTTCGGCCAGTTGGTTTCCATTGTAATATTTGTTTAGGTAGTCTTCCATCATCCATTCTGTGTACATGTCCGTACCACACCAGTTGTTTTGTTCTTATATCATCCACTAGAGTACGTTCACCCACTGTCATAATTTCTCTTATTCTTTGATTGGTAACTCTTTCTCTTTTTGATTTCCCTGCTGCTTTTCTCCAATAGTCCATCTCCGTAGCGGAAAGCATTTTTTCTGTTCTATCTTTGATTGGCCATACTTCTGAGCCGTATGTAATAATACTTTTTACAATGGTGTTATATATAAGCTTTTTGTTATGTTTTGATATACTTTGGTCCCAAATTATTCCATTTAATAAAGTTATTGCTTTTCTTCCTTGTACGTTTCTATCTTTTATAGCTTTGTCTAGTGTTCCGTCAGCTGTATGTATACTCATCGCAGGACTGAATTCGCTGCCCAGTATTTAAGATTAGATCCTGTTTTGTTCCACCAATACACATATACTCTGTCTTATTGATATTAACCTCTAGTCCCCACTCATTGTACTCTTCTATTAGTTTTCGTGTCATATATTCAAGGTCGTCATAATCCTGAGCCACCACTATCTGATCATCGGCGAAACATAAAGTTTACAAGGTGGTTTCATCCAACGGAATTCCCATGTTTTGGCATTTTCTCTTCCAGACTTTAAGGACCTGTTCCAAATATATCTTGAAGAGCGTAGGCGAGATACAGCAACCTTGTTTAAGACCTTTATTTACTTGAAAGCCTTTGGTTAGTTTTGCTTATATTTTAACTTTTGCCTTACTATTGCGGTATAACTCTTTGATGCTTTCTCAACATCCTGCGCCATAATTTTGTAGGTACAGTTAGATGGATAAGGGCGGGATGGCCTACTACTGCCACTAAATCAAATTTTAAGGATCTTAAAAAAAATCGAACCAAAATTAATTTGTTTAGTGATTTTTAAACATTGATTTAATTTACGGACGTCTTTTAATAAAATTAAACTTCTCTTACCTTGTTATACATCTTTTAATGACCTCCACATACGGACGTCGCTGGAGAGTTTGTCATCAATTAAACCCTACTAACTTATACATCATTAAAAAGGTAATTTTATTTTCTACAATAAACACTTTTTTTTTGATTGAGCTTAGTTAATAAGAAAATTTTAGAAAACCTGTAACAAAATTAATTTGTTTGAATAAAATAAATCTTACCTTATGATACAGCGTTTAAAAGAAATTTTTATTGTCTATAATCGACTATGGAGCACAATTTTTGATAGAGGGCTTAGTTTTTAAGATAATCGGGCAGAACTTGTGATAAACATGTGGTTTTTTAAATTTTGTAAAATTTTCTCAAAAAACGGACGCCGCTGGAGAGTGTTTTGTAAGTCTAATTGCACTAACTTATACACCGTTAAAAAGAGAATTTCATTTTCTATAATAAAGTGTATAATAAGTTTTTTCCCAAAAAGCTTAGTTTTTGAGAAAATTGAATAAAATTGATGTAATTTACGGAGGCCCCTAAATTGTTACAAAAAAACTAATCTTGCCTTATTATACACCGTTTAAAAGCAACTTTTATTGTCTACAACCGACTATATATAAATGGTAATATACATGTTTCTTTTTTTAATTTTTTTGCTTTACCTCAATAAACGCTGGAGAGTTTGTCTTTGATCGTACCCCACTGACTTGTATATTGTTAAAAAGGAAATTGCATTGTCTACAATAAAAGTAATTACATATTTTTTGAGAAAATTTGAAGAAAACCTAAAAACTTTAGGTTTTGGGGGGTCTGGGATTTTTTGGGGTTTTTGCAGCTAAAATTAAAAGAAACTAATATAATTTTATTTTTAGGTTAGGTCTTACACATTTTTTGTTCATTTCCCTGTCATTGTGGCTTTAGGGCATCAACATAGTTTCAGAAATTCAAACACGACTATAAGAGGAAGGGGGATAAAAAAAATTGGACCAAAACCTGGCTTGCCAACATCCAGATCGTTAATTGGTGACCTATTCTCAGCTAGAATCCACTGTCATAGTGCGGTCCTCATATTTTGCATACTCAACTACCTACAGCGCCTGCACTAAAAATTATTAAGTCTCTACGCCATGAGCATCGTTCAAATAATAATATGCCTATTTGACATCACTGAATCAGACAGCGTTTGCGATATCGTGTGCTTGAGTCTTTTCCATTATCGTATTAAATACGTTAATGGTCTTTTCCCATGACAGATGGAGTTTATTGAAAGTAAAGAAGTTTTTGCAACTATTCTAGAAGCTAGAAAGGTCTCAAGGTAGGTATATTTTATTTAAAAAAATTCTAGTTTAAATTAACTTTAAGTATATTTTTAAATGAAAATTGGTATGAAACGTTACCTTTCTAGATTCTAGAGTAATTGCTAAAACTTCTTTACTTTCAATAAAGTCGTCTCAAAGCTTCGAATTAATTTAAAAAAGGGGTCTTTCCTATACAATATAATGCGTTTTTGTTCGTTATTTGCCCGGATCTTACACTGGAATTAATTTTCGAACATGAGGCCCAGTCCATTCGTATTATAGATCTATGGGCCAGGCCCAAACGTCACGACAAGTTCTCTCAAGTCCCAAAATACTTTCCAGCTTTGCGGGCTAGGAAGTTAACAAAAATATTTTACACCGTATCTACCATTGAAGCATTTTTTGGGGTTTTATTATTGCTGTGTATATGAGAAGTTACTGAAAAGAAATGCCCGAGCCTTATGCTGAGGAACGGGCAGGATAATGGAAAAAGTTCGCATACTGCAAAAAATTCTTTTAAAAACTTGTGTAAATTTTTTTGCCACGGAGTCATTACATGAATTCATAATGGAGGAATATTAGGCTCCTTTACATGATGGGGGCCTAGCCCAAATTTTTCATTTTTTTTTGACAGTAAATTTGTTGTGAAATTCAGTTGAATTGTCAACTGTCCTTAAGTAGAGGCCCTTGATGGGGACCTAGAGATTTGTTTGCAAGATAATTAATAATATTAGTAGAGTAAATTTGTCTAAAAAACTGCAAAAAGGGTATATTTATATTTGGCTAGGTGGTACCTAGATAGACAGATATTTTATTCATCATATTTAAAATACCTAAAGCTAAATTTTCATTCGAGGATATCCGATTTTCCGGCTTTAGAATCCAAGATGGCGGCTGCCAAGTTTAAGAAGGGTAAATGTATCCATAACGGATCTGATACCTTCCTAGCCCATTAGCAGTCTCCAAGTAAACTCCATGCTACATAAACCTTGAAAAGAGTTTTTTTTTGTAAATATCTCCGAAACGAAAGTTCCTACAAAGTTTTTGGTTGTATCCCAAATTTTTAGAAAAAATCTGGTTAACTATATTGTAAAAACCGCATATTGATCTGACGCTCCGGTAAAATGTTAGCATTTTTAAAATTTTTTAACTGTCAAAAAACTGTTACTAGCATTTATGAATTTTCACGAAAATCTAACCAGCTCGTTACAGTATTAAACACTATTTTACCTGACAATTGGTTTAGCGGTTTAGGAGTTATCGTGTTACGGACATATATTTATACTCACACACGCACAGACAGACATTATATATTATATTACAATCTAGTCAGTAAGACTAATAAGCAATTTTATTTTAACTTAATTTACTAGAAAAGTCAGATTTAAACTTGGAGTTTACTCAACAGTTCTCCCCGCTTTGTTTGGTCTGTAACTCAAAATTGTATGGTGTGTTTATAGCATTATTTTGTTTTATGTAATTCACTTAGTTTACTAGCTCAAACAGCTTCACTCTTTTTAGTCTTCGAACTAGCATAGTATTGTTTAGAAGCTGCAGACAGACATCAAGATGATATTGCTAGGATAGGTCAAAATACACTCGAATAAAATATTTTCGGCGTTATCTGAAAAACATTTTTTAATCGAAAACAATACTTTTTCTAGTCATTGCTGCGCGGGCTAGGAAGGTAAAAATTAACTCCTTGTGTTAGGAAAAACAAAATTAATTTTGATGGATTTACTTTAAGCGGGACCTACTAATCAATTTAAAACTATAAAAAAATTAGACACCTGTCACTTCAAAACAAAGTAGCGGCTATATTTCAAAAAATTAGTATTTTTTTTGATATTTCCTTTAATTTTTGTGCGATATTTATTTTTGATACCGTATATTAAAGCTAATAACCATTTTTTAAAATACTACAAGTGTAATCAACTATATGTTTTCCATACTTAACAAAGTCATATATTATTATCATAATTTTCTTGTTTTTTATTAAGATCAGAAAATTTGGAGCAGATTTGACTAAATATTTTCCAAAGAACGGTTTTCTTGAGCAATAGAAACATTTTTGGTTTGAAAAATAATTATTAATTTTTTGCTTCCTAGCCCGCGTAGCAAGGTATTATTTTCGACGATTTTTTTTTCAGATACCGCCGAAAATGTTATTTGTGTGTATTTTGACCTATTTTAGCAATATGGTCTTGATATATGTCTGTGTGTGTATAACTCAATTCTTCTTCTTTAAGTGCCATCTTCGTTCCGAAGGTTGGCAATCATCAAAGCTATACGTATCTTAGATACTGCAGATCTAAAAAGTTGATTTGTAGAGCAGCTGAACCACTCTCGTAGGTTACGTAGCCAGGAATGTCGTCTTCTCCCCACGCTTCTCCTTCCTTGTATTTTACCCTGTATTATGAGTTGTAACAAACTATATTTATCTCCGCGCATGATATGTCCAAGGTATTGCAGTTTGCGTTTCTTTATGGTAATAACTACTTCCCTTTCTTTCCCCATTCTCTGCAAAACAGCCTCATTTGTAACTCTTTCTGTCCAGCTTATTCTATGAATCCTTCTGTACAACCACATCTCAAAGGCATTAAGTCTCCGTATCTCTGTCCTCTTCAAAGTCCAACATTCCATGCCATAAAAGAGCACCGAAAACACATAGCACCGCAACAGTCTAATTTTCAAGTCTAACGTAAGGTCTCTCCCGCAAAACGCTTGTTTCATCTTCATAAAAGTTGATCTTGCCTGTTCAATTCTACTTTTGATTTCTTCCGAGCAGTCATTATTTTGATTTATAATGGTGCCTAGGTATTTATATCTTTCTACTCTCTCAATAGTTTGGTTTCTTAAAACAAGGTTCACATTGGCTTGAGGCTCCTTTGATATAAGCATAAACTTGGTTTTTTTAGCGTTCAAGGTCAATCCTTGATCTTCACTAGCTATGGCTACTTTCTCTAGCAAAAACTGCAGATCATCCAAGGAGGTTGCAATCAAAACTGTGTCGTCAGCATATCTAATGATATTTATTACTCTTCCATTTACTTTTACTCCTTTGCTTTCGTTCTCTAATGCATCCCTGTCTAACCCCCCGTTTTATTTGTATTGCCGTGGATTGCTGATTGTCGATTTTGATAACTGCTTTTTGATTGAAATAGAGCCTTGAAATGATTCTGATGTCTTTGTCATCCAAATTTTTCTCCTTCAGAATGTTGATAAGTTTTTCGTGTTGCACTTTATCAAAGGCTTTGTTATAGTCTATGAAGCACACGTACAGTGGTTGATTCATATCCATACAGCGTTGGCCCAGTACATTCACTGCAAACAATGCTTCCCTCGTGCCAAGTCCGTCTCTAAAGCCGAATTGAGTTTCACTTATGTCTTGTTCTAGTTTTCTGTACGTTCTGTGATGAATAATTTTAAGAAAAGTTTTCAGAGTGTGGCTCATAAGACTTATTGTACGATAATCGGTGCACTGTCTAGCGTTAGGTTTCTTTGGAAGAGTAACAAATGTTGAGACAAGCCATTCTTCAGGTATATGCCCCGAATCATACACCGCGTTAAACAAGTCAACCAGAATGTCAATGTGTTCTTCTTCAATGAGTTTAAGAATTTCACTTGGAATTTCATCGGACCCTGGGGCTCTACCGTTTTTAAGATTTTTAAGAGTGTATAAAATTTCCTCTTTAGTTATTTCTGGTCCACTGTTTTGAGGCGATTCTTCTTGATCATTTCTTTCATCATCGAACAAATCTTTAATATAATTTGTCCACGTTCTTATTTTCTCTTCTGTTTCTGTAATAATCTTCCCATCTTCATCTTTTAGAACAGAAATTTGCCTTCTTTTTTGACATCCAGTTAATTCCTTTACTTTCTTATGAACTCCAAAGCTATCATGTTTTCTTTGCAATTCCTCTATCTCTTCACATTTTTTCCGAAAGTATTCCTCTTTTGCTTCTCTGACTTTGGCTCGAATTTCTCTTTGTAGACTTTTGTATGCCTCGGTGTTGTTTTTAGCTATTCGTCTTTTTTCCATCAACTGAAGGATATTGGTAGTCATCCATTCATGCTTTGCCTCTGGATGTTTTATAAGGATCTCCTTACATGGCTCTAATATCGCTCGTTTAACTCAATAATTTGTGTTAAAACCAAAAATTTCGTAGGAGCTTTAGTTTTTGAGATATTTACAAAAAACTGTTTTCAAGGCTGATATATCATGGATTCAATTGAAGTGTGCTAATAGGCTAGCCAAGAAGGTATCAAATTCGTCATGGATCCATTTATTTAATTGTGGCATTTCCACAAAACCTAGCCACATGCTGGTAAAAAAAAACATTCAAAAATTATTTCGATTAATAGGCAAAAATATGGGCAAATCTATCAAAAGTTTCTGAATAAAAAGCAAAAGAGTTGACGCCATAAACTCAAGAATTTTGAAACTATGAAATTTTTTTGTATACAACCAATTATCAATCAATCATCGTGTTCAAATTCAATTCCTTAATCCAAAAATCACGAGAGCGTGAAAGAAGGTATATGTTCCAAATATGCAAACTAACCGCCGGTACACACACGTGTTTTTCTGCCGCGCAGTGCCGCAGCGGTACCGCAATTGCGGTCAGTGATACTATAAAATAAATGACGCAATGCACACAATTGAGCGACAGCGGCAACGTGCGTTCGTTTTACGTGCATACTTCGCCACTCCACACATACTCCCCCCGGGAACGCAGCGGCACCGCACATGCAAGTGCGGCTCTCAGTACATTCTTGGTAATAGAATCGTACACACGTGTGGTTTGTTGTTACCGCAAAAAATCGAAATTGCCTGCAATTTGCAAAAATTGCATGTTTTTATTGCGGCATCGCGCGGCAGAAAAATGCGTGTGTGTACCGGTGTTAAGGAAACCAAACGACGTGCATCCAATTTAGACAGATTTTCCAAACATATATGCAGTGTTAGTATTACATATATTTACGACTTATTTATTATTTTTAATCTGTACCTGTTAAAACATTATTTACAGGGTGTTTAAGTAAACATTAGTGAAAGTGTTAATGAGAAACAAGCGTGTTTTAGAAATGATTAAATAGTAATTGTAATACGTAATTGACCATTTTTCATCCAGCATTTTTGTAGAGAATTTTCTTTAAAAAAAATCCCTTGCTCTTTACAATTAGTCCCTTTTTTTGCAGCTCAATTTCGCTAAAAAATTATATTTGCCGAAACACCCTGTATTAAATACTTAATATGTCAAGAATCGTTAAAAAACTAATGAATACTCTATTTGAAATGGTAACATTGCCTTTGGAAAACCCGTCTAAAGAGCTGTTATGCTTCTTAAATATTATCACTTTCAATGCTCTGTATTGCAAAAAATGAAAATTAATTTGATTTGGGCCCATGAGAACTTCTGATGACCAAGGTTTAATGTACAACATACTAAAGCTTTTTTTTCTTTAAAACATTCCACTAATATTAACTTAAACACCCTATAGATAATGTATTAAAAGTACAGATTAAAAATAATAAATCAATCGTAAATATATATGTAATAGTAACATTGGGTATATGTTTGGCAAACCCATCCAAGAGCCTCTTGGACATTATCCCTTTCAAAATCCCGATGAGAACTTTTGATAGGAAAGGTTCAGTCTACAACATACCAAAATTTCATGGAGTTCGGTTCGGTTCGGTTCGGTTTACGGTTACGGATTACAGAAATCCCATAAGATCCTTTGTAAAAATTTTAATCTTTTTGTCACACTTCTTTCTTAGTACTAAGGTATTTCAGGAAGCTGTTTATTAAAAGTGGATTTTATATAAGATTTTTGGAGTAGACCCCATAATTTGCTTCTAATAGGTTTTTGTTTTATTTATGGTTTCATATTACCTTATAAATTTTAATAAGCATGTAACCAACGCAACGCCTGGTCCATTTTATCCCACCATTTATCCATTAAGCGCCCTATTATGTGTGCGCTTCCAAAATATATTCACGACTATTCAGATTATTAGAAATTGTGTGAGTTTATAAAGGCGCGTTATCTCTTACAGAATTACACCACAAGATTTTACAATCTTTACAAAAAAAGAAAGAGAGAGAGAGAGAGAGAAATTACATCAAATGTCCCGCAAGGGAGCATTATGGGCCCTTTTACAGCGGCGGATCTAGGAATTTGGGGAGGGAATTTTTCGCGTTTTCATAGTGACAAGGGGAACAATTTCCGCCAGCTAATCACTGCCGCAAATCACCGCCGCAAATTTTCCGCCGCGCCAACTCGCCGCCGTAGTTTCAGTTTGCAATTTTGACAGCTGTTTAGATTTCCGCTAACAAAGCAATTTACTATTTTTATATCACAAAAAATTCAATGGCGGATTCAAAATGGTGAAAGTTCTTATTTACATGTAAAACGATATGCATTTATTAAATTTAAAAGTTTAGGGTGTTCAATGTCGCTAATTTTGATTTTAAATCTAAACTTGAAAATAACTAAAATGGAGAGTTAAAAATTCAGATTTTTACATTTATGAATCGATATGTATCAAATTTGGCCCTTTGGGATGGCTAAAGCCGCTAAATTTGCAATTTTTCCCTAATTTTTAGTTAAAAAAAATTAATCAGCGACTTTCACGTAACACTTCAAGGTACTAAAATATATCGGTTAATAAAATGAATTGGATCGGCATTTTGGTCAGTGATCTCAAAACATCACAAAGTTCCCAATTTAATACATAACGGTTGATAAAGGAAAAGAACCGCCATTTTGGAATAGCCATTTTGATTTTTTTAAAGTTTAATTTAAAAATCATAATTAGCAATCTTAAACACCGCAAACTTTAAAAATAATACATATCGGTTTATAAATGAAGAAGTTCGCCATTTCGATTAATCCAAACTTTAAATTAAAAATCTTAATCAGCGACATTAAACACTACAGAGTCCCAAATGTAGTCCGTATCCGTTTTAGATTTAATTCAAGAATCACAGTCAGCAACCTATAAGACCCAAAATGTATTAAATATCAGTTTCTTGGCATTTTGGATCCACTATTTTGACTTTTATTTAATGTTTGATTTAAAAATCATAATTAGCGACCTAAAACTGTAATTACATTTCCACATAGTATGTTATAAATAAATAGATAAACACCAGTTCTGAATTTGATATATACCGGTTAATAAATGGAAAATTCTACCATTTTAAAAGCGTCATTTTGATTTTTTTTACGTTTATTTCAAAAATATATTACGTAGCCCACACCCCCCTTTATAACAAGCCCGAAGAGACAGACGCTGAACGAACGCGGACGCGAAATAAACACGCGATGCTTCCTTGTCCTGTCCCTCTCATTCTTATTGCGTCAGCGGTCTGCAGAATACGATGTCTTTCGAGAATCGAGCCGAAACGATAATGCAGTATATGTAATCTATCGAAATATGTCTTACGCAATCACTAACGCAAAAATTAATGAAGACATGCTTATTATGAATATTTTTAATGAATATGTCATGAGGTAAGTTATTCAAGATTTTCAATTTTATCTTGGGTGGACAACGCCTTTCCTCCTTTACTGTATGCGCGCCACCAATCCAGACCCACGTCTTTAAGGGTTTTCATAAGCTCTTCATGTTGCACCCCATCAAAAGCCTTTTGATAGTCTATGAAACATTCATAAACAGGAACAGAGACATCCCTACATCCTTGGACTCACCCTTGGATAGTCCAACGCATTATGCATCTTGCTGATGAGGCGACGATCGCTACTTTGCTTGCAAAGCACTTTTTTGCAAGCGTTATAAATGTTGGTTAAAGCCAGTCAAAAGGAATGATGGTCGGGCAGTCAAATTGGAAATATTCAATTTTTGGGTGATTTTGATATAACTTGGCATGCTGTTTAAGGACTCCCTACGAAGTTAGGAAAAAACAGTGATTTGATCGGCGTCGCATTATAGGTAGCGTCGCGACGCCCCAAATGTGAAGATTGATAGTAACCTACTTTTTGTCAAATATCTCAAAAACGGTAATTTGTAGGACAATTTTGTTTTCAGTTTTATGCAGCCAGTAGATGTATCTATCTACCGCTCTATAACAATCTCAACAAATGTTTTTAGTTTTTTTATTAAAAATTTTAGAAGTGAAATTTTCACCAAAATTTAAATTTGCAATTTTTAAAATTTTTGGATTATTTGCTTCCCTCGAACACAGTTTAGTGGTGATTTTGATCTCGTATAATATTTATTGTATTTTTTGAGTTAGCCTATCACAATGTGCTTAAATTTATATACCTATTACCTTTACACGGAACGGCACAAAAAAATACCAAAATTAGCAATATCGCGTTTTGTAAAGAAATAAAAAAAAATGCTCTTAAGATTAAATATTTAAGTTACTACTAATTTTTTTATTCTTATTTCTTGTCTAAATATTATTAAAACAACAAAATTATTTTAAAAAATATTTCGGTAAATGTAAAATAGACCGGGTGTCTAATAAAAAAATTTAAACTTAAGTAATGCTATTTAAAAAAAACCATTGGATTTAGGGCTCAATTTGACATCTCTTCATTTGTGTGCCTCAGATTTCTATATTTTCTAGGCGATTTCAATCCTCCAAAGGAATTAGTTATATTAAGAAACAAGTTTTCAAAAACTGTATAATTTTACAAAAATCGTGCCGGAGTTTTTATGCCAAACATACTTAAAAATAGCACTTTTTAAAAAATTGTCGAAATTCCCAAAAATACAATATTTACATTAAATATCGTTTTACAAATGACAATTTTATAATGTTTAAAATCATACAGCCATACCAAATTTAAAGAGAACCTTAATTCTCGAAAACGGAACCAAAATTTTTATATTTAGTAGGGGTGCCGACTACAAAAACTTTAATTATTTGCTGTCAAAATATTAATATGTTTTATGTCTCAAAATGCTTTGAATTTATATAGAACCTTAGAACCTACAATACATTTAAATAACTGAAGCCCATAACAGGACCCTCTCTAGATATTTAGGCGCCCTGGGCGAGACAGTAGATTGGCGCGTCTATACTCATACTTCTAAATACATCTAATCCGGCTACTCTAGATGTACAATTTAGTACCTTTAGAGCTCTGATTTGGCGCCCCTATGATTGGGCGCCCCTGAGCAGAAGCCCGGTTTGGCCGTGCCTACTACGGGCCCTGCCGATAGACGTACTAAAGGGGTCTAAAGTTACAAAGAAATACAAATACCAAATAAATTACTGGCTGTTTTCTACGGCTTTTGGGGTTTGCAAGTACCTACAAATGTTTTCTATTTAGCTCTAGATCAGCGTGTACCTATATATATCATATTAGTTCTAGGGTAAAAATATTATAATAAGACAATTTTAGGAATGCTTTATATAGGCAGTAATTTTAAAGCTTTATTTGTAAAATGTTGGCATACTTCCCATAATACCTGTAATAGTGAATTTGAAATTAAGCATCGCGGAGGCGTCTTCATGTTTCCTCCCAATTTGTTGGTCACTGAGTTACTATTGATATACTTATCGACCTTAAGGAAATCCTACTCTATGCAATACCACCTCTAGAGTATTATTTCAAGTATCTAATGGTTAATGGCTCCAAGTAATTAGAAATCTGATGGCTTGCAACAAATGTGTCAAAAACAATGCAACACATTGTGTCATTATCTTTTTGGTGCGTTCGTAGAGAAGAAAATCAGAATCATTTAATAAAATTTCGCAACAAAACTTTTTTAGGTTTCTTGGTAAGTTACATTTTTTTATAAAATTACCGGTATTTCAAAAATATCGCTAGCGGAGTTTATTTCATAAATATCTAAGTTAATAAGTATTTCTTTTCTATTTCGGTAATTATAAATTTTTGAATGTTAAATTACATGTTTTTATAATTATTAGGTTTAGGTCCGGGGCTGGAGTATTGGCCGCCTATTTTGATGCCTCTCCTGATCATAGAATTATTTAAAATGTTTGTGTGGTGTTATTAATTTTTTAATAAATTTTTCATTGTACGCATTTGGCTGCCCTCATATAACACACCTTAGGAGACTGCGTCGTTGATGGCCTTACCTCCAGACAAAATAGTTTTTTGGATTATAATAATTTATCAGTTTAACAGGAAGTAAAAAAAAATATTATATGGTAAAAATACACTTTCTTCGGAAATTAGCAAACAATCTATGAACCTAAAAATTTGGGATGGATTTTTTGTTTGCGTTTTTAATTCTGCTTGCATTTCTTTGCTTATGAATTCCTTATTAATGAATTGCTTGTAATGAACAAAAAAGCATCGATAGGGATGAAAATTACTCGCAACTAAAAATAGCGATCCTTCATAAAGAGACAAATATTATTTAGTCGGCCATCTTTGATTTAAAAATTGACGAAAGTTGCTATGGTGATGCTCAAAGAGCAATCGATTCTCACTATGATACTTTTCATTTAATTGAAATCGGTTTAGTTTTAATGAATTTGTGAGGAAATGCAGACCAAATTAGGCAATCGTATAGTTTGTGAAACAGCTTTGCTCTATCAATGGTTAAAATAAAAAAGAATATTTCCGAAACTGCTAAGCCAATTTTAATGATTCAAGTTTTGTTCTGTGTGGCGGATAAAGAGCTTTTTAACGAATTAAAAAAAACGAATAGTTTCTCGAAACTTAAGAATAAACAAACCTCTTCGAAAGGTTAAGTTTGATTCTGACCGCCATCTTAAATTTGAAGAAGGTGATAAATTTCGATAGGGACCTTTAAAGCGCAATTAATTTTTGCCTTGATACTTTTTATTTGAGGAAAATCGGTTTACTAATGATTAATTTATTAGGAAATGAATGGAGACAGAATTGAAATCTGTACAATAAAGGTTAAAACAAAAATTAATTTTTTTCCAATCCAACTGATTTTAGTAATGCGTACCTCGTCCGTGCGTGGCAGAAATAGGATTTTTTGAAAAATTTAAAAAATAAATAAAAAAGATCTGGAACATAAAAATAAAAAAAAGTGTGTGTGTTTAAGACCACACGGCCGAAGTGTGAACTTCAACAAAACGAAATTAATAATACTGGCCTTCATCTGCATCATCATATCGCTTGCTGAATGTTCTACTCGCAGTTAGTCACCTCGAGCCGACTTCACCCGAATGAGCGTTACATAGCCGAGCCTGACGGCTCAGTTCAATTCACTACACACAAAACTGCTAAACGCGCCTAAAGAAGTTTACACTTCAACAAGAAAATTTAAAGGGTTAAGCATGATTTTGTGCTCCATCTTGTAACTTCAAGATTACGGATAAATTATTTTTTCTTAAAATTCTGATTCATTAACTGCAAACATCAGCTTTTTTCAATAAAATCGGTAACATAGTTCAAGCGTTATAACGAAAAAAAATTTCCGTTTTTTTTCTGTTTTTTTTTTGCTTCACACGATATTTTAATAAACTGGATGATGGTATGTGGTCAGCACCCCCACTAATTAAAAAAAAATTAATGCTTTATATAATGGAAGTACAGAAATTTCTATAGTTAAGTTCAAGTCATAGATCTACAGCTAGTTAATAACAGTAATGACTTGTTTTTGTGGGATTTCATAGATTCTCTAAAAATAGCTATTTTTGGGGGAAATGGCATGAAAACTTCAATATGGTTTTTGGAGATTTACACAATTTTTGAAAGCTTGTTCCTTGGGAAAGTAAATTCTTTTGGAGGAACAAAATCACCCGGGAAATATAAAAATCCCATGGACATGAATGAAGAGGTGCCAAAATTGACTCAAAATTCAAGGATTTTTAAAGTATCATTTCTTGTGTTTGGATTAAATTCCCAAACTCCCTGACTATTTTTTTTGAACTGCAATATATTTTTTTACACTTTCTTTAAATTCTAAAACATAATAATAAAAACTTAAGAAAAAAATTGTTTAAAATAAAGTGTAGTAAAAAAATGTTTTTGTTATGAGCGAAATCCATGGACTTTATAAAAAAATTGACTTGACCAAATTCAAAAATTTTTTGCATCATTTCCTGCGAGTGAAAAATCTAAGTTATAATATATTCTTATAGGCAGACTTAAAAGAAACCTTAGTTTGCAACCAAACCCAAAATCACCCCTAAAACCACTTAACCGCTTCTGATGAACCAAAATTAAGGAAAAATACAAAAATGTAAATTTTGATAAAAACTAAATTTAACAATTTTTATTAATGGAACTTAATCACGCTTCTAAAGTGTAATAGCTTGTTAGAACGGCATACTCGTTGTCTGCCTAAAAGTGAAATTAGAACTGTCCTATCTAATGTAGTTATTAAGTTATTTCAGAAAATCTGGATCAATGTCACGTCACATTTGAAAGCGTCGCGAGGGCGCATATATTACGTCGCCGGAAAAAAAATATGATTTTTCTAAATGTCTTCATAAGTTTATTAATCGTACCAATTTATATCAAAATCACCACAACTTCGAAAATTCTGCCGAACCATGATGCCCAATCGGTAGACCATAATAATAAGCTTTACTATCACTAGACTCATTCTTCAAGATCTTAATAACTTTCAAGTAGATTCTATCTATAACTAGCTTTTCTATTTTTTGAAAACGAGATTGCATACTGGACTTGTCTTCGGGTGTGTCCTATCTCCTTACGTAAAGTATTCTACCTTTTTCTCTTTCACAGTCTTTTTTCTTCCCTGTAAGGTATTTGCAGCAATCTTTAATTTGTGACTCATCTCAATCCATTAAATTTTTTCCATTCGCAGCAGCAGCCCTTAATTCCCAACTTTGTTAGTCCATGAAATTCTTAGTATTCGCAGATCTTTTAAAAGTTTTAAGTTAACTGAAAATGGTAACTCTAGTCTAGCTGCAGTGTCGGACTGGGACACTAAGGGCCTACCGGGCAGATACTTTTAGGGGCCCATATATTTTTGATAAAAAATGCCTTGGTAAGAATTTGACGACTAAAAAAAAAAAAGGAAACACCATGCGAGTTACGAGATAATGCTGGCTTTTTATTTTGCAGGAGGCTTATTTCCGTTTGTTCAAAGCCCACCAGCCTTTTAGGGGAAGGCCATTTGCCCGGTTGAACGGCGGACTATTCCGCCACTGTCTAGCTATTTCCAAAATAAAATTTAACCGGGACATATGGGTAGCTAAAGTTTTTGTAGCAAAATTTTACATAGATGGACCTTACAGAGAAAACACAACAATTCGGAAACTTCGCAACTCGTAACGTCAAGCAAAAATAAAAACATTACTGACATAAAGAATTTACTTGTGTCGGCTTTGCTAAAATTTGCATCGTGCTCTCACATTGTTGCATGAAAAACATAGTATGTCTGCATCTGTAATAAAATTTAGAGGTCTCCAACCTCACTCCAAGAATAAAAAGTCAATTTTTTTTACCGTAACGTGGTAATTACACCCCCCTAGACAGAAATAAATACTTTTTAAAGAAATATTGGACTAACCACTTGATTACGCTCCCCCCCAATAAAAAAAATAATTACATATTAGGACTTCAGTCGACCATTACCGCCCCCCCCCCCCTTAGAATTTGGCCCAGATCCGCGCTTGGGTATACCCATCAATTTTGTATACAACTGCCACTAGTAGGTACATCAAACCCGCGGTTGGGTGTACCTATAATCAATGAGTATATGACCCATATAGAGTGGCAACTGGCGAGCTTTGCAACGTTGAGGAGCAGATGGCGCTGATATAAATTCGTTTATTACGCAATATTCAGGAACTATAAGTACCATTTACTTGCATGTGCGAGTTCCGAGGTTCGTGTCATTATATACATGCCATTAGATCATAGTACTTTTCTCTGAATTGCGTACTGGAGGAATTTATTTCAGCGCCATCTGCCCCTCAATGTGGCAAAGCTTGCCGGTTACCACTCTATATGGGTCACATACTCATTGCTGTAATGTACGACCTGTTTCAACTTTTAGTTTTGATCACGGATCACCTAACAAAAGGTGATCCGTAGTTTTGATGCCCAAAGCGCACTTACGAAATTATACAGTTTTGTATTTTAATGAATCAGGTTATCGGGCAATTTTGTACCCAACGGCGACTAGTAGGTACAAGCACGGATCAAGGTGATCCGTGGTACAAGTAGATTAGCAGTTGGGTGTTTTTTTTGTTTAATTTTTTTTTATTTGGTCTTGCGTCACCCGGAAAGTACGTGTAGATTTTCTAGAGACAGTTTTACCTTTGTAGAGAAACGCTTGGGGTCTGGGTTACTTTTGGAATAAGAAACCAGGTTTTGACATACAGGAACGAGTTTTTATTGTTTGAGATGAGCTACGAAAGAAAATTACTCAATTACAATTATGAAAATAATTAATTCTACAATTATTCATAACAGATTAATTAAAATTTTAATAAAATATATATTTACCTACGAAAGACTAGACTGGTTGACGAAACACCGATGCGGGTTCGGGTTCGATCAACTATAATTGTCCTGAAGGTTCTTCTATTGCTCACGATGTTTAATGCAGCGCGTACTTTTGGATATTGGAGGAACGCTCGGTCGCGTTCCACGATCAGCGTTTCAAAGCGATAAAACCCCACTCTGCTACCACGTAGTCACGTATAGATTTGATTGCCAATCAGGTGCAAGAGTATACATTTATAGGGCGAAAGAATTTAAATTTTCTACAGTTAATCAGTTATTTTGTTTTGCTACACCTTTCTTTTCAATTCAAATTCAAATTCAAAATAAGCTTTATTGTCAGAAATTTACAAAATCAATTGACAAAGCAAGAATCAACCTATCTATTTTTTTTTTAACCAAGGTAAATATTAAAAAAAAATGCTTAAAATAGTTCTAGTTAACCTTATAAATAATAAAATGATAATTAGCTATGTAAATAACAATAACAAAGATAAACGATGGTAAAACCAGAAAGGAAACAAAACAAAAAATACAAAATAACAAAAATAAAATAAAAAAATTGATAAATAAAATTAAAACAATTATAAATACCCATAATAAATAAAAATCAAAATATGGTAATAAATAATAAACAACACAATAAGCGCAATAAACATTCTAGCAGGCGAAAGTCAGGTACTAAGTATCAAAAATAAAATAAAAAATAAAAAAGTAAACCGATTATGCATACCTATTTGGTATAGTCTAAAATAAAAATAAGTCATTTTAAGTAAAATAAAAATAAAGATGTTCCATAATAAAAGATAGAACAAATACATAAAAATAATACAAGGAATTTATAGAATTATAAAGCGAAGGAAATAAATTAAGGAACTATTCGGAACTGTAGAAGTCTTGCAGCGAATAAAATGCCTTACTAACCAAAAAAATTTTTAAGATCTTTCCGAAAGTTTTTGTAAACTGCAATGTTTTTTATTTCTTCTGGAAGCTTATTAAAAATCTTAACACTTTCGTAAATGACTGAGTTTCTGGTTAGTGTTGATTTGGGGATGGGCAATGGAAGATCATTGTTTCTAAGATGATAGTGTGTGTCCCTAGTAGATCCTTCAAACTTTTTAAAAATAAGACAGGCTGTTTCTAAAATAAATATGCATGGAACTGTTAACAATTTTTCTTGAAGAAACAGTGGTTAGCAACTTTTTCTGCATTCTGCTCGGCATATATACCGGACTGCTCTTTTTTGCAGCACGAAAACAGATTGAACTGCAGCTTGAGTTGAAAAGCCCCAAAACGCAATACCATACCTTATATGGGATTCTACCAGGGCATGGTAAGTTATTTTTGCTGTGTTTTTTCCTAGTTCCTCACTGATACTCCTCACAATATAGCAACCTCTTGATAATCGCCTATTTAGCTCCCGAATATGCGTATCGAATTTCAATTTTGTATCAATGTACATACCAAGGAATTTTGTAATCGATTTTTCCTCCAGAGTTTTATTATCTAATGCTATATTGGTCAAAGAACACTTAAAGGATAGGATATTTGTTTTTGAAATATTAAAAACCCATCGATTAGCATCGCACCACTCTTTGATCTTTTTTAAATCAGCCTCAATGATTGTCTGGAGAGCCTCCGATGAACTATGCTTCCAAAGAATCGTGGTGTCATCAGCAAAGATCACAAACATCCCCAATATTGACAATTTTGCCAGATCATTAACATACAAGAGGAAGAGAACAGGTCCCAGGACAGAACCTTGCGGAACGCCTTGTGTCAGGTCTGACGTGTCTGAATCTCTCTGGTTTGAGATTCTTACAAATTGGCTTCTCCCAGAAAGGTAAGACCGAAACCAATCCAACTCCCTGCCTCCTATACCATAATGGTTTAGTTTCCGCAGCAGTATTCCATGATCCACGCAATCAAATGCCTTCGAGAAATCACAGAACACTGCCGCAGCCACCTCCCCATCATTTAAAGAAAGAAACAATCTTTCCAAGAATGCAAAGATTGCATAAATCGTACCTCTCTGCTCTCTGAAACCAAATTGCTCCGGTATAAGGATGTTGTTTTTTTCCAGGTATGAAAGTAGTCTGATCTTTACTATCTTTTCAATTATCTTTGAGAGAGTTGTTAATATGGAAATTGGGCGATAGTTTGAGGGATCTTCATGTTCACCACCCTTAAAAACAGGTATGATTATAGCGAGTTTTAAGCAGTCGGGAAATACACCCGCACTAAATGATTCATTAATCCCTTCTGCAAGAGAAGCAAGTGCCACATCAGGGAGGTTCTTAAACAGCTTTGAAGATAAATTATCTGTTCCACAAGAGTTCTGCTTCTTGATACTTTTAATAACCTGCTTCACCTCAAGCGGTTGGAGTGAGCACAAATGGTTCGGAAGGAGTAAATGGCGGTAAAAAGCCGAGAGCGTCTCTTTGGGATCTTAAAGTGGTTGTTAGTTTACTGGCAACCGTGCAATAAAAGTTGTTGAGCTCGGTTGGGTTGATGCTCAAAGATGTATTTTTAGAATGTTTCCCTCTCAGTTCATTGATTATTCTCCAATATTCCCGCACCGAGTTATTTGCCTGCTCAACTCTCCGATGATAATAAAGTTTTTTTAGCGGTTCTTATTAGTTTTTTATATAGCTTTCGATACGTGTTATAATAATGGTCAAACCACTCTGAGTTAGTGAACTTTTTGATTGTGTGTAAGCACCGAAGATTCTTTGAAGAAATTTTTAAGCCTCGAGTAACCCATAACTTTTTCTTTTTAATCTTTATTTTGCGAAGCGGGAAACTTCGTGTAAATGCCAACTCAACTGTTTTCTGAAAGTGCCGAATGGGATCATTAGTATCTCGCATGCTGAACCAGTCGATATTTTCTGCCAACTCTCGGAAGGTGCGAAAGTTCGCCGCACCCATGATTCTCGTTGTTTTTGTGTCCTTATTTGATGCGTCGTCATTGATCTTTATTACTGAAAATATACTTTCATGATCGGAAATACCCGTAGGTAGTACTTCACACTTAAGATCATTCTCCTCAATATTACTGCAGATGTAATCGATGGTTTTCGAGGAGTGGTTAGTTACGCGAGTCGGTTCGTTAACAAAAACCTGAAGATTAAAACAGTTTAGCAAGTTAATTAGAGAATTAGTGTCCCTCGAATTTCTGTCATTGTAATCAATGTTAAAATCGCCTGCCAGAATTATCTTTGCACAGATTGGAAACCTAGACAGCAACACTTCTAGGGAACTGATAAAATCAAGCGGTTTCCCGGACGGTGGTCTATATCCACATACTACATAGGTATTGAGTTTTTTAATTCTTATAATAGAGAATTCGAATTCATTTGCCCTAATCAAATCATTGCAACTATCCAGGTCCGCAATCTCACAACCACTTAAAAATTTTTCGTGGGCAAAAATAACCGTACCTCCATAGCCATCAGCTCTACAAAATTGCGAAACAATTCTGTATTCCGGAATATAGCAAACTTCGTCCCTTTTAAGCCAATGTTCTGTTAAAAGCACTAGCGATGGCATTTTTAAATCATTCAATAAAATTAGCAATTGGTCAGATTTATCTCTTAAGGAATGAATATTTAACAAAAATAAAGAAATTTTTCGTTTTTCTTGTTCTAGATTTAAATTTAGATTTAAAGTCCAACAAAGTCGTTGAGCTGACTTACGCTAAAAAAGACTTAGTGAAATATTCCGCAAGTTTTTCTGCTATTTTAATTTTTGCTCTGAACTTAGGAGTGTTGTTTCCGAAGGTAAAGTACGATGCATTTAAAAATGAGCCCAAATGTAAAAATAAGTGATTTCCATCTCTTTTACCTTTTAAAAATTTGTACAATTTAATATTAACCTGATCAATAAATCTATTTAAAACTACCCTGTTACCCCATAACGATACAGAAAGAATTATAATATTAGTATATTCGCTTAATCGCTCAAGCTTCTGGAAGACCTCCATATCTATTCTGCCGCCACATAAGGCGTTTCTCTGGCCACCACTCAAAATCACATAATCTGATCGACTAAATTCTTTTGCTAAGTCCAGAATATGCTCGGTGATGCTTTCCAATAAAGCATTGTGCTTTGCAATGGTTAGTATTTTGTACTTCATCATATTAGGTTGGTTACCTAGCGCTTTATGGATATCAGCGGCGGAGCTATAAGAATTTTGTTTTGTTCATTTTTGTTGTTTTGAAAGTAGCTGCTGCGTTTTTCAGGTGTTGGTTTACCTTTATTGGTATCTTCTTCATGCGGCTTACAGATAAGATTACACTGTACGTCTGCGTCAGTTGTTTGGCAGGTATGTTTGTTTTCATATGAGTTATTTCTTAGTATAAACAGTTGCTCTTGTGCTGCTTTATAGTCCTTCATGCAAACTTCGTTATCATGCGTCAATGTTTGGATTGTAATTAACATTTCGTTTTTTGTGTCAGTCATGTCTTCCAGAACTCTTTGTAAATTCAAGATTTTCTTTTTAAATTCTTCAGAGTTATTTTCTAAGTCCCGTATTTTCTTTTCAAGTTCGAAGTTCTCCTTATTAAGTTTATAAATTTCAGTTTTCTGTTCTTGTAACCCTTTACTTTGATTACTTATTGTATTTTGAAAGTTTTCTTCTGCTGCAAAAACCTCATCTTCAAAGTCAATGGTGGCTCTTTCCTTTCTTTTCAAACAGTTTTTAATCTCGTGTTTTTCCAAATTCAATTTTAGTATTTCCTCATTCAAGTCAACTATATATGTTTCCTTTCTGTTTATTTCTCTATTCATCTCGTCAATCTGTAGTTTTAAGTCCTGATTCTCCTTTGATATTTTTTCCAACTGGTTCATAATTGTTCCAGTTTTTTCTTTTGCACAATCTCCACAAAAATATCGGATTTTTCTGGAAATAGTCTGTACAAATCGTACTTCTGTTGTTCCCCACTTCTCACATTTTCGGCAAAGTATTGTTTTGCATCCGTCACAGGGAAAGCCAAATAATTCCTCAGGCCCGTCAACTTTTTCGGCCTTTGCTCTGAATGTGCATTCCTGAAAATATTTGTTGCAGATGCCGTTGGTTGGTAATTTCTGAGACATGATTAGTAGGACAGAAATATTGTTAGTAAAAGATATAAAAAGTATCTGATTGAAGTTTAAATTTCACCTCCGAGCTGCCGTAGTATACATATATCTTTTGTTTTTTTTTTAATCATGGAAATACCTGCTTAATTCAATGTGTAACACATACGGAATTCATTTAACTAAATCACTTAATAAAAAACCTATTACCTAAATCATGAATAGACGATCTCCAGTTTACAATACATTTGTAAACTGGAGACCTCACAAAAATAAAAGAAGTAGAAGAACGGCGACAGACAGAGAGAAGAGTGGAAAATATTGGGGGAGGCCTAAGTCCAAAGATGGATCGAAGAAGGTTAAATATGTGATATTCCAAAAAAGATCAGGCCTTGGCTTGTGACATCAACAGAATGGTAGATAGTGGCCCCTCCCTCTCTGTAGCCCTGGGCTGATTTTAACTCACATATCGAAACTTTTTAATTTCTTCGCTGTCGAACGTCGAATTTAGGTGATATATGAATGAATATGTTAGAAATGTTGTTTTTAAGAAAAAGTGTACCAATTTGCATGCTTTTACGTCCATTTTCACATGTCTACGGTGAACGAAGCTTAAAGTTTTTTTGTTTATTTTTGACGTTTGATGGTGGCGGTTTCGCTGTAGTTGGCCAAATATTTTGTGTATTTGCAAATATTAAAAACATGCCATCCACACACACGGAGTTACAAAAAAATTAAACATGCCAAATATGTTTGCTAATTCACGAACTAGTAAACAAGATGGCCCTATTCGCTTGCGTTTATGCATTCAATTTTGTCAACATAAATCACCTTTCACTTTTCCGATCAAACAAAATTAGCGTCTTGCATTATATTTTGGTACTCTGGCCTAGCCTCGCTATTTTCTAGGATATCCACATTTATATCACCAATAAGTTGAGTAAATTTGTAGGGTATTTTAACAAAAAGCTGCAAAAAGGTTATATTTTTTATATTTTTCATGGTGGTACCCAGAACAACAACAACACCCAAAGCTAAATTTTTATTCGCGGATATTTGATTTTCTGGCTTCAGAATCCAAATTAGCGGTTGCCAAAGTTAGGAAACAAGATGAATTTCCTGTTTTAGGAGAAATAAAATTAATTTTGATGGATTTATTTGAAGTGGGATCTACTTAATTTAAAACTATAAAAAAATTTGGCCAGTTTTTGACATATGTCATTTTTGCCATCAGATTCTGATCACCCAGTACGTGACATATGTCAACTTTTTTGAAATTTTTAAAAAAATCTTTGTTTTTTAACGAGATGTTTTGTTTTGTCTGATTTTTTCGTTAACCTCTGAAAACAAAAAAAAAACACAAAGGCTTTTTGTTTACTTTTTCCGCCGCCATCTTTAAAAAGTAAATGAATTGTATTTTTTGGACATTGTACTTTAAAGCTAGCTTAGAGTGATATAAAATGAAATTTTTTGGGCATTTTTAATAAACCAAAAAAATACAGTTCTTTTTATATTTTAAACGCAGCTATCTTGGATTGTATTAGACATATCTTTATGTAGCATAAATTGATGTACTACAGGGCAACACTAGTTCTGTCTATCTAACTTCGGCCGCCATCTTGAATTTTAAATGTGAAATTGTAACTTTTTATAAATACAAAAGTTGGGTAACTCTTGATAAAATCCAGATTATTTTTTGGTAAAAATTAAATTTGGTTCATTAGTTATGAAGGTCTATTTTATTTTTGACATAATAAGCGCCATCTTTGTGTCGACTGGGGCACCTCATTTTTTTTAGTAGGTTTAATGAGCTGGTTAATAGCTTTAATAGAAGACAATAAAAATAAATATTAAAGGAAATATCGAAGAAAAACTAATTTTTCGAAATTTAAATGACGGCCCATTTAGTTTTGAAGTGAGACGTGTTAAAAATGTATAGCTTTAAATTATAACGGTCGAACTCAACCAAAAGCTCAATACTAAAAATAAAAGTATGAAAAAATCTAAACTTTGTTTCTAAAAAATGTAATTGCAATCGCAAGAATTCAATGATATTTCTTTTTAACTGGTTGTATATCAAAATTCTAAATATATAAATCCATTCTTTGGCAAAAATTACGTAAATCTTAAAATATTAAACAAAAGAAAAAATCAAACAATATTTAAAAAATGTGAAAATTTAATTAAAAATGTAAATATAAAATACAAAACATAAAAAGGAGACGGTTAAAAATGATAAAAAAAAAACAACGTTTGAAAATGACTAAGAACGACTAGATTAGTTGCCCTTTTTTTTTAATTTCTGGTACTGCTTGTTTTTTTGTTAATTTTTTGGAGGTGGATTTTCCGTGTTATTGCTTAGTTTCCGTTTGATTTCTTTGTTGTTCTATACTTCTGTCCACTTATTTCAAGCTTCGAGCTCTTTTTCTTTTTTTTTCCAAAATTTTGCATTCTTGGTACTGTTTTTCAGTGTAATCATATAAACCAATTACAAAAATATTTATTTGGAATTACTATGTTTTTTATGTAAACTAGCATAGCTTTGTGGCCGCAGCCGGGCCATGTCCTGAAAGCATGTCAGCGTGCCAGTCAGAAAACTCTTCCTTCAAAGGATGCAGGAATACACAAAGGAGTCAAATATCAATGTTCAAATCTTCTACACCCTTTTTGTCATCAAGTTCTAACTAAAAAGCTAGACAATTATCTATATTAGCTAAGCAAGTTACTCAACATTCAGTACATGGTGGTAAAAAATTAAATTATTAATATTTTAACTGTCAATATTTTAAAAACTTATAAGCCAAACTCTAGAATTTAATATACAGGGAGTATTCTTAAGGCTGAGAGAGGCTTTTTCGGGCATAATTTTGGAAAAGGACTCAAACTTGGGCGATATCGTTGATGAACCGAATGTACTGTACCGGTCAAACCGGAAGCGATCTTATAGGGACTTATTGGAATAAAACCTGACTTTTAAAGTCGACTTTATTCTGACAGATTTACAAAGAAAAATGACAGCTGACCTCTTAAAATTGACATACCAAAGTTAGATTTAAAAATAAAGTCGCTAACTTTCTTTTAATAAAATCAGACACTAATAAATCCGGGTCTTAAATACCCAAAGGCCGAATTTTGAAAGAAAGCAGCTGCTTTTTGTATGTGATTCTGTCACAATACTGCCGTTTTTAAAATAAGGTCAGGTTTTATTCCATTAACTATCTATTATTAAGTGCGAGTGGACCTAATAAATTTAGTCCAGTTATTTTCTAAGAACAACCTGGCCTGATATCGTTTGAATCTCATCAATATTGTGTGGAGTTTTTGTTATCTATGGCTTCGTCCCATATTTTGCTTTTTCCAGCTTCGTCTGACAATGCAATTCCTTCAATTCCGTCAGTAGCCCTTTTGATCATACAATATGAAAACGAGTTGTAAGTAAAGCTTCTAAAAGGAATGTCTATTTTTCCAATTTTGTGCATGCTTACTTTTAGGGTTTTCCTTGATATGTCCGTATATCGCCTCGTCAGTTCTTTCGTTTATAAATATCTTGGTATAGTGCCTCCATTAAAAATTGCTACATAAAAACTGCCATGAAAGTGGCATGCCCTATTATAATAATAATAACATTTTGAGATTTTTAAGAGTATCTGCAAAAAATAAAAATATATTTTAAGCACGACTACGTATTCTAATGTCTTTAAGTAGAAGTTTCGAACGAACATAATCTGTTGATACGTGACTAATCCTGTTTTGTAAGGCGTCAGTGACTATCGAAATGTACTACCTGCACCCTTGAACAATGGGTTACAGTTACGCTAGGATTTTACAGCGCACTAAGACACAACCGCAAGGAAACAACTGCGCAATTATTTTTCGTGCAAGGCCTCTACCGATGATGATTAAGCTGCGCTGGACAATACTGCGGATAACATTACCGTCCCACGGACTATCCCGCGACGACTATCGAAACAGGGCAAATATTTTAGTTTTTAGAAATATTTTATAAATAAAATTTATTATTCTTATGGTGCATCCGCGCAACTTCTTTTTCTTTTTACTATAACTATTTTTAACTTTAATTTTACAGAATTCGCTTTAAGGGATCTCATCCTAACATATATTTTTTAAGAACATCCTCTTGACCTCTTGTGAAAACCTAACCGTTGTCAATTGATCGCCAACATATCCTAACCGTGTTAATGAAGAATACACGTCTTCACTGACACGGTTAGGATACAGTGGCGATCAATTGACGGTTAGGTTCGACAATCTCTAGGATCCGGGCAAAAAGGTCAGAAGAATAAGTTTTTAATATCAAACAAGTTTTGTGGCTAATCGGGCAAAAAGGAGTTTTTGTTTTTCTCAAATTTTTCCGTGGGTAGCCTGAAAGCTTAACCTTACGGGGCTCCAAGATCTAATGGACACCTAATAAGTGTTGACAGTTAACTGTTTCGTCCTTATGGGACTCCTCAGAACACTGCTGGTCAATGTGACAAATCTTGCCAAGTTAATTAGACGGTTTTGTCTCTAATCAAATGTAAATAGTGAGAAAACTATCACAAGAAGCGTCATCTACCGAGATACGAGAGAAACAAAAAACAAACGCAGGCGAAAAACTGCTATACAATATCGATCAATGAAAAGATCGAATGCAAATAAAAGAAAACAAACTATAGTCCGTGACCTACGACAGCTCTTTGTCTTTCAGGCCGGATCAACGCATATTGCATTTTTACCCGTCATCAAAGCAGTGAGTGTCAATCAACGGAATTTTTAAGCCAAATAATACTAACAAACGTGGAATTTCGTACCCGTGAATTTAAAAATCAAACAAGTTTCGTGGCTAATTGGGCAAAAAGGAGTTTTTGTTTCTCTCATATTTTTCCGTGGGTAGCCTGAAAGCTTAACCTCACGGGGGCCCAAGATCTAATGGACACCTAATAAGTGTAACTGTCAACACTTATTGTTTTTCGTCCTTATAGGACTCATCAGAACACTGCTGGTCAATGTGAAAAATCTGACAGAAGTCCTAGCGCAGTAAGCATTTTCGCGGGAGATGCCTGCGCGATAAAATTTTTGTGATTTTGGCCAGTCTTATCTACTACGCAAAGTTAGGCTTTTATTAAACACAGAATCATTACGACCGATATCGCCGATATGGTCATTTCGTGTGTATGTGTATGGCTCTGTCAAGGATGTATGTGTATGGCTTTGTGACAAAATAGCACATGACAAAATAGCGTATGTTTTTTTTTTGGTAAATTACCTGACCAAGTCGAATTGCCCTGTCCAGCCGAGGTGGACCAGAGGCCAAGGATAGTTGAACCTGATCTGTTTAGTATATAAAAAAAAATTACTCGACCAGATCAGGATATTTATTTTACTACACTAACCTAACTAGGTCAGGTTAGGATACCGAATCTAACCAGATCCACTCTCCTCGGCACTTGGTCCTCGTCGATTGGACAGGGCAATTCACCTTGGTTAGGTACTTTCTCCAAAATAGCGCTATTTTGTGCTATTTTATTTTATCCCGCGCTATATCGTCCATTTGCAATTTACTCTATGTGATATTTTGTCACGCGCTATTTTGTTCATGCGTTATTTTGTCACTGGCTATTTTGTAGTGCGCTATTTTGTCACAGAGCCTGTGATTATCTGTTCGCACGACAATAGATACAAAAGATTTTATACCGTTTGATTATTTATTTCAAAGTTATTACAAAAAAACAGTGTTTGTATTTCTTTAGAGGTAGAAAATGAAAACGTTTTAATTGGTTTTTATACAATAATACAATCTTTTTGGAGGTTTTCCATATAGTTTAGGTTGTGTTCTCAGATGAGGTTTAGTTACGCCGCAGGCAAAATTAGAAAAATTAAGTTGATTTTTTTAAAAATTTAAATAAATGACGCTGCAGAACTAAAAATTAAGTTTTATGCCTGGGAGGGTGGTGAGGGAGCTGGGCCTCTCTGCCCCCACGGGATCCGTTACTTGTATGCATCAAATACAACAACAAATGAGAACTGCGAAATTATACAGAAAGCAGATCGAAAAAGAAAACGTTGAGTTTAAGAAAATTAAAGGTAAAAGATTAAAATTAAAAAGGGTCGAAAAGTCGAAATTTAAACCAAAAAAATCTAAAGTAAAACTTTGAAAACGCCAAATCCTTCACAGTAAAAATCATATCTAAAATCAAATTCATTTGGTAACTTTGGAACCAAATATCTCAAAACCGGATAAGGCATTCAATAGACCTTTAAAACAAGGTATCATTTGGCTCACTTTTCCCATTCAAAATATATACAGGGTGTCCCAACTAAAAGGTAACAGACGTTTTTTTGGGTATTTTTCGTGCGAATTTAGAGAAACGCTCGGACACGTCGATTTTGTTTGCAAGGGGGACACTTTTTGGCTATCTTGAAATTTTTGTAGCATGCACTATCTTCGAGGGGTATGCTTTACCCCTATATTTTGAATAGGGAAAGTGCGTCCAGTGATACCTTGTTTTGAAGGCCATTTCAAAAATCCATCAATTAGTTTTTGAGATAATTGCCTTCAAACTTTCAAATTTACCATGGACTGATAAAATAAAAATTTCATCAGTTTCGGATTAAATTTTTATTTTATTATTCCATGTAAAATTTGAAAATTTGAACGCAAATAACTCAAAAACTAATCTATGGATTTCCGAAATTTTTACACGGTTGTAAAGGTATTCGAGAGAACTTCAAAACAAGGTATCACTAGACCCACTTTCCCTATTCAAAATATAGGGGTAAAGTATACCCCTAGAAGATCGTGCGTGCTGTACAAATTTCAAGAAAACCAAAACGTGTCCCCCTCGCAAACAAAATCGACGTATTCGAGCATTCCTCCAAATTCGCACGAAAAATACCCAAAAACACTTGTGTTACCTTTTAGTTGGGACACCCTTTATATAAGGGGTCAAGGGCGAATCCAGCCAAAAACCGAAGGGAGCAGGTTCCTAAATTCCATTGCCTTTTTAACTTATAAGGGGTAGCAAATTCATAATCTATTAGAATTTCGATGGGTGATTTTAAGAAATCTGGTCAGAAACAGGGGCAGCAGCACTCCCTAGCCCCTCGTCCTTCCTGTATACGCCCTTGATGACAAATAAATAATATCGACGTGTCCAAAGGTTTCTTTGTATTCCAAAAAAAAATATGCACAAAGTCCTTTGTTAAATTTTCGTTGGAACAATCTGTATATATTTGATGTAAGTAAATGTTATATTATTTCACGAGAGTATAATCGGGTATGTCGCGAAACTTAATGAATTAAACAGTGCGCCGTTTAACATTGAACTAAATTACGCTTAATCCAGATTGTGCGTGTAAATCAAACTAAACTTAAATTTAGCTTTGCTCTGCAGAAAGGCCCTAGTATATTTATGTTTTAAGGGATAAAGTTATAGCGGTATATTAGTAATAGCAATAATCAGTCGAAATCAGCGGCGATTATCCATAAGATAATTTAATTTGGTCATTAATCTTACAAAATAAAGTCTGTAATTATCAATGTAATAATCGATGATTTAAACTATTGTTTTCTAAATAGGTATTTAAAATTAACAATTACAATTTATTTTCCTATGGCAGCATCTTTTGGATCATCCCTTGGCTTAAACTGTGTCAAATACGTTCGAGCATAAATATGGGGCATACCCATGCATTTTCACATGCGATGCTTGAAGCCCTATTTAATACCTAATGTTCCTTTTTCGGGTAGACAGGATTTCGGTTACTACGGATGCGTCAGTTTTGGTGGTTTTGGAACGTACTCCGTTACGTCACTACATTATTTGACAATTGTCAAATGTTTAGGGTTATGTCTATTATTTTGTTCTAAAAATTAGTTGATTGGCTGAAAATTTATCAAATTGTGTATTAAAATTGTAGTTTTTTTGGGCATATTTATTGTAGATACCATAAATAGTGTTTAATGGCATCTATAAACCACTCTTAACAAATAATAAAGAGAAATACAAGTAGTTACCTATGGAATGGCACTTCTTTACTTCTCGACAATTTTCCACAAGCCGCACATGTTTTACGTGAATTGTTTCCAATTTTTCACAGAATAAAACATAATTTTACACGACAAACGCAAAACGCCGCTAACTGTCAATATGGCCTCCACTCAGACAGTAGCTGGGTGTCCACATAACAAAACACACGCATGCGCACTTGAAAAGTCGCGTCCGCGAATTTAAATTTGCAACTGTTTCCAAAGCCAGCTAGCTATAAGTGCTTCACTTTTCGATTATTTGATAATGTATTTATGCTATAACGTATTTGAACTCTATTGAGCCACCAGCAAATACGTTAGAGCATAAATATTGGGCATGCATTCTCACACGCGATGCTTGAAGCCAGAACCTCTATTTAATTCTTAATGTTTCTTTTTCGGCTAGACAGGATATCGGTTACTGCACATGCGTCAGTTTTAGTGGTATTGGAACATACTCCGTTACGTCACTACATTATTTGACAGTTGTCAAAGGTTTAGGTTTATGTCTATTATTTTTTGAAGTGTTAACTTCTTTAGACGCGTTTAGCAGTTTTTGTGGGTAGTGAGTTGAACTGAGCCGTCAGGCTCGGCTATATAACGCTCATTCGGATGAAATCGGCTCGAGTCGACTAACTGTGAAAAACATTCAGCAAGCGATATGATGATGCAGATGAAGGCCAGTACACAGAAGAGTTCGGTTCGGTCCGCTTTGCAGAATATGTTATGGGCCAATATTAGGTATTAATTTCGCCTTGTTGAAGTTTACACTTATGTCGTGTGGTCTTAAGCACACACAATAATTTTTTTTCTAAAAACTAGTTAATTGGTTGAAAATTTATCAAATTGTTGATTAATTTTGTAGCTTTTCTAAAACTAATTGTGCAGAGTTATTGTAGACACCAAGAAGACTGTTTAATAGCATCTATAAACCACTCTTAACCTTATTAACAAATTATAAAGAAAAATACACGTAGTTACCTATGGTATGGCACTCCCTTACTTCTTCCGGACATTTTTCCTCAAATCTCACGTTTTATTTATTTTAGTTTATTTATTTATTTTATTTATTTTATTTATTTTATTTATTTTATTTATTTTATTTATTTTATTTATTTATTTATTTATACAAGTATAAGTACAAGATATTATTACCAAAAAAAAGAGAAATGTGGTTTCCAAAGAAGAAGAAGATGCTAGCAGAAGACACGATGAATTTTAGAAATTTGTGTGTGTCTCCAACTAGCATTCTTACCTTAGACTAAATTACATAAGTTGTTTTAACATACTATTATTATATAAATTATTAGACATTTTTAAGAAAATACACAAACAGATAAAGCATAATATTTTACCAGAAATGTGTTAATTTTATGAAAACCAAATTATTTCAGACATAATTCGTTGGTAGTTATTTTTAACCCAAATTTTTATAGTTCTTTTTGTTGCCTTATTTAAAGATTTATTTCTTATGTTTAGTGGCAACAGATTAAGGAGTCTAGGACCTGTAAATAAGATAGTTCGCTGAGTCCCTGAAAAGTTTTGTAAAGAGGTGCAATAGTTTACCCTAGATACTGCTCTTGTTTGTATATCTTATAATTTAACGAGAATTGCAGGAAACACACAATTTTAGAATATCAGCCGGACAGATATAGATATAAGAAAAATGATCGACCGATAAATATAAATGAATGAAAAACAGATAAGTAGCGTAAGTTTATTTAGAGATAAAGAAAACCCGAAAAAGGCAAAACAAACAAACAAAATTTAAAAAAAAATAATAAAGAATTACCTATTGTAATAATTGACTTCAATAGGTACGAAAAAATTAAAATTACTTTTAATTCAGCAAGAGGCACAGTTTTACAACTGGCCGCTTGTAAACACCGGTAGCCGTTTGTACCGTCGCTACACGCACTTGACCGTCTCCGCCGGGATGCAATTCGAGAACCCGACCGACTGGCCATTTCAAAGGTGATTGGATGTGATCACTCGTTATGATAACCAAATCATTTAATTTGATATTTGGGGACGAATCAGCCCACTTGTGTCGCTGTTGTAGCGTATGCAAATACTCTACAGAATACCGTTTCCAAAAATCATTATGTAGTTTTTGGATCTCGAGAGCCGATTTAGGGGAACCTCGGACAAATCTGACTCCGGAATTTCTGAATTAAGGGGTTCAAGGGTCAAAAAATGCTTAGGGGTAAGAGGTTGAAGATCGTGTAGGTCTGAAGAGGCAGGAGATAAAGGACGACTATTAAGTACGGCTTCTATGCGACATGTAATGGTGGACATTTCCATGATGGACAACTTCTGGTCGCCGACTACTCGAACAAAGTGAGTTTTAAAACTTTTGACGCCAGCTTCTGCCAGGCCATTGAAATGTGGACTGAGAGGAGGTCCCAGATGCCAACGAATAGAAAGTCTGGTGGACGCACTTCTTGCGTAATCAAGTAATTAGTTACGAAACCCTATAAAATTACTGCCCTGATTTGACCAGCATTGCGTCACGCTTCCACGTCTGGAAATGAATCGATGGAATGCACGTACAAACGCTTCGGTGGATGCACGCAATGTGTGGCCGTACAGACAAACACACAGACATACGATTTGAAAGCTTTACAACCACGGTAACGATGAGGAATCACAAAGAAAGGTCCACAAAAGTCGATAGCTACACTCGAAAAAGGTTTAAGTTGATTGACTCGATGAGCGGGAAGAGAACTCATTATGGGCGGTCTATAGGGTTTAGGGTTGATTCTAAAACATTGCAAGCAATTCAAAGAACCATATCCATCTTTGAATTGCCCGTCTGGCAGATAATATCCAAAATTGCTGTAAAAGCAGATTATGTAACGTTTTAAACCCAGGATGAAGTTATTGTCGATGAGTGGACTCGATAAGAAGAGTAGTTAAACGATGGTTACTCGGAAGTAAGACGGGGTGTTTTGCAGAATAAGACAAAAGGTCAGATTTTTGTAATCTGCCACCGACTCTAATGATATTATTTTCATCAAGAACAGGTGAAAGTTTTCGAAAAGGTTTCGGTATTGGTTTATCCTTAGATTACGCGGAAAAAAGCTCAGAAAAACAAGAACCTTGAACGCGTTTGATAAGAAGGTATAACGCACCTTGCATCTCACCGGTGGTAGGAAAAACAATATTTTCAAAAATAATTTTTTGGTCCGGTGGATTAGTGGGTTTTTGATAGGAATGGTTTTGAAAAAGTGTTAACTATTCGAAGGACATAACAAATGATACGTTGAATTTTTGATATAAATGAATATTTGATAAGAAGCTGATCTAAGAAGTTAACGTCAATTATCGCATTGCAACAGACCTTTGGCTTTCCCTCCAGATTAATATCTCCGAAATCAATCGGCATTTTTGATTTGTGAAAATCGGGCCATTCGTTTTCGGGAGACCACAAAAACGACGGTGCGTTCCACTACATGTCATGTGAAATGAGCTGTGAAGGGGTGGCCCCTCGTGACGCAATATATAAATAAAGAGTCGATGATAGAAGAATCTGGTTCTTCGTCCCAGCCTATTTTCGATATCCACAACTGTTGCAAAATAAATTTTGCTGTAGCAACAAGGGACAAAGAAAACCTAAGGGATCGAAGATTGTTCCTATGATAGATAAAATAGAACGTTTAGTTGGGGGTTTTTTCTTCATTCGGCATTGATAAGAAAAAATGTAGTTTTTTGGATGCCATTGAAGTCCTAAAACTTTGATAAAGTGTGGTTCCTCCTTGTCAAAAGAGAGAGGCATTTGACGATCGGATTCTGGCAATGTTGCCAATAACTCAGGACAATTGCTTGCCCATAAGTTCAAATCCTCCCGACTTTAACAAATCATTGAGTTCCATCTGTAGGGAAATGGCTTCAGAAAGCGAAGGGCTAGTTCCCAAGATATCGTCGATGTAAATTGACGTTTTTAGAACAGTACTAGCCGTAGGAAAACGTTCCTTTTCTCTCTCTGCCAGCTCATTTAAGGTACGCATGGCTAGAAAAGGTGAGCATGTCATGCCAAAAGTGACAGTAGAAAGTTCCCACACTAAAAGTGGGTCCTGTGGAGAAAACCTCCACAATATCCTTTGATAAGGACGGTGATAAGGATTGATAAGGACTTGACGGAACATCTGTTTGATATCAGTAATGTAGGCAATAGGATTAAGACGAAACGTAAGGAGTAAAGAAGCAATATCCTTTTGAAGTTTCGGTCCAGATAACAACGTGTCATTCAGACTAATATTCTTTGGGGTGACTGCCGAACAATCCCAGACTACCCTTAATTTTGTACTTAAGCTTTCCGGCTTTAGTACGCAATGATGTGCCAAAAAACATGATACGTCGACTTTTGGTTGACTATGTAGAACTAGATTCATGTGATTAGAATCGATATAGTCTTGCATGAAACTAGAATAGGCAGTGTACAGATCAGGATTTTTGAGTACTCTATTTTCTAGAAGTAAAAATCTACGATAAGCTTGCGGATAAGTATTTCCTAGGTCAGGGTTTATTTTATCTTTAAACGGAAGATCTACCATGAATCTACCGCTCGGTTGTCGTACGACACTCGCAGTAAATATTGATTCCGCTTGTTTTTCCTCCTTTGATAAGATTTGTTTTTTAGGCAAATGTTCGATTTCCCAAAACCTAGGGATAATGACCTCTAAAGGAGGTGAATGACTCGTTAAAAAACAACTGGTTCCTTCCGTAAGATTACCTACTTCGTCAACTTTTCCCATGACGACCCAGCCAAAGATGGTTTCAAGGGCTGAAGGTTGCCCTATTTGTCCAAGAACCCTGCCCTCCTTGAATATCTGTGCGAATAGCTCGCAACCAATAACTAGGTCCACAGGTCTAGATTTGAAATAAGATGCGTCGACAAGTTTAAGGTTTTCCAAGTGCTTCCACTGATTATCGTTCAAAGTGAATGTAGGCATATTGGAACATAGTTGTGGAACAACAATTGCTTCGAAATTAAGTAAAGGAGTGACCTGTCGATTGAACGAGCCCTTTGGAAGTAAGAGAAGACATTTGATTTAATCCGAATATTTCAGTGGTGTAACTTCGCCTAGGAAGATTAAGACGCTGAATACACTTTTCACTGATGAATCCTGTCTGTGATCCAGAATCAAGCAGTGCCCTTACAGGTTGAAAATTTCCGCAACCGTCCATAACATCTATTATGGCGGTGCATAAAAGAAAGGTACCTGAAGGTCCTGAGGTATTTAATGACACATGAAGATCATTGACAGGTGGTGTGTGAATGACAGGACTAGTATCTTGGCTTCCAGACTCTTTATTAGTTTCTAAGATATGAGTTAAAGTGTGGTGCCTTTTACTATTGCAAGTCCTGCATGAATATTTTGATTTGCACGTGTCTACCCCATGCGAGGGATGAAAACACGCTAGACATAATTTTTTCTGCTTGACGAAAGATAGGCGCTCGATAGGCGACAGGTCAAGAAATGTTTGACATTTTGAAAGCACGTGACCTTGATTACACCGGAAACATTTTATTCCCGTACTTGAATTAGTTGAGGTGCCAGCCAGTCCTATAAAAGGCGAATTGTATGATTTATAGGTAGGCTTTTGCCCAAACTGATTTGGCATAGAATTTGATTTTTGATAGGTAGGCTTTTGCCCAAACTGATTTTGCATAGAATTTGATTTTTGATAGGTAGGCACCTTTTTGGGTGCTGTTGATTGAGGAAGTGATTCCAAAACTTTACATCTTTTTTCTAGAAATTGAAAAAGTGACTGAAAAGAGGGAATTTCGGTATTAGTATTGGCGTGACTCATTTAGAAATTTGAACGCGTCGGAATATCCAATTTTTCTAACAAAGTGAAAAAAATAATAAAGTCCCAACTGTCAACGTCAAAGCTAAGTGATTTTAAAATTTCTAGGGATTCTGAAAAGGTGTCAATTAAATAACGCAATTCTTTACCGGACTCGTTTTTTAATGTAGAGTTCATAATTGTGCTTAAAGCATCATTTGCGAGGTCTCGCTTGTTTTGATATCTATTGACTAATTTGTCGTGAGCAATTTTATAATTTTGATCAGATAAGCTAATCCCTGATATCAATTTTAAAGGCTCATCCTCGAGATATGAAAATAAATATTGAAGTTTTCGGACGTTACTTACACTTTGATTTTGATCTATAATGTTATTAAAAAGATCGAAAAAGCTTTGGATATAATTTTTTATCACCTCGAAATATAGGAATACCTAACTCTTTGAGTTTTGGAGTTTCGTTTTGTCGAACATATGATCCCGAAAAGGATGGAGCCTCAACCGAAAATATTTCAGAGTAAACCCCCTTACACGCATAAAAATATTTACGAGCTTCTGAAAGGATCGCATCTTGCGTTTTAAACTCCTCGTCGTCCGAGTCGTCTATCAACATAATGACATCATTATGTGCCAGCATGCATTTATCGAAGGTTTCATCCAAATCGGAATACCTCACTTGAAACTCGTTTCTCGCTTTTGCGTCCGTTGCCGCGGTTTGTGAAAACACATAACACTCGGTGATCGCAGATTGAAAACCCTTGCGTTTTTGCACGGCTTTTTTGATAGACATGATTTTTACCTTTGAAATGACGAAATTGTCGGTAAATATAGAGTTAACGCTAAATTAATGCTTCTGAAATAGAAAAATGACGAATTGTCGAAAATATGCACTAATTTATCGCAATTGATGAAAATTGTTTTAAATATCGAAATGATATGGAACACATCTAATCACAGAAATGTCGGTAAATATACAATTAACGCTAAATTAATGCTTCTGAAATAGAAAAATGACGAATTGTCGAAAATATGCACTAATTTATCGCAATTGATGAAAATTGTTTTAAATATCGAAATGATATGGAACACATCTAATCACAGAAATTAGAAATGTTGTTTGATTGTTTTTTGATTGATTCTCAATTTTTGTTTACTGAAATGACCACGCGGTAGACCCTGCGTTACCATAGCAGCGGACCGAAAACAGGTGAATCGCGCCGAAACCGAAGGTCGAACGATTGGCAAATTCAAGTCTGTGTGGTCGCCGTGAGAAAATGTGAAATGGCCGACTTATTAATACCGTCGTATGGAGTAAATTTAAATAATTCGGGTCGAAGGAACACTTATGTTTGCCCGCAGTTAGAAAAACGATAACTGCAGTGGACTGTATATATTTTGGTAAATGAAAGCGCGAACAAACATAAATATATCGATATGAAATCACGAAATAATCAAAAGGTCCATAGTTAATTGCTATTACCACACAACGGAAATCAGAAACAAAGCACTCACCAGTTTGCAGCCAATTTCTCCACGTTCCAGGGGCCCCTTTCCAGATCTATTGATGGCACCACGTAGCTGAAGGGCTGAAGTTTCCAGTTCTATGCTTCAGTACACCAAAATCGAGCATTTTCAAGTGTAGAAATTTGTAATATTTGGAGAAAGAAATTAACACGCCATTTTCTCGAGGCGGTAGAAAAGGATCTCCCCGATTCTTGGTGCGCATGTCCAATGCGCGAAAAATGTACTCTGTCCGTCATCCACTTGTGTGGTTTTAAAATTTACAAACAACCGCGAAATTTAGCGGGAGCTAACACGCATGCGCACTTAAAAATTCGCATCCGCGAATTTAAATTTGCCATTGTTTACAAAGTTCAAAGCCAGCTATGAGGGCTTCACTTTTCGATTCTTTGAACATGTATTAGTTTAAGTTGTGCTACGTATTTTTACGTAAAGCTGCACGTTAAGCCCTCTACGTTTTGTTCCAAATTTGAGTTTAAGTTGAATGTTTTTACGTTACCAAATCAAAAATACTAATAGCAGAGAATATGGAATGCGGCACTGTGGTTTTTTGATGTTACAATTTTGTTTTTTGTCTTTGCAACTACAATAGGGATATATTTGCAAAGAATCGTTGGTACTGGAAGCGGAAATTATCGTCTAGGCCTCATTTTTCGATCGGTCAATCAACCAATTCTATTTTTTGGTAACGTTAAGGTGCGCGCAGACTGTCGTAAGCTAACGTAAATACGTAGGCTTCTAACGTGACCTTGACGACGGTGTGACGAAGTGTGCTTGCGTATCTGTCAAATCTCATGCTTACGTAAAAATACGTAGCACAACTTAAACTATCTATTGAGATGGTTGTGCGATCGGTAGGGACGCCAGATTCCATACGACCGTTGTGAGTTATATCTTTTTAACAAATTACTAAGAAAATACAGATGGGAAATCATACGCATTAGCCAGCACTCCCCCTCGTGTAATTAAATAGTAGAAAATATATTGAAACTAAAGTTTGTAAGGGAGAGAACAGTAAATGTCAATATATTTTTTAAGATTATCGATTTAAATATAACTTGGGACATTAAAACACATAATTAAAACTTATTTTACAGATTTTTTTTTAAATGTTTTCCAAATCTAGCGAAATATGCTGTTTATGTAAAGAACCATGGTACCGCTGTGTTTTCTGTGCCCCATGGAACTTTAATAAATAAATCTTGTCATAACACAAAGTTTTGTCAGACTTTTATGTAAAGTATATTGCACAATTTTACAAGTTCGTCAAATTTAAAGGTAAGAGGGAGAGAGGAATTGATTTTATGAAGTACGTAGTCCTTATAACCATAATAATACAGTTGTGCAGAACTTAGTGAAATTGTGCCGTTAGTTCAGATTGCTCATTTAATAGATGCTAAATCAAATAACTCAAAAACTAGTCGTTTGATATGAAAAATAAAATTAGTTCTATATAAAGAATTGAAAGACCTTTCCAACAAGGAATCACTCTACCCACTTTCCCTATTTAAAATCAAGGGGTGAGACGCATCCCGAGTGGAGGGTTTTAAATGAGACCCTGTATATATGTCCGGCGGATTTTATTAATTTTTAAATGGGGCCATCTAGGGCTAAAACCCAAAACAAAATTTCACTAAAATCGGGCAAGCAGTTTTTGAGTTATGCGAATTGGTCGTTACAGACAGATATACAGACAGACAGCGCGATAAAAAAGTTTCAAAATCATCTGAAACGCAAAGATATATAAAACATTTTGAAATCGGAGCAACTTTTTTTTTCTTATTTTTGACACGATCACCATCATAGGTCATAGCTATAGCATAGAGCTAAAATATTTTGGTTTTTGCTACCTCTGGATCCGCGGACCGAAACCTGTATAGATCGGAAGGCGGAAGACGTTGTAAAATAGTTGATGTTCTTACGAATGCTGAAAGGTCTGTACAAATAAATCGATTTTAAGCAACTTACCCCATGACGTCCATATATGGAACTCAATGAACTTACCACTTACAGGAAATTACGAGGGTGGATCTAATATAAACAAGCCTTTGTTTATAAACTAGTTATTTAGAAACATGAAACAAAACAGAAATTCTTTCTACTTTTCTACACATCCCCCTTCTCTGTTAATACACTTTTCCCAACGGTTTCAATGTTTCTTAGTCCCGTTTTTATAAAAGGAAGCTGGGCGGGTATCTAACCAGTTGCGCACGGATGCCTCCACCTCTTTTTTGTTCTGAAATTGCTCGCCTCCCATTGAATCTTTGAGTGGGCGAAACATATGAAAATCGTAAGGTGACAGGTCTGGACTGTATGGAGGGTATTCCAGCACAGTCCAGTGCATTTTATTGATTTTGGCCTGTGTTAAAGCTGCCGTATCAAGTCTAGCGTTGTCATGGGGAGCACGTCTTAGATGGGGTGTGCTCTTCTATTTTGGCGATAATCAAGCTTTACCTGGTTGAGTAAGTTGCAGTAGTAAGCGGCGTTTATTGTTATTCGCTCGTGCAAAAAATCAACTAACAAAACTCCTCTCCAGTCCCAGAAAGCGATCGCTAAAACTTTGCCTGCAGAAATGTTGGTACGCGGATGACGTGGGTGACTCACGTTGTCGACACGCTTACTGCCGTCGTTAATTTCTTTGCACCAAGTTTTTCCAGGTACCTACGAAAGTCTTATTTCCGAACTCTGCTCGCAATCTGCATCGAATTTCAGCAGGTTTCACGTTTTCGCGTGTAAGAAATTTAATGATTATTCTTTGCGCAACACTGCTGTGTACCTTCTTCTCGCTCATTGCGATAGCTCCTGGCCAAATGAGCATCGCGGCACTACCAGCCACCTACATGCGCCTGAATATCCCTGCTCCAAAATTATAACGGCCATGTTCATCTTGAATGACTTTTCTGTTAGTAAGTTTAAAAGGCTTGTTTATATTTGATCCACCCTCGTATTTCTTATACAAAAAATTAAAAAACAAAGCAATTTTGGACTGAGATAAGTTGATTTAAATCGGATTGTTTTGACCTCAGGAATAAGTGGTAAGATTTTGTGCAGACCTTTTAGAGACACCCTGAATCTTGTGTATTTTAAATTGTAACTTTTTGCCAATAGGTAACTTTTACGACACATTCGACTGAAGGTAGAGACAGGTGTGTTTTCTCTCAAAAAGCAGTCCATCCCGTTCTCAGATTTGTATTTGTCGGCTTATACTAACTTTTATCTGATGGATGTTTTAAAACAATTTGCAAAACATCTGCTAAAGCTAAGTGGTTACTAAATGGAAGACAAAACTTTTGTTTGTCTGTTTGTTTTGGTCTGTCTGTCTGTTTATTCCGTTTATAAAGTTAACAAAAGGTGCTAATGGGATCTGAAATATAACGAACAGTAGCAGTGTATTTACAAGATAAGTAAAAATAAATCCATAATCTCCCCTGACGAATCTATTTTTTAAGTGATCAGGCTAAATTTTCGTAAATAGCTGCAGTTTGCTGAGACGACCAACATTTTCTGCGAAAATTTCTGAAAGCGATTCCTAACTAACGCATGCTCTAAAGCTAAATATGTCAATTTATTGGCAGGAAGAAATTCATTTAGTGTTAATAATTAATTTTTTGCTTAAACCTAATGATTTTGTCCTACAAATTAGATGCTCTGACTCCATATTCCGCACTCCAAACATGTTGACAAAAATATCAGTGAAATTAGTACGCGGCTTCTCAATTAACATTTATAGTAGCGGCTACACGCTCCAAAGACTTTGCTACTATCTTATGGTAGAAATGTGATCCCAACAAAAATTCGGCACTTTTTAGTTCTTTCTACTATCTAGTATCACGAAAAAGTCGAGTTTTCGTAAAAACGACCCTCTAAACTACTTCTTAGGATTGTTACTTGATAGTCTATTCTAATAGTCTTCCCTACCACGATAGGACGTTGCTAAAGTTTTACTTTGTTTTTAGTCGGTATTTCGTAGTCGCAGTGACTTTTCTATATTACTTAATTATCACTAAAAAGTTAAGCTTCACTAATGTCGCAAACAAGTGTATCCGGCAACTACATTATAACTTTAATTACCACAAAAGTTGGTGTCAGCATAGTAACATCTGAAGTAATAATGTCGAGAAAATAACTTTTTGCAACAACTTGAAAGCCGTAAATAATTTGACTTTTTTTTAATGTCGATCTTTTAAAGTAGATACTACCACCTGTTTCTACTTTGGAAACGTAGACTTTTTGCAGTCGCATCTTGATCGCGCTCATTTTTAACCCTACTTTTGTGGCTCCTTTTATGGATTTCCAACCGATCTAGAAATGTTCAATCTCTACTTTTTGTAGTTAAAAAGAAAGGAAACATAGAAAAAAGTGTTCAACTCGGTTTTTTTGTCCACACAACATTTATTTTCAGGTAGACCATTTTCGCAATAAAGCATCATCAGTACCATATACCACTTCCGTATTTTCTTTCTTTTTATCCTAATTGAAATACATCCTCACATGGACACCATCCAACATTTAAAAAATATTTCTTAATTATATACCTATAGTATGGGAAATAGGACAAACAATAACAAAATACAACTTAGCAAAGTGCAATAATGCAAGGTTTTACTCAAAATCGTAAATAAAACTTCCAAACTCGGGGTGAAAATGGTGAAATTAAAGAACGAAAAATCATAAAAACAAAAGTTTTCTGTACGTCCGCCGTGACTAGAACCAGAAACTGTTGGATATGTACGACAATTGATAGGGTATTGGCGTACACAGCCAAAGGTTCCGGGTTCGAGTCCCGGCTGAGGCACTTAATTTTGTTAAGTAATTGTTCGTTCTTTAATTTCACCCCTGGCTTAAAACAAAATATTATTTACTTAAATATTATAATATACTATACTAAAAAAATAAGTTGATTTTATGTATATGACTCCGTTCTTTTAGCTCCTTGATAACACTTTCTAGAATATGGACATTGTTTGATCAGTCTCTAGTAAAATAAATCACAATATTTATTTTGGTTTTTAATACAATACTTGTATAAGTTTTCGTAATACAATACCCAACTAACATTTATAGTAGCGGCTACATGTTCTAAAGGCTTTGCTACTTTCTTATAGTAGAAATGTGGTGATCCCAACCAAAATTTGTTACTTTTTAGTTCTAGCTACTATTTAGTATCAGGAAATAGTAGATGTTTCGTAAAAACGACCCTATAAACTACTTCATAGGATTGTTTCTTGATAGTCGATTCTGATAGTCTTCTCTACCACAATAGGACGTTGCTAAAGTTTTACTTTCTTTTTAGTCGTTATTTCGTAGTCGCCCAGACTTTTATATCCTACTTAATTACCACTAGAAAGTTAAGCTTCATTGGAGTCCCAAACAAGTGTATCCGACAACTACATTATAACTTTAATTTTTACCACAAAAGTTTGTGTCATCATAGTAACATCTGATGTAACAATGTAGACAAAATAACTTTTTGGATCAACTTTAAAGCCGCAACTACTTTCAAGTAACCTTTTCGACTATCAGGGAATATAGTTTGGGACGCCATGTTTTTATGTAAGAAAGAAAATTTAATATTTTTGTTGTCGTTTTATGAGCTCATATTAAAGAGTCATACTATTTTATAAACAAATTAGTTGAAGCTTACCAAAAATGCTCTTCTTAAGCACCATTTGTTGGAGTTAACTGTCGATTATGAAAACATAACCTCCAAAATCACAACACAAAAATTCCATCAGCTACCAGAAAACGGCTCAATTTTACGGGCGCACCGGTTTTTTGCAATATATATAATGCATGTTATACAAAAAACTTTGCGTCGCACTCGAATTTTGATCCTCTGCTCGTAAATTCTCACACTTTTGGATAACATAGTACATATTATAACCATAACCAAACAAAAAAACTAAGCGAGTCTGTTTACTGTTGTGTCCACCATATTGTGTAACAATTCTACCAAAAAGAAACGATTATATTATTTGCAACTACATCGCAACTTTTATGCCATTACGGAAAAAAAACAGCCTCTACGACGTAGTAGATACCTGGCTACGACGTAGTAGTGTAGTTGTTACTACAGTTACTTTAAACACTTGGCCAAGTAGTTATAACCAGAAATTGGTTCCCCACTTAAGGAATTATAACGTCGCTGTATGGTATACTGAGACGTAGCGGGAGTACGCTGCGGTTACTTTTAAGAAATTCTTTCTAGTTGGGGTTTCGTCGTTACAACTTTAATTGTTTGTTGGGTACTTGCATTGGTTTTTGTAAAGTATTCTCCCCGGTCGGTAAGTGGCGCCCCCGAAAGTACAAAATGTATACTAAAATTTGTAAACAAACTTGTAATAAGAGGTAATAATACAGATTCATATTTTACGACTCATTTTCATCATTCACATCAATAAAAACTAACAAATTCACAAAACCACGATGCTACAGAACACAGAACTCCACATCAAAAACCAGGATTAGGCATTGTTGTTGACAAAAATGACAATTGGCCTCACCCCAATAACTTAAGGGTAGTGATATTGCTTATCGCGTGGTTCCTACTACTGTCAAGGTGCTTTTATAGTGGCGGAAGCAAGGGACTAATACGTTGCCGCGACGGAAAAGTAGAAATTCGAGTGTACTATCTAAAATTAAAAGGGAACACTGCTATAAAAGTGGTTCGCATTACGTTGCCGTAACTTAGGCTCACTTTCAAGTTACCCTTTCGACGATTAGGGAATATTGTTTGGGACGCCATGTTTTTTTTGTAAGTAGAAAATTTAATATTTTTATTTTTGTGTTTTGAGCCCATATTAAGGAGGTACACTATTTTATATAAGCAAATTAATTGAATGTTACTAAATGCACATATTAAACACCATTTGTTAGAGTTAACTGCAGATTAGGAAAACATAACCTCAAAAACCATAACAAAAATATTCCAGCAGATACCAGAAAACGATTTAATTTTACAGGCGCGTCGGTTTTTTGCAATAAATATGATGCATGTTTCACATAAAAATTTGCGTTGCAATTGAATATTGGTCCTGTGCTAGTCAATTTTATCACTTTTAGATAACATAGTACATATTATAGCCATAACCAAACTAAAAAACTTAGCCAGTTTGTTTACTATAGTGTTCACCATATTGTGTAATAATTCTACCAAAAAGAAACAATTATATTATTTGCAACTACATCGCTACTTTTATGCCATTACGGAAAAAAACAGCCTCTACGACGTAGTAAATACCTGGCTGCGACGTAGTAGTTTAGTTGTTACTAGAGTGACTTTAAACACTTCGCCAAGTAGTTATAACCAGAAATTGGTTCCCCACTTAGGGAATTAACACGTCGCTGTATGGTGTACTGAGACGTAGCGGGAGTACGTTGCGGTTACTTTTAAGAAATTCTTTCTAGTTGGGGTTTCGTTGTTACAACTTTAAATGTTTGTTGGGTTATTTTTGTGTGTGTGTGTGTGTGTGTGTTTTAAAGTAAATGGCAACATTGTTCTACAAATTGAATGCTTGGTTTAGTTCGGTTTAGTTAACCCGATACTTAAAAGATGTTTGCGCCTGCGCACTTTGTTAGGAATCACATTTAAAAATTTGCGCAAAGTAGGTTAGTTGGTTTGGTTAGGTCGATTTATGAGGTTGGTTGGTAAGGTTGCCTTAATATTTGAGGATCTTTTTTGCCACAAAATTTTATGCAGTAAAAAGACCTCATCAATAACCATCACATCATAGTTTGATGATTTTTTCCCAACAAAAGATTTACCAAAAGTGGTTTAATTTTGGATCCGCCACTGCCTTTAATTATATTTTTTGTATAATAAAATATATTTATCATTTAGTTTATTTTATCAAAGGTATCACTTTTAAATAATACAAAAAAATAATAAGATTTTTTTTTGTATTTGTAATAATTGTGAAATCTGGTTAAAAATGTGAATTTGCTGTTTCTTTTGTTATGTTATAGATAAATTAGTAAGTGCTACATATTTTTAAAGTAAGTTGATTGATCTACAGCTTTTACATCGTCAAATTTCTTCTAAAATTAAAAACAAAAGTGTTAGATGAACAAGTTTGATAAAAAATACGGAGCAGAAATGTATTTTTCAAAAATTAATGGTTTTTGGTGGCCACTATCTCATAATCTATTATACATAAAGGCATAGGCATAGGCATAACCGTTTTGTAGGGAATTTAATGCTCTTTCAACAATTTTTTTTACAACGTGCCGTAATCGAGTTAGAGACAAAAAATCGAAAAATTGTAATTGTTCACCCGCCTCCGCCACTGAAGCGGGAGGGCTAGGGGTGGGGACCTTTGATATGATAACGTCCCAACTACCCTAAACGCATAGAAAAATTCTCCCCTCACTCCATGCACTCTAAAACCCTCTTGTTGGCTGGACTAGGTGGCGTTTCTCAGGAGCGTGTCGTGGATAAAAAGGGGGGGGGCGAAGACCTTAAGGGGCGCAAAGATAGGTATGGGAGTCAAATAAATTAGAAACCTTTTTTTAAAATAATAACACTATTAATTCTTTTTTTCTCAAAGGACGCCTGGGGCGCCAAGCGCAGAGGGCGGAGGGGGGGGTGCGTTCGCCCCCTGGCCCTCTATATGACACGCCACTGGCGTTTCTAACATTGAATTTTCAAATGTTATATTTGGTTGCTTGTTTTATTTTATTTTTGTGGTTTTTAATATTTTTATAAACAAGTTAATGTTAGGGACACTCACACTTCAAAAAAGCTTGCCAAAACAAAACTGACAATCAAAAGGAAAGGTATAAAAATACCACAAAAACTCCCGTGGATTATTTTGTCGTGGAAAATGGTGATGAACTTAATTCACCCGTAAAAGTGACACCTCACCAGCTTACAACCGTCGAGAATAGCGTCTTGAGATTTAGTGAGCTCTTACCTCACCTCACCTCAACTCACGAACAGTTAGGAATAAACGTCCTTTGGACTATAAGGGAGATAAGTCGAAAAATTGGCATTTTGAGTTCTTCTTTGTGTTACGGGTTCACAACGACAATTTAAAACTCGCAATTGTTGAAAACGATACGTCAATTTATTTCGACAAATTATGTACAAAAACACGCATTTAAACTAACTAATAACTCGCTGATAATTCACTACTATAATCGGTCTATTAACTTCGTGTTAATATCTCACGACCACTACAGAAAGTTATCTGTGACTGACTGACTGATGCACGACGTCCGGCCTTATATATGAGGATCGTCCATCTCTCTCGAACTTTCCGGCAGCCTTCGACGTCCGGAAAGTTCTCGTATTATTTGGACCGCAAGTCACAGATAACGCAACTAAAACCTAGACTAAGAATACAACCTTAAGATAAATCAACCTAATACTACACTAAACCTAAATAAATTCCAATTATAAAATTTAAATAATTTAAATTTGTAACACTATCCTCCTCTTCAGGTTTGATCGTCTCGATCAACATTTCCCAGGTAAGGTTTTAGTCTGTCTAGATGAACAACTTTCATCTTGGACTTCGGGCTTCTCTGGATTCGGTAGACTACATCATTAATTCTCTTAACAACTTTATAAGGCCCTTCCCATGGTGGTGTCAACTTAGGTGATCTTCCTTTCCTGCGTTGAGGATTGTATAGCCAGACTTGATCATTCTCTTTGAACCCTGAAGAGTTTGCTTTCAGGTCATATCTCGCTTTCATGCGGTCACTGGCTATTTCTATTCGCTCTCTAACCACTTCATGGATATCGTGCAGATTTTGCCTTAAACGTTCGACATAGTCATTAACCTCTAAGTGTGCTTCTTCAGGTGAACCAAACATGATATCACATGGTAAACGCAGTTCTCTACCAAACAGGATACTAGATGGAGTAGCTCCTGTCGTATTGTGAATGGCGGTTCTATAGGCCATCAAAAACAATGGAATATATTGGTCCCAATCTGTTTGGTGCTCATCAACAACTTTGCAAAGATGTTCTTCTATTGTTTTATTAAATCTTTCAACCATGCCATCTGAGTGCGGATGTAAAGCAGTAGTCCGTGTTTTATGTATTCCTAAAAGGTCACAGAGATTCTGGAAGAGCTTTGATTCAAAGTTTCTTCCTTGATCTGAATGTAGTTCCACAGGAATGCCAAATCGGCTGAAAACATCATTTACCAGAACTTCTGCAACTGTAGCGGCCTCTTGGTTAGGCAAAGCAAAAACTTCTGGCCATTTGCTAAAGTAATCCATGACAACAAGGATGTATTTGTTGCCCTTTTTAGTTTCTGGAAATGGTCCGGCCACATCAATAGCAATGCGTTCGAATGGCAGACCTACGTTATATTGTTTCATTTGACCTCTGGACCTTGTTTTGGGACCTTGGCTGGCTGCACAAGTCGAACATCGGCGGCACCAGTTTTTCACATCTTGAAAGTAATTGACCCAATAAAATCGGTTTCGAATTTTGTCCATGGTTTTATTTATGCCTAGGTGCGCGCCTGATTTTCCACCATGGCATTCGGCCATTATTTTGTCTACCATGCTCCTAGGAACCACTACTTGATTAATCACAGTAAGGCCATCGGCACTTTCCCAGGCACGTTTAAGGATGTTTTCTTCTACTATCAGTGAATCCCATTGTGCCCACAGTGATTTGAATATCACCCCTTGGTTTGCGATATCTTGCCATGATGGTCGTGGCTTGTTCTCTTCTTTCAATCGCAAGATAGGTCCTACATCTTTGTCGTTAAGTTGTGTGGTTCTAATCGAAGCCGACATCCATTCTTCATCTGGTTCTAACTTTATCTGGCGCACGTAGGTAATTCCTTCTTTCTGGTCAATTTTCCTGCAATATTTACAATCCTCAGGGCAAGGTCTTCTGGACAATGCATCTGCATTATTATGCACCCTTCCCGCTCGGTGCCTAATTTGATAATGGTATTGTTGTAGCTTTTCTATCCATCTCGCGACTTGCCCCTCAGGTTGTTTCATTTTCATGAGCCAGTGTAACGCAGCATGATCCGTTCTAATCAGAAACTCTTGTCCGTAGAGATATTTGTGAAAGTGATCTACGGATTTAACTATGGCTAGGAGCTCCTTTCTAGTAACACAATAATTTCTTTCTGGTTTGGATAGCTTCTTGCTGAAAAATTCGATGACCCGTTCTTCTCCATCTTGTACTTGGGAGAGTACTGCTCCTAAGCCATCGTTGCTCGCATCAGTATCTAATATGAATTTTCCTTTTGGAATGGGATATGCAAGAATCGGACTAGAACATAATGCTGCTTTTAGTCTTCTAAATGCTTGGTCACATTCGGTATTCCATTTGTAAGAAGCTTTATCTTCTGTAAGTCTATGTAATGGAGACGCTATTTTGGCGAATCCTTCTACAAATCGTCTGTAGTATGTACACAGACCCAAAAAGCTTCTCAATTCATGTTTGTCACGAGGTTGAGGCCATTCTTTTATTGCTTGTAACTTCTTTTCGTCGGTATGGATGCCTTCTCGGGAAACGACGTGACCCAGGAACTCAACTTTTTCTTGGAACAGAAAACATTTCTTTGAGTTCAATTTAAGATTTGCGTTCCTGATTCTTGAGAATACTTCTCGTAAATTATCTAGATGATCTTGAAATGATTTCCCCATTACTATGACATCATCCAAATAGACTAGGCAGGTTTTCCAAGTAAGGCCTCGTAGAACGACTTCCATTAGTCTTTCAAATGTAGCTGGGGCATTGCATAGGCCAAATGGCATCACATTAAACTGATAAAGTCCACTTCCAGCAGAGAATGCAGTCTTCTCTTTATCTCTTTCAAAGATTCCTACTTGCCAATACCCACTTTTCAGGTCAAGAGTAGAAAACCAATATGATCCTGCCAACGTTGTTAATGTGTCGTCTATTCTTGGCATTGGGTAACTATCTTTCTTGGTCACATCGTTAAGTTTCCTGTAGTCGACACAAAATCTAGTACTTCCATCCTTTTTAGTGACCAACACCACAGGAGATGACCAAGGACTTGATGACTCTTCAATAACACCGTCGCTGAGCATTTTATTAATGAGATTGTGAACTTCTTCTTGCTTGGCCATTGGTAGTCTTCTTGGGGGTTGTCTTATCGGTTGGGCATCGCCAGTGTTGATAGCATGTTGAATAAGGTTTGTGCGTCCCGAACTACTCCTAGTTTCGAATATATTACTTTGTTCTTCTATAAACTCTCTCGCTTTACTAAATTCTTCTGGAGTGAGATGTTGCCAAGTTGACTCAAATTGCTGAAGTACCTCCATTGTTAACTTGCTTGTATACTCGGAAGTTGGCTCTTCACATCTTGTTACTTTCTGTACTGGTTCAAATAATGCTACCACCTCCCCCTTATTAATTTTGCCACTATTTGGGAAAATATTGGCGACTCTAATCGGGATGTCTTTATCGGTTTTAACGAGTGATTTTGCAACGAGGTAGGTGTTGGGTGTGTTTTGTTGGCTTATGAGTCCGACGCAGCTTGATGTTTTACTTTCCAGCCTCCCAAAAATTATGGTCTCACTGTTACCGACTAGTCTTATTGTGCATACTGCCACCACCTTAATTGGTTCTTTATTGATGTGACTATTTGACAAAATGAACTCTTCGTTCCCAAATCTTAGGTTATTAAGTTTATTATCAAACGCAAATCCATGTTTACTTATCAGGTCCATTCCCAAAATAAATTCGTCTTCTATGTCTGCAACTAATACCGAGTGGCGAATCTTCAACCTCCCCAGCTGTAGGTCTATGTCTGTCTGCCCCAACACGTCGGCGGATTCTCCAGTCACAGTCTTAAGTGTTATTTTCTTTTCTGTTGGTCCAATTTTCTATCTCGTTGCAATTTTGAACTTAAGCAATGATATGGCAGCACCAGTGTCTACTGTTATATTAACTTTTCTTCCATTAATAAGTCCGTCGATGTTAAGACTGTCAGCAGTATGTTTTAAGCTCTTGATAGAGTAAATTTTGGGGGCTAAATTCCCATTAGCCAACGCCCGCCCCTCTGCGTTGACTAGTTTTAGTTTTTCCTGATCTCTTCTTCGGTACTCTGACCCACTAGATGGTGAGCGAGACCTCATTTGGACACGACAATCGCGTTGAATATGCCCTGTATGTCCGCATCTGAAACACTTTACATTTGGAGGGGATCGTCTACTTTCTTTCAAAGAATCAATCTTCTCTATCAGTGATTGAAACAGTTGGTTTAGCGTTTTTAAGTTGACCTCATCTCCAGTGCTCATTTCTTCTCCCTCCTGAATTGAAACAGCTCTTACTTTTGGCCTGGACATATTATTTGATGATTCAATTTCAAGGGCTCGAATCAACACTTCACTGCTGTTATGGAAGCGTTCTCGACGAAGTAATTTTGCTAAGTCCGTGTCTCGCAAGCCGTTAATAAAGCGATCTACCGTGAAGGGATCTCTGTAATTTTCTGGCATTTCTGGGTAAGCCAAGTACATCAGCCTCCTGATATCCGCTTCATACTCTTGTAATGACTCTCCTGGTCTTTGCTGACGAATATTTAATTCTGACCAATGTAAATTTCGTTGTGTTCGTCTCCATACCTTCTTTCTAACGCTGCCACTAAAGCGTTATAATTCTGTTTTTGTTCGACTGGAATGGACCGTAAAAGTCCCAGAGCAGGTTCTCGCAGAGCTACTAACAAAGCTCTAGCTTTTTCGTCATCATCCCAACCATTTGCAGGAGCGGCAGCTTCAAACTGTTGTTTGTAAGTAGACCAGGAAGACGTACCATCAAAATTTGAAGGCTTAATGTGTTGGTTGGAATTCACAACACATCCCTGAGCTTTTATTTTGTTGTGTTCTTTTTGAAGCTGTATAAGCTGATTTAAAACGTCCTGGAATCTTTCTTCCATAGTTTGAAAAACTGCTTCCCTAACATTCTGTAATTTGTTCTCCACTTTTTCTTCAACATTTTGTACCTTCTTCTCAACATTTTGTACCTTTTCTTCTACATTCTGTAATTTATTTTGTACCTTTTGTTCCACGCTATGCACTCTTTGAGTTATTTCTTCCTTAAGGTCTTCGGTTGCAGTCTTAAACTCTTCTCTCAGCTGTTCGGAGTTGCTCTTTATTTGATCGAAGTTTTCTTGAATGCCATCTAATCTTTGCTCAAATGTCTGTTTCATATCGTTCTGGTTTTGTTCCATGGTCTGTCTCACGTCGTCCATGGTGTGTTTTATATCGTTTTGGTTTTGAGCCATTTGCGCTGCTAGAGCCTGCATCATTTTAGTTAGATCTTCCATCTTTGCTGATCCTTGTCTAGTAGGCATCAACTTCCTGATAAATCACTAAAAATGTCTATTTTTAGGCTATAAAGCTAATGTCGCAGTCGGTTTTTGTATATCTCTTCTAGTTCTTGAATAAAACAATATCGAACTTCTTCGAATATTCTGGAAAAATCACTTACTGTTTTCTGTCCAATTGTCCTATCCGGTGGTAATATGGGTAGTCTTTGCACTATTCAGTTCCGAATATTCTGGCAAAATCACTTACTGTTCTTCTTTTTAATTGTCCTAGCCGGTAGTACTGTGTAAGGATAGTCTTTGCACTATTTATTTCTTTTAATCTCACTTCTGACACCATTACGGGTTCACAACGACAATTTAAAACTCGCAATTGTTGAAAACGATACGTCAATTTATTTCGACAAATTATGTACAAAAACACGCACTTAAACTGACTAATAACCCACTGATAATTCACGACTATAATCGGTCTATTAACTTCGTGTTAATATCTCACGACCACTACAGAAAGTTATCTGTGTCTGACTGACTGATGCACGACGTCCGGCCTTATATATGAGGATCGTCCATCTCTCTCGAACTTTCCGGCAGCCTTCGACGTCCGGAAAGTTCTTGTATTATTTGGACCGCAAGTCACAGATAACGCAACTAAAACCTAGACTAAGAATACAACCTTAAGATAAATCAACCTAATACTACACTAAACCTAAATAAATTCCAATTATAAAATTTAAATAACTTAAATTTGTAACATTTGTCTACAAGGAGCTAGTTTTGGAGGGAACTAAAGATATAAAAAAAATAACAAAAATAACCAAAACACTTTCAGTAAATCAATATTGCGTAAGCAAAGTTAAAAAAAAATGTTTCCTTTTTGTTATTTACAACCTAGTGTGTGATAAGTGCGAAAGACCCACCGGACCAAACTGAAGCACACCCTTTTAAAATCATGTTGAGTTCCCTCGGCAAAAAATTGCTGTATACGATCCACCGAAAGATGGCGCGAAATGTATATTAAAATAAAATATATGTCTAATACGCCTAGACTATGATTGTTCCCTAAGACCATAGTTAGGGTATTTAATTAAGGAAATCTTAAAATTAGAAACAGAACTAAACACTTACGTTACCTTTAAGCTTTTCCGTAGTAGTTTATCGAAATGCAAGAGTTAATAAAAAAACACCATGTACGAGGGCTGTCTTATATGTTTTGTGTATAGAAACATAGAGGGCAACACTGATCAAATGTCGTTACCTAACCTAGTTCACGTCAGTGCGATACATATAGTTTTATAGCAACAGTGAATTTTATTAATTAACATATCTGTCGAAAAATATAATTAAACCGAGAATATTTTCGGAATATAATTTTTTACAATTTTCTAAGGATATTTTCTCAACAAGAATGCCTTGCCAAGGTGATTTCTGTTTTCGGTAATGAAGCACCACATCAGTCGACAGAATTTCTCGTTGGTATGGATAATTCAACCGTGGACGGATTAGCCTCAGCGAGGAGCGAAGGCCAGGTGCACCAAAAATGGCTGCCACTCAGGAAAACATCAATGCTGTGCGCATGCTCATCATGGAAGATCGACATTTTTCGAGATTGAGGCTTCAATGTGGAATTCAAAGACTTCAATTCAAATAATTTTGCATGAAGAATGAGGGGTAAGAAAATTAGTTCCCCTCTGGATACCGCATCTGTTAACCGAAGAACAGATAGAAGCTAAGGTCAATCGGTGTCAAAAGACTCTTGAGGTAGGAAAGTTGAAAAACGTGTACAGCATTGTCAGTGGTGATGAATCGTGGATTTACTCATATGAACCCGAAAATAAACGTCAATCGTCTGTTCGGGTGTTCTAAGATGAAGAAAAGGCAACAAAAGTCTGGAAGATCGAAGGACTGTTACTACCGGTTGTAACATCACCATTTGTTTGCGAAAGTCATCGCTGAACTTCGAAAAACAAACCCCGAACGACAAATTCCTCTCCACCAAGACAATGGAAGTTCGCACAAAGCACAAAAAACCTAAGAAAAACGGCTACTTCTTGGACCATAATCCAGGCAGTCCCGACCTAAGTCCCAACGATATCTATACATTTCCGAAAATCAAGAATGGACTGATTGATCAAAGATTTCGTTCGCCAGAGGAAGAAGTCGACGCCTTTTAGAATGAAATTTTTACAGTACCAACAAACGAGTAGAATTACAGCTTTGACAACTGGTTTGAGCTCAAGCAAGAGTGCATTTATTTTCGTGCAGAATACTACGAGAAACCATAAAGTTTTTAAAAGTTATCTACGGTTTTATTCCAGCTGTATATCGATACCCTAATTCTGTACGTCGTAATCCAAATCAACAAAATTTTACAGGAATAAGAAAAGTTAGAAGCAAATTACATAGCGTTAGCATTATGCGACTAGTTAGAAATCGCGGGAATGGCCGTTTTATATTTTATTGATTGCAAGAATTTAGCAGCATATAGCTATGCATAATTACTAACCTTTAACGCAAAAATATAAATGTTCATTTTTTGTGAGTTACGACATATCAGAATTAGGGTATCGATATGCAAAACTTAAAAGACAACCCTCGTATTAGGCTTAAAGCATAGTGAGTAATTGAGTCACGTAAAGCTAGCCGTAAAAATTTCTTCGATATTGCAGATTCGTAATAAGTTAGTAACGATTAATCGTCTAGTACAGGAAATGGGTCAGCCGGTTTTGCCAGACATGCAACATGTGACCGGTTTTACTAAGCTCGCCTTATACGACCTACACGACGTGATTTTATCCTAATAAAAGAAATTTTACATAAAAAATTACAAAAGAAAGGTTTAATAAGTAAAAACAGTCTATAAGGAGTCTAATTTTGTTTTATCTGGCTGGGTAAGTTTCAATCGGGGGTACTGCTAGATTTTTTCGGCTAGTGAAACGTTGTGAACCTATAACAATTGGTGTCAGAAGTAAGACTAGAAGAACTAAATAGTGAATAGTTACTATTCTTACATAGTACCACCAGCTAGGACAATTGGACAGAAGAACTGTAAGTGATTTTTCCAGAATATTCGAAGAAGTTCTATTTATAAACCAGAAGAGATGTTTAAGAACCAACTTCGACATTAAGGTAATAGTCCAAAAATTAACAATTAGGAAGAATTGCCTGAATATTCTATAACATTCGACGACATTCTATTCGAGAACTAGAAGAGATATTCAAAGAGCGCCTTCGACATTAAGTTACTGTGCCAGAAAGGGAGAATTCAAGAGAGAATTTATTAATATTCCACGACGTTCTTCTCAAAAACCAATAGAAATATCTGAGAACCGACTTTGACATTAATTTTACAGTCCAAAAATTGATAATTAGAGAATATTCCATAACATTTTACGACGTTCTATTCGAGAACTAAAAGAGATATTCAAAAAGCGACTTTGACATTAGGTTATCGGCCCAGAAAGGTAGAATTCAAGATACTTTGTAGAAAATCTCATAACATTCCACGACGTTCTAATCAGAAAACCAAAGGATATATTTTAGAGCCGACTTCGACTTTAACTTTACAGGCGGAAAGTTGATAATTAGAGAAAACTTTCAGGATGTTCCATATCATTCAACGTTTAAGGGTTTATCTTGTAAATTTAGATTTTAAAATATTTTGTATCCTATACTTCATTATTTTAAATTTCATAATTTCAAACGCAAGCGAGATATAAACATTATCTGCACCAAGGCGAACACCCGTAAATTAAAAAATCCGAGCGCGCGCGGCTATTGCATAATCTAACACGCGTACACGAATGTTATGGGCAATTTCAATGAGTTCCTCAAAATGTAGAAAATTTAATTTATTGAAAAGTTTTTTAAAGATATATATTTTAAAGCTAGAAAACATAATTCGTAGAAATCGGAATTTGTAGAAAACTAAATTTATCAAAAAATAATTATTAGAAAAGTAAAACGTACAAACAGTAAAGTGTAGTTCACTGTTCCACCGGTAGGGGCCACCATCAGCTGCGTCAGCTATGGCTTTTTCTGTTGCCAGTTCTACATGTTAGTATGAAATTATAGGATGTAAACAATATTTAGGCGGGATTTTTAAATTATATCTCTTGGATTTATGACGTCACACAGGCCCGCCCACTAAAACTGGAGGCAAACACCTGTTGATTTACAATTGTGTGATCTATTACCAATCGATTTAAAGCAGTTTATCTTCCACAACTATCCCACAGGACACGATTTTTGACGATAAGCCTCTCAACTAATCTGACTTTAAAAAAATATATTTCAATTTTTATAACATTATGACAAAAATCAACAATATTTAGAAAAGTAGGAGGACTGAATCCCATTTACTTTTACTCTCCGTAAAAAAAACACGAAATTGTGTATAATTATACGGAATTCCACAGAAAAATATGGAATTTTGTACAATTTTACACTAATTGGTAAAAAAATACAAAATTTGGTAAGAAAAACATAGAACACAATAATAAATCGGTAAAAAACAAATTACGGAAAGTTGTTCTTCTACTATTTCTTTAAAAATACTCTGCCAATATATGGGCCCCTAAGCTCACACTAGGTACTATAGTTATAGTGTACGTGTAAGCTAATATAACTAAAAACTGAAATATATTTTATTCAACTCCAGACTAAATTACCTTTTGTTTGATACCACACAAGCCATGTTTTGACTTAAACTCAAATTGTTGGAATCTACCCCCACCCTTAAAAAAAACAAAAAACTAAAATGTATTTTGTTAAACTCCGGACTTAATTACCTTTCGTTTGATATCACACACGCCATATTTTCACTTAAACTCTAATTTTTAAAATATACCCCCACCCTTAAAAAAACAAAAAACTAAAATGTATTTTGTTAAACTCCGGACTCAATTACCTTTCGTTTGATATCACACACGCCATATTTTCACTTAAACTCTAATTTTTAAAATATACCCCCACCCTTTTTTTTTAAATAAATTAAAATGTATTTTGTTTAACTGCAGACTCAATTACCTTTTGTTTGATATCACACACTCCATATTTTCACATAAACTCTAATTTTTGAAATCTACCCCCACCCTTTTATTTGGTTTGTGTTCGGTGGATTTTGTTCATTTTTAAATGGGACTATCTCGAGCCAAGACCCAGCCTAGGTACCAAATTTCATTAAAATCGGCCAAGCGGTTTTTGAGTTATGCGCGTTGGTCGTTACAGACAGACATACAGACAGACAGACAGACAGACATACAGACAGACAGACAGACAGACAGACAGACGGCGCAACAAAAAAGTTTCAAAATCATCTGAAACGCAAAGATATATAAAAAAATTTGAAATCGGAGCAACTTTTTTTTTCTCGAAAAAATTAGGATCACCATAGCTCACACTACTATAGTATAGTATATGTGTGAGCTAAAACCTTGTATATTAATTTGGTGTGTTAACCTCCTACCTATTAAGGGATTATTTATTGTTTATAAATACAGACCACAGATGTATCAAATTGTTAAAAGGGGTTTGGAGTATTATATTAAATGTAATATAGTTTGGCTCGTCCCAATAAACCTTTACAAATTTATCAAATTAGGCCTCATACAGAACAAACCTAATAAATTTTACTTCTTTATGTTTTGACAAGGAGGGTCCTAGTCACCGTAATGTATTGTAATCTCACAGTTTTGTATAACATATACTTATTAGTTATTTAACATTTTAAAACTTTAATTATCAAGATACATGACCGAAATTAAATATAGAATTAAATCTTATTTCTAGCCATTGCCATTGTCATAGTTTTTAAATATTTCTCATACCTAGAGATCTATTATCTGTATAGAGTCAATGGCGTACGCAGAAATAAATCCAGAGGAGCTTGAGCGCGGATCAATATACATAGCTTGAGCACAGATTGATACATTTTAATCATGATTTTTTCGGAAAAAGCATGATGATGAAGCAGCCCCCAAGCCCTTACCCCTTCGTACGCCGCTGATAGATCAGCTTTCTAGCAGTAGCGTGTCGTGGATAAACGGGCCGGGGGGGGGGGAACGAAGACCTTAAGGGGCATAAATATAGGTATGGGAGTCAAATAAATTTCAAACCTTTTTTAAAATGATAACACCATTAATTCTATTTTTTCTCAAAAAACGCCAGGGGCGCCAAGCGCAGAGGGGCAGGGGGGACACGTTCTCCCCCCTGGCCCTCTATACGACACGCCACTGCTTTCTAGTTAGAAGGCTTTGATGGATTTTTACAGTTCTTTTACGTCAGAGGTGAGCAACTACCTTTGTCAGTTCTTAGGTAATGTTGTTTTTAGTAAACATGATTGGTACCTGTAGGTTGACATTATTCTCAAGAATTTATTCTCAAAATTTGAGGTTGTCACTTTGCTGCAGCTTCCACAATAAAAGTAAGAATATGTGCCGGAATACTGGGCTCAAGTATTTATTTTGTTCAATCAATATTAATTTTTTTTCCGTGTAGAATATTTCTACAACGTATATGTAGTAAGTACAAATGTGTGAGGAAAAAGTTAAATCACAACTTACAAATGGTAATGAAACGAATTAAGATAGGGGTTGGAACAGAGATTTGGACTTTTTGCAGTTGTTAACCGTAACGAGGGTGTCTACTCCTGAATTTTTAGTTTAAAGGGTACTAATACTCCAGTTTTTTATCCTACCAGGTATTTCCAAAAAAGAGGTTCTAAGCTTATCAAAAATAAAAAAATAAAAAATAGTAGCTGCAAAAATAAAAAAAATATCAATTTGTCACCAAATGTGATTTCATTGTTTCCTAACTAGCAAACTAAATTTTAAAATACGAACTAACTTTTTTAACTGCGCATACACCTTCAGTGACTTTCTCTCGTAACATTTTTGGCATTTCTGGGAAGTTTCTGCTACCAATAAAACCCCATATGTCCAATTTTGAGTATGAATAGGTAAATTGGATTTTTTAATCTAGGTACAAGATAGGTTAGAAATTGTCGTACGAGCAACAACCCATCACCTCCGGTATTAATGATTCCCAAAATTTAGAAGTCCATCCTCTTGATACTTAATATGTTTAAGTTAGTTACTTTTCGAGACTTTTAAATCAAAATACTAATTTATTTTAAATCCAATAATTTAGGTTAGTAAGAAATCTTTAGTTTTAGTATAATAATGGTCTAATATTTTAATTAAAAACATTTCTAGCATCAGTTTTCATAAAATAAATAAGTACATATTTATATCTTCGGCATGTTTAGTGCATACACAGAAAAAAAACATGCATACAGAAAAAAGCATTATTTTTAAGTAAAAAAAAACTGATTAACTTAATCCTTCGATTTTCTTGTTAACCAAATAATATTGATATATTATCCCCTTAGTGCAACAACTAGATAACTTGAAATTAATAGTTTTGAGATAAAATGTGCATTTTGGGAGTTATCTATTTATTATCACTCTTTAGGCAGTGGCGCAAACAGGATAATGTCTTGGGAGGGCCGAAACCTTCTGATGTCTCATTTTGTGCTATTTTATCGTTTTGTGCATGAAAATACCTACAAAATTCCTAGGCTTGGAGCACTCCCCGATGAACCGAACATATGCTTTAAGTCTTTAAATAAGTTTGGTTGCTCGTACAAGATATCTAGATATTGCATTAAAAAGAGGAAAGATGAAAAATAAGTCAGCTTTAACTGGATAACTCAAAATGCATACATTTTGAGTTATTTAGTTGTTGCACTAAGGGGGCCATAATATTTTTTATTTTTTTGGTCGTCAATTTTTTTTTAAGCAAATTTACATTGAGAAAAGTGCGCTGTTAGAAAGCAGTAATTTGAAAGCTACAATTTAGCAAAAGCAGCAGTTGCTTTAACTGCTATATGAAAATATCAAATAGCAGTTTCATTAGCAAACATAATTTCCTTCATGTGGATCTAGTAAGATGAAATACGTGTTAAATGTAGTAGGGTGGCGCCTATTCCTATAATTTAAAAATAAGAACATGAGCAAAACCAAAACATTAATTTAACAATATCAACTTTGTTACGATGCCGATGATCCAAACTTATTTAATTTAAATAAGTGAAACTTAACAATATTAAAAATGTAAATTTAACAATTTTAATTTTTCTGTTTAAATTCACACAATTTTAATAAAAGGTAAATTATAAATGCCGTAAATTTTATTCCTTAAAAGGGGTTTTAATGTTCTGCTTGTTTGATCTTTTTTTTTTGGTTTCAAGATTTAATTTTTCGTGATACAAAATGTGACTTTCAATATCGCATCTACTTTTAATCAGTGTCCTTATTTTCAACCCCCAATCTGGAAATAATCTGCGGGGTGACAGATGTTAATCTGTAAAAAATGAAGCAGGATCGTGTAGCAACACAGACTCCACTCCGTGTCAGCAAATTCTGTGTGGTCTTCGGGTTTTTTAAACTATAATACAACTACCCCAGAAAAATCAAACTGAACACACAAGCTTACACCTGAGAAGAGCTTGCATCCCTCAAAAATCAGCTTACTTCATTCAAATTTTACATGAGATCTTTTATAACAGCTTTTATTAAATTTTACGAAATTCGAGCCAAATTCTTTCCAACATTTCGGTATTCTTCCGAACTTTTATGAAATTCATTGTCAGAAAAAGAACATTTTAATTATATATTTTCTAGATATACTTGCTTTTTTGTAAATTTTTGTATCTATAAATTACATTAAATTATTAGAATATTATACAATGAATGGAATGGAAAGGATTTCTTGAAAATTTTGGTAAATTGTACATTGGTGTGTAACAGTTAGGCGGCAGGGCAGTACCGTGGTATGGTCGTCGGCTTCACATTCAGAAGGTACCAAGTTCGCATCTCGAACACTTCCTTTTCACCGTTCAACTGTCATCATCCAATTAGCGGGGATGCGATGCACGCAAATTTTAAGTTGAGCTTGAACATCGGGAATATACGCAGGGGTAGTCCAGGAGCCGACACGCATCCAGTCGAGGAACCAGGAATAATATCCCAGGAGCCTGCTATAAATGCTATATAGTCGGTACCAGGATGGCGTCAGCTTAAATCTCCTACAGTCAACTCACGACGACCACGACTGTTGCGCTGAAAACGAAGGAAATCTATTGTCTATAACCAAGTTCTGCTGGGTTAGATGCAAGTCTGATATGTAGCAGGACCACCTTTCGGAAAGGGTGTAAAAGCGTGGGTCCACTGTATATACTTCCTACGCAGTATAAAGACCTCTGCCCTAGACAAAACAAGAGGGTCCAGGCAAAATTAGGTCCACTTAGAGAAAAAAAGCTAACCCCCCTAAGACGCTCGCTACCTCCCAAAGACATATTTTTCGGTGCGCCACTTTTGTCAAGTTGTATGGCATTCCTTTGTTTGTCAAAAACTGCCACATTTCAAGACAACATTGCCGTGACTTTACCATAAAAAAAATCCGGCGTTGGTTTGTGATGTCAATGTAGTAGATCCTGGCCCGTCCGTTGTGATAGCCTTACTTGATTTTAATTTTTGGGCAGACCTGTCAGGTACTTCAAGTACAGTACTTGAAATTATACTTCAAGTACTTACAAGTACTTCAAGTACTGTACTTGAAGTACATCAACAATCCGGTAATTGTACTTGGCACTTGAAGTCCTTTTAAAAATGTACTTGGAAATGTACTTGATTTTGGCAAGTAAAGTACTTCAAGTACATTATAAGTACTTCAAGTACATTCAAAGTACTTGAAGTACATTTAAAATAATTAAAAATTTTTGACATGTTTAACATTTTTTAAATCTTTATTTTTGTTTTACATTTTTGGCGGTTTTTGTCGTTTTTTGAAATTTTTTGTCATTTTAAATATTTTTTGAAGTTGACTTTTTTTGACATTTTTTACTCTTTTGAAATTTTTTAACATTTTTGAATTTTTTTTGATATTTTTGGCATTTTTTTCGTTTTTTGACATATTAAAAGTACTTGAAGTACTTATATTGTAAAAGTGAAGGACTTGGAGAAAATCAAGTACTTGAAGTACATTTGAAAATAAAACTTTAAGTACTTTTACAAATCTTAATGTACTTGGTACCTGTACTTTAAGTACTTTCATAATGTACTTGTGACAGCTCTGTCTTTGGGTCTGATTGTTTTGACCGGACCAATAAGACATTAACTGAATTAAACCATAAAAATATAAACTTAAATTAATCGCAAAACTGTGAACTGTGAGGCAGATCAACTTTTGTTATTTTTTAGAAGTTGCAATGACACCAACGCCAACGTGTTGCCCAATCTAAAACGAAATTGAAATTATAATAAGCCTTGGTAAAGTGACACTTTTTCAAGTGGATTAAGTGACCAAATGACAGATTTTTAGCACCTTGTGCTGCGCACATGGCAGTGCACAGGTGAGACGCGTGGATTGTGCAATGATTTATTTTTATATTACTTTAACTTTCATTCAAAGGCGTGTTCACAACCAGTGAAGTGATTAATTTTTCTACCAGAATGTTCGTCTTTTTCTTAGTTACTTTTTTGTTATTTTTGTTAGCCTTAGCCATGATTCTGCTAGATACATATCTCGGGAATATTGTGCATATCCAGTGGCGGATCCAGGGGGGGGGGCACTAGGGGCACTTGCCCCCCCCCGCCCCCCGAGAATTTTTTGAATATACTAAAAATGAGTAAAAAGTAAGGTTTTTGCTAATAAAAAAATCAAAATTTTTGCTTGCGGCGCATAAAAGTGTTTAGTGTTTATATCATCGAAATTACAACCACTTTTAAATTATCCTGAATTTGTAGCCGTTTTTTACCAACAGAGAATGTCACCTAAAGTGCCCCCCCCCCCCGAATGAACCGAACCGAACCGAACCGAACCGAACCCCCCCCCCCCCGAGAAGCACTTCTGGATCCGCCCTTGTGCATATCGGATATACTAACACAGAAAAAAATAAATATTGACTGAACAAAGTATACACTTGAGTCCAGTGAATATGTTGTTCATGTAGAGCAACTACATGTATACTGGGTGTAAGTAAATAATTTCCTTAACAATATTATACTAAAATATAGTGTCGACCAGCAAAATGGAACAAATTCGATAACGAATAAATGAGGACGTGTTGGGAAAAACGCTCGGTCACGTCGATTTGTATTTTTCAAAAAAAAATACTCCCATAAATTCTAAACATAATTCATTTATAATCTCCTAGACCTAAGTCTAACTATTTTGGGAATATTGACAAATCAAAAACGACAAATTCCAATTTCGAGGCGGAATATTTCAAAAACGGAAAAACGGCTTACATGTCCCTATCCCTATTTTTAATTATCTATTGATTAAAATCAACCACGACCACATCCGGTTTTAACGGAAAATCCGGTTAATTTTTTAAAAATATGTCGCTGTTTTACACGGAGAGAAATAATTTGATACAAATAATAAAATGGTTTGATAGAATCTATCTAATCTATAATATTTGGATAAACATATTTTATTAAATTTATTTGTTGTTAGATAAAGATCATAACTTTTTTAGTAGGTTCAATCATATAAAAAACCGATTTTACTTTTCATTGTAATAAAGTTTATTGTTCAGTTTGATAAAATCTATCTAGCGTATTTAAGTTGAAAGTAATCCAACATTTACTGTAATCTATAAATTTTGGATTGATATATCGTTACCTTAATTCTGAAACGTCGTAACCCAACTCAACAAAATTTTACAGGAATAAGAAAAGTTCTTAAAAATCGCGGGAATGACCGTTTTATATTTTTTTTTTGGTTGCGAAGATTTAGCAATATATAGCTATGCATCATTACTAACCTTTGACGCAAAAAAATGAATTTTAACGAAACATTTAATACTCATGCGCCTAGAAAAACAGCAAGAGTAAGCAAGCCTCCTGTTCCCTGGATGTCACCGGAGCTAAAAAAATTAATTAAGAGAAAAGACACTGCTAAATGTAAGTACAAAAGAACAAAAAGTAATTTGGATGGACAGAGGTTTAAAGAGCTCCGGAATGCAGCTTTAAGTTTAATCCGACAGGAGAAGAAAGCGTACTTGAATGCAGTTTGCTCACATGGTACCCAAAAAGAGAGATGGAGGGCTCTCAAATCCTTAAACATTGTAGGGACTAAAAATAACCAAACAATTCCCAAAGACTTTTCAACAGCATCAGAAATCAACAGCCACTTTGCATCAATATTTAAACAAAACTTTGCCGTTGATCGTCATCAGTTCGAAAATCTTTCTTTCTCTGACAAATCATTTCAATTTCAACTAATCAATGAAAATAATATCTCAGAGGCTATGCGATGCCTCAAAAGCAATGCAAGGGGATCTGATGATGTTTCATTATTTATGTTGAGGTATTGTGAGCATTTATTGAACCCTTTCTTGTCAACATTTTTAATAGCTAACGTGAAATTTCGTACCCGTGAATTTAAAAATCAAACAAGTTTCATGGCTAATCGGGCAAAAAGGAGTTTTTGTGTGTAGTGGGTAGCTTGAAAGCTTAAACTCACGGGGGTCCAAGATCTAATGGACACCTAATAAGTGTTGACAGTTAACCGTTTCGTCCTTAGGGACTCCTCAGAACACTGCTGGTCAAGTGACAAATCTTGCGAAGTTAATCAGACGGTTTTGTCTCTAATTAAATGTAATTAGTGAGCGAACTATAGCAAGAGGCGCCATCTACCGAGATACGAGAGAAACAAAAAATCAAAAGCAGGGAAAAACACTGCTATACAATATCGATCAATGAAAAGATCGAATGCAAATAAAAGAAAACAACTATACTCCGTGACCTACGACAGCCCTTTGTCTTTTCAGGCCGGATCAACGCATTTTGCATTTTTACCCGTCATCAAGACGCTCACTGTGTCATAATAGACATCTGAGACTTTCGCAGTTACTTCACTTGCCAAAACATAAAACTTCATCTTTTAAATCAAGCTTTTCTTATAATGCGCCACATATTTATAATAAATTATCGAATAATCTGGCAGCACTGCCTATTGAAAAGTTTAAAACAAAAACTAAATTGTTGCTTTTGAATGGTGAACTAATATAACTTTGATAACCAGTATAATATCTCGGCAAATAAATTTCCTTTGTCTTCGTCTGTAGGTTTAGTAATTTTGCTTACATATATAAGAGCATATTTCTTATTTAAATTTATGTTAAAAATAATTAAATATCTATTAATTATAGTATAAATTATTTATTAAGTTGTTATATAAAAATAGTCTACTTAAAAGGTTAGATGTAAGAGTAGCAATTGTTCTCCACCGAGAAAAAAAGCTAAATCTCGCCTTGTTGATGTATATTTTTTTTATATCAATAAAAGACGTTTCATTCATTCATTCATTCAATTTAAATTTTTTTGTGGGTTACGACGCGACGTTTCAGAATTAGGGTGACGATATCCGTTTTAGATAAATCAAATAAAAAAAACTTGATAGATATCAGTAAATTTGGATAAACATATTTTATTGAATTTATTTGTTTTTAGATAGATATGATTTATTTTTATTAAATTCAATTATTAAAAATTGATTTTATCTTTCTTTGTAATAACGTTTAATGTTCTGTTTCATAAATTTTATTTGAATTTTTATTAATTTTTTGTCAATTTTTTATCATTTTCAAATTTTATATAAGTCAATTATTTTTTTGATAAATTTTATTATTTTTTATATAAAGCTTTTCCCAGTAAAATAAAATCTATATAATCTATTGGAATTGGTTTTATTTCTTTTTTAAAAAAATTATCTACGTAAAAATAAATTTAATACAAAATTTGATGGAGTTATGAAATTTGATTATATCTATAGCAAAAGGTGTGGATTCTATCCAAAATTAGATTAAATCGAGAAAATCGCATGTCATCGTAAGGGTTCGTCGGAGTTCGTGATCTAGAGTTTCATAGTGGACAGCACAGAATACTAAAGTGGACAGTGCTGTATAAAATTTTGGTTAAGACAGCAGGTAATGAAACCAGTAAAAAAATATTTTACTTTAATTATAACTGTAGCACTATTTTGCACACACTTCATGATATATGCTTGGTTTATATAGATAAAAATAAAAATAAATATTAAAATAAAAATAAAAATAAAAATAAATTTTAACACTACAACTATAAAATATGCTATAAAAGTATTATTGGATTAAACCACTGACTTCATAAAGTTGGACTGCTTAAAATGCTACCGAAAAAAAAAACAAAAAAAAAATGCAAAAAAAACAAGAAAATTCGACAACAAAGCAACAAACGTAATGCAATGTCGCACATAAATACGGTTTTAATATAGTATATGGTACCAAATCACTGAGTAAATTCAATAACATTTTGTGACTTGTGCTATATAAACGTGATTTTAGATATAATCGATCCGTATACGACAAATGCTCAAATAAGACCGGTTTTTTAAAGATATCGCTATTTTAAACCAGAGGCACTTGTATAAATTTACTGTTATTAGATTAGGTTGGAATATTCGCTATTTGCCTTAAACCTAATCGTATCAGGCAAATTAACTTTGAACTTGGTTATTACGATAATTTTAGAGTAAAAAATTGTCTAACGGTCAAACCTAAAGTGCATTTATTTAGGGTAAAGCTCTAGATATAATCCACTTTAACTGAAGAATGTGGACGACCCCATTTTTACTAGGAAAAGGAATCCAGAATTGGGCCAAGCTCTTCAAGTAATCTATCGTCTTATTTAGGAACATTGTAAGCGTTAAAATAAACATGAAGCTTCCGCATACAAAATCAATTTAAATGATTGGAAGGAACGTTTCCATCGATGCGAAAATCATTTGCAATCTGATACTTTAATATACCTTATTTTTCAAATGAGTAAAAACAGACCAAAGCACTTAAAGCCATCTTGATGTTATTTCGGTTCGAACGACCACGTAGGTTTAATATTTAAATTGGTACAAATAAAGATCAAGAGTCAATTACAAAAAGACTGATAACAAAGAATTACATATTTAGGAACAAACATAAACAAAGAAAATTTTATTATGGAGAAAATAAACCAGAGAATAATCAACGGGAACAAAGACTTTTAATTTCATTAAAAACTGCTCAAGTCAAAGATTCTAACGATATCTCCCAAACGAGAAATCTACACTAAAATAATTTGGCTAGCAGCAACCAGTTGCCTACTATGTCCAATGATGGATTGAAGAATGCTAAATGGAACCAGTGGTGGGATAAATGTAAATTAATCATCTTGAAGAAGAATGTAAAGCTATATGCGAGACATAGGCATCCACTGGTAGAAACACTCATACTGCACATAATGAAAAAGATACGTTCATTGATTTTATTGAATTTTAGCCGATGAACAAAATATTGATTCAATGTAAAAATTCATTGTTCGTTATATTAATGTTCGTGTAGTGTTCATTGAATTAATGATTTTCCATACAATTTGTCTTTTTTATGTGTTTGGAGTTGAGTCAGCTGCTGTAATTGTTACACTTACTTAAGATTTTTTGTCAAGGGTCGCGAGCAAAAATCCTAAATGAGACACCCGGTCTACTTTCCTGCCAGAGTCATTTAATTAGCTGCCAGGAGAGCCCGGGTGGTTTCGGACTCCTGCCGACTAAAACCCCGCGGTTATGACTCCAACGTGTTACACACTGCAATACAGCCAGAACTGGCTAATTGTGCATCCTCTTGGTTTCTAGACTAATCACTCTATTCTGTTTCCTCTACAAGTCCAAGGTCTGTACTGTTCTTATTAAAGTCGTTCGAAATCGCCGTTGTGACTGCACAGTTAGTAAGAATGATAACCAAAACACACACCATCCTACAGTTTGAAAAACTGTGTAGATCGTTAATTTAGGCTTCCAGCTATGGCCCCACGTTAAGTATGCCAAATGGCGTGTTAGGTGAGCTACGCCATTTAAGAACGGTTCGAGGCCCCTTAGGCGCTTCTTACGACAGGCCTCGGGTTGTCCTGGTGCTATTCTTATCTTTAGACAACATACGGACATTCGTTAAGATTACAGGAAGTTTTTACAAAGGCAGTGCAATTATTTAATCAAGCCTAGTGGGGGGTCAATGGATGAGCCTTAGGTGGCAAGAAATCTGATGTGCACACCGGACTTAATCCTGTAGAAGTTGGTCGAAAGACCTAAACTATATAGGTCTATAGGTACACCGTAAATGAACCATAGAGCATGCGATATGAATGTCGCTGGAGTCTAAGTTACCAGCGCAGGCGCATCGAAAAATGTTAATATATCTGGGTTTGGCTAACATACTTGTGTATAAAAAAATATTTTGTTTAATTTGGTTTACACTCAATACGCTGTCGGCTATACATTTCTATTAGGAGTTACCTGTGTGTTCAAGGTTTCTTGTAATTCGAACTCTTCCAAAAATGTCATGAAAATCGAAATAAAGAGCATTGATGGAATTCACGTGCTATCCAGCTAAATGATTTTTTTAAAAACAAATGACATTCTTACTAAACTTATTAAATCAATTTTAAATGAATTTTAACATTGTTTATAGTCATTCGCCAAGTTTTATTGACTCTTAAGTAGCTACTTAGTAAGCTTATTTCTTACGGCTCGAGATATGTTGACCTTCGGTTTGTTTGCTTTTGCATCTTTTTTGCTACAGAGGTAAGTTTTACCTAAATTTATCCCGTGATATCACAATCAAGCGCCGCGCCTGTACGTGCCTTTGAATTTAACAGATTTTCAGTGAATATACGCCAAATCAAAGTTTCAGGAGTGACCTTGACCTTCATGAGAAGCCAGCAATGGGCCACTTCCTCACTTAGACTTATCTTAAGTTTTAACTTAAGATGTAAGTCAAAAATTTAATTTCGGATGTTCCACCAGGGCTATCAAAACTGACGGGCCACGATCCTCCACTTTGTTGACGTCACAACGGGGACTGATTTTTTTTCGATGGTCACGTCATGGCACAGCTGATTGTCTTTAAAATATTGAAGTTGAAATGACGATTTATGAATAATTGATTTTTAAAAAAATAAAGCCCGTTTTGAGATTGATTTTAAATGTATGGTAATCCTTAATTTTTCAGAGCCTTTTAATTAGCTCACACTAAAATTAAATTTAAAACAGAAGCGAATGGGACAAACTCAGATGACGGTACATGGCGGGTAATTTGAATTCAAAATAAGGAATGCTAAATCTTGACGATTTTAACCTTTTAATCACCTTACATCCTTACAAGAGTTTGGTGGAATGTGAGGATGGTATCTGAGAATGTTTCACTGAAATTTCGCGGAAATCTGACCCAATGTAAAAGTCAGCCCCCGGAGAACAGCTGATTTTTTTAGGGTCGTGGCCTGTATTTTTTCGTGGGCCTTGGTTCCACTTATCTTATTCTTAACTTAAGTTGCAAAATATCTGGCAAGGCTGCAAAAATCACATTTAAAACGTCAATTAATGATGTTTTTGACGGAAAATAGCTGATATTTTTTCTAAAATTTGCTTTGTTTATAATTTAAATAAAGCTTTTTTAAAACAACTTGTCGTATTCTCATGTCTGTGCAGTCTCATTTGCCCTGGGAAAACGAGCCTTTGCACAAAAGCCTAATTCGGATTTGTATTTCTTGAACGGTTTCCTGAGCATAAACAAATCGGAGACCTTATTGAGCAACTTTTTACAATTCTTAAGACCGTGGACTCATGAACACTACAAAAGTGCCCAACCAAGACTTCCTGTGGCAAGCATCCGCAAGAACAAGTTGAGGAATGAGGGCTACACTATTGTTACTAAAAAGGCGGTGTCGCCAGTTTAGAAAACCTTGTGAGTGCTATTGAGTGAAAATTCGCTTTGAGATCTGTCACGAAGAACTCAATTTCGACTATTACTACATACATGCGTGGTGGGGGGGGGAGGGGTTAGTATAGGGCTACCAGGTTTAAGAATTTGTCTTTCTAGAGAATAGAAATAAATTTTCAGAACATCTGTTTCTAATTCGGGACATTCTTTGATATAACGAAAACAAAATGTTATCATAGTTTTTTGAAGGTTTCATCTACATTAGAGGGATTTAGTGGTTTGATATATATATGTAAAAGTACCTATACTGCTTTTATAAACATATTTATTTTTTCTCACAAAACTTAACTAACTAACTATAACGACACAAGAATAAAATGAAGGGACAAAAGTAGACTAAATATATTTTTTAAACAAGTTTTCATTTCAGATTCTAAACAATTGAGTAAAAATGGCAAAAATCGGAATATATTTGGCGTTTCAGGACTCCGGGACAGCTGCGAGAGATCCAAATGTGGACAAATCACGAAAAAGCGGGACGCCTGGCAACTCTACGTTTAATTTTTTTAAAATGAATATCTAGTGGGCACTTTTCGGAAAAATTGCGCCGCAAGCAAGAAAAAATGGAGCCGTATGCAAAAATTTTAGACAATTAAATTACTTACCTAATCTAAAGGTTAGTTAGTTTTGGTACAGACAAGCGCACTGTATGAATTCTCCTTTAAAGTCGGGTAAAAGTCAAACTGCGCATGCGATCTTACATCATTTCCGCATCTCAATTGGTCCTGATGTGGGGAGATGCTAGGCTCGTTCTCACTCTCACCCATTTCAAGAATCCATACACTTGATGTCTGAAATATTTATGGATTTAGTCAGTTCGCCCTTAAAAAATTATGCTTCTTTCATCTGGGGGAGCGAGCTAATTTTGAGCTTGGAGGGCTAAGACCACCCTAGGTCCCCCTAATGGCGCCCCTGATAGAATTATAAATGAGAAGAATGCTATAGAATGCTTGACTGAAGAATTTATATTATTAATTACATTGTTTAAAGTACATCAGTAAAGAATTAAAGTAATCAAGACGAACAAATCTTTGCGGCGGTATGTCCTTGTTTATAAATTCCAACTAATCAAGCTCTTAATCCTCCCTCACAAGCTCCATATTTTCTACAAAAATATGGATATGGGTATGGGATGGGTATTCCCAATGGTGAGCCAATCCTCCAGAAGGTTCTAACTGCCTGTCGGACCCAAAAAGGACTTGGCAGGACCTAAAATATGGAACCTTTTGCAGGAGGTGTACAAAATTTTAATACGGTTTACCCCCTCGGGGGTATTCAGTATCTGTATTTTATCATACAACAAATAAAAAACTTCTTGTTTTAATAAGTATCATGTTAAACAAATTGCAATTAATATAAATAAAGATAAAAATCGAAAAAAACAATTTTTGAGATTAGAAGTTTGACTTAAGTCCTCAAATTTTACCACTTATGCTAGAGTCCAAAAGTTGATACTTAAGTGGAACTTTGAGAGCACCAGCAAGTGCTTATCTTAAACTAAGTAGAACTTTGGTCTTACGCCAAAGCAAGAAAGTGGTCAAATAATCAAAAATCTAATCATACTTTTTTCCTTTGTCATTAGTTCTCAAAGTGGCAAAGACCCAGGTTAAAACCTGCAAACCTTACCAGTAATCAAATTTTGTACCTTTTTACGCTTCACAGATAACGCAGCTGCAAATACACATAGGTAGATTACGGATTTTATAAATTTCCCGAAGTGACAAAAGAACCGGGATTATGAAACCGACTCCTGGGTAGTTTAGTTGCGCATTTTATTGTTTTAATTTTTTCCAATGGCCGGTTTTGTGGTGGCCGCATGGGCTTTTTCCTGCTGCCTCTTTTACCTTAAGCTAGTCCTCATATTTTCGAGTTTGGTACTTGATGATTGATACCTCGCTGAATTAAATAAAAATAATCTTTTTCATCCGAATAAAAAATCGGAATTTTATGGGGTTAAAGATAAGATAAAAATTAGGAATTTCAATTGTTATTTATAAAATAGTTAATGAAATAGCAAGGGATCAAAGTGATATTTTTATACCGAGGCAAAAAATTTATAGCCGAAAAGGAAAACTACACACTTTTGAATTATTTTTTCAAAATTTTTACTTATACAGCCCTAAGAAATTATTATAAATAATCAGTGTTATTTGATTTTCAGGTAAATGTTTACAATGTAAGGATTAAAACTGTCTCACCCCCCTGGTAGGTAGGTCACTTTTAGTCCCAATTTTTTACTTTTTATACCTGTTCCGTCACTTTTTTTCCTGCGAATAAAAATGGACAATTTTATCCCCAAAATGCGGGAGAAAAAATGCACTTTATAGGAGGAAAGTGCGAAAGAGGGTATTTTTAAATTTTATTTTGAATTGACGCAGTAGCGACCTGTTTTCAGCCGCTGTTTGCCAAAACAAAAATTATCTCCAAAAGAAATGTCTTGCTTATTACAGAGGTTAGTGGAACACCCTGTATTTAATTATCCTCTATCTAGTTTATCTAAAAATTTTCTTTTTTTGACCTCTTAATTTAGTCGGTTTCTAAAGGATAGCTGAAAGTCAATACTGCTGATACAGAATTTTACTGCATATTGAAAATGCCGGATATCACATCCTGCCCACTAAAGTCCGATATTAAAGTTCAGGCTTTTAATACAACCAACGCAATGTGGTCGATTTTTACTTGGGAATCTAAAAACTACGGTAAAATATAAAATTTATTTAGCTATAGGGCCTATTTATTTAAACCAAATACGAGCAACAGAACCAAACAGCTGAAATCAAGAGGCGAGTAAGATTGGCCTGGGCAGCATTCGGTAAATTAAGCTGAATATTAAAAAATAAGAAATGTCCTCAGAACTTCAAAACGAAAGTGTATAACCAATGTATCCTTCCTGTACTTACCTATGGGTCCCAGACCTGGACACTTACAAAATCAAACATGGATAAGTAAATAATAATGTGACATGTAAAACTTAGAGAAAAATAAATGAATGGATAAGAAATCAAACAAAAGTAAGGTATGTCAGAGGACAAGTAGCAAAATTAAAATGGAAATTTGCCAGTCATAATATCAGACAAAAAGACGATCGATGGAACAAATGTATTATAGACTGGAAACCTTGGGAAAATAAAGGAAGTAGGGGAAGACCCCAAATGAAATGAGCAGAGGATTTGAAGTAACACGCGGGAACTAGATGGATGAACACGGCGACGGACAGGAGACGGAGAAGAGTGGAAGATATTGGGGGAGGCCTATATCCGAAAGATAAAATAAATTGTCTTAGATCAAAGCAAATTGCTTTAAACTAAAACAATTTGTACTTTCCGATTCACGAAGAGAACATTTTCTTGATTTAGCACAAAAAATATCTTGTTTCTTTATTTTAATGTGCAACACAAAATTAAGCAAGAATTCTGAATGACTTATATGAAGACCATTTGCTTTGTTTCAAAATGAAGTATACTGAAACAAAACAATTAAAGAAGAAAAATATAGTCTTATTTCAAGATTAAACGCTGCGTTGAACTAAAAAGAAATATTTTAATTAAAAAAAATTATATATCTTGCCCCTATATGCCTATACATCTTTGCTATTGCATCTGCATAACTATGTCTTATCAAATTGGTAGGTCATACAATTACCAACAGGTCTGCAATATAAAAACAAAATTGAAGCTGTTAACGAGGCCGCCTAGGTAGAAACAAAAAAAATTGCGGTTCCATCATTGTTAATTATTTATTAGAACTCTTTATATCAAGGAGCGAAATTGGTGCCCGGATTCTATTGCCCCCTCTTCTTGATCCGCTACTGGTATTTAGTAAACCAGGCAGTAGCCAGCCGTCTCAAACTCTAAAACGGTTTAAATTAAATAAGTATTTTAATCCACAAGTTGCGCCAAAGAGAGCCACAATTCAGATTTTTATTTCGCCAAAATCCCATAAAAGTCAAAAAGATAGAGTGGGCACTTGGTCGCATTTAATTATAAAATCGTTTAATATAAATTCTCTGCCACGTGTGTGTACAAACTTGTTTTCAGGGACATATACAGCAATACTGTGCTGCAAAACGGAGTAGATGTGTGTGTTTTTCGCTGAGTTGTGCATTTTTACGGGGATTTTAACTTTTGAAATTGACAAAGAAAGAAATATTAGAAAAAAATCTAAAAGAACGATTTTGCTAAATAGGGTAAAGTAGCCAAAATCGTATCGTTGCCTAAATCGCACCATTGCGGTTTTTCAAATAAGGCGCGAAAATATAGTTCATCTGTCAGCCGTAGTTGTCGTGGCCTTCAAATGACAGTCACATGATAGTGTTGTTTTATATGTGTTGCGTTTCGCTTAGTACTTAGCAAACAGAAGTTAAATTATTTGTGTACAGGCTGTTGCTTTAGTAGTATAGCCTCGGAAGTTCTCATTAATGTACAAAATTTGAATTTAATTGGAATTTAATGTTTACATTTTATTTATTTATTTTTATTGACAGCTGTCTAAATCGTACCACGTGGGGGTTTCCCAAATCGTACCGGTACGATTTGGGCAACACATGTCGTTTAAATTTCTGATGTTTGAATATAATTTTTTTGCTATCTTGCAGAAAACATTTTTTATGATTTTTTTTTAATTGTACAGGGAGAAAAAGATTATGGGTCTATTACGTTTTACTTGCATATTTTTTTTTAAATGATAATTTTAGGTCTTTTAATACCGATTTTAAGAAAAAAAAATATGATTTTTGTATATTTTTTAAAATTTTTTTAAAAGACACTCAAATTGCAATAGAAAGATGAAAGATTAATTATATATAATATGTGACATTGTTATGTCAAAGTAAATATTTGACGACTGACAACCGAATGTTAATGGTGCGTTTACACACAGCCAACTGGCACGATTTAGGATCCCGCTGGTATGATTTATGCAACCAGTTTCCCAAATCGTACTGTTTGCAACCCCATCCAAAAACTCTTGTGTCTCCAAAGTTCAATAAAATACTATATTTTAAAAATTGCTCCTATGTGTCCAAAATACTGACCTATCGTTCTGAATGAAATAAAATGTATTATTAATTTTTAAGAAAAAAGTGGTACGATTTAGGTAACCTTACCCTACATACATAGGTATAATATTTCAAAGCTTAGTTTTAAATTTTAGCGCCATATGCTTTAAATTATACAACGGAGAGAGATTGTGGCACCAGTGGCGTATATATTTATTTTTATAGCTAAGATTTTTTAGAAACTTTCCACACATTTCATGAATAAAAATATAAAATAACATAAAATACGGCCTCATGGGGTCTCCCCCCCCCCAACTGTCTCGGGCCCCTCCCAAAACTTTTTTCTATATACGCCACTGTGAGGCACTAAAGCAAAAAATTAATAAAAAATTAAGAAAACAAAAAGATCAGCCTGGATTTACCAGCGGCATACGCAGAAATGTGGTCTTAAGTGCAGATAGATACATTTTAATCTTGATTTTTGTAGAAAACTCATGTTTTAGGGGTCAATTTTTAGTAAATCTGGGACTTCCGCCTATTCAGTTGGTAGAGCGTCAGTCTAGCAAGACAGAGTACCCTGGTTCCAATCCAGGATGAGTTAACTTTTAAATAAACCTTTTTATTATTGTATTTTCCTTATTTATTCCCTGCATGCCCCCTAATGCCGGCTTGACATGAATCAAGGCTCTTGAAATTGGAACATGTTTGGCAACCTTCAAAAGCAAAATTATTATAGTATAAACAATAGTTTTCTTCCTAAGTATTCAAAAAATTCTTGAGTTCTCCCTATATTGTAAAATATGTGTGCGGTAAAGTGCAAAAACTAATTAAAAAGGGCAGCGGAATAAATTATTATATGTATAAACAGTAATTTTTCGATATTTTATGGTTTGCGGGCGTTTTTGACCGTTGTCATGCGGATTTAAAACATTCAGTGCGGAAAAGTGGAACTTTCAAAACTAAAATGCGCGCGGAAAAGTGACACACTATTATTAAAATAGAAAACTTATGTTTCTTTACTGACAATTCATTTAGAAGTTTTATTTAAGTTCAACAAAACTTAGAATATGACTACCGACTTGTGTCCTCAAAGTTTAGGTTTTTATTAACGGTAGGATGAACCTAAGTAATCCATTATCCCCTCTTCGAAGAGCTTGGAGGAACCAAGTTACTGGCGTTGCTGCTAATCCTAAAATTTACTTTACATTCTAGATAATGAGCTAAACAAGATAACCTAACAAAAACAGAGATAAAATTACATTTTATAGACAACATTTTCTTATCTCACAGTTTTTCCATAGCCAATCACTTTGAAGGGAAAATCCTCTCTCTACTTGATGTATCCCCACGCTTATCCATTACAACTCCCACTCTTCACTATTCAGTAGTTTTTTACGCATCGTATTTTCTACACGCACCTGCTGTGTAGGTATGCGGCAACCAACTGTTTACCAATGTAAAGGGAGGCGGAACTACTTCCTTATCTCTGCAAAACCATGTTTTGCGCTTTTAATTTTTTTAAGCTGGTTTCGTACAGTGGAACAGTCAATGGTTATTTGCATTCTTGACAATATGTTAAAAAGTCGATTTGCGGCTTTGTTCTTAGGGATGGCAGTATTTTTAGTTCGTACCAAAAATCTTGTTTGAACCAGTGGCGTAAAAACATTTTTGCTCCCAACCAGTGTTGCCAAAACTCACGATTAATCGTGAGATTACACGATTTTGGAAAGTAACTTACGATTTCACGAATTACGTAGCGTTCCTCAGGATTTTTGTATTTTGAGAGTTGAAGCCACCCACGTCACGGCTGAGTGGGATCTACTGGCCCCGTCTCTAGCTTGTGATTGACTGTTTCGGAGATCCATAGGCGTAGTGTTTTATATTGGGAATTAGTTTAATAAATTATTATATGTAATTTATTCCGCACGGCACTGTCCGACCGCAAGTAGGCGTATACCAAGATAAAATTGATGACGTGCGTGGCATCAACTCTCGCCGCGTCTACTCTACGTTAAATTTTAATAAAAATCTTATTGAAAGTTGATACTATCGAAGGGATTTTGCATACAAAACGCTTGATGGGAAGGGATACATGCTATGATTTTGACATAGGTATTTATAATAATATGATTAAAAAACTAGGAACTAAAGAAGTATATTTGAATAAAAATGATGATTCGAGCGATTCCGAGTCTGCCTAACTACGTTAGGTGTGTAACATTATTATTTCTATAATTTTTCAGTTTTTTGAAATGTGTTTGGTTTTATGTAATACATATAAAAATAAATTTATTTTTGCTTTTTATAAACTTTTATTTATTCAATCTCTATTTTGATCTCTTTTTAGGACTTTTTACAATCTCACGATTTCTCATGATTTTTAATATAAAATTTTCACGAATTATCTTGGAGCATTTTGGCAACACTGCTCCCAACCTTCTTAGTGCCCTCGCAAGCTCGGGCAAGAATGTTCCACGCCCTTGAAACAAAAATAACTATTAAATATGCTTTCTATCGAGCTCCATATTCAAAGGATTCTAGCGTAAATTTTTCAGTTTTCATGCAAGAGTGCTTATTTGTGAGTTTGTAAGTATGTATGTGCGACCCAGTTTTTTTTCGCCGGCACGGAATATCGAAACAACTTTAGCGGAGTTTGTTCGAAGTTTGTTTCCATTTTGGCACAGCAGTGTTGGGAATTTTTATTCGGTTTAAATTACCATCTGGGATTTTTATATAGCTGGTTGATTTTTTTATTTGCATTTCTTCCTTTTTTGCAGCGTTAACCAATTTTAACTTCTTTGCCGGAAATTCATTCTCCCAGCCAAAGGAAAAACGCATTATGTCACTTTTTTAAATTTTGAGATTTATCTGAGGGCACGGCAGTGCCCGCCGAAGTTCGCGGCGTAAACTGCTGTACCATCTTTTCTTGAAACATTTCAGCCCTTATTTGACTTTGATCTAAAACTCTACTTAGGAGTGAGCTAAGAAACTCACAGTCGTAGACCTTTATAGAGTGAACAACCGCTTCAAGTTTCATGGACTTCCATAAAGTAGTAAAGTAGTTACGAAATTTCATAAAACGTCGAAATTGCCACTACTCACTCACTCACTCATGTATAGATCATCAAAATTCTACTATACTTCCAGACATGCTACATAGCTAAAATTTGGTAGACTGATAGAAATACCCTTGGAAAAAGTTAAAAAACTCCAAAATTCTAATTTACTCCCCTCTCCTATACATGTAAATTTATGTAAAAGTAACAATGCCCACTTCAAAAAGCGCCACAGAGCTGAGCTTTGGCAGACTGATAGGAAATATAATATATATATATGAAAACATTTAAAAACCCAAAAATTTTAATTAACTTCCGTCCCCTATAAATGTAAAGTTATATAAAAGAAACATTGCCCACTTCCAGAAACGCTAGAGAGGTGAGCTTTGGAAGGCTGATAAGAGCTATGATAAAACCATAGGAAAAAATGAGAAAACCTCAAAATTTGTAATAAGGCATTGCAAAAGTTTTGAACTATATTCCACATATTTTATTACTTTAAAACTTAAATATTATCCAATTCCTTTGAAAAAGGAGAGAAATCATAACAAAAACATTTCATGTCAAGAAAGCCATCAAGTACGTGAAAATGGTATTCCGTAAAAAGAATTTAGATAAAAGTAGTCAAGTTCTCTAATAGAAATTTCAAAATAAAAGGTTCTTACTAGTTTGGAAATGTTATTCTAAACTTGGCTATTACGGCTGCAAATGACTTTTAGGCACAGTGCTAAATTGAACATAAAGAAGTTTGGTTGTAATAGCAAAGTTAAAAAAACATTTCCAAACTAGGAAGAACCTTTCATTTTGAAATTTGTATTAGAGAACTTGGCTTTACTTTTATCTCAATTCCTTTTACGGAATACCTACCATTTTCGCGTATTTAGCTTTTTTACCTGAAATATTTTTGTTATGATTGATATTTTAGAGTAAAATTACATTCTGCTTATGGTAACATAACTAATGCATAATCCAATTTTTTATAAAATTTAAAAAAAACTAAAATTTCTACACAAAAATTGCTTTATTTTTCCCAAACTTTGCCTGCAACTCATTTGGACCTATTAAAAACACCAATTTTTTTATGGTTTTAGTGCCCTGGGTCCTCCTACTCGGACATCTTAAATCCGCAACTACACACGGCGATTTGTACGCGCGAAAGAACGGCATTGCATGAAAGCTGCATGTCCATACACTTGTAGAATATCTTCGTTCAAAAAGTAATACACAAACACAAATTGGTTTTAAGAAAATTGAGTTTAAAACAATGACAAACGCTATTGGAAAAATTAGAGATAAAAATCTAGATAAATTAATAATAGTATCATTTGTCACGACGTCACACTCCAGAGGAAGGTTCATCCCCCATTCCACCAAGTGTTGACAGTTAACTGTTTCTTCCTTAAGGGACTCTTCAGAACACTGCATAGTCAATGTGACACTTTCGTAAAGCTATATTATATCTGAATCTCATTTTACGATATTGGTAAGAAAAATTAATAAATAATGTCTGCGATACCATATGCTTTCATATATTCACATAAGTGGCGACAGCTAGAAATACAAAAGCGTACGGTATCGCAGGTATTATTTAATAATTTCTCACATTGACCATGCAGTGTTCTAAAGAGTCAAACAAAATATTTTTATGCCCGCCTAGCCACGAAATCTTGTTATTTTTGGTTTATTTCGGTTAATATAAATTCACTTTTATCTAATAGATATAATTAATTACTATCTATATTGACCTAAATCGAGTATTTGTGTGACTAGTATGACATTTTTTTTGTGGTTAGACATTTATGCATTATTATGTAATGTTGGCCTATTTACTTTACGAACTCATTTTAAAACCACAGCAGCAGGCTAAGTCATTAAAGGAACATCCTAATAACTCTTCAAGGAAGTCTTAAAGTAAAGTTGCTTTCACAAGTGGCAACCACAAAATTATTGTAACAAATTTTAGCACGGAGCTTGGATTACTTTTAAACGGCCTCGACGTTTTACAGAAAGATGTATCCTTTAATGGAAGAAGTTTGTACAAAATAACGCAGATGTTATTTAACTTGACTAATGTTACACTCTCAAGTTTGCACGTGACATCCGCCCTATCTTCGCGCAGCCTCGTCAAATATTTTAATTTTGACGTGACTACAAATTGGGCCCGGATGAGCCACTATTTCCTAATTAAAACACTAAGAGGGTAGGTGTTGAATTTTCCAGGCCCTTCTACTTAAGAAGTTAACTAGAAAACGCAAACTAGTTCGGAATATTTAAATTTGTCTTTGGCTGCTTAAATGTAACTTAGTAAACCGAAGTTTGATTAGAAGCAGTTCATAGTAAAGAAGGAGAGTTTCATCACATTTTAAATGCATTAAAGTATCAAAGACACAAAATAAATCTCCTTGTAAAAACTAGAAACTATTCATATAATATAGGGTAACCATACGTCTGGATAAAGCCAGACAAGTCCGGCTTTTTGGGAAAAATGAAAATGTCCAGCCGGATTTTTTCGTCGTCCGGCTTTTTGGCGATCCAATTAGAAGGGAGGAATCTAGAAGGGTTAGAGCTCCAAGCTTAAAATAGTTCCCCAAACGAAATGAGCACAATTTTTCAGGAATGAACTATTCAAGTCATTTAAAAATTTTTGTATTTTGGTAACATTTTTCTCCAAATTTTTGGCTCCATTTATTTTTTAAATTATTTTTCGCTTGCTGCATAATTTTTTTTTGTTTTAACTAAAAATTTTCTTCTGCGGAGGCATTTTTTGGGAAAGATACTTAATTTTTCTTCGGTGTAATTTTTTTCGTCCCCGGCGCATTTTTAAAAATTTTTCTAGTAGTTTTTAGATTGCAATTTTTTTCCTACAAACTGCTTTTAAGCGCCATTTAATTTGAAAATAAGTGTAAAACTTCCGAAAATTTTGCCTGCACCAATTTTTTTTACTTCTTCAGAATTTCTTTTTAATTTTGCGGAAAATGTGTTCTACAGCAGAACTTTTTGGTACTTTTAGTGATTCATTTTTTTAAATTTTCGCCTGCGGTGCCACTTTTTTTTCTAAAAACTTTCGGTCTGCGCAATTTTACCCGAAAGCTACCTACCTACTTATTTTCTTTCGATTTTCTAGTACCTACATAGTTAGATTTTTTTCTAGATTGCAACTTTTTATATATCTTGTGTGTTGAGCCATTTTTTCAGGCCTTTCGGTCCCAAGAGACTTGTTTTGGTCATAAAAAATTTTAAAATGACCCGTCTTGTCCGGCTTTTCTATCGAAAATCCGTTTTTTTGTCTCTGATGTCCTCCTTTTACGCGAAACTCATATGGTCACCCTATATAATATGGTAGGTCCAAATAAGTTAGAGCATAAATACATGTTCAAAAAATCGTTCAAAAAGTGAAGCACTCATAGTTTGCTTTGGAAACAATGGCAAATTCAATTTTGAAGACACGCGAATTTTCAAGTGCGCATGCATGTGTTTTGTCACGTAGGCACACATCTGCTATGTGGATAGACGCCATATTTATTGTTAATTTTCATTTTGTGCTGTTTTGCATTTGTCGTGTAAAATTGTGTTTTTTTCTGTAAAAAATGGGAAATAATTTACGTAAAACATTTGCGGTTTGTGAAAAACTGTGCGGGATAAGCAAGGAAGTGTCATTCAATAGGTAAATACCAAAAACATTCAACTAAAGGTAGACCCCGTATAGAAATCCTAAACTTCATCAGACACAAAAAGTATTATACTGGGGATTCCTTTCAAATTCGCAACAATGTTGCCAGTACTTTTATAACTTGTAATTTTGATGTAGGTACATAAGTAAAATGGTAACTAATAAAAATCAAAAAAATATTTTGTTTTTGAATTCGGCTTACGTTTTGGATTGCTATACATGTATCTGTAATAGAATATGTTTACCATCCTATGTGAGAAAAGGATTGTTTTCATTGATTTTTTTTTTGAGATCTTATCATTAATAATGTTTTTCTATACAATTTAATTCTAGGTTGTAAGTATAACCTCTAGATATGTATGTATGCATGTCTGTCTGTGTGCCTATATGCACATATGTATACGAATGTTTGAAAAAAAGTTTTTTTTTAAGTTAGAATATGTTGTCCAATAATCAATCGGTAAATTTTTGTTTACATAGGTACCTAAACTTAACAAAAATCATAAAACATTTGCTTTTAAGTCCCTGTTGTTATAGATCTATGTGGCGGTTTAAGTCCTTATCTATTTTGAGTTAAAAGGAAAGTATAAATTAGAAATGATCAGCTAAAGTTGGTTTTTTTCGAAGATTGTTGATTGTCGATTTTTATAGAACGTACAACGATTAGCACAAAATTGCAATTTTTGTGCAGTCAACCAACTTGAGCTTGTTTTTAGCAGGAACACAAAATAACTAGCGGCGATATCATGTAATGCAAAATTATTTTTTTAAACTGCACATGCGCACCTCTTATGTGAGAAGAAAAAGTACGGTAGCGAATGCGCAGTTTAAAATATTGATTTGGTTTTCGGTTTTCTGAAAAAAACGGGACTCCATTTAAGTGTGAAAAACGTTTAACTGAAAGTAAGTTTAATTAAATTTCTTTGGTGTGAGGTTAGAGTTCATAAATAGTTTATTAGTTTTGTCTTCCTAGGTGGTATTAAGTTATTAAAACCAGATGACTAAACTGCACTTTTAACTATTAATTATTGTTCTCACTACAAATGTTTTCGGTATAAAAATAACTCTTGCTTTTAGTCCAAATAAATTTAAGTTAAATGTTTTGATCACGAAAGTTACAAAAACCTTTTCTTTATATAATATATATATATATATATAAATTAGTCTACAACCCTCTCCTGGGCAACTCTGGAAAAAAAAGCGTTTTGATGTGATTTTACGCGAAAATGGAACGTCGCAGAGAAAACCTTTGTTGACAAAAAAAATTGTGTGTGCTTAAGACCACATGGTAGAAGTGTAAACTTTAACAAGGCGAAATTAATAATACTGGCCTTCATCTGCATCATCATGTTGCTCGCTGAATGTTCCTCTCACAGTTAGTCGACTCGAGCCGACTTCACCCGAATGAGCGTTACATAGCCGAGTCTGACGGCTCAGTTCAATTCAGTACCCACATAAACTACTAAACGCGCCTAAAGAAGTTTACACTTCAAAAATTCCTTTACAATTTTTCTTAAAGGTTATAGCTCTAGACTTACATGTATAGAAGAGGGCACCAAAAATGACAAAAATAATTTTTTTGCATTTTACGCAAAAACGTTAAGTCGTAGAGAAGAATTTTTTTTAAGAGAAATATTACCCATACGAGTCTTTACAATCAATCTCCATAGTCTATAGGTCTACAACGACATGTTTAGAAGGTAAATGGCAGGTTACTTGTCAAAAATTGTGTTTTTTTTAGTCGTAGAAAGAAACTTTATAAACATAAAATGTTAAAGGACACAATTTTCTACATTCTTTCCTTTTGGGCCACAGGTTTACAACTACGTGTAGAACATATAGGGCGCCAAATTTGCAAAAATTATTATTTTATTTTATGCAAAAACGGTAGGTCCTAGAAAAACACATTATAGACAAGAAATCTCCAGGACGCCATTCTCTCCAATTCACCTATGTGAGTCACAGCTCTATGACTTATGGTTTTTGCGTAAAACGCAAAAAAGTATATAATGGGCATTTTCGGCACCCTCTGTCTTCAACACATGTGGTTGTAGAGCTGTAAATTGTCATTGTCGCATTGTAGAGAATTGTGTCTTGATCATTTTATGTCAATAAAGTTTTTTTTTATGACTTACCGTTTTTGCATAAATTGCAAAAAACATAATTTTTTCAAATTTTCTTCTAAACGTGTGGTTGTAGACCTATAGACTATGGAGACCGATTGTAGGGAATACTATGGGTAATATTTCTCATACATTAAAATTTGCCCTACGACTTATCGTTCTCGCGTAATATGCAAAAAACTGATTTTTGTTCGCTATTTTTCAGAAAAAAAATTAATAGCGGCAACCATGTAGACCAAACGTCACCCTTGCATCATTTATTGTTGCCTTTGAGAGGTTATCCGAATAAACGTGCGTTTTTGTTGTTTTTTTGCAATATTTATCACAAAATTAAGATTTTTTTTATTAAATAACTTTAAAAATGCCTAAGAAGTGCATTCTGTGTGAGAAAAGTGAAGAGAAGTGGCTGGATTTATCATTTCACCGGTAAGTTTGAATCTCTTCTAGAAACCGTCATATTGTTTACGATTTGGTAACACAGTGGTGTGGTTTATAACTTTTTTTACAAAATATTAGCGATTTATTTTACAAAGAAGTTTTAAGAAACATTATTTATTGTTGCAAATTCCCTTATTTTCCCACCTCTAGTGTTTGGGTTTTTTTGGAAAAGTTTCTTAATTTATTCTGGCAATAATATATAACTCTAAAAAATATATTTCTTATGTAAACAACCATTTTCACTCTGTAATGTTATGTTATGTCATGCTACTGTACAGTTATTAAACATTTTAAAAATATTCAAATTTATGAGTTTACTAGATTCCCCACTGATCCAAACATGAGAGAGCTTTGGAGGGAGATTATTGGCCTTAATAAGTTTGTTCGTTTAGCACCTAGTAGGCACTATCTTGTACGAAATGCCTTGCCCAAGGTCAGGTGTTAAAGACTAGTTCAAATTAAGAAAACTACTTACTACTAACTAGTGGTTAGTAGTTAAATATTCAACTATCTCTTTTTATTATAAAGTATACATAATATATTATCACTGGTTGTTTTTGATGTTCGATCATCATATAATGATGTAAAAAAGTAGTCAGAATTAACAAATATAACTATAAGAAGAAAAAAGGTAGTACCTACTTTTACACAGAAAAAAAAGAGTTTTAACTTCCTTTTCACTTACTTACTGCATAGTCCCTGGTGATTAATTAAAAGAGAGCCTTGAGTCAAATGGATTAAAATATTGTTCTTAATTTTTATATTTGCCAAATTTAATAATGTTTGTATATATAGGGTGTCCCATTACTTAGGGGCCATAGGCCAACAAGTGAAAGAGGAGGTCATGTCTGATCAAAAACTTGTTGTTGGCAATTTTTGAAACTTTTGTGATAATAACTTTTTAAAAAAACGCAGTAAAAATAAGAAATTGGGTAGTCTTGTATTAGAACAAAAGCAGTAAATTGAAATTAATTTAAAAAAATTAATTTGAAAAAAGTTAGTCTACTATTTTTTTGGTATGAACTTTTATGAATGCCATATTAAATGCAATGTTTTTTAAATATTTTTTGTTAATAAAAGCAAGTCTCTAGCGATACGTAATAATGAAATATTATTGATATTTTTTAAAAGAGAAAGCAAAAATTAATTTTAAAAAAATTATTATTTTTTATACATTTTCGAGGTTATTTTGACAGCCCGTATCTCCTCCACTTGTAATATTATTAAAAAAGGAGTACCACATTTTTTAATCACAATTAGCTGAGTATTCAGCTGGCTGTGACAGATTTTTTTTTGTATAACCCGTTTTCACCCACTCCTCTTTAAAAATCCTATATCTTAAAAACAGATGAATGTTGACCCCATGTTATATAAACTTTTTTCTTGGAAATAACCTCCTCTATCACCTGCTGCACTATGGCGCCTAAGTTATGGGACACCCTGTATAATAATCACTTAATTATAAATAATATTTTTTCATTTTTATTTTATTTGGTAAATAAAAATTAAATAGATTGTTTTATGGAAATCAAAAGTATTTTGTTGATAAAACTGAATAAGTCATATTTTTTAACATTTGCAAATGTAAAAAAACACAGACTCATACCAAATATTTTCTAAAAAAACTAATTGCTAGAGTTTAATAAACTAATGAATGGATTTTGGTAAAATAAACCAATGAGTGCTTTTTATTTCGAGGCAAGCATTTTGCTGATAAAATATAACAAAAAAATCTATATTATAAATAAAGGCTGTCCCATTTTTATCATTTGGGTGGTTTCGGGAACTTCTAGAGAAGATTGAAGAAAAAACGACTACACCTTAGTGTGCTTTAATTTGAAGAGAATAATGATAGTAAACATCGCATATCAATATTATAAACATAGAAACCGAAAACACCCAAAAGTGTCGAAAATGCACCCTGTAGACTAGGGGATCAAATAGACTCTTTAAATCCTGATGCACAAATTTTGATAAATATCTCAAGGTCTGAGTATATAATTCGGAGTTTTTGACTTTTTTTAACAGAACAAATCTACTTACTGTAAAAAATTTACTAAGAACAATGTATTACCAAGGTGAAAGAGTAAACAGCTAAAAAAACACCTTTGACAATTTGAAATAAAAAGAAACACTTTTACCTGTGTTTTAAATTTTAGGGATTAAAGTAACACAGAAAAAAATAATATAAAGTAGATTTCTTAACTTTAGGGAAAAATAATAAAAATCAAAACTACGGATATTACCAGCTGTAAATAAGTTATTGATTTCTAATATTATAAATCGATAAAAAAATTAATTCTGTAAAAATAGAATGGCTGTCAAAGCTGTACCGGTAATATTTTACACTTATTTAAATTTTATAATTTTGGGTGCAAAAATTTTATAGGAAAATGTCTATAATATATTTATTTTATTTTCAACAAAATCTGCACGCCCATGGTTTTTTCAACGATTTCTCTTTTATACCTCTTACAGTGTTGCCTGCGAGGATTCGGCGAAATTTTCTGAGATTTCATGCATGATGAATGAATTTGCGTATTAAATAATGGGGATGCGTCTTCTAGGGTTCCTTGAATTTCTTTGGTAAATACCTACTTATATTTTTCTTTATACTTTGTTAATAAAGTTAGTGGTTTACAGACGCCATTAAACACTCTTCATAGTGTCCACAATAAATCTGCACAATTAATTTTAGAAAAACCACAATTCTAATCCAATCCAAAAATAATGGACATAATCCTATATTTTTGACAATTATTGTCAAACAATGTAGTGACGTAACGGAGTATGATTCAAAACCACCAAAACTGACGCTTGTGCAGTAACCGGAATCCTGTGTATACGAAAAAGGAACATTAAGAATTAAGCGCGGGTAAACACACGCGTTTTTCTGCCGCGCGATGCCGCAGCGGTACCGCAATTGCAGGCCGTGATACTCTAAAATAAACGAACGCATTGCGTCATTGTTGAGCGGCAACATCGAGGCAATGCGCATTCGTCTTTAGTGCATTTTTCGCCCCCCCGGGAAAGCACCGGCACCGCACACGCAAATGCGGCGTTCATATCATTGTTGGTAATAAAATCGAACACACGTGTGGTTTGTTGTCACCGCAAAAAAGCGGCGACATGGCCTGCAATTTGGAGGATTTCAAATTTGGAATGTCGCATTGGAGGTTTACCATGAGGAATAAAAAGAGAAATGCATGGGTTGTTATTGGGCGTCAATTTTGTGAAGGATTCATTTGTGTATCCTGGGATATTATCCTGTCAGTGATTTTTCCAGCAAGCTCGTCAAATTACTTGACATTCGTTCGGAACTCTTTAAAAAACTTATCTGGATTGTCTTTTAGATCCAAGAACGATGTGAAAAATCTGCCTCTTGTGAGTCGTAAGTCAGTATATGGATGTATGCAATAGCGTCTGTGTATCTTCGGAATATTCATTTTGTACACCAGAAATGCAAAAATTGCACGTTTTTTGTGAACAACTACATCCATCTCTCAGAATACGTATAACACTAGCGACATGTCGCGACAGGTGTGTGTATCAATTCTTGCGGCACCACTGCGGCACCGCGCGGCAGAAAAACGCGTGTGTGTACCGGCGTTAAATGGGGGTCCTGGCTTTAAGCCTCTCGTGGGGTGATAACATGGGTATGTACCATATTTATGCTTCAAATACGTTAGAGCTTATAACGTATAAAATGCCTTTAGATATATGGTTTATTTGAACATACTTCTCACGCATTGCTATGTGGGTTTCAGTTACTTTGTTTAATAATTTGTTTGATCAAAGTATACACTTTCCGTATGACGTTCAAAATCTGTGAGATTAATTTTAAATAGAAAGAAAGTAAATTAAAAAATATATTTTTCTTGTTGCTGAGTATTTTATATAACTTAATTAAAAAATTTATTAATATAAATACTTTAACATTAAGACTTTTTGGAATTATTAAGTGATATGGAACCAAATAAATTTTCAAGATCAACAAGAAAATTCTGGCCTCGATCTTGAAAAAATCGTCGGATATTTCCAGGCTCATTTTAAAATTGGATCCTTTGGAAAGATGGAGGCTTTTTTACGACATTTTTAAAATGGCACTACACATGTTGCAGTGGCGTGCAAAATTCAAAGCAAGGAAGACATAAGTTCGCAAAATAAGGGATTTATATTTTGTAAATATTGATTTGTTAAATTAAATAAATAAATAAAATAAAAATAAATAAAAATAAGTTTTGATAAATTACTTACAAACTAAGCTAATGGGTAATTAACTGTGACACAAAGAATCTCCAAGCTCGCATTAAAATTTTTATTAATTTAATAAAACTTAAGATTTATGATAATAAAAAACACAAAACCACATTATAAACTTTGAAATAAAACTTATGTTTTATCTGTTCAATTCGACGATTTTACTTCAAATGTTTTTAAGAAAAATGGAATTGTTTTTAAAAGTCACACACAGTTTTCGCTTTCACTACCTTGCCAGTTAGATACAACTGATACAAGCCCACAAGATTCAACCAAAAACTCCCGCAATAACTTTATATTATAATCAGCCAAAAAAAAACAGTCTTATAAAAAACTAACAAAATAATTATAGGTAATTATGAAATCGGCATAATTCTACCCAAATATGAGCTAGCAAAAAATCCTAAATGCTTCTTTTTTGTAGCCGTTAATCTTGAATTATTTTATATTTTGTCCCCAAATTTAACGCAAAAAATTATTTTATCTTTTGTAAAAATTCGATAAAACATAAATATGCTGCTTTCTGTGAAAACTAAACTTTTTCTAGTTAACATTTGCTGATTTGTAGGGTCCACCTCTCTATTGAGGGCAAAATTAATTTTAATCAAGCAACGCATACACGCATATATTCGTATGCAAGGGACGCGATAAAACCACACCATGCCTCCTTGTTCTGTCCCTCTCATTCTCACAGCGCCACCGGTCTGTCGAATACAACGTCTTTAAACGGACCAGCCGTTAATATCCCATTTGCGATAATAGAAATAAATCACGCCACATTTACAAAACTCATATGGAGCACCTATTAGGAAAACTTTAGATGAGAAATGCGCGATATGTTCTACGCAATCTTTTAGAATCAAAATTAATAAAAAGATGTTTATTATGAATATTTTTGTTAAATATGTCATGACGTGTTATTTAAAATATGATAATATGAAAAAAAGGTGTTTTGAATTTCATCTAGGGTAGGCAACAAGGTATTTATCCTAAGGTATTTGATAATGGGTGTTTTTAAGCTTAGAAAAGAGATGGCGCCACTTTGACATCTAGGGCGAATCTTATTTTTTTTGGGGACGAATCACGTAAGGTCACTTATCGTCAAGCAAGCTTTACAGGTAGCGAAGCCTAACTCTGATTTTCTATTTGTTGGTTATAATTTTTGACACGTTTTCCTCGGTTTCGCATTGGCGGCTCGTTGTTATTTTAAAAATGGGGTTTTAACACACTCTAAAGATCTATTTAATAACTATTCGGATTTCATCCTCAATTTATTAGCTAAATAAGTTAGAATTTTTTGTTTATTTTATTTCGTTTTATTATTTAAATTATAACTATAAAATTACGCCTAATAATATAAGAAACCTTCATTTCCCGCGCCGCGACTTTTATTTAAATTTCTCGTGTATCCAATGAAAGGACTAGAGCGAGCACAGGAAGAGCCCTCTGGTGGCGAAGAAATGCAACGTAAAAACGGCGCAAGAAAGTGCGCATGAAACTGGGACTTGAGAAAAGAATGTCAAGCTAACCGCGCGCGGAGTGAAAATAAAACTTCAACATTCTAAGAAAAACTCCGTCTAAAAAGTGCCAAAACGTTCTCTAAACCCAACCCGCAGTTTGTTCGACTCAGCATATGGACATTACAAGACTGGTAAGTGTGAGCTCTGTCCTCGCTATTTTTTTTTCTATAATTAAAACGTTACGCAAATCTAAAATTGATACTTATCAGTTGGTAGTGGACCTATATGCTAGTTCAATAACGATACAGTTTCAAGATAAGTTTGCAGCATAACTTTTTAATTCTAATTATATAAATATATATAGTTTAGGTACCTTCATACTGTGTAAAACAACATCTTCAAAATAAAACAGAACCGCCAATGCGAAACCGAGGAAAACATGTCAAAAAGAATAACCAAAAAATAGAAAGCGTGACGTTAGCTTCGCTTCCTAAAAAGCTTGCTTTTACGATAAGTGTCCTTAGAATCACGGCAATATCTTGAAATGCTTGTCTTTTTACATTTTTTTTTTATAAATCACATAAAGGAATTTTTGTTTTTGTACTATAATTTTGTTCTGATATTTCTATTTCAATGAAATTTACTTAGAGCTAGAAATATCTGCGTAACCAGAAAATTTTAAAAATTTGATTTACGTTCCTTTTTTAACCGTTAGTTTTATGTTGAACACAAACAATTGCAGGTTTTGCTGCTTCTAATATATGTAGCTATTCGATTTTTTTAGGTCGTTAATATAGGAAACTTTTATCTAAGTTGTAATAACAAAAATAGAAAACCTTGCCACATTTAAAAATACCCTCAAAAGATAATTAATTTTCATTCCGATCCTAAAGACCGTAAAATGATGTCTGATGTTTATTATTGGAAAACATAATAACTTCTCGAGCCATCGCTTATTTGCCATCGATGTCAGAAACCAAAAATAAATTTTCGGCGTTTGTCTACCAACACCCGGTGCTATTAATTTAGTGGAGTCGTATGCTTGACATCCGTTGAGTCTGTCAAAAGAATTACATGATTTTATATAGGGTTTACCAATATTTTTAGCTTCACGTAACCTGGGAACGTCCTAGGATTCATCTGTTCTAGGAAAGGGCATCTAAAAGTTACGGTCCCCTATCTGACGTACCGAAGTAAATGACAAAAATCCAAAAAATAAGATACGCTACGAAAATTTTTCCCATCAGTAGGGGAAGTGTACTTAAAATGGGATAGTAAGGTAAAATGGGATACCGGCACTCCTGACCAAACTAAAGGTGGCAACATTGCGCTGTATCGCTGGATTTGTTCATTGGAATCGACATAGGCCGCCGTTTTTTTTTTAAATTAATCATTAGATGGTTACAAGCTCGTGTAGTATTTTCTTTTATTTTGTGTGTTTCGCTTGTAACTTTTTATTTCAATGCTGTAAGAATTGATTACTAAATAACGTAAGATATTTTATTTTGTTGTTGATATTTATAAAGTTTATAGTCTTGGCTACCATCAAACATAAAAATTAGGATTAGTTTAAATATTTTCATATATAAATATATATCCCGTTTTACCTCAATTAAATGACTGACGAAAACTAATTAATTTTGTGTTTTTTTAGAAGCTGCCTATTTACGAACGATTTTTGTTTTCGTTAAGTTTCTAGGTCTTTTTTTATAATAAGCATTATTGGAATTATTTGACTGGTTATTATTAGGTTATTATTTAACCAAAAAGTAATTGTTTTAGTTAGACCTATATTTGTGCCATATTAAGAATAAAGAGCATATTATTGTGAAGATGCCTGATGATTTGTTAAAACAAATTATATCTCGTTTTAGTTTTATTTTGGTGTCGTATTTTTTTTATTTTTTTATTGAACCAGATTTTTTGTATTTTATATACCATTTTAACTTAATAGTATTTCTCATTTTACCTGCACAATTAGGGTAAAATGGGAAACTGCAGTGGTCTAGATTTTTCAAAATAACAAATTATTTTTTTAGTGTTTAAAGTACTACAAATACACTATAACAAACGAAAAAGAACATTTCATCAATAGCATAATGTTTTAAACCAATAACGTCAAAACTGTTTTTGTTTAAATTTTTGTAAGTTTAAGTATCCCATTTTAAATACACTTCCCCCACGACTTTTTGCTCAAGAAGCAGCGTAACCGTATCTCTAGCAATAGCACGGCAGTAGAGTTGTTTGTGTTCGCTGTATCTACCAATTTAAATACAGCTGATTCTCTCATTTTCGCTCTCTTGAGAAATTCATTAAATGCTAGTTACCGGTACGTGAGATAGGGGACGAAATGAACCCCAACGTAACGTATGGCTTGGATTTGGCCTTTTATAGCTACTTTACCGGTTATCAGTTTTCGTATAGTTGATATTGTATTAAAGTGGCACTGCGTCATAGCTATGGTAAACCAAATTTTGCGGCAAAATCTAAGTAAAGAAGCCTTAAAAAATTAGTGTTTCACTTTGCAGATGCAGTGTGCCGCTCTGGGTTTAACGTTCAAAGGATAAAACACTAAGACCTTTTAAAGGAGAGATCAAATAGGTACTTACCTTATAAAAGAGGATCCAAAATTATATTAAAATGTGCGCAAATATTGTTTTAGTTGCAAAAACGGTAATTTGATTTATAAACAGCTCCGTCGTAAATTGTTTGACATAAGCAGTCAAAACAACTACGAATAGAAAACGTCAAAGCCCGGCTAAATCAATATGTTCGTAACAACCAGATAAGAGTATATATGTTCCTTTCTAACGAAATTGTTTAGAAGAAGACATCAATAAATAGCAAGTAAAATAGTGAGCTAATGACTAATTAGTGCAGTGCCTCATTTTGGGAATAAATATCAATAAAAAAATTAAAGGAAGTGCGTGCCACTGTATGTACCCCTCTACTCCCTTCCTGCCCATCAAGGTTTTAACGCGGTGTCACTTTAATACAATATCAACTACAGGATAGATCCACTTGCTTTAAAAAATGCCAAGCGGTTACGTCAACTCAAGATAATGACTTTGGCTACTAAAAGTTCCAAAATCCAAAAAATTTCTCTAAATTTAAATCAAAAATAAAAACTAACCCCAATTTGACACCTTCAAATAACCCCATTAAAACCCATTTGAAAGCAGTCCCTTTCAAATGTAATTAAAAGCGTCTAATTTTTTAATCCAAGACATACGTTGGAGTTCATTTGAATCCAATATGCCAGGACGCTTGTAGCAATCATTTTCGGTTAATGGTTTTAATAGGCTTTAACAGTACAACAAAAAATACTCTGCCAATATATGGGCCCCTAAGCTCACACTAGGTACTATAGTTATAGTGTACGTGTGAGCTAATATAACTAAAAACTGAAATATATTTTATTCAACTCCAGAGTAAATTACCTTTTGTTTGATACCACACAAGCCATGTTTTGACTTAAACTCAAATTTTTGAAATCTACCCCCACCCTTACAAAAAAAACAAAAACTAAAATGTATTTTGTTAAAGTCCGGACTCAATTACCTTTCGTTTGATATCACACACGCCATATTTTCACTTAAACTCTAATTTTTAAAATATACCCCCACCCTTTTTTTTTAAATGAATTAAAATGTATTTTGATTAACTGCAGACTCAATTACCTTTCGTTTAATATCACACACGCCATATTTTCGCATAAACTCTAATTTTTGAAATCTACCCCCCCCTTTTATTTGGTTTGTGTTTGGTGGATTTTGTTCATTTTTAAATGGGACCATCTCGACCCAAGACCCAGCCTAGGTACCAAATTTCATTAAAATCGGCCGAGCGGTTTTTGAGTTATGCGCGTTGGTCGTTACAGACAGACATACAGACACACAGACAGACAGACAGACATACAGACAGACAGACAGACAGACGGCGCAACAAAAAAGTTTCAAAATTATCTGAAACGCAAAGATATATAAAAATTTTTGAAATCGGAGCAACTTTTTTTTCTTGAAAAAATTAGGATCACCATAGCTCACACTACTATAGTATAGTATATGTGTGAGCTAAATACTATAGTATAGTATATGTGTGAGCTAAATTTAGGCTACGACCCTGAAAAAATCAGCTGTTATCGTGCGCTGATTTTTACGATTTTTATATTGGGATTTATGGGAGAATAGAGGTTTATTTGTGATATTTTTTAAATGGCAATACAGATTTTCGCGGAATATTCCGATACTCCACCACACTTTTGTAAGGATGAAAGATGATAAAAAGGTTAAAATCTTCAAGATTTACAACTCCTTATTTTGAATTGAAATTTCCCGCCATGTACCGCACGCCGGCTCTTATAGCGAATTCTTTTGAAAAAGTTAGTGGGTCACTCGTGCTCCACTGACACTGTTTTGGTGCTGTCAAAAAATAGCCCCAGTGCAGGTTCAAAAGAATACAAAAGTGCACTAGTGCAACACGAGCTCGGAGAGCCCGTGCCAAAAAATGTGCACTGAGTGCAACACTGGGCTTTTCAGTGGGTCAAAAGAATACAAAATATTGCACTAGTTTTCCCAAAAGAATACGAAAACTGCACTAGTGGCGCACCAGTGCTGCACTTTTTTCCCAAAAGAAGTCGCCATTATATTTGACATGGATTTTACTTTGTCATCTGTTTGTCATGATATTTGTTTATTTTTTTGATTGCAAAATTTTTTCCATTTTTTAATGAATTTTTAACAATAAAATTTATTTAGAATCCAAAAATACCAATGTTAAATTTTTTAAAACAAAATTACGCTACAAAAAATAATATTTTGATGTTGTGATTTTTATAAACACATGTAAATAACCATATTTAAAATTGTAAAAGTGTGCCGCATATAAGCAAATTATTGTATGTGAGCCGATTACTTTCCAAGCAAAAACTAACACATTCGCTTCTGCTTTAAATTTAATTTTTGTCTAAGCTAATGAAGTGGCTCTGAAAAATTAAGGATTACTTAAAACCAAATTTTAGCCGCCAATGCCAATTTGAGGAAAACGTCAAAAATTATAACCAAAAAATAGAAAATGTTCAATGTCAGGCTTTGCCAAGGTCTTTAGAGAATAGGTTACCTGGTAACTCTCTGACCAATCAGAGCCAGTTGTTGAAGCGGGAAATGAAGTCACCCGGAGTGCCCATTTTAATAAAAAGCATTTAATATAGTAGGAAATCTTCACTTTTCTTGTATTCCTTCATTGATTTAAATGTAAACATGTTTTGCTATTTTTCTTAAACTGTCTACAATAACAATATTCATAAAATACATCAACTAACTCAAATATAAAACTTACCTTATACCAAATATTAAAACTTACCTTATACCAAGTATCCAAAAGGCAAAATGTCTTGGAAATCTTTTAGTCCGTTAAAATAACTACAAGTAGACAGTATAAGTAAATTAGAACAAGTATTTATAGTGTTTAAATAAATATAGTTCGAAAAAAACACCACAAATGTAAAAATAAATTTTTAAAGATTAAAAATACTTAAAAATACATGTAGACAAAGGGCTCTAATCAAATCGTGGCACTCCAAATGACGCGCTGTCACCTCTCACCCCGCTCCGACCATGGAGTTACCAGGCAACCTATTCTTTACAGACCTTGAGGCTTTGCTACCGATAAAGCTTTCAAAATGAACGGACCGCGACCTTTCACTTGACGCCACAAGCGAGGCCCAATTTTTATTTGATGGTCACGTCATGTTACACAGTGAGTTAAGGAATCTCGCTTGCTATAGTGGCGGGTTCGATCCCCGCCAGTTGCCGAGGTCGGGTGCGGCAGAAATTTATAGGATTCCTGGGGAGTGTAAAATGTAATATTGTCCTACCCCTTCATTCACGCCGGTAACCAGGCCGGATGACGTCGGATATCTCGTGAAGGCGGACTTTGTGACACACTCCTTCAGTCGGTAGGCCATTCTAAGGGATAAAAAAAATACCCGGTCTGGGGTTCCAAAGGTGGCCGATGGCCCGTGCAATTAGGCGTTTTGAAATGGCGGCCTTAGTGTCGGTTCGGTTCGGTTCGGTTCCACAAAAAAATACGGCTATTTACGGTCTCTGGGCCTCTTCTCTTTTAATACGCACCAGAACAACTGCAAAATTTCTCGAGGGCCTTTAAAGTCGACTAACAATTTATTGATTGTCACTATTGTCACAATTGGGAATCGATATTTTTATTATAGATTATTATTTTTGTCGAAGATTCATACGATTTCATTATTTTGAATAATTGTGTTTTAACTATTGTATTATTGGTACACTCTATAATTTCAAAATCTAAATGAAGTGTCGTATGCCCCACATCCTGAAAGATGACATGCCCAAGAAATATGTTCGCACTCATGTATCCCATTAGTGGCAACAAATTTTTTGAGATTTATATTTTGTTTCGATCTGCGACAGACGGATGGGATTTAGGCAGGGCCCTTGTTTATTAAAACAATATTTGGAAGATTAAAATTGAACACATATGTATGATATGCACGCAGGGGATTTTTTTCTTTTAAATTATGGTTTAAAGACACAATTTAGGTAGCTAAGAATAATTAAGCACAGCACGATTTGTTAAAAATAAGGTACATAAGGCACATAAGTATTAGCTTGTAAGCCATTAAGCAGGCAAGCACGTTTTAACAGACACCTTTATGCAAATGTCAAATGTCACTTACGAGCATGATAATGACGTGGGCGTAGGATTTTCTGTCAAAACATGCTTGCTTGCTTAAGTATAGTACTTCTCAGAATGCCCTTTTGTGACTGACATAAAATAAACATATTATTATTTCCCAAACAAAAATATATTTAAAACTAAACATGTCATGTTGATATGAAATCTAAATTAAAACTGTCACTGTCGCTGTCCCTAAATGAAAAGATGAAAGCTTGGAGTACGTTGACAAAAAAAACGTACAGATAAAAACCACGTTTTTCAGAATTTGTTGTTGCTGTCATTACGTCTATCATAAATATAGAGCAAAGATTATAGATTATAATATATATTATTAAGATGGGCCACTCAAAATTATATTATTATTATATACAGTGTGTCGAACGTACATAAGTTCGGGTAAGCAGTCCAAAGATGGCGCTACAAACATTTTCGAAAATCGCGCACCGGTGATATATTTAATTTTATTTAAGGATTATTTATATTCCATAATCTTTGGATTATATTAAAAATTATTTTAAATATTTTAGGAAATCATTTTGGTGAAATGAATCCAAAATGTCTTAACTACTAGATACTTGTATTGAAAAGTCTTTAAAATATTTTAGATAATCATTTCAACGAAATACATAAAAAAAACAACCCAATAACTACACATTTATTTTTTATTTAGCTATGTTCAGTATTCCACCAGGATTTTTTTTAACTGTAATATAATGTTAATTTAGGCACATGCTAGTCATTTAACGAATGTTTAACAAAAGTATCTGACTGTCGGTATCTCAATTACAGTTTTTTTTTATTTAGTTCAATAATTTCACCTTAATTTAAATATTTTATGGATATCTATGTCATAACAAAAACATTTCATGTAAAAAAAGCCAAGTACGCGAAAGTTGTATTTCGTAAAAAGAATTGAGATAAAAGTAAAGCCAAGTTCTCCAATACAAATTTGAAAATGAAAGGTTCTTACTAGTTTGGAAATGTTTTTTTTAAACTATGCTCTTCCAGCCAAACTTTTTTATGTTCAATTTAGCACTGCGCCTAAGAGTCATTTGCAGCCGTAATATCCAAGTTTAAAAAAAGATTTCCAAACTAGTAAGAACCTTTCATTTTGAAATTTGTATTGGAGAACATTTTACGGAATACCACTTTCGCGTACTTGGCTTTTTTTTCATGAAATTTTTTTGTTATGATTTCATCCTTTTTTAAAGGATTTGGATAATATTTAAGTTTTAAAGTAGGCAGTAAAATATGCGGAATATTGTTCAAAACTTTAGCAATACCTAATTAAAAATGTTGAGGTTTTTTTTTATATTTTCCTATAGTTTTATCATAGTTTCTATCAGCCTTCTAAAGCTCAGCTCTCTAGTGTTCCTGGAAGTAGGCAATGTTATTTTTACATAACTTTACATTTATAGGGGAGGAAAGTAAATTAAAATTTGGGTTTTTGAATTTTCTTTTATAGTTTTATCATAGTTCCTATCGGCCTTCCAAAGCTAACGTTTCTGGAAGTGGAGAATGTTACTTTTACATAACTTTACATTTATAGGGGAGAGAAGTTAATTAAACTTTGGGGTTTTTTAATTTTCTTTTATAGTTTTGGGCCTTCCAAAGCTCAACTTTCTAGCGTTTCTGGAACTGGTCAATGTTACTTTTACATAATTTTACATTTCCCGTGAGGAAAGCAAATTAAAATTTTGTGGTTTTTAAATTTTTTTTCTATAGTTTTATCATATTTCCTATCAGTCTGCCAAAGCTCAGCTCTCTAGCGCCTCTGGAAGTGGGCAATGTTACTTTTACATAACTTTACATGTATGGGGGAGGAGAGTGAATTAGATCTTTGGGGTTTTTTGATTTTTTACAATCCAAGGGTTTGGTCACAATTTCTATCAGTCTGCCAAATTTCAGCTTTGTAACATGTCTGGAAGTACAGAGAAATTTACATAGTATATACATGAGTGAGTGAGTGAGTGGCAATTTCGACGTTTTTTTGAAATTTCGTAACTACTTTACCACTTTATGGAAGTCCATGAAACTTAAAAAACTTAGAGGGATTGTTAAATCTATAAAGATCTATGACTGTGCAAAGTTTGAGTTTCGTAGCTCATTCCGAAGTAGAGTTTTAGATAGGTGAAATATGGGCTGACATTTTCGATAGGCGTTTTCATGTCCAACGGCATTCTCCCATTTTTGGCGGAGCTAAAACTAATTAAAGTGTTTTTCATAATAAACCTTTCTGTATACATACTAAAGGCAATGCTTATATAAATATATATTTTTACTTACATGAAAATATCTTGGGAATCTATGAAAGAGTTTAATTTTGAAAGGGCAATTGAGTGCGCAACACGTTGAAGCCATTTTCAAATAAAGATTTTATTTAAAATACGGAATAATTAAAAAAAAAACAAACATTTATGAATGACAGAGAAAAGTGACAAATATAAAAAATTGATAAATTTGAAAAGTTTGACGGTATAAAAAAATTATACCCAGAGTACTAGTACTATACTTATAAGCATAAGGCCGCCTATAGGTTCTTAGCAGTGCCAAATGAACCTAGCGTCTAAAGTGCATTTCATCATTTTTGCGACAATCTTTTTTCAAGGCCTGTGATATTCTTGCGATACCCAGCTGATCCCTATCAAAAAGTTTTCTCAAAAATTATGAAATGGACTGTAGCAGCAAAAGAAAATCTACAGGGTCCATTCTTAACCATCTAACTACCAAACTAACGAACCTAAAAAAATCGCAGACAAGAGTGGCCAATATAATTTTGTTAATGGTCAAGCGAAACCAGATGTTCTTGAAATACTTTTCTTTGTTTACTAAATATCACCCGAAAATTTTTATTAACAAACAATTCTGTTGTCATAAAAATCATAAAGACTAGATCTGAACAAAAAAATTAAGTTATTTTATTTAACCATCGATTTTAATATTTGAATTTGAATTAAAACTTGTTAACAACCAGCTGCAGCGCCTAAGTTTTCCGTTTAGGTATCTATTTTAGTGTGTGTGGATAAGGTCACTAGATAACAAAGTAGTAAGCTGGTGACATTATGTGTGGGGCTATCTTCAATCAGAAATCCCGGAATGGAAGCAGCTTTGTCTTTTTGAACGGTCACACTCGGCACGTGCCAGGACCATTAGCCTAATTTAGATCCTTAAATTCTGACGTAACAATTTTATCCTGAAATTTTGTGAAATTAGGGTAGGTAGAAACTGCACTTTGTCACAATCATGAAGTGGACTGTAGCAGCAAAAGCAAATCCACAGGGCCCATTCTTAACCATCTAACTAACGAACTTAAAAAAAATCGCAGACAAAACCAGATGTTCTTGAATTATTTTTCTTCGTTTATTAAATATCACCCGAAAATTTTTATTAACAAACAATTCTGTTAAATTAAGTTATTTTATTTAGCCATCGATTTTAATATTTGAATTTGAATTAAAACTTGTTAACAACCAGCTGCAGCGCCTAAGTTTTCCGTTTAGGTATTTATTTTAGTGTGTGTGGATAAGGTCACTAGATAACAAAGTAGTAAGCTGGTGACATTATGTGTGGTGCTATCTTCAATCAAAAATCCTAAAATGGAAGCAGCTTTGTCTTTTTTAAAAGATCACACTGGGCACGTGCCTAGGACCATTAGCCTAATTTTATCGTGACATTTTGTGAATTTAGGGTAAGTAGAAACTGCACTTTGTCACAATTATGAAATGGACTGTAGCAGCAAAAGCAAATCCACAGGGTCCATTCTTAACCATCTAACTACCGAACTAACGAACTTAAAAAAAATCGTAGACAAGCCAATACATTTTTAATGGCCAAGCAAAACCAGAGATGTTCTTGAAATAATTCTCTTCGTTTATTAAATAGCACCCGAAAAGTTTTATTATCAAACAATTCTGTTGTCATCAAAATCATAAAGACTAGATCTGAACAAAAAAATTAAGTTATTTTATTTAACCATCGATTTTAATATTTAATATAACGAACTTAAAAAAATCGCAGACAAGAGTGGCCAATACAATTTTGTTAATGGTCAAGCGAAACCAGATGTTCTTGAAATACTTTTCTTTGTTTATTAAATATCACCCGAAAATTTTTATTAACAAACAATTCTGTTGTCATAAAAATCATAAGACTAGATCTGAACAAAAATTTAAGTTATTTTATTTAACCATGGTAAAGTAACTTTACCGCACGTGAGTAGGTAATAGTTATTTACCTAACAAGTGCGGAAAGTAATACTTTAGCGCCCGCGACGGCAGTTGGCCGAACGACGCGGAGCGGACTTCGATCAAGCCATCGAGGGTCGTAAAGATACTTTCCGCATGTGTTAGGTACCATATTTTACCTATGAGTACCTTTTTTTTTCAAAAAATTGAATTAAATTTTAAAGTAATTTTACCGCACGCGAGTAGGTAAAGATATATACGTTACGGATCGAAGACCAGCAAAATCCCCTATTTTAGTTTTTTCTATGTTAATTTTCTTACCTAATTTGGTACTGAAATCTCCTATTACTATATTGTAAGATGGGTTTTGTGTTCCTCCATAGCTTTGAAGATGTCTTCATAGAATGCTTCGATGTGCTTTTCATTTTTAGTGTAAGAAAGACAACGCGATCTGAGATTTCTTTAATAGCTTGGACGTGTTTACTTATGGCTTTATTTATTTTAATTTAATGATGATGGTAATTCATACATAATTTTTCAGTCAAATTACAAAAACTGTTATTGTTACGTCTGGTTCGCAGTTTCACTTGTCGCTCACTTTTAATTCCCTCTTTCTCTAATAGAAAGAGATAAAGATACAATTTATTTTTCCACCTTTTTCTATTAGAGAAAGAGGGAAATAGAAATGAGCGGCAAAAAGTGAAACTGTAGATCAGGCCTTAATGTATGTTTTAGTAAAAGTAACACCGCGTCATCAAAGCCTGGTGGTGAAAAGGGAGTAGAGAGGTGCAGATATTGGAGTAAACTATAAAAATGGAATTTAAATGTTAATTTCTGGGTTTAAACAAGCTATGAAACATGTATAAAAAAATCCAAATTACCTACCGCTTTTGTTTGCAAAACGAGAGGCCATTTTTTATAATTACCTATGCGGACATTTTCAGTTTAATTTTAGTAGATTATTTTTATGTTCCGTGTCTTTAAATTCGAAGGTAAGTGGTCATTTAAAGGATTAATTTTGTTAAAAACTTCGTTTAATGTATATTTTCCGACCAAATAGAAACGCTTCATAAATATTTTAAAAATAACTCCTGTGTCATATTATGTATAAAGCTGCCTACTATAAAAAGTCCTATTAAATAAAGCAGCATTTTAGTATAATATTTTAAATAAACTGCTCCAAGAAAGTTAGGAATATTAGGCTTTTTTGGAAAAAACAACAACTTGCAAAATTTTTCGAAATGCTAAACTCTATATCATAATTCAGGGCTATCAAAACGGACGGGCCACGATCCTCCACTTTGTTGACATCACATCCGGGGCTGATTTTTTTTTGATGGTCACGTTACGACACAGCTGATTGTCTTTAAAATATTGAAGTTAGAATGACGGTTCATGAATATTTTTTTTTTAAATAACGCCGTTTTTGAGATTGTTTTTACTTTATTCTTGCAGAACAATTTTTTTTAAATGTATAGTAATCCTTAATTTTTCATAGCCGCTTCATTAGCTCACACAATAATTTAGTTTAAAGCAGAAGCAAATGTGACAATCACAGATGACAAAGTCAAATACATGTCAAATATAACAGTTGGCATGTGGTACATGGCGGGTAATTTGAACTCAAAATAAGAAATGCTAAATCTTGAAGATTTTAACCTTTTAATCATGTTGCTTCCTTACAAACCTTTGGTGGAATATCGGGATGGGGTCTGAGAATATTTCACTAAAATTTTGCGAAAAATCTGTAGTGCCATTTTGAAAATATCATAAAAAAACATCTGACCTCCCATAAGACCCAATGTAAAATTCAGCCACGGGAGAACAGCTGATTTTTTCAGGGTCGTGGCCTCTATTTTTGTGTTGGCCTTGCATAATTTTTAAGATAACTTTTTGACAGTTATCAGCTGTTTACCATAACAAATAGCATAGGTCAACGAAAAAAAGTTGTCTCAAAAATAATGGGATGACCTGTAACTCAAATTTTATTAAATTGTTGATAAAAACAACATAAATTCAAATTCCTGTCGTAACCAAATTTAAAGAAATCTCCTAAAAATGTATACAGCCGGAAACAAAAAATCTGTGGCATAAGGGCACTTAGCTGCACAAGATACTCAACAGGCGGCTGAGAGCATCTAATGCCTTCTGTAGTTCATTCCAGCCATGTTCAATGCAACTCTTCAAGTGAATTTAGAACTCTGCGACATCGGTGCGGTCTTGAATTGTCATCCAGGAAAAGAAAATCTGGACCTATAGCGGCATGAAAATTTGTCAACACTACCTCAACAATATTTTCTTGATATTGTCTGCCATTCATATTACCGTGGCAAATGTAAAGGTCTGTACGCCCATCGAAACAGATTCCACCCCATACCATTATTGAGCCCCCTCGATATGGATGAACTTGTTGGATAGCGAGCCGATTTCTTGGGATATTCGGCATTGTCCACACTCGAACTCTACGACTATCTGAATATCTTCCATATCTGGATTCATCTGTAAACAGTACGGACCTCCATTCATTTCGCCAGTGAAGGCGTTTTCTTGCCTATTCTAATTTTTGTCTTTTCTGTTCGGGAGTAAGTGGAAGAAGACGACGTGATCTCAGCCCAACGTTTTTCAATCGAGTTCGGATCGATTCAATTGACAGCTGAATATTGGTGGCGTTTTGAAATCTTCGAGATACCTGTCGGCATGTCGATAAAGGCTCTCTCCTGACACTAAGTTATAAATCGATCTTGAGCTTGTGTTGTTTTTTTAGGGCAACTACTTCTAGGCTTTCTGCAGCAGTTTGAGTTTCTTTAAATCTGTTCCACAATCGACTGATTACATTTTGTGATACCTTGAAAGTTTGCGCAACTTGTCGCTGTGTTTGGCTTGCTTGCAGCATGCCAATGGCCCTATTAGCTTGATCAAGTGTCAGTTTACGTCTTACCATTATAATTTAAAAAAATAAAACTAAGATCGAAAGACGGCAACTGAAAGGAAATGAAATGAAAAATCATGAAAATAAACACGGTTTTAGGTTTAATCTCACAAAAAAACTATCTTCACGATTTTTTTTTCATTTTATCAGTAGTATTAAAATTAATAGTAAATTTTGTATATTATGGTAAAAAAGAAATATTCAAAATATAGTTTTATATATTTATCGCAATATCCCTAACTTTTTGGGAGCAGTTTACTTTAAAATAAATAATCTTAATAAAATAATCGTCTTCCCTGATGTTATTTAATAAGATACAAATTAAAGAAGGTAATTTTCATAAAAAAACTTCATATTAAAAGATATCCTAAACATTTGAGGTATTTAAAAAAAAACTCTCCTCTAGATATTTTTGTGAAAGTTTGTACACACTTTCTATTCATCAAGATACATTTTCTTTTGTATAACATGTTTTTTTTATTTTGGCCACTGGCGTTGCGGGAATTGCTTTCGTTATTTTAAATAAATGGTTTTTCCCCGTTGTTGTTGTCTCGCGAGATTCAAATAAATGATTTTATTTTTTTTGTGTAAAAACTGTACGTATAATGAAAAAATCACAATGCGGTATTTATTTCGCAAATAATAAGAATTTAAAAAATAAATTTTTATTAAAAAAAAAACAGTGGCGTAAGATTTATTTTCCTCAAAAATACTGAGGGAAATTCCCGCACAGACGTCAATTATCCATTTCAATAACTTTTTAGTGTAGACATACTTATCGATCACAATATAAAACAAAACAAAAATTTTGCGGTGATATATAGTTTGGAACCAGGCCGACCATGGCAAAAATCTGCCAAAATACGTCTTTTTAAACATGCAACTTTGTACATCCGTCACGCGTCACCTTTGCAATTTCTTATGTTTGTACCTCTGAGTTTACTTGCAATTTATAGTCATCAAGAGTAGCACAAAATAAACTTTAACACCAGTATTTACTAAAGGGTAAACAGTGCTAAGTGCTACAATCCTGGGTCCACAAGCAGTGGAGTATATAGAAAAAAGTTTCGGGGTGGGCCCGAGACAGTTTTGGTGGGGGGCCCGAGACCTCATGAGGCTGTATTTTATGCTTTTTTATGTTTGTATTCATGAAATATGTGGAAAATATCCAAAAAAATCTTAGCTTCGGGGGGGCCCGAGCCCCCCAGGCCCCCCCGTATGTACGCCACTGTCCACAAGTCTAGATTTTGGTTGAAGGTTTAGCTTATTTTTTCCGTGAATGCAACAGTTTTTAATACTTATATAAATTGTTCATAAATGCCTTGCGATATGGGTCATTTTTTTTCGCTGTGACAAAGACATTATTTCCACACAAAGGTTAGAAATAAATAAAAATAAAATAATATTTTGGTTTAAAAATGGTAGCCATCTTTAAAGCCCCAAACGTCACTAGGACATGTCCAATAAAAATGGTGTAAGTCAGTGTCAGTTTTTGCGCTATATTTTACATGCTAATTTTTTAGACAAGTTATGATTAAATCGATGTTCGATTGTTTTGGTGGATGTATAATTGAAAACGGATTCTAATATATCTTGTGCTTTTTACAATAGTTAAATATTGATACGTATTTAATACGTTAATGCATCTACACACATACTTTAAATGTGAATGAATGTGTTTAAGTGAATTTTTTTAATACTCACAGGTCAAATACTGGAAAGATTTGGTTCACTCTAATGTGCAATATGATAGTAAGCATTTCTCAGTGAATTTCATCTCATGTAAATTCAAATTAACTTTAGAAATCAAGAAAACACGACATAAAAACAATTGTAACGAAATGTATTTTTTTGGAAATTTAGTCAGTGTAGTAGTAGGATTCCTGTTGATAATAGTCTCAAATTGTAAATAATCCATGATTGATAGAAAAACTTATATACAAAAATTTTCAAAGCAAAATAATATATAAAACTATATCTATAGATGCATTACAGTAATAAATACGCTACAATATTTAAATGTAATATAATATACAAGTGTAAGCTACTACAAAAGTGCCGGTCTTTTGTCTCGCCACGGGCTGCTCAACAACATTATCAGGAGGGCTCTTGTATCTGCCGGAATACCGTCAGTGCTTAAACCTCCTGGCATGTGCAGGGGAGTTGGAAAGCGAGTAGATGGTTTGTCTTTGTTTCCCTGGTGCAGAGGAAAATCCCTAATTTGGGACGCCACTAGCAGAGATACTTTTGCATTTTCTTATCTTGACAAAACATCAATAAAATCAGAATCTGCCCGTACGGAGAAAAGCAAAAGCAAAAAAAATACGAAGAGCTGGAAGCCAAAGGGTACATTTTCGTACCCTGCAGTTTCGTAACATTGGGACCCTGGGGTAACAAGCTAAATCTTTTGTTCAAAAATTATCAAAATTAATAAACAATAAAAATGCAAATTGCTTCATTAAGCAACAAATAGGTCTTGCGATTCAATGCAGCTTCCATTCTTGGAACAATCCCAGATGATACTGGATTAAAACATTGAGTAAATAACCCATATAGAGGAGCCACCGGCGAGCTTCACCATATTGAGGGGCAGATGGCGCTGAAATAAATTCATCTGGTACGCAATATTCAGAGACAACTACTATGATCTAATGGCATTTGTATGATAGGCATGAGCCTCGGAACTCGCACATGTAACTAAATCGTACTAGAAGTCCCTGAATATTGCGTACCAAACGAATTTATTTCAGCGCCATCTGCCCCTCAATATGGTGAACCTCGCCGGTGCTCCTGTATATGGGTTATTTCCTCAATGATTAAAGGAAACTTTTTATTGTTGATGTTTCCTTTTTGAGTTTTTTTTTAGTGTTACAATTTTATTTATTTCTTTGATTTTATTATTAATTTAATCAATTGCTGTACATTAATTATACCTTGTTTTATGTAAAAAAAAAATTAAAAATGGTTTTTTGAAAAGCGTAACAAGCACAATATATCTTAGAATCTGTTTTCCATTACACATCCACTAAAACAATTAAACATCGGTTTAAATATCGCTAAATTGTCTAAATAATTAACTTATAATTATTTAACAGCTAACAATGACTTACACCATTTTTATTGGACATCTCTTGGTGACGTTTGGAGGTTTAAATATTGCTACAATTTTTAAACCAAAATATTACTTTTTTTTATTTATTTCTAACCTTTGTGTGGAAATAATGTCTATTACAACGAAAAAATATGACCCATATCGCAAGGTATTTATGAACAATTTATATAAATATTAAAAACTATTGCATTCACGGGAAAAATAAGTTAAATCTTCAATCAAAATCTAGACTTCTAGACCTCGGTAACACTTAGCACTGTAGACCCTTCAGTAAATACTGGTGTATGTTTTTATAAAACAATTCTTAAGATAGACCCTAGAATTGTAATTCTTATTCATTATTTGCATCTTATTCAATAACACCCTGTATGATAGGCATTTGATAGAGTTACATGCTTACTCGTAGCCTTAAATCGAGTGTGTGCGTGCCCTTAATTTATTTGATTTTCAGTTGTCTAGGTGAAAATTATGGTGCTTACGTTATACGCGACACCTTTTTTAGTACTCAGCGGATGTAATTAGAGACTCCCCGCCTATTTAGGGGAAATTAAGTAGTGAGTGTTTATTTGTAAACTAATTAAGTAATAAGGAGCTTTGCAGTCAGTTGCGTGTAATAATTTGTCTACACCTTTTGAATTTATGTGATAAACCAAGGCCGTAAAATGTATAGTTAAAATAGCTAACTATAACCCTCATATGCAACGTAAGTAAGGTAAATTCAGCTATTACCGCCCTATGCAAAATCTTGGATTAATTCCGCCCTATAAGGCTACCATTGGCTTTACAGTGATAGCATGGTCTGGTTGAACTGTGACGAATTGTCTTTCTTCCTTATAGACCGGTGGATGTTCACGTCCCGCCGTGGACTTGGTTTCCTTGGTTCGCTGTTGTTTCACTCGTTGATTGAAAAATAGGTTTCACCTTCTTTTTCATTATTTTTGATTTACGTTGTATCTTGTTGTCAGCTTGATTACTGTAGTCAGGCAAGCCACGCTGAGGATGGAAATGCCTTTTTCCGAAACATCGTTGTCCGTGGTTGACTTTACCCCTTTGAAGTTGTCTTTTAACCTTTGTTAACTCATTATTTTCGGTCCCGAACCGACGCGACGCCCTTCAGACGATGAGAGCATGGTCTGGATGAACTGTGACGAAAGTCTTTCTTCTTATAGGCCGGTGGACGTTCTCGTCCCGCCATGAACTTGGTTTCCTTAAGGCTTAAAACAGTTGTATCTCTCCAACTCTTTTTAAAATATATATTAGCCCTAAACAACGTGAAACGTAAATTATATGGCATGGGAATACAACTTAACGACCGATTTACCATATACACACTACAGTTTGCTGACGACCAAGTAATTGTAGCTAATGACGAAGAAGACATGGAGTATATGATAAGAAAGTTAACAGAAGAATACCAAAAGTGGTGGTTAATAGTGAACGTAGACAAGACACAGTAGTTATGTATTGGAAACGAATCAAGTGAGTTAGAACTAGCCAATGGACAAACAGTATATCCATGCAATGAGTATGTATACTTGGGTGTCACATTTGATAAGACAGGATCAGCTTGTAAATAACTGGAAAAACGAATAGTATTTTATGGAGCAGAGAGATAAAAAAGGATTTAAAATTTAACATATATGAAAAAATGGTGAACAGCACGCTGTTGTATGGAATAGAGACTTGTCGCTTAATAGAAAAATACAAAGCAAAAATGGAAAGTGTCGAAATGGATGTAATAAGAAGATCAATGATAATATATAGATCATATAAGAAATGACATCATAGAAGAAAGAATGGGAATCGATAGAAGCATAACGGATGACATCACTAAAAGACCAATGCAGGTCATAGAATGGCAACCAATAGGGCGCAGAAAAAGAGGTCGTCCTAAACTGGAATGGCAACAGTCAATCCAAAGATCAATAAGTCAAAACAACCTGACAGAGGATGATTGTCAGAATTGAGGTAGGTGGAGAATAGGCGGCATAGTAGTGTTAAAAAAAGAAAATGGCTTACAAAATACAATAATAAACAGAAGGTTTTGTAAAAACCTTAAGCCGTCTTCGAGAAAAGCCTGCATTTCTAAACCCTTACATTAAAACAAAAATATCGGCGCGACTTAGACCCTTAACAAAAAAGAAGAAAATGTCTCACAAAATAAAATAAGGGGTGATTTCACCATTCCTTTGCGAGTTCTGGCAGATATCCAGCTATAGATATACCTTTATCTTTTAAAATTAATTACTTCGTGTGAAGTGTCAAAAATCTCGAGTGGATCTTTAGTAGTTTCCGCACATTTTTCTTTAAAACATTTTTAAGTGTTCCGATCATTGAATTTAATTCTAAAAAGAAAAATATATTAAGTTCAAAAATTCAAAACTTTTTCAGGTAAACTGCAAGTAGGTATACAATATATCCCATAAAATAGAAGGTTCGTGTTTAATTCTCGGGCACAAAATGTCAAAAATACCTTTTCGAATATTACTTTTAACCAATTTTAGTGACAAATTGATTCTAAGATCAATCATCACTGAAACCTTTCGAAAAATATATTAAAGAACGAAATAAAAATAAAACATTTATTAAATAATTTTCTACAACCAGCGATTAACCATTTCTCTCTCTCTCCTGCTCTCTCTCTACACAAGTTGCCCAAAGAATTTAAGTATAAAAAATATACGTTTAAACCCTCTTTGAAATCCTTAAAAAATCACTTTTTGTGTCACACAAGGCTCTATCGCTGTAACCCTTTAAAAGCCTCTAGAGGATAGGTTACCTGGTAACTTTCTGACCAATCACAGCCAGCTGTTGAAGCGGAAAATGACGTCACCGGGAGTGCCCATTTAAATAAAAAGCATTTAATATAGTAGAAAATCTTTAAGTTTCTTTTGTTCCTTTATTGATTTAAATGTAAAATATGTATTGTTATTTTTCTTAAAGTGTCTCTAATAACAATATTCATAAAATGCATCAACTAACTCAAATATAAAACTTACCTGATACCAAATATCCCAAAGGAAAATGGTCTTGGGAAGCTTTTAGCCCGTTCAAATAACTACATGTAGAAAGTATGAGTAAATTAGATCAATTATTTAGGGTTTTTAAATAAATATAGTCCGAAAACAACACCACTAATGTAAAAAATATACCACTGAAGAATAAAAATACTTAAAAACACATGTAAACAATGGGCTCTAATTAAATAGTGGCACTCCAAATGACACGCTGTCACCTCTCACGCCGCTTCCACCATGTAGTTACTAGGCAACCTATCCTCTACAGACCTTGGCTCCTTCTCAACTTTTTTGCACACGGACGGGAATTTTTGTAGTGGCAGACAGGCGGCTGTCGTCAATAAACGACACTATAGAAAAAAATTACTATCCATTAGAAAGTAACTTTAAAATACAGAAACCGAAGATATTTATTTAAATAAAGTTTTTAGTGAGCTTAGAGATAAAGTAAACTCAAAAAATTATTTAAAAAATAGGTACATATTCTTATTATGGCTAGACGACTAATTAAAGAAGTATCTTTATTAGAGATAAAGTAAACTTTACACGACTTTGCCACGTTGCCGGTTCTCGATTATAGGCGTAACGTGGTAAATTACCTCCCTCCTACAAAAAAAATATGATGCACTTTTGTTAATAATTAAAGGGAAATCCGGACAATTACCTCCCCTACAAAAAAATTATATTAAAAATAATTTTTTCGTCGACTATTACGCCCCCTAGTTTTTGACCCAGATCCGCGTTGGTTACTTAAGTTCACATGACTTGTCAAATTCTGTAGGTAACCTGTTTAGAGACCTTGGTAGTACTATTTTATTTGATATTTTTCTTGGGTTGAGTTCACTGGCACTGACATTAAACAGACTCTCATCTGTTTTTCGGTTAACGCCTGCTTGATTGGGTAACTTAATATCCCTTCAATAATATTTGACCTGAATTTTTAACACTTCGATAACTCGAGCATCGAAATGGATTTCATAGGTGTATGAGCACTTAAGTTCTCGGGCAACGAACTCGAAAATTGGGTTTAAGTCGTTAAAATTAGGTTTATCTGTTCTGACTTAATTTGACGTGCCCTAGATTTTATCTGCATTTCAAAATGCCTTTGACTCTAAATAGGGTCTAGAACCAAGATCGTTTACATTTTTCCCTTCGTAACCCGCGTTGCTTAGTTCTGGCCTAACAAATTTAAATAAAAAAAAATTAAATAAAAAAACACCCAATTGCTAAATTTACTTGTAAGCACTAGTCGCAGTTGAGTACAAAATTGATAGGAAACAACTTTTAGTTTTGGTGCCCAAAGCGCAGTTACAAAATTATACAGTTTTGTATTTTCATGAATCAGGTTATTGGCTAATTTTGTACCCAACTGCGACTAGTAGTTACAAGTAAATTTAGCAGTGTGTTTTTTTATTTATATTTTTTTTTATTTCCAACTTTTAGGTTTAATTCTTATTTAGCCTTTTAAAAAGCACTATGCATTTACAATTCATTTTTACCCAAAAAGTACGTGTAGATTTTCTACGGACGCGAACAGTATTACCTTCCAATGAGTGAAGGTGGAAGAGGAGAGGGAGGAGGGAACTAGTAAAATGGTGCCGAAAAAAATCTTAAACCGTTTTCCGAAAGAATTTTTGAAATCGCTTCAAATTTATGAAAGGTATAGCTACAACTATTACTTATAAGGAGGGTGAGGAGAAGAGAGGGAGAGGAAGGGGGAAACTAGCAAAATGATGTTGAAAAAAAGTGTTAAAGCGTGTGCAGAAAGAATTTTTGAAATCGCTCTATATTTGTGAAAGGTATAGCTATAACTATTACTAATAAGTAGGGAGGGGGAAACTAGTAAAGCAAAGTTTAAAGCGTTTGCGTACAAAGCAAGAGATTCCGGGTTTGAGTCTCGGCCGAAGCAGAAAAATTTTTTTTCTTATTTTTCTTTCTTTAATTTCACTTGTTGTTTATAGTTTTAAGTCCTTGCATTATTTGCAATTTGGTATTTGCGTAGTAAAATGATGTTGGATTAAAATTTTCAAGCATATGCAGAAAGAACTTTTGAAATCGCTTTATATTTGTGGAAGTTATAGCTATAACTATTACTAATAAGCATGGTGGGAGGAGAGAGAGAGAGGCGAAGGGGGGCTAGTAAAATGGTGTTGGAACAAAAATCTGAAAGCGTATGCAGAAAGAATTTTTGAAATCGCTCTATATTTGATAAAATTATGGGAATATGGTTTTTGAATAGGGTGGGGGGAATGACAGGAGGGTACATGGGTGGGAGCAGGGAGGACTTCAGAGTAACTACAGCAATTAGAGGACATTTGCAATGGGTAATCAAAGGAATTTTAATAAAATCGCCTGTTATTTAGCTAATTTGTATCATGTCACAAAATGGCGTCTGAAGACCGCCATGTTGATTCCTGCTTAAAAAAATATAGCCTATAGCACCTTCCGGATCAGTAGCAATTCAACGAAACCCTTTTTGTTAAAATCGGTTCAGCCGTTTAGCCGAGGGGTGGCTCGGTATTTCATTTTGGTGTACAGTCTAGAGGAAATATCAAGAAATACTTGGGAAGTACTGGGAAATATACTAGGAAATACCAGGAAGGGCTTGGGAAATACTAGGAAATACCACTGAAATTTGAGGAAATACTGGGCAATACCAAGAAATCCCGGGAAATACCATAGGTATTTCCTTTTGGTGTACAAAAATCGGCGATCGAGCCACCCCTCGCGTTTAGCCTCTAGCGTGACACAAACATACATATTTACTTAAATACATACAACAATCGAAAAACATTACCCTTCTTTTCGCCGTGCTGCAGTTGGGTAAAAAGATACTATCATAGCAAAAACATTTCATGTAAAAAAAGCCAAGTACGCGAAAATGGTATTCCGTAAAAATACTCTGCCAATCTATGGGCACCTAAGCTCACACTAGGTACTATAGTTATAGTGTGAGCTAATATAATCAAAAACTGAAATATATTTTATTCAACTCCAGACTCAATTATCTTTCGTTTGATACCACACAAGCCATGTTTTGACTTAAACTCAAATTTTTTTAATCTACCCCCCACCCTTTAAAAAAAAACTAAAATGTATTTTGTTTAACTCCAGACTCAATTACCTTTCGTTTGATATCACACACGCCATATTTTCACTTAAACTCTAATTTTTGACATCTACCCCCACCCTTTTTTTAAAAATAAACTAAAATTCATTTTTTTTAACTCCAGACTTAATTACCTTTCGTTTGATATCACACATTACAGCCAAACTTCTTTATATTGAATTTAGTGTCTAAGAGTCATTTGTAGCCTTAATAGCCAAGTTTAGAAAAACATTTCCAAACTAGTAAGAACCTTTCATTTTGAAATTTGTATTGGAGAACTTGGCTTTGCTTTTATCTCAATTCTTATTACGGAATACCATTTTCGGGTACTTGGCTTTTTTTATACGTGAAATGTTTTTGTTATGATTTTACTCCTTTTTTAAAGGATTTGGATAATATTTGAGTTTTAAAATAGTGAAATATCCGGAATATTGTTTGAAACTTTTGCAATGCCTTTTTAAAAATTTTGAGATATGGTTTTATCAGAAGTTCTATCAGCCTTCTAAAGTTCAGTTCTCCTAAATCAAATCAAAAGTTTTTATTGCAAAAGCCTAAAACTGTACAATATAACATTCCTAAAACTAAAAACCTTAAAATTATGTAGTTTACTGTTACATGTTATTTTTTTTTAATTAAAAAAATTACATTCTCTAGCGTTGCTGGAAGTGGGCAATGTTACTTTTACTAAAATTTACATTTATAGGGGAGCGAAGGTAATAATTTTTTTTATCATAGTTCCTATCAGTCTAGTGGGCAATGTTACTTTTACATAACTTTACATTTATAGGGGAGAGAAGTTAATTAAAATTGTGGGGCTTTTTAATTGCTTTCTATAGTTTTATTATATCTGCCTTCCAAAGCGAAGCCCTCTAGCGTTTCTGGGAGTGGGCAATGTTACTTTTGTATAACTTTACATTTATAGAGGAGGGAAGCAAATTAAAATTTTGTTATTTTTAAATTTTTTCCTATAGTTTTATCACATTTCCTAACAGTCTGCCAAAACTCAGCTCAATAGCGTTTCTGGAAGTGGGCAATGTTACATGTACATAGCTTTACATGTTTCTCCAAAGGTTTGGTCCTAATTTCTATCAGTCTGCAAAATTTCAGCATTGTAGCATGTCTAAGTAGAATTTTGATGATCTATACATTAGTAAGTGGCAATTTCGACGTTTTTTGAAATTTCGTAGCTAACTTACTACTTTATGGAACTTGGAGGTGTTGTTAACTATATGAAGATCGACGACTGTGCAAAGCTTCAGTTTTGTAGCTCATTCCGAAGTAGAGTTTTAGATAGATCAAATATTGGCTGATTCAAGAAAAGAAAAATTCTACCACAAGAGACGTATTCACCTAAAAAGCAAGAAAGAGCGACCATAAGCAAGCGTTCGATAGGTTTATTTATGTCATGTAGAAGAAAAACTTTATTAAACGCTCGCTAATGTTTCGGTCCTTAGAATAGACCGGTGTATGAAATCTAATATATATATATATATATATATATATATATATATATATATATATATATATATCAGAAATCATATCTATGGAGAACAGCATCACTGTGGAATAAACTCCCTGCGATAGTTTTCCCTGCAGGTTACAACCTGAACGAACCGTTTCAAAACCAACACACACCAACATTTCCGCGCACTTGCCGCTTCTCGAGCGTGATAGGGATCTCCTTGCGAGTTCGGATACCCGTAAAAAAAAAGATATATATATATATATATATATATATATATATAAGATCCGTAGACCGGTCTATTCTAGGGACCGTGACAGTCGGCTTATGCGCAACTCATGCAGCGACGCGCAGCGACTTAGTAAGCCGTCAAAACACAAAACACAAGCCTGACCAATAAGACTACAGTATTTTCACCAACGACAACGCGTTGCGAAATGCCTATCGACTTTAAAGGCCGGTTTATCATTGAAGGGTTTCCCCATGAGTTAGGGATAACCCTGGGTCAAAGTTCAGACAACTGTTTATCTCTCCAGGGTTAACTGCTAAGTCGACAGTTATCCCAGAAAAAATTTAAACCTCGCTCTCACGGCAAGTTAGCGTATTTAGCCCTGTGTTAACCTCAAAATTTCTTCAAAATTATTTTAATTATTTTTTTATTTTGGTTGATTTTTCTCAAAAGTATAACATTTTAATTGTGTACTTCAATTTTATATGTGTTCAACACCTAGGATAAAAATTTTAACCAGCAGCGATATTTTATATGGCTGAGGCTGAGATGATGGAATTCCCCACAGAGATGGATATTTTTGCAATGGGAGCAGTCTACCAAGCAAGACGGAAATAAATATTCTCTTTAGTAAGATTATGTTTAGAAACGCACTCCATGAATAACCCAATAAATATCCCATCCGCCAACAGAGCTATATTTAATTTGTACCTATATGTGTAACGAGCCACAATATGGACCCACTGGTATTCGCAGTGGAAGCAAGGCCACTTGCATATTTTTAATTTATGTATATAGTTCAAAAACTTTTTATATTAATTTAAAAATAAAAATGGAATGTTTTTCAAACACTGCGTTTTCTTAATTTTAATTTGACGGCCTCTGAAAAATGACTATCAAGTTCTATTGTTATACGATACTATTTTAGGAATCAGAAATAATCAACAATTAAGTTATAGAGCAACATCAAAATGAAATATTAATTGCTAAAATTTTTAAACACTTTCTGGTTAGCCAGAAAGCGTGTTGCTTTGCACAGGGTTTTTGTAAATCAGTCATTCCGGGATAAGAGCTTGATGTACCAGAAACTAGTCCTACATTAAAATGCCCAAGTTCAGCGAATTTTGTTCGTTTTCCTTGTAAAGACATAACCTGTAACAAAAAAGAAATAGGTGTAGTAGTTTAAAAATAAACTTAAAAATGCAGCATTATGAACCAATACAGACATCAATTCATTTGCTTCCAACTCATTTAATTTCTTAAATTATGTAATGTATAAATCTAGCATTAATAGGTAGATAGGAACTACATGCTAATCTTTATGTAGCTAAACTATTTTCATAGTACTTACTGACTGGAGTACAATAGCTGAAGAGGGTGAATAAGTTTTTTCCAAATATTTTTTTTAACAAAACACCGAAACTACAGAAACAAAAACATATATATAAATGGCAGAAATATCACAGATTATTAAATAAAAAGGGAAAACTCAGATGGTCGATTGTTATCAGCATTGCCAACATGCGAGTTTCGGAGCTCTCGGTTAAAATGGCGTGAATAAACATTATTTTTCTCTTTAAATCGCGGGTTACCCCAATGTTAGGGCTAGTTAATACCACGAGTTACCCCTCCATTAATAAACAGGTCCTAAGTGTCTATTAATTTATGTTATGAGGTGGCGATGGCGAACAATTTGTTTTGCTTGCATTTGGTCATATCACTGTCATACGTAAAGAACATATCCGAACAAATTTGTTCACTAGCGTGCCTTCGTTCGCCATAAGGATAGCCACGTGAATGTTTTATGATGACACCAAATGTTTAATCCTAGATATTTGAACAGGACAGGATATTTAGACCTTTTCGACAAGATTTATGCAGTCTGAAATAAAAACCTTTAGAAGGTGACAAATCTAAATATTTTCTATTCTCCAAGGCCATAAATCTTACCTGGTTTGGCATCTTACAAAGTAAGTGCCAGTTGTGTAACGGAAATTTATTCAGATTAGGGAAATCTTAGCACCGCGTAGGCGTAAAAAATGTCAAAGGAAAGTGGCGAGTCAATTAATTTAAAACATGTTAAATGTGTTTACAAATTGTTTCGTTACCTACTTCCAGGAATATCATGTAAATTATTCATATTGGAAGCTCTGCTACAGCAAAAGTACTTCCATCCCAAAGAGAGAATTATTTCTATCAGCACAGAAAAAGTAGCTTTAAGCTACTTTTTCTGTGCCATCAAATTACAAAGTTAATGTAAGAACCACGGCAAAGCATTGGTTATACGACCACCTGGGAAAAAAATTTAAGGCTTTCCTTTAGAGGAAGAACACGCAAAATATGTCGAAGGAAATGGGACAATTCGCGCGGGCCGATTCGCCGAGAGAATTTTTTAAAATTGGTATTTTAATGTTTCGTGTGTAACTTTTTTATTTTTTTTATATATTAGTTTTTAAAAAAACTGCTTTTTGAAAAAGTAAATTTTTTTTTATCAATTAGTTTTAAAAAAAAACTACTTTTAAAAAAGAATTATTTTCAAAAATAGTTTTTGTTAAAAAGAAATTACCTTTTTTTTAGATTAGTTTTTTAAAAAACTAATTATTAAAATATAATTTTTTTTTGAAAACCCATTTTTGCAAAATGTTGGTGGTCTATAACACCGGGTAGGATATGTTTGCGATCAATTGAACACGGTTAGGTTTAACACAGATTTTGATCTCCCAACAAGAGGACAGGGGAGTTATGATTTAAGAAAAAATAAGTTACATTAGACAAAAATAAGAATCAAACAAAATTCTTGCGGCGAATTGTCCCCACGGCGAATCGGGAGGCGGCGAATTGTCCTCGCGGCAAATCCACTTGGGAAAAAATTTTATAGAAAGAACACACAAAACATGTCGGAAATGCAACCTTCCTCTTTTTAGTTCCACCCATGAATTACCGTAAAGTTTGTATTTATGAGGGGTAATAAGCAGGTTTTTAAAACTCGATAACCGACCAAAATTGATAAAACACACCCTTTATTTCATAATTCTACACTCAACGATAGGGCAGAAATCTTAAGAGGTTCAAAAAATGCGAACCGGGCTTCTGTGGGGCATTTATGGGACTCAAAAGGTTCAATTCCCATCCATTTAATACCAAAATAATTTAAGGTAACATATCGAAGGCGTAGCGCACAAATGTGCTAGGTGCGCTTTTTCGCAAAAATGAGTTAAAGGAGAGTTTACACATGCATGGATTTGCTGGCGCCAATAAAAACGGGCGCGCCAGTAAGTTAAATTTGCAAGTGTAAACACCGACTTGCACACAAGTTATTTTTTTGCATGCATGTATCAAAAAAGTCTGCAGCTGACTGAATTTGCTGGCGCCAGTGGTGACGCATGCGCGCAGAAAAGGAAAATTTTCATGTGTAAACAAGTGCTTGCACGTCGGCTCGCCAGTTTTAAGTTCATTATTTTACATTATTTTTTATTTTCATTGTGTTTGAGCTTAAAAATTTTGTTTATTTTTGTTTTTATAGCTTAATATGGCTAAAAAAAGTGGTCAGCAGAACTGACCATACAGTTTCTTGAAGGCTATGAATGTTTTCCTTGTTTATGGGATGTACACAGTAGTTCGTATAAAAACAAAGATAGTCGAGATAATGCTTCCCAAAAAATTAGTAAAATAATGACTATTGAAGGCTTTGAAGTTGCAGAAGTAAAAGCAAAAATATGATCCATAAGAAGCACATATGCTTTGGAATTGACAAAAATTAAAAAAAGCCAACGTTCCCGGGCCGGTGCAAATGAAGTATACACCCCAAAAGTACCATGGTTTAAAGTAGCAGACCGAGTTTTAAAGAATGTTGTTTAAATAAGAGAAACTCTAGAAGAATATCAAAATGTTGCTTTGTCATTCGAAGATGGTTTTTATAGCTCGCAGGATCTTCTGCTCCAAGTTCTCCTAAAAGTTTTTCGGAAGCACCCAAAGTAGATCGACTAGCAATCCATGCTTTAAGCCATGCAGATACGGCCTTTTCGTTGTTCCTTTTCCTGAATCTCTTTTATTATTATTTTTTTAAAGTTTAGCGACTATTTTGCAGGCTTCCGAGAGTTCAGCCGATATATCGCGTATCGTGTACACTTTAAAAATGAAACTGGCGTGCCAGTCGTCGTCTAAATTCATGCATGTGTAAACCCACTATAACTGCAATACACAATTATTTCAGGTCTATTCTTTTATTATGTACAAATGTGTTAAGTGAAATTTATATCTACAATAACTTCTATGCATATTTAAAAGCAAATTTTTTTATATCTTTATTTTTTTCTATGTTCATAAACTTTCCTTTTCTTCTTTTTCTCAAAACTACCTATTATGCACTTAACACATGTATGCGCTACACTATCGATATCCTTAAAAATAAAAATTAAGTGTTTTTTTAAAGTAAGTTTTAAGCTTTTTAGACAAAAATATTTAAAAAAACAACAGTTTTTCTGTGTTGTTGTCATTTTAATAACTATTTTACGCATATGGTCTTATATTACCACAGGGTTTAATATATAAACCGTCCCATAAAATGCAGAACGTTAAAATAGGCAAATTTGTTTGCTGAAAAGTCATCAAATTTAAAAAAAACAAAAATATTAATATTAGAAATGTCTCATTGGTTTTTGAAGAAAGTTAGAAAAATATTAACTCCCTCTATAAATTTTTTTGAGTTAAAGTGTTCCCTTCAGCCTCAAGTAAGTGTAATACGGGACACCTAAATATATACATTTATTTTTGTTTGCTCCTCAAATTTTTATTAAAAGAATTCTATTTTGGTAACAAATCCTTTAATTTTAGTTTCAGTTTTATAACTATAATATCTAATAAAGGTATTCAAAAAAAGCTTTAAAAAATGTCCCATTAAACTTTACGGTATTATTGACGTTTTTTCATAATATATTCATCAACGTCAAAAAATATAAACTTGGGGTTCTTAGTCATCTTAGAAATATAAATTGTCCTTTGCTTCCGAAAGCAGATATTTTTGTTCCATTAATTGCTCCATTGAGCGGCAGAGTCGTCTACTCATGGATAATTTCGTCTTTTCTTAATCTCTGTCTGAAAATATCAAATTATTCGTTGTTTAAGTTCGTAGTAGTGGGAAAGTTAAACATGAGTTAGAAATGCGTTTAGAAGAGCAAACAAAGTAGTGCCAAAGGTAAGGATTTCAGGTTCCTATGTTCAAGCAATCAATAAATTTTAAATCTGATTTTATTGGAAACATCCATCTGAATCTGGAGCATCCTAGGCGTTGCATGTGGCCTAAAATAATAGAGAACTAGGTGATGTGGCATTAGGTTTATAGAGCGAAGACAAAATTTAGTAGATACCTTTAAATATTTTAATCCGATAAAATTTAAGTTTTAGTCCGTTAAGGGAATGTTAAAACCAAATACATGAAAGTTTTAATATATTTTAAAAGCTGGTAAGGCCAGCTGTTTATTAAAAAGGAATAGCCCAGATCCTGGTCATTACCAAATTCGGACGCAGAATAACGTAAAAAGAGGAAAATAAATTGACTTGCAAATACGGTAGCATGGGGTCGATGTATGTTTTGTCACCACCACTACAGGTGCTAGATTTCTTGTGAGATAAGGCCTCAAAAGTAAATAAAAAAGAAATTATTTTTGGATGGCGTGAAAACCAAACAGTCGGTCTTTTTTAGCTGAAAACCTTGTCGGTAAGTTTTTAATAATGAGTATGCGTAATATGATCACAATATGACTAAGATTTTAACCTTTTAAAAGGCTTTAAATGCGATTTAACCTTCAGTACTGGTACGTCATATATCCGCGTATCACCACATATTAGATACTTAAAGTGGACACGTACTGTTATACTTTAAAGTGGATCTTATTGTTGTCTTAACTGGGAAAAGGCAGCAATTTAATTGCTGAGACCCGCTGTTTAAAGGGGCCTACAGACACGCGAGCATTTCTTGAGATTAGTACGCGCGAACTAATCTCTGCATACATGTACGTTTGGTGGAATTGCCTACAGACACGAAGGCAAAATTAAACGTTCTAAACATAAACACGATATTATCGTGCGCGCGAACAAATCTTGGAGAGATATTTTAGGCGGATATTGTCTACACACGAAGAGATTAGTATGTGCAAACTTGTACGCGCGTACTAATCTAACTCGTGACGTAGCTTTAAATTTGCGCCCCAACATAAATTGTAATTTTGGAACCTACTCATTTGCGTCTGTTTTTAATGCACAACAAATTTTGTATTGCTGTCCAACTCATAGCGCTGCACAGTGGGAGCTCTCGGACCTCATTTTTTAGCATTGTAAAAATGGGTTTTGTAACAATGTTTTGTTTTGAAATGCGAAAAATGTACTTATGAATCAAAATGGCAGATCTAAAATGGCGAAGTTTCTTATTTATGAACCCATGAATGAAACTTTGAACTTTAGAGTGTTAATAGTCGCTAATTGTTACTGTTAACTTAAACTTAAGATAACTTCATATTGTGGTAGCCAAAATGGCGGACCTTCCCATTTATTTACCAATTTGTATCAAATTTGAAACTTTGGCATGTCTAAAGTCGCTGATTATAATTATAAACAAACTTTTAAAAAATTACATCGCGGAATCTAAAGGGCAGGGTTTTCTACTTATAAACCGATATGTATTAAAATTGGGACATTGCGGTGTATAAAGTCGACAATTAGGATTTCTAACTCAAACCTAAAAAAAGTATCATTGCGGATCAGAAATGGCAAACTTTTATATTTTCGTGGAATCGAACCATACCGAATCGAACCGAACCGAAGCTATATGATATGTATTAAATCTGGAACTCTGCGTCGCTAATTTTCATTTTTGACTCTGAAAAAATTAGCATGGCGTATCCAAAATCTCTATTTTATAGACTATCCTTTCTATAAATTGATTTGTGTCAAACTTGGTACTTGGGGTTGTTTAAGATTAAATTGCGATCACCGTGTAATGCGTAACAAAGCTGCGTCGGAAAAGATGAGGAGTTTGCGTACTAATATAAGGTAAAAACCTAACTCAAAATATTAGAAAGAGTTAAGCAGTATTTTTCTTTGACTATACCAAAAACTAGAAAATATTACGGGTGCAAACCTGAGTTTGTCGCGGATAAGAACCTACAAGTTTAACGACTACATAATCAAATAAGAATGAATTGTCTAGAAAAATGTGTTTTTAAAACGACCAAAATAAATATTTCTAAAGCATCCACGCTTTTATATTAGTTTGTTAAGTCAGGTTTGGTATTGCTGACGATTCAAAATAGAATCGTTTAAGTTTTTTACCTATTTTATTTCATAAACAATCCAACGTATTTGTATTTTTTACGGAGTGACCTTTTTTTAATTTGATTTTTAAAATTAGTGTAAAATTCTCTATAAAATAACGTGTCACACTGAACATTTTAATTGTTTTATTTTAACCATTTTATTTTTTGAATTACCTTTACATTATTTTTATTTTTTATTATTATTTATTATTTTCTATTTTTATTTGTTTAAGTTAACTTAAAGTGCTTAAATATTATTTGACAAGCAATTTTGTTAAAACTAACTTGTGGTATATTTGTTAAAACTAAACTTGTGGTATATGATTAATATTACTCCCGTTTTTCTCGATAATTTATAATTTATTATTATCTTTCATATAGGCAACTTGTGGCAGCAAATTTTAAAGTATTATTTTTGGAAGATGAGTACTTTAAGAAAATAAAAATTTCAATAAAATGGTTGATGAGAAAACAAAATTTTTGTCCAACTCTTCTAAGAAATCTATATTTTTATAGAATTTTAGACATGCCAAAAAAGAACCATCGTCTGACATGTCATCAAAAAAGATATATCACCACCTCAATGTTGGAATCAAAATGTACAGGCATAAAATCTACTTGCCTCTTTCTATAAGATCCATTTTACGCGCGAATTTTACACACCACAAAATAATGCCGCAAAATGTCTTTAAATCTAAATCAAAACGCCATACAAATATAGTACGTTCCTTAAAAAGTAAAATTAAAATTCTAAAAAGTAACTGAAAGTTGCGTTAATCAAATCATAGTTTTTTTAAAGGTCTACTGGACTATCTACTGTTGTTTAGTAAAGGTGTTCGGATGTTTCAGTATATTTTTAATTTAACCTTTTTTGGCAAAATATCAAGTCCCCGATCCCACTGTGCTCTGATGGAAGAAAGTCGATTGACATTGATTGTCAAAATTTCATCTAATAAACACTTCACACTATCTCAGAAGAGTTTTTTCTGTGACACTATATTCAGTTAAAAAGGGAGAGTAAGTAGCTGGACAATGAAGTGTGAGTTTAGTTAAACGAGTAGACCTCTGATTAGTTATTAATGTAATGTGTGTTAAATATTATTAGGCGCCCTTATTATTACATTAGTTTAAAAAGAGATAGTAAATAATCAGATAATAATGTTCATGACACGATTAGATTTGTTAATTGTTCTGTAATAAGAAACAAGACGCTAGCGCTACCAAGTCCACTTCCAATCCCTGACTTCGCATGCGTAGATCTACCAATATTATTTACCTCATGTATTAGAATAGATGTACAGGGTGATTTTCACTTGCATGATTCTAACCACATGAAAATAGAAAGTTTCAAAAACCTAACCTAACGAAACCTAATCAGATCTAACCGAACCGAAGCAAACTAAACCAATATTTTTTTTCAAAGAAAAAACTTTCCTGACTTCCTACCCGGGATCCTAGAGGATGTGAATCAGAACCGGACCGTACCGAACCGAACCTATCCAAACCTAACCCTACCCAACTAAATCTAATTAGCAGTACGTGTTGTAGTTTAGTTGGGTTAGGTTAGGTTTGGTTCAGTTTAGTTAGGTTCGGTTTGGTTCAGTTCGGATTCACATCCTCTAAGATCCCGGGCAGGAAGTCAGGAAAGTTTTTTTTTTTAAATTATTGGTTCAGTTTCCTTTGGTTCGGTTCGGTTAGATTTGCTTAGGTTTTGTTAGGTTAGGTTTTTGAAACTTTCTATTTTCATGTGGTTAGAATCATTCAAGTGAAAATCACCCTGTATTCATCTATTCTAAGACATGAGGTAAATAATATTGGTAGATCTGCGCATGCGAAGTCAGGGGACCTAGTAGCGCTAGCGTCTTGTTAATAAGAAGGCGGCTTTGGATGGTGGTACGTTCCGGAATCATATTTTATGTCGGGGGGCCAGTTTCAAAGTGCTACGTCACAGTCAGCGCCTTAGTCTACGTACGTGCTTGACATTTACACTGATTGGATACGGACCTGTCAAACCATGATCCTATCCCATCAAGATCTTTATAATACGTAGTCTATGGACAAATCAAGTTTCGTGTGCAAGTCGTGCCAACTTTCTGCCGATAAGCTAACTTTGTTAAGGGCATCCCATATATCAGGTTTTGACTTGTTGTCATTTTGGTAAATGCGTTTTTTGAAAGATTTGGCGGATTCAAAATGGCGGAAAGGAGTATTTTTAAAAAAATTGTAACTTTTTTATTTCTTATCCGATTTTCTTGGAACAAAGTTTAAAATACTTGCTTTGTAATGTATTTAAAAATGTATTAGTCAAAAAATATGTATTTTTTTGTATTTTTCAAAAAAATAAAAAAATTAAAAAAAAAAGGTAAATTTTTTTAATTTTTTTTTATTTTATTTATAGAACTATTGGAGCTAGAAAAAAAAAGGTTATATAAAAAAGATAGCTGTTTTAACTCTTTATTCAAATGTTTGAATGCGTTAATTAATTTTTAAGTTAATTCCAAATAACTGGAAAAAAATAGGGGTCTTTGGGGTATATTTAAAAATTACGCTTTTAATGAAAACCATAAGAACTTTTTAGAAGTAACTTAAATTTGTTTAACATACCTAGCAGATCAGGTTTTGACTTATTGTCATTGTGATAATCGCGTTTTTTTTTAAATATGGCGGATTCAATATGGCGGAAAAGCATATTTAAAAACAAATTGTATCTTTTTTATTTTTTATCCGAGTTTAATACAACAAAGTTTAAATTACTTGATTTGAAATGTATTAAAAAAATACTTTTCAAAAAATGTATTTTTTTTTTAATATTCGAAAAAAAGTCGGGTGAAACATGTGACAAAAATTATTTTATTTATGTTATTTTTTAATTGACCCCCATATACGGACGTCGCTGAAGGGTTTGTCATTCATTAAGCTCCACTGACTTACACATTGTTAAAAAGAATATTTTATTTCCTACAATAAAGTATAAAACACATTTTTCTGAATTCAGCTTAGTTTTTGAGAAAATTGGAAAAAACCTGTAACAGAATTAATTTGTTTGGTGATTTGTAAAAATTGATTTAAGTTGCACAGGCCTGTGAAGTTTTAATCTTAACATAAATCCTACATTATTGTACACGTTTAAAAGGAAATTTTATTGTCTACAATCGACTATAGGTCACAATTTTTGATAAAGAGCTTGGTTTTTAAGATAATCGGGTAAAATCTATGAGGTTTTTTTAATTTCCTTATATTTTCTTAATAAACGGACGCCGCTGGAGACTTTTTCATTAGCCTGACCCCACTAACTAATACATTGTTAAAAAGGAAATTTTATTTTCTACAATAAACGGCCAAATTATGTTTTTCCAAAAAGCTTAATTTTTGAGAAAATTGGATAAAACTTGATAAATTTAGTCATTTTTCAAAATTGATTTTATTTACGGACGCCCCTAAATTGTTATAGGTAAAACTACCATTGCCTTATTATACAACATTTAAAAAGCAATTTTATTGTCTATAACAAAGTGTGTGTTATATTTTTTGATATAGAGCTTGGTTTTTAAGAAAATTGGGTAAAACCTGTAATAAACATGTTTCTTTTTAAAATTTATTTATTTTTTTATTTTATTTATTTTTAAACGGAGGCCGCCGCCGCCGCGGAGAATTGTTTATTAGTCGTACCCCACTGACTTATACATTGTTGAAAAGGAAATTTTATGGTCTACAATAAAGACACTTTAGGTGACATTCTCTGTTGATTAAAAACGGTATATATTTTTTTAAGCAGCATTTTATTAAATTAGTCAGAACTAAAAAGTACAATAACTTACATACAGTGAAACCTCCCATAAGCGGACACTTACCGTTCCGTCGGTTTTGTCCGCTTATTGGAGGTGTCCGCTTATAAGAGGGAACTGCGAAATTGTAATATATATTTATTAATAATTTCCGCTGCTTGAGTTTTTCCGATATTAAATTTTTCAGCGATCTTCCGTGCTGATAGGTGTTCCTTCTCCGAAACGTTCACAACTTCCATTTTTTTACGTAAACTAAGAAGTTTTTTACTAGGCACTATTTCAAAGAGATCTATTACTACCCAATTGAACAATAAAAATAAAAGAGCAGTCCCGCCCTGGCCGAATAAAATATGTTGTATATACGACCGAGGTATTTAGTCTCCGCATTTAAACGGAAATATAATGTTTATGCCCATATCGTGTAGCACTCCGTCCCGTTGTTAGAGGCTCGCGTCCGGTTAAGGGAGGTTTCAGAATATTTTAACAAAAAAAAATTGTCCGCGTTTGGTTATTAGAGTGTCCGGTTATAGGAGTGAATTTTACATATAAAGAAATAGGGAAAAGCTTGGTTCCAACTAATTTGTCCGCCTAGTAGAGGTGTCCGCAAGGAGAGGTTTCACTGTATATCTTTACAAAATATTTTGCCAGTTTAGGCTACAAATTCAGGATAATTTATTAATAAAACTGGTTGTAATTTCGATGATAATAACAATAGACACTTTCATGGGCCGCAAGCAAAAATTTTGAATTTTTATTAGCAAAAACCTTACTTTTTATTAGCAAAAACCTTACTTTTGACTCATTTTTTGTATATTCAAAAAATTCTCGGGGGGGGGGGGGCAAGTGCCCCTAGTGCCCCCCCCCCCTCTGGATCCGCCACTGTTGTGTCTTTAGGGCGTCAACTTAGTTAAATTTTTAGAAATTCGAACACGACTATATGGAGGGTTCAGAAGCCAATAAGTGTAAGTCAATTTTTTCCCGAAAATGACTTACATACTACATGTGATTTTATGATACTTAAACTTTCATTTGATATAACATGTAAGTCAATATTTCTATAACGAAGTGATAGCAGTTCCAAAACTGTCAAAAAGTGTAAGGGTAAAAAAAAATTCGATTCAGTATTTTTTTTAAAATGTCATATCTTAATTGATTGTTTTTTGACTTACACTGATTGGCTTCTGAGCCCTCCATATATAAAGAGGGGGGATAAAAAATTTGGACCAAAAACTTGCCCGGCAACATCCAAATCGTTAGTCTGTGACCTATTCTCAGCTAGGATCCATTGTCAAACTGCGGTCCTCATATTTTGCATACTCAACTACCTCTAGCACCTGCACTATATTGTAAAAACTTTCGTCGATTGATATTCATTTTCAAAAATAACAATAATAACGTTGTTTGATAATGTCCATCAAACAACGATAACAAATATAATAGAAATCATCTGTTTTACTAGACGCCTCAGCTGCGTAACGCCGCGCGCCGCCTTATAGGCGTCCGCGTACTTGTTTTGGTGACAAGAAATTGTTTTTTTATTGAAACAAATATAAAATATACATCTATATAAGACCTATATACACCAAATTAAAGAAAAATATTCATTCTATAACTTTTATTTAAACTTTTTTTTTAAATTTTGCTTTGGTGTTATTAAAAATGTAGGTTAAACTTTACTAGCTATACAAAAAAAAAGTTAAATCAGTAACTTTATTTTTTCTAAAAAAACGAAGCAAAATTTTGAAAAATATAATACAAAGTTATTTTATTGTGGTTGTTTACTGATACATTTGCAATTTTTTGCAACCCTCTACGACTATTTTTAAGAAAGACATCGTTTTAAAAAGTATCGTGCAAAAAAAAGTGGTGGGGGCCATATCTTTAAAAAAAACGCATTTACCAGAATGACAACAAGTCAAAACCTGATCTATGGAGTGCCCTTAACAAACTTGGCTTATCGGCAAAAAGTTGGCACGACTTGCACACGAAACCCCCTTTTAGGCCGATTTGTCCATAGACTAACGGGTATCTTACAGAATTTAAAACGTCATTGAACCCGACTGGCCAACTGTTATGTCATAGAAAAAAATCAGAATAAATATCGTAGTCATCATGCCTTGAACCATTTGTTTTATAGCAATGCGGTGACGTAACTACGGTCGTCCCGCTAAGTTCACATGACTGATACAATTCTGTAGGAAACCTGTGTAAGGTATAAAGACCCACGATGTTGCAAGATTTTTCTAGCAGGGCCGGACTGTGCCTAAAAATCGGCCCAAACTCTAAATGGGATTAGGACTCATATCAATTAAATCGGAAAAACAAAACTATGTGAATTTCTGAATCTTAGAAGGGGTTGTTAATCTAAAATAAATAAACATCCTTTCAGTACGAGTAGTTAAATACCGAGATGAATTCCATCAAAGGAGCATGCGCCAAAATTAACGTCAAAATGTCTAATTTAAATTATTGGCGCGAATACCGGGATTGGCGCGAGATCGAAGAGCTTAACGTATAATAAAAAATTCAAGGTATAAAATAATGGTCAATTCTAATTTTTAGGTATGATTTTATGTAGGTACCGGGTGGTTTTTTATAACCGGAGCACTCAGCAACTTTATCATTGAAAATAAAGGGCTATAATAAATTGTAGATTTTTTTTTGGTTAATTATGATGATGATGAACTTTAAAAGCCAACATAATATTTTTCTATCCGTCACCTTGTACAGGGTGTCCCAAATTCGATGTTTTTGGGGAGTTTCGGGTATTTCTAGAGGGGCTAAAAAAACCTGATCAACCTTTGCGACACTCAAATTTCAAAAGAAGCTTAAAGGTGAAAATCGCATTTTGATATAGCAAGCCGTTTTTAAACTACGGGGTGTTTTTAAAAAGTCTGCATTTTGGGAAGGGGTCTATAACTTGTTTATTTATTAATATTTTTAATTCTGTGAAAACATTCTTTAGACACTTTTTTAAGAGGAATTCAACTGATAAATTAAATTTCATTTGTCACGTTTAGTTTTTGAGATATCACATAAAATTAATTTTTCGTTATGGGATTAGTGGGATTTCTTTATATTTTTGTTTTTTTTTTATTTTTACCACATATTTTAGTTTGCTTAATGGGTTAAAATATTTTAATATTATAAAATTATAAAAATAAAAAAATAATAAAGAGGCGATTAAAAAATAAAAATAAAGAAAACATTAAAAAAAAATTAAAATATTGAGTGTGATACATCATTTTAAAGGAAATTTTAGAGAGAGTTTTAGAGTTATTCTGTAAGAAAAATAACAACTTTATGCAATATTTTAAAAACCAAAAGAGATAAATAAAAACCGTTTACATCTGTCAATTCTTCAAGAAAAGATCTATAAGAAAGCTATTTAGACAAAAGCAAAATGCAGACAAAAACACTCCGTAGCTTAAAAACGGCTTGCTATATCTAAATGTAGTTTTCACCTTTAGGCTTCTCTTAAAATTTGAGCGTCGCAAAGGGGGCTCAGTTTTTTCCTTTCTCCCCTAGAAATATCCGACACCACAAAAAAACAACGAATTTGGGACACCCTGTACAGGGTGTGACAATAAAATCGATTTTTTGAGAGGGAACACCCTGTATATTTTTGCATTTTAAGATTCGTCTTTTCTTTTTGATTTCAAAAATATACAATATCTATGTGCTGCGATAAATATTTTTTGAGGTATATGCAGTATTTCTTCTATATGCATTTCACGTTTATTTTGTTTTGCCATGGGAGTATTGAGAAATTTAAATGCGCTAAATCTTTAAAAAAAAGTTTGCTTGCGCACGTTTTGAAATTCATCTCGGTAATTAACGACTCGTCTTTCAGTTATGAGAACTTAAAAAAAATGCATCATAAAGTAGTTTTTGCAACCTATAAAATGGTATAACTTATACACTCGCTATACAAACATAGCCAGGAATGCCTATTACAATAACTCTCTATGCAAATTCGGGTCAACTTTAGTTAAGTTACTGGAGTTCTAGTTAGTTAAACCCTATTTTAAACAGTGGACCTTAAGTCTTTCCCCAGTAACTAGCGAGAAGTAAGATTTATTGCTCGCACGAGTTTATGTGCTCTAATCTCAGAATTATCCTTAAATAGAAACATAAGCAGTAGCTAAGAATTAAAATAGATGATAAGTAGTATAGGATGATAGTGCAGGAATATAGAGGGAGAGAGGTCCTTCTTACATTAGATATATACATAGTTGTTTTGCTTCAAGGGTGAGCAACTCTGAAGTTGTTTTGTTTAATAAAAGATGATGGGTGTGTATCACATACTTATATACAGCATGGTTAAATGCTATAGAATTCATGAGAAATTAATACAGCATATAAGATAAGAACAACTACACATGTATAAAATGTGTAGTATGCAAGCAAAAGGCAGAAGTTTACACGTGGTTACGCCCATTGTCTCAGAATAGCCATACCCACAGCCAATACCTTTCCTCTGTGCGCCCCGGTAAAGTAGTAGAAAGAGGAAATTTATGACAGCGATTGTTTCTCCTAGCGCGGCGATCTTTTCTTTGGACAATTCGAAAAGAAAATCGATCGCGGGTAGGTGAACATAAAATATCGGAAATTTATAACTACGTAACGTATAATCCTTTTTTTCAAGCTTGTTTTATTTATAATCTGTAATGCCATGTTTACCACAAACTAAGGTCTATGGCTTCCCCAGCAAATCAAATAAGAGAGAGGTCTGATTTACAAGCAAATTCTTTTATATTGATTTAAGGGGTAATTAATGAATTCTCAAAAATACCACCACGCCGTTAAAACATTTAATTTGGACATTACTTAGCATCTCAGATTCCACTGGTTGTAGGGTGGTGAATATTTTTGCCGGAAATTCATCCAAAATGTTAGCTCGTAAATGGCCATGCGAAGAAATTAGGCTTTTTGCATAGCTCCATAAAAAAATCATTGTGATGGATCTCGGAGGCCAAAACTCATTTCATTTAAAAACACTCTTACAGGCAAAGTGTCATGAGCTGGGCAAATATTTTGCATAAATCAAATTTGAAAAAAATCAACATTTGGCACCTGTTGAATCGCAAGAATGATGGTCCTACAACAGCTAAATAATTTCTCCCTCGTAAAATACCATTGATGAAAAAAGGATCAATAATATTGTCACCCAAAATCCCAGTCCAGACATTAAGTTTTTGAGTATACAAATGTTTATTTTTCCGTGACCAGTAACAAACAACGGAAGGATTGTGGCGGCCATGAATTGAAATTAAAATAAATCATTTTGGAGGCTATTAGTTGGATTTTATTTTATGTTATTACAAATAGCGTCATAACTCGAAAATTATTCGCCTGACAAAAAACACACAAACACGTTTTTGTAGCAAATTCTATTGTCTTCAACCCTTGCTTAAAACTTTTTTCCTAAAACGTACAGTAACCAAGTAATTTAAAAAAAAAACCCTTTTTGTGCACACTAATTTCAAAATGGCGGGGAGAGCCGGCCCCCCACAAGGTCGAAAACTCAAATTTGTTTTTAGGACACCAATGTCAACATAATTATATGTCAAAATCGCGACTACACCACCTTTGCAATTTAAAATTCTATAATGACTGGACTAATCGTGCTTTTCAAATTAATATGTTAGTAATTACTCTTGAGCTTGACTTGCTATACGTGTCCTTTTGGACAGAGATTGATTTATTTTCCCCGATCTAATAGACAAAGTGACAGCTTACTACCAACCACCCTGTTCCCCTGTGTTTTTCTTGCTTGTCTCTAATTATGTGTTTTTCTAGCTAAAGAAAGCCTTATTTAAATGGTCACGCCATTATTTTCGCAGCTTGCTAAGTACAGTAAAAAACAAAGTAAACTTAAAAAAGAAATTAATATTATATGCCACGTTTAGTTTTATATGCAAACGCTTTCCTAAAAAACATTAAGATTAGTTTACGGTTTCATGCTTTTTAAAACATAATAAAACAAAGGGAAATTTTAAAAAAGTCAACAGTATAAATCTAAAATGGTTATTTTGTTTGGGTAAATGCGGGAGAGTTGCCGCGGAGGGAGAGGCGCCGCTTTTTACGTATTTCAATGATTACGCTATAACATAGGCAACCAAGTATGCCCACATTCAGAGTTCATCATTTAGTGAACGGTTATAACATCGGGCGTGTTTGATTTCTAAAATATCGCTTGCAATCCTTGAATCTACGACGGTAAGGTAAAATTTTCTTAGCAAAATTTTAAGTAATAAGTGTGTTTCTTTGCAATGTGGTAGTTTTTTTTCACATTCGTGTATTTTATTCATTATCTTGGACTTATGTTTACAGGTGCCATGCCGTATTTTGTTGCGTTTTCAATCTGTGACCTTGATAATTAGGTGCGGCATCTCCCCCAACAAAAAGGACAGTTGCCGCATTTTCAAGAAGACCGAGAAAAAATTTAATGGAGTGACAGCGATGATGAACCTTTAACCAAAAAGAAAAATGAAAACCAGGAACGCTGCGTGGAATGCTTCGAAGTTTACGCAACAATAACTAAAAAAGTGGATTGGTTACAATGTATTAAATGCTTAAAATGGCTACATGTCACTTACACCATATATTGTGAAGTTTGTAACATCTGTTCCAGACTCGAATTAAGGAAAAAAATGAAAATTAGAGGTTTTTTAGAGAAACGGTTACAGCGGCGTATCTCCTATTTTCACGCGGCATCTCCCCCAGCAGTGTGGGAGAGATGCCGACTTTATTTTTAAAAAAAAACAATTTTTTGGTATGTTCATGTTTTCTTACATATATTTTTTATTTTTGTATGTTAATAAAGTTTAACGCAGTACCTGTATATTGATTTATTTTGAAGAAACAAATCTCAAGACTTAGAGATATTACCGAGGGGTCATCGGCACCCTAAAATTTTGTACAGCGTCCAACAGGACTTGGGTCCTGACGTGTACTGTTGGGTCCTGTTGAGTACTGTTGGGTACTGTCGTGTACTGTCGAGTACTGTTGGGTACTGTCGTGTATTGTCGAGTACTGTTGGGTCCTGTCGGTGTACTGTTGGGTACTGTCGTGTACTGTCGAGTACTGTTGGGTCCTGTCAGTGTACTGTTGGGTCCTGTTGAGTACTGTCGTCGTGCCTTGGGGGGTCCGACAGGGACAAAGCGCGCCCTCAAAAAACATGCAAGCAAAAAAAAAAAAACAAAAAAAAAAAGGTCATCATCATCTTTGGGGAACCGCGCCGCGCTCACAAATCTTGCGACCAAAAAAAAAGGTCATCCTGGGGAAGGCCGAGAGGGCCTTAGCGCATCCTCAAAACACTGACGACTAAAAAAAAAAAAAAAAAAAAGGTCCTCATCTTTGAGGACCCGCGCCGCACTTAGCGCGCACTCAAAAAACTTGCGACAAAAAAAAAAAAGGTCATCCTGTCTTTTTGCATCTACGCGACTGTTTCGGGTAAGAGGGTTGTGTCGAGTACTGTACTGTTGGATTCTATCGTGTACTGTTGAGTACTGTCGTGTACTGATGGGTACTGTCGTGTACTGTCGTGTACTGTCGAGTACTGTTGGGTCCTGTCGTGTACTGTCGAGTACTGTTGGGTACTGTCGTGTACTGTCGTGTACTGTCGGGTACTGTTGGGTCCTGTCGTGTACTGTTGGGTACTGTCGTGTACTGTCGGGTACTGTTGGGTCCTGTCGTGTACTGTCGAGTACTGTTGGGTACTGTCGTGTACTGTCGAGTACTGTTGGGTCCTGTCGTGGTACTGTCGAGTACTGTTGAGTACTGTCGTGTACTGTCGAGTACTGTTGGATCCTGTCGTGGTACTGTCGGGTACTGTTGTGAAATTTGTACAGTACTGTTGAAAGCTGATGACCCCTCGGATATTACAGCTATTTTTCAAAAAGTGCGGCAACTCTCCCGCATTTACCCTATATCTGGCGTTCCGTTTTGGCATTTCGATCGTTTGCTTTGACACTACCTTTAGTTATAGAATTTAGTAGAAAATAAAATGAGTATCAAATTAAATTTGTTTTTTGATTTTTTAGCACTGAACAACAAAATCAATTTTGATACCATGTTATAAAAGATATCATGTGAATAACCAAGTTTATTTTAAAAAAAAAACTATTTTTATTTACAACTCAAAACCACAGAACATGTAAACAAATCCAATTGTCCCATTTCGTCACTCACTTGAAAGTTTGAAAATTTTTATTATAATGATGATGGCGTTTGCTTATTTTCCCGATTTTTATTGCGCCAGTGTGTAAAATAAATCTTAAATTAACGACCAAATAAACAGGGCCAACTTAAAACCCGGGCAGCCATTTTCGAAAGATGGTCATTTTCAAAATTAAATATATTTATTAAAACCTGTACTTTAAACGAAAAAAAACTCGAGAGGCGACATTGCCTCTACAAAAAACGGGAATTTAAAAAATATTTTTTATTTCAAAGAAACGGTGCCGTACCAATATTTTCTTTAAAAATTCATAGGTCAATTTATGTACGAACTTCACTGGTGGAAATAGAAAACATGTTATACTTAAAAAAATGCCTCTTGATAAATAGTAGGTGTGTATCCCAAATTTCAAAAAATAGCAGCATCACAGATATTAAGCGTTTTTCCTAAAAAAATGTTAATTCTCTGTATCTCAAAATAAAGCCGTTTGAGATGTATGTTTATATTAAGTTTTTTTCTCAAAATGAATCAATCAATCAATCAATTACCCCTTTAATTACTATTAGCATGCTCATCAATTCCCTGCATAATAAAATAAGCAAGCTCAAATTGCACAAGACTTCTTGGCAGCCGCAGCTCGCTATAAGCTTCTAAGATTCTGCATATAAAAACTTGTCACCAGCTTAAGAGTTCTATCGTTCTTGATTTAAGACCCTCAATTCAAGAATATAAAGTTTTTGAAGACTTTCGTGGTGGCCATTTTTAACTTTACCCGTGGCGAGAAACTGCCTAAACCCACCATGAAATGAAAAAAGCCAAGGAATAGGATTTATTTTAAGGTATTGAGAAAATAAAGATTAGTTGGATGGTACACATCAAAGCGACGAAAAATTAAGCAATTCATTCAGAAATGAGTCGGTTCATAAATCAAGTGATGGTTTCTTTGAAGAATGGATGTGTTCTTTGTCAGCAGCTATATAATATTTTGCCTCACAAACGTTGATTTAATGGCTATTATAAAAATATTCTAATTCCAAAATAAATTTTGAATTTTCGATATTTTAATAAATTATTTTGATTGATTTTGACCGGAAAGGCTGGTATATTGTGTGCCTCTCTGTACGCGTGTAGTGCTTGAGGTACTGAACCAATTTTAATGCGGATTGTTCCCCCTAAGAGCCCATATTTTATATACCTAGTTTTCTTACCATTATTTGGTATTTCATAGCCAACTCTTAAAGTAGACTCGTGCTCTTAAAAATCCCGTACACGGAAACTTGTAATAGGTTACTTATATTTTGTTATTAGCTATGTTTATAGTGGTGTTACTAAAGGACATTTAAAAAATTGAACCTGAAATCCTAGCTGGATTTTTAGCAACTTACACTAAAAATTATCAATTCAATTTTTCGTGTACGGTACTTTCATGAGCACAAGTGTACATATATAATTAAATATTACTAAAAAAATATCTAAGAACATTGTATTGCTCGATCTGGAACTTATGCTTAAAACTCAGAAATTATATACAGTAGCATTTTAGTTTTCATCTCAAATAACATCTTCATTTTTATCAGCTCAAGTCCCGAAGCTTAATTTTCTACATTTTCTCGTAAGTACGTAAACAAAAGGAAAAATAATAAGAAGTAAGTATCCGTGAGCAATTTTCAGTGCATAAACAGAATGATTGCTTTTCCGAATCAAGTATCTTTCATACTCACTTAGCATTGGCAAAGAAGAATAGTACATTCACCTACCAGTTTTGTCCGGTTTTCACGCAAGTGCAGTCTTTGATCATAAAACGAGAATCGAAGATTGCATTACTAGTCACTTGATAATCCATCTATCTATTTAATAATCCAGACATCGGTAAATATGTTTCCTTATTTCATAGCAGCCTGAATTTTGCTTGACTTGATCTGGAAATAATTGAAAGTTATCTTACAAATATGAAGAGGCAGGAAAGTAATGGCTGAACATCTAGGCATAAAGAAATACCCCTTTCGTCAATAACGGCCATCCGTGCATGCGGACGTGGCATAGTTAAAAATAGGTAAAAAGTTAATGTCCCATTTAGGATACGATTTATTAGTATATATGTATGACTTAACAGATAATATATCTGTAATTTTTAGCAGTTTATTGGGACAACTAGCTCGGAAAGCAGGCTAAGATTTTTCGCATAGAAGTTCTTTGTCATGATAATGGCTGTAGAACTCTAGTGGAATTGAAAATAATGAGAAAGGATATTTGGTGTTAGAGCGTGAAGGTACTTGCGCCATAAGTAATCATTGAATAGTTATGCGTGTTTGTTTAATACCAATCTGAATTTAACTTTTTGTGATAATCTGGAATTAATGGAAGTTATCTAAGACAGCTGAAGAGACAGATAGAAAATAGCCGAAGACCTAGCCATAGAGATGCCACTGGCGTCAATGAAGGTAAAAGGAGGTACAAGTCAATATCCAAGTCAGGGAAGTACGGCGTTTTAAGGACAGCTTGCTAAACTCGGGCGCACTACTTCACTACTCGGATGTATCTAAAGTATTAAAGACAAATAACAAGAGCGCGAAAATTTGTAACAAACTAGAAGTTCAGACGGGTAACTTGCTACGAACAGAAGTGTATATTATGATAATGATGACAGAACTCTAATAGAGGTAAGAAATAATGAAAATGAGCGAATGGATATTTGCTGCGAGAGCCAAGAAGTTCTGAAGGCACTTAATGCCCCAAATCTTACTGACACCTTAAAGAACGTCTGTGTACATGTGCGTGGCATGGAGCAATGGCATCTAGAAAACGGATCAACTCGGACTAATTCAAGCAGGTGCATGAACCGAACAAATGGACCCGGAGATTCTTCTGGGAATAATTTTTGTGACAAGCGCTTAGCAGACTTCATAAATTGATTTAGGACGCACGAACAATTTCCTAAGAAGAAAAAATAGGCGGCAGATAGATAATATAATTTGTAGACCTATAAAACGCAACCAAACTATTAATAGGAATTCTCAAATGATCAATTAATGAGACACTAATACTTATAGAAGTCAAGAACGACTCTACCTGCCTAGGAATGAGGAAATAAACATTGTGATATGAGATGAGATACTCAGGCAGAAAAAAGAAAGAAGGACACAATAAACGACTTGTTAAATTCTATTTCCAATTAAAACTTAGTTGTTTCTGTGAACTTTTTTAAAACACGAAAATTGATTTTTTATGCGAAACGCAGGGATAAATGCATTTATGCTGGCAAAGCACTCCTCCGTTAAGTAAACCGAACTGTATAAATTATTTACGTAGCACATTACAATTTATGTAGAGTAACATCCAGCATTAAGTTCCTTACTGCCATTTGGCCATCGTCGACCGTTTTCCTTTAGCCACAACAATAAAAACTTAGCAGTAAGATCGATAGAAACAGCTCAATGTGATACGAAAGCAAAATGTCAATCTTAGGCTTAGAAGATTAAAGAACTATGAAAAAATTACTAAACGTTACGATGATACCGATCGTCCCCGTTCCTGCAACCTAAACCTTAATAGTCTGCAAGTACTTAAAGAGAGTCTTTATTAGGTCTTTAAGTGAGTCTAGAAAGATCAACGACATCGTGTTAGATTTACAGAGCCTAAACTATGCATCTCCTTGACTCTGCTACATATTTTTAACCTCTTTTTGCAAACACATCTATACTTTGAAAAGAGGGTTCAATCATCGAATGCTAAGAAGATTATGGACCCATTGAGTCACGAATCTCGGATGGAGACAGATGATTGAAAGGAAAAAAATATTCTGAATGAAAAAGAAGAATAAGGTAATGTAATGAGTGACCGTAAATACAAGTCACTCTTTATTAAAGGCAAGGGAGGCTAATAAAGGTGCAGAACATCCTGGGCTGAGAATTTAAGAGATTGGCGGTCCACGGCGTTAAATCAAATGTTTAGAGCAGCAGCTAGCAAGATTTGCATTGTCCTGAGTATAGTTAATTTCACAATTATTGAGACAGCTTTTCTAAGCTTCGCTGGGCAAATCTGGTCGTTATGATAACTTTTTCTTGGTAACACAACCGCGTCGCCAGGAGATAAAATCTCTAGAAGATAAAGTAGATGAATGTGATTTTGTAAAGAAAACTTCCAACTTTTATTTCTTAAAATGCAACTATGGCAATAGATTGATCCATAGTAGAGCAGAGAACACTAAGAGATATGGAGTCTTTCGAGAATTTCTATCCCAAATGGGATATTTTAAAACAACGTAATAATGAGAAAGGCAATAATAATGAAAATGACACTGGAAGTTTATTAATTTGTGGGATCGTCGTCAGAACCAGTTTTGAAACTAAAATCGCTACAATCACCCCTTTCGAAGAACGAGTCCACTAATTTATTTAGTCTTTGACAACACCTTATAAAATCCCTTAGATATGGGTAACTACTAAGAATAACTTTAGCTATCTTCATAGTAATGTGAGATTTTTTTCTTAGACCCGAGGCTACCCTAGCTGATACTACAAATTGGCAGTTGGTTTTCTAAAGTAGGTTCATTTATTTCAATTTTCTATTTCAGTTTCTTCATCTTTATTTTACCGCCTATTCATTTTAGCTGGGTATAGCTCAAAAAAATCCTTGGATGTTTAAAATGAAAACGAAAATTTATTAATAGGGTTTTTAGTCATGACATACTGCAATAAACATAGACTTGCCCTAAACCAACTAAACATCATCCTTAAGACATCAACAGCTGATTGAGTGCCATCCAAGAGTAAACTGGAAACAAAAAGGGTTATAGAAATCTTGATAATAATCGCTTCCAAGCACAATAAAGTAAATGTTTATCTAAAGGGTAAGGCGTATCCTCTTACGAATACATCTCGGCTCTTCATACTGATGGCACTTATAATGCAGATCCCTTTTGAATGGGCAGTACACTTCTTGTTAGAGAAGAAAAGAAAACAGCTCGATAAGTTATGTTTAATCTTAGTAATGAATTTCGTTTTATTTTGTTTGCTTCTACCACGAGAAAAGTTATAAAAGTTAAGATGTTTCCACTTCTTCTTCTTAAAAAACTTTGGTTTGTTTTTGCATCGGTAATAATAATATAACCTTTTCTTAACTGTTTTTCTGCAAGTACTTTTATTTATTGTTTATTATTTATAGGTATATATATATATAGGTATATGTATATCAAGATGGCCTGACATTTTTTAAAATCATTTTTAATTATAAGCATAACTTTAATTTTTTTTGTTGCTTTCATATGACTTATAAATGTTGGGCTTTGTTAATGATTTTATATTAGCGCTTGCACATCCAACTTGCTGATGCTTTGGAAAAGAGAATAAAATTACTAAATCAAACGAACTTACCTGAAGTGAAGTTCGATTTTAATTATATGAAGGTCTCGTTGAAGTGAGACCGTAATATAATAGCTATTTTACATGTAGTATCATGGTGTTTAAAGCTAATAAGGGCAACTACTTCGAGGGAATATACCCCTACCGGAATTGAACTATACTGAGACCGTAGTATAATAGCTATTTTACATATAGTATCATGGTGTTTAAAGCCAATAAGGGCAACTACTTCGAGGGAATATACCCCTACCGGAACTGAACTATACTGATGGTTTAATTATTTTGTTACAAACTTATTAATACTATATGTTTTTTTCACTTAGTCGAACGTCGATAAAAAGATCATCCTTGTTGGGAACACGTCCTGACAATCTTCAGACATAGTGATCCATGCCAATCCACGACAGGTTTGGGCTTGATTTGTCCATCCTCATCAGGTGAATGCAGGAGACAGCTCCGTGTAAGGCCTAAGCTGTGTGAAACCGATAGAAATAACTACTCCTAGGGAAAATACTGCTATATATTAAATTATACTGATGATTTAATGCTTATGGTGGGATCTTATTAAAACTATGAGGTTTTCACTCCTTGCAACTTCGATCACTAGGCTATGAATCATCCTTGTTTGGAACACGTCCTGACAAGCTGCAGGCATAGAAATCTATTGAAATCCACGACCGGTTTCGGCCTTATGCAAGTGATAGATCCGTGTACAGCAAAAGCTGTGTAAAACCAACAGAAACAACAACAAACTCCCGACGGAAAATACCCCTACCGGCATTGAATTATATTGATGATGGATGCTTTCGAACCGAACCGAACCGGACCTTATTGAAACTTTTTGGTTGTCACTTTCTCCAATGTCGATCAAAGTATATAAATTATCCTTGTTTGGAATAGGTCCTGACAAGGAATAGAGGAACTGAGGATGGCCCAATAAGGCCAAAACCGGTCGTGGATTGGCACAAATAACTGTTCCTGCAGCTTGTCAGAACGTGTTCCAAACAAGGATAATTCATATCCTTGCAATCGACGTTGGAGAAAGTGAAAACCACATAGTTTTAACTAGTATCATAGTATAAGGTATGAGTAAAAAGAAGGTATGAATATTAGACAAAATAGTTTTCATTTTATTATTAACAAATTTGAATAGAAGATTATTTTCATTCTTGTCTTGTTTAAAACCGCCTTTATAAAAAACCATTGTGTGGTAATGATTTTGATTTGGATACTTGTGTGTTGTATTATTTATATTACTATTATTAAGATTGTTCGTTGACAACTTGTTTTTTGTATTGTTAAACTTTCACTATCTGTTAATGGTATCTTTTATGCAACAATAAAAAAGAAAGAAACAAGCTTTAGAAAAAAAAAAAACACAACCCAAAATAAGATTAATTAGGTATCAGATTTCTAGAATTTGTCTAAGGAACAATGCAAAGTGTTTCAATTTTTTTGTAATGCCACAGGCTGTAATCTCTAATAACACCCAGCAGTGGCATACTGCCCCGATACCCACTAAGCACAAAATCGTAAAAAACGTTAAATAAATGTTGAAGAAAAAAACGTTTTTTTATTTGGGTTCAAATTAAGTCAGCTTTTGACAAAACATGTAGGAAATCCTAACTAAAATTTCATGTAAAAGCATTACCAAAAATATATTTATTAATAACGTTAAGAAACCAACATTTAAAGATCTATAGTTCTATTAACATTTAAAATAATACATATTTGCCTTTTGTAAAAACAAACGAGGCAAATTAGTAGCACAAACATTAGTAATGAGCGTGAATACATATTTGGGTTGGAATAAACTCCAAATGTGTGGCAAAGATGGTTTAAAGAACAACAAATAGGTATGCAATGATTTAAATGTTGCACCACAAAATAAGGTAAGAAAAGTAAACTAAATTTAAAAAAATGCTTTTATATGGAATACTGCATACCAACGTTATGCAATGTTAGGTATGTAATCAGACAGGGAATGCGACAATTCGCCGCGGCCGATTAGCCGCCGGACTTTAAGGCACGTACGCGTTCGGCCTCGCAGCGAGGCATACAAACTCTACCTCCCTGCGAAGCCGAACGCACAAACGTATATGTACGTGCTTTAAAGGCGTGGCTAACAGCAACACGCATGGACCCGTGGCATGGTGAACCATCCGATCTGAGTGGGAACTTCAAACGAGCATTCAGTTGAACATTGTTTGCCTCACGGCGCGTATTCACTTGAGCGTGATAACAACCGAGACATTCGTTTGGCCTCGCAGCGAATCACACAAAATTATTGTTTACAAAGAATTTAAATTTAATTCTTAGAATCTACGGAGCCTAATTTCCTTTAGTGAGTGTCAAGTTCACGAAAACCTCAACGGACTCTTGCTGCTCTGCGTTTTCCAAAATAGAATAAATTTATTTACCTTATCTTTGGAGATATTTGAAAAATATATAATTTTTCAGTGCTAAAAAAAACACTTATTTTTCAATGTTAGAAAAACATTTTCACTGTTAAAAATCACTCTTTTTTTAACGTTTGAAAAACATTAAAAATACTCTGCCAATCTATGGGCACCTAAGCTCACACTGGATACTATAGTTATAGGGTATCTACGTAAAAGCTAATATAACTAAAAACTGAAGTATATTTTATTGAACTCCAGACTCAATTACCTTTCGTTTGATACCACACAAGCCATGTTTTGACTTAAACTCAAATTTTTCAAATCTACCCCCACACTTTTTTTAAAAACTAAAATGTATTTTGTTTAACTCCAGACTCAATTACCTTTCGTTTGATATCACACACGCCATATTTCCACTTAAACACTAATTTTTAAAATTTACCCCCACCCTTTTTTTTTAAATAAACTAAAATGTATTTTGTCTAACTCCACACTCAATTACCTTTTGTTTGATATCACACACGCTATATTTTTACATAAACTATAATTTTTGAAATCTACCCCCACCCTTTTATTTGGCTTGTGTTCGGTGGATTTTGTTCATTTTTAAACGGGACCATCTCGACCCAAAACCCAGCCTGGGTACCAAATTTCATTAAAATCGGGCAAGCCGTTTTTGAGTTATGCGCGTTGGTCGTTACAGACAGACATACAGACACACAGACAGACAGACAGACAGACAGACAGACAGACAGACAGACATACAGACAGACAGACAGACAGACAGACAGACAGACGGCGCAACAAAAAAGTTTCAAAATCATCTGAAACGCAAAGATATATAAAAAATTTTGAAATTGGAGCAACTTTTTTGTTCTCGAAAAAATTAGGATCACCATAGCTCACACTATTATAGTATAGTAGTAGTGTGAGCTAAAAAACTTTTAGCTCACACATATACTATAGTAGTGTGAGCTATGGTGATCCTAATTTTTTCGAGAAAAAAAAAGTTGCTCCGATTTCAAAAATTTTTATATATCTTTGCGTTTCAGATGATTTTGAAACTTTTTTGTTGCGCCGTCTGTCTGTCTGTCTGTCTGTCTGTCTGTATGTCTGTCTGTCTGTCTGTCTGTCTGTGTGTCTGTATGTCTGTCTGTAACGACCAACGCGCATAACTCAAAAACCACTTGGCCGATTTTAATGAAATTTGGTACCTAGGCTGGGTCTTGGGTCGAGATGGTCCCATTTAAAAATGAACAAAATCCACCGAACACAAACCAAATAAAAGGGTGGGGGTAGATTTCAAAAATTAGAGTTTATGTGAAAATATGGCGTGTGTGATATTAAACGAAAGGTAATTGAGTTTGCAGTTAAACAAAATACATTTTAATTTATTTAAAAAAAAAGGGTGGGGGTATATTTTAAAAATTAGAGTTTAAGTGAAAATATGGCGTGTGTGATATCAAACGAAAGGTAATTGAGTCCGGACTTTAACAAAATACATTTTAGTTTTTGTTTCTTTTGTAAGGGTGGGGGTAGATTTCAAAAATTTGAGTTTAAGTCAAAACATGGCTTGTGTGGTATCAAACAAAAGGTAATTTAGTCTGGAGTTGAATAAAATATATTGCAGTTTTTAGTTATATTAGCTCACACGTACACTATAACTATAGTACCTAGTGTGAGCTTAGGGGCCCATATATTGGCAGAGTATTTTTCTAATGTCAGAAAACGGGTTATTAGGCTTCTTTTTCACTATGAATATGACGTTAGAACAAGCATCCAACCTAACGTTGTTTTTAAATTAAAAATTATTTTGACGTTATTAAAACGTGTTTGTGTTTAGTGGGCAGTAATTTTCTCCCAAAATACTCAAGATCAATTTCTGCGTAGATACGCCCTTGCACCAAGTTTCTAATGTCAAGTCTTCAAACAGTTGTAAAGATTTTTAGAAAATAAACGGACAAGCGTAGCAGTACCCGTATTCATCGATGTTTCAGTCTCCTTAGACATTATTAGTATGGCACAACTAAAATGAATGGAAAGGCTATGAAATAAAGGTGATGAAATCTTAAAAGGAAAACATGAAATGTGGATACCCTCTTAAGAAAACCAACTGCCAATTTGCGGTATCAGCTAGGCTAGCCTCGGGTCTGAAAATTAATTTATTTAGTGTTTGACATAACCTTTAAAAGTTTCTTTTATATTTAATAAACGGAAAAGCTGGCAAGTTGAATAACAAAACCTAACCAATCTTTCTACACTAAATAAGTATGTGTTTGATTTTCTTTTTTATCTTGCAACATTAACTTCGTAAAAATGTTAAAAATAATATCTAAAAATCTGTTTCTCACATCATGAAAATTTAAGCCATATTCTAATATCAAAGAGCATCCTTTATGAAGTATGTCTTTGGGCCAAAAATACGTTTTGAAAACGGGTGATATAAATATTTTATTTCCCAGCCGGTCGGGCTAAAACAACTGAAAACTGAGACGAAATAAATAATTTCTCATAAGAAGCGTCTACACTAGTAGTATATTATTGAATATATTTTTTCTAGTTCGCCTCTCAAAAATTAAACAACAGTTTGTTTTATTTACAACGGCTTGTTTTATTTGAATGACGTGTATAAAATACAAGCAAAAGGTATGTAATGGGGTCATCCCACGTTTTATAAATCTAGTGTCTCTTAGATGAAAAATCATTAGACATTGTGTAACATATACGATAAGCCATTTGAAAGCGGATCCCCGATTTTATTAGTTATAAACGAAAAAATGTCCAATTTCAACAAGATTAAAAGTAGATTATAGTATTTCAGGGATAAAAAGATTCATTAAAAGGCAAAAATGCCTCTTAGTTTTTAATTTTATAGTTTTCTGAAAATGTTTAATTTTATAAAATTCTTTTGAATCTGTAGGTGTTTCCATGATATGAGATGTCATTTTCGTTTTATCGCTCTGTCTATCCGTCCATCCAGATGTTGGCGCTGTAACCGCCTAAACCTATTTTAATAAACTTTTACACAAATATACAGGGTCATAAGAGTGATGAATCTGTAAATATTTTGGTTTAGAGATTGATGTAAAAAAATGTACAAATCGCGAAATGAACGGCCATTCCGTCAAAAACATCTCCTCATAATTCTCCTGAAAAAACCGGAAATGAGCTGAAAACCTATAAGGCTCTTAAGAATATAACCCTCCATATTTCTTTAAGATTTTATTAAAATAAGTTTAGGCATTCACGAGATCATTATATCCGGGCAAAGGTTTCGGCAGACAGAGAGAGAGCGGCGAAAAAGAGTAATAAGGCGCTGACTGTGACGTAGCACGGCACCCGACACAAAATATGATTCCGGAACGTACCAACAACTAATCTAATCGTGTCAATGACTGAACTTACACATTATGATCCGATTATTTACCATCTCTTTTTAAACTAATGTATTAGTAAGGGCGCTTAATAATATTAAACACACATGAGTTTAATAACTAAACATTGGTCTACTCGTTTTATTTACTAAACCCACACATTGTCATCCAGCTACTTACTCTCTCTTTTTAACTCAAAGTAGTGGGACGGACGCATTCAATCTAAAACAGTCATGCCATTTTGACAATCAACGTCAATGAATTTTCTGATGCACACAGTGGGTCGCAGATCTAATTTTTGGTCAAAAAGGGTTAAATTAAAAACATACTGAAACTTCTTAATACCTTTACAAAAAAGAGTAGATAGTCCAGCAGGTCTTAAAAAAACTATGATTTAATTGACGTAACTTTCACTTATTTTTTAGAAGTGTCATTTTTCCTTTCAAAGAACGCGTTAAAGTACCATATTTGTATGGCGGTTTGATCCAGATTTTAAGCCATTTTACGACAATATTTTATGTTGTATAAAATTCGCATAAAATAAATCTTGTAAAGAAAGGTAGGGGAAAGGAGGGCAAAATGGGGTACGCGTGTAAAACGTGATATCGCAGCTTTAAGTAAATTGCGCAAAAATAAAACTATTTAATATCAGATGTTTTATCCCTATAACTGGTTCAACTCTCTGCAATATGATTGGTGCCGGTCGGCTGAGCTTAAGTTGGTTTTTGCTCAACATGTGATGTTGTGCGCTGTTTATTGTAGAAATAGCTTGTGCACTTTGTGACAGTAAGTACATTTTTTACAAACTTTTTAAAATTTTGTTTACATTGAACGATTAGTGGGTTTATGTATTATTCATAATTAAACACATCGCCCGTAAGATTAGTCCTTTACTATGTACGATTTTTGTTTGAATTTAACTGGTGGTTTGGGTCAATACGGGGTTTTTTCATGGGGGCAAAATGGGGTACCTTGTTATACCTAGTAACTTATACCCCCAAAAAAAAATTTTGTTTTTTGATAGCATCACTAAACTCGTATTTTATGTTGTCTTTGCAAAAAATTGACGCAAAATTCGTGTAGGAGAGTCGACAGCGATGACTTGGTCGTAGTAATTCTTTATAAATTTTATAATTACTAAATTTAATTATTATAAATGTATTTACAATATATTACAACTTTTTATTTTTTAAATAAGTATTTTTAACTTGTTTAGTATTTTAATAAATAAGACTGGTCTTACAAAACTTCTTACAAAAATAAAAATAAAAGTATGATGGAGTTCTACATCGTTTAAACTGAAAACTAGAACTTAAAGATAACGTATCTAGCCAACTTGTGTGGTGACCATTTAATAGGAGAAAAGGGCCTATAAAATTAAGTATCCCATTTTGCCCCCCTTTCCCCTAATTACACTTTCTACCTGTACATTTTGATATCAATTTTGATGTGTAGACAGGTCAGACAATGGTTTTTGCTAGGCATTTCTGAAATTCTATAAAAATATAGATTTCTTATAAATGTTGGACAAAAATTTTGCTTCCCTCATCAACCATTTTTTTAAAATTTTTATTTTTATAAAAAGTATGTATACATATTTCTCGAAAATTGTGCTGCTACAAAAGTTTTTGTCTATTATTTTTAAAGCACTTTAGGCTAAATTAAACAAATAAATATTGAAAAATATATATTAATAAAAAATATAAATAATGTATAAAAAAATACTAACTATATACTAATTTCAAAAATCAAATAAAAATATGATCACTCCATAATAAAAACCAACTGCAATATCTCAAAAACCAAAAATTACAGATAAAATTAACTTTTACAGGTGGATTGTTTATGAAAGACGAATTAGGTAAAAAAGCTTTTAAGGTAAACGGTTCTATTTTAAATCATCAGCAGTTTACCAAACCTGACTTTTAACAAACTAGTATAAAAAAGTGGACGCTTTAAAAATATTTATTTTGTTGCACTTAAAAACAAATTTTTCTAGAAAAATCATTCTTATTTGAATATGCAGTCATTAAACTTGCAGTTTCTGATCCGCTACAAAGTCAGGGTTACGTTCGTATTATTTTCTAGTTTTTGGTAGAGCCAAAAAATAATACCGTTTAACTTTTTTAATATTTTAAATTTTTAGTTTGATTTTTAGCTTATGTTAGTTAGTTATGTAAACTCCTCATCCTTTTCAACGCAGCTTTTTTCCACATTACACGGTGAGCTTTAACCTTAAATAATCTAATTACTAGGTTCGACACAAATCGGTTTATAAATATAGGATAGTGTATAGGATAAAGATTTTGGGTCCGCCGTGCAAGTTTTTTTTTTGGTTACACGTTAAACACCGCAGAGTTCCAGATTTAATACATATCGGTTCATAAATGTAAAAGTTCTCCATTTCGGATCCGCCATAATAGTTTTTCTAGGTTTGAGTGAGAAATCTATCGGCTTTATACACCCCAAAGTTCCAATTTTGATACATATCGGTTCAGAAATAGAAAACTGCCCTTTTGGATTCGTCATGTAATTTTTAAGTTTGATTTCATAGTTATACTCAACGACTTTGGACACGCCAAGGTTCCAAATTTGAAACCTACTGGTAAATAAGTTTTTTTTAAAATTAGGTCAAAAATCACATTAAGCGAATATTAGCACTAAATTTCATACTTACCGGTTCATAAATAGAAAACTTCGCCATTTTGGATTCGCCATTTTGATTGATAATTACTTCTTTCTCATTTCAAAACAAAATATTGTGACAAAACCTATTTTTCTAATTTTGGTCAAAAATCAGATCCGGGACCCCACTGTGCAGCGCCATGAGTTGGACAGCAATAAAAAATAAGCTGTGCTTTAAAAAGAGATGCAAATGAGTATGTTCCAAAATTACAATTTATGTCGGGGTGCTAATGTCAACCTACGTCACGAGTCAGCGCCTAATTAGATCAGCTGTCAAGGAAACGCCTAGATCCGAAAGATTTTTGATGCCATTCTTGCGAGAATACAAAGTAAAAACATTAAAGCCCGCTTGACATGGAGCAATTTGACTTGCATTGCATTGCAATTTGCAAGAAACTCTGTTTTGGACATGCGCATTTTCAACCCAGCTGATAAAGTGCAAGGCTTGCAAATGTTGCAAATTTATAGGTCTGGGGAGATTTCTATTGCTGAAAGGCCTGCAGTGCTAGGGAATTCTGGTGACAAATCTAGTTACTTTTGTTTTCCTACATATTTGACGCACCATCGTCTTTGCGCTCTTTCTTTTGCATCATCCTAGAGCAAACAAGCTGCAGCAATTAATAAATAGATGGATGCGCTGATCACTTTTTTTTATTAGCTTTATTTATTTTTATGTTTATATCTAACAGACAAAATTTTTAAAATTAAAACCTAGAAAAAGAAATCAAAATACAACTAAAAATCAAAAAGATACTTGAGGTTAGAAACTTTAAGCGTAGGTATTCCACTGAAGAAGTTTGTACGCACTGACTGTCTCAAACTAATCTGCTGTTTGTTTACATTTTCCAGTAGAAATTTTCATTTTTTAGCTGTAGTTGGCAAACCTTTGCAATTAAAATAGACTTGCACCATGTCAATGGACCTGCCAGTATCATTGCTTGCAATCTTTTCACCTTGCAAGTTATTGCTGCAATGCATTGCAGATTTTATTGTTCCGTATCCGGCGGCCCTAAAAGCAATTATGCAGTTATGCTCGGGCTGAGGCATAGTGAGGCCGAAGCGCGTCCCCGAGCTACCTTTACCTCTGAGGACTTGCCCGTGAAACTTTTTCGTTCAAAATTATGATGTTTTAAATTTAGAAAATTTCTAAGAAAATGGCATAGTTTGGTTTTTTCTAATACCTAGAAATGTCTCGGTTTTACGGAAAAATATATAGTGCAATATTCAAGAGGGCAATAAAAATATATAAGGTTTTAGAGAATAGTGTCGTAGCTAAAAAAACATATCAACGAAAATATTGGAAGAATACCAGCTAACTTAGTCCAAAGACAGTCATTAGTTTTTAGTCAGTGTAATTCGGAAAAAAAGGGTTAAGTTAAATATATATTTTGAAATATCACAACTTCGAAACCATAAAAGTTACTGAGCTGAGGTTTTCGGATTTGGATAGAACAAAAAAATGTACACACAAATGTAATTCGGATTAAAAACGCCCAGAATATAGTTTTTAAAATATTCCAAACAATATGGTTATGATAATCAGAATCATAACCTTTGAACCATAGCATCTATTAACCCGCTGTTTGTGAATTGGAATATAGGATAAACCCTAGTTAATAGAAATAAATTACGGGAACCTTATTCCGTTTTAAGTTAAAATTTTAGTAAGAAACTTAGACAACTGGTAGACAAATTTTGTTCTACAGTGTTTTCTAAAATACTATTTTTATAAAACGCTCAAATGTACAAGGTCTCCACAGCAAAAAACACCGAATTTACTATCTAACTTTTAAACGCATTATTTAGTAAAAATAATAAAAAATACTCTGCTAATATATGGGCACCTAAGCTCACACTAGGTAATAGAATTATAGTGTACGTGTAAGCTAACTAAAAACTGATATATATTTTATTCAACTCCAGATTCAAATACCTATCGTTTGATACCACACAAGCCATGTTTTGACCTATTTTTTAAATTTACCCCCACCCTTTTTTTAAAAGTAAAATGTATTTTTTTGAACTCCAGACCCAATTACCTTTCGTTTGATACCACACAAGCCATATTTTCATTTAAACTCTAATTTTTGACATGTACCCCCACCCTTTTTTTAAAATAAACTAAAAGGTATTTTGTTTAACTGCAGACTCAATTACCTTTCGTTTGATATCACACACGCCATATTTTCACATAAACTCCAATTTTTTAAATCTACCCTTGTATTTAGCTTGCGTTCGGCCTAGGTACCAAATTTCATTCAAATCGGGGAAGCGGTTTTTGAGTTATGCGCGTTGGTCGTTACAGATAGACAGACATACAGACAGACAGACGGCGCGACTAAAACGTTTCAAAATCATCTGAAACGCAAAGATATATAAAAATTTTTGAAATCGGATCAACTTTTTTTTTCGAGAAAAAATTAGGATCACCATAGCTCACACTACTATAGTAGTAGTAGTGTGAGCTAATATATCTACCAATATATGGGTACCTAAGCTCACACTAGGTCCTATATAGGTACTATAGTTATAGTGTACGTGTGAGCTAATATAACTAAAAACTGAAATATATTTTATTCAACTCCAGACTCAATTCTCTTGATTTTTTAAATTCACGGGTACTAAACAAACTGTAAGCCCACTAAAAATGCCCAGTAAAATGCTAGTTTTTTGTGATACAAGTGTAAACGCACCTATAAGGATCTAAAGCTATCCACACATTGTTACGAGTTTTCTTATGGCCACCTTATAAAACAATCATCATTGCGTCGCGAACGTTTATGTTTCGGATGCCGTTATGGTTTTTATAGCTGTTGTTTTCGGTTTTAAAGGCTCTAATAAAAAGATATTTTATTTGATATCTAGTTCTCCTACTGGTGCGTTTGCAGCCACTATTAAACGATATAAAAACAAAGAAAAACACTGAGAAAACAAGAAATGTTTTTTGAATTTGAGCTTTTTTGGTAATAAAAATAAACATTTCCTTGTTTGCGTAAGAAATACTGGAAAAATTGGAAGAAATGTTAACTGAAGGTTAAATTTTTGTTATTTTATATAAGAAGACATCCTTATTATTATTGTTTTTAGACATCATTAAATCAAAGCTAATATCAGGCCCGACGAGCCAGGTCGGCTTGTCGGCGATCGCTGAGGGTCCTCGGCCCAAGGGGCCTCAGAGGGTCCACAAAAAATATACTTCGGAGCCCTAAAAAGTGGTTTGTATTTGGGGACCAGAAAGGATCCCAAAAAGAGTGGGCTGACTATATTTGGAGCCCCTTCAGGGTTACCACAAATCCGCTGATATCTTAAAAAACACTGGACCGCTTTAATTTTGGTTATCGCATTTTTTTTAATAAGACGGTCGTGAAATGAAATCAAATTTTTCAATTTTGAACCGAAAAAGTATGTTGTATATAAAATCTACATAAAACCAGGAAGTGGCGGCTCCAAGGGGGGCCGGGCCTCCCCCAACTTGATATATAGCTTATAATCTTCAGTTCCGGAAATAATAAAGTAATTTTTTAATTTTTTTTGATAAAAATTATACAAAAATAACTTTATTTTTCAAACATTTTCGCGCAGTTTATTTATATGCAATGGCAAACTTCAGAGATCAGACTTAATAAAAATTTTATGCGGAGAAAAGGTTCGCACAGAAGAAAAACTTACAATTGAAACACCGGCACAAAAAATAAAAAATGGTCGGTACATTTGACCAGAGCACCTAATTAAATGTTTTTCAGTGCGCCGAATCCAAAATAGACCCCGTTAATTTACTTTACTCGTAGACCCCCCAAAATTTCGTGTTAACTGCGAAAAATTTAATCAATGTATTGTAATTTTACTTGGTGATGATAATTTGAGATGAAGAAAATAGATAGATTAGTTAAAACTAATGTTGGCAAAATTTAAAAAAAAATCTAAATTTTTATAACTCCAATTTTTATCTTAGACCCACCAATAATACTAATTTAACGAGTGTGTAAATACGAATGTAACGTTCATTTATGTTGCTAGTATGTAGTACTAGTAGTGGTGGGGAGACTATTTTTGGTCTAGCGACTAGGCAAACGACGCGCCTTTTCCGCAAACCCCAATTTGTCCGTACATCATATATCAAACTGATGCACGTGCCCCTTAGGATGCAAGTTTTCTTTCTCTAAGAGGACTTAATTTTGCCTGACACCTCTTTGTCGAGGGCAGGGATCTTTATACTGCGTAGCAAGTATACACAGTGGACCCACGCTTTTACACCCCTTCCGAAAGGTGGTCCTGCCACATGTTAGACTTGTATCTATCTAGGCTATCGTCCCAGCAGAACTTGGTTATAGACGATAGACTTCTTTCCTTTTCAGCGCAACAGTCGTGGTCGTCGTGAGTTGACTGTAGGAGATTTATGCTGGTGCCGTCCTGGTTCCGACTATATAACACTTATAGCAGGCTCCTGGGTTATTATCTCTGGTTCCTCGGCTGGCTGCGTGTCGGCTCCTGGACTACACCTGCGTATATTCTCGATGTTCAATGTCGACCTATATTTTTTGAGTGCATCGCATCGCATGCCTATTCGATGGCGGCTGTTGAACGCTGAAAAGGAAATGTTGCTAGTATAATAATAACGCTAAATTGTAAGATATCCTAAAAAAAAATTATTTATAATTCTGAATATTTTTTAAAAATTTCATATATATTTGACATTTTCAAAACTAAAAATATTTTGAGAATTTTAAAATTTAAAAAACATTTAAAAAAAACAAGATTTAAATATATATTTTTAAAATTATACAAAATAATTATGATGACGCAGTAACCTAATCTAATTTTAATAACTTATTTTATTGTATGATTTTTTTAGTTAGTAGTAGTAGTATATTTATTGTATAGTTTCTTTGAACGCTATTATTATTATTATTATTCCTGCTAGATTTTTGATCCTAAACCGCTCGCACCATTTAAGATTAAGCTACCTATGCATAATATCTAAACAATTGTACAAAAATATATGAAAATTTATTGTAAACGTAAAGTATAACAGAAAAGTTAAGTTTTTGATCAACACAGAATACAAGTCCTGGTCACTATGTAAAATAGTTTCGTGCAATATTTATTATGTTATTTCCCCCTCCAAATGAAGTTTCCAGATCCGCCCCTGCTATGGGACAGTTAAAATTTGAATTTTTTTAAAATAGGGTACACAAGATGTGGTACCTAACACCTAAGATTTAAAAACACTATCTGTAAAAGCGGAGACCCCCAAAAGCCGAAAACCATACAGAAGACGGGATTGTACCACAGAAGAATATACAGAAATTAACTGTTTTGTATCTAATATGGATTTTAGGTTTCGAATAGCAAAGCACGCCCCACTGAGCTTGGAAGACAAAACCCTACAATGCTCCTCCCAAGAAAGAGTAACGTCAATAATGAATTTTTTTTCTCTGACAAGTTTTGTATCTTGACAACGAACATCAATATCCAGACTTTTACGAGTTTGACTTGTATGAAAGACCATAAAATGAGTCTTCTCCAAGTTTAACAAAAAGTTATTGTAATTAAACCAGTCAGTTCTTTAACTGATTTATTTGTTGACTCTGCTGAGGATATAATTTCGTATGGCTTAACAACAGCAAAATTATCATCAGCATAAGCTGTGAGAAGGCTATAAATGATATTAGATAAAAGTGGGTTTACAAACATCATAAACAAGACATGGCCAAGAATTGACCCTTGAGGAACTCCAATGCTAACATCAAGCTCTTCAGACCTAACTGGATGACATGCCTTATCAATCTGTACGTATTATATTGCCGATGAGATGTTGATTATGGCGCTATCTAGTAGAAACATCCATCGTTGAACGTACGACCCTAGGACGAGGATGCTGTATGGGTAATGAACAATAAATAACGTGTTTAGGATATCATAAATTAGTTGTTCCCGAAAATTTAAAGAACATTTTTAAAACTATTAAATTTGTTGTGACCAATTAACAGGCTCATTAATAACCCTACTGTCAAGATAAGTAAACTTCTTAACCACTGGTGGTCAAAAAATCTCCTATCTTTCCTTCGCACCTCTGGCGGCTCAAGAGTTGTATAATAATTTGACTAAATAATAAATTATAAGCAAATTCATATATCAAGATTTAAATTGGTTACCAACAATAAATCATACAAAGCCAAATTGAAATGAAATTTTGGCCATATATTATTAGTCTTAAACGGTTTTGACATTGGAATTCGTTTATTTTTTTTTACACTAAATATTTTTGTTTCTGATACCACTACTGCCATCAGAAGCAAAAACACCGTAAGTAAATTTGATAGGTCACATTCTAAGGTAACACTCTATTCAAAATATATTTTCTGAGATTGTGTGACTGTGACATATCAAATATCCTTACGGTGTTTTTGCTTCTGACGGCAGACTACAACTATGTCGGTTACGTTTTTCTACGTTTTTCTACGTTGTCCGACGCCTATTCTCCACCTCCTTCGATCCTGACAATCATCTTCTGTCAGGTTTTTTGTCTCATTGATCTTTGTCGCCATTACAATTTAGGACGCCCTCTTTTTCTGCGCCCTATTCGTTGTCATTCTAGGCCCTGCTTTGGTATAATTATCCGTTGTACATGGCAGTACCATATCAGTTGTCTTTTAGTGATGTCATCTGTTATGCTTCCCTCGATTCCCATTTTTTCTTTTATGATCTTATTTCTTATATGATCTGTACTAGATATTCTCTCTCTCTATTGCATCCATTTTGACACTTTCCGTTTTTGCTTTGTATTTTTCTGTTACGCCACAAGTCATTGTGTATTGTTTCATTAATGTTAAATTTTACATTTTTTTATCCCTCTCCATAAAATTCTATGAAGACATCGATTAACCTTTGTTGCTTTTTTCCAGTTCTTTACAGTCTGTTCCTGTCTTATCAAATGTGACACTCAAGTATACATACTCATTGCTCCTGGAGATATTATTTGTCCATTGTCTTGTTCTAACTTGATTCGTTTCCAATACATAAGTACTGTGTCTTTTCCACGTTCACTGTTAACTCCACGTTTGGTATTTCTGATGTTTGCCGTATTTTGGTCTGGAAAAATAAAAGATGGATCAAAAAAATCTAACGAACGACAAAATTTATATTTTATTCGTATTAGCAGTACCGCTGTTTGATGGCCATCAAACAACGGCAGTACCAATATTAGGAAGAACATAGGGTGATTTTCTTAAATTAAACAAATTATATCAATAAATCAATCTCAGAATTTCGACCAGGGCCACATTGATTTTAAAAATTCAAGGAACGCTAACGTTACACTAAGTTTATTGCTCATTAAGTTAAAAAAACTTCACTTGTTAAGATCCCTAAAATTCTGAATGAAAGGCATAGTTTAAATGCCCAGGTATAAATTTTTTCTTATCTCCCGAAAGGATCTGATATCGAACAAGTCGATCCCGTATACCCAAAAAACCCTTTCAGCACCGAATTCCAAATAATTAATGGTCTTTAACAGGTTTAATTTCGATTTGACTTGTTGCTGTTCGACCGTTTTTAAAAGCTAAGACTTTGAAATAAAAAAAGCAGAAAAAAAATAGAAGGGGGTCAGAGTGATATGGACAGACAGACTTGGGGCATGGCAAAAAGGGTCTACTCTGGCCTACTTGTCAGACCTACGGGTCAACCCCCCACCACTACTACATAAAGAGTAAGGGGCGATTAAGGTAAATTGCTACAACTTTGTATATACTAAAGGTATGGACTTAAATATTTTAACACGGCCTATTAATTACTACAGTTAATTTGTAGCACACACTTAAAAGTTGAATGCATAGATATTGTCCAAAACGGTATATCAAGAACTTTTAAAAACCCACAGAACAGGACTACAACAAGTTTTCCTAAACAAAGTACCACAAAAGCTACCCGAATAAAATCACCATAAGATCTTGGATTATACTTGCCTTAAATCAAATTAATACATATAAAATAATAACCTACTAAACTTCACTTCATCCTTGAATATCACAAAAACAATATGATGTCAAAATTGGTAATTTTAAAATTACACTTTACTCAATCCTCAAATGAAAAACAAACGAAGTTTAATTTCTGTAGTACACTGCTTTTAGTCAATGTATTTCCAAAACATTAAGATATAATAGGAACGAATCGGAATTACCTTACAAAGGTCGTATTGGGAACTATGCTTTAACAAGAAGCTTGTCTTTTAAAATATTCAAAAACCTGTTAGACGGTTTTTTTTTCTGGGGTATTCAAACGTTTTATCCCGATCTTTTGATCGGTATCGCGTTTTGAAAGACAAATGAACGACGATCAAAAATTTAAAGGTTTGGGTGTAATATTGATGGCCGGATAAAAATCCTAGAAAATCGGCTTAACCGTGTTTCGGGCAGATAAAGCTGGACGTATCGAATACGAGTATAAGCCGATGTTTCTTCATAATTTAAAAGTTAAACCAAGACGATTTACATGTAGGCTTTTTGTTTAAGAGGAAAAAGACAAATTTGGATTTACGAGGGGTACTTATTAATCTTTTTCTTCAAAAGGCACTATAACGCGCTGAGCTTATAGCTTATTATTAATGAAAATATTAGCTCACACATATACTATACTATAGTAGTGTGAGCTATGGTGATCCTAATTTTTTCGAGAAAAAAAAAGTTGCTCCGATTTCAAATTTTTTTATATATCTTTGCGTTTCAGATGATTTTGTCTGTCTGTCTGTCTGTCTGTCTGTCTGTCTGTCTGTCTGTCTGTCTGTCTGTCTGTCTGTCTGTCTGTCTGTCTGTCTGTCTGTCTGTCTGTCTGTCTGTCTGTCTGTCTGTCTGTCTGTCTGTCTGTCTGTCTGTCTGTCTGTCTGTCTGTCTGTCTGTCTGTCTGTCTGTCTGTCTGTCTGTCTGTCTGTCTGTCTGTCTGTCTGTCTGTCTGTCTGTCTGTCTGTCTGTCTGTCTGTCTGTCTGTCTGTCTGTCTGTCTGTCTGTCTGTCTGTCTGTCTGTCTGTCTGTCTGTCTGTCTGTCTGTCTGTCTGTCTGTCTGTCTGTCTGTCTGTCTGTCTGTCTGTCTGTCTGTCTGTCTGTCTGTCTGTCTGTCTGTCTGTCTGTCTGTCTGTCTGTCTGTCTGTCTGTCTGTCTGTCTGTCTGTCTGTCTGTCTGTCTGTCTGTCTGTCTGTCTGTCTGTCTGTCTGTCTGTCTGTCTGTCTGTCTGTCTGTCTGTCTGTCTGTCTGTCTGTCTGTCTGTCTGTCTGTCTGTCTGTCTGTCTGTCTGTCTGTCTGTCTGTCTGTCTGTCTGTCTGTCTGTCTGTCTGTCTGTCTGTCTGTCTGTCTGTCTGTCTGTCTGTCTGTCTGTCTGTCTGTCTGTCTGTCTGTCTGTCTGTCTGTCTGTCTGTCTGTCTGTCTGTCTGTCTGTCTGTCTGTCTGTCTGTCTGTCTGTCTGTCTGTCTGTCTGTCTGTCTGTCTGTCTGTCTGTCTGTCTGTCTGTCTGTCTGTCTGTCTGTCTGTCTGTCTGTCTGTCTGTCTGTCTGTCTGTCTGTCTGTCTGTCTGTCTGTCTGTCTGTCTGTCTGTCTGTCTGTCTGTCTGTCTGTCTGTCTGTCTGTCTGTCTGTCTGTCTGTCTGTCTGTCTGTCTGTCTGTCTGTCTGTCTGTCTGTCTGTCTGTCTGTCTGTCTGTCTGTCTGTCTGTCTGTCTGTCTGTCTGTCTGTCTGTCTGTCTGTCTGTCTGTCTGTCTGTCTGTCTGTCTGTCTGTCTGTCTGTCTGTCTGTCTGTCTGTCTGTCTGTCTGTCTGTCTGTCTGTCTGTCTGTCTGTCTGTCTGTCTGTCTGTCTGTCTGTCTGTCTGTCTGTCTGTCTGTCTGTCTGTCTGTCTGTCTGTCTGTCTGTCTGTCTGTCTGTCTGTCTGTCTGTCTGTCTGTCTGTCTGTCTGTCTGTCTGTCTGTCTGTCTGTCTGTCTGTCTGTCTGTCTGTCTGTCTGTCTGTCTGTCTGTCTGTCTGTCTGTCTGTCTGTCTGTCTGTCTGTCTGTCTGTCTGTCTGTCTGTCTGTCTGTCTGTCTGTCTGTCTGTCTGTCTGTCTGTCTGTCTGTCTGTCTGTCTGTCTGTCTGTCTGTCTGTCTGTCTGTCTGTCTGTCTGTCTGTCTGTCTGTCTGTCTGTCTGTCTGTCTGTCTGTCTGTCTGTCTGTCTGTCTGTCTGTCTGTCTGTCTGTCTGTCTGTCTGTCTGTCTGTCTGTCTGTCTGTCTGTCTGTCTGTCTGTCTGTCTGTCTGTCTGTCTGTCTGTCTGTCTGTCTGTCTGTCTGTCTGTCTGTCTGTCTGTCTGTCTGTCTGTCTGTCTGTCTGTCTGTCTGTCTGTCTGTCTGTCTGTCTGTCTGTCTGTCTGTCTGTCTGTCTGTCTGTCTGTCTGTCTGTCTGTCTGTCTGTCTGTCTGTCTGTCTGTCTGTCTGTCTGTCTGTCTGTCTGTCTGTCTGTCTGTCTGTCTGTCTGTCTGTCTGTCTGTCTGTCTGTCTGTCTGTCTGTCTGTCTGTCTGTCTGTCTGTCTGTCTGTCTGTCTGTCTGTCTGTCTGTCTGTCTGTCTGTCTGTCTGTCTGTCTGTCTGTCTGTCTGTCTGTCTGTCTGTCTGTCTGTCTGTCTGTCTGTCTGTCTGTCTGTCTGTCTGTCTGTCTGTCTGTCTGTCTGTCTGTCTGTCTGTCTGTCTGTCTGTCTGTCTGTCTGTCTGTCTGTCTGTCTGTCTGTCTGTCTGTCTGTCTGTCTGTCTGTCTGTCTGTCTGTCTGTCTGTCTGTCTGTCTGTCTGTCTGTCTGTCTGTCTGTCTGTCTGTCTGTCTGTCTGTCTGTCTGTCTGTCTGTCTGTCTGTCTGTCTGTCTGTCTGTCTGTCTGTCTGTCTGTCTGTCTGTCTGTCTGTCTGTCTGTCTGTCTGTCTGTCTGTCTGTCTGTCTGTCTGTCTGTCTGTCTGTCTGTCTGTCTGTCTGTCTGTCTGTCTGTCTGTCTGTCTGTCTGTCTGTCTGTCTGTCTGTCTGTCTGTCTGTCTGTCTGTCTGTCTGTCTGTCTGTCTGTCTGTCTGTCTGTCTGTCTGTCTGTCTGTCTGTCTGTCTGTCTGTCTGTCTGTCTGTCTGTCTGTCTGTCTGTCTGTCTGTCTGTCTGTCTGTCTGTCTGTCTGTCTGTCTGTCTGTCTGTCTGTCTGTCTGTCTGTCTGTCTGTCTGTCTGTCTGTCTGTCTGTCTGTCTGTCTGTCTGTCTGTCTGTCTGTCTGTCTGTCTGTCTGTCTGTCTGTCTGTCTGTCTGTCTGTCTGTCTGTCTGTCTGTCTGTCTGTCTGTCTGTCTGTCTGTCTGTCTGTCTGTCTGTCTGTCTGTCTGTCTGTCTGTCTGTCTGTCTGTCTGTCTGTCTGTCTGTCTGTCTGTCTGTCTGTCTGTCTGTCTGTCTGTCTGTCTGTCTGTCTGTCTGTCTGTCTGTCTGTCTGTCTGTCTGTCTGTCTGTCTGTCTGTCTGTCTGTCTGTCTGTCTGTCTGTCTGTCTGTCTGTCTGTCTGTCTGTCTGTCTGTCTGTCTGTCTGTCTGTCTGTCTGTCTGTCTGTCTGTCTGTCTGTCTGTCTGTCTGTCTGTCTGTCTGTCTGTCTGTCTGTCTGTCTGTCTGTCTGTCTGTCTGTCTGTCTGTCTGTCTGTCTGTCTGTCTGTCTGTCTGTCTGTCTGTCTGTCTGTCTGTCTGTCTGTCTGTCTGTCTGTCTGTCTGTCTGTCTGTCTGTCTGTCTGTCTGTCTGTCTGTCTGTCTGTCTGTCTGTCTGTCTGTCTGTCTGTCTGTCTGTCTGTCTGTCTGTCTGTCTGTCTGTCTGTCTGTCTGTCTGTCTGTCTGTCTGTCTGTCTGTCTGTCTGTCTGTCTGTCTGTCTGTCTGTCTGTCTGTCTGTCTGTCTGTCTGTCTGTCTGTCTGTCTGTCTGTCTGTCTGTCTGTCTGTCTGTCTGTCTGTCTGTCTGTCTGTCTGTCTGTCTGTCTGTCTGTCTGTCTGTCTGTCTGTCTGTCTGTCTGTCTGTCTGTCTGTCTGTCTGTCTGTCTGTCTGTCTGTCTGTCTGTCTGTCTGTCTGTCTGTCTGTCTGTCTGTCTGTCTGTCTGTCTGTCTGTCTGTCTGTCTGTCTGTCTGTCTGTCTGTCTGTCTGTCTGTCTGTCTGTCTGTCTGTCTGTCTGTCTGTCTGTCTGTCTGTCTGTCTGTCTGTCTGTCTGTCTGTCTGTCTGTCTGTCTGTCTGTCTGTCTGTCTGTCTGTCTGTCTGTCTGTCTGTCTGTCTGTCTGTCTGTCTGTCTGTCTGTCTGTCTGTCTGTCTGTCTGTCTGTCTGTCTGTCTGTCTGTCTGTCTGTCTGTCTGTCTGTCTGTCTGTCTGTCTGTCTGTCTGTCTGTCTGTCTGTCTGTCTGTCTGTCTGTCTGTCTGTCTGTCTGTCTGTCTGTCTGTCTGTCTGTCTGTCTGTCTGTCTGTCTGTCTGTCTGTCTGTCTGTCTGTCTGAACACAAACCAAATAAAAGGCTGGGGGTTGATTTCAAAAATTAGACTTTATGTGAAAATATGGCGTGTGTGATATCAAACGAAAGGTAATTGAGTCTGGAGTTAAACAAAATACATTTTAATTTATTTTTTAAAAAGGGTGGGGGTATATTTCAAAAATTAGAGTTTAAGTGAAAATATGGCGTGTGTGATATCAAACAAAAGGTAATTGAGTCCGGAGTTTAACAAAATACATTTTAATTTTTGTTTTTTTTTAAGGGTGGGGGTAGATTTTAAAAATTTGAGTTTAAGTCAAAACATGACTTGTGTGATATCAAACAAAAGGTAATTTAGTCTGGAGTTGAATAAAATATATTTCAGTTTTTAGTTATATTAGCTCACACGTAAACTATAACTATAGCACCTAGTGTGAGCTTAGGGGCCCATATATTGGCAGAGTATTTTTATATACACAGGCAGGGAAAATATATCGCTTTTGATGGGTAGCGTACAATTTGGCCCGGCCAATTCAGCACAAAGACTTTTTATCGCTTAGCGATTCGCCGTGAACGAAAACGTGCGGATTCAAGCAGGAACCGACTATGTAGGCCCGGACCCACTTCTGGGCGTGACCAAAATACAGGTGCAGAGCAAACTCAAAAACTAGGTCCAGGATCCACAAACTCTTGGAAAAGAGAAACTGGTTGCAAAGAGACCAGAAATTCGGAGTCTGTCTGTCTGTCTGTCTGTCTGTCTGTCTGTCTGTCTGTCTGTCTGTCTGTCTGTCTGTCTGTCTGTCTGTCTGTCTGTCTGTCTGTCTGTCTGTCTGTCTGTCTGTCTGTCTGTCTGTCTGTCTGTCTGTCTGTCTGTCTGTCTGTCTGTCTGTCTGTCTGTCTGTCTGTCTGTCTGTCTGTCTGTCTGTCTGTCTGTCTGTCTGTCTGTCTGTCTGTCTGTCTGTCTGTCTGTCTGTCTGTCTGTCTGTCTGTCTGTCTGTCTGTCTGTCTGTCTGTCTGTCTGTCTGTCTGTCTGTCTGTCTGTCTGTCTGTCTGTCTGTCTGTCTGTCTGTCTGTCTGTCTGTCTGTCTGTCTGTCTGTCTGTCTGTCTGTCTGTCTGTCTGTCTGTCTGTCTGTCTGTCTGTCTGTCTGTCTGTCTGTCTGTCTGTCTGTCTGTCTGTCTGTCTGTCTGTCTGTCTGTCTGTCTGTCTGTCTGTCTGTCTGTCTGTCTGTCTGTCTGTCTGTCTGTCTGTCTGTCTGTCTGTCTGTCTGTCTGTCTGTCTGTCTGTCTGTCTGTCTGTCTGTCTGTCTGTCTGTCTGTCTGTCTGTCTGTCTGTCTGTCTGTCTGTCTGTCTGTCTGTCTGTCTGTCTGTCTGTCTGTCTGTCTGTCTGTCTGTCTGTCTGTCTGTCTGTCTGTCTGTCTGTCTGTCTGTCTGTCTGTCTGTCTGTCTGTCTGTCTGTCTGTCTGTCTGTCTGTCTGTCTGTCTGTCTGTCTGTCTGTCTGTCTGTCTGTCTGTCTGTCTGTCTGTCTGTCTGTCTGTCTGTCTGTCTGTCTGTCTGTCTGTCTGTCTGTCTGTCTGTCTGTCTGTCTGTCTGTCTGTCTGTCTGTCTGTCTGTCTGTCTGTCTGTCTGTCTGTCTGTCTGTCTGTCTGTCTGTCTGTCTGTCTGTCTGTCTGTCTGTCTGTCTGTCTGTCTGTCTGTCTGTCTGTCTGTCTGTCTGTCTGTCTGTCTGTCTGTCTGTCTGTCTGTCTGTCTGTCTGTCTGTCTGTCTGTCTGTCTGTCTGTCTGTCTGTCTGTCTGTCTGTCTGTCTGTCTGTCTGTCTGTCTGTCTGTCTGTCTGTCTGTCTGTCTGTCTGTCTGTCTGTCTGTCTGTCTGTCTGTCTGTCTGTCTGTCTGTCTGTCTGTCTGTCTGTCTGTCTGTCTGTCTGTCTGTCTGTCTGTCTGTCTGTCTGTCTGTCTGTCTGTCTGTCTGTCTGTCTGTCTGTCTGTCTGTCTGTCTGTCTGTCTGTCTGTCTGTCTGTCTGTCTGTCTGTCTGTCTGTCTGTCTGTCTGTCTGTCTGTCTGTCTGTCTGTCTGTCTGTCTGTCTGTCTGTCTGTCTGTCTGTCTGTCTGTCTGTCTGTCTGTCTGTCTGTCTGTCTGTCTGTCTGTCTGTCTGTCTGTCTGTCTGTCTGTCTGTCTGTCTGTCTGTCTGTCTGTCTGTCTGTCTGTCTGTCTGTCTGTCTGTCTGTCTGTCTGTCTGTCTGTCTGTCTGTCTGTCTGTCTGTCTGTCTGTCTGTCTGTCTGTCTGTCTGTCTGTCTGTCTGTCTGTCTGTCTGTCTGTCTGTCTGTCTGTCTGTCTGTCTGTCTGTCTGTCTGTCTGTCTGTCTGTCTGTCTGTCTCTCTGTCTCTCTGTCTCTCTGTCTGTCTGTCTGTCTGTCTGTCTGTCTGTCTGTCTGTCTGTCTGTCTGTCTGAACACAAACCAAATAAAAGGCTGGGGGTTGATTTCAAAAATTAGACTTTATGTGAAAATATGGCGTGTGTGATATCAAACGAAAGGTAATTGAGTCTGGAGTTAAACAAAATACATTTTAATTTATTTTTTAAAAAGGGTGGGGGTATATTTCAAAAATTAGAGTTTAAGTGAAAATATGGCGTGTGTGATATCAAACAAAAGGTAATTGAGTCCGGAGTTTAACAAAATACATTTTAATTTTTGTTTTTTTTTAAGGGTGGGGGTAGATTTTAAAAATTTGAGTTTAAGTCAAAACATGACTTGTGTGATATCAAACAAAAGGTAATTTAGTCTGGAGTTGAATAAAATATATTTCAGTTTTTAGTTATATTAGCTCACACGTAAACTATAACTATAGCACCTAGTGTGAGCTTAGGGGCCCATATATTGGCAGAGTATTTTTATATACACAGGCAGGGAAAATATATCGCTTTTGATGGGTAGCGTACAATTTGGCCCGGCCAATTCAGCACAAAGACTTTTTATCGCTTAGCGATTCGCAGTGAACGAAAACGTGCGGATTCAAGCAGGAACCGACTATGTAGGCCCGGACCCACTTCTGGGCGTGACCAAAATACAGGTGCAGAGCAAACTCAAAAACTAGGTCCAGGATCCACAAACTCTTGGAAAAGAGAAACTGGTTGCAAAGAGACCAGAAATTCGGAGACTGTCTGTCTGTCTGTCTGTCTGTCTGTCTGTCTGTCTGTCTGTCTGTCTGTCTGTCTGTCTGTCTGTCTGTCTGTCTGTCTGTCTGTCTGTCTGTCTGTCTGTCTGTCTGTCTGTCTGTCTGTCTGTCTGTCTGTCTGTCTGTCTGTCTGTCTGTCTGTCTGTCTGTCTGTCTGTCTGTCTGTCTGTCTGTCTGTCTGTCTGTCTGTCTGTCTGTCTGTCTGTCTGTCTGTCTGTCTGTCTGTCTGTCTGTCTGTCTGTCTGTCTGTCTGTCTGTCTGTCTGTCTGTCTGTCTGTCTGTCTGTCTGTCTGTCTGTCTGTCTGTCTGTCTGTCTGTCTGTCTGTCTGTCTGTCTGTCTGTCTGTCTGTCTGTCTGTCTGTCTGTCTGTCTGTCTGTCTGTCTGTCTGTCTGTCTGTCTGTCTGTCTGTCTGTCTGTCTGTCTGTCTGTCTGTCTGTCTGTCTGTCTGTCTGTCTGTCTGTCTGTCTGTCTGTCTGTCTGTCTGTCTGTCTGTCTGTCTGTCTGTCTGTCTGTCTGTCTGTCTGTCTGTCTGTCTGTCTGTCTGTCTGTCTGTCTGTCTGTCTGTCTGTCTGTCTGTCTGTCTGTCTGTCTGTCTGTCTGTCTGTCTGTCTGTCTGTCTGTCTGTCTGTCTGTCTGTCTGTCTGTCTGTCTGTCTGTCTGTCTGTCTGTCTGTCTGTCTGTCTGTCTGTCTGTCTGTCTGTCTGTCTGTCTGTCTGTCTGTCTGTCTGTCTGTCTGTCTGTCTGTCTGTCTGTCTGTCTGTCTGTCTGTCTGTCTGTCTGTCTGTCTGTCTGTCTGTCTGTCTGTCTGTCTGTCTGTCTGTCTGTCTGTCTGTCTGTCTGTCTGTCTGTCTGTCTGTCTGTCTGTCTGTCTGTCTGTCTGTCTGTCTGTCTGTCTGTCTGTCTGTCTGTCTGTCTGTCTGTCTGTCTGTCTGTCTGTCTGTCTGTCTGTCTGTCTGTCTGTCTGTCTGTCTGTCTGTCTGTCTGTCTGTCTGTCTGTCTGTCTGTCTGTCTGTCTGTCTGTCTGTCTGTCTGTCTGTCTGTCTGTCTGTCTGTCTGTCTGTCTGTCTGTCTGTCTGTCTGTCTGTCTGTCTGTCTGTCTGTCTGTCTGTCTGTCTGTCTGTCTGTCTGTCTGTCTGTCTGTCTGTCTGTCTGTCTGTCTGTCTGTCTGTCTGTCTGTCTGTCTGTCTGTCTGTCTGTCTGTCTGTCTGTCTGTCTGTCTGTCTGTCTGTCTGTCTGTCTGTCTGTCTGTCTGTCTGTCTGTCTGTCTGTCTGTCTGTCTGTCTGTCTGTCTGTCTGTCTGTCTGTCTGTCTGTCTGTCTGTCTGTCTGTCTGTCTGTCTGTCTGTCTGTCTGTCTGTCTGTCTGTCTGTCTGTCTGTCTGTCTGTCTGTCTGTCTGTCTGTCTGTCTGTCTGTCTGTCTGTCTGTCTGTCTGTCTGTCTGTCTGTCTGTCTGTCTGAACACAAACCAAATAAAAGGCTGGGGGTTGATTTCAAAAATTAGACTTTATGTGAAAATATGGCGTGTGTGATATCAAACGAAAGGTAATTGAGTCTGGAGTTAAACAAAATACATTTTAATTTATTTTTTAAAAAGGGTGGGGGTATATTTCAAAAATTAGAGTTTAAGTGAAAATATGGCGTGTGTGATATCAAACAAAAGGTAATTGAGTCCGGAGTTTAACAAAATACATTTTAATTTTTGTTTTTTTTTAAGGGTGGGGGTAGATTTTAAAAATTTGAGTTTAAGTCAAAACATGACTTGTGTGATATCAAACAAAAGGTAATTTAGTCTGGAGTTGAATAAAATATATTTCAGTTTTTAGTTATATTAGCTCACACGTAAACTATAACTATAGCACCTAGTGTGAGCTTAGGGGCCCATATATTGGCAGAGTATTTTTATATACACAGGCAGGGAAAATATATCGCTTTTGATGGGTAGCGTACAATTTGGCCCGGCCAATTCAGCACAAAGACTTTTTATCGCTTAGCGATTCGCCGTGAACGAAAACGTGCGGATTCAAGCAGGAACCGACTATGTAGGCCCGGACCCACTTCTGGGCGTGACCAAAATACAGGTGCAGAGCAAACTCAAAAACTAGGTCCAGGATCCACAAACTCTTGGAAAAGAGAAACTGGTTGCAAAGAGACCAGAAATTCGGAGTCTGTCTGTCTGTCTGTCTGTCTGTCTGTCTGTCTGTCTGTCTGTCTGTCTGTCTGTCTGTCTGTCTGTCTGTCTGTCTGTCTGTCTGTCTGTCTGTCTGTCTGTCTGTCTGTCTGTCTGTCTGTCTGTCTGTCTGTCTGTCTGTCTGTCTGTCTGTCTGTCTGTCTGTCTGTCTGTCTGTCTGTCTGTCTGTCTGTCTGTCTGTCTGTCTGTCTGTCTGTCTGTCTGTCTGTCTGTCTGTCTGTCTGTCTGTCTGTCTGTCTGTCTGTCTGTCTGTCTGTCTGTCTGTCTGTCTGTCTGTCTGTCTGTCTGTCTGTCTGTCTGTCTGTCTGTCTGTCTGTCTGTCTGTCTGTCTGTCTGTCTGTCTGTCTGTCTGTCTGTCTGTCTGTCTGTCTGTCTGTCTGTCTGTCTGTCTGTCTGTCTGTCTGTCTGTCTGTCTGTCTGTCTGTCTGTCTGTCTGTCTGTCTGTCTGTCTGTCTGTCTGTCTGTCTGTCTGTCTGTCTGTCTGTCTGTCTGTCTGTCTGTCTGTCTGTCTGTCTGTCTGTCTGTCTGTCTGTCTGTCTGTCTGTCTGTCTGTCTGTCTGTCTGTCTGTCTGTCTGTCTGTCTGTCTGTCTGTCTGTCTGTCTGTCTGTCTGTCTGTCTGTCTGTCTGTCTGTCTGTCTGTCTGTCTGTCTGTCTGTCTGTCTGTCTGTCTGTCTGTCTGTCTGTCTGTCTGTCTGTCTGTCTGTCTGTCTGTCTGTCTGTCTGTCTGTCTGTCTGTCTGTCTGTCTGTCTGTCTGTCTGTCTGTCTGTCTGTCTGTCTGTCTGTCTGTCTGTCTGTCTGTCTGTCTGTCTGTCTGTCTGTCTGTCTGTCTGTCTGTCTGTCTGTCTGTCTGTCTGTCTGTCTGTCTGTCTGTCTGTCTGTCTGTCTGTCTGTCTGTCTGTCTGTCTGTCTGTCTGTCTGTCTGTCTGTCTGTCTGTCTGTCTGTCTGTCTGTCTGTCTGTCTGTCTGTCTGTCTGTCTGTCTGTCTGTCTGTCTGTCTGTCTGTCTGTCTGTCTGTCTGTCTGTCTGTCTGTCTGTCTGTCTGTCTGTCTGTCTGTCTGTCTGTCTGTCTGTCTGTCTGTCTGTCTGTCTGTCTGTCTGTCTGTCTGTCTGTCTGTCTGTCTGTCTGTCTGTCTGTCTGTCTGTCTGTCTGTCTGTCTGTCTGTCTGTCTGTCTGTCTGTCTGTCTGTCTGTCTGTCTGTCTGTCTGTCTGTCTGTCTGTCTGTCTGTCTGTCTGTCTGTCTGTCTGTCTGTCTGTCTGTCTGTCTGTCTGTCTGTCTGTCTGTCTGTCTGTCTGTCTGTCTGTCTGTCTGTCTGTCTGTCTGTCTGTCTGTCTGTCTGTCTGTCTGTCTGTCTGTCTGTCTGTCTGTCTGTCTGTCTGTCTGTCTGTCTGTCTGTCTGTCTGTCTGTCTGTCTGTCTGTCTGTCTGTCTGTCTGTCTGTCTGTCTGTCTGTCTGTCTGTCTGTCTGTCTGTCTCTCTGTCTCTCTGTCTCTCTGTCTGTCTGTCTGTCTGTCTGTCTGTCTGTCTGTCTGTCTGAACACAAACCAAATAAAAGGCTGGGGGTTGATTTCAAAAATTAGACTTTATGTGAAAATATGGCGTGTGTGATATCAAACGAAAGGTAATTGAGTCTGGAGTTAAACAAAATACATTTTAATTTATTTTTTAAAAAGGGTGGGGGTATATTTCAAAAATTAGAGTTTAAGTGAAAATATGGCGTGTGTGATATCAAACAAAAGGTAATTGAGTCCGGAGTTTAACAAAATACATTTTAATTTTTGTTTTTTTTTAAGGGTGGGGGTAGATTTTAAAAATTTGAGTTTAAGTCAAAACATGACTTGTGTGATATCAAACAAAAGGTAATTTAGTCTGGAGTTGAATAAAATATATTTCAGTTTTTAGTTATATTAGCTCACACGTAAACTATAACTATAGCACCTAGTGTGAGCTTAGGGGCCCATATATTGGCAGAGTATTTTTATATACACAGGCAGGGAAAATATATCGCTTTTGATGGGTAGCGTACAATTTGGCCCGGCCAATTCAGCACAAAGACTTTTTATCGCTTAGCGAT